>JAKFHU010002080.1:46273333-47547500 GCA_023783475.1 Daubentonia madagascariensis
GTATGTGAATTTTTTTTAATTTGGTGAGGCTCTCACACAAATCTACAAGATAAATGCTGTACTGGAATAGACAAAAGACCAAAGGAAATGAAGAGATAACAAAGAAAAAAGACAACCAGTGAACAAATATATAAAAAAAAGTTCAACCATACAAAAATCAAGGCATATATTAAAACAATAAGATTATCTATAATACATTAATGTTACAACAAATGAGGATGTAGTAAAACTGTTACTCTCATATACTGCTGATAATTCATACATCAATGGTGATGACATCAACTAGCACAATCCTTTTGGAAAGTAATTAGTAGTTCCTATGAAAAACTATAAAAATGTTCACATTATTTGACGCACAAATTTTATTTTTAGAACTCTATATGAGGAAACAATTCTAAATAAAAAAAACTATAAAATAAAGATGTATGATTAATTATAGGAGAAAAACATTACAGAATAGTTGCTTAATGAAATATAATTGTGTAAACATAAAAATTATAATTATTTAAAATTTTAACAGTGGTTATTACTTAGTAAAAGGATAACAGGTTTTTAATTTTTATACACTTATTAGTGTTTCCTAAATTTTAAAAAGTAATTATATTATATTTTTCAAAAAGTTAATTTTGCAAAATTGATTTTAAGTTCCATGAGGCTAGGGATAATCACAAAGATTATGAAAACTTAGTTGAATATTAAAATATATATAAGTGATAATGTTAAAGGGAAAAATCATAAATATGGATGCATAAAATAAATGTTTAGTGGAAAAATGCTGGAACAAAATATACCAGAATATTAATAGCGCTATGTTAAGGTGGCAGTATTATACATTTTTTCTTTCTTCTACTATTTTTTCCAAATTTTCATGTTATTTTATACTTTTATTATAGAATAAAACTAAACATAATTAAATGTGTAATTTCCATTATAATATAAACTAATCTGAAATGTATAAAAAGTAGAAGATAAAATATGTTGCTTACCTCTCTTTCATCCATATTCAACCACTGCTTTGGATCTTCTTCAGTAGCCAGAAAGGCTATCAATTCCAAAGCAGTAAGACGAGTCTGACGTCTAGATGAGACAAATATCAAAACAGGTTTGGCAGGAGAATGGCTTCTGATTGCTGTTAAAAAGTTGTAGAAAATGAAATGGTAAGACATTTAACAAAAGAATATGAATTTCAATAGGCTATCAAACGGATACATGAAAACTAATGATGTAAAGGATTTAGGTGAATTTTTAATTTGGTCATAAAATTTAGCATTATTTCAGGTACTACGTGGATCTGGCAGTGTACTGGAGAGACGACAGGAAAGGAGGTTGTGAGGCCCTACCTATGGAGTATATTGCCTCAGAAAGAAAAAAGATTTAATTATGTCTGCTCCACATTCCATTCTAAGCTGCCAAGGAAGGAGAAACTAAAAGGCTGAGACTCTCCATTAAGAGCTATACATAGACACTGAATCTCTGGTGGAGTTTTCTGTTCCTAAGTTGTGTTTCTGAGATATTTCTGCTTGCCTAAGCAGTGATATTACAGTTAAATAGGCCTGGGGTCTGGTGAGAGAGTCAAATCCTCCAGGGTGATGAAAAATGTCTAAGAAAGACCACAAAAAATTTCTTTTATTTTCGTCCTTTCATCAGTAGATGGAGATATTAGGAGAGTTTGTGTCAATAAATAGGTTAAGAGATAAATCAGATGAATGTTTTCCCTCTGTTTTTATAAAAACACATGTTTGAGGCTTCAAGAGGGAAGATAAGAGAATGCAGAAGAAGACTGAAGAGAATACCATGACTGAATGTACATCTGAGTAATGGCACATGGTAGTCAACATGAAGATAAGGTGACTAGTTTGAAACCTGACTAGCAAGGCTGAGGAAATTTTGTAAATTAAATCTTTTTAAAAAATTACCTAAAGAGCAACATAAATCAATTGGCTTAACTGGAAATGAGGTTTCTTTGCTATACATAGGAGCCAAAACTCTGATAAGATGCCACAAGTAGAATATATATTTATGTCAATATGGCTCTCTTAAAAGTCAGAGATATTTAAAAAATTTATATAAAAAAGTTCAACCTCCTTGTAATTTGTTTGAAATGTGAGCTGCAGAATTTCTTTTTATGGGCTAGGAAACAAGGTTTATAATGGAAATGTTGGCATGACCTTGACTTTATTTATACCCTAACTGTGAGAAATAAAGCTATCACAAACTCATATTTCTGAACTCAAAGAAATATAGTAATCACTACAGGTATAATAAACAGTTTAGAAGGATAGCTGCTGTGCTGATACCATATCTAAAGAAGTGTAAGTATTTCAGTTGTTTACTATTGATTTACATAACACAAAAGGCTTCATTTTCACCAATGGTATACGATCAGTCATTCCTTAGATATAAGCATTTCAACAATGCATATTATGAAAAATAAACTCATTTATCTTATTTTTACTCTTTTACCATTTATCAGAATATTATAATGTAAATGATAAAGCTTTGATAAATCATATTAGAGATATAATGTTTAAAATACACATATTAGTACAATATCGGTATCATTTGTACACATAAATATGAATGGATCTCTCTTTTTTTAAACCTGAACATTTAATGGATTTTTGCTGCTGCAAGAACAGGTGTGGCTGAACAGCTCATGGCAGATTTATTGTTCATTAGTGATTTTGTACAATGCTTCTGTGGAGGTGTAAATAATCTGAACTGCCAAGATTGGTCTCTAGTTCACAATCAATACTTTGCTTCTGTCATAAGGGTAATTACAGCAGCTAAAAAGTCACCTCACAACTGTCACCTCACAATCAGCAGTAGTTCACATTTGAGAATTTATTTTAGAGGTTATTTTTAATTGATATAATAAATATTCCTTATGCAGCCTAAATAAAACATGTTTCAATAAAATAGGAGTGTTATTCTTAAATCTTTCCTGTTTGCCTAATTTGTTAGAAAAGGAAAAATGAAAACAAAACACAAAAAAAGAAGCATGTACCAAGTACGAAATTTCTAAGTTTTATGGTTTCTCATACAAATTAAGATTATGTGATGTTTTTGACTTGTAGCTCCTATTTATCATTTGTTCAAGCTACTAACTACCATAAGAAAACTATTTAATTGATTAATAAGAATAATTTATTACTTTTAAAAATTACATACCTTTATTCTACTGCAAAGACCTTATCATTTATGAAATCTCTCTAATTTTCAGTAGGTAATTTAACATATATTTATATGTCCTAACAGTTGAGATTAAATAGCTTTAGATATTTGTAGAAGTTGGACCAGTATCACCCTTTCAAAGAAACCCAAACCATTTCAAATGCTTTTGATAGCTACCATAAAAAATGCTTACTACTTCATTCCAAGAATCGGAAGCTTACCCTGAAATGCAGGCTTGTTCATACTAGCCATACGAGGACAGTAATGTTGACCTGGGAAGCCTTGAATGTGAACTTCCAGAGGAACTGGGCGTACTGATGGTCGGAAGTTGAACAAGCCCATCTAGAATAAATATGAGAGAGAAAACATTTACAATTTTTATATTTAAATTTATAATGTTATGATACCTACTTAATACGGCCACCTAAGCCACGCTACTAAACACTTAATTTATCAATCTTCCACATACCTGTTTAATATTGAGCCAGTCAGCAAGGTCTCTGGCATTAGCTAATGCAGTAGACAATCCAACTATTCTAACAGGCTTTTCTGTGTGTGATGAGATAAAATTTGTTCGAGATACAATGACCTCTAGAACAGGGCCTCTTTCCTCCCCTAAGAAATAGAAACAATAAATATTAAAAAGTCTGCTTGTTAGTAGTTAGTAGTTGCTGGCTGCTGCAACTCCAAAAGTCAAAGTTTGTAGGTTTCTACAACTAAAAATAGAACTACCACACGATCCAGAAATCCCACTGCTGGGTACATATTCAAAGCAATTGAAATCAATATGCTGAAGAGATATCTGTACTCCTATGTTCACTGTAGCATTATTTACAATAACCAAGATAAGGAATCAACCTAAATGTCCACCAACAGATCCATGGATAAAGAAACTGTTGTATATATACACAATGGAATACTATTTAGCCTTAAAAAACAAGGAAATCCTGTCATTTGTGACAACATGGATGAACCCGGAGGACATTATCCTAAAAGAAATAAGCCAGGTACAGAAAGATAAATGCTGCATGATCTCATTTACATGTGGCCTCAAAAAACGTTGAATTTACGGAAGTAAAGAGTAGAAAGGTGGTTTACCTAAGGCTGAGGGAGGGGGGTATGGGGAGGAAATAGAGAGATGTTGGTCAAAGGGTACAAAGTTTCACTTAGATAGGAAGAATAAGTTTGTGAGATCTATTGTACAGCAGGGTGACTACAGTTAATAATGTATATTTCAAAATTGCTAAGAGTAAATTTCTAATGTCTTACCATAAAAATTTATAAATGCAGATATATTAATTAGCTTGATTTACTCATTCCACATTATATACATATATCAAAATGTCACTTTGTACCCCATAAATATATACAAATATTATCTTTCATTTAAAAATAATATTAATAACTTTTTAAAAAGTCAAAGTTTGTAAACTGGCTTTAAATATAGTGGTACCCACCAAGCAGATGAATCTCATCTATGACGAGAATAGTGACTTGCTGAACATAGCTCCTATTTTGCCAGCTTCTGCTGACTCCATCCCACTTCTCTGGTGTAGTGACAATTAGGTCAGCCTTGGCAATGGACTTCATATCAGGAGTCACATCCCCTGTTAGTTCAATAACTCTGGAGGGAAATAAAAATGATCCCTTAAACTTTTCAAGTAACAAATGACATTGGAAAGGCAAAAATATATCACTTTTAAAATAAGACTTTCTAAGGCTTAAAACTTTTATCTCCCTTTGATTTCTGAAACTTTCTGAGTCCAAAATATATGTTTCTTAAGGATTCCAAGATAATTTGTTGCCATAAAATGAAAGACATACAAATTCAAATCACTGACATATCTAACTTTTAAACAGATACGCAAGAGTGTCAAACTTTGCTTTACTTAGCTTACGGATTCTCTGCCCTATGTGATTTTATAAAGTTGAACTCATACCTCCTTGTCTGTATGCTGGAATAAACACTTCTTTTTTCAATGAGAGAAAGAGTTAATTTATTAAGACAAAAGAAGGCCTTCATTGAGAATATTTATTAATAAGATTATGTGTAATTAAGATTATGTGTAAACATTTCTTTTCTTAGATTGGGATTTTCTATAGATTTTATAGGCAAATTCAAACATATTAGGACATAAACAAGATAAGCCAGGGAAAATACGTGCCAAATCATTCTGAGCATATCTCAGTCTCATAGTGAGAAAGAAGGAAAAGAAAAACCTACATAAGTCTAGAAAAGGTAGATAATACATAGGAAAATCTGTAGGCTGACTCCAAATTTTAGGAGTTAATTACTAAGTAATTTCCATATTTGTGTTAAGACTGGGAAAACAGGAAAAAGGGCAAGATTGGTTTCTCCAAGCATAATGTTCCCAAAACATTAACTTATTTTGATTTTAATATTTTTACATTTTATATATTTTGAATATGTAATATATTCATATTGTTCAAAGAATATGTAGTGAATAGTCTCTATATCATCCCTATCCTATAGTCACCTAGTTCTAATTCTGAAGCAACCACATATTCACATTCTTAAAACAAAAGGTAGGATATTTTACTTAATTTTTTTTTTTTACATTATCTCTGGAGATCATTCCTTTAGTATATAAACAGCTCTTATTGTTAATAGAGTGATATAATATTTTGCATTGTGTAAGTGCACCATAATTTACTTAGCGATACTCTATTGCACATTCAGGTTAACTGTAATATTTTGCCATTAAAAACAATACTGCAATGAATAACCTTGTCCTCTATTAAAATATTAATGGAAAAAACCACATGTGTTCTTCAAATAACTTTTATTTTTTTGTAAATAATTTACGTGCAAAATGTCTTCTAAGTGGTTTCTAGAAGTTACTTTGAATAATATGAAAAAAGAGATTTTTATTTTGTTTTAGAATAAAAATATTTTGAAAAAGTTATCTTGCCAAGTAAAAGTACTCACATTAAGTAATTTAAGGGATTTCATTTTTCAGTCTTAAAACAATGGGAATATTGATACCATTTTAACAGTAGTTACATATCTTTAAATAAAAGACTATAAAATCACTGTAAAACCATTTAACAGTTTTATGCAACTCTTTTATTTTTTGGTCCTTTTAGACTATTCAAAGCATATCTTTTAAGTAACTATAAGAACTTACTTTTTACCAAGTTTTTCTTCTATTCTAACTTTCCAATCATCCATTCTCTCACGTACTAGGGCTTTAAGGGGTGCAATATATACTGCCTAAGAAGGGGGGAATAGGCAAAAACACTCTTATTAAAATAGTGACAGCATTTTCAAATAAAAGTAAACTCCAAAATATTTGTCAGAATATGATAGTGTGGTTTTAAAATGCATATTTTAATACTGAATACTTGAATTTTTTAATTAATGGGAAAAGTCATTAACTTAAATTACATTTATCCAAAATACGACAGAAATATAACATATCATAAAGTCTATCATAAAAATATTAACATAGATAAATATAAAGTATTTTTTAAGAAGCATCAGAGGTATTTTGTTTAGATATTCATTATGAAATTATATTGTAACATAATGTGAACAAATATAAAAATTATGAGTTAATACATTACATAGAGAAAATCAAGGTTCTGATGTTTTTCCTAATACTATGATCAAGATTTATGAGCTGTGTGTAACTCTTTCATAAAATGGTTATTAATTTTAAAGTTTTGAAGAGAAATAAGCTAGTTGTTTAAATTTTACTGCAGATTTTATGAAGATGACAGTTATACATTTTAGGTGCTAAAACATAAATAAAAACAACAATAAATTTAACCAAGGGGGTGAAAAATATGTACACTGAAAAGTATAAAACATTGAGAGGGAAACTGAAGACGACACAAATAAATGGAAAGATATCCCATGTTAATGAATTGGAATAATTAATATCGTTGAAATGTCCATACTACCCAAAGCAATCTACAGTTTCAGTGTAACATCTATCAAAATTCCAATGGCATTTTTGACAGAAACAGAAAAAACAATACTAAAATTCATGCAGAACCACCAAGACTCTGACTAGCAAAGCAATCTTGAGAAAGAAGACCAAAGCTAGAGGCATCACATTTCTTGGTGTCAAATTATATTTCAAAGCTATAATAATCAAGACACCATGGCAGTATGGTACTGGCACATAAAGAGGCACGTAGACCACTGGAATAGAACAGAGAACCCAGAAATCAACCCACACATATAAGGTCAACTAATCTGTGATAAAGACACCAAGAATACACAATGAGGAAAAGATAGGCTCTTCAATAAATGGTATAGGGCAAACTGGATATCCATACGCAAAATAATGAAATTGGACCCTTGCTTACATCATATACAAAAATTAATCTTGAAATGGATTAAAGACTTAAAATGTAAGATCTGAAGCCATAAAATCCTTAGAAGCAAAATTAAAGTGGAGGGTTCAACAAACTAAAAACCTTCTGTACAGCAAAGAAAACAAAGTAAAGAAACAATCTACATAATGGGAGAAATCATTTGCAAATCATATACAGTAACTGCGCCTCCCCCTTCCCCACCCATCAGCAGTTTTGCTTTCCAAGGTTTCAGTTAGCCATAGTCAAATGTGGTCCAAAAATATTAAACGGAAAATTCCAGAAATAATTCATAAGCTGTAAATTGTGTGCCCTTCGGAGTAGCATGACAAAATCTCTCACTGTTCTGCTCCATCACACCCAGAACATGAATCATCCCTTTGTCCAGTGTATCCACGCTATAGATGCTCCCTGCCCCTTAGTCACTTAGTAGCTCTTATCAGTCTGTCAATATATCAGTGCTTGTGTTCAAGTAACCCTTATTTTACATAACAATAGCCCCAAAGAGCAAAAGAGTACTGATGCTGGCAATTCTGATTGCTGTAAAGTATTTCCTTTAAGTGAAAAGGTGACCATTCTTGACTTAAGGAAAGAAAAAAATCATATGCTGAGGTTGCTAAGATCTACTGTAAGAATGAATCTTGTATCCATGAAATTGTGAAGAAAAAAATATAATAAATCTGTGTTAGTTTTGCTGTCACACCTCAAACTGCAAAAATTACGGCCACAGTGCATGATAAGTGCTCAGTTAAGACGGAAAAGGCATTAAATTTGTGGGTGGAAGACATGAACTGAATGTGCTCTATTTTTTTCAACTTTAACAAACTTTTATTAAGTTACATATTAATATGCTATTTCTTTTTTTTACTTTTTATTTTATTTTTAATTGACAAAAAACAATTGTACATATTTATGGAGTACATAGTGATGTTTTAATACATATAATGTATAGTGACCAGATCAGGGTAATTAGTATATCCATCATCTAAAATATTTATCATTTCTTTGTGTTGGGAACATTCAATATCCTACTTATTCTTCCTATGTAGCTGTACTTTTGTATCTTTTAACAACTCTTTACCAATCCCTCATTCTCCCTATACCAATTGGGTTCGATACTATGTGTGTTTTCAGGTATCCACTGGGGTCTTAGAATGTATCCCCCTTGGAATATGTTGTATATGATAAGGGGTTAAAATTCAAAATATATGAGGAACATATACAACTCAATAGCAAGAAATCCCAAATAATTCAATTAAAAAATGGACAAAGGATCTCAATAGACATTTTTTCCAAAGAAAACATACAAACGAGCAGCAGATATATGGAAGGGTGCTCAACATCACTAATCATCAGGGAAATGCAAATCAAAATAAAAATGAGACATCACCTTATACCTATTAGGATGGCTATTATCAAAAAGACAAAGGATAGCTGAGTGTGGTGGCACACACTTGTAGTCTCCCTTGGGAAGGATATGGGGGAAAAGGGGAACTACTGTACACTCTTTAGTGGTAATGTAAATGGAATGTTATGGAAACAGTATGGAGGTTCTTAAAATTTAAATTGACTATCCAGCAATCCCACTTCTGGGTGTATAACCAAAGGAAATGAGATCAGTATCTCGAACAGATATCTGCACTCCGATCTTTTTTTTCATTGCAGCATTATTCAGAATAGCTAAGATATGGAAACAAGCTAAGAGTCCCAAGATGGATGAATGGGTAAAGAAATTGTGGTATATATATATAAACACAATGGAATATTATTCAGCTTTAAAAAAAAAGAAAATTCTACCATTTGCAACAACATAGAACCTGGAGGACGCTATGCTAACTTAAATAAGCCAGATACAGAAAGAAAAATACTGCATGATTTTACCTGTATGTGGAATCTAAAAAAGTCAAATTTATAGAAGCAAAGAGTAGAACAGTGGATATGAGAAGTGGAGATGAGGGAATGGGGAGATACTGGCCAAAGGGTATGAAGTTTCATTTATGTAGAATGAATAGATCTAATGTGCAGCATGATTATAGTTAATACTGCTGCACTGTATACTTGAAATTTGCTAAGAGAATAGATTTTAAATGTTTTCACTACAAGAAAGAGGTAACTATGTGAAGTGATGGATATGTTAATGAGCTTGACTGTAGTAATCATTTGAAAATGTACATATATATGAAAACATATATACCTTAAATATTATACAATATTTATTTAAAAATAAAGTAATATTGGTAAAAAATTTAAAAAATAAAAATATTATGCTTTAAGAAAGCTTGACTCAATACTTGCAATGTTATTTAATGTTAATTAACAATACCATGGCTATTTGGAGAAAAGTAGAATAAAAACTACCTCTATATTTCCTATGTATTATATAATCAAACTGTGTTTGTTAAAGTACTAGCATTTCCTTTGTATCCAAAAGATTTAATTATGAATTATTATATATCTTATAACTTTGTCTATGAATTAGGTATCTCATAATGAAATTACCTATGAATTGTAGCTATCTTACAATGAGGAAAGGACATGTAAGTGTCACTACGTACATTAGAAATTCAACTAGAGGACTATGAAGTTTAATGTAAATTTTCTTGCAGTGAATTATTCTAATACAGGCATATCTTGTTTTACTGTACTTTGCTTTATTGTACTTCGCAGATGCTGTGTTTTTTACAAATTGAAGGTTTGTGTCAACCCCGCATGGAGCAAGTCTATCGGTGCCATTTTTCCAAAAGCATGTGCTCGCTTTCTGTCTCTTTGTCACATATTGGTAACTCTTGCAACATTGCAAACATTTTCATCATTATTTTATCTGTTATGGTGATCTGTGATCAGTGATCTCTGATGTTACTATTGTAATTGTTTTGGGGTGCCATGAACTACGCCCATATAAAATGGTGAATTTAATTGATAAATGTTGTGTGTGTTCTAACTGTTCCACTGACCAGCTGTTCTTCCATCTCACCATCTCACTCCCTTTCCTTGGGCCTCCTTATTCCCTGAGACACAACAATATTAAAATTAGGACAATTAATAACTTTATAATGGCCTCTAAGTGTTCAAGTAAGAGAGAGTCACATGTCTCTCTCTTTAAATCAAAAGCTAGAAATGATTAAGCTTAGTGAGCAAGGCCTGTTAAAAGCTGAGACAGGCCAAAAGCTAGGCCTCTCATGTCAACAGTTAGCCAAGTTGTAAATGCAAAAGAAAAGTTCTTAAAGGAAATTAAAAGTGCTATACCGGTAAACACATGAATGATAAGAAAGCAAAACAGCCTTATTGCTGATATGGAGAAAGTTTGAGTGATCTGGATAGAAGATCAAACCAGCCACAACATTCCCTTTAGCCAAAGCCTAATCCCGAGCAAGGCCCTAACTCTCTTCAATTCTTATGAAGACTCAGAGAGGTGAGAAAGCCACAGAAGAAAAATTTGAGGCTAGCATAGGTTGGTTCATGAGGTTTAAGAAAAGAAGCCACTCCATATTATAAAAGTACAAGGTGAAGCAACACTGATGGAGAAGCTGCAGCAAGTTATCCAGAAGATCCAGCTAAGATAATTGATGAAGGTAGCTACACTAAACAACAGATTTTCAATGTATATGCAACAGCCTTATATTGGAAGAAGATGCCATCTAGGACTTTCAAAGCTAGAGAGAAGTCAAGGCCTGGCTTCAAAGCCTCAAAGAATAGGCTGACTTTCTTGTTTGAGGCTAATGCAGCTGGTGACTTTAAGTTGAAGCCAACATTCATTTACCATTCTGAAAATGATAGGACCCTTAAAAATTATGCTAAATCTACTCTGCCTTTGCTTCATAAATGGAGTAACAAAGTCTGGATGACAGCACATCTGTTTATAGCATAGTTTACATCATATTTTAAGCCCACTGTTGAGACCTACTTCTCAGAAAAAAAGAATGTTTTCACAATATTACTGCTCATTGACACTGTATCTAGTTGCCCAAGAGCTCTGATGGAGATGTCAAAGAGATTAATGTTGTTTTCACATCTGCTAAAACAACATCCATTCTGCAGCCCATGGATTAAGAAGTAATTTCAACATTCATGTCTTACTATTTAAGAAATACATTTCATAAGGCTATAGCTGTCATAGATGATGATTCCTCTGATGGATCTGGGCAAAGTCAATTGGAAACCTTCTGGAAAGGATTCATCATTCTAGATGCCATTAAGAACATTTATGATTCATGGGAGGAGGTCATAATATCAACATTAACAGGAATTTGGAAGAAGTTGATTCCAACCTTCATGGACAACTTTGAGGGGTTCATGACTTTGGTATAGGAAGTAACTGCAGATGTGGTGGAAATAGCAAGAGAAATAGAATTAGAAGTGGAGCTTGAAGATGGGACTGAATTGCTGCAATATCATGACGAAACCTTAATGGATGAGGAATTGCTTCTTATGAATGAGCAAAGAAAGTGGTTTGAGATAGAATCCACTCATGGTGAAGATGCTGTGAACATTGTTGAAATGACAACAAAGGATTTATAGTATCACATAAACTTAGTTGATAAAGCTGCAAAGAAGTTCTACTGTGGTTAAAATGCTATCAATCAGCCTTGCATGCTACAGAGAAAATCTTTCACGAAAGGAAGAGTCAATCAAGATGGCAAACTTCATTACTGTCTTCTTTTAAGAAATTTCCACAGCCTCCCCAACCTTCAGCAACCACCCCTGGTCAGTCAGTAGCCATCAACATTCAGTCAAGACCTTCTACCAGCAAAAAAATTACTATTTGCTGAAAGCTCAGATGATCATTAGCATTTTTCAGCAATGAAGTGTTTTTTTAATTAAGGTATGTACATTGCTTTTTTTAGACCTAATGATATTGCACACTTAATAGACTACTGTATAGTGTAAACATAACTTTTATATGCAATGGGAAACCAAAAAATTTGTGTGACTGGCTTTATTGCAACATTTGCTATATTGTGGTGGTCTGGGATGGAACCCACAATATCTCCAAAGTATGCCTGGACTGATCTGGTCCCCTGGAAAATTTACTGAGAGAGGGACAAATCTACTCATCAGGACCTGCCACTATATTTAGAGCTAGCTATTTTAGAGATTATGAACTGCCTTTTCTAATTGAATGTAAGCATATGATTCTTTCAACAGACCTTTGAAGTGGGGTACTTGTTGAAGACTCTGAAAATGGCTAATTCAGCTGCAACAGTCTTTCCCGATCCAGTGGGTGCTCCAAGTAGGACATTACAGTCTGTGTGATACAGTGTATGAAATATTTGTGTCTGTACAGGATTAAAGTGGCTGAAGTTGTACAGGGCTTCATATGCTTTACATCCCAAAGCTGTGATTGGTAAAGGCTGAAGATCCAGTAATTCTGAAAAGATTCAACAGGTACTGCTATACAATAACTGAAAAACATGCACAATACTGAATACTCTATTTTAAAGAATAAATTATAACAATCTTAATTCTTTAGAGGGGAAAAAAGCTTAACATAAATTCTTGTATACAGTTATAGATCTTTTTTTTTCCCCGTCACCACATTTATCATATTGACATTCTGGACATTCTTCTGGGGGAGTTCCTTATACCTCCAATAATGCTATATCTTTCTCTTCCAGGCAGGAAAGTAACTTGAATAGCAAGTGTATGAAAGTATGCATGCATTTCATAGAACAAAACTAAATCTACCCCAGTTTGTAGAAAAATGAAAACCATTTGTAAACTTCAGTACTGGAATGGTTACTAAAAACAAATTAGTTTTGCTCTGTTAGACATTCACCAAACCAGAGTAGTTGAGTGAGCTGTTGCTGCAGCCAATGCAAACTGAAATGAACTTAGGATAATTCTAGGAAAAAACTCAGGTGGAAGCTTTAAAGCAGAGCATGACTGAGTAAACAAAAACTGCCCTGAGAAAACCTAGAAAGAAACTTGATTTAGTTGTTGCTCATTATGTGGAACGAAGGCCCAGGGGATTAGAAAATTTAAATGATTAGAGAAACAGTTATACTTATATAAATCCTTGAGTTTCTGACAGACCTTGTATTTTCCCATAATCCAGAAAGGAATCAGTTAGAAAACCAGAAGGCAGCTTTACTCTCAAAATTATTTCATGGAAGATGATTCTACTCATTTGAAATGTGAGAAGCAAAAAAAAAAAAACAAAAAATCAGTAAGGAGACAGTGGTCTGTACCTTGAGTTAGATCTTCATAGTACAGTTTCAAAATGGAAGGCATAACAAATTTTTTTAAAAATTTACTTAAAAGTCAAAATGCAAATTTTTAAAATTATCCTTGCCTCACTGCTCTATTCTGTGACACAAGTAACTGAGAGCTAACTGCATGCATTCTACGCCAGATTAGAATCTCTTAAATTTTTATAGCACTGAAAATCAAGAAGGAAGGAGGGGAGACATTGCAAGTTAAGGCTTGCAGTGCTAGTCATAAAGCTTAGACATATTCTTAATAAGATTTTAAAAAACACCATTGAGTGTATTTATTGACAATGTTAAATTAAGATGCTTTACTTCAGTGAAAGATGAAGATTTTTCTTGGCTGATTTGGGTTCAAGAGTATGCCTATGTATACTTTGAGCCAAATAGACCCTGGAATCATTGAGGCTACTTTGTGCATTTCTAATATGAATTGGGATGTCATGGTGGTACATTTACTGCTTTTTAAAATGTAGTCAGAAATCAGCTAATTATATAAATAGGATGATAATCTGCTTGGTCACTTGACAGAGAAATGATTAAATGAACATTAAAATATAATGCTAACACATGTTAAAATCAAGGGCTGTAGTTAAAGCAACCTAATAGTGATGTTTGAAACATGTATTTTAAATTAAAGCCCCAAACACTTTTACACATTTTTATGAGATTCTAAATATCACATACAGGCCCATTTAATGAAAGAAGACCAGAAAGATCCTCTTCAATGAGTAGATCACTAGATAACAATCTCATTATTTTTCTATGTTGACACGTTCTGTTCTGCCAAGATATCAAAGTAGAATTAAGCTGCAGTATAAAGTATCTCTCTTTAAGATAAGCTAAGATAATGAACAAGGTATACATTTGACAAAAATGGCAAAGTTTAAAGTCACATTAAGGCCTCCTTTCACTTCCCAAAGGACTGCCAAATGAAATTTTCATTAAAAATAGTCAGAACTACATTTTTACTCTGAAAAAGACAAACAGTTTGTCTTTGGAGGAATGATATGGGAAAAAATTAACTTCTATTTTTCTATAAAGTAAATTAGGGGCCTCTTGAAATCAATACTTATCAATTATGAATTCTCAGAGAGAAGAAATAAACAATATACGGATTAATTAATAGATTAGCTTCAGGATATTTTTGAGTAGCTAGGGCTACAGGTACATACCACCATGCCCAGTTATTTTTTATTTTTTGTAGAGACAGGGTCTCACTATATTACCCAGGCTGGTCTTGAACTCCTGGCCTCAAGCAATCCTCCCACCTCGGCCTCCCAAAGTGCTGGGATTACAGGCGTGAGCCACCATGCCTGGCCAGCTTCAGGATATTTTTGAAATAGAATATTTCATGGGGCATTTACAAGT
Source organism: Daubentonia madagascariensis (assembly GCA_023783475.1). Taxonomy (NCBI): domain Eukaryota; kingdom Metazoa; phylum Chordata; class Mammalia; order Primates; family Daubentoniidae; genus Daubentonia; species Daubentonia madagascariensis. Next base: position 46,288,429 of record JAKFHU010002080.1, read on the forward strand.
ATCATTGTAAACATTTATTCATGAAATTTTGCTTGTATAAGTCAAAATAAAAAGGTATTTGTTCATGTTATAAAAATATTAAATGGATTTTTACAAGGTTAAAAACATTGTTACATGATGCTGAAGATTACCACAGACCCCTTTTATATTGTTAGTGTGGAGGAATAAAACCAATGTAAAAGGTACACGTTATTTGCAGAAGACAAATTCACAGTACACGGAAATCTATTCTGTAGTGATATCATAACATGACCTCCCTAATATTAGTAATTATTTTGGTATAGAAGCACAACAAATGGGGAAAGAAAAAACCCCAAACTCACAAGTATGTTAATTAACATAGAAATAAGTTTAAGTAAATTGAAATAAATGCAAAGAAAAAAGGCTATCTCAAAAGTTTCACAGAGAGCTCAGATTAAATAATAAATGACACTTGCTATGAAAAAGGGAGATATGGAGAAATTATAATGATTATACATAAAAATGGAGATGAAGGCATATTGATACAGAAATAGTGTTCGCATGCTTATTAGAACTATTGGAATTGGACTATGCCTAGTTTAATGCTTTTGGAACTCAAACAGATAAAAATTAAGGCCCACCATTAAGCTCCACAAAATGTATACATACATAGATTTTATTTTGAAAATTCTCTTTTCAAAATCTTGACAAATAAGTTGGATTTTGATTCAGACTGAAACAACTTTAAAGCACAGACACTTTTCAACATAAATTAAAACAACAATTTTGGGAAATCAATGATTCAAATTAGCATTCAACATGTTACCTGTATGGGGAGGATGTCTCTCTGGTAGAATCAGATGTTGAAAGTTGATAATACATACAGCCTCAGCTCCTAACCATCTATCAGACACTGCTCGAATATAGTATTGGGAAGGCAAAGGCTCAAAAATAGGGATTGTAAATACCAGTAGTTGAGCTTCTTTACTAATGACCTAAAGTGAAATAAAGTCTAAAATAAATATGGATATTCTAATAGCATAAAGGTTTTTTTCATATATTGTTAAGACAATGGTATCTACACAAAATATACTAAAAATAAAGAAATTATCTTGGATTTCTAAATAGCTGAGTTATTCAGGTACTTCAGAAACTTGTGGGTGGTTCCCTTCTAAGGATACCTGATATAACAGAAGGTAAAATTTCATACTCAAATTATATTACTTACATATGCATATCATCATGTATTAACAAGTTACCAATTTGACTCATTATTACAATTTCCCAAACATCATTCATTCAATTACTTAACTTTTTGATTTTTACCATACCCAATTACCATATTATTTACTTACTATTTTTCTTTAAGTTCTATCAGTACCTTAAGTAGAATACCAGAATCACTTGGCATACATAGAAGGTAACCATGAAGATAAATGCAATGAATACAAAACATTGCTACAAAATTCTACTGCTGCCCACCCAAGACTCTCAGCCTGAAGCTTGCTTTCTCTTTGATAAAAAGAGAAATTACAAATGAGGCATCAGGTAAAGAAACAGCATCAATTTGAGTCTTTCTTTTGTGATTCATAGAGAATTTTAGAAGAAATACTCTTTTCACTATGTGATTCAATACTCTTTTTAGAGTATTGTTACATGTGTGCACATAACACCTAAAATTATTATTTATCCTACTTATTTTACATATTCCATACCTCTAGGACCCATGCCTTAAACTATGGTGAAGATTACATAGCCATGTGTAGCTGGAAACGTTCTGGAAAACATGTTATTAGGTGCTTTCATTGTGTGAACATCACAGAATGTACTTACACAAACCTACCTAAATGGCATAGTCTCCTATACATCTAGGCTATATGGTATGGCATATTGCTCCTAAACTACAAACCCATACATCATGTTAATATACTGAATACCTTAAGCAATGGTAAAACAATGGTAAGTATTTGTATATCTAAACATAGAAAAGGTACAGTAAAAACACAGTATTATAATCTTATGGGACCACTGTTGTATATGTGATGGGTTGTTGACCAAAATGCTGCTATGTGGTGCATGACTGGTAATTGAATTTCTTAAATGAAAATCAATACTGTAACATTTAATCACTGTGTTCTTTTTAAAACCACACAGAAACATAAAACATAAGAAATAAAGCTTTAATGGTACTATAAAATTATAGGCACATAAGGCAAAAACAGATATGGTTAGTATATATTTTCTTTTTATGATGGCAAACTAATGTTAGGATATATTCACATATGTATACTTGCCTGTTTTTTTAGAGCTAGAAAATACTCTGAATGATAAATATGATCATTTGTAGGATCTTCTACCCAAATCCACCAGGGTTCTCCCACTGTTCCATGCACCTAGAAGAAAAACAGCATCTTAGTACTATGTATATCAAATTCAAGTAAGGGGTAGTGTTGTTTGCATACACAGCATCCATTAATCTCTCTTTAACAGCTTTATTGATACATAATTTATATTACTAAGTTTACTCATTTAAAGTATACAGCTCAATGGTTTTAATATATTTATAAAGTTGTACATCTATCATCACAAACTAATTTTAGAACATTTTCATCATTCCACAAAGAAACCTTATACCTATTGGTGGTCACTACCTATTCCCTAGATTTGCCTATTCTGGACATTTCATATAAATAAAATCATATAATATGTGCTCTTTTGTGACTGGCTTCTTTTACTCACCATAATGTTTTCACGGTTCATCCATGTTTTAGCATGCATCAGTACTTCATTCCTTTTTATTGTCAAATAATATTCCATTGGATAGATATACTGTATTTAATTTATCCATTCCAATCTTTCTCTGTGTTTCTCTCTCTTTCCTTACAAAGCCCAGTCTCATTCAGTATTCATCTTTCCCTCATGTGACTCAAGAAAAGGTGACCACATCCCCTAGGATAATTTTGATTTGCATAAGTCAATCACCTCATGGCATTCCCCTGACAACAGCTGTGGCAAGGGAGAGGCACATGACAAATAATGGCCCAACTAGATTGAAAGAAAAGGTCTTACAGTCCATGCTCTGGGCTGGGGAAGTGGAGATGTGTTTCTCTTGTTCTATTAAGTGTGAAAAAGAAAGCATGAAAACGTTTGGGAAGTACCCAACAGTGTCAGCAAAGCAAAGAGATGGAAAGATCCTGGGCCCTGAATATCATTAAATAGAAGACTCAACCATCCTTAGGTCCTATTCTACCTGTGGGCCTTTTATTGTACAAGATAATACATTTTCTTGCTTAAGTCGGTTTGAAGCAAGTCAAGTTTTCCATTCTTGAAGCCAAGAGTATTTTGTCTGACAGAGTCATCTATAAAAACGATTAAGTACTCTATCTTACTAATGAATTAAATCAAACTGTGGGAGATTATGGATATTGATAAAAGAGTATAAAAGAAAATTGTGTGAAAAAAATATAACATTTCCACTCATTTCAAAAACAGTCTATTAAAAGATAAAATTCCAAATATGAGTTTATGGGTAACTATAATTTTATATTTTATGTGAAATTTTATATTAAATATATTAATTATCAATAAAAATATTAAATATAATTGTATCATCTAGTCTCACAGAAATTCTGTGAGAAAGATTATTATTACTATACATGTTTACAGATGAAGAAACTGAAGAAATTAAAGGTTTGGACACTTTAAGACCAACATAGAATTGGGTTAGGACCATGGTTGGGTAATTTTAGAGCACACTGCTAAACAAAATTCATTCACATTAAAGATGTAGAAAGGTCAGGTAATGCAGAAGGTATTTACCTACATTTAACTAGAACCTTACAATAACCATGTGAAGTACACATTGCTATACTATAATTACTGATTTACTTGTCTTTCCCACTGGCTTCTTAAAAGCAAGAACTACTCTTACTTGCCTTTGCATCTATAATCTCTAACATAGTAACTGGTCAAAGACAGATCTTAAAAAATGTTGACTGAATAAGAAGAGGATCCAAAGTAGATCTTCACATATATATACACACACATTTATAAAATTTATAAATGTGTGTGTGTGTATATACATATATACATTTATACATTTATAAAATATCATCTAAGGTACTGAAGGAAGAAAGAAGGAGGAGGAATAAAAATAGAAACAGAAATGTGATGGGAACCAAGGAAGGACATTTTGAAGGACTATGTATAGCACTAAATGTTCAGAGAAGTAAGTAAAATAAATGAGAAAAATCTATTTATTATGGCAATCCATGAGTCTTTAGAGATCATTAAGGAAGTAGTCTCAGCACAAAAGAAACAGGTGACCAGGAGGAAAACACAGAATACTTTTTCTACAAATCTAATGTTAAAGAAAAGGAGAGAATGGTAGTTTCAAAGACATCAAGATTTAAAAATGGCTCTTTTAGTATGGAGAATCTTGAATTTTTGGTAGGCTCAAATGACAGAGTTAGTAGACATGGCAAAAATGAAGATAACATAAAGAAAATGTAAGAAGATAGAACTAATATGGCAAAGTTCCTATGGAGCTGAATTCACTAAATTCAGTTCTTTGTTGAAAGTCTGGGTTCCCTAGATGTTATGAAGGAATCTCATTGGTTGACATATTATTAATACACCACATTTTTCTTGAGGAAGAGAGTGAATATGACAACAATGTTTTTAATAAATCTTCAATATATATTCTTTTTAGAGGATTTTCTGTATGCTTTGGGACAGGTGTAAGAAGGTATAGTTCAATCTACAGTAAAGACATTTTTGTTTAATATAGATACAGGCATTTTCCACTTCTACCTGATCATTCCAAGTGAAATCAGGATAGATGCTGAGTGTTACTCGGAGGACAGTCCGTGTAATGGGCTGAATGGATGCTTCCATTGTGACGGAAGGAATCTGATGAACACATTGTTTGACCTTCAGTCCAATATTCACATGATGCAAAATGTGACCTGCAAGGAAAATATCACATAGAAGAAATGCGTCCAGACAGAAAAAAGCAATATAATCTGACTTGTAAATGGGATTTCAGAGAAGGTGATTTTATTGCTTGTTTTATGATTTGCTATGTAGAATAGCTGACATTCTTGACCTGGCATGTTTGAATATTTTGTAATAGTTAACTTGAATTAGCAATTCATAGCTCTGAAAAGTAGTATCAAGGTTTCTTCAGCTATTAATAGAGTTCTTAAAATTACTGAGACTCACTAGTGTTTAAACTACTATTATATAAACTGACCCACTTCTCTCCGAGTTAGTTTATGACACAGTATAGAAATATTTAGTATTTTGTAAAAATAGCCATTAATTTATTCAGGGTCTATTTGGGAACTTTATAACCATGGTGGAAAATGCTTCAGTAATCAAATGCAACTCACCCATCCACACCCATTTCCAGAAAACATAAAGATAAAATATAAAATATGGGCGATCTAACACAAAATTAACCACTTACATATATTTTCATAAGTAATCAGATTCTGGAACACAGATATTTATGGAAGTGCTGATGGGGGGGTTCATAAACAAATGTTAAATTTACTACTCTACTCTGAGCAATTAAGTGGAAATAGATTGTGTTTTATAGCATCAAGATTTCCTATATGTCTTGGTTTTTCAAAATAGAATTTTTTGAAAGAGTATATTATTAATAAATCAAAATCTGCTTACCCAAATTTGAACTAAAGTTGATCTTCCTTATTTTGATAAAATATTTACATATGTTACTTCAATGTAAATACCCTCAACTTCCCTTGTTGTTAATCCCAATTTCTCTCTATTGATACTCCCCTACTTCCATTCTATTTTAGAAGAAGTAATCTTTTTCCTCTACAACTGTAATAACTATCTCAGCCTCTTTCACATATTTGGACTTGTTGCCAGCAGTAATCTTCCCTCCTATTTCTCTTCAGTCTGACTCCCTTCATGTGTAATGTCTATCCTATTCCGAATTGAAATATTGCCTAATCAATGCATTATATATTTGTCCAATAAAATGTTAGGCTACATGAAAAAAATATGTAGGAATAACTTTTCAATATTATATTAAAAAATCAGAACTCCAAATGCTATGTGCACACTGATACCAACTGGATTTAAAGATGTATATGTATATAATGAATATCATTTAGAAACTCTGGAAAAATGCTGAGTTTAATGTTCAAATAATTTTTTTGCTGTAATGCTGCTTTGAGATGAATTAAATATTGAAAAATAACTTGAGAATAAGCATTATGGAATGATTGTCATAATTGTAGCTAAGATTCTATATGGAAGATACTACACTTAAGGGTTTGACAATGTAAACTCCATTTTAATTGCTAATTCTGTCAAATAACTTTATAAAATTTGCAGAGATATGTGCTTGAGTTTAGACAAATGAAAAAGAGATTTATAAATATGGTGAAAATTCATCTTGAGTAATGTGAAAATTCACATTACTTTTCTTTTACATTTAGTAAAATATTTTATTTGCACAGAACAACTCATTCAAACATTTTGCTTCCTTCTTACCTATTTCGTCTTTCCTCATGTCTTTCAGCTTATCCACAGTAAGGTTTTTTTCTTCTAATCTTGTTAGGATGTGTGGTGGTAGAACTGAAAATTGTCTCAAAGGGCTAGACCAACCCCAAAGCCTCTTGTCGATGACTTTACTAAGATTCAGGAGCTTGTAGGTCATGGCAGGCCAACGTTTCCTCAGAGCAATTTCAAAAAGAGCACGGACAATTCTAGCTGCATTCTGAAGAATATTAGGGGGAGGTTGGTGGTTAGATCCAATGTGCTTTTAAATTTGTCCATAAATTTATTATTCAAACCCAGTCTCAAAAGAAGTGCAAGTCAAGCTACGTCCTTGAATTGTAGGGCAACATCTTTTCTCCTATAACCCTAATTCTTCCTATGATTTCTACATGAGAATAATCACATCCTATATATGTGGATGTTACTTGCTTAAGTCTCAGAGGGGAGCCTTATTTCCAAATTTTTAGGAAACTCTACACTTATACTCTTTAAACAGGAATGAAGTAAGAAGAGACAAAAGGATAAAAAGTATTTAGGAGGCTGTTGAGGCATCTAGAATATAAGAGATAGGTGAAGATGCCCTTGGGTATATATTGGAATGATTAAATGTATAATGTTATTTAAAGACAAAGAAAGGAAGACTTTGGGATCCAGTCAGGGAGAACAATTAGTGAGAGAAGGGTGAGAAGGAAATATGAGTGTAGCTACCCATATTAAAGGGCCATATTAATGGCTCCCTATAAACCAATCATTATGCTAACTTGCTTTACATATGTTGTGTCATTTAATCTTTCCAAAAAACTCTATTTAATTGGTACTGATGTCATGATTTTATAGATAAAGATACTAGGGTTTGGAAAGGTTAAAAATTTGACTGTGATTACACAGCTAGTTGAGAGCATCTACTCAGAGACAGGTCTAAATGACTCCAAATTTAACTCTTGGATTCTAATCTCAGCGGTCTGAGGATAACCTCATTAATAGATATACAGAAAGTTACAATGAATGAAGCCTTTTTCCACAACTCTACAGCTAATTCTCACTTGTTTTACCTTCTTTTCTCTATCATTAACTTTGTAGATTGTTTTATTGAAGATTGTTTTTAAAAATCATGAACTTAGAGATACCTTCCAATATCTAATGACATCTGTATTTGAAAATGAAGAATTTTAAATCTGGTCAAAATCATAAAAGAGATTAAAAAAAAAAGTAGATTTCAAATGGCAAACAAATAGTCCAGCCTAAAATTATGAGGTCAAAAATAACCAGAAGAGTTAAGGACTTTGATTTGACATATTATGTAAGATGTGCATTTTGTCTTTTGACAAATTTGACTATTTTGTATTAGAAACGTAAGATGTACCTAGAAAGCTGCATTCAAACCTGAATCTGTTGGAATGAGTAATTAAACAAAATGCATTTTGGATCAGATCCTCATCCCTTGATGGTGTGAAAGAAGTACTCTCCTTCCAGTGAAGGATTGTCACAGAGGTGAAACTCTGACCCAGTATTCTTACTATATTTTACATGTGCCTGTAAATTATTTGCAAAAAAGAAAAAAAAAAAGAAAGAAAAAATGGTATCTTAACATGGCAACTACCAAACTACCTTATAAACAAATGTTGGTGACACAGCCAGTTAAATATCAGTAAGCCTGATAGCAGTGGACTTGTCTGTTCCCGTTGTTTCAAAACCATTTCATGTACACTACACTGACGTAAATTTCTAACTTGAAATTCAAACTTTTTTTTTTAGGGTTAAGAACAAACTACATAAATGTACAAAAAAAAAGTTTTAGAGTTCTGTTTTCAAACATGCTAGTAGTTTAGTTATCTTTAGCTGCTTTGTATTTGAAAAGGTTTTATTTAGATTTGCTCCATTTACAGTACATTCTTAGGATGTATGTAGTAAATAAAGCTTTCTTTAAAGCAAAAAAAAAAAGAAACAAGAACAAAATGGTAGTTAGAAGTCTGAGGATAGTTCTGAAACGTACTACAAATGACAGACTGGGTCTTAATTAAGGCTCAGAGAATGATAAATAAAATTTTGTTTACTATATCTATTCAATAGGTTTCCTACCTCATTCACACTTGTTCTTGTAAAAAATTGTCAGGCTAATTTTCCCATCTGTCTTTAAAAGTTTGTTATTTTTATATTTCAGAACCTACAGTTTTCCCCTAAAAGCTACCAGAAGTGGGAGGAGAAATCCCATATGACAAAATACAAACAGAACATTTTAATCTGGAATGATATAAATTGGGTGGGAATAATGATCAAAGTCTATAACATGTGCAATTTAGAGAAGCTAAACATAGGCTTTTAAAATAAAATCCTAGGATATTTGAACTATGGGTTTACCTTAGCAGCTAAGAGAACAAAGTTCAAGAAATAGAGAACAAAATACCATTTTACAGAGCTGAGAGAGTGCTTGTTCAATTACTGATGACTTAAACTTAAAATATAATAAACTCAAGTATAATTTATCTAATGTATTCAAGGATGATAAATCCATAATAGCTGTTTAAAAAAAATCAGGAATGCTTTGAGATATCTTTTATCTGAGGTTGACTTCCTAGACACCAATTATGAAAAAAATATAAGTCTTATATTATAAAGTATTAATATTTCTTATGTCAGGCTCTGATAATATTTTCACAATCTTGAATCAAGCAGAAATGTGGCCAGATTATTCATTCAGAATCCAATAAAGCTTTGTCTTTTACTTAAATGATTAACTATTTCAATATAAAATCATTAGAAAATGTAAAAATGACATTACATTACTTTTCAGAAAAACAGATAAAGGAAGTTAGAAACAATGACTCCTGTAGAAGGTATACAGTCTAGATATAGAAATGTTTTCACTACATCTACATTAACTTTACATACTTTATGAAATTATCACCTGGCTTCTTGCTTACATTGATTGAATTACTACATTCATTAAAATTGTTTACCAATATAACTTGGTTCATGTTTGTAAATATTTCATGTTTACAGATATTTCAAAGCACTCCTGAGTATTCATGGCTGTTAAAAATGATTTAATTAATACAAATATATTTTTTCTATAATAAATCTTTGAACAAAATTACAAATATAAGATAACAGCCAAATAGTTTCCATATTTCAGATAAGATTAAGCTTTAATTTCTCCTTAATTTAAAAAGGGCATTGCTCAATGAAAAATAAAGAAAAAGGTAATCTTGACAAGTAAAGAATACTTTTTTTTTAAAAAAAGTATGTCTGGAAGGGAAACCTTTCATTTGAAAGATAAACAGGGCAAAAAATAACCTACTTTACAAAAAATAACCTACCTAAACATCTGAACATTTTATAAGCATGGTATTTTCTAAAAGACATAAACTAAATGAGCTATAGTTTAGGGAATAATTTTCTTTCCATCCTTAATTTGTAAGTATGAACAGTAGAGAGAAAACATACTTTTTTTTTAAAAATCAGAGACTCTTCACACTGAATATATGGTATGAGAATGTTTATTCTCATCAAATTCATCAATTATTTGATGGTAAAAAATTTGTTATTATTTCTAATATGTGGTGAAAACGACAAAGGTTCCACAATCTTTTCTTTATACACAATCTTTTCTTTATACTTGAAATATTTTTGTATCATTGCTCCTTGTAAGTAGAATAAATACACTTTATCATTTAAAGTAGGAAAAAAATCAGATATTGACATTTTAAAACTCTATAATGTAAACAATAGCAACATCAAAAAAAGCCAAACCAACAACCAAATCTCACCCCAGTCCAGATTTATGAGTATAGATTACATAAAAGATAAATAAATTAACATAACCAGTTCTAAGATAAAATGGTAGCTTGGTAGCATGTCACAAACCAATACATTCACAGTATAGCATAAATTAATTCCTTAGTCTCTAAAGATAAGTAAAGATGAGAAAGCGGGAAGGGAGTAAGAATCTTACCTGTGCAACATATGCAGAATCTGATATAAGGGAGAAACTGTCCATCTCTCCTCGGCTGATATAAGTTTGAAGTAAGATGTTTATTTTCCCATAACTATTCTCTACACCTCCAGGAGTTGAGAGTTCACAGAAATTGCTTAATAAGGCATCTAACTCCTCTATTTCCTCTTCTCTGACCTAGAAGAATCAATGTTTTTATAGGAATATTTAGGCTGATTTATTGAAATTTTTTATATTGAAATTAAACTACATTACATGTTTTTAAGAGCTTCTATTTACTATAAGTCAACATTTTTCTTTTGTATAGCTAAATAATAGTAATTTTTCAACAGGTAGCTAATAAAATACAATATGAAACTATCTTGAGGCTGATACAATTATATTTTATTATTCATCACCAATATTTAAGTTGCCATTGACATATAAAAATTTGATATGCCACAAAAATTAAATCTTCTGACCTCACCATCCTTCAATTGATGAGATTTCATTTTTTATTTGACCAGAGTAAAACCTCTGCCCAACTGCATTAGGGAAAACTTGAATTATCTTCAAATGCATTCATTACTGTCATATATTTTTATATAGTATAACACATTCATAGCTTAAAATGTGAAGTACTATGATTCAAAGTATTAAAGTTTTCACTGTTAATAAGATTAAATTATAATACAGGTACAGAAATATTCATATTTAAGTTTGAATCATGCACTTACTTTATATTTTCTTCAGTGAAACTTATATTGCAAATACACCAAAATGTACATACTACATTCTTCATTAGTTTCACTACTGCAAAACCTATTTAAATTACTTGATTTGGGGTACAGAGTAAAGAATGATGTTAGGTATGACATATTATCATAATCTAAAATAGTGGATATTATTGATAAATGAAAAAATATTGCTGATACTCCAAATATAAAGTACTATGAAGCCTATACTGTTTCAGGAATAACAATTAATTACAAGTTTTTATGAACAAATAAATGCATATATGTTGAATGTATTTGATTCAAACTTCAAGTAATTTTACCTTGATTTGGTCAAATTCTTCAGCTTTGGACACTATTGCAAAGATATCACCTTCTGTTTTGTGAGCATCAAAGAGTTCATTAAAGGTCTATCAAAGGTAAGGGTTATATTTGATGAAAATAGAAAGTCCAATAAAATATCTTAAATTAAAAACATGACTACAAATCACATATTCTTAAAGAACATTTGAGCCCTAGAGAATGCAGTTATAACCTCTGGTACAGTAAGCATTCCAAATAATTGCTTTATAAATATCATCAAATTTATCAAGGACTGAAAAACATTCCTAAGACATAATTGACTAAGGAAGACCTTGAGAAGCAAAAAGATCAATAAAATCAGTTGATGAAATCTACATTAGATATCTAAAAAACATATTCATCATAACATTCTGGCCTTTGCTTGTATTCAGCATGGGCATATGGAAATCTGTAACACTAGCCAGCTCTAAGCTGATCATATATCATATAATATTCAGAGAGCAAAAACTGGAAAATATGTAATCTGAAAATTCTCACAATATTACTAGTGAGGGCATACATAAAATCAGAAAACTAGGATAAAAATATCAAAGGCCATACAGAATGAAGACAAAGCTAAAGAAGGGCTAGAATTCCTGAAAAAAGAACTGCAAACAGATTTAGGATGTAGTTTGGCAGCAACACACTAGCAAGTGGACAAATGAGAAAAGTTACTTGGACAAAACAAGTGGATGTGAGTAGGTGATGGAAAGAGAGAAAAGCAGGGGAAATGTGTTGGCTTAAGGACCCACCAGATCATAGTCGTGAGATAATATATGCTAAAAGATTTTGAAGAAACCTAAAATGCTATACAAATAGACAGCTTATTTGGGAAAAGACAGGGAAAAATTAGTAAGCACATGAAGGTGTTTTTTGAAACCCGTTATATACACAAGTAAACATTAAATAAGTACAAAATCTAGATTTCATATAGGCCAAGGTTTTCATACTTTTAAAGAAGTCTCATTTTGAATGGTTTATTTTACTTTTTCCATTTTAAAACCAATTTTAAGTACAAAAATAAAAATATAAGAAAAGAATTTAAACTTTCTCTCTATAAATAGAATAGAGGGTAAAAATTCACCTTTAATTCATTTCCCTCTCTTTAAATTTAAGTCTTCCCCTCACAGATAATCACTGTTAAGTTTTCCCATGTATTAACATATGTATGTAAACACACATGAAGACATGCATATACTTTTAAAGTGTAAATATTAAAGTGGTATCCATCTTACACAGAACTACGTTGAAAAGCAACAAGCAAGGCTATGTTGTATGGTCAAAATCACCCTTGAAAGTCCCTTAAATTGCCCATATGGTACAGCTAGATTGACTTGGTAATTTTATTAGTTTCTTTAACGCTTCTTTAGTCGGTGTTTCTCAATAACACGCAATTAATTTTCAACTTTTTATTCAAGGATACCATTATGCCATTACCTCCCATTTAAAATCATTTAGGCACTCATTCCATAGGTCTTACCAATACGCTTTGACAGTTTTAGGCCTGGGTGTGTCTACTGCTTGGGATATACTTATTGAAGAGGATGGCAAGAGGGTTCTTACTGTTTTAAGTCTTATTTTTTTCTTGTCTTTAATGAGGGTATATTGTTGAATTCATATAAGTTAAATGTACATAGAACTAAATGTTCTTTTAGTTGCTTTTGTTATTTTGCATTAATAATACATTTTGAAGTCTAGAAAGTATTTGCATCTAAAAATAAACATATTATTGCATTTGTTCTGCTCAGTATAATACCTCAATGGTGTTGTATTTAATATAGTAATGGCTGGCGGTTCTACCCAAATCAGTTGAGGAAAAATATCCAGTTCGCTCCTCAAAACGAATCATCTGAGCTTTGTCTAGTTTTCGTCCAACTTCAATGACCAACTGTTCTCGATGCTTTCTTAAAGTTGGGTCAATCTATAGAAAAAAAACCCCAAACAGTTGAATATTTCTTTAGAGAGTCATCACTTGCAAACATGTATCTATTTATGGAAATTAAAATTATTTTCTTGATGTTTTAGTTAGACTTTTTTATTACAATTTTTAAAATGCATTTTTACACATTTAGGAAAAACTAGAAAAGATTTTATTCCATTAAATAAAGGAACCTTTAACATTCATTAAAATGATCAATCCGCATATTCTCTCAGATTCCAATATTTTAGAATATAAAATTCTTATATGGTCACTCTTTAAGATTATAAAGATTAGGAACCAGATGTAAGAAAAAAATAATTGTCTTTTTTCTTGCACACTAAAATAATTAGGGATTTTAAATTATCAAACCATATTCCTACTTTATTAGTTATTTGGAGAAATGATAGTAAGATTGCTCTCCCCTGTCAAAATCACGATATATATAAATAAATGCAAAGTTATCCTTTTAAAAGTATATTTCTACTATTCTAACAGTTTTCATAAGTGCTGACGGGAAAACCCATTTTGCCTATAGTAATAATAGAGGCAAAGAGTAAAAGTTGACATTGACTTTTTGTATAGTTACTTATTATAATGTATAATAAGTAGTATTCTAAACTATTATAGTCTTTTTCTAAGCAGAAATTACAATATTTAACAAACATTCTTGTTGCTATAACGTATATGTAAATATATGTGTGTACACACACATGCATGCCCACACATGCATACATGACAAGTCCTGAAGATCATTCTATGGTTATGAGCAGTAAAGTGAAATATGACCGTTAATGGAGAGTGGGGGAAGTATAAAAACACTTTAGAAATCAATTAATGAGTAAATACTCCTATCATTTGTTCTAACTTAGATCTTTAAAATAGCTTATTGATGCACAAAATATAGCCAAAATAAACTTTAAAATCAGAAAAATGAGGCAAACAGAAATCAACTGCAGGGAAGTTAGATAAAGTCAAGAGTTTTATCAGCAAATACAGAAAGTCTTAAATATTTGTTACAAGTGATATAATGTATATATCAGGTTCATATTATGGAAACATAATTATATATTATTAAACCATTAAAATATGTTAAATTAGTTGATCTATGTTAGTTCCTAAGAGTTTTGTGGCTACAAATTTGTATTGGGTAATAAAATCAAAACACAAAAGTAAAAAAAAAAAAAAACGGTTAAGACTTTCTGAACTGTGAAGATTGTGAAACTACATATCCTGGAAGGTCTTTATACTGGAAAATTACACAACAATGACTTTTGATATTAACTTAGTACTTAAAAATCAATTGATGTGTTTATCTTGTTCCAAGATTTGAGATGGCTTAGCCCATGAAAATACATGTTCTGTTTTGTTTTTCTTTACCCATTCAGAATATTTTCACAGTGCCATTGACTATTCTCACAATGCCCATATTTGTAGTAACTAGTGCCATATTCTTTAAAATGTGTAAGGTTACAGGTTATAATGGACCTATATTTCATAACAGAGCAATTTGGCTGTAAAAGAAGATATTCATTTGAAGATTAGCACATATTTCAACTGAGAAGAAAGGTAGTTAAATCTTGTCTAGAGTAAATCTAAATATGAAAACATAATGATTTCAGATTAACAGCCTCAGAACTAGTTGCTGCGGCTGCTTTTCTTATTTTTTTCTCCCTAAGCCTTAAGTTTCAATTTTCCCATAGTAAAATCTACTGCATAGCGAAAACAAAAATGAAAGAAAATTTTTTTTAAAATTGGCAACTGCTTTGACAATACAATGATATATATATTTATATATATACATACGCACATATATGAACTAAGTTATAAGTAAATTAAGGAAATCTATAATTTCGAGTTAAATTCAACTTCTTTACAAATTTTTCCTTAATACTAGTGAATATCCATATGATGATGGTGAAATAATGTTTTCATTACACAACTGGATTTTATCTGTAATTAGGAAGCATTTACAGTGTCTAAAGCAGAGTTCTGAAGAAAAGACAAGATATCACAGAATCTTAAGGCACATGGACCACACAACTGTAAAGTTTATGGGAAGAGCTGCCATCACATGCATCTATTAATAATTCTCATTCTATGCATATACACTGAATAGTAGAACTGACTGCAGCCCCCAAACTGTTAAGATAATAATTCAATGTTATCTTTTAATTTCAGAATAAGATTTAGAAGGAACTTGATAAGAGGAACAGACTGTATATAACCTAAACCTATTATCAAAAATCCCCATGTCTGATTTATTCTAAAACTAAATTTATCATAGTTTAACAAATCATGGCAAAACATTAACTGCAAATGGGAATATACCTGAATAACAAATTGATAATAAATAAAAATTAACTTAATAGTATCAGTGGGAAAAGAAGTAAAGCAAAATAATTACAGGAGTCCATTTAATTTTCCTTAGTATTTTCTGAAAAAGAGTAAAGATGTTTTTCTTCTAGATGAGGCAAGAGTAGCAAATAAACATTTATCCTCATATCATGAAAGAACTATAGAACCCAAAAGAAGGTTTGATTTTTTTTTTTATAAATGAGTTTTCTACCTGATAAGCCTTGTGACTGATGCCATATACTAATGGATTTGCTCTCATCCGTACATAAAGATAAGTGTAACTTATCCACTTCACTGCTTCTTCCACATTAGTAACTGTTCCCAGAGCAATCTGCAAGTCAAAAATATGACAAAAATTAAAGTAATGCATTAAAGCTGAACATAAACATTACATCAAAGACCATTTTGTCAGAAATGAACTTTTAAAATTACATCATTATGTGGTATTTAAAAGAAGGTAAGCACAATTACTAGACACGACACTTTGCCAATTAATTAAAAATCAGTCTTGCCTCATTTAATTGAGAATAATACATCAGAAATGCTATCTTCCTAAAGTGAACTTACTCAATATTATGGCATTTGATTATTTTTTCCTAAATGGAGTTTAGTTCTACATAACATTAAGGACATTTTTTGGCATGAATTAATTTTTTTCTTATTCGGTATCCACTTTAATTACATTTTACACAACCACACAACTGAAAAATTTAAATGTAAGTGCACCAGAATAAAAACAACAAAATATTGCTAATTCTATCCCTCCTTATCTGAATTCTGTATACTGTCATGACCAAAACCACAGAGGGCATAATATTAGCTTTTACCTCTTAAAGATACCCATTTGTAGGATTGCTAATATAAATACACAGTATGAATACAATGGAAAATGCATTCATTTGTGCACAAAAACAAACCAGATTTTATTGGGATTTATATATATTAATAACATATACTTTAACAAACTCATATGATAAGAACAGGGGATGGTTTTTATCTTTCATTGGTAAACTTAAAATAACTTATGGGGAAAAAATAGATATATAATACATTTGAACCATAATAAACACTGGATAATTCTTTAGATTATATTTTGAAGGAAATATAATTTTTAATATAGCATTCTAATGTAGCTTTGTGATGTATTAATTAAATGACACCAAAGGTTAATGATTTAAAAACGCAACAATAGCATAAAAGCCCTGTATAATAAAAAGAATTATTAGACAATGATATCGACACAGAATTTCAATGAAAAGTTTCCTCAAAAACATATTTCCTTAGCCAATGGATTTATAGATAGTAATTTTACTTTTATCTAAGGTGCTCATTTTATTTTAAAAATTCACCCAAGTTGTGAAACTTCATAGTTGTATGCTTTTTACTGAATCCTTAGCTGAAAAGTCTTTTTATCTCTTAATAGTTTAATCAAAGGAGGAAAGATGCTCCCTACCTAAATTATTAAATTTTTGGAGGAAAAAAGAGAAAAGCAAACCATTTCATTTTAGTACTAATATTAAAGAAGGTAAAAATCATCATGCTTAATTCCTACATTATAATTTTTAGTGATGTATAATATTTTGTGAAATATGTGGCTGCTTCGCTGTCTTTAGTTGAAGATATAGCAATATATTATTTTAATTAAAATATTATACCATTTGTTATTAAATAAGAGAAATGACCAAAAGTAAAAATACGATATGGGAGATTCTATATACTGACTTTAAAGGTTATACTAATTTATTTACACATGGCTAAGCCATCCACAATATAGGTAAATATAGACATTTAACGTAAACTTTGCTCAAAATGAAGAGTAGCAGGAACTAAAATTGAGGCAATGAGGGAGTTGCGTAACAATTCCTAAAGATTTACAGGTAGGACAGTTAAACTTTTTCTTGTTTGCTTAGGTAAAGGAAACTAGTTTGATGATATGGCTAGGAATCTGATAGTTTCCCTCATTTATGATTCCATTATTTGACAGTCAAAATTGTATTAAATCACAATACATGATCTGTATTCCCTTATGACTTTCTGATTATTTTAAAATAATGGCCTATTTTCCCTCATAACTTTATAATATTATTTTAAAATAATACTACACAACTCCTAAGAGTAGAAAATTTTATAAAGAATAAAACAAGTTTGCTATTATTTTCAAAATCACACTTACTAAATTAATATTAGTAATTACCTATTTCTACCAATGATAAGATTAAAGGAAAGGTAGAAGTAGGTATCAAAGACTGGATCAAGTAAAGCAAGTTTTCTGAATGTTCACCAAAAAGGGAGAGACTAACCAAAAAAATAAATGTTATTTATGATGGGTCACCTTATTGTGAGACTAATACTTGAATGCCACCTAGTGACAAATACAAAAATTTACTTGTAAATATTTGCTGTCATCTAGTGGCTACTTGTACAGATGCCTTTTATAAAACAAGTATTTTTTTTTTCATGGCATCTCTTTGAAACCTATTTATTCACCTCAATAATCATACAGTAAGTCAGTAATAAGCTTGTACTATGTAAAGCATAATGGATATGATAACAAATAGAGCATGGTCCCTGGCCTCAGCAGTTCCCTAATCATAGAGGTGAGATATATGTAACTTATTAAGATGACATATATCAACCCACCATCCGCAGTACCTAGAACATAATACACATTCAAAAATGCTTTTAATAAAAACATCTAATGTGAAACTTATAAAAGTGCCATTAGTATATAGTATATAGCTTTGTGCTATTTTGTGCTATTAAGTAAAAAAGGAAGATAAAACCCACCCCAAATTTGGTAATTTAGAAATAAGCCTCAAGTATCACTTCACATCTAATTCACCTATTTAGACACTAGTCTTTAACATTAATTTTATTTTTTTTGTAAATGTGTCTTTAAAAACTGGTTGAAATCATATAAAAACTAAATACGCAAATATAATCATTATGAGTATGTATGTGTGCATATATGTATATGTATATATAAACTACTTTAGTAAACATATGAAAAACCATTTATGATACCATTCATTTATTTATTCAACTAAAATCTCAGTGCTGGCAATAAGTACAAATGGTGCTGAGTATCAAGGGACTACCAGAACATGGTAAGTGATGCTATCATTTACTGCATACCGACTTGGCACAGCCGTTTATTAAATTTTCATAGCAATCCAGTGACAATATCCCTATTATATAAATGAAAAAATTAGGATGTTTTAGGTAAAGTGAGTAGAGTAACAGCCTATCTAGGGCAGAAGACCTGTGTTGGAGAATAACCAGAGCCAGAATTGGAAAGGTTGGTCAGACTGTGGAGGTCTTAAATCCAAGGACAAGGTGTTTGTACAACATCCTGTAGAGACAGGAGGAACTGTATACAAAGAACGTATGTAAGCTTGCAGAAAGATTAACATAAAGTGTGGATTACGGGGGGCTGGCACACAGTAGGTATCCAGTAATGTCTGATGATTAAACTTTAATAAGCCTCAAACATGCTTCAGTGTTTCTCTCAGTGTAAAATTAAGTGGTTTTATATAGGGATAGAATTTATGACCTTTCAGAATTAGGATTATGAAGTCAGCCGCATAAGGCATCAAGCAGCAATGATGTTTCATGAAATGTTTGCATTAAAGTTATTGGTTAATATAGTAATTTCTCCAGTTCTTCTAAACTAATGGTCTGAATTGATATTCCTGAAATCAAAGATATTAACAGAGGTAACATTCCTAATCTAACATGACCTTTATGTTCATCACTGCTACTATAGAGTCTTACAAAGATTTTGGGAGTCTAAAGACTTAAAAATACATTATTTTAGGAACACAGCAAATATTCATTTTATAAGCTAACTTCACATTTGAATTTCCACAGATTACCAAATTTAATTTCACATTCCACTATAATTTAAGGGAGTTTGTTTCCCTTAAACTACAGGATAATTTACTTTAGTAGGGAGCTATTCCAGTATACCAAAATATGAGAAACTTTAGCAATGGTTATACTTCACTGTATTAGCTGAAAATTTCAAAATATGTCTTATTATTTGAATGCCATTTACATGACTAAATGGGATTATATTCATAGTTGACATTTCTGAAAATGACATAGCTAGTAAGTACTTTATAAATATGTGATGAATTTATGGGCCATAATTTATTTCTAATTTATCAGGGCTTGACCAAATAGTTTGGTATTTTGTTGTCCCTAAGAAAAAGAGTTCCTTGAGGACAAGAGCAGTATTTTACTCACTTTGTGTCTTCTGCATAACATCATCACCTTGTGTTTATCACTTACAAGAAGCCATCAAGGACATTAATTCTAAGTTTATTAAGACATAGTCTTCTTTGACATGTTTTAGAAAAACTGCATAAAAGAACCTTGCTTTTTACTGTGAGTCAGAGATACTATGGCTACCATTTTGGAAAACGTTTAGTCCAGGCCTTGGAAGAAGTCAAATGCTAAGTATTAATATAGGGAAATATATTCACCTATAACTTACTACATTGCATGTAAGATGACAGAAATCTATGCTATAATGAAAAGACTAGGTTTAGAGTTAAATAGACCTGAGTTTGAATACTAGTTCCAAAAATTATAACTTCATGACCTTAGGTCAGTTCCATGTCTCTCTGAGGATAATATCTCCTTAGCACAAGTATTGAGAGATTCAGAGAATGTACATGAAGTACCCAGCAGAGTCTCTGGCATATAACTGGTCCTCAGTCACTGTTATTACTATCATTTTACAATAATAGGCTTTATTCCATTACAGATATTGTTGATCCGAGACCTAATTATTTAAACCATGCAATCATAGTAGATAACAGGATTGAAATTAAGCTAATAATATTTTCTTTAGAGTCAAAATTTATTTCCTTATCTTTTAAATTTTCTTGTAATTTTGCTAATAGAGACCAGTGGCTTTCGTGCCTTTTTTTCTAACTTACGACCATCTCTTCCAAAACTTATCTGTTCTTCTGAATCCAGACCAAATTTCACCTCCTTCATGAATAAAGCCTTTCCTGATAGCCTAGGGCCAAATGTATTTTCTCCTTCTGCTCAATCCTTCTATAACTTATGTTCTTTCCAACGTTATTGCACTGTGTTTGCATGTCTTTTTTCTCCCCCTTTAGAATATATGCTTCTAAACAGAGGGAACTGAATAGTGAGTATGTTTTTCATTCTCTAAAAAGACTTATACATAACATGAATAGAATGCAAGTGAAATTTCTATAAGCTGTTTAAGAACTATCTGATATAGGACTTGTACACAGTAGGTAATATATGATTGTGAATATTTCATTTATTCATTTATTTAATATTTATATCCTAACTACTTAAAAAAATTGCTTGAGTCCATTTTAAAGGTATTAAAGCAGCAGTCCCCAACCTTTTGGCACCACGAACCAGTTTCATGGAAGACATTTTTTCCACGGATTGGGCAGGGTAGGGAGGATGGTTTCAGGATGATTCAAGCACGTTACATTTATTGTGTAACTTCTCTGCTAATGATAATCCGTATTTGCAGCTGCTCCCCAGTGCTAGCATCACCGCCCCAGCTCTACCTCAGATCATCAGGGATTAGATTCTCATAAGGAGTATACAACCTAGATCCCTCACTTGTGCAGTTTACAGTAGGGTTGGCGCTCCTATGAGAATCTAATATTGCCTCTGATCTGACAGGAGGCAGAGCTTATCCAGTGATTGGAGTGATGGGGAGCAGCTGTAAATACAGATGAAACTTCTTCACTCGCCCCGCTCACCTCCTGCTGTGCGGCCTAGGACCACACCGGTAGCAGTCCTCGAGGAAAGTCTTGAATGCTAAAGCAACAATTAAACATGGCAAGAAAATAGTCAAATCTCATTTGAATGTTCTACACATATACTCTAAATTGTAAGAATGTTTCTTTTCTTAACCACTTAAGATGTTACCTAGGCTTCTAGGGTCTGTTATATAAATCTTAACAAAATCACAAACGCGCGTACACACACACACACACACACACAATAAATTATCATACTTCTAGTTCAATTTAAGCAATCACATGTTGTATGACAGAGTTATTCAAATGACCTAATAGAGATCAAAGAGTTCTATAAATCTTATAAAAACTTTATTAAAAACTTTATAAAAGTGCAATACAAATATTAGTTATTATTATTGCTATTTCTATTTTCCAATTTTGTGTAGTCTTGGTTAGATTTCTGGTCTCTAACAAAGCCTCATAGTTTAAAAGTATGGTCTTTTAGCAATTAGTTCTTATCAGTTATCATCTGCATTCTATACTGGTCTGAATTAATCAACAATAATGCCATTCACCCCATTTTGTCTTATGATTATATTCCTAAATACTACAAAATAGCAACCAACTCAAGCTTTATTTTACTTGGTCATTCTTAAAGCTGATGATTCTATTCCAATCTTTTACTCATTAGATCTTACCTCTGCATTTAGGTTATCTGCAAGGCTTTCCAGAAACTGACTCTCAATTGGGTTTTGTTGAGTGAGCAAAGTGAGGTAATGGCTGAGTTTGTCATGCGTTGTTATAATGATTCCTTCCCCAAATTTGTCAAATTGCGGTCGTCCGGCTCGACCAAATATCTGCATGACATCTAAAATTCCAAGGTCAACAAAGGAGCCTCTTTTTGCAGCATATATTTGTGTTCCCTAGATGAGGAAAAGTTAATAAAAATTTACATAAGCACGCACAAATATAATCCTGATGAGCTGAATACTGAAATTAGGCAAATATGGCAAGATCTCAAAAGTGTACTTTAACTAATCCTTTCATCATCTGTGATAGAGTTAAATTTTCACAATATAAACGATTCTTACTGGAGAAAATAATTTTGACCTTATATAAATAACATTCAAAGTCAATGAAATAGCCAAATCACAATATTTTTCTAAATAAATTAATCCAGAGTTTTTTTTTTTTTTAAGATACACAAATCTACATGCAAAGGAAGGTAAGCTCTTACCTTAATAATAACAGCATGAGCAGGAAGATTGACACCCCAGGCTAATGTAGCCGTACAGACTAGGACTTTGATATGCCCATTAGAAAACAAGTTTTCAACCAAATTTCTGTCCTGCCGAAGCATTCCTGCATGATGAATACTAAAACCATCTGGGAATAATTCTCGTACTTGCTTATTTCTTGACTTCTGTACCTACAGTAGATATTAACAAAACATAAAAGTACTTAAAAGAATTGTTATTTAGCACTTCTATTGAATGTGTTTATCAAAAAAAGCATAAAATTATTTTTAAGCATTTTCAGTTATTATGAAGTCTTAGTATATAATGCTTTATACAAAATCATAAAAAATAATGTCATTTATTTAAAAAAATAGGTAATTCCCAAACATGACACAAAATTCAAAAGGAATTACGTGAAAAGCAAGTGTCTCTTCCATCCAGGTGTCCCTTTTTGCTATCATCAGTATTACCTGTTTCTTATCCTTCCAAAAATACTCTATTAAATATAAACATAAATCTCAGTCGCTTCCCAACTTGAGTAAACGCCAGAGTCATTACAATGCAAGCCCCTACAAAAATCAATCCCATCCCCTAACCTCACTCACACCAGCCACATTTTCTCTGAGTATATTTTCTGACAAATTTACACTGACTTCAAGGTCTTTTCACTTTCTATTACAGACCTACTGCCTGGAAAATGTTCTCCCCTTTTACTGTGATCTCCACGCTTCTCCATGATCTTCCTTACTGCAATGAGTCAATAAACCCAACTCAGTTCATCTACAGCTGTGTTCTTGGTGATCTTTGCTAGGAAAGCATTGACCACTTAACTCCTCAACTTTAGAAGTGTGCTGAGTATACCGTACTCCTCTCTTATCCACAGTTTCACTTTCTGCCGTTTCTGTTACCCAAGGTCAACTGTGGTCCAAAAATATTAAATGAAAAATTCCAGAAATAAACAATTCATAAGTTTTAAATTGTGCACCGTTCTGAGTAGCGTGATGACATCCTATAGTGTCCTGCTCCAATCCGCCTAGGAAACGAATCCTTTGTCCAGCATATCCATGCTATAGATACTTCCCGCCCATTAGTTACTTAGTAGCCATCTTGGTTATCAGATCAACTGAGTGGTATCAGAGTGCTTGTGTTCAAGTAACCCTTATTTTACTTAATAATGGCCCAAATCACAAAAGCAATGATGGTGGCAATTCAGATTTGCCAAACAGAAGACATAAAGTGTTTCCTTTAAGTGAAAAGGTGAAAGTTCTCAACTTAGGGAAAGACAAAAAACCGTATGCTGAGATCGCCAAGATCTACAAAGAGAACAAATCTTCTATCTGTGAAATTGTGAAGAAGGAAAAATAAATTCATGTTAGTTTTGCTGTTGCACTTCAAATCGCAAAAGTTAAGGACACGGTTCATGACAAACGCTTAGTTAAGATGGAAAAGATATTAAATTTGCGGGTGGAAGACATGAACAGAAATGTATTCTGAATGGCAGCAATTGAGTTGACTACTATCCAAGGTTTCAGGCATCCACTGGGAGTTTTGGAACTTATCCCCCATGGATAAGGTGGTACTACTGTACTAACCTCACTTCTAGTATCTGTTCTTTGGCCTGGTCTGAGCTCAGATGTGGGATTTGATACAGTGATATACAATTTGTATAAATACTACAGCAGAAGATATTACAAGATTCACTGACAACTCACTATACAATAGAGAAAAATTTTCTGCAAAATGAAAGATTTTAAATTAACATTTAAAGAAATGTTTATACAGTCAAAGCTTCGGTTTGGGCATCACACTGTGTATTTATTTGCTCTTGCCCTGAATATCTCATTATCAACAATTTAAGAGCTTCTTTTTGAACAGTTTTTTTCCACAATCTTTACATAAGGGGCACTAACATTGGCAGGGAGTGAGATTTCAGGAGACTGGGGCTCTAGTCCAGACATTGCCACATTGATTATCTCTCAGGTCACTTAAAAATTTAAACTTCTAAGTTAATAATAATAATTAAGAAAATGATCTAAGAAAATAGCACTCCATGAAATCTGCTTCAATTATTTAATAGAAAACCAAAAGTAATATATTAACACACCACGCCATCTGGTGGCTAGCCAAGTAAATAACAACTTACACATTTTGAGCCTTTTAAAATCCAAAACAAAATATACATATACTTAACAAACGATATCTTCGTCAAGTTTCAAGGGAAGTATATTTTTATTTCATTTCTGTGCAGTGTGGTCAGCTGTTAGAAATTATTTATACACATATTTTGTGACTAACTACACTTGGATCATCACACTGACTCAGCTTTCATATTTTCAGACACATGTTTTTGTCAGTCTTCTCAAAGGAGCTCATAGGAATATGGGATAAAGTCCATTGTTGAGTATTTGCTAGGATATAACAGCTCCTTCAGAGGCCAAAGGTAGGGAGAGGAGAAGTATTTCAATTACTCCATATCTTCTTTAATATTTAAGAGTGAACATTCAGAGCTAACAGAGGAAACCAAAAAATATTGCTCAGAGGATATATTCTGTACAAATCAGACTGCTGGATTGCTGTTTGTTTCAGGTAAAGTATGCTGTCTCTGGACCCCGTGCACTGGAATATCCTGGGGTACTTGTTATAAACGTAGACTCCTACGTCAGACCCTAGTTGAGGTAGGACATGGCTAGGCCTGCTGTGGCACCAATGACACAGTAAGAAGTTAAATGCAGGAGTATGTAGCTGTGGTGAAGAATTTTCTTACAAGGTAGCAGATGGATCCTGGAATGCTGACATAGCACCTCCCACTCTGATCAGGTGGGCTCCACACTCAACCTAGTTTCTCTGTGAGAAACTAGGAGGCTCTAGAAGTCACTTCTCTTTCATTTCTATTCTTGCACATTGTGTGCATTTTTTTTTGAAAGACACAGGCAAAACATTTTTTTCACTTATGTATAATATCATCCAAAACACTTATTGAGCACTCACTGCGTGCATTTTTTTTTTATTGGTTCAGTACAACAATCTTAAAATAAGTCTGGGTTGTTTATCCTTAACTATCTTTGAATCCAAATTTCCCACTTGTGGTCTAGCCTAGCTCACAATACAAATAAACTGGAATCCCTGAAGATGAGGCCCGGGGGTGTGTACTTTTGAAAATTTAATTTTAAAAGTCATCATACAGTAAAATTGACTATTTTTCCTATTTTAAAAATCATCATACGTAAAATTGATTTAGTGCACACTTCCATGAGTTTTAACACATATATTGATTTGTGTAACCACCATCATAATCAGGATACAAAACAATTCCTTTACCCTCAAAAACTCCCTTGTGCTGTTTCTCTACAGTTAAACCCTTCCCAACTACTATCTCTGGCAACCATCCATCTGTACTCTATCCCTATAGTTTTATCATTTCAAGAATGTTATATAAACTGAATCAGACAGTACATGAACTTTTGAGATTGGTTTCTTTTACACAGCTTAATGCCTTTGAGATTTATCCAAGTTGTTGTGTATATCAATAGTTCATTCCTTTTTATTGCTGAGCAGTATTCCATGGTATGGATGGGCATGTAATAGTTTATTAATCCAATCTCCCATGGAAGGACATTAGGGTTGTTTCCAGTTTTGGCAATTATGAATAGAGCCTCTATGAACATTCACGTACATTTTGTATGTGTGTGGATATGTTTTCATTTCTCTAAAGTAAATGCCAGGAATGGAACTGCTGGGTCATATGGTAAATGTATGTTCAACTTCATGAAAACTGCCAAACCATCTCCAGTGGCTGTAACATTTGGCATCTGCATCAGCAATGTATGACAATTCCACTTCCTTCCCATGCTGTCAGCACTTGATACTGTCATTGTTTTTATTTTAGTCATTGTAATAGGTGTGCAGTGGCATCTCATCATAGTTTTAATCTGCATTTCCTTAATAGTTAATGATGTTAAACATCTTTTCATGTTCTTGG
This sequence comes from Daubentonia madagascariensis, assembly GCA_023783475.1. Taxonomy (NCBI): domain Eukaryota; kingdom Metazoa; phylum Chordata; class Mammalia; order Primates; family Daubentoniidae; genus Daubentonia; species Daubentonia madagascariensis. The sequence continues at coordinate 46,315,168 of JAKFHU010002080.1, forward strand.
ATGTACATAGCTATTCAGCTCAAGTTATTCTAATGACAAAAGTTTGAAAACCAAAGTTTTTTACAGAGGGATACTTGGAGTGATATTTTTATCCATCTATACTAAGCAACCTAATATTCATTATTGTACTAAATTATTTACATTCCTAAGAAAAGTACCTCCTAACAAATTTATGAAACATGATAGTGACTAACAGAAAAAAATTCATTGTAAAGAATCAAAGAGAAGGTCATTTAAAAAAGAAACATGTATTTATCATATACTGGATCCCTGGAATACAAAAAAATTTAAGACAAAATCTGAGCTTTGGATAATTTGCAAACTGGTAAGGACTCATATACAAATGATTTCTATTAAATATGTGTTTATAATAGAGGCATGTGGACAAAGCTGAAACTTTGTGATTTATGACATTTATGATATTGTCATTTATGAGAATGGTATTATGTTTTATTTGTATTAGTATTGCTAGCACCTGGCAGAGTGCCTTCTGCATAGCTATTACTTACTACATGTTTCCTGAATGAATGCATGAATCCTTGATCTCCTAGTTTTATCAAAGAAGTCTTTCCAGAAAATGAGAAATGTGGGTCTTGAAGGACAAGAGAAAGACTGCTAAATGGGGAAAGTTAAGCAGCAGGAAAAACAAGCATAGAAGCTGGGACTAGTGAAAGAACACAGTGTTTCTGGAAGGCACTCTGTTCAGAGGGTGTGGGGCAAATGCAAGAAAATTAAGCTGGGAAAGAAGACTGGGGTCTGTACTGTCTCAAGCATAGCTAAAACAGGAGCCAATTAAAGTTTTATAAGCAGTATCATATTCATTGTTTAGAGAGGTAACTTCACAGTTGTGCTAAGACCAGAGGCTTGATGAGCAAGTATGGGGCCCCTACAACAATCCAGGTGAGAAGATGGAGGCAGAGGAAACAGAGATAACCACACAAATTCAAAGTGAAAGTTCGCTATAAAGCAACCAAGACTGGGTGACTGTTTAGAAAGAGGGGTGAGCAGGACATGAAGGAAAAGGGGTTAGAATTGTTTCAAGTTAATCCTTGGTGCCTTGGTGCACTGAATATACGATGGGGAAAACACGATGAGGAGAACTAATGCTTGTGCTTTAGGCTAGGCACTAAGAAGTGAGAAGAAGATGCTACTTTGGGCATGAGTTTGAATACACCCATTATAAAGACTTTGGTTTTTATTGTGAATAAATGGGAAGCCACTGAAGGTTTCTGAGCAGGAGAGAAACAGTGGAGACCAGTTAGGTAACACTATTACAATATTCAGGGTAAGGCGGGATGGTGGACTAGACTAAGTGTAACATCTGATATATATATACCTCTTATCTTGGCTTTCTCAAACAACAAGGAGAAATTAAAACTGCAGAAGTCTAGAAATCAGTAAAAACACCACAATTCATAGTTGTAGCACAGAGTAAAACTGTGCTCTCAGAAAACATACCTGAAAATACTTATATAATAAGAATATAATAAATAAATAAATTAAGCATCTACATCAAGAAGCTACAAAAATATAACATACCCAAGGAAAGAAGAAGGAATGGCCTAATAAAGTTAAACTAGAACACAATAATTTTAAAATTGTGAAATTGAGAAATAAATGCAAATACTCTTATTTCAAAAGAAAAAAATTAAACAAAAATAGACGGTGGCTATTACTGGTTAGAGTAGGAGTGGACAGACTGTGCCAACTGCCTGTTTTTGTAAATAAAGTTTTATTGGAACACAGCACATCAATTTGTTATGGATTGTCTATGGCTGCTTTTGAGCTACAACAAGAGAACTGAAGGAATAGTTGTGAAAGACAAATCATATTTCTACAAGCTTAAAATATTTTGTTTCCTCTTTCTTTTTTTCCCTAATTTGTGCTTGGTAGATATTTCTTTTTATTTCAGAATATTATGGGGGCACAAATGTTTTGGTTACATGGATTGCTTTTGTACTGCTTGAGTCAAAGTGTGCCCATCATTCAGATAGTGTACATTGTACCCGTTAGATATGATTTCACCCATCCCTCCTCCCCTGTCCCACCTGCATGATTTCTATTGAGTTTTACCTCCATCTGTGCACATGAGTGCTGATCGGGTAGTCCAATTTAATATTTATTATCTCGCCTTTAAGTAAAAGAAGCTGTATAGGTGTACACAAGCACAAAACCCAAAATTAGTAATATGAAAAAGAAAATACCACAATTTAAAAGAATATGAAAGGAATATACTACAATTTAAAAGAATCAGAGAAGAGTACAATTCAATGCATATCACTTTAAAAACTGTTTGGAATGGATGATTTTCTAGGAAAATGTTATTAGTAAGTGATAGAAAATTGCAAAATAAAAACACTGGAAGAAAATTTAAAAGTTATCTAACAGCTGGGCTTTCAAACTTTTAAAGACAAATTAATTCTAATGCTATTTAAGAGACCCTAGAGAACAGAAATATAATAGAATGCTCAAAATTAATTTTACAGAGTAGTGTAATGGCACTGATATTAAAACCTGACAAAGCAGAAAAATGAATACAGTAGTGAAATCTCATAAATATTAGTGCAAATAGTAAAGAACTTTAGAAAACAGATTTCATCAATGCATTAAAAAATTACATCACAACTAAGTACAATTCGACCTTAGAATGCAAGGGCATTATATTTATTAATATACTTACATTAATATATTGACTTATGAAGTCAAAAAAGAAAGAACATATGATCATGTCCAGGCACTGAAATTTGCCAAAAGTCTACATTCAGTCCTGATGAATGGACAAAATTAGACACAAGAAAATAATAAAAGATATAAATACTGGAAAGGAAGAGACCAAAGTAATTATTAACTATACATGAAACAAACATCTATTTAGAAAATTGAGGACTGACTAAAAACTACTAAATAAAATAACAAAAGAATTTAGAAAGATGTTAGTTTTGACAATTAATATTTAAAAAGTCTTTCTATATATACACAATAACTTGTTAGAAAATAAAAGTGAAAAAAAATCACATTAATAACAACCATCAACACCAGGAGAAATTAAAGAGAATTTAAGAGACGGGCAGCATCTATATAAAGAAAGTTTTAAAATATGCTAAAGGACATTCAAGAAATGAAATGATAATGCTTTGCTTTGAGATGGGAAAACTTGATTTGGTAAAAATATCAATTCTCATTAACTTAATCTATAAAATCAATGCACTAATTCAACTAAAATATGAACATGATTTCCTGGAAGTGATACTGAAATTCATCCTGAAAAACATACCTGAAAATATATACAGGAAAAAATTCTACAATTGAATAATAATCAATGCCTATCCCTACCAGTTATTAAGAATATTATGAAAACATAGTAAATAAAAGTTTGGTACAAAAGAAGAAACAGCAAAGATCAATGACACAGAAGAGAAAGCTCAGAAATTGACCCAAGTAAATATGAGAATTTTGTATGTTATATTAAATTTTAAAATCAACAGAAAAAGCAAGGAATATTTAGAAAAAAGATGATGGGTCCACTACTATCTGGAATAAGTTCCAGATATATCAAGTACTTAATAATAAAAGTAAAATAAAGTAAAGGACTTAAAGAAATCATGAAGAATCATGAAAGTAGATATGGCCTTTATATGTAAGAGATAAAGCCCAGAGACCATAAATAAATTAATAGAATTTCTACATGGTAAAAATACCCATTAACAAACAAACAAAAATAAAAATCAAAGGTTAACTAGAAAAAAAGTCTGTAACATATATGTTATTACATGCAATTTAATATACAATGGAACAAGGATATGAACAGTTTACAGAATAGGAAATACAAATGGCCAACAGGGAAAATGTTCAGTTTCACTCGTATTTAAAAAAATGCCAGTCAAAATAATAGTGAAGTACCATTTTTTGCCTATTAATCTGTCATAAACTTAAAAACTTTGACATTGCCCAGTGTTGGCAAAGTTATGTGGGAGGAAGTACAGTTGCCTTTTGGTATCCACGGATGCTCAAGGCCCTTATATAAAATGGTGTAGTATTTGCATATAACCTACGCACAATCTCCTGCAAATCATCTCTAGGTTACTTATAATACACAACACAATGTAAATGCTGTGTAAATAGTTATTCAACTATATTGTTTAGTGAATAATGACAAGAAAAAAACCTCTGTACATGTTCAGTACAGATGCAATCATCCATTTTTTTTCCCCAAATATTTCCCATCCATGGTTGGTTGAATCCACGGACGTAGAACCAATGGATACAGAGGGCTGTCTGTACCTGTTTGAGGAAGTGTAAATTGAAGCAATTTCTCTAGTAGGAAATTTGGGAACATTTGCCAAAATTTTAAATACACGTTGTACTGCAAGATGAATAAATTCCACTGCTAGGAATTTTCACAATGTATATTGTTGCAGAAGTACAGGGAAGAATGTTTATGGGAGCACTGTTAATAGTAAAAAGTAATTGGAAACAACAAACGTATCCCTCAACAAAGGACTGGGTAAATGAATTATTATAATATCCACATTGTGGCATACTACACAGTTGTTAAAAGAACGAAACAGATCTTTCTCTGTTGATTTGGAAAAGATCTCCATTATATATTATTAAATGAAAAAAACAAGAGACAAAAAGTGTGTATAACATGATCCAATTTTTTCAAATTAAAACATACACATGCAAATGCACATAATGGTAGTTGTACAAATCTTTCCTTAAAAGAAATATAAGAAGCTTTTTAAGAGAAGTTTCATTTGGAGAAATGAATAGAGAAGAGATGGTTAAGACCATGAGTTATGGAGCTAAACTTGTTTACTATAAGATGCCTGTTGCTTTCTGAAGTATCAGAAAAAGCATTGCCTTTCCCACTTGGTTCTCCAGAGCTAGTGCTACGTGGAGTCCAGGCTTTGCTCTTCTCTGAATAGCTGCAGAGATATAATTTATCTTGTTCACATTCTCTGAACAGAGCATTGGATTCTCTAAGGAACCCATTTCAGATCCAATACTATACTCACTAGATAAAGTGTTTCTACACATGGAAATTCAGGACACAAAACAACAGCTGTGAAAAAGTGAAGGAAGTCAGGTATATAGTTTAAGAATTATATAAGCTTGGTTTCCTCTGGATTTATCTTCCCACTCTACACAAGTGAACTTCCCACACAGGGCTTTATAGTCAGTAAAATTAGAATGGAATGGGCAACTGCTAAAAATATTCCATTAGCACACAGAGGGCACTATATTCTTTTGCCCCAGTGAAAGCACACAGAACTGCCTTCCATGACTTCACATATCTTTTTCCCACCCAGGGGATGGAAAATTGGTGTGAACACTTTTAAAAATAAGGTTAATATGTAACTGATTCCTAAAGTTGACTTCCAAACTAACAGAAATACGCAATTAAATAACATGACTTTTTAAAAAACAAGGGACAGTAAGCAATAGAGGGTATTAAAGAAAAACAAATTTGTTTTCTTTTAAATCATAAGACTGAAGAATATATATAAAAGCAACAAAAGAATTTCACTTTGGGTACGAACCCCTGATGAACTAGCACGCTGAAACTGCATAAATAATTTACCGTGACCTTTGTAAGTCTTCTGAGGTAATTTATCTCGATAAGGTATGCTTTAATGTGAATAATTTCAAATCTATTCAACTGAAAGAAATAACTCAACTGCCATTATAAAAACTAAAATTTAACCAGGAAGAGGCAAATATTGTCCCCCAAATGATACCATTCTTTTCCATAATCATTAGCGAGTATGCATTACCAATGTTAGGAAAAATATTATAAAATCCTCATCTCTGGTTAGTGCTATTTTTATCACTCAATGTTTGTAAAGTTCATCAGCACAAGAAAGTAGAATTGTGTTGTCACCAAAGAACTTGCTTACATTGTTAAGAGTATAAGCCAATATCTGGCTTCTCTTTTGACAAAGGAATTTAGAGATCTAAAGAATATAATACTGTATGCCATCTTGCCCTCCATCCCTTTTCCTCTTTTTTCTCTTTTGAAATTCTTATTCTACTTTAAACCTTGTTCAATAAGACGAATCAAATTGGTCCTCTGACATCTATTTCAAGAAAGCTAAGACCTTCAATGCTCTGTCCTTCATGAGGCTGTCAGAAAAAAACCTACCATGCCTCCCATTCCATTTTTAGGATAAAGTCCATTAGTTGTCTGTTCACTAGATCAACTAAAACAGAGGTTTTAAATCAAGCTATGATCAGGATTTCTGAGGATCATGTTGAAAATTTTAGTGGTCTAGTTTCAGAGATTCTGATTCTGATATCTAGTATGGGAATAGGTATTGGGGAACCAAATCATCTATTACACTACTGCCCCTATAATACTTGGTATTTCTTTGTTCTTGACTCAATTCCTTACTCTTTCTATTATTTTTCCACCACAGTATATGAAACTCTTCAGTCTACTCTCTGGAACTGCCACTCAGTGATCAGCAAACTATCAATATATCAACCTCTTCTCCCACCTTGCCTTAGCTGAAACCTGAGTCTCCTCTAAGAACTGTTTCCCATGTGCCCCTCTTAAGTGGTGGGAGACGATGGCCTCTTCCCCATCACCTTTTCCAGACCATTATGTACTTTCCTTTTGTAAAAATCTCTGCTGCTTTAACGTTCAGTTTATCTGACTATGTCACACGTCACCCAACCTTATCCAATGAAGGCTTGGTATTTACGGCTCCTAGTTTTGCCCTTGACCTCAATTCCTATCATCATGCTAAGTGAGAGCATTTTCCAGGTGGATATCCAAAACTCTCACTCCTTGGTGCCCTGACACCCTCATTTGCAGTGGTATCTCCTCTGCCCACTTCAACTATACCAGGGATTATATTCTGGGTGCTGTCATTGACCCACAACTGTAGTACCTCCAAAATCACTAGCACAAACATCCCAATTTCTGACCACAGCCTCCTGTATTTCCAGCTTGCCCAACTAATTTTTCTAAGCCCACTCTTTATCATTAATGGTACCATTACTTATCTACTTTCTTTCTGTTTATCAGCAGTTAACATCCTCCCCCTCTAACCTGGCCCTTATTTTTGCTCTTTCTCCAGCTTAGACAGCAGAGCTGAATATTTTACACATTCTTATCCATTTCTTAACTCATTTGCCCTTCTGTCATACTTCACTGGCAAAATGCCAAAATTGGATGACCCAAGACAGCTAGTATTTTAAAAAAATTACACAGAGTGGCAACTTGAGAACACTCTAAATCTATGATCACACTCTTGAACAAGTGCTTAACATTAGACAGCAATTCCTCAGCATCTTTACAGTCCGTTTGTTCTTGCATGTTTCACAATATCTACATTAGACATTTTTTGGTTTCCACAAACTTCTGACCACCTCTTCTACCCTTGACACTCAGAGAATGACCTTAACACCCACTTCATAAAGAAAATATAAGTTACAAGAAGAAACTCTCATCATCACGCCATGTTCCCACAAGCCTATTTGCATCAGAATCCATCTTTTCAAACTTCGCTTCTGTTATAACAGAAGTACACTTCCTCCTATCTAATGAAAATCTCTCTACTTGTTCTTTGGATCCATTCCTCTTAACTTTTCTAGACTCTTAAATTATCCATGGTCTCTTCTCATTCCTATGTGTATAATCAATCAATTTTAATCCCTTCTCTTTCTTGGATTGTTCCCACAGAATATTAAGATATCACTTCCACTTTGAAAAGAATATGTCTGCCTTTCAGGGTACTATTTCATATTTTCTAAATACCATCCATTTTCCTTTTGTATATAAATTAACTTCTCAAAATTGATGTCTACACTTGAATTTTCTATTTCTACACTTTCAGCCAACTTAACATAGTTTTGCTCCCCACATGCTAATGAAAATGCCTCTAAATAAGGTCACCAGTATCTTCCAAGTTGCTAAATACAGTGAATCTTTTGCAGCCCTCACATTATTTACCCACTCACAGCAGCACTGAATATAGGTGATCTCTTCCTTCTTGAAACACTCTTTTCCTTGGCCTCTACAACATTATACCCCTTGGGTTTACTCAAATGTCTTAAAGGCTTCTTTGTTGGCTCATCCTCTTCTACTTAATCATTAGATATTAGAGTTCCTCAAGACTTGGTCCTAGGCCATTTTACCATTCATATCTACTCCCATGGTTTCCCCTCTCAAAATCAGAATGCTCTTCTGATACATCAGACTCATATATCCGTCCAGATGCTTACTCAACATCTCTAAGTATTACGAGCATCTCAAAATCAGCATGTCCAAATGAAAATCACGATATACATGCTTCCCTCCAAACTAACTCTTCTTTACTATTTTTTTCATATGTGACTCTACTATCCGCTTGGCAATGCAAGCCAGACAACTTTTAGAAGCCAGAAACTTCTACATCTTCCTTCCTTTATTTTCAATATCCCATTAGCCACCAAGTCCTAGCAATTCTATTTCCCCAATGAATTCGCATCTCTCACTAGTCTTCCCATCCTCCCTTGCCCTGCCCGCATATATAGTGATCCTTTTATAAACACAATACTGACCATGCCACTCCCTTCCTCAAACTCCTCTAATTATTGCCCATTGATTTGAAGATAAAATACTAAGTCTTTCACATGATATACAAGGTCTTCATGATCTGGTCTTTGCCTACAACATTAGATCATCATGCCACATAGCTGCCATCTGCCCCTTCCTATCACTCTCTACATTTAGTCATTTTGACTTTTTCTCCATTTGCTTCGATGTGCTATTGTTTTTCTGAAGTTAGCCTTTTCTTAAATGCTTGTCTGCCCTTCTTTGCTTTGTCAATTCCTACCCTTCAAATCTCAGCTTACATGTCACTTTGTTGGTGAACAAACACTGTCCTCTAACACTGTCAGTCTAGGTCAGAGCCCCCAATTTTATTTTTTTCTTAACACTTTATCCCTCTTTATTATATATTACAAATGCAAGGGAAATAAATTATCTAATTAGTAATTACTTATTTAACCTTTCTGTCCTTTCAGAACATAAGCTCCATAAGGGTAAAGGGGTGGCTACTTTTTCTTCCTAAAAATATTTCCATTTCCAATTAAAGCAAAGAAAATTAATCAGCACACAATATCTACTCTCACCTCCTTCTATGAGCCTTACTGTTTTGCATGGACTGGAAGGAAAAACTATATTTCCCAGATCTCTTGTAGTCAGGGTGCTAGATTTAAAAAGTCCGTTCTGCTAATTAAAAGCACTCAAGCAAGATTTGAGTGATGGAAGTGAAGTGATAACCATTTTCCTGCTGTTGTCTTTTGCTGGCAAGCAAGATCTTGGAGACAGGAGGGTTGAAAGTTATAACAGATATATTATACATTCAAAATTTGGTTTTCTAGTGTGTTCATGGATGTTAGAAAGTATCCGTAGTAACAGCTGTGGCTTTTTAACTGCTGATCACCATCATGTAGCTGGTTCTTAAATTCAAGAGTTCTAGTCCTAGTCCCAGACTTATACTCTTCTGATCCTACCAAATTCCCAGTAAATATCTAATTTCTTGAACAAAATTATTTTCTATTTAAAAGGTACCCAGAATAGTTTCTGTTTCCTTTACTAAATCCTAACTGATACAAGATGTGTCTACCTCAATCCACTATAAACCAGTTGACAGCAGGTTGTCTTGATATCTATTGATCTATTACAGTGACTGGTAACTAGCTTATGCTCAGTAAATATTTGCTGAGTGACTATCACAAATAAAATAATCTGAGGTTCATGTGTATACAATCAACTCACAATGAACCAGACTAAGCTAATCCCCGTAACTAATTTCCATATGTCATTCTTGCTGTGTTAATTATGCATTTTAACTTTGGGAGAAAGGACGTATCATTTGCTCTCTTCCATGTTACATCCCTAAAAGGTACTCTTGGTTTCCACATGGGCTGCTCTGATTATTACTACAAGCACAATTTTATAGAAACAAGTTAACATTCCAGAGAGAGCACCCTGATTAGCAAAAAATAAATTTCATCTAAAATTGCATTTTTAAATTCATCTGGCCATCTTTAAATAAATATAAAAATAAAACTTTTAAAAAAATCACACTGTGAAATGTATCTTTGATCTTTAAATTTCATCATTATAAATCTCTGTTTATAAATAAATAAACATTATTTATTTAATCTGATATATTTAGGGTGCTTCCCCTACTCAAGTATTTTCAAATAAGATAGAAACAATATTTCAATTAATACGCTTTTCTAAAATAGCATGTTTCCTTAACAAGACATATAACTTTTTTATAAGAAATTTATTCTATGCTTATAAAATACATATTAAGGCACATGAACAAAAATTGCCTCAATCAAAATCTAGTTACAAGTAAGTAATAACAAAAGAAATAAGGCTAAAATCCCAATGCTACTTACTATATTCTTTAAAAAGAGTCTCACTTATTCAAAATGAGCCATATGACTACCTTGAAATGAATACCTGGACCATGAGAATGTCCCCTGCTTGGGGGAAAGTGAATCCTACTTTTTAGCACTTGAATTCTTGTCATACAACTTGGCTCTCCAACAATCTTCAACAGCTTCTCACTGCATGTAAAGTCTAAAAGCCCAGGCATGGAACTTAAGGTTTTCAAAATTCTGGCCAAAACCTACATGTCTAGTCCTCCATGCACCTTACATTCCAATGAAAAGAGGACATACTTATTCTCAAAATACATCCGGAGTTTTCCTTTGCCCATGTTCTCTTTCTTCTCTCCTTGGAATGCCCTTTACCCTTACTGCCGCCTATTCAAACATAAGACCACTAGCTTGAATTAATCTGCTTCTCTTTTATGTTTCCACTAAACTATTTGTTCTTTTCTTACATCATTTACCACTTTTTGTGCTCTCCCATGCACTCGCTCTCTATTAAAAAAAATTTATATGTATATATATATATACGTTTCTGAATCTTCTGTGTCTTAAAAGGCAGAGGCCTGGCCTTGTTCAGTCACTTATCATTTACAGTGGCACTTGAGACATGTGATTAATTCAATTAAAATTGACATGTTAGTTTAGAATTGAATGTCTTGTTATATAGTCTAAAATAATTATTCTTAAAAGGTATATAATATATAATTGAATTGTTATCCATTCTACTTTAAAATTCCCCTGCTGTTAGAAATATGTGGTCTGTATTTTTCCTTTTATTATAAATAATGTGTTGAAACAAAAATCTGGGGTGTATTAACTTTTTCTTTTAGTCTTTCCTTGGAAAAATTCCTAGGTTTAGGATTTGAAGGTTAAAGGCTCTGAAAAAAGTTTGGCTTTTAATATATACTATCAAAATATATTTTTAAAAGGACTGAACTAATCAGTACCACAGGAAATCTAGTGCTGTGCCAAACCTCAAATCATCTTCAGAATTGGACATTATCATGTTTAGTTTTTAATAATATATTAGGTTTAAGAATATATAGTCCCTTAATTTACATAATTTTATCTAACAATTTTTTCTTCCAATGTTTGTTTACTCACTTTATTTCCTCTCTTTGCTCATTTACTTACTGGAAATTTCATGTTTTAGTTTTTAAATTTAACAAGTGGACATATAAAGATGTAGATATTAATTAGTTTGTTATAGCTGTTACTAATATTTCCACCAACCCTCTTACTGCTTTTTACAATTCAGTATTATTTTTTGTTGTTCCAGAGCTTTAATTTTATTTAATTTTATTATTTTATAAAATTTCAGAATATTATGGGGGTACAAATGTTTTGGTTACATGGATTGCTTTTGTACTGCTTGAGTTAAACCTATAAGCGTGCTCATCACCCAGATAGTGAACACTGTACCCGTTAGGTATGCTTTCACCCATCCCCTCCTTGCCCCTCCTTCCTGCATGATTTTCGTTGAGTTTTACTTCCACCTGTGCACATGTGTGCTGATCGGTTACTTCTAACTTACAATAGTGAGTAAATGTGGTGTTTGTTTTTCCATTATTGTGATACTTCACTTAGGAGGATGGTCTTCAGTTCTATCCAGATTGCTGCAAAAGGTATTAATTCACTTTTTATGGCTGAGTAGTACTCCATGTTATACATATACCACATTTTATTAATCCACTCATGAATTAATGGGAACTTGGGTTGATTCCACATCTTTGCCACTGTGAATTGTACTGCTATAAACATTCTAATGCAAATGTCTTTTTGATAAAATGACTTTTTTTCCTTTGGGTAAATACCCAATAGTGAGATTGCTGGATCAAATGGTAGGTCTACTTTCAGTTCTTTGAGGAATCTCCATACTATTGTCCATAGAGGTTGCACTAGTTTGCAGTCCCACCAACAGGATAAGTGTTCCTTTCTCTCCACATCCATGCCAGCATCTATTGTTTTGGGACTTTTTGATAAAAGCCATTCTCACTGGGGTTAGGTGATATTTCATTGTCATTTTGATTTGCGTTTCTCTGATGATTAGTGATGTTGAGCATTTTTTCATGTATTTATTGGCTATTAGTCTATCTTCTTTTGAAAAGCTTCTGATCATGTTTTTTGCCCACTTTTTAATGGGGTTGTTTGATTTTTTGTGTGGATTTGCTTGAATTTTTTGTAGATTCTAGTTATTAGCCCTTTATCCGATGTACAGCATGCGAATATTTTCTCCCATTCTGTAGGTTGTCTATTTGCTCTGTTGATTGTTTCCTTGGTTGTACAGAAGCCTTTTAATTTAATCAAGTCCCATTTATTTATTTATGTTATTGTTGTGATTGGCCTTGGGGTCTTCTTCATAAATTCTTTGCCTAGGCCAATATCTAGAAGAGTTTTTCCTACATTTTCTTCTAGAATTCTTACGGTATCATGTCTTAGATTTAAGTCTGTTATCCATCTTGAGTTAATTTTTGTGAGTGGTGAGAGATATGGATCCTGTTTCAATCTTATACATGTGGCTATCCAATTTTCCCAGCACCATTTATTGAATAGGGATTCTTTTCCCCAGTGTATATTGCTGTCTACTTTGTCAAAGATCAGATGGAAATATGTGGATGGTTTTAGATCTGGGTTCTCTGTTCTGTTCCATTGGTCTATGTCTCTGTTGTTGTGCCAGTACCATGCTGTTTTGGCAACTAAAGCCTTGTAGTATAGCTTAGAGTCTGGTAAAGTGATGCCTCCAGATTTGTTCATTTTGCTTAAGTTTGCTTTGGCTATTCAGGCTCTTTGCTGGTTCCAAACGAAGCATAGAGTTACTTTTTCTAGATCTGTGAAAAATGACATTGGTATTTTGATGGGGATTGCATTGACTCTGTAAATCACTTTGGGTAGTATGGACATTTTAACAATGTTGATTCTGCCAACCCATGAGGATGATATGTTTTTCCATTTGTTAAATGTCACATCTATCTTAAAGCTGTTATCTTCTTCTCTTCAAAGCTCATAGGTGACCATATATAGGGTGTTTACTATGTGTCAGGCAAGGCCTGTATTACTTTATTACAAAAATCTTGAGATATAGGTACCACTGCCACTTTGTATGTGATGAAATTGTGGCTTGAGAAAGTTAAAAAGGCTATGTTAGAGTGTGCGAGCCAAAATTAAAACGTAGGTTTGCCTAGATCCAAAGCACTTTTTTCTATATGAGGTTACCTCCCTCTGAAAACAGAAAGCCATGCTTCCAAAAATCCAATTAAGCAATCAGTTATATTTTTACTAATTTCCTTTGACTTTATTTAAAAATACTAATAAACTTTTGACATCCTTTCTATGTGGTTGCAACTGACAGTAGAATTATTATATTAGCCTCCAAAAAGAAAGGAGGCTGATAATATATGGCAGGAGAAAGAATAAACTCTGAGAAGATAATATTTTGTATATATTTAAAGTAAAAATTAAGAGAAAGGGGACCATTATTCACTCCTGCTACTGTCTTTAGTTAACAGATATTGTCTACTCCAGGAAGAGGAAATTTCAATTTTATTTGACCATAGTCACACCATGAAGCCACTTAAGCAGAAATAAGGTTGTCAATTTCAAGTATCCAGCAACTAAATCAAACTGGCATTGATTCCAATTGCCGTCTATATAGGCAAAGGCTAAAGTTGAATCTATAAAAACAACCAGGGGATAGTTGGTAGATCTAGATAATAGAAAGTCATAAAATTATACTTTAAAGTAGCTTGAGGGTACATATTATTATTGGATTCTTCCCAGTGTTGTAATTTGTTCAACAGATATTTCCAACAACTACATTCATAAGGCTTATTACATAATACATGATTTCTATCTAAAAGAAAAACTATGATAACTAATATATGTTACATAACTGAACCCACATCAGCAGCTGTAAATCAGAGAAATACTGTACTGGGGTGGGTGGGAGTACCTGGAATCCAGGAGTAGAATATTTAAAGCCTGTTACAAAATTTTGTCCCTAAAAGATGACTGATTTGACTGAGATCTCAGTAAAACAGAATCAGAGGATTCTAACTGAAATATTCATTTAACTTAAAATTAAAATCATAATTAGAAACAGTGGCTTAATAATGAAATATCTGCATCCCTAATGATCACTTACTTTTATAAATACAAGCTGCTATTATTCCTTGAGGCTCTATTTTTCAGAAAACAATGGTTTCTTAAGAAAGTATCTTTGTGGGGAAGAATAAAAAAGTAATAGTATGCAGGGTAAGTCAGGAAAATTTTATCCACATTGTTTGTTATCCTTTTACCATTTTAAAATTTATTTATTAGAATATATCTTCTAAAAATAGATTTCTATGATCTGATAGGTAAAGTCTAATCATTTTTTCAGTTTCCAAAATAATTTCATACATCAATTTGTTTTTAATAGTAAATCACTAGAATAGATATTATTTAGTCCATTATTATTCCATTTGATAGAAGAGAAAGTAAGTTTCAGAAATGTTTTGATATATAAGGACACAAGGTTTCTAGAGGTGAAGTCACAACCAGAGCTTTTTGTTACTGTGCTGTCTTGTTTTAGGCATCACTTGTGATTCCAGAGACATCCCCTTGCCCAGGGGGAATCAACTTCAAGCTACTCTGTGCCTAAGCTACTCTTGGGACACTTCATTTTCTTTTCCCTACATTCTTATTTCAGTGGTCAATTTGGAAATACAGGTGGTTTTTCATTTGGGGGTGACTTTGACATTAAACATGAGAATAGTATGAGAAGTCCTGAGGTGTAACTGTTACTTATTGTAAAGAAAAGTCTCCTTTTGAGTTCTGGCTAAGGCACAGAAATAGCCTTACTACATTTTCTCTCTCTCTCTTTCTCTCTCTTTCACACACACACACACACATACACAGACAAAAAGAGGACTTTCTTAATGGAGTTTTACTATTTATATAAATAAAGTTATATTGTATTGAATAATACTGTAAAGAAGTGCTTCTAAAAATCTTATTTAGTAAGTCATGAACTGAGATGGTTACGTTAAATGGTTAGGGGTAAAGTATCACTGTGGCATGGTAGGGATTTAGCTGTATAACAGCAGTCACGAGGCTAAATTTCTATGTACTACCATAGCAAACTTACCTTCTAATTTAATTTTAATATTTTTCAAAAACATGGAAAGAAGTATCTCCTACCATCATGATAATAGCTTCCTTGGAATTGCTAGAATGTTAATATTGTTCAAGTTCAAAAGGCACTTTAAGAAATAAGAAGAAATACAGTACTAGCACTAGAAGAATAATCTTAAATTCTGGAGCTTTGAAAACATATTTGGAAAGACTGCCTTATCTTTTATTACAATATGTACTGTAGAGGGGCCCACATTTTAAAATATCTTTTTAGGAAAAGTGAACAGTATAGTTAGGTTGAAGAAATGTTCTTTCATTTTATTAAAAAAAAAAAAAAAAGACTCAAAAAAGTCCCAGATTGGATTTGATCCATTTGCTTCTGAATAAATAGACCACAGTGTAGTGAAAAGGGTAGATTTTGGAGTCAGAATTGTTCAAATCATGGCTCTACTACTTATTATATAGAAGTCTCTGGGAAAATTATTTACCATCTCAGTTTCAGTTTCGTTATCTGTAAAATGGGGATAAAAATCTTTACCGGACATAATAGTGGCACAGATCAAACGAGAAAATTAAAGTGAAAACGTCTATTATAATGTCTGTCTCAGAGGAATAAAAGTGAAAAAAAGTAATTTGGGGGTGCCTACTATCAGGCAAATATGATACGAAAGGCTGGAATATAATGGTGAATAGGACAATGTTCCTTGAAAACGTGTACTTAATAAATGTGTGCACAATTCATTCTTGTTAAAAAAAAAACTCCAATAATAGTTGGATCAGGATAAAGATCAAGTATAATAAAAATTAAAAAGGCATAATAATAATGACTAGGGATTTTCAAGTATACTCAGCCATATTAAAACTTTCCATTTCTCCATGTTATTTCTTTTTTTAGCATAGTGATCTGTCAATTTGTGTTTGGTGAAATTGCCTTAAACAGACACCATTTGAAAATGTCTCTCTACATATTATTCCTATATGCTTTATCACATTTAATGCTATTGAATTATTTACATATATGCCATATCAAGGAATAATAGTACAAACCTACATAACAGGTTGTTATGAGCACTGAATGAGCTGTATAAAGCAATAAAAACAACGCCCAACACTAGTAAATACTCAATAAATGTTAAACATTATTATAAGAATTAAATAATAAATTTCTATTATTTAAAATAGCAATAGTTGTCAGAATTGAGAGGTATGAGGTAACCAGAAATCCACAAGGTGGCTCTCAAGGCTTGGCTTTTAAACACAATGGGGTTATTTTACATTTCCAATGAAATGAAACAAGACTTATAATACCAATCTGACTTTTCAAAGACTCTCATAAGTTCATGATTAATAAATAACTGGAAGAACAAAAAGCTGTATAATAAATGTTATGTAATAAAAAAATTTATAAAGTGGAAAAAAAAAGAAAATGAATCAATTTTGTAGTTTTAAATTAAAAGAAAATTTAATGCTCAAAACACTGGCATCAGCTTGCCACAGTCAGAATTTAAAATGTCAACATAAAATGGTAAAATTTACAGGGCTATCCTAACAATTAAATATATTTCACTAGGATAATAAATGTTAAAGTGCATAGCACAATGTCTGGCAGCTAGCAGCTGTTCAGTAAAACAATCAGTTAAACGATCAGACATAAATTAAATCTTATGATAAAAATGTTGAAATTACTATCATTTTATGCCAGTAAATTTTTCTTTCAAAATTTATTTTCATAGTTTTAAATCAGGGGTCAGCATACCTGTTCTGCAAAGAGACAGAGAATAACTTACAGTCCCTGTCACTACTAGTTTTTCCCCTGTTCGCAGCCATAGACAATAAAGAAATGGGTTTGCCTGTGTTCTAAAAAAAAACTTTTATTATAAAACAGGGCTAATTTGGCCTTCAGGCCACAGTTTTGCCCAATCTTGATCTAAATCATTATCTGTTATAATTAAATAGAACCCAACATAAAGCTTAAAATACTACCAATACTCCAATTACCTAGAGCAGTGCTTTTAAAACTGTAATGTGCATAATATCACCCAGGGATCTAGTTCAAATGAGGATTCTGATTTGGTAAGTATCGGGTGGGGCCTGAAGTTCTGTTTTTCTAACAAGGATGCAAGTGATCCCAAGGCCTTTTGGTCCTTTGAGCATATGTACATTGAGTAGTAAGGCAGTTGTTTTTAAACGTTTTGATCTCAGGATTCCTTTACATTCTTAAAAAGAGCTTTTGTTTATTTAAGTTACATCTGTCTACATTAACCTTAGAAATTAAAACTGAGAAATTTTAAAAATATTTATTAATTCTTTAAAAGAACAGCAATAAACCCATTAGATGTTAACATATATGAAATTTAACTACATTTTATATTTTAACTATATTTTAAGGAGCAGGACTAAGCACTTCAATTATAACCACATGCAAAGAAATGACAAGTGAATACATCATGAAGTGGAACCTTTTAAAAGATCATTAAGTAGGCCGGGTGCAGTGGCTCACACCTATGATACTAGCACTCTGGAAGGCCGAGGAGAGAGGATCGCTTGAGGTCAGAAGTTCGAGACCAGCCTGAGCAAGAGAAAGACCCCGTCTCTACTAAAATTAGCTGGGTGTGGTGGTGCATGCCTGTAGTCCCAGCTACTCGGGAGGGTGAGCCCAGGAGGATCCCTTGAGCCCAGGAGTTTGAGGTTGCTGTGAGCTAGACTGACACCATGTCACTCTAGCCTGGACAACAGAGCAGGACTCTCTCCACAAAAAAAAAAAAAAAAAATTAAGTAAAGAAAAAAGTCAAGATTATAACATGATAAATCTAAAATTAATTTAAATTGAGACTGTGGATCTTTCATATATAAAATATCTGGTATATGTGGCACATTATTGTGCTTTAGTTCTTGTCCTCTTGCTGTCATTTGTTCCCTACCTGTTTTTCTGCATGTCCATATTCAGGTCCTTGGGTAGGCAAAAAGCAGGAAATTTGGCCACAATTTTTTGCTCTTTCTATTAGAGACATAGCTGTTCTTACAGTGGCATTTCGCGCATGTACAAACACCATCACCTGTAATAAAGGAAAGCAATCCATTTAATATTCCAATTCATTAAATTACAGCTTAATACTAGCTTGGAAATTATCCCACATAAACTACTATTAATCTTTCAAAACAAAATCCCCAATTTATGAATTCTCCATTCCCTTATTTTAGAATAAAGTATATATAGGAAAAAGGAAAGTTAAATAAAATTTAATAACATGGCTTTATTTATTACTAGTTTATAAGTTGGGAGAAGTTAGAGCTGAAATTAATAGATTCTATAAAATTTGGAGTTTAATTTGTGTGTTTCTCTGTTGAAGGCATCATTCATCATCACAATCATTTACTATAGGGACAGATTGTAAAAATGTATGGGAGCCTTATTTCTCCTTGGAAGATTACAACATTCAATGAAACTTGTAATATCATAAAGATATTTAAAGAAATTGAAAACAATGAAGAACACTCTTCCTTGGACAAAATCATGTCTAACAACAATCTCTTTAAAGAGTTTAGGAGACTGCTGAAGTTGAAAATGCTTCTCGAGAAATACCTAGAATTTTTTGTTGTGAGAGAACTTCCTGTGGAATTATTCATGAAGTGACTGCAGAAATCTGAATTAGGGAGAAAGCATGTGTTTGGATGCTTTATTAAGGAGAAACGAGGGGGAAAATGCACTTTCAGAGGCAATCATCAGGCAGAGTGTGAACAGAACTAAAGTAAATAAAATAAGGGAGTGACTAGCCAGTTTGGTGTTACTTGCAGGCTACACATTAAGGATAATATTCAAGCAATTGTTTCTAGTCAGGGATTGATAGGTTTATGTGAGCTGACCCAAGTAAAAGAGAGGATTATTTTGGGGACTAACAAAAGTGAAAAAGGGAATGAAGCCTGGGATATGACCAGAAAGAAGACAGGGTGACAGAGAAGTATCTATACCTCTATGCAGGTATCTATAGATATACAGAGGTATCTATATATCTAACCCATAGTAACCTTATGTCTATAAACTTGTCAAAGAAAATGTTTCACAGATGGGATGCTGATTAAAATTCACAGTAGAGTAAAATCTCAGACAACAATCATTCAAGAAACTGGAATGCTTAAATAACTAATATTCTTTTAGGGTGCCTTCAAAATAAAGGAGAGCAGATAATTTGGGGAAAATGAAAAATTCCTCAAAGAAGAAAACTTCCAAAGAGTTTAGAGGGGAAAAAAAAAAGCATTGCAAATAAGTCATCTGGAGAAATTTAATATAAGTTAATTATAGTCACCAAGGGCATAAAGCTTGAGATTTCACATATTATCAGAGCTCTAACTTTACTTGCTGACACCAATGTGTTTTGAAAAGAAATATAATCATAAGAATATTTTAAAAGAGTACACTAATAGAATTTATTTCAGAATGTTTTGCAGGTACTGGGAAATTTCTTGTTTTCCTTATTTTTCAAATAAAGAAAATAAATCTGATTTTGATACGCTTTCTAGCTTTCACGGGGAAATATCTTTACCTCATATGATGTCAAGAGACTGCCATTTAGGCTCAAATTCTGATATTTTCATAATTACTGACATAAGCTATTTAATACTAAGTAAGACAGAAAATTCTATTAACCATAATGTCCTGAGAGAGCTTCACCAGTTCAGAATCTGTCAAATTCTACCATCCTGTCCCTTGCAAAAGGTAGGGACATTTCAATTGTGAGTTTCTTTTTAAAGGGCAAGGTGGATTTTTTTTCTCCCATATAAAAATAAATTTTATCACCTATAAAACCTCATTAGGCCAACACTGAATTTTAAGAAAATATGAATTAAAATGAAGTTACTTATTATTTTGTTAATATATTTATTCATTCATATGTTTCTGAGCATGCATTCACTACCAAGCCCTGAGAAAACTGCCATGAAAAAAAGACAAAGTCTTTGCCCTCATGGAAATGAGAATCTAGTATGAGGATTAAACAAGCACAAAATATTTTTTATTTAATAAATATTTACTGGCCATGTATTTGTAAAATACCGTTAAAAGAAGAGATATGAAAATAGACAAGACATGTTCCCTCCCATGAAAAACCTGTAAAATTTAAGGAGGAAGATAAAACTGCATACATAATTTAGGCATCTGAACCAAACAGAGGATGTGAACAACATGGGAACTCTAAACGTGGAGCTAGTGGGTCTCTTTCATTCATCCATCTCAAGATATTTATGCAGTTACCTACCAGGTGCCACCATACTAAGCACCAAGGATATAATGATAACTATGTTTCAAGGCTCTAAATTGGTAAGCTACTGTTATGGGGAGAAAGAATCAATGATACCAGCTCTATCTAGCTGTAGGAACAGGGTGCAGGCTGCCTAGAAGAAGCTATAGTAGTATTTGGAATATTTAATTTTGGTATTTTTAGTGTTTTAGCTTGAAGAAGTACATTTTCTTCCAAGGTTTCTTACACTGAGACTCAGACCCAGGGACTAATTCATCAGAATTACTACTGGTGCTTGTTAAAATAGGTTTCTGGGTTCTCCCCTAAAACTAGCTGAGTAAGAAAATCTAAGGGTGGGGTCTAGCAATTGAATTATTAACAACTACTGAGATGACTATTACACTATTCTGTGAAATTGGTTAATAATTGCCACCAACTTAATTTTTCTCTCCCAAGTTGAAAGAAGATTAAAAGGTAAAATAAACAAAACCACCACTACAAAGATGTTAATAAAAACCTCCTAATAACCTCTATCTATACATATGATATATCAGGGAAAGGTATTTTATATAATCAGTATAGCCTCAAGATCATTTTCCAGATGGGCTAGGCAGGGTCTTATAATGCGACCAGATTTCTATTCCCCATAATTCAAATGCCACATTATGTAAATCCTGTTGAAATAACAGATATGGAGAACATAAGAGACAATAAAATATGACCTAAATATTCATTAATTATTTCAGTCTGACTTGTCAACATTTCATTTTGCAAATTATTTCTACTGCAGCCAAGAGAAATATTAGTTACAACTTAAAGTAGCAATTTCTTTTTATTAAAGGATCCATCATGTCCTGTTCAGTAAAGTAAACTCTTTTTCTTATTAAGAATTTTCTGTCTGTAGGCTCCAAAAGAAATCATTACAAGGTTTTGTATAGGTCTCTATAAACATACTCGAGTTTGTGGTTTGTTAATTTGGTTAATTAATTTAAGTAGACATGAAAATTATAACTAATAGAGAAGACAGTATTGTTTCATTTGGCAGACATTAACTCCAGATTAATCTTAGAAATACTTTTGGTAACTGAGCAGCAATTAAATTGGCATATGTCATTAAAATAAGATTAGAATAGTAAGATTCAAGTCAATAATGGTGGTGAATTTAAACTGTCTTATAAAACTGCTTATGCTTTTATTGGAGGTTTGTTAGGTTATTCGTTTAAAAAATATTTTATATACTTGTTTTTAGTTTCAAAAGCTATTTAGTTTTAAAACATATCATAGAACCCATCCTGGACTAGAAAAAAAGTATGTAAATTTGAGTTCTGGCTCTGTTATTTGACTTGTCAAAGAAAGTGATCTTCACATGAGATGCTGATTAAAATTAGTGAAAGAGTAAAAGCTCAGAAAATAATCATTCAAAAAACTGGAGTGCATTTTAATTTTAAATTTCTCCTTTCAAGCCTGTTTGCAAAAAATAAATTTGTGACTCTAATATAAAAAAAAAACAAACAACCATCCACACTTAATGCTCCACCCCCCTTCTTTTTGAGTTAAATCATTACCTGCAACTTTACTTTCTTCTATGGTTATTTGGTCTGTTCATCTTTTCTTTTTATATCTTATGCAAATTTTTAGTATTTTAAAAATATTTTTCATCTGTTCTCCCTAGCTTTTAAAATTAATAAAAATTCAGAAAAATTTAAAAACAAACAAACAAAAAAAACTGGAATGCTTAAGTAACTAATACTATTTCTGTGTGTATTCAAAGGAAAGAAGGACATATTATTTGAAAAAGACCAAAAATTATACTTTGGAATACTACTAATAGCAGTGTGATTTAGAATAAATTATTTAATCTCTTCAATTCTTATTTCTACCAGAACACAGATAAAGAGTTACTGTATGTCACAGGATTACTGTAAGGATCAAAGGACATAATGTAAATGAAAACAGTGCATTTAGTAATGTCTCTCAAATTTTAGAAAGCTTCAAAAGCCTGGCAGGCTTGCTAAAAACACTGATTGTTGCTCCTTCCTCCAACCCCCTTTCTGATTAAGTAGGTCTGGCACAAGCCAAGAAATTGCATTTCTAACAAGTTCCAAGGAGATGCTAATACTCCTGGTCCAGGAACGTTGAGAACCTCTGTCATAAGCTGGTAAGTATTAGCATTATAATTAGGGTAATAAACATAAGCAAAATTAATTTGGCCTAAAAGACTAAGTGGTTAGACCAATATATGACTGTTAAAAACTGACACCTATATATTTATTCCTCATTTACACACATGCATGAAAGTGTGTATGTGTATTTAACATCACACAAAACAATTTTAAACCCTTATCTTTTAACAACCTTTGTAAGGGGGTTGTGAAACATGAACTAGGAATCAAAAAAATAGGCATATTTAAGCCTGAGATATTTGAAAACAAGAGGAAGGAGGCTAAAGATTAAATGCAAAATCTTAAATCAAAGCCTCCTTCCTAGAAAATTCTAAGAAGACTGAGAATGGAAATATCTAAAAAAGATACAACAACACAGCAGAAAAATGTTCCAGACAAAAATGTTGCTGACGAATGATGTTTCATATTATATGGTATATATGGTACTGGCTCTTTCAAGGGTTAAAGAATGAATGAGGTTTAGGGTGGGGAAGTTCATGTCCTGGTAGTTTGTGTTTTCATTCTAACCAGCACAGCCATTTATTTGTCTTGCTCCCAATTCTTCCTAACTTTTGTAGGGGTGAGGGGAAGCTCACCCTTTCCCCCAAAAGTTCGCTTGATCTTGAATGGCCTTTAATTCAAAATATTTTTATACCAAGGAGTCATATTTCAGGGTGAAATTTCCTGAGCTCCTTCACTTTCTTAACCCGGGTTCTTAAAGAGAATTAAGTCCTTATGATCTAAATAAATAGTGATTCTAAAAGTGTGTGGTACCATTAGAAGCAGCATCAGCGTCCCTTAGAAATTTGATAGAACTACAAATTCTTAGCCCCAGCCCAGACCTGAGTCAGAAACTCTGTAGGGCCCAGCAATCTGTTTTAACAAGCCCTCCAGGTGATTCTGATGCATGTTAAAATTTGAGAGTCCTGCATCACAGCATCCATTGTGAGTAAAGAATAAATAAATGAATAAATTATCTATCTATCTATCTCAGCTTCTCCTCTGTGCATTTAGAATGGTTCTGGCAAGTACTGACTTCAGGAGAACTGAGAAAACAGTCAAATCATTTTCTGTGTTCTATAGTTTGAATGGGGAGTGCCACTACAGATATATTTCAGATATATTTATTTATATACCATGAGAGCATGTAGGCACAGAATAGTTTTTGTTACTGTGATTATATTACCACATCTGTGGTATTAGGTAGATGCAATTTTGAAAGGTTTCATTCTGTATACTATAGATCCAAGAATCATCTACAGAGGGACACTACAGTCACTACAGAGTTCTCATTTTAGGTCACAGTGCTGGCCAGGTGAAGATACTCAGGTCATCTGACCACAGCCTTGCTCTTCTAGTACTTCCCCTATCAAAGAACTTTCCATATTTAGTTATTTGACTTCTTGGTATTGAGTAAGAAGCCTGGCACACAGCAAACAATGTATTTTAAGTAAATATAACACACTACGACCAATCAAACACTAGCCTACCGCAGCTAATAATGGCAATATCTACCATTTGAAAAGAAAATTCTATTTTGTCTTCTATGTAGAACAAAAACATAGGGTTGTGAGAAATGAGACAATAGAAACAAAGCATTTATTTAATACAACAGTGCATGGCACATAGTAAGTGATCAATAAATATGAGTGGTTGCCTATTAGAGTGCAATTCTGCTCCTTGTAAAATTCAATATATTCTATTAATTGACAAGGTAATATATTTAGACAGTTCAAAAATCAGAAACTACAAAAATGTTCACAGTGAAATGAACATACCCTTCCCTCTACCCTAGTAACCACTATGTTCCTTATTTATCTTTTGATAGTTTATGCACGTATATAAGCAACTATGAATTCATAATTTTAATACCTCTTTCACCATATGGTAGCATACTATACAAACTCTTCCATTCTTTCCTTTTTTCACTGAACCATATTATCTTGAAGATCTTTTCACATCAGTACAGTTTCCTCATTTGTTTTCTTATAGTTGCATACTATTCCATTACATAGAAATAACATAATTTATTTAACTAGTCCTTGTTTGATGAACATTTACATTGTTTCCAATCTTTGGTTATTAAAAGCAATGTTATAATAAATAACTCTGTACACCAGTCATTTCATGTTTGTGAATATATCTGTTGGAAAAATTCATAAAAGTAGAATAATTGGGTCAAAGTATATATGACTATTCATTGAACTATGTCCTTATTCTGAATATTATCTGTTTTATTATTGGGCACTATTTTTTCTTATATATTTGTTGGTGCTCTTTGTATATGAAAGATAGTATGCTCATCTTTTTCTGTGTTACAAATGTTTTGTCCTAGTCTATGATTTATCTTTTGATTTTGTTTATGGTATCTTTTTCAGTACAGAAACAGTCAATTTTTTCTATATTTTTCTCTATGGCTTCTGGAAAATTCAGAGGCAAGGAAACGAAAATAGTCACAAACATATGAAAGGATGCTGAAAGGATGCTTACTTCATTAGCACTGCGTGGCTCTGAAACTCCTGTGGTAGTTGTAAACAGAGATGGATCCTGTGCATGCATGCACATGCACTCGCCCCCCCATCCAATACACACCTGCTCTCACACAAACACATGCAGATGTCCATAATATACTGCTAAGTGAAAAAATATCAAGTTTGAAGAACAATTTCCATAATATTTTCCTGAATGTTATTATATTTTATTTTTAAAATTTTCCATTTATTTTTTATTTGTATATATTCATAGGGTACAAGTGCAATTCTGCTACATGCATATATTGCATGTGGTGAAGTCAGGGCCTTCAGTGCATTCATCACTGGAGCAACACACATTGTACCCACCAAGCAACCTCCCATCATCTAGCCCCTGCACCCCTCTGAGTCTGCATTGTCCATCTGTTATTACACAGGGTCTGTGTGTGAATACACATGTTTGAAAATAGATACTGGATAAGAGGATGTTTATCTTAGTATATATTTTATTATGAGGGTGTGCTTTGCCTTTCCAGATGTTACTAGTCTTTTGGACCAGGACAAAACTTTTGGACAGGATAAGAGGATGTTTATCCACCAAATTAGTTATCTCATAAAATGAAAATAGGATTTGGTGGGGGGGTCAGCAGACAGAATAAAAAGATAACCTTCCCTTTGTATATCTTGTATTGTTTTCTTACCCATTGAAACAATTTTTATTAGTGTTATAATTACGTATATAAATTATATTGAACAAGAGAAAAAATAGATGATAACAATGAGGTTATAATAATACATTTATAATGCAGTATTAAGATAGTATATTTGCTATAATTATTTTATTGCTAAGGGACTTATGGTGTCATGTATAAAGAACACATATTTAACAATGCACTTAAAAAGGAGATGGTGGGACTGCTGGTCTAAGTGGCAAATTTAACTTGTTTTAGTTTGCCTGGAAATGCCTTAAGAGGAAAAGAGAGAGAAGATCTAGCAGAAGAAAATAAATAGCATTTCAAGGGAAAGTGTACAGATGTTCAAAGTTACAGAGAAGAGAGCAAATTCATATGGTGGTCAATATAGTTTTTGCAGAAATGGACATGTGGACAAAAGACTAGTAACATCTGGAAAGGCAAAACACAACCTCATGATAAAATATATACTAAGATAAAGAAAAATCACTCAAGGCTCAGAAAAACCTGATACCACTAAAAGAAATACTTGAAAAATTATTCTTATGTTAGAGAAAGATTTTAAACTTAACAGAGAGAAGTCCACCCCAGGGTAAAAAATATTGATTTTTATAAAGGAATAATATCACATGGTAAAAAAGAAAATATGGTTCAAGAAAGTATAAAAGAAAAAAGTAGACAAAACAGGAAAAACCTAAAGACAATTTTGAAATTGTAAATTGAAAGGACAACAGACAGGATAATTTTAAAAGGGTACAGCTATTAAAAGAAAAAAAAGAAGCTCTTTATTCTTCCATAAAGACTTAGGTCCGTAAGTAAGAGCTAGTATAAATATTTGAGAGAGATCTTATAAAAGGAACTTTGATTTAAACATTTTAAAATATAGTTTTGTAGCCACTGAATTACCTCAAAATTCTATCTATACATGTTCATAAAATTTCATTTAAAAAGAGAAAAAAAAAGAAACTCTCATACCAACACGGGGGAGTTGGATGTCACTATCATGATTAAATTCAAATAGTTTTCCCTATTGCTTCCACATACTTTATCTTTTTGAACATCGAAAGGATTCATAGGCCCCTCTCTTAAGCATTTATCACTGCCTACCTATTATTTTTACTGATTTTTGTGTTTGACTTAGCTCCTTTGCTAGTCTGTGATCACCCAACAGTTACATGACAGGCATTGGGGACATATAGTGGGCAAGCCTAGTGCTGGTCCCTGTGCTTTTGGAGCTTATATCTAGTTACTACGGTGAAGGATTGGAGTTGGGGAAGATGGTGAACTAAGCTACCATTTATTACATGAACAACTATAGGAAGGAATAACCAAAAATAAATAAATAAAATAAAACAAAACAATCTAGAAATTAATTAGGGTCCTCCCTTTCAAAGTTAGCAAAGTACTTTATTTAAAGGTCATGATATTCCAAAGTTCTTTATTATTGACCCTTTGAGTGTCATTTCTAAATTCCTCTTCATTTTGTTTAAAACTTCCATGCATTTGTATGTTTCTAGGCCTTTAGCCATACTTTTCACTTAGTCCTCTTGCCAACTCCATCTGTGTAAATTCTACAAACCTTTAAGGCCCAGATCTAATGA
Source organism: Daubentonia madagascariensis (assembly GCA_023783475.1). NCBI lineage: Eukaryota > Metazoa > Chordata > Mammalia > Primates > Daubentoniidae > Daubentonia > Daubentonia madagascariensis. The sequence goes on from JAKFHU010002080.1 coordinate 46,342,844, forward strand.
TCATTCTCTAATCTCTCCAGGGAAAATTAATCACTTTTACCACACTTTCATACTTTGTTCATACTATACTTGTGTATACAGGTCTCTCCACTGTTAGGACTAAGAGTAACCATTTATTGGGCCCAGTACTAGGTACAATATATATGTTATGTTACTACTAACAACACAATGAGGTAGGTAATTTTATTAGCATTTTACAAATGAGAAAACTGAAGTTCAGAGTTTTAATAACTTGCCACTCATTCAAAAGTAGAACAGGGAAGTCTCTTCAGATTTGACATTCCAAAGCCTACTTTCTTTCCATCAAGTTATATTCCTTCTTTGGGTACTGCCTTAGGGAAGGGTTTACATTTTACTAATTCTGAGGTACAACTCTTTCCACTATCATACAAGCAGTGGGCACTCAATAAATGACTGCTGAAATTACAATGTTAAAGATGACTTTCCACAAAAACCATTGATTTTTGAGCAGAGATTTGAATTTAAAGGTTATAAATTATAATAGGATAAGGTTGAGTTAATACTTTTCATTAATATCTTTATTAAAATATGGGGTATTAAGCAAACTTCCAATTATCCAACTAGATAATTAATTTTCCTCAATAGTTTTATTTAAAATTATCAGCCAACCTTCCACTGATATTTAATAAACTAAAATTGCCACTGATTAGTCTTTTGATACTGTGGAAATATGTGTATGCATATTTTAATGCTATTGCAAGGTTTAATATTTGTAATTTAAAAAAGAAACCTTATAAAATAAGCTACTCTGAAAGATTCTTAAAAATATTCTGGACTTTGAAGTCAAAGATAGTTTTTAAATCAAAACTACCTACATTAAAAATGAATGAAATTAATCTAATTCATTAACCAAAATACAGTCAGCCCTTGGTATCCATGAGTGATTGGTTCCAGGAACTACTGCAGATACCAAAATCCATGGATGCTCAAGTTTCTTATAAAAATGGTGCAGTATTTGCATATAACCTACACACATCCTTCTGTATACTTTTAATCATCTCTACATTACTTATAATACTTGATACAATGTAAATGATATGCAAATAGTTGTATTGTTTAGGGACTAATGACAAGAAAAAAAAGTCTGTACATGTTCAGTACAGATTTGACACTAATACACTTGGATTACATAAATAAAATATTATTTACTAAAAATAGGGCTAAAAATGATAAAATTTAAAATCCTCTATTTTATTAATCATGAATGTAACAATTAGCCTTTAACGACTAGCATTTATTGTTAGGTATTTCTGGCAACCACCTAAATCACTAAAGCATATGGTTTTTTCTTTAAAGACCCAGTTAAACATTTATTAAATATACCACGAAGATATAAGCTACCTCAAAATAGGGTTAATTTATCCTGTCCTAGCTATATAAGAAAACTGTATAATTCATTGACTAGTCTTCAAGCATTAAATTATGAAAATAAGCCAAAGAAACTAATCCACAGTAGAGAGAAGTGGTTCCACAGCTCCAAGCTGTGTAACTAGATCTATACTTAGCAGTTCAGAGCCAGTTCTGGACTTTCACATGGAGAATCTGCAGTTCTTCTCAGGAAACTTAAGCTTTTAAGTGATAAATAGATTTGGGATATCATTACTGAATTATATTTAGGGCAGTACCCTGAATGTGAAACATATTCCTCACCAATTTTGCCTAAAGAATCACTTTAATATTTATCAGCTTGTTTGTTTGAGTTATGGGGAGCTTTGATTGCTATATTTGGTTAAAAGAAATCCATAATACTTTATATATTCTAAAATCTATAAGATACATTTTATCAAAATCTATAATAAAAAACCCATAGGACTTAGTGTACACATTATGTATCATGATAGCAAAAATACATATAGTCATATTTCTAACTAAACCCACTATAAAAAAATTATCTCACAATCAATTCACCATATATCAGGATTCTGTACAATATACTTAGAAATATAAGACAGTTATATTTCAGCACAGTCTCTGAAATACTAGTGCCACCAAAAAGGAGAGCAAAAAGAATTTATTAAATATGATTTAAAATGGTAAATATTTTGAATGCATTTTTCCTTTACTATGAACTTAGTTTTTTGTAGAGATGGGGTCTCACTATGTTGCTCAGGCTGGTCTCGAACTCCTGGGCTCAAGCAATCTTCCTGCCTTGGCCTTGCAAAGTGCCGGGATTACAGGTGTAAGCCACTGAAACCGGCCTGAATTTTACTTTAACTTAAATGAAAACAATGTTTGCTTAGGCAGATGTATGTCTTTTAGAAGTAATACAATTTATGTCATCTAATTGATGCTTGAATAAACTATATATTCTTAATCAGGCCCTGTTTTATATGTGCACTATATACATTTATGCATTCAATTAATGGGAGATATGAATTAATTTTTCAACTTATTTATTATATTTATAAACATAAATAAACATTATTTATATGAGATAGATAAATGTATATTTTAGACCTTAGAATTGTCTTGAACATAGAAAATGTTATAATTTTCATTTGATTTTTATAACATACAAAAGAAAATAAACATAATCAAGAATATTAATTTTACTTGCTCATAATTACACAAACTTAACATATAATCAAATTTCTGTGTTGGTTTTGGAAAAATTTCTTGGCAATCTAGATAAACTCATCAAATTCTTATCTGATGCCAGACTAATCTATACAACATACAGGCTTATGTTGAACATCAGCAGTGCTTAAGAATCAAGTAGATCTATGTTTGTATCATAACTCAGCATTCATATAGTACATAAACTTGGACAAATTTATCTGTGCTTCAGTTTTAATCTGTAAAATGGAGATAACAGTACTGCCTTACAAGGCTGCTATAGAGACAACAAACAATAATTACAAAGTACTAGAAAGAAGCTTGACACATAAAGGTGTTCTACTTTGTAGGAAAAGGTTTAGTATTTACAGAGGCTTTCCTTATATTCACCCCAACTCTGCTCCCTACACATACAGCTCACTTGGACCAAGACCAATATTGCTCTCTGAGGCAAAAGGAAATAAATTGCACTTCTTTTTACATATAACAATTGTTCAAATATTATATTTGAAAACTGCTATCTGATCTCCAGTATGATTTCCCTTTCTTGAGTTGAACATCACCAGTTCTCAATGCTGCTTTTCATAAATAATGGTTTTCATGGTTTGACACTAGATGAGTTCTATGTACTTATACTTTTCCAATACTAAAAAGTATGCATTCAAGTAAGAGAATTTGCTGAAGAAATGATTTGTTTAAACTTATATATGCTTCATGACTAAAGTGTTCTCAACCTGATTATACAGTTTAATATGACTTTACATTATATAATATTTTCAAAGATGTATCAGTTTGAACATCAACTCTAATTACTTAGAAACTTGGAAGAATTTAAAAGGTATATAATGGCATCCATTTTTAAAAAAATGTTAAAAAACATTTAATAACTGAAAGATTATATACTTATCTAAAAGCACTGCATTTTTTAAAAAATCACTGAAAATTGGTGCAATGCTACAGATTTTTCATGCACACTATTGATGATTTCTTAGGACAAACATTTTTCAGTTGGAGTTTGTAAACATATTCTCGGCAGTCTTTTCTCTTTTCAGGTCAGTAACTGGTTCAATGAAAATGTCATTTTGTTGGAGTGGGGAGGAACATTGAAAGGGAAGTCAAGAGGCCAAGGTTCTAGTCTCAGTCCCAAAGCTTATTAAGATGTCTGACTTTGGGCATAGTATTTGGCTTAGTTTCCTCATCTGTGAATAAGCAGTTGGACCAGATGAACTTCATAATGCTTTAATAGAGTCAATTAAAAAACAAACGTAATGATGATCTATTAAATACCATCTTTAAAATACTTTTTATCTGAAATAAAATGATTAGGGGCTTGATCAGAAGATGTTAAAGCATGCTTTAATAAGTATAACCTATAATTTTAGGAAGAAATTTAGATATTTTCCATCTTAATTTTCAAGTAAATAATTCATCTCAATAGTATTTTTGGCAATGATTCAAATTGTAATGACAGAATAAGTATATCATAATATGAATTTATCTTTAGATATAGATACATGACTAGAGAGTATATTCTTCTTTATATCATATTTGATATTAACAAGTTTGTGTAATACCCATAATTGTTACTTATGTTAAAAGGATTCAAATTAAAAACTTAATTTTGTTATGGGTTTTTATATAAAAAGCATTTACCCAAATCAACAAACTGAGGGGTGTAAGTTTTGTCCCATAGGGTGAGGATAGCATGAACTGCAAAAATCTCTGTATGCAAGGAATTCAAAATTGGTGAGGAAAACCCACAGCACTATGAGTAGGGGAGCTATGGACAGATGTACCCTCTACTTTCCGGCTCAGACCTAGTTTGTAGAGTTGGTATAGCATTTCCAGTTACAAGTCTGTCTTATCATATATACAAATACTTGACTTTACAACTGATTTGAGGGAATGGAGGACTCAACAGTTGCCTGCTAAATAAAAGATATTATGCTTGAAACTCTCCAGTATATACAATTCACATAGTATATACAATTAGTATTCAATCTGGTATTCTAGGCCCAAAAGGGAAAACTGCTGGTTTGCTTGGTCCAATGCACACATGACAAAGTGGAAGATCAAATCCCACCTCTATAACAAAAACTAAATTGATATTCCATATGTGAAATATGTCTAGTTGGTGTCACCATAGAACAGAAACTACTAATCCTTATGTAAATTATGAAAGACTAATGCTGTAGGGCAGTAGCTTTAAAACTTTTTTTGGCTGTAGAATTTTTTCTTTCAATTCACTTTTTTTAGCAGCTCAATATATTAAAAAAATAAAATAAAATAAAGCAACTTAAGTGGACCTGAGAGATCCAAATCTCTTTTCTCCCTTCCAAACAGCACACCTCTCCCAACTCTTAAACTCATGACAGCAATTCCTGTGCCACCTCAGAGGATCCTGCAACAGTTATAGTTATAGTAGAAAACTGTCTGGTGGAAAGGAACTGCTCAAAATTGTACTTCCTTTTGGATAAAAGTTGGAAAATTCTAAAATCTCATCATCTATTTCATCTTTCTGGGTAATATTTTTGGGAAAGAAATCCATGAAAATATTCATTTAAAAAATAAAACAGTTTCACTAGTTTGTAAATACCATTGCGTACTAAAAGGAATGAAGTTTGCTTGCAGAAATGGTTAATTCCAAGTCTGAGAATGGAAAGGACAAGATGAGCCTAGAGTACCCTATTGTGCCAAGAAAAAAAAAAAAAAGAAAAAAAAGGAAGTGCCCAAAGAATAATGGGAACATGTCAAAAGGACAAAGAAGCTAGCTTGAGGGGCTGCCTACTGGCCAAATTTGGACCAATATGATCATCATAGTAAATAGTATAATAATGGATTATAACCCTCTGAATAAAATAAGATTCTGAGTCCATAGAAATATAAACTAATAAATGGGGGAAAAGAAGCTCTTCCTTAAATACAGAGGAATGAAAAGAATGATGGAGTTAGAAAATCATCCAAAGATGCTAAAATGAATGGATGAAAGTTTGATGAGGGGCACGTTATATACTTACTCAGAAAAGTATCTCCCCACTTATTAGTTACAAAGGAGAAAACAGTAACTTTACATTGGAGAAACCTAGAGGAAACAACCTTAACCAAGAGATAAAAGTGAACATCAGCAATATTGGAAAATCCAATAACATATGACTACTGACGTGAAGTACTAGGACACATACAATATCACTTCTGTGGTATTCTTGTCAAAAATACACAACTTTAATTTAATCATGAAGAAACTTGACAGAAACCCAAATTGAGAAACATTCTACAAAGTAATTGATATGTACTCTTCAAAAATGTCAAAGTCAAATCAAGAAAGACAAAATAGGTTGAAGAACTCTTCTAAACTAAGGGAAACTAAAGCGGCATAACAAACAAATGCAATATAGAATCCTGTACTGGATCCTGGACCAGAAAACAATTATCTATAGCAGACATTATTATAATATTATCCCTTATTAATAGAGATATACAAATCCTCAACAAAATACTAGCAAACCAAATTCAGCAGTATATTAAACGGACTGTATATCTTGGCCAAGTAGAATTTATCCCAGGAATGTAAGGAGAGTTCAACATACAAAAATCTATCATTACAACACACACATTAACAGAATGAGGGAACAAAATCACATGATCATCTCAATTGATGCAGAGATAGCAGTTGACAAAATCCAACACCCTTTCACAGGGAATTTCCTCAATATGATAAAGGCCATATATTAAAAACCTGCAGCTACCATCTCAATGATGAAAAACTGAAAGCTTTCCTCTCTAAGATCAGAAACAAGACATGGACGCCCACTTTTGCCACATCTATTCAACGTAGTACTAGAAGTTGTAGCCAGAGAAATTAGGCAAGAAAAAGACATAAAAAGTATCCAAAATTGAAAAGGAGGAAGTAAAACTATCTCTACTCATGGATAAAATTACCTTATATGTAGAAATCACTAAAAATATCCACTAAAAACCTGTTAAATTGAATAAAAAAATCCAGCAAAGTTACAGGATACAAAATCAGTACACAAAAATCAGTTGTATTTCTGTAAAATAACAATCAACAATCCCGAGAGGAAATTAAGAAAACAATTCCATTTACTCCAAAACTCTTAGAAGAAATCACAGGAGCAAATCTTCATGACCTTGGATTTGGCAGCGGTTTCTTAAAATGTGACACCAAAAGCATAGTTAACACGACAAAAGTAGAAAAAGTGGATGTCACTAAAATTAAAATCTTCATAATGGCACAAAACACTTTCAAATCATATAAGTGGTAAGAGTTTAATATCCGGAATATGTAAATAACTCTTAAAACTCTAGAACAATAAGATAAAAAACCCAACTGAAAAAACGAATACAGGAATTCAATAGACATTTCTCCAAAGAAGATATACAAATGGCCAATAAGCACATGAAAAGATGCTCAACATCATTAGCCATTAGAGAAATACAAATCAAAACCACAATGTGTTACCATTTCACACCTACTGGGATGGGTATAATTTAAAAAAAGAAAAAAAGAAAAGAGTAGTGTTGGCAAAGACTGGAGAAATTAGAACTCTCATACATCACTGGAGGGCATGTAAACTAGCACCACTCTTGTAAAAAATAGTTTGGTGGTTCCTTCATAAATTAAACAGAATTACCACATGACCAATTTTTTGGAAAATCCAAAAGAACTGAAAACAGGGCTCCAAAAAGATACTTGTATGCAAATATTCATAGAGCATTATCAACAATAGCCACAAGGTGGAAATAACACAATTGTCCATCAACAGATGAATGGATTAACAAAATGTATATGCATACAATGAATTATTATTCAGCCACATAAATAGAAATGAAGTTCTGATACATGCTATAACAAGGATGAACCATGAAAACATTATGCTAAGTAAAATAAGCCAGACACAAAAGGACAAATATTGTATAACTCCACTTACATGAAAAATCTAGGATAGGTAAATTCATAGAGACAGAAAGTAGATTATAGGTTACCAGAGCCTGAGGGTAGAGGGGATGGAATGAGGAGTTATTGCCAAATGGGTACAGAGAATTTGTTTAGGATGATAAAAAAAATTTGTAAATAAATAGTGGTGATATTGTACAATATTGTAAGTATAATTAATGCAACTGAATTATACATGTAAAAACTGTTAAAATGGCAAATTTTACGCTATGTATATTTTAGAACAATAAAAGAAAAGATGGCCGGGCATGGTGGCTCATGCCTATAATCCTAGCATTTTGGGAGGCCAAGAGTTTGAGACCAGCCTGAGCACATAGCAAGTTCTCGTTTCTACTAAAAATAAAATTAAAAAAATTAGCCAGGTGTGGTGGCATGCACCTATAGTCAGTTACTCAGGAGGCTGACGCAGGAGAATCACTTGAGTCCAGGAATTTGAAGTTGCAGTGAGCTATGATGATGCCACTGCATTCTAGCCCGGGCAAGAGTGAGACCCCTGTCTCAAGAAAAAAAAAAGAAAAAAAAATTGGGACAACTGAGGAAACATGAATATCGTATCAATGTTAAATGTTCTGATTTTGCCAATTGTGCCATAGGTATTTTAGGAGGCTGGCTTTGTTCTTAGAACAAACATTTCTTACTCAAAACATTTAGGTACAAAGGGACACAGTATCTCGAACTTATTGTCAAGAGATTTAAAAAAAATACATAGATACCACACACACACACACACACATACACAAACAGAATGATAAAAGAAATAATGCAAAATGTAAACAACTGGCAAATCTAGGTAAAAAAGGGAGTGTTTCTTGAACTATTCTTGCAATTTTTAAGTTTAAAATTATATCAAAATTAACAGGCATCTAAAAAAGGAAGGAACTTTTTCACAGTGACTGTTCTGTGGTAAGAACTATGCAGAATATTAGAGGCACAATCTTATTTAATTACAGATGTATTTCATGTGTAATCTGAGGCTCACAACAGAAACTTTCAATAAATGTAACGACAGTCAATAAACCAATATAAGGAAATACATGAAAAAGATGACATATTTGGAAACTGTAAAAGTAGCTAACATTTTGGTTTAAAACTTTGTATGTTCTAATAATAATGCTATATATATTTTAGCACAATAAAAAAAGACATAATCAGGACAACTGACAAAATATGAAGAGGTAAGTAAGACTACACTTAGAGATATTTCTTGGTAACAAAGTTATGGAAAAAGTCAATTAAGAATACTGAATTATAATAAGTAATTTAAAAGGTCAATAGTGTCAATCAGGAGATAGTGATGTCCTGGTGAATCACACAGTTATGATGGGCACAACAACTAGAAAATACATATAAGTTGCTGCTAAAAGGTTGAATTTTAAAAGTTAATGCTATAAGGATGAGATTCCTTAATTTACACTTTTTATGGTGTCAAATTCATTAATCAAAAATGAAAATAGCCCTACATAGTTCTGATGTGCTAAATTTTAAAATAACTTTCTTTACTGGAGTTTAAAGCCCTTCACGTTTAGAAGCAAATCTCATTTCCAGCATATTCAATTTGACCAGTTTATGTCTTAAACATTTACTTTTACTGAGTAAAAATAAGTATGTATGATCATTTACTCAACAAATATTTACTGTTTATTATATACTAGGTCATGTTCTAGACACTGGAATATGACAATAATAAAATGGTCAAAACTGCCCTCATTCTAGAGGAGACAGACAATAAATGCATAAATATGTAAAACACACAGTATTAAAACGCTGGTAAGAGCTATAATGTTGTAGAAAAGGGGGACTTTAGGTCTGCTTTGCAGTAGGGGGTATAATTTAAAATCTAGTGAAATAGGATGATTTCAAATATGTACAATCTTGAAAGATCACCTGCTTGGTAAATCAACCTTACTCAGATTCTTCCAATCAAAATGTTTTGAAATGATTAGGAAAAAAACTATCAAGGAAAGTAGAGAACATGGATACAAATTTCCACAAAGTTAAAGGAATAGTAAAATCTTTATTATACTTCCAATTATGTGCTTTTCTAGTAATGTATATTTTTCCTTTGTAAGGATTATTTATCAAATCTGTACATTTTGTGCATAATTATTTGATTAATCTTTGTTTCCCTTTTCAGATTATAAACACTAATGAAGGGAGTTTCTGCTTTCTACCTTCAGCACAGTCTCTGGTACACACTGTGTATTCAATAAATATTTGCTGAATATTGCCAGTATTGCCTTAGTTTAGTCTTAAAAACCACTTCCATTCTGTTCAATACCTAGAATTAAGACTGATGATCCAGATATAGTTCACATGTCAAAAGAGAATGTAGGAGTGTCTATATTTGGGACTCTACCCATCTCTTACCTTAACAAGGGAAATGGACTACAGAAAGAGAACCCAAATCATAAAACATTCTCAGTAATTTAGAAGTTTGTCAGTCTAGAAATCTATTTCCATTTTTAATTCAGTCTACATATATTATAAGTATTATCAATTCTAAAATGTTTATATAGACACACATACATGTAAGTGACAGTTTTAAGGAACATGTACTGAAGCCAATCTTCTTGTAACAATTAATTTAATAATGAAGAAAAATAGCACATCAGTTCTAAAAATCCAAGCACCCTGAATTCATGCTTTGCCAAAGATATTCTCAAATATGACTAAAATTTTAATGGTGTCAAACTACAATAACTGATCTCAGCTGGTCCCCATAGTATAAACATAGATCCACTCAATTTATTGTTAATTCTGGGTAAATCCAATAAAGGCTGATAAATAGAATAAAGAATCCTTCTTCAACACATTACAGTATCACACACAGAAAAATATTTTACTGACCTCCGAGACAGTCCAAATTTCATTTACATTTGTTATTGACAGCCCCAAAATAGCAGCAGCTATTCTGTAGCGCAGATTAAGCATGACCAGCTAGTCTATTACTATGCAAATAAAAATTCATTAGTGAGCTAACAATCTCATTTGTGTAGATGCCACTGGACTTGAAGGCCTATTATTTTTGAACATTATAAGATGCCTGGATTGAATCTGATTTCAGTAAAATAACAACATAAAATATATTTTTAAGACTATTATCAGTATTTTTCATTTCTTTTCTTAGACAATAATCACTATTTATAATTCTTAAACACTGAACTATTCATTTAATAGTCTCAAATGATACTTAAAGTGATTCTTTTTAGAAGAATCATTTTTTTTTTAAATTACTTGAGCAGAAGAGATCCTACTAAACTAATATACTGTAAATCAACTTTACTAGCTGGACTAATTAAAACTACATTGCTATCAAGGCAAAATCACAAAATTGTAATTCCTCTTAGACAGGCTCTTGACTGACTGTCAGTTTTTTAGGCCACATTCATAAACCTACAAATGAATAACATCTCAGTTCTCTTCATATCTGTATTATACTCTTCAATTGGCCTTCTTCATTAAAAAAAGAAAGGAAAAACAAGAAAGAAAATATGATAGTTATCTGCAAACCCACGTTGAGACAATTATACCACACTTAACAAAAAAAAGCACATTGCCATTTGACCATCCATTTAGTCATTTAAATTTATTTCACTTTCTCCATATGATTTAAAAAATACAGCTGCAAGACAGAGTAAATCAAATACCATAGTAAAAAAAAATGAGATCTGGGTTCATGGAGAATAAGACAAAAGACTATTGGAGAGAGAATGCAATGTAGGTAAGGTTAGAAAACATTTTTCTTTCTCCAGATTTTTAAAAAAATAGTCTGTCTTACTGAGATGGTTTGGTAGACTATACTGTATGTCCTTTCCTTTCTTACTGGAAAATAATCCTCTCTGAGGTTCTTGGTGCTCCTACATGGCCAGGGCCTTCCGAGTAATGGAAACTAAAGTGCTTAAAAGACAGAGAGAATGTCTCCAGTTCATCAGAGCCATTTTCTCCAAGTCTAAGTCTCTAGAGACTTCTTTCTTACAGAGCCAATTGCTTACATTCCAGGATACAGGCTTTCCCTTCCTTCCTCAGGAGAGTCTGTTCACATTTCAGAGTAAAGTCCTTGGGTGGGTCCATTGGTCTACCTTTTTCTCTCCTCTCTTTCTCTCTCTCTCCAGAGAGGAAGTTGGTTTTCCTACAGAAGCTCAAAGTTTCATAATTTTGGAGCTCCTCTCTATGGTGCAACCCATATACATGCACTAGCTGGCTCTCACCATGTTGCCCAGTGAAGAATTAGGGAAAAGCAACAGTCTGTCCCCCAACCCAGGTGTCTCATGTTTGTATGTGTATAAAATGTATGATGAAGTTACCCTGTGGCAGGCTAACTTTTAGTATGTAGGTAGGTCAGTATCTTATATCCTTCACAGTTTCAGACTTAACAGGTCTCTGACTGTATTTCTGGAGCAGTCACTAACTTGCTGTGCAATTTGAAAATGCCCACTTTATTTGCCATAATATAGTTATAGCTGTACTTCTCATCTACTCATTTACAACATCAAGAAAAAATGAAATGAGACCTAGGACGATTACATTGTTCTCTTAAAAACATGACCCTACTTCACAATATTAAATATAGACACTAATTTCTTTCTTCCCACCCCCCATACTTAAATATGCTACTATAAAAACAAAAATGGAGAAAAACTCCAGATACAGATAAGTTACTACAAATCTACAATGGTTGATTATATTTGAATATTTAGCTCCTTTTTTCACTTTGAGAAAATACATAGATAACTGTTTCAGATCTCCTTGGGACATAAAATTTTATACTCAGCTTTAATAAAAAACACTGTTAGTTCAATTTTATCAAAGGATTTCTATAAAAATATAGTCAACAATTGCTTGTGGTGGCAAATAAACTTACTAAATATATCTACCAGCTGCTTAAGTCTAAATATCAACTGGAAACCAGCTACTAAAGAGATTCAATATATGGTTCTCTAGAATGAAATAAATAGTTGTCAAATAAACTTCTGATAATATAATGTAAAATATTCTGAAGAGCTGTCTATTTTCTACAGCTTTATAAAAGACAGAAAATGGTTAAAAGCAAACATTGTTTTAGTACTGCCCAAGTCTATATTTAAACAACAATATAAATAATTCAAATAAATAGTATAAAATAAACATGTATGCACATTAGGTTTCATTTTTACCAGAATAAATAAAAATAATAAAAATATGATATATTTGACAAGAGTGAATACTTTAAAATAAACTCAAAAGTTCTTTTATATTATTTAACTTGACAATTATATATCTAGTATAATTTAAGATTATAATCACAAAATCACATCAATAAATTATCAAATAATCAAAAATATTCAATTGTTAAGTCAGAAATATTTGATTTAAATTTGTTCAATCTTTCTAAAACCAAAATTTATAGCCAACTATATATATAACTTACCTTACTTTACTTCTATATACTAAGTCAGAAAACAAGTATTTATGCACTGGCTACATGCTCATAAAGCATATATGCAAAGCCCAATAGTAATAGTTGATTTTATGCAAGGCATTCTGGAGATGTGAAATAGAAAGTAAGAGGAAAATTACACAATGATATGGTTAAGAAATAGTACCCAGTAAGATGGCAAAGCAACTTGTACTATCTTCACATTTTGGTGCTTAAAATATAAAGATGTATAGTTAAATAGAGGAATCAAAGAAGACACAAACAATGAGAAAAGGATGGAAAAGCACAAAGAAAACTTCTATAGGGGAGTTATACTCATGAGTCACATAAAAAAAGAGATAATGTTGAACTGCATAATGGAGGCAAACATTTGCAGTGGATGGAACTAAGCTTCACTGTCCTGGTTTAAATCTGGTTTTATGTAAGTTCTTTGGTGTTCAAAAATGTAACTATATAAAGAAAACCAGTTTCAAGGAAATTAAGAAAATTACTTGTTTTGGTTCCAATTATTTTCCAAGGTTATGCACAGCATTTTTTCCTTTTGATCTTTTGCCTAAAACATAAAATGGGAAGATAAGAAGGAAAAGAAAGCTGTGATTGCACACCTACATACCTAGGATGTGCAATTCCCATCAGTGTAACAACTGGAACTAAGGTAACCAAAGAGAGAAAAGGAATATTACTTGTCATCAGCAGAAAGAATGGTAACAGAAGGAACTTTTTCCATGAAAACTTAAGTCTGTCTTAAGAGATTTTATAAACATTTCCCTCATCACACTCACTATTATCAACAAAATAGCTGGGAATAGATCTGTGGAATGTACAAGGACAGATCTAAACTTAGTTTATAATCTCAAAATTCCTAAACACCATTCTGAGACAAACTGTTTTACTGTGCTCTTTCAATTTGTGTTGCAATTCCAGAAACCACTGATTAATGATTCCAAAGCCATTTAAAAGCTCAAATGCCTAAATATATGTACATACTTGTATTAATATATGTCTATATGTGCCAGGAGAAAACTGAATACACTTCAGGGGTATGAGTATTGGGGATGAGGCAATGTGGGGGGAAAGTAACTCATTAGCCTTTTGTTTTTATATCTTTGCATTGATTTACTTGTTACAAGTATGTATTAGTTCAGTAACTTGAAAATCCTCAAAGACTTAGAGAAAAATATTGTTAATATCAATGAAGAAAAATGCAATACTATTATGCCTCATTAAAAAGTATTCCTTTGAAAATGAGAACATTACAAGGTTAATAAAGGAACTTGTATATAAAATTTCAAGAATATAATTGAGTGCTCTTATGATAAGCTATATTCCAGAAAAATGAAATTTTTCTCTGCTCTCTTAAAAATATAAATTTTAAAAAGGATTCTAAACTTATTCCTCAAGGGCTTAATGAATAGAAATTAAAAAAAAATAAGATACTAACTTAAAATAACTGGTGGCACAAATGATACGTTTGTATCATGAAAAAAAGCTAAGTCAGATGGATATCTTAAATTAGGAGAAATGAGGTAATACTTATAACAGAAGGAACTATAACCAGATGAAATAATAATAAGAGCAAATTTATGTAATGAAACTTTTTAAAGGAGAATACTGACATTCTTTCACTGATCTTTACAGCCTACAGGAGAAAACAACATTCCTTAAGAAGGTAACCAAGCCACCTTTGGTGGTGTTCCACACTACCACGTACCAGGTGTTCTCCTCTCAGCCTGGACATTCAACCTATCATGGAACTGATTATCTTCTTGATTTTCCTTGAAGTTGTTTTGCCCCCTAATCTTTTAAGAATAAGTTCAGACTTAAGAAGTCTAACTCATCTATTCACTTATTCATCAAGCAGTACCTGGGAACCAACTGTGTGCCATGTACTGGTGAGGCCACGAGAACACGGTCATGTGCCACAGTTTTAGTTAATGACGGATAGCATTTATGATGGTGGGTCCATATGACTATAATGGCTATACCATATAGCCTAGGTCTATACCATCTAGTCTATGATACTCGCACAATGATGAAATTGCCTAATGATACATTTCTTAGAATGCATCCCCATTGTTAAATGACACATGATGGTACAATGGTGAGCAAAACCAGAGATAGCCTCTTTCTCCAACAGGACTTATGATCTGATAATGAAGAGTGACATTAATCAAAAACAGCCAGAAAAAAAATTATAAAACTATAGCTAGAAATATGAAGAAGGTACACACAAGAAGTAGTGTTTTTATAGTTTAAAACAGGGAGGTGAAAGAGTCAGGTAGGTAAAAACAAAAACTAAAATGGCTTCTCTGAGAAAGACGAAAAATGAAGGATTTAGTAGAGGACAGCTAACCCAAGAGAATAAGGATGTGTGAGGCAGAGGGAACAAGTTGTACAAAAGCCCAGAGACAGGTGAAAGAGCATCACTATCATGAGGGATGAAAGAAAGCTTGGGAGGTGGGAGGTGGAAATTATGGGGAGAGAGGTATGGAATAAAGATGAAAGGAAGTAAAGCCCAAAGAATATGGGAATCCCTGTGCCCTTTTAAAGGAACGTAAGTACTGAAGTATCCTACTGGAACTGTGTTTTGAAAGAATCATTCTAGCTAGCTGCAGTGTACAGAGTAGCCAGAGAGGGCCAGAATGAAGACAGGCAGAGCAATTACAAAGTTGCATGAAGTGGCTGGAGTAGTCCAGGGAAGACATGATGGTTGCTTGGATTAGGTGGTGGTGGGTATGGTGCAGGAGGAGGAGGGCATGGAGAGAAATGAGCAGATTTGAGAGATACTTAGGAAGAAAATGGATAGGCATTGGAAAGGGATTACAAAGGAGACTACGGGAGAGAGAGCTGACAAAGATAACTTGTAGGTTTCTAACTTAAGCAACTAAATCTATAGTCATGCTAATCACTGAACCAAGAAATAATGGAATACCACTGGTTTAGGGGAGAAGATTATGAATTTGACTCAGACATAACATATTTTGGATACCAAAAGGAGAAGACAGACAGGATCATATGGGTCTAGAGCTCAGAAAAGAAGACTGGGTTTGAAACATAAATATGTAAGTTATTTCTATAAAGGTCATAATTGGGATGGGATGAAACCACAAGAAAGAATGCTAAATTTAAAAAGGGTCTAGGACCAAGCCAGGTAGAGAAGGAAAGGCTGCAAAGAGTAAAGAAAAAAGTATGGCCAAAGAGATTAGAGGAACAAGAAAAATAAGGAGAGTTTTGTGTCACAAGAGCCAAAAAGAAAGTTACGTAGAAAGTGAAATCAATATTTTGCACTTATTTTTACTTCTACAACCTCTACGTAATCTCTTGATAATTTTATTCTCAACTGTAAGCTCCCGTCATCAAGGAATTTTGCCTTTTTTTAAAAATAAAAAAACTTTTTATTAAGGATGTATGAAGATTTGAATTTGCCTTGATATTTAGCTAAAAACTGCTAATCATCTTTGGCTTTGGTCTTTGGAAGTCTGAATAGAAGAATGCCTAGGTCAACATCATTTTTCATGTTCCTGAATTAGGGATGACCAATGATCATGTGATGATGTTTGTTACCATACATTTTGATCAGTCTAATAGCATAACTAATATAAACAAAACATGTCACCTGGATTTTTTCTAAATATCACAGATGATTTTGTCATCTTGAAAATCAATTCCATTACCCACTGTTACTTCTAGATCAAATGTTTACGAGCAATTGCTTTTTCAAATAATTGTGTAGAACAAAAAGTAAATGTAAAAATATTAGAAATAAAAAATATGACAGAACATTAATCTTCAATGTCTTTCTGAAAATGTTCAGAAAGCACCCTCTTTAAACACTGCACAATGCTTCAGTTTGTGGGTTTACTTAAATAAAATAGTATTAGTTACCAGTGACCAACTCTTTAAGATTAGGAAAGAAGAAGAGATGAATATTTATCTAAGTAACTGATTTATCAGAGAGGAAGGAAAGCTTAAGAATTTGGTGACAATATAGTACTCTAAGAGAATTAGTAAAATAAATCTTGTTCTTCCATTGGTCTCAGCTGAAAATGAGTATTTATTAGTATCCCAAATATACAGTAGAGTGACAATAAGATCACTCTAGCAGCTGACAGTGTTAAGAAATTATTGTTCTTGAACTATGATGTCTGATTTTAAAAATCTAGGTCAGGCGTGGTGACTCATGCCTGTAATCCCTGCACTTTGGGGGGCCCAGGCGGGAGGATTGTTTGAGGCCAGGAGTCTGAGACCAGCCTGGGCAATGTAGTGAGAACTCATCTCTACAAAAAAAAAAAAAAAAAAAAAAATTAGCCGGGCATAGTGGTGTGCACCTGTTCTAGCTACTTGGGAGGCTGAGGTGGGAGGATCACTTGAGCCCCGGAGTTCAAAATTACAGTGAGCTATGATCAGGCCAGTGCACTTTAGCCTGTGTGACAGAGCAAAACCGTGTCTCAAAAACAAAAACAAAAAATCTAACTAATAAATTTATAAGTATAATTAAAGTCTCTTTGATAAATTTTCATTGTATTATACCAGAAAGTCCTTCTATGATGGTGATATTTTCTTTTGGCCTTCACTTTAACCAAATGTTGATGCCATCTTCCAACAATCTGGCATTTGACCCAAATGGAAAGTTAATGCACTTCCAACTTATTCCAAGCACCTCATTCATAGAATATCTATAACTGACTACTAAATCAATAAAGGAATGAATAAATTGATAAATGAATAACCTCAATGCCTTATCCTCCTCACCCTATAAAAAGATCACTGTTAATGAAAGGGAAGGACATAAAAGTATGAACTATTACTTTTATATAATATATTAATTATATACAAATATATTAAAGAATTTTTATCTTATACACAAGGAAGATCAAAAACTGTAAGCAAATACTTGTAATACTAATTAAAAGATAAAACAGAAAACTCAACAGTACCAAAAGCTATTCTTTGCCTGTGAAATACGGAGGATAAAGAAATTTCAATTTGATAGAAGACTCAATAGACCTTTTGCTGGGGGGAGGGTGGGTTTTTTCAAAAGTAGACTTTCTTATACTTAAAAAACACCTGAAATATTTCTTTAGTAGTACCATGTTTAGTGGTAAAGATGAAGGAGAAACATTTTTATTATAATTTTTGTTATCATAATTAAAATGTCTCCTTCTTAAGAATCTTGCTTTATATTCCTTTGGGATTTTGTCTCAATTGAGGGGGGTGGAGGGTAAAGAAAGCAGCACTCAAATAATTCACAAATAAAAGTCATGCTAGACAAATTTCATATGACAGAAACATTGGTACTGAGAATTAGAGATACAGATATCTGGAGAACAAAAACTTTTGTAGCCAAAGGCCAATGGAAAGTTTCATTATTAAAGTTAGCATGATGGAATTTGTTTTGATTGTACATCATCACTTTCATATAAACTAAGAAACAAACATAATTCCCTTCAGAGAGTAATATATTAATCTATAATTTTTAGTCAATTTTTAAAGATGGTTTCTTATTAGAAACAGAAATGTCCACTAATAACTTACAAACAATCGAGGAAAAAGAAAACAAGACACAAATCTAATTAAAGAAAGGCTGATATTCAGCTTTTAATCCCAGGTTAAAGAAGACCTTTTTTTCTCTCTTCAATAGCACAAAGCCTTTCATTACTTGAAACTGGAGGTAGATTTTAAGTAAGAAGCTACTATATAAGGATTTAACTTTTTTGACAATATGAAGAAAGAACAAGTTAACTTACTAAATATGCCATAATCTCTGAGGAAGTTTCTAATTTCTTTTCCTATCACTATAACAAAGTTTGTATAACAAGAAAAATCTCAATAGACTTAAGGCATCAATTATTTTCCCATTCTGCAAGTTACACAGGAGGAGGGGAATTATTAACAGGAATGATAAAGCTGTACTTCCATTTGGTAACACAAAGAGAAGCTTACAAATGAGATGTCTCATTAGTTTGAGCAGATGGATCAAAATTAAAGGCTGAATCGCCAACTTTTAATTTCCCAGTAGCCAAGAAGAGCTTGAAGTCTTGCAGAGTAGGACTGTTGAAAAGTCAACATGAAAAGATTTTCTCCATCTGTCACCACACATGCCTGAGTGGAACACAACTGCCTCCTACTGTTTTTAATACTTTAAAGGCAAAGTTGCACATAAAATCTATTAAGTACAGGAGCACACAAGTTTAGATGATTGGTATACTTAAACCCATGGAATAGTATGATCAGAGAATATCAGCATGACTTTTGAACGTGAAATTTGCTTTAATCTAAATCAGGAGAAACAAAATAAATTCACTTGTATATTTAAGAGAAAATGGTTAATTTTTAGCCTAAAAAGTGTTTAGTTCCCTGAGAGTCATAGTTCCTTTTTTGAATGGACACATATTTCAATCTTCTTGATAATGGTCTGAAAAAGTAGATGTTTTGATAAAACCAAAGTACTTAGGGAAACCAAACTAGGGAGAAAGTCCAAGATACTAAACAATCTGAAGTCAAGAAAACAAACAAACCCAAGAATAGTCACTGGTGGGGTGGGGTAGGTTTAGCACAAAGTTGTAGCATGGAAAATTCAGTTAGTTTTCTTGGACTAGAATAGACTGACTTATGTATTTTCTTACTACTGTACCCTGTATTATTATAACTGCTAAGATATATTTAAAAGGCAACAAAATAGAGCTAAAGTTTAAATACATAGCCCCATAAGAAATAACTTGATGTTTCCTTAATAACAAAGAAAATACATTTATTGAATATGTATGTATTTGATTGCTTAATACAAATGCATTACTGTGCAGTAAATTATAATCACAACTGAATTCCAACTGAATTCCAGAAGCAAATTTCTTTCTCTCTCTCCATACCCACACACATGTATGTAGTATACACACATAATTTATCTGTACTACAAAACAGAAGAGTCTCTTAGAATCAAGGACATATTAGACTTCTCAGTCATCAGAAATGGGCAGAATAATATAATTGAAGAGTTAATTTGGCTGTCAGTTTTTTAGATAAGGTGAAAAGGTTGTTGAATTACAAATCTTTCATTTTTTGACAGATGAATGCATACAAATTCATTTATTTAAAATTATCATTTGGAATTTTATATAAAGAGAGCCAGTAACTGGGATAACATTATCTTTAACCTCAATTATGAGCGAAATAAAACACAACTCAGAAACTAGTCTACTAGGGAGTTCTTTGTTGACCTTCTACTAAAATCAGAGGACATAACACTACAGCTTAGTGAAGGTATCTCTTCAAGGAGATAAAAAAGGGAAAAATAATCCTGTGAGGGACTCTAAGCCCCTGAAAACAAACTGCTACATGAGTCTCAATAATCAATGACTGCTATGAAGTAGCAGGTTCTTGAGTAATGCAATAAATCAAGGATTGACAATCTTGTTGAAACAGGTGTATTTACCAAAATCAAAATGTACAACAATCCTGCTTTCCATGTATCTACACTGCAATTTTCAGTGCTGGACATAATACAAAGGCATTCAGCAGAAGCTGCCACTTAGCAAGCTAACTGATCTTACAGGCCAAATAGTACTTGGCAGATCAACTTGTATATAGAAGACTTAGAGCAAACCTTTTGAAAAGACCAATACAAATAAAGATTTAAGTTTTGAGCAACTTTTACAAAGTTAAACATACAATATAGGTAATTTAAAGAAATAAAAATGACAGAATTTTGTTCTGGAATTATGTTGCAAAAGAGCTCTTAACTTGAGATGATCGCATTAATGTAAAAGACCCATTGCCTTACCAGCTCAGTGCTTAAAATCTGAAGGCAGCAGCCTGGGAATTTGTACTATTAGCAACACTAGGGGCAAATTTCAACTAGTGGGCCATAGTTCTGATGCAATTAATACTTCCCATTATCCTCATTTTACTATGTTAAATCTTTGAAGACAAGGCACTTCATCACAATCAAATCATATTTACCAGAGTTCCCATGCACATGACACTATACTAAGAACTAAACCAACAGTGTTTTCTTATAACCCAATCTTTTTGATAGGATCTCTCCTACTGGAACACAAAATGTAAAAGGACAACATTACATAGAACATGCTGATTAAAATTTTAAAATATAACATCTTTATTCAATGCATTTATTTACATTTTAATGCTATTGTGTCTATTTATGTCATATTTTTGAATGGGGAAAATATAATAAATTAGAGAACTTATAGAAATAACAGAAAAAAAAGAAATTAAGGAAATAAAATGCATTAAAAAATGGAAGGACATACACCAAAAGAAGTTATCTCTGGACAGTGGAATTAACAGTGATTATTTTTTCCCTTCATTTTTGCTTTTTGGCATGCCCAAGTGTTAAATTTGTTTAAACTCTTTCTTTATTCAGTCTTTTTTATATTAATTGCATTTATTTATTTATTTTTTAAAGTTCAAAATTTTAGTAAGAGATAAAAATTAAAGTTTACCTCCTAATTAGGATAAAATGAAATTGTAGTAGGCAGTTACTACTAAGAGAGTAGAATTATCATAAACCTATAGATTGAAAATTAACAATGCATTAGAGAGTCGTGTTATTTCTCCCAACATAGATGACACTTTTACAATGTCCCAGACAAAGCACTGTCCAGCTATGGCTAAAGGAAGAATAACTCCTTTGCAATGCAGTCTATTTCACTGTAGGATAATTATAGTTCCTTATATCTAGCTCTCTACAACTTCTACTTGTTGGTTCTAATTCCTTTGTGCACAATAGAACATACCCTCTTTTCCATATACCATCACCCTTCCTCAAACCCTGCCTGGGTTTTCTCTTCTCCAGTCTTATATGGTTTCTAAATGTCTCATAACCTTAATAACCTTCTCTTGAACCTCTGTTCTTCTCAAAATGTGATACAGAATGACCATACTACTTGGTGATCAGCCAAATTTCAGTAGATTTTTCATATTCCTTGACTTAAACTTTTTTCTCTCTGATAATGACACTTATGGTTTCATTATTTTTAAAAAGCATATAATACTTATTTGAATTACACTGAATTTATGATCAACCAAAGTTATCCAAGATAGATCTCCTTTAACTTGTACCTATGGAATTTATCATTTGAGTTTAAATGCAGGATTTTATACTTAACCATGAGAAATTTTATTGTATTCAATTTGAAGACTGGCCAGTTGAGATAAATTTATAACTTGGTTCTCTCATGTGATATCCTAATATTCATCATTGGGAAATTTTACATATATTTAGATAAAAATATGTTCACTAGGTAAGATATCTGAGGGATGCCTCAAACAATGCTTCACAACCAGGGGAACGTATGCTACCCAGGGAACATTTGCTAATGTCTAGACAGTTTTAGTTGGTATCCACTGGGTAGAGACCAGGGATGCTGCTAAACAACTTACAGTACACAGGACAACCCCCACTCCAAACAAACAATTATCCTGTCCAATGTCACTAATGCCAAGGTTGATAGGCATAATTCATATCAACTAGCTAGGATATATATTAATCATATTTAAATCACATTTCAAAAATGTACTACAGAAGCCAAAATACCACAATGTCACAGTATGAAACAAAAATGCACAAAAGAACAGGCTTTTCTAATTGAAATAAGTACACACCCAAACCAAAGCATGAACACTATGGTATGCAATACATGTGTTATTGTAATCCTTAGTTAGAGGTAACAATTGCCAATTAAAAAAAAATTTTACTGGCATGACACCTCTGTCTTACATGCCTTAAAAATGAAAAAAAAATTAAAAATGGCAAACATACATTGGATTATAACCTTACATCACACTATACTGATAGTATTATTCAGAAGAAATAGCATATGTTTATAAAATCCTATATAGGTCTGCTGTGACAACAAAATGTTATAACTCACTAGTAATACATTATAGGGTCATGTAGAAGACCACAAAATGTGGCCATTTGTGCCATAAATCCATTTTAGGGAATTTATCCTAAGTTAAATCTTTAAACAGAAAAAAATCATTGCAGCTGCACAATCTTTAATAACAGAAAATTACAAACATTTAAAGCACTTAATAATGGAGGAATAATCAATAATAAAGGAACAGCCAATGTCACCTTAATGCCAAAGGGACAGTGTAACCTTCTGAAGATGTTATGGGTTTTATTAACACAAAGACCTGTATTTAAATCCTGGTACCACCCTTAACTAGCTATATGACCTTGGGAAGCTGCTTAAAATGTCTTTGGTTCATTTCCTCCTTTAACAAAAGGAAATAATCATGCTTATGTCAGAGAACTGGGAAGATTAAAAGTCCAAAGAGACTTACATATCTGAAAATTAGAACCTGAATAAAGACTTTTTTCTCTTTTGCATAAAATTGTGAAGACTATGTAGAAAAATTAAAACATGTTTATTATTCATTGAGGAAAAGAGTGAACATAAAAATGTATATATAGTATAATTATAATTTAGTAATAGATTATAACTAATATTTAAAATTAAGTTTGAATGAGCAAAATTAAAAGCCACATGTGCAAAGGGATAAAAGATTAGTGGGAAATGTACACAAATTACAATAAAAATGTTAAAATGGTAAAATAATAGGAGCTATGAAGAAAATTTTTAATATTGCCATTTATTTTTATAACTAAAAAAAATTATAGGAAGTATGTAGGTATTTCTATAAAACTTAAGTCAGTCCTACTATTATAGAAAACAAACATTATCACTAATCATTCAAAAACAGAAACTGTGAGACCTGTGTCTTAAACCTCACTTTTTAGGGTACACAGCCTAAAAAAGGGTCATAGTTTTCCTTCTCTAATTCTTGTTTGGAGAGGACTTAAGTACAGATCTGGAAAGGATGTCTGATCCAAAAGTCTATCAGTAGGCTTTCAAACTGTAATCATACTTTACACAATCACCCACAGTACATTTTTTGACAGAAAAGAGGGCAGGAGGTGAAGATAAAAGGCAGATAGGTAATGCTTGTCTCCAACTTCTGCTTCAGCTGTGTGTATTCTCCATTCCTTAGGTTCCTCATGCTCCTTGTCACTTTGAAACCTTCTTTGAGACATTCCCCCCCAACTAGGCAACAGTGCTGTGAACCTAGTCCTTCAAGCATCTTTCTACTATCAAATAAGAGCCTGCCCTCAATCAGCTTTGATTTTGAAAAGTAATGCAATGAATAGATTTACACTAAAAATAAAAGAATGGGCTTTAAGATCTCATATCTACTCACTAAACACCCCCAGCCAGCATCTGTACTTTATAAATTATGATTTCTAAGGGGATATCTTAGCCCCTATTACAGTGAAGGAACTATGGCAGAAGAGAAAGAGGGGACAGTTTTCCTAGAATACCTTAAATTACACCATTTATTTGGATTTTTAGCCAACTACAGTAGAAGATACAACTGCTACTTTTCCAAACATTTAGGGGTAATACATTTTATTTTTTAAAGAAATATTTTACAATGTAAAATCATATAAAATAAACCTATAGTAGTATAACAAATATATTTAAAGAACAATTACGAACAGCATGACAAAGGCTATAACCCTAAAAAGATGAGTGACCCACAGTTTCTAATGCCTTAAAATAGATACAGCACTGGCAGTAATAGCATTATTAAGCTATTTATTTATATTAGTTAGAATTTATAACTGTATATGCTTATGTATATATTTACACATGGATATATATATTTATCAATCTCACTAAAAAAATTCACAAAAACTGTTTTTTGTTTGTTTCTTTTTACTATTATCCATAGTAATGTAGCAAGTACTCACTTATCAGTCATTAAGTGCTAAGTGTGATAGAAGAATAAATGACTACTTGCTACTTGGTACTTGGGAGGCTGAGGCAGAGGGACTGCTTGAGCCCAGGAGTTCAAAGCCAGTCTGGGCAATATAGTGAGACTCTTGTCTCTCTTAAAAAAAAAAGAAAAGGAAAGGATGATTGGTAACTTTAATTTCCAGGGGCAACATATATTCCTATTAGTGGCTTCTTACATTTTTTCATAGCACTTGCAAGGCCGTTCAATTACAAAAGATACTATAAGAAGTGAGAGGTGTTTTCCCGACTAGAGTCAGAAGACAAAGTATCTACTATATGTTCCATAATAAAGTATTTACATTTCAATTTTCATTATTTAAAACGACAAAAAATCTTTAACAGTACATATTAATTTATAATGAAACTTATAGACTAGAAAAGGTTCTCTTGTAATAGAAGAAATGCCACCATAATTTAAAATTCTGATTTAAATCACATTTCAAAATTAAATGAAGACACAGAATAGCCAACACGTTATTGAAAGAGAAGAATGAAATCAGAGGACAGACACTAACTGACTTCAAGACACACCATAAAGCTGCAGTAATCAAGGCAAGGTGGTATTGATGAAAGAATAAACAAATAGATCAATGGAACAGAACAGAACTCCCAGAAATAGACTCAAATAAGTACAGCCGACTGATATTTGACAAAGGAGTAAGGAATAAGTAGTAAAGACAGTTTTTCAACAAATGGACATCTAAATGAAAAAAATGAATCTAGACACAGACTTTACACACAAAAACACAAAAATAATGCAACTCACAAAACAGTTTAATGAGGATCAAAGGAGAAAACTAATGTAAAATAAATGCAAATAAAGTGATATGGTATTATCATCAGCAGAGATTCTATGGCTTGAATTTGAAAGTGCACTAGTAGAATGACCTGAAGATGTTATTTTATTTTGCACAGAACCTCATTTTCTTCATCCTCATACCCTGCTCAGAGAATTCAATGAGATAATAAATGTAAGATAATTTTATAGGTTTCAGGCATTTATTAATAATTAGGAAAAGTTAGCCACTATTATTATTCTATAATTTAAAATACTCATTTCTTTTCTTTACAAGTTATTCTTAAAATCAAGCACATTCTCTATAGAGATTAGCTAGAAACCTGATTTTAAAACTGTTTCCTAAAAAGAGACAAAATGCCTCTTTTGCTCAGTACGCAGTGTTCCACGCATTCAAGTCCAATTTATCTTTTATTTTATATATTGGGGCTGAAAATAGGATTTAGTCTGGGAAAGAAGGATTCTACCTCCTTTAAAAAAAAATTTGAAAACCAAAGGGTCAGAAAAACACTTCAAATGTCATTAAAGCCTAACATTGTAAAATAAAAAAATTCTATAATAAAATAAAGTTATCCAAAGAACCATAAACAACAGGGCAATGAATAGTTTTATATAAGCAATTATTATCACTCCATTCTTTCTTTTAACAATCTCCATCTTGAACAATGGCGAGTTTAAAACTATTTACTTCCCAAATACCATAAAACAATATAAAGCTTTATTATATATTATAGTTCAATTGATAATACTTCATGAAAACAGTAAGAATAATATAACAATTAAAATTTTTACATCATATAAGAAAAATACAAATTAAAATGTTGGAAGTATGAGACAAGGTTGGTACTTTTTTAAAAGATTGAAAGACACAGAAATGTACAGGATAAAATCCTTTTTTTCAGTAAATATTTAATAAAAATGGCAAATAAAATAGCATGACATCAATATTGGGATGATAACATTATTTATGAATATTTTTATGACTTAGAAATTGGGCTAAAACAATTATTAAGAAATAAAATCTCTGAGACATTATCTCAGAATTCAAGAAAAATTTTCTTATGAAGAGCCTAAAAATTAATAACTTTTATCATTAAGCACTCTCTAAAAACAGAATAAAATAAATTAAGTATACCTGGTGTCCAGCCTTTACTTGCTTCAAAACACTTTCATAACATACTTCATCCATGTTATTCAATTGCTGCATCTTAAAGTTTTTAAAACATGAAAAATATCAAATGAAACAATTATAAACTTTCTAGGTACACATAAAACTTTGCCACTTACAATCCATCTTTTTTTAAACTTTCAGACTAATTACAATATAGACACGATAAATGAAATATAAATATATAACATATAAGAACCCATAAGAAACATACACAATACAATTAAAAAATACAAACAAAATACCTCAGATAATAGTTTCAGAGTACTAACTTTCTAAGAGTGCCAAATTTTTAAAAGGCAATATCTGTAAGGATACTATACTAGTTAGTTACAGATATTTTAGAATAATTTTAAAAGTTCTGTTTTCCCCAGGAAAGCCCATTCTTTAGGCTGTTTTTCTTCTATTTCATTCTATAAACCATAATCCTTTCCTGTATAATTCTCAAAGTTAGGAGCATACTACAAGTTGAATCTCAAATGGGACATAGATCTGAAACCTAAGGAAACACATTATTTCTGTAAACATATGGAAAGGGTTGTTATTCTTCTACAGAAACATTATTCATATTAACCGGAAATATAATATAAAATTTGTGAATTAAGAAAGGGTCTCATTTTCCCTGTTAATAAGACAGCTTCTAACCAAAAAGGTAAGGTGGCTAACCCAAAGGAGAAGGCATGTGACCCAGCCTATACTTCTCTACTTAACATTAATTAATAAGAGTTTGGAGGGTATGAAAAGCATCATGTATATCTAAAACGACTATGATGTGGTTTTTTTGTTTCAATAAGGTAAATTTACAGTTTAAAATTTTGGAACTGTTATGATTTATAATGGCTACGTAGGATGAGATGATCATAGGATAATTGGCACCCTACTAATGATTTAAAAAATAATCCACATCTCAAAAAAAAAAAAATCTCAATAGCTTGTTCAGTGTACTCTAGATTTTCTGGCCAAAGCCATTATTTCAAATTAGACATATCACTCACACCTTTTTCCCATATTCTTTCACAATGACTGCATCATATCATGAGTTTCTGAATAAAACTGTGAGAAACCTACAAAGGTATCTTTTCGTATGAAATGACAAATTAACAACTGGTTATAAAACATATTAAATGACACCCTCGGGAAATGCTTAATGGTTGCCAACTGTATATTTCAACTGAGTATAAACTAATAAATTTTAATAAGACAAACATCTATAAGCATATAGTAATATGTTACTATTTACACTATATAAGATATATAAATTTTTTCTAAATTTTGATAAATTTCTAAACCTTCAAAA
The DNA here is from genome assembly GCA_023783475.1 of Daubentonia madagascariensis. Lineage (NCBI taxonomy): Eukaryota > Metazoa > Chordata > Mammalia > Primates > Daubentoniidae > Daubentonia > Daubentonia madagascariensis. The sequence continues at coordinate 46,370,898 of JAKFHU010002080.1, forward strand.
CAATTGACAGTTCATCATCTAACATCTTTCATGATTATAATTGTACTATATTGTGGTGAAAAATACTTTGAATTTAATTAGTTTTAAATGATTTACCAATGTGTATGACACAATTGAGAGAAAATAAAGTTTAGGATGGCTGACAAGCATCTGAAACAATTTTCTTCTCTTTATATCTCTCTGTGATAACCATATGCTATCATTTAAATTATAAAGCTGAAGACAGTCTAAAGCTATACAGAGACAGTTCTACATTTATCCTAATGCTACATTAAAATAAACTAAATAATCAAATATATATTAAGCCATAAGTGAAAAAAACATGCAGCAAGTATTATTGAAAAGCACTTGAAACAATTAACAAAGGTTAAAATATTCGTAACTATTACAATATCATGAACTATCCTTTTGTGCATAAATCTGAGATGACTCCCTATAATTCTAAAGATATTTTACTTTTATGCAATGTGGTTAGAGCATATTAACTGTTGCAGTAATAGTTACTTCTGATGTTTTTAGCTGAATATTTTATTTATAATAGTATAAAGTAAAATGGCCCTATTTTACTAATGAAATTGTTTTTAGACAAAAGTAATGTAATATATTAAAGACCAAGGTTGACATTTTATCTTGTTCTCTTTTAGTAAATAGGTCAAAATGCCTGTGAATATTCTCCTAAAGCCATTTCTTCTACACAAAAATACGTGTTGCTGAACAGAATGATACACAATTAAATTTTAAGCAAAGTTTTCCTTCATATTCTAAAATAAGTCTATAGTAGGCACCCTAATAATGCAAATAGTGCATGGTAGTACTATTTAAGAAATTAGATAAATTTTTTAAAGCACTATATAGAATTTTAGAAATGGCATCTATATACATAATTAATAAGGTAATTATAAAACATTATAAGTTAAATAGAACACCTCCCTTGACGGTTGCTACCTTGAAATTTTTTTTCAATTGCATAAGAGGTATTATTATTTATTTTAAATAAATATTATATCAAAATATATATTACTGATTTAATTAAAGCTTGTATTATTTTACAATGCCCTTTAATCATATCAAAATAGCTTTTTGAAACTTTTAACAGCTGAGAATACAAAATATACATTGAAAGCAGCAATGCAAACTACTACAAGCAACTTTCTGCAGGAGGACTTTACTACAAATAGTTGAGGAAATGTGTTTGATTTTGTCTAGGGTCACATTTGTAATGTCTGAAACAGTCTTTGGAGTCTCTAATCCCAAACAAGTATTTATGTCAGCAAAAATATTTTTGAAAATAAAAGTATAATTATTAAATTATTTACCTTATTTGCACTTTTAATCCCCAAAAATGTCTGTCCAAGAGGTACTGGTCGAAAACGGCCATCAAAGTAGAAAAGTCCAATATATGGATTAACATGTAAAAATGTAGCAACATCGAGGTAGTTGGGTAAGGTTGCAGACAGTCCAAGAATTCTTATCATACTCTGTGTGGATTCAACCTACATGAATTACATTAATTAAGTATGGCTTATTTAAATTAATTTAACCAATTAATAGTCATGTGTCCTATTAATAGGACCTTCTAAAAACTGCAGACGGAGATGAGTCTAGAGGTCAAGTGAGGGACTATCATGTAAGACTTTATAGGCCATAATTCACAAGCTTGATTCCCTAGATACATAACAGAATTCTGTATACACTATAATTAAAAATACACACGAGCCTTTACATTAAATAGCTATAAGAACTTTGTAACAATTGAATGTACTTTTAGGTCACAAAAATCTCAGTAATTTGCCACAACTAAAACTAATATAGGCCACATTCTCTGATTAAAATGTAATACATCTAGAAAAAGAAAACCATAGGATGGTCAAAAACCTCTATTCACTTGGTAATTACAATATATCATTATGATCCCATGATGCTGCTAATAACTTCATAGCCACTCTTTGAGGAAGCTGTTGATAATTTTGTTCAGTCTTGCAGACTCAATGGGTATAAGCAAAGTAGTCCAATGTGAATAATATTAATACTTCTAGAATCATCCATCCATCAACAATGGGTTAGGACCTAACCAGTAGGCACTGGGGATGCAGTACTGAACAAGACATAGACCCATACATGCAGGATCTATTTGTAGAAGCATAAAGAGGGAGCGATCAAAAAATAATAGAGATGGGTGAAAATTAAAGTACAAATACACATATAACATTTTTACCATGAATTTGTTCTCACTAAAGAAACCTTACGGCCATCAGTAAAAACCCAAACCAAACCCCAGCAAAAGCAAGGAACCCTAAGGATAAATGATGGGCATATCTATTATTTAAGAAATCTCCTTCACAACATGTAAGAATTAGAAAGATTTTAATTATACTCTAGTTCTATGTAGTACCGGTAGTGATTTGAAAGGAAATGAAATTGAGATATATATATATATATAAAATTTTTTTTTAAATGAGAAGGGGCCTCTCTCTGTCACCTAGGCTGGAGGGCAGTGGTACGATCACAGCTAACTGTAACCTTGAACTCCTGGGCTCCAGGGATCCTCCCGCCTCAGTGTCCTGAGTAGCTGAGACTAGAGGCACATGCCACCAAGCCCAGTTAATTTTTTTACTTTGTGTAGAGATGGGGTCTTACTATGTTGCCCAGGTTGGTTTGGAACTCCTGGCCTCAAGTGATCTTCCCGCCTCAGCCTCTCAAAGTGCAGGGATTACAGGTGTGAGCCACCATACCTGCCCCATATTTGGTTTTAAAATCATTGTTTAAAACACAAAAGTTACTGAATGTATTTTTAAGGTCTTTTGATAGTAAATCCATGATACTCTGGTATATACCAGAGACATTTTTCTCCTAAAAATTCATTTTAAAGCAACTACTTTTTAAAATCTAAAAGTATAATCCAATCATTCATAAAACAGTTAAGCCTATGTGAGAAGTATTTTACTTGAAATAGGAATAATTTGGAATTTTATGTCCTAAGCCAAATCTTAAAGCTCTATACACTGTACATATTCACCTAAAAAATAATAATTGTTGAAAACTATAAAAAATTAAAATTTTGCAGCTTCCTCTTTATCATTACTCCAAAGACTAGGCAGTAAATTTTTACGATATTTTCCCTCACATAAAATGTAAGTTTAGAAAAAGTCTTCCTATTCACTGAAAGCAAAGTTAGTCAACAAGACAACTAATATTAGTTCAATGTTGTTAAAAACAACAGATTTGGATTTCTCATACTTGTAACTTTTCTAAATTTCTCCTAATCATGCCAAGTGTGTTATGAATTTAATCTCTAATACCACCATGCAATTTCAGGTCCTCAACAAAATCTACACTGTCTTGGAAGAGTTTCCTATGATGATTCTATATTAGTTACAAATGTTGCAGTATGATGTGATGTGAAATAGAAGTGTGATGTGATGTGCTATCTGCTGGGAACATCTGGTAATCACAAGGAACAAATAAAAACAGGAACTTTGCTTTTTAATAAAAATAGTTATGAGCACTGCACTAATACTTTGGATATATGAGAAGAATCACATAGACACTTCTCTCAAGGAGATTAAAACCTAGTGAGGGATACAGATGAAGACAGAATTAACCAGCAAGCTGTGAAATTATAGGGAAGACTATGATATGTGCTAAAAATGTGCAAACAATGAAAAAAGGGGGGCAAGTGCAGAGGAAACACAGAAAAGGTGTAATTCCTTCTGAGGAACTAGAAAACAATTCATAGAAGAAGTGGTATTTGATGGATTGAAAAGAAGAATAGGACTTCAACAGATGGATGTGTGGAGTTAAAAAGAAAAAGAGCATTATATAATTTGGCATTCATAACCCTTATCTCACAACCAACAACAAATTTTGCCTCAAGTACAATTAATTTAGTCTCTGAAAGGAGGTCAATGGTATTGGAAAGGAAGTAGAGAAAGTTCAAATAGTTTTGTGTGGCTGGAACCTATGGTAGCTGACAGATATGCAGAAGTTAAAATTAGACAGACAGACCAGGGTTTTAATAATCTTTAATATCCAGCTAAGGAATTTGAAAATTTTTCTTGAGACATCAAACAGCAATTCAGCAAAGGTTTATGAGCATAGTAGTACAAAACTATACAATATATATTTCTATAGCATATATTAATATATTATCATTTATATAATTATATTACATATAAGATATAATAAACCTATAATATACAATTTTATATAGTTTATATTATTAATATTTATAGATTATATAGAAAATTATACTATTTATTATTTATTACTATTATATATAGAAAATTATATACTTATAAATAATTTGTAAAGTGTTTTTAAACTTATAGCTGATTTAAAAATATTATACATGATATATAATGTCATGTATATGTATATGTCTGTGTATATACATAAAGGAAGATTTGCAGCAAGACCACAAACTATTGTGCTATACATACAGGACAGCTTCCTTTTTCAGTGAAGAATCCTAACAAATATACTAATGATATTTACTTGGCCTCTAATACTACATAGCTGCGGAAATTCCTTATTTGTGGATTGCTTTTAGCTGTATGGACATGGTCTATCCAGGTGGTTCACCTGCAAGTAAACATGGAATATATGGATTCATGCAGTATGGCTCCCTAAAAAATGTCATTAAGCTAAGTATCAGGGTATAAAATCAAAGCACTTTATGATCAAAATAACTCTCTTTTGTGTAAATGATGCCCTACATGCTCATTTTGAGATATCATACATAAGATCTGGGCCAGGGCACATCAATTGTAGCAACAAAGGACATGGAGAGTAGATTCAGCAGTTTCAGACTTTTCCATGCTTCACCATGTACTCTTGAAATTATACTTAAATTGGATATTAGGTAAAATCTCTGATTTTTTGTGAATCTGCTTTGACTATTTCAACCCTTTGTGTTTTGTGTATGTGTGTGTATACAAATATTTTTAATTTATGTGGTGAAAAGGGAACATGTCCCAAACACTCCTCCAATTCCATATCTACAGCAAGAAACCACTTTTTCAGCTTGCTGCATATTCTTTCATGTATTTGCACCATTACTCTGTGCTAGCTTAAAATCTAAATGTAAGCAAGAACTTTGTTTTGTTTACCACTATATCCGTGGCACCTAGAATTATGTAACTGGCACATAGTAGTTGCTTATAAATGTTCATTAAATGAATGAATGAATAAAAACAAATATACTGCACACTTTTTTCTTACACAAATGAGACTGTGCTATACATACAGGACTGCTTGCTTTTTCAGTGAAGAATATAACATCTTTTAAGCCCAGTTAATCTAGCTCTACCTCATTCTTTTTAAAGGCTGCAAAGTAGCATTTCATTGTATGAATATAGCATAATTTATTAAACAATTTATTCTATTGTTGAACATTGGCTTGTTTCCAAAATATTTTGTATTAAAAAAAGAGCTTCAATGAATACTGGTATTACTATATCTTTATGAGTTTGTGCTTTAATTTCCATAAGTTAGAGTCCTACAAGCAAAAAGGCAGGACTGATTTTAGTAAAGGCTTTCAAATTACATTCCATTTTCATTTTTGCAGATCTAACATAAATGTCTCATGTTGACTTGGATTCCTTTTAAGCAGCTTTTTTATATTTCTCTGTATTTTTTTATTGTAAAATGCTCCTAGTTTTTAAGCTTATTTTTCTTATTAATTTATAAAATTCTATTAAATATAAATGATATTAAAGTGTTAATTTATGTATTACAAATATTTCTGTTATTTGGTCTCTTACATTTCAACTTTTTTGGGGGGTATCTTTACTGGTCAGAATTTTTTAATATTTATGTATCCAAATGTGACATAGGTTTCCTTTATAACTTTTTGAGTTTTGCATATTGTTTAGATCTCCCTCACCCACAGTTATTTAAAAAACTTTTCTATCCTCAACGAACTTAGAGTTTTGTTTGATACAATTAAATCATTAATCCACCTAGAATTGTATGGTGAATTTACCAGATACAAAACATTTTAAAACATTTCTACACAATACATAACTTCCTAAAGTTTTGTAAGCCTTTGTTATATTAAATCCCCATACTTGGATCTGGATCAGATATATTTAGGATATGAAATATAAGAGAATTGATATCTAATTAGATGTTGGGATGGGGAAAGTGTTAAGGAAGAGGAAAAACTTGACTATGACTCCCAGGGTTTTGGCTTGGGAACCAAGCGGATTGTGATGCTATATCTAAGTATACAGGGAAGATGACAGGGTTCTGACATACGTAGCAAGAGCTATCTATGGGATATCAAAGTAGAAACATACAACTGGGTTGGATATGGCTGGAAGTCAACAACAGTGTGTGTGGATGTGTGTGTGTGTGTGTGTGTGTGTAAAGATTTAGGTTGACATAGGCATAGAACTATTATCTTCCCAGGGTAAATATTTAGAATGAAAAAGAAAAAGATGGCAAGTGACAGAGTCTTAGAGAACATAAACATTTCAAGGGTAAAAACAGGAGATAAGCTTGAGAAAGAGCATCTAGGTAGGTGAAAAACATCAAGTGAAGAAAACCAGGACAGGGTCGCATCATACAGCCAAAGGGAAAAACGTTTCAAGATTGAGGAAATGATGAATAGTATCAAATACCAAAAATGAGTAGTATCAAAGGTTTAAAAAATGGGCTTGAGAACTATCTTTTGGTAAGTGGTGATCCTGATAAAAACATTTTATTACCTATGTTTGAGCAATGACCAGCCTGCCATGATTGAGAGTCAAAAGGGAAACTGAATAAAGATTAATATTTCCAGAGGCAAGGTAGTAAAGAAAGGCTTTATTAAGCAGAAGTTATTGGACAGGGATAGGTTTTAGGGAAGTTTTTTGGTAAAGATAGAAGGGACTTTGCAATTCTTTTAAGCTGAAGCGACAGTGCCTACTGAGAGAGAGAAGGTAAAGACATAGGAGAAAGAAAGGGGGTAACTTATGGAGTGAAAGGAATAGGGTCCAAGGCAAGGGAAGAAGGGACTTCTGAGAAAAGGACAAGGGATACAATGAAAGGTATGTTGTGGTAGGGAGGAGAGGTTAGGTTTTTTCTGGGTAGAGAGAGGAAGGAAAGGGATGGAAATTGAGGGAGTTCAAGCATGAAGGACTCTATTTCCATTCAGTAAAAAGGACTGCTGTATAAAGATGAGGCACAACAGGATAATGAAGAGTGACAGAGGAGACTTGTGAAGCTCAGGAAGGGTCACATTAAAGAAACAGAAGAAAAGCTGCTTAGAAGTTACAGGGTAATCCCAAGGAGCCAGGTGAATTTAGAATCTATGAATATGTAATCTACATCACAGTCTATGAATGTACACTAAGACCAGGCTACATTACTGTGTAATTTTCTCTACTAGTGATCGGCAGTCTGGCTAGAGGTTCAGACACAGTTCAACTGATTCACTGTTGTAATTTTTCCAGGTACTCAGGGGTAAGTAAGTTAAGGTTATTGACAAGAGAATAATTTGTCGTGGAGTCTTGGCTCTTTCAGAAAGAAAATAAAGGCAGGTGAGTATGAATAAAAGACAATAACAAATGGGGAGTCAAGGAATTAGAGTTCTTGATTAGGCTGAAAAACAAGTGTTCATCTTTTTTCTATAAATGCATAATCTCCCCAAAAATATCATGTAAATACTCATGAGTATTCTAAGTTATCTTTTCACATAATGAAAATGGGCTTAGACAGAAAATATCATAAGAATCCTGACACTGGGAATTTACTAATTCTAGTTTGGACTATTTATGAATAACCAACAAGGTCTAAAACTAGAGACAGTATGTATGTGTCCCCTTTTAAATATATTAATTGAGATTATGTCAGTATTAGATTTTGCTTTGCAACACAGGCTTAGAAGGAAAATTTTCCTTTATTTATTCAGGTTAATTTAAAGAGATTTCAATAAGATTTGGAAGAAAGAAAGATAGAGGACTTTTAATGTGAAAATGAAACAGCTAAAGTTTTCACACTAAAATTATCTTTATTCCCATAAACAATGTATACTGACATTTCATTTGAATGCTACATTTTAAATTTAAAAACCTGCTCATCTCTCTAAAATAAGCTTGTAAATAACTTCCTCTTACCTGCCGTAAAGTACGTGCAACTATGCTTTCTAATACTGGTCCTCTATCTTCATGCAACAAATGAACTTCATCAAGAATAAGGAGTTTTACAATTTGGGAAAGAGCTACATCCCCAACACTCTTTCTTGTCACTACATCCCATTTTTCTGGTGTTGTCACAAGCATCTGTAAGACAAGAAAAGACCATCAAATTAAAAAGGGGAAAAAGTCACATTATTTACATTATTTAAATTTCAACTGTGTCATTCAAAAAGAAATCATTTTGGCCACCTCTACACAAATCAAATGAAAAGTGCTTAAATATCCCAGAATGATATCTAATTCACTATAGACAACATTCATTTTGAGAGGACCATTCTTTAAGCTGTGACATCAAGTGATTATTTAAAACTCACTGAAAGTAGTTTGTCAGTGAATTGTAGTGTGAAGTGTACAAAATACACAAATTTTTAAAATGGTATCATACAATGTAAAAAAATCACTGTCTTTTAAAGTAGCATATAGTGATAATGGTCTTTATTTGAAAAGGGACTAGGAAGTGACAGAAGCATAAAAAGGACATGAAAGAAAAATCAACAATCCACTCTAGTGTTAAATCTACTTTGAATAATAACAGATTTTAAATAACCCAAGATATGTTATCATAAACATACCCAGAGATCACTTACAACCCTTTCCACAACAACCCTTTCCATTAAAAGTCCTTGAAAAACACATCCATATGTTTAAAATAACCAACCAGAAATTCTGCTAAACTGTGAATTAATGACACATTAAAATATAAAATAAAGCTAATTTATTATTAGTAAATATTAGGAGAGCTACAAAGTAAACTATTAAGTTATAATAATAAATACAAAACTTGGTCATCTCCCTCACCACAAACTTAGAATACTGCGCCAGCCCTTCTTATAATTAACTTTAGGAGATAATAATGTGGTAACAATTAAATTGTAAAATCAAATTTTTCAGATATCAGAAAGCTACACAGGTTGAGCACCCCTAATCCAAATATCTGAAATCCAAATGCTCCAACGAGCATTTTCTTTGAGCATCATGTCAGCACTCAAAGTTTCAGGTTTTGGAGCATTTTGGATTTCCAATTTTTGGATTAGAGATGCTCAACCTATACTACCAAATCTTAAAATCCTTTCTAGCATTTTGTTTTCTATACTTTACTTTCAGTACAGTAAGAAGTGGCTTCATTTATATCATTTTTGACCACTTCAGTTCCCTGAACTAAAATGGCCAGAAAATAGTGTCATATTTCCTTAATAAATTGGAACTCATGCAAGACATTTCCATCTGCTCTTGTATTAGGACATGGGTTAACTGTCAATATTTTAACTGTCAACTTTAATTTTTCTCAGTACATGTACTTACCCCCTCAGCAGTATAAAAATCATTATTCAAAAATGTCTCAACTTTAGCCTGTCCACTGGGAATAGGCATAGTTGAGATGCTTATACACTACTGATATGCCAAAAGTTTGGTATATTTAATTTTAAAATGCTTTTAATTTGACAGCAAAACCAAAGAACGTAAGACTTACCAGAACAATTCACCTTAAACATTATTATTAAAAACATTCCTTACATTTGTATATAGTAAAATTATAATATTTAGTTTTCCATGATTATTTCATGACTACTCATTTATTCTTTTCTCTAGCTGAAGTACATTTCTCTTTGAGGAGGAGAAGAGTAGAGAAAAACAGTAAAATTTTTAATCTAAACTTTTTATAATTATTTGCATAATCCACTAATTGGACACCACAGCAAACCCTTTATCAAACATTCCAGAGAGGTAGTGCTTCACTGAATGAAGAATGTTGTGCCTGAATCCAAGTATTTATAGACTCAACCCAAATAGAATTCGTTGAATTTTAAACTAAGAATTACGGCAGAGATCACAAAACCTCTTGCCAAATAGTACCTGTGAGAGAAGTGAATTTGAGTGTGAATTTTATACTTTGTTCTTTTTCTAACCCTATGTATTACTAGATTTAGTTAATCTAGTGCTCCTTCAGAAAAGAAAATGCAAAGATTCAATAGGTAGAAAAAACTGTAATGATAACAGTCAGTTAGTAATTATGGGCAGATAATCAGCCTCCAGTGCTAGATCCCAGAGCTATGGTTCTGGGTTTTCTGGGTTTGCAAGAAAAGTTACATTGTTTTTAAAATGTGTTTTCATTCATACTTTTTACTCTACAAATAGTTATTAGAGAGATGAAGATTAAAAAGTGATTAATGTTACTGGAGTGGCTTTAAAAAGAACTGAGCCAGAATGATGACAAATCAAAACAGTGGTTTGGAGAAGAAGGAACAGACAGAAGAGAGGCAATAGGGATCATTCTCAGTAGGTGAAATGTTTCTATACCTTTTAGGAGTGTGGCTTACACATTTGCCAAAACTCATTGAACTACATATTTAAGACAGTGCTTCATTCTATGTAAAGTGAACCCCAATTTTTAAAAATTTCAAAAAGAAAGAGAGAACCCTAAGAGATAAATCAATCAAATGCCATTGTTTGGATTTTGACTAAAACAAACAGCTATTTAAAAAAAAAAGGCAACTGGGAAAACAAAGACTAGATATTAGATAATATGAAGAAAATATTATTAAAATTATTTTGTGTGATTATGGTATTGTAGCTATATTTTTTTCAAAGAAGTTCTTATCTTTTAGAGATACTCTACTATTTACAAATGAAATTTTTAAAAACCATAAAACTAAAAAACTGTAGTTGAAAACAATATACTTCTTGTTTAAAGTAGAAAAAAATACTAAATTGCCTCCCTAATATACAATATTAGATCTAAATACCAATGTTTAAGAATAGTGAGATTTAAAATTTTATTTATCTACCTAATGATTCTGCCATTTATTTGTTTTAAATGCTGAAGACAATTTACAGATGTCCTTTGTAAAATGAACTAATGGCTTCCACCTTCCCAGGCTGGTTAAGGGCCAAACCTCTGGCTTCTCAGTTTCTAACACACACATATGCCCACACACAGACACGTTCAGGTCATAATGACATTCTTGAACTGTCTCTCAAATTCCACACCCACCCCCCAAACTATCTTACTGGATGTTGTAAAATAAATCTTCCAACCTAACATTAGTTATGTCAAAATCTTCCTCAAAGCATTTGAAGCGCCTTCCCAGTAAAAACTCACAACTCTTCAGAACGTACTTGGTCTCAAAGATTTTCAGTTTTTTCCCTCTACTCCCAAATGTATTCTTGGCCTGTCAACACTTCTGAAACAGACCCCTCACTTTCAAATTTGCAAGCCTTTGTTTATACTTTTCCCCACCACTAGTATATGGTTCTCTAAAACTTTGCAAATAAAAATTCTACCTATCATTCAAAGTCCAAATCAAATTGCTACATTCCCATCAATAAACATTTCTAAATTTGTCTCAACAAGAATAAATTCCTTTCACCTCTGTCCTTCTACAATTCTTTGTTTAGCTAGTGAATACCAGATTATTCTGCCTAATATTCTGGTGATCAGTGAACATACTATATTTCCTCCATTTGACTGTAAGTCAAGAGAAGTCTAAAAATAAATTTTTCTCCCCAAAGATCTACAATTACAACAGTATTGTCTATGAGTCAAAAGTAACAACCAAATTATCTGAGAATATATTAATATAAATTTACAAATGCAGTATGTGAGTTTGAGAACAAACAGTAACCTGTGTGCATAAATGGTATTATGATATGTAACTATGCTACAGTATGTAATATTAAGCAAACCTGTAAGCCAAAAGATTAACTGAAAATCACAAATATATTTTTTCATATTTGCAAAAAAACCACAAAAGTCGGGGAGAGGGTGAGCAAGAGGGGGGAGAAAGAGAGAGGGAGAGAGAGAGAGAGAGGGAGAGAAAGTGATACCGCTACACAACTACCATAAAAGTTAAAAAGAAAGAAAATACCATGTGTTTACAGAGGATATGGAGCAACTGGCACTCTCATAAAGCAATGCTGGGAATATAAACTTACACAACTACTTTGAAAAATTGCTCGGTCACATCTACTAAAGCTGAACATATGCATGCCTTGTGACCCAGCAATTCCATTCCTAGTATGTAATATATACTCAATAGAAATGTACACATAAATGTACCCAAAGATGTATATTAAGAATTTCCATAGCTGTATAATTTATAATACTCCCAAATTGGAAACAAACCAAATGCCCATCAACAATAAAATGGATAAATAACTAGCAACATGTTTATATAATGGAATAGTATATGATAAAAATGAGTAAACTAATAAACTATATGCAACAACATGGGGGAAAAAAATCTCATAATCTTAATGCTAAGTGAAAGAATCCAGGCATATAGTATATAATATATAAAGTTTTAAAAGAGGTGAAACTAATGTAAGATGTTAAAATGTAGGCTATCTGGGAAGGAAGAAGAGGGTAGCAGAGAAGGGAATAAGAGAGATTCTGAGGTGCTGGTAATATTTTATATCTTGATTTGGGTGCTGGTAACATCAATGTATTCACTTTAGGAAAATTCATCAAGTTGTTCACTTAGAATTTTTGTATGTTTTTGCATATTTTATTTCAATAACAGTAAGCTGTGCATATAAATGGTACTATAATGATATATAACTTACATTTAAAAACAAAACTTAAATGACAAGAAGGTACACCTGAACTACATAGCTAAAAGGTGAATAAGAGCTTTCCAGACAAATAAAGAATAATATTTCAAGCAGGGAGGAAAATATAAGCAAATATATTCTTTGTGCTTCCAATATGCTTTTATCACATATTAACTCTTATGTGATCATCTATATATATGTCTTTATATGTACCTTGCAAGCATCTTGAGGACAGGTTCCAAATTTGGAATCTTACATGTAAGGCCATGTTCCTCAACCTGTTGACTGGAAATACTTTTTTTTTTTAAAGTACAGATGCCAACTTCTAACTCTAGGCCAATTTCCTGACCATTTATCAATCTTCCCCTCAAACAAGAACCCCCATATGCACCAAAAGCAAAAAGATGAGAAAGTACAATATATTTATGGGAAATCTTTGAACCAGAAAGAGAAATAAGATATATATAATTTAAACTTCATAATCTTTATATTGCCTTAATGTTATTCCTTTTGCTCTCTATTGAAAAAAAAATTTGTTCTTGTCTTCTCAGATTTCTCATGCATACTCTGAATCACTGTAAGGCATAAAATTCCACATGAGTTAAGTTTTTTCTCCTGTTGATTGTAATTCTTGGCTATTACAAATATACAAATAGCAAAGGAACAAACTTCAAAAGAGTGGGTCTTTTAAGTCTAGTCCAAAAATCCCATTTTATTGGTAAACCCAAGAAGATAAAATGACTTTCTCAAGGTCCTGCAAGTAATTAGTGGGAGAAGTAGGGGTCTCATATAAGTCTCTTAGTATTTACACTGCCCAAAAGACCCATGCTCCCTATACAATTGAAAGAAAATAAATAAAATAAGTTGGAGGCCACAAATTACCAGGTATAGAGCCATTAAGAAAGTGTAACTGGCTCCACGAACAAAAACACCTTTTTGCAGTTCTCTTATGTTTCAAGTTCCCAGGCCAGTAGATTTGCTGACCGGGACTTTGTAATTTTTTGTTTCACTGATCCCTTCCATTGTGAGTTGTTTTTCGGAAATAGTGGACCCTCCTTGCAGTAATGAGATGATCACAAGGCCTTACACTACCCAATTGTTGAGAGAAGTCAAGATAAACAGCATTTCACCAGAAATCTTGCCCAAGGACCTGCTGAGCAACATACTCCCCACCACTTGCATGCCCACAAGACCTAAAGGATGACCAATATTACCAATAGCTCATTATACTACTAAAATCTCTGCCCTGGGAGGGGCTTATCTGCCATTTTTTGATCATGTGATATACAAGCCAATATGATTTCTCACTGCACTTGCGTGCTCTGCACTGTACCCCAAACATGTAATGATGCTCACTCACTTCATGCATTATTCATTTCACCCACAGAAAAATCCCTAGGCAGATTAGAGGCAGTCTTCCCACCTCCCATCTTCTGCAATAAATTTCCTTTCTTCCTTGACAATCTTCATAGTCTCAGAAATTGGCGTTCTGTGCCATGAGCAACTGAGCCTAGGAAAAAAACCCTGTTGAGGATCCTTAACAAAAGGACCTGCTTTCTCACCCATTTTGTAACTAAAATCTCTTTTAATCCTCTTTTCTCACCCTCTCCTTCACCTAGCAGTCCCTCTCTCGTCCCCAACAGAGAAGCATCCATAGCTGCGGACAGCCTGTGATCAATCTCATACCCTATGTTTATGGGAGCACATGTTAGTGTTTAGGGAAGAGAGCACACTAAGTGATAGCGTGCATGCCATCACAAAAAGTCACGCCATTTCAACTTCATTTTCACTTCAGATAGAGTCAATGAGAAGGTAGATAAGAAGTAAACACTAGACACAGCACATATGGTTTTCAGTAAGAACTGACAAAGGCATTCACGATATCTTTATGATCAAGAATGCAAAACAGGGATGGCCAATAATACAATTATGAGATTTCTAAACAATATTACTCAGAGATTGCTACTTTACAAACCAAGAACAAAAAATAAATCAAATCAAAATTACAACCATTATTTCAGAATGAAGGAGCTGGTGTGAGGGGGGAAATAAGAGAGAGAAAGGGCTAGAGAAATTTAGAGGAAGAGAAAGGGAGATGAGGAAAGAGAAAGAAAGAATGTGTGTACAGAAGAAGGCATTTTACAGAAAGGTTTCAACTTCTTGAACAAATGTCTAAGATCTGACAAACCAAATGTGTGTTAGAAGTTATGTTTCAAATTTTCTGTAGTGAAGAGCAACTATCTAGCCAACGATAGTATCCCAATTCCTTAAATCTTCCAATTTTAATAAATTAATTCATAATATGTGAAATATAGTCCTGAAATTTTTTTACTATTGACAACATATATCTGTTTTAAGAGACGGAGAAATGTTTGCAATGCCTACAAGCAGTCTGCTCTATGTTTAATTCATCCTGTTATATCAACTGTGAAGTTACACAAATCATATTGATACCATAATGAATTTTAAACATTTTTAAAAAATCATTTTAACTGTTGGAACAGTTTTTTCTTTGAGGCATATGGCTACAAATTAAAAGTAGATTTAAAATTTTAAATCAAAAAGAATACAAGAAAATTTAAAGATCAAGGTACGTTTTCTTGCCTTTATAATATTTAAAACTGACTTTCAAATTTTTGGTACTTAGACTGGAGAAAATCAGAAAAAAATGTTTAAACTAATTATATAAATGACTTTTTAAAACCAGAATGATAAAATACCAAAATATAGCCATTAAAATCCAAGACTACATTATAATCTCATTAAGTCTCAGGAGCCACTGATTATAAGCTACACCATT
Organism: Daubentonia madagascariensis; assembly: GCA_023783475.1. Taxonomy (NCBI): domain Eukaryota; kingdom Metazoa; phylum Chordata; class Mammalia; order Primates; family Daubentoniidae; genus Daubentonia; species Daubentonia madagascariensis. Next base: position 46,386,429 of record JAKFHU010002080.1, read on the forward strand.
ATTTTACAAGTCACTTAGGTAAAAAACCACTATCAAATAAATTTCCAAAATGTGTCTTACAATTAATGAAATATGGTACATTTAGTTACAAATGTCAGGGATCTATTAACTAAGCTAAAGAGCAATATTCAAGAAAGCTTATTCAACATATCTTCTGTGGTAAAAACTGCCTGGAATTGTTACAAACCACATTCTAATACTACAGATGTAGGCCGGGGAACAGCTTGCAGGTTTTAAGAAATCTTCCTCTTTAAAATACATAATCACATACCTAGTCAACCAATAAGCTTATAAATTATATAAATGTTTTAATTTAAAGATTAAATCTAAAATGTCACACGGTTTACATTCTATAAACATACATATAATTATAGTTATACTTACCTCTGATATACAAATTTCAGATCTGGTTGATGGCAACAGTCCCCATAATGGAATCTGACAGCTTGCAGATTATACCCGCCCCTTGGGATACTACACCAAATCAGTTAGTTCCAACTACTTCCTTTTAAACATTTTTTACGTTCCCTCCTCTCCCATAAATTCACATGCATGAATGCACATTCACACACATCAAGCACAAAGTCCTCTCAAGTATCTAGTTATATTTATGTCAAAGATGGTAGCTTTCAATTATAAAATAAAAATATAAAAATTAATTGGAAAATCTTCAAGTACAAAAGTATTCTTATAGCACATAGTTTGTTGAAAAGTATAGACAGGGTAAAGCTAAAGCATAAAGAATGTCATCTGAAATGTATTTTGGTATTTTCACGTAAAAAAAACTCCATGATACTATTTTTAACTAAAATTTCATATGCAACATCTGCTAAGTAAAGAAACAAAATATAATTCGATGAGAAATTCTAAAACTTTTGAAGGAGCAGAGCATGAAATGCTGGGAATAGGGAAGAGAAAGCTCCCCTATTGAAAACTGCACATTTAAGAAAATACTTTCTAGACTACGTGTGTTAACATCTGGGGTAGAATTCTCTTTGTGGTTCTTTTGTTGATTAAAAACACTTTGCATCAATCTCACAATATACATACTGAAGTCTACCTCATGAGCCCAAGTTTGTAAAGGACACAATGTTTGGTTACCCTGAAACTTGACTAATTATACACAATTGAGAAAAACACAAAATTATTTATATTTCTGCATATACAAACCATAAAGACCTTGCTGTCATCATTCTAACTGCTTGTCTGTAATACCTCAGGATTTCATTGCATTAAAGTCTCATAGAGCAGGTGTCTGCTACACTTACAATAATGTCTCTTCTCACTAATAAAGACAGGTTGTTGTTGGCAGGTGACTGATTTGTGGTAGCAACTTGTCCTGTGGTGAGTCCTAATTTGTACAATTGGGATATAGGTCATACAGAACAGGTTTCCTTGGGTTATCGTAAAGTTGTCTTCTTCAAATATGACTGGGTTATGTGCTCTTTGAAAGTTAAAAACAAACAAACAAAAAATACAAACCAAAAAAAACCCTCTCATATACGTTAAACATTTGACAGTCACCACCTCTCACCTGCTATATTTGTAAAGCCCAATTTGAGGAGCAATCTCTTATTAAAAAGCAACACTTTGAAATGTCATATTGCAATGCCAAACTACTACACCTTAAATGTGATGAACTAAAATAAATATATTCTGCAACCCCTCACAAAAACAACTCAAAATAATACTATTTCCTTCTCTTCAAACTAATGCTAGACATTCAATATTCAGAGATTGTATTTATTTGAGATTTAGTTTGTTTGCAGTCTTCTTTTGAGAGAGACAGAGTTAAAGAGGAGTCTAAAATCTTATCAATAAATTATAGTATGATAAAAGCTACTGAAAATTACTACAATTAAGGAAATAGATGTTTTTGTAGTTCCTTATTATTCACCTATTTCAATTATTTGAATTATTTCTATTTTGCTTAGAAAAATAACAAAGGCAGGACATGGGTACTATTTAATCACAATTTATGGTTATCCAAGGAGAGCTTCCCAAAAGAAGTTTGTGACTAACTCACTCACTGAATGTCCTTAGACATGTACCTGTGGTTAGAAATGCAAAGATAAGTAGAAATTTAGAAGCTTATACTTTAAGGAGAAAACACAACAAAGCAGAGAAGAAATGTGGTCCATTCTCTCACACAATGTTATGAAATACAATGGTCATCCACTGGGGCAGCTGTCCCAGCTCAAGCAGCTGCCACTGCCTCTGCCCCAAGGTCCAAACTACTCATACAGCACCAATATGACTACAATATAGGGCCAAGTGAAATTATACATTTTCCTGTATTTTTCCCTCCATTCCACTTCCCTTTCCTACAAACGTACAACACTAAAATAAAGATCAGACAACACTTATTTGATATTGGTTTTGAAGTGGCTTAACAGAAACGTACATACACTAAAAATGGGGTTTAGTAAATCAATAAAGAAGGAGAAAAGCAAATATGACCAAAATATCTGTGATTAAGTATAAAACCTGGCTCTAGGCTCTCTTGACACCCAACTAAAAAAGAACTGGCACATGGCTCCAAATAGAGACAAAATAGATCCTCAATAAAAAGTATTATTCTGGCATCAAAATTTAAGAATTGTTTCTTCCATAGGATACTATTCTACAGACTGAGTGACACAATATTTTCACTTAGTGAACATCTTCAACACCTATGTTTGTTTCCTCCAAATCTCATGTCGAAATTTTATCCTCAATGTGACAATACTGGGAGGTGGTGTCTGGTGGGAGGTATTTGGGTCATAGCAGTGGATCCCTCATGAAGAGATTAATACCCTCTTGGGGGGTGAGTGAGTTCTCACTCAATTTGTTCCCAGGACAGCTGATTGTCGAAAAGAACCTGGCACCTCCACCATTCCCCCTTGCTTCCTCTCGCCAGGTAATCTCTTTGCACATGCCAGCTCCCCCTTGGCTTTCTGCCAGTGAGGTGAAGCTGCCACAGGCCCTCACCAAATGCAGATGGCCCAATCTTGAACCTTCCGGCCACCAGAATCATGAGCCAAATAAACTTTTCTTTGTAAACTACCCATTCTCAGGTATTCTCTTACAGCAACACTAAATGGACTATGGCAACATTTTCAGACTAAATGTAATAACAACATCATGAGACAACTGCTTATGGCTCCTTCACACAAAATCAGAAGACCCAATATTAAAACCCAACATCTTGAAAATGCATGACTTTGTAATGCATTCAAATCACAAGGAAAGATGTAGAATGAACCTTCTTCCATCCCGTCCCCCTTGTTCTTCTCCCCTGAAGTAATCACTGCTTATTATATGTCCTCCAAAAAAAGGAACAAAAAATGTATATGCATATCCTCTCAAAAACTTTAAACAAATAGGACATAAGTACACTGCGTTATAGCTCATGATAGCGGTTCTTATAAGAACTGCAATGATATGGTCAAAAGGAGTTATCCAATTTGACACAAATTAGTATACACAGAGAAATAATCTTTTTTTTCTTGTTCTTTTTTGGGGTTAGGGGATGCTGAGTGGGGGGCAAAGAAGCTTTTGTAACCACCCATTAAGTAAAGCAGAGACTCTGGGCAAGGGGAGGGGAATTTACTACCACCATGTGAAAATTATGAAGGGGATCCTCATTACTTGAAGCACAATTTAAAAAACACTGAAGATTAGATAGGCACTATGTATTTATATTACCTTCCTTAAATATAACTAATTTATTAGAACAGAATTTTTGATAGGAGATGAATATCAGACATTTCCACAAGACTCTCAAGCACAGAACTTGAAGTATTTTTTATTAACTATAACAATATGATGTACTTATTATACTATGGACTACAAAATCAGACTGAGTAGTTTCAGTACCAGCCATGGTACCTACTAGTAGTGTGACCTTGAGCAACTTACTTAAATTCTCCCTGCCTCAATTTTCTTATCTGCAAAATGGGGATAGCAACAGTGCCTACCTATTAGGTTTGTTGTAAGTATTAAGTGAATTAATCCATAAGAAAGATTATAGCACCAGGCACATAATAAGCTTATATAAATGTTTGCTATTATTACTACTGCTCCTACCCTAACCCCTAGTACCAGTTCTGATACTATTCTGGCCAATTAATAACTAGTTAAGAGCTCCTATTAAACAACGAGGTACCGCATAAAGGAAAGAATAAAATCAGTAGCCCAAAAATCAACACTGGCTTAATTACAAATTATACTTCTAAGTAACAGAACAAATTAACTTACTCTTCCAAATTAGTTGATGGTAGAAAAAGATGCAACACAGAATATTGCCTTTTACTTCTAGTTAATATATCTCTATTTCTGAGACCACATCGACTGATAACACAACCATCACCTCCAATCCTAGATAATCAGAATAAAATCTTAGAGCAGGGCATAAATCCTCTAGGTTACACAACCTAAAATAAATATGAAAACATTATATGTTACATGTTAAGGAGGAAGGTACTACTAAGAGATATGCTTTTTTAAAATTTTAATGCTATTTAATTCTCAGTAAGGGTAAAAGCATATTAGAAGGGACAAAATACCAGTGTATGTAATAGGGATGAGCTCCCCAAGTAATCTGATATTGCAACTTAAGAACAATTAGCTAAATCTGACAAAGTTCCAGGACCCCAAGACTCCAATATCCATTCTCTTTTCAAGTTTACTAAACTCTTTCTCACCATACTACCCAGGTTTCATTTAAGCAAATCACTTGCCAAAATGATTTTACAACACTATCAGCAAATGGTTGGAGCTGAAGTTACACTGTAGGTTTGCCTGCATAGGGTACTTTCATTATCTTTAACTATTAATTTATCATGGGGAAATAGCTTTATATTTTAATTAGTATTTGCTTGATTGCTAGTAATGTTTAACATCTCATTTTTTGAGACTTTTTATTTTTCCCTTGTGGGAAGAGTCTATTCTTGTATTTAGTATTTATATTATCATTTGCATAAATTTTCCCTTTCAATTAAATAACTACTGGAGTTATTTTGGATGGTAAGTTTGGCAATATTTACCTAACTTAAACAAGTCCTATGTAACAATCTCACTTTCATAATTCTATCCTAGAAAAAGACACACATACAGATGAACACTCATAAAGCTCTTTTGAAGGCAATAAGATAGATGTATACATACTGACATTCAGTGAAAAAAAACAAAGTATTACGCATTTTATACAAAACACACATGTACACATAAAGTATGACCCCATTTTTATTAAACTAAATGAAACTACATATACAATAGCTTGGAAAATACAAACTTTCATTTGTGATAAGCTGTTTGGGACAAGCTATGTACTGTTATGACAAGTTATAATAAAAGAGGAACATCAGAAGTAGCATTATAACAAATATAAATACCACAATTTCTGAACTAAGTCAATGCCTAATGATATTTAGAGATTGCACCATTAAGATTCTAGGTTTTTCAACTGGTTTTAAAACTGTATCTATGCTTAAGTAGCTTAGTGAACAATGATTTCAAATGATTATCACACTTAAATGATTTATGAAAGAGGTACACAGTATTTTAATGAGCTACATAAATGATCTTGCCCTGAATGTTCTTGGTTATACACAGCAGAAGTTCAGACCTTCACAAAATCCAGAAGCTGAAACAAATCCTTTGTACTGATAAAATCTACATTGTGTAACATTTTTCATTTCCCCTTAGTTTTGTATTCCATATTTTACAAAGTAGTCTAAATTTCTTTCTTTTCAGCTCTTCATACCAAATAGAGCACTGGGTGAGAAAAGAAGGTGGAAGAGTGGGGTGAAGATTACTGATTATTGTAAGTAACCTGTAAAATTAACCTATATTTTCCAGAACAAAATATAATCAACATAGCAATATGGCAACTTCAATGCCTAAATATCTAATATAAAGAGACAAAGACTAGAAGTCAAGCTGGTTTCTCATCTCCAATGAATGAGTATAGGTAACTTGACAACAAAGGATAACATCAAAATTAATTCTGTAATGCTAAATTATGAAATGACAAATTGATGAAAATGCTATTCCCAGTTACTAATTTGAATGTTGGGATCCTACAGGGTCATTCTGCAATCTACAATGTTTTATTCAGCAGGGATGTACATTTTTCAAAACCTAGAGTTTTTATTTTCTATTATATACTTTTTATATTGTGGTATGCACTTCTAGCTAATCATATACACTCTTGATTTTTCCAGTAGGAAAAATTTAGAAATGCTGTAAACAAATACCCAAGGAAGAGTTAAATAAAATATAAAACATTCATACAATAGAGAGAGCACTCTGCAGGACCCCAGGAAGCTGGAAGCAGCAATTTCTCAACTGCATGATTGAGAATTGTGTCAAAATTGGTTTAAGAACTAGGAAAGCATGATGTTTATAAACATCCCCTTAAACTGAAGGACAAAGACTGTAAGCACAAGAGCTATAAAAGGGGAGTGACTTAGCAATAACTGGCTTCTTTCTCAACTGTGCTAAGACCTTTTGTATACTGGCAACTGTGTGCACCACAACAAAAGAAAATGTGCATGTATGCACAAACACTGCCTTTGCTTCTGCTCTGTATTGCCACCATGCTTTCTTTAAGCGTTATGTTCACCCTGTTCGATAGAACTTTCTGTGATGATCAAATGTTCTATGTTTGCACTATCTAAGTTGGTAGCTACAAATAACCACTGAACAGTTGAAATGAGGCTAGTGCAGGTGAGGAAAAGAATTTTTAATTTATTTAATTTTAATTTTAATAGTCACATGTGCCCAGTGGCTACTGTATTGAGCAACATTGCTCTATATTCCTAATTTAATAAATGATGACTATATGGCAGGTTTGTGTGTCTGGCCTCTTCTCACCAATCAGTAAATCACTTTTTGGGTTAGTCAATGTCATTAAATTTGTTGTAGATATTTGTTGTATCTATTGACATAGACAAGCATTCATGGAATATTGTTAAAGAATTTTAAAAAGCAGGACATAAAGCAGTTTATTTGTATGGTTTTATTCAAAGATAGCTAATGCTTATTGAAAACAAGTAGCATTCTAAACACTTTACATGTATAAAATCAGTAAACTTTCAGGTAAAATCATCAACTCAATTTTTAAAAGAACAGTTTTAAAATAAAGAAACTAAGACACATAGAGTTTGAGTAACTTGACCAAAGAAACATAACTAATATGTGGCTGAGCCAGCATTGCAACCCCCATGATCTGACTCCAGAGACTATGCTCTCAACCAGTATACCATACTGCCTATAATAAAATATATTAATATAATCTATCTTAGCACAAAAAAGAGAAATAGAAAGTTAAATCCTATATGTACTTGTAATAACTTGTGATTAAACACGTAATGCTATTTTTGTTTGACTATTTCTTAATTTTTCTGTAATGAATGAATATTGAAATGAGAAGGAAAATAATTTAAAAACCTAGAAGTATTAAAAAGGAATTAAATATTTTAGAAGGATCAATAATCCTAAGAGGTTTTAGGTAATCTCTCCCTACTTCTCAAAGCATTTCTAATCCCTTTTTGCTTATTTAAGCTTGTACTGCCATTAGAGCAATGTTTTCAGGGAGTTCAAATTTCACAAATGAATTAAAAATAAACAGCTACAATCCTCCCATTTGCACTTTTATAACATTCTTTGCTGTATGGTTACAAGACAAAATTACATAGTAATAGACAGGGAAAAGTTACCCAAAATCAACCAAAACCATGGAATTAATATGGAAACAAGAAGACCTGAAAGAATCAAAATAACTTTGAAAAATAACAAAGTTGGAAGACTTACATGCCCTGATTTCAAGATTATATAGTTACAGTAATCAAGAGTGTGGTATTGGCATAAAGATAAACATACAAATCAATGGAACAGAAAAATCAGAAATAGACCCACACATATATGGTGAATTCATTTTCAATAGAAGTGCTATAGCAATTCAGTGGGGGAAAAGACAGCCTTTTCAAAAAATGGTGGCTGTGATGGCTAATTTTAGATATCAACTTGACTGGATTTAAGGGATACCTGGAGAGTGGAAAAGCAGTATTTCTGGGTGTGTCTTTGAGGGTGTTTCCAGAGGAGACTGGCATCAGTCAGGGGACTGAGTAGAGAAGATCCACCCTCAATGTGGGCAGGCAGTACCCAGTTGGCTGGGGGCTGGAAAAGAACAAAAGGCAGAGGAGAGGCGAATTCTCTCTCTCTTTCTCTTTTGGAGCTGAGACACTCTTCTCCTGTGCTTAGACAACAGACCTCCAGGTTCTCTAGCTTTTGAACTCCAGGACTTGCACCAGTGGCTCCCAGGATTCTCAGACCTTTCTCCTCAGAAAGAGTTACACCATTGGCTTTTCTGGTTCTGAAGCCTTCAAACTTGGACGAAATCATACTACCAGCGTCCCTGGGTCTCCAGCTTACAGACAGTCTATCATGGGACCTCTCAACTTCCATTAGTGGAATTGTATGAGCCAATTCTACTAATAAGTCCCCTCTCATCTATCTTTCTATCTCCTATTGGTTCTGTCTCTTTGGAAAACCCTAACTAATACAGCAGCAGAACAATAAGCATCCAGATGCAGAGGGAAAAAAAAAAAGAAAGCCTGGATCCTTATTTCTACCTTGCACAAAAACCAGCTCAAAATGAATCATGGCCTAAAGCCAGGAGGTAAAATAATAAAATTTCTAGGAGAAAACATAGCAGAAAATCTTACTTATCTTGGGCTTGGCAAATATTTTAAAAATAGGAACAAAAAGCATGAACTATAAAAGAAAATGTCAATAAAATGGACTTTATAAATATTAAAAATGTTTACTTTTTAAAGACACTGTTACAAACATAAAAAGGCAAATCTCCTAACTGGAAGAAAATACTTGCAAAACATATATCCAACAAAGAGGTTCTATTTTATCATACAAAAGTGTTACAATTCAATAGTAAGACAAACCACCCACTTAAAATATTTTAAACAGGGCAAAAGATCTGAAGAAACACATCACCAAAGAAGATATGCAGATGAAAAAAAAATCACATGAAAAGATAATCAACTTTATTAGTCATAGGGAAAATACAAATTAAAACCACAAGACATACCCACTAGAATAACTAAAATTAAAAAGAGTAGCCATCTAAGTGTTGAAGAGGGTGTGGAGGAACTGGAATTTTCATACATGGCTGGTGGGAATGTAAAATGGTACAGCCAATTTGGAATACAGTTTGGTACCAAACGTTTCTTAAAAAGTTAAACATGCATCTACCATCTGCCCAGCAATTCCACTTCTATGTATTTACCCAAAAATGAATGCATGTGTCCATACAAATGCTTCCACATAAGTGTTCATAGCAGCTTAATTTGTAATGGCCAAAAACTGGAACCACGCCACATATCCATCAAAATTGAAGGAATAAACAATCATGATACAACTACGTAACAGAATACTACCTAGCAGTACAAAGGAATGAACTATTAATACATGCAACATGAATAAATATCAAAACAATTATGTGAGTGAAAGAAACCAGATAAAAATGTACACACTGTATGACTCCACTTATATAAAATTTTTAAAAATGTAAACAAATCTATAGTCTAAAAGCAGTTCAATGGTTGCCTAGGGACAGCAGCAGGAGGAAAGAGGGATGAATTACAAAAGAAGGATGTAAGGAAACTTCTAGGGTTGATAAATATGTTCATTATTTTGATTGTGATTATGGTTTTACAGGTGTACACATGTCAAAACTCATCAAGTTGTACTCCTTAAATATGTATAGTTTTTTGTATATTAGTTATACCTCAATAAAGCTGAAATAAAATGTTTAGAGCTCAACCAATATAAATGCATTCAATATAATAGATAGTATCTAGTGCTTTCCTTAGAATACAATTATTATTTTCTTTTCTAGTAAGAAAAGTCTCAAATTTTGAAAGGAATGAATAGCTTTTATTCTCTTATTAAAAGATCGAATTTAACAAAAAAGCCTTTGTTTAAACTAGCTCTTCAGAAGATTTTCTCTTAGGATCAATTCCACAGATTACTGATCTGCCAAAGGAATAAATCAAAAGGGTATCTTACTTATTGCCAAATAAGTACTGCTCACATTTACTGTTTTGCTGTTTTTTAAATAGGGGGAAAAATCATCAACTTTTTCTTTTCTCTTTGCATTGTAACAGTCAGGCATAGTTTGAAAAGTCAATGTAACATAATCATCAACTGCATATATTGGGGCTATTTTTCATGAAGTATAGTACACTGGGAGCAGAACAGAAAAGGAATGAGGAAAGAATAAGGCTACCATTTGTTGAAGGTCAATTATGTGTCAAGCATTACCCACAAATTGTTTTTTATATATTGTATCAAATAATAACCCAATAAAACATTACACTTTTTAAAAATGTATTAGTGTTCTATTAACATAACTTGATGGTAACAAGGCACTATCCAGTGAAAATGTTTTTAAGGCAAATAGAAAAGACTGGGGAGCATTAGATTCTCTCTCTTTAGACTATTAGCTTTTGAGGTCTGGGCCTGCCTTAGACACAGTTAAAGCCCCACACAAAACATTATGCCCTCCACACAATGTATTACATTGCTCAATGTGTCTTTAAAATGTAAGAAATACCTACAATATACAAATTAAACAGTAATGAGGACTGAAGTACTATATTTGAAAATAATCTTTGTTTATTTTATTTTATTTTTTAAACATAGCAGATCCAAGATTGGCTTGCATTCAGATATACTCTGATGAGTGAAGTAACAAAGAGTTCTAACTGAAGCCCAAATAACTGGACAATTCATAGCCCATCCTGTGAGCAGATCTAAGGGAGTGCATTGTATACATGCCTACCACCCATCAGCTGAAAAGATAAAGAACTCTTTTGAGGGGACTACACTCAATGAATCTCTGAGATTAAAGAAATTCAAGTTTATGTTCACAGCTAAAATTAAAGGAGGTGGCATTTGTGGTAATGTGATTGATAAATATGAATGCAAGGGAATCCCTTTTCCTGGAATCCATTAAGAATCAACTCTAAAACTAGAAGGGAAAATTTTGTTCTTCCCCATATCAACTTAGTTTTTGAGATAGTCTCTTTTCCTCTTTCCCCTCAGTGTTCAATCTCCTGAAAGTGAGTGAAGGAATGAAGAAAAGTTACTAATAAGTAAGTCATCAGAAGTTAACTTGGCATCTCCAAGATAGTGTTACCCAATGTAATGCCTGTGAAACATTGTTACCCAGTGTAATGCCTGTGGAACATAGGTGAGCATTTACCTCCCCCTCTAGCTCTGCCTAACATAGCTAAGTATTTACCTGCCCCTCAAACTCTGCCTGCCTACCTGTGCTTATCCTGAAGGAGCAAGAAGCCTGAGACACTCATGACCAAACAGGTCAAAACTGGCTAAGACTGGTGGGATGCAAGATGGTCGTCCATTTGACCTCTAAAACTCCCTAACTTCATCATAATCTAATTTCCATGCTAAATGACACCTCTACCAGTGCCAGGACAGTTGACAATCACTATGGTGACGACCAGAAGAGACCATGAAAGGACAAGGAGGAGGTGGTGGTCAGGGTGGAGAAGTGTTCCACCCACTCCCAGAAAAGACATGAATAACCCTCTCTCTGCTTTTAATACCCAACATTTTCATTAAAAGAAATCCTCTATTTTAACACTCTCACCTCTCGCAGAGCGAGAAATTGGTTTGTGAGCTATGTTATCACTTCTCCATTCCTTGACCAACTGAATAAAATCTGATCTGCTTAACAGTCACTTTTGCTTTGCATATTGGCTTTGTGACACCGAACAGAAAAAGAATCCCAACCTTTAGGGAAAAACTGACTATATTGATAACAATAGGGAATGCTCTGCAGCCATCAAATGTCATGCGGTATGAACCAATATTTAACAATACGTGAAAATATTTCCTGGAAAAAGAATGTAACAAAACAATATACAATCAACTTTCATTTTTTAAAATTTTACATATTTGCCTAGAAAAAAGATTAAAAGGATATATACTAAACTTCTCTGTAATATTCTATATTTGTAAACTTTTGTGCAATGAAACGTTATCCTTTTAGAATCAGAAAAAGATGTGGGATATAGAAATACTCAAAATAAAATTAACTTTTAATTCACATTGATTTTAAAAAGTGTCACAAAGCTCCAGTCAGAAATGTAAAACTATGGAACAAAATATACAGAAAATGATCTTTGGGATACAAAATGGTTTAAAATATATGATCTAACATAATATTTATCATAAAGAGGAATGCCCTCTAATATTCTGATGACTTTGATTATCCAAGAACAGGCTGTAAATATATCTATGTAATGTATTTAACCAAGGTTCAAATCAATGATGAATCCAAGTACAACTAATTTTCTTTATGAAAACTGTTTATGAGTTTAATGGCACAAAGCTCTGCAAAAATAAGACTGTATATATTTCCAGTTTTGATATATAAAAATAAATTTTACATAAAAATGCATAAAAATAATTTATATATAAAAATAATTGATGTGTAAAATATAAATTCAACAGAAATCATTTAGATTAGTCAGACAAATTACAGAAAGCACAGCTTTCTAAGATACTATTAATATTATTAACCAGCTCAGGGCTTGTATTTTAGGTTTACAGCAACTTTGTGGTTCTATTGCAGTGCTTGTGAGATAGCCTTTTTGACAAAAATTGTCTGGAAGATTGACTAAAATAACTGCCCCCAAACAACAGAAAACTTGCTTTCAAATTAAGAACTACTTGAAACTAAAAAGAAAAAAAATGCCCCACCCTATCAAGCTTTCAGGATCTCATAAGACTGTACTTTCTTAATCATATGACATCGCACATTTAACTTGAACTTTTAAATCCTTTAATAAGAGAATCTTAAAATTTTCAGAGGTATGTGACAAGAATAAATTCATGATTTCAGAAAATATCACAGATACTAATGAGTATGGAGAATGGCCTCATGTTTCTGTGAATGCCTTGGGAGAAGAAAGCTGGTATGTCTGAAATATGAAGTTCCTGCTCTATCAATGCAGTTCAGTTTTTAGAGGAATTGATTGTTTAAAGAGTATATTATATCTGCAAAGACAATACAGTTTTCCCTAAAACTATCATGGAATTTCTACCTATATACCAACATTTGTGAAAAATAAAAGTTGTATCATAAGACTCCTTAAATATATTTATCACAGAGTTCTTAAGAACCATCCTTTATAAAATAAGAATCTCACTAATCAGATCTACAGCTCCTTAGAATTGCACACTCTTTTAAAGAATAAAGTTTATGAAACTTTTTCATCCGCTTTTGTGTCATAGCTAATAACACAATGGTATTATTGAATACCTAACAATATATACTTCACCACTCTTTTACAAAACATTTGATCCTCAACACACATAAGCAAAGTACTAGCATGACACAGGTAAAATCTGTACGGTCCTACTAAAACTGATGGCCACTCAAGTGTGTAGAAATGCCAATGCTCTGACTATCAAAGGCACTCTGGAAATGTAATTCCTAAATCAAAGTACCTTCTGCTTTATGCAAGAATGGTCACTTTGGGAAAGGGTTTCTTCACCTTTGAGGAATGAATCACTATAACAGTGCAGAATTTTATGTATTTGTGTTTATTTGCCCCCCCCACCCAAACTCTAGGGGGAGGGTCCATTACTTTCATCAGATTTTCACTGGTCTATGATCCAAACAAATCTGAGGAACACTGCCCTTAGGCCATTCCCTGATGCTCGCCTCCAACATAAATCTAGCTTTACCACATTAAAATCTTCCTCAAGGTGGTTAGACTCAATCACTCATTCATATGACTAACAAATATTACTGGGCCCAGTTCTCTATATAAACTACATAAAATGAAAACAAAGCAGAGTTTCTAAAACTTATAATAAAATGAAATGTTTTTAAGACTGCAAATCAGTTTTAAGAGTAAAATGTAGACATTTTACACTATAAATATTACATATGTAACGTAAATGTTACATTAATACACAGTTTAGTATTAATGCTAGCTACAGAAAATAAAAGTTTAATGTCTCAAATTTGCTTCAAATCTCAAGAAGCAACACAATTATATTATTTCCTACCTCACACCTAAACCTTATCCTATAAGAGTTTCTTACCCAGGGTTCTGAATTTCTGACAAATAGAGTCACAAATATGGAAAGAGACCCCAGATTCCTACCAATGCTTCCAAAAGTAACCAGAGGCAGTGCTATGCTTCTGGCGTCCCAATGTGTTAATATAAATGCATGTTGCCATACACACTTTCTCATGCAGGTCCATAATTGCATGTGTAATATAAAAAAAAAAACCTCTAAAAGACAAATTATTTTTAACATTTGGTATAAAAAACAAAAAGTCTTGCTGTAAAAACATTAATGTGTTTGACTATGGGGCACTGCACCCCACTGTGAACATTTTCTCAATCATTGCTAACATCAAGTTGCAGGGTTTCAGCATGCCTAGTCATTTTTACAGTCCCACATTACCATTTAAGGCAAGGGACAGCTGTAATTTAACAGTGAGTATCCCAGCAAATATACTGATGTCATCAATAACAAACACTTGACAATGAGGAAATATGGCATATTTCTAACTCCCTTAAAGAGAAGGAAACACAGATTACACTTGTACTTTATATAGGTCTACAGATTTCTAAATACCAGAGCTATTTTTTTAAAAAGGTCCATAAAATCTACCATGCAATCTACTGAAGAGATGTTTCTGAGAATTTGGTTCACTACATTACTGATTGTTCTTTTTATAAGAGTGCTTGAGAAATGTTTCTGCCTCTTACCCTCAAGAATAACTGTACTTTTCCTGAGCAAAAATAGTCATTGTGATTTATAAAACTGTTCAATTTTGCCTTCAACAAACAAGTATTATTTTTGGCTTCTCTTTTTAATCCAGCTGATATTTTTCTTCCTCTTGTTACCCACCTATAGTTTATCTTGCTAGTTTATGTTTGTATTTTTAAACATCCCATGGAAAAAAATAAAATCCTTTATGGAACAAGGAGAGCAAAGCTTGTGAGATTCAGGAAATCCTAATCTCTTAAATACAGAGCATTTAGCATATTTCAAAATATTTAGGAATTGTATGTGAAAACCCAAAGTAAGTGGCATTGTATTTGTAACTTATTCCAGAAATGCTTCCAGAGTCTTTTTGACTAGTTTGCCCTTTTAATTCAGTTTTGTTATTTAGCTTATTAAGTACGAAATATCCGATTTCCTTAGTACTAAGTTTGACAGTTGATATCTCTGACATTTTAATTTGACACTTCTTGTTTTATTTTTATTGTGAAGGTACATCCTCAGTCTTTCAAATGCATGTGTTGGCTTGTGATTATCTTTCAAATTTTTTTTAGAGCAATTTTTGTGAAACCATGGAAAAGTAAAAAATTCGTGTTTTTTTTTTTTAATATGAGTTCCATCATAGAACCAATGCAGCGCAGACAGCTCGAAACAGCAATGAATTTCTTGGGAAGGATGTGGCTAATGAACACACAGTACTTCGATGGTTTGAAGTTCTGTTCTGGTGATTTTAATCTTGAAAATGAGCCACAGGGGCGACCTGAGACCAAGGGGGATAATGAGCTGAAAGCTGTAGTGGAAGCAAATCCATCTCAACCTATGCGTGAATTAGCAGCAAGGTTTGATGTTACTATTCCAACATGTTGGACCATTTGAAACAAATGGGCAAGGTAAAGGAGCTGGATAGATGGGTTCTGCATGAATTAAATGAGCGTCAGCAGAGAAATTGTCTCGAAGCTTGCCTTTCTTTGCTGTCATGACATAAAGGCGAACCATTTCTACACCGTATTGTTACGTGCGACAAAAAATGGAAATGGATTCTTTTTGACAATCGCAAGTGTTCGGCACAATGGCTAGATCAAGATGAAGTGTGAAACACAGTCCAAAACCGAATATTCATCAAGAAAAGCTAATGGTGTCTGTTTGGTGGTCCATCGCTGGTATTACCCACTACAGCTTCATGAAACCTGGTCAGTCGATTACAGTGGATGTCCACTGCAACCAATTGGATGAAACGATGAGGATGCTTGCAATTAAGCAGCTGAGATGGGTCAATAGAGACAGGCCAATCCTCTTGCTAGACAACACTCAACCACATGTCGCACAAACAAGGCTGCTCAAACTACAGAAGCTGGACTTGGAAACTCTCTGTCATCCACCGCATTCCCCAGACTTGCACCAACTGACTACCACTTCTTCCAGGCTTTGGACCACTTCTTGCCAGGAAAAAATTTATCATTCTCACGAAGCTGTGGAAACCGCTTCTCACGATTTCATTGCCATTGACTCTCCAGGCTTCTTCGCTGCTGGCATAAACAAGCTACTGTTAAGATGGCAAAACTGTGTCAATAGTTCAGGCGCATACTTTCATTAATTGTACTGCTTCTTGTTTGAGATATAATAAACTACACTCTTGATTCGAAATCGGACATTTCATATTTAATGACCTAATAATCCCTTCAGCCATCTTTTCACACTCAGCATGTTTAAAACCAAACTCACTATTATAAGAAGTTACTTTGTCATTCTATGTGCTCTGATTCAAAACTGCCCACTAGGAAAGTTATTTTGGTATATGACATTTGTTTACCCTCCAACCTGTCAGAACTATGTTCAGAACATCAAATGAGCCAAATTCTATTTTCATGAGCCAGTCAAAACTTGTAGCCTCAATAACCACTATATATAATTGATTTTGACCAAATTATAAGACCTATGAAACAGAGTTTAAGGTACTGTACATAAGTCCAAAATATGCTTAAGCATAATTCTATTAAAAATTATTATTGTTTCTTTCATAATCCAGAGCACCAGTTTAAATTAAATGCAAAATTCTCAAATGTGGAATAAAATAAGTGTAAGTATAAGAAAAATGAAAGTATTTGATCTGATAAGCCCAAAATAAGAAATACATTCACTAAATTGTTTATCTGCTTATTCTGTGTAATAGAAGATAAATATGAAGGGAATAAGCCCACTTGCAAGCACATACATGGGAGGGTCTCTACAGCTTGGACGTGGACCAACTTACATGCCTCTAACATGATTCTTATAAGCACCTCACTCTTACCAATCAAAATCTTTGAAGATTATAGCTTATTCAACTTGCATACTAACGTACCTCCAAGTCCCAAGTAACCTGAACAAAATAAAGTTAGTGACGTTTAAACTCCTTGTAAATTGAAATTAGAGGAAGAAAAAGTAAAACTTTTAACTAATGCCTTAAATTTGACCAAGGTCACTGACAAGAAGTTTGTTGCTAAAATAATCAACAGCAAAACAACCTTCAATTTCTGACAATAAAAATGGCTGTCAGCTATCCTAAAATATCATCATTAAAATTAAAGTGATATGATATGGAAGAAGGTTGTGTTAAATGTTGTCAGCAAAAGGCCATGAAAAAACAGACAAAAAAGAAGTGCCTTCTTTTCTCCTTTTTTCTTGAACAGATGGGGGTTTAGCTATGTTGCTCAGGCTAGAGTGTCGTGGCTATCCACAGGCACGATCACAGTGTACTACAGCCTCAAACACCTCAGCTCAAGTGATTCTCCTGCCTCAGCCTTCCAAATAGCTGGGACTAAAGGCACATGCCACTGCACCTAGCAAAATGCCTTCTAGATAGAGGCATTTTTCAGAAGACTCTGAAAAGTGTTCAAAAGTAGTAGGACTGTATCCGGACCCCAGGACTCAAGGAAAGACCTGGCAGTGAATTCCTGGGGTTTCTTTCTTTGCTTCCTATATATCCCAGACTGGTGAAGAAGCTTACAACTTGAAAAGTCAATGGGTGCAGAACTATACTCCCCCTCAAAAACAAACAAGTAAACAAACAAAAAGAACCCAAAAAACCACACAAGATAAGACTGCTCTCTCTATACAAAGGACAGAGAGGGGGCAGTCCAGATGAATAGAACCTTTTTGACAGCGCCAGCCAAATACCACAGAGGAAAAAAATGCTCCTCCCCCAACTCAGCATGTACTGAGAATGGCACTGAGGCGATGGGCACGTGTGTAAACAGAATCCTGACTAACATCCCACCCACATAGTAAATAACAAGATTTAAATAGCAGCCAGTCTGATAACATAATATCCCAAAGGTCCAGGATCCAACTGAAAATAACATGCTTACCAAGAGCCAGGACAATCTCAACTCAAATGAGAAGTACATGCAGCAGATGCTAAATGAGATGACAAAGATGTTGGAATTATCTGAGAAAACTTTTAAGGGAATTATTTAAAAAATCCTTCAAGGAGTAGTTTCAAACACACTTGAAGCAAATAAAAAAAAATCTCAGCAAAGAAACAGAAGATATTTTAAAAAAAGCCAAATAGAAAATTTAGATCAGGCAGGTGGGAGCGAGGAGGAGGGGATGGATAAATTCACACCTAATGGGTGTGGTGTGCACTGTCTGGGGAATGGGCACGCTTGTAGCTTTGCCTCAGGTGGTGCAAAGACAATTTATGTGACCAAAGCTTTTGTACTGCCATAATATTCTGAAATTAAAAAAGAAAAAGAAAATTTAGGACAGAAAACTTATAATAAATTAAAAACTCATTGCAAGGACTCAATAGCAGAATGTAGACAACAAATGAAAGAATTAGTGGACTCAAATATAGACCAATAGGTTTTTTATGAACAACAGACAGAAAATAGATTGAAGAAAAAAAAAAAAAAAACAGATCTCAGGGTCCTGTGGGACAAATAACAAAAGATCTAACATTCTTGTCAGCAAAGTTCAAGAAGGAAAGGAGAAAGCGTGGCAGGTTGCAGAAAGGCTGAAAAAGTCCCAAACTTGACAAAAGACATAAACCTACAGATTCAAGAAGCTGAGCAAACACCAAGCAGGATAAACTCAAAGAAATCTACAACTATATACATCATCATAAAACTTCTGGAAACTAAAGATAAAGAAAAAATCTTGAAAGAAAGTAGCTCAAGAGAAACAACATATTGCCTATAAAGGAACAACAATTTGAATGCAGTGAATTTCTCTTCAGAAACTATAGAGACCAGAAAAAAAGTGGTACATTTTTCAAGGGCTGAAAAAAAGAACTGACAACCCCCATGTCTATATAAAGCAAAAATATCATTCAAGAATGGAGGTGAAATAAAGACATTCTCAGATTGTATGTATTAATAGAATGGTAGTAATTGCCAGTAAGAATTGCCAGTTAGCCGATTATGGACCCATGACTATGGCTGCACAAAAAAGGGCAGGGAAAAACCACAGCCTCATTGGCGAAAGGTACCCAAAATCAGAGTTCAGAGCTAGGATTCAGAGCTGGGAAAACAGCTTAAATTTAAAGTGAAAAGTTCAGCAACATGAGAACCTAGTTAAGCACATAATGCACATATATCCAGATAAAACTGCAACCTGGGTATATATAATATCTACCCATCTTCATCTTCACTTTAATTCCTATCCTACACCCTAAGTATATACATATTCTCAGTGAAATAATCAATAGAATATACACCACAGGAAACATTCCCTTGAGTGAAAAGTAGATCGGGGCATTGTGACATCAACACTGAGCGTGAGCTGAGCTCATGCATGTACACACCACCTACACCCTACCAATCAAGCTTCCTGGAGCTCTGATCTAGTGGAGTAATACAAAGGAAATTCAGCTTTCCCTTCACCATTGCCTGGGCCTAAGAGATCTGAAAAGAGTCTCCCTCTATCACCAACCAAAATATAAAAAAAACCAAAACCAAAAGCTGAAATAAACCATCTTAACTCCCAAAGCTGCACTACAAGGATGAGCAAACAAAATATAAACGAAGGGGAACAGTTTCAGAACTCAGAGAAAATGCCTTGCTTTGACACAGAGTTACTTCTAGGGCAGGAGAAATCTCTTCTAAAATTTCTGACCAGTGTTTTCATTGAGGTTCAAAGGAATACTGCTCAATGGAACCACTGAAAAGTACAGTAAACACTGTAAAATAATAACTCTTCATCAAGTGTACATTTAAGAAGAGAAGTTTGAAATTAAAGATATATGTAGAAAAATGAAAAATAAGGTTGGAAAAGTAGATGAAAAACCTACTAAGTTTTCAAAGTTACACAGAACTGCTTTTTAGCTGAACACCAAACAGGTTGTCAGCACTGACTGACTCTCCTGGTAATTAATCTTAGAATTATATAATTCTGTCTTATAAAAGGAAATTTTACATTCAAACCTCAATAAAATCATAACTGATGCTGGACCTGACAGTCCCTAGTGAACCACAAAAGAGATCACATCTTGTATTATACTTAATTTATACAAGATTCTTAACAAGCTAGGTAGTTGGACTTAATTCAATAAGTAATAAAGAACCACAGTTTATGAGCAAGAGAATAATATCATCAGAAGAGCATGATAGCAAGTTCGCAAATGAGATTAATTTGCCTTCTCATATTAAAAAAAAAGAAACTAACAATACTGAGAAAGCTGGGGGAAAATTATGGAATATTTAAGGTTATATTTAATGTAATCAATGCTGATTATTGGGGAACGTTTGTACCAAAAAGTATGCAGTAGGAATAATTAAAAAGATGTTAAAATTAAAAATTAAAAAAGTAGGGAAAGGACGAAATTCAAACTCCAAAAAGATGAATATGTATGCACTTCCACATGCTTTGCATTATTCTCTACTTTGCTCCATCCCAATCTCAAAGACAGTAACAGCATCACAGTTTTAATCTGTGAGAATCTGTGATGATGGGTAGAAGGACAAGGTGAAGAGGTTAGTAACTATACAGTTTCTGGTCTACAAAAATTAGCATCACTGGTATTAGGGTTACATTGGAGGAGAATCAAGAGCAAGCACAAGACAATATGCTCAATTAAACTATTACTGAGGCCAAGCCCATGGCCCCTGCCTTCATAGAGTCAACAAATATTAACAAAGGACACAGAGCATATCTAGCAAGTGCAGAAATGGGCAAATGGAGAAAAAACAGATGTTCATAAATGTTTTGAAAACATAATATATAAATCTAAGTAGATTTTTTGAGTTTTACTTTCTGCACTTGTAAAATGGAGACAAACAGGGTTCTTGTGAAGACTCAGGAAGAACGCACATATTCATTTAGCATAGAGACTGGCTCACAATTTGAATTAAAATGTTACCTCCCTTGTCTTCCCATAAACATTTTTCATTAGCATCAGTAACATAATTGGATACAGTATAACAGCAATCAAAATTTTACTTGAGAGTGATCCAGATTTTTCAGACTACATCAGGTCCAAAAGCACAACTTTGTACACTAGGTATTCTTTTGTGAAAATAAATGAATACTGCTATAGGACTCAAGCAAGAAGAAATAAAGTACTCACAGGGTTTGAAGTGAGTTTTAAAGAAAGGGCAAGATTTGACAAATGTCATTACATAAAGGAAGATATTATGAAAAGGAGAAAATGCACAAGGAAACTTACCAAATAGCAATGTTCATTTGAGAAAATGTTATTCGAGCAATGCTATTTTAGAAAAAACAAAAATGGTCTGGCTATATCGTATATTGGGAAGCAGCTAGGAGATAAGTTTGAAAACCAGGCTGGATGTAGACTGTGAAGAGAATCCAATGTCGCATATAAGGAGCTTTCACCCCTCACAGTGTTTCTCAAAATGTTTTGGCTTTGGGATTCCTTTGTACTCTTTAAAATTATTGAGGCACCAAAGAGCTTTCATTTTTGTTGAGTTAAATCAATCAGTATTTCTTTAATTATGAATTGAAACTGAGAAATTTTTACAAGAATACAAAGCACTCATTCCATTAACTGTCAGTGATAACATTACCACACAGCCTCTGGAAAAATCTACTGTATACTTGTGAGAGAATAAGAGTGAAAGAAAATAACATCATAATATTATTATGAAAATCCGTTTTAGAACCCCGTGAGAGATTCCTTGAGAGTATCTCAGGAAACCCTGGGTGTCCCAGAACACATTTTATAGGAATAGGAATGACAATCAATGCAGGGTTTAAAAAAAAAAGAGCCTGTTAATGAGTTAATGGTGTGCTGAGAGACTCAAGCAGAAAGATACAGATTTGGAGCAACAGTGAGACAAGACTGTCAAAGCCAAACCTGCTATTGACAGAAAATTGTTTATGGCTAGACTTACAAGCAATAATAGAGGAATAAACTGTCTTAAGCAATTCTTCATCTTTCCTAAAATTCTTTGTACCTACCAGTATCCAAAACTCATTCCTTTGGGTAAGATACATCATAGGTACGTATAGTCTCAGATACTCTAGAATAGTTCCGGATTTCAGAACATTTTATTTTGAGTAAGAACAATTTGTTGTGTCAATTTTTGACAATGCATATGCCCCTACAAGACATTATAAAAGTAAAAAGCACACTAAAAAATTATCTATCAGTCTAATATGTGGTTTTGAGATAATAATCTCTATAATTATATATTTTGCTAGCCTTGAGAGCTACCCTTGAAACCTATCAATATATAACACTACTTCTATAAAACCATGAACCTAGAATCTAATGGAGCCATAAATTTGGAAACTGTGCATAACATTGTACTGTGGTATTCAAATTTATAAAACTCCCTTCTCTTGATTGTACATACGTAAAATTTTAAACATAATTCAGTTTATTGTGTTAAGTATACAAATTATATGAAAAGAATCAAAATTTATTAAAGAGACAGTATATAAATATAATTCTTACTCTTGTTTATCAAGTGACAATTCTCTACATTCTTTAACAAAACTAAATTTAGAATGTTTCAAGGAAAAGGCTGGATAGTGTCTAATCACTCAGGTTTCACAGAGAGTAAGAGAAATTTGTTTATATATCAAAGACTTCAGAATGCCCTTTTAATTAAAAGTTACTTTAAGAAATTATTAAAATGTTTCTAGCCAGACTTGCTTAAAATAATGAAGGTAAAGAGCACTTTGTAATTAATATATTGAACATAACTATTGATTTTTGAGAAAAATAAACTTGGAATAAGTTTCTATAAAAATGAGAAAAAATGCATGGGCATGCAATAGCTTTTAAAAGAGCACTTATATTTTTACAATATACTTCCTGCCTTCACTGCTAGTAAAAGAGAACTAATGCCTTTTAAAAACTTATAAATTCAATAATTAATATCTTAGGGAATCAAATTCTAGTAAGGCAGAGGACCAAAGTGGTGGTATTAATCTCTGTAGGTAACTATAAAATACAGAGTACAATTAAAAAAAATTTTTTTACAAGACACAGGAAAGCATCCAAAAGCACAAAGAAGCCAGAGGAGAGTTTAATATAAAACTGTAACTAGGAGAGGTAAGAATTCCCAGTTTCCAGAGATTATTTACCCAAGGGTATGATCTAACAACCATGACTATGGCTACACAAAAAGGAGAGGGAAAAACTACAGCCTCATTGGCAAGAGGTGCCCAAAATCTGAATTCAATTCAGAGATGGGATTCGGAGCTGAGAAAGCAGCTTGAAATTTAAAGTGAAAAACACAGCAACATGAGAACCTCCCAAAGGCCAGATTGAGAACTAAACAATACATTTATGGGAGAGAACCCGGGGTAACAAGAAAAAAACAAGCAGATATCAGAATGAACTCTACTCTGAAGATACCTATACAGAACCAAATATGTGAGTTTGATGTTTTTTTCATTAGTGAGTGGATTTTCCAACCATCCACAGCTCTAGCAGATGAAAGCAGTAAGCAGAAAGGCTTAAAAGTGTCAGAGTACAGATTCCAAAGTCAGCACTATAGCAGGAAATGAGAGTATAATCCCTAGAAAAGGTGATTCCCCATCTCTGCCCAAATCCTTAATGGACCACCAAATTACAAATTACAAAGGCACAGGGGACACATATGAGGGCCTGGCTAAAAAGTCAGCACTGGGAAACAGTAAGAACCGTCATCAGTAAAAGCATGCCACAGGAAAGACAAAGTCTGAAATTAGAAGTCAAGCAACTAAGTGCTTGGTAAAACAAAAACAACAGACATTGGAGACTCAAAATGGGAGAGGGTAGAAGGAGGATGAGGGCTAAAAAATTACCTATTAGTTACAACGTATACTATTCCGGTGACGGCTACACTAAAAGCCCAGACATCACCACTATACAATATATCCATGTAACGAAACTCCACTTGTACCCCTAAATCTATTGAAATAAAAACAAAAACAAAGCAAATAATTTTCAGAAGAATAAATAGAATTCAGAGTGTCAAAAACATATTATTTTCAACCAAAAATTACTATATATGCAGCAGGTTGGTGTGGTCCATTTGCAGAAAAGAAGGCAGTCAATAAAACCTGACTCTGAGTAGACCAGATGTTGGAATTAGCAACAACTTTAAAGTAGCCATTATAAATACGGTAAAAGAATTTTTTAAAAGAATTTAAAGAAAATGTCACTAGTGAATGGATGAGGAATATGCATAATAAAAAAATAGAAATTCTAGAGCTAAAAATAAAATAGTCAAAAGGAAAAAATAATCCTGCACAAAAGCAGATTGAAAATGGCAAAGAATCTCTGAATGTGAAGATTGTAAATCTTAACAGAAAGAATGACTAAAGAACAATAAACAGAATTTCTGGCAACCACAGGCCAATACAAAGCAATTCACTCTATATGTAATCAGAATCACAGAAGGAAAAGAGAGCGATCAAGGAGCAGAAAAAATATTTCAAGAAATAATGATCAAAAATATCCCAAATTTGAGATTTGGGATGGCCTGTTGCATTTTCCTTAGTATTTTTCCACTTTGCTTAAATATTTTATACTAAGGGTATGTGATTTTTTTTTTTAAAGCCATCATTCTTAGAGAAAAAGAAGCCTAACATAAAGAGGGAACATTCTGAGATAACACAATAGTTTATATCTTGATTATGGGGAGGATGTGGACATCTATACATCTGTCAATGCTCATCTAGCTGCATACTTAAAAATCTGTTCATTTACCATATGTAAATTGTACCTCAACTTAGAAATTCTCTGGAATTAAAAGTCACAATTGTAAGAAGAAGAAAATACCATTAAGCCAATAAATAAATAAACATAGGAAAAAGGCTAGTTGTGATACCCTTTTATACTACTAAAAAATACTTCTAACTTCTATAATTTCAAAATCATAAGTATAATTGCTACTAGGTATAAATCCCTTAATTTCTTTTCAAACATCTCTCTTCAAGCAAAATCCAGGGCAAAAATTTATAATAGTGGCATCAAAATGTCTGAAAAGAGGGGCTTAGAGATGGTCATTTCCTTTAAGGAAGTGGGAGGTATTGCTTGAAGCTGTATTTGCATCACACTTCACATAAGTTTGAGAAAACATCAATCTCATACTAAGGACAAAGGAAGAGAAAAGAGGAAACAGAATTCCATTCAAGCAGTAAAATATGAGTTGAAATTATCATATTAACTTAACCAAAGTTATTAAGACACTCTAGTCCAGTTTTTAAAATTTAATTGTATATAACAGTTATGTAATACAAGCTAAAACCTTAAGATGATGAAATTACAAAAATATTAATTTGTTTTACTACTCTGTTATCATTGATAAAATTATATCACTAAAGAAAAAGAATTTTTTATAATAAACAAATCAAAATTTCTCTACATTAACAGTATCTTAGAATTAGAACTTAGCAATTAAAAAACTCAAATTAACAGTAATGGAACCACATTATACATTTTAAAATTAATTTTGAAACTGAAAAATTTGAGAGAGAAAAAAAGGTCAAACTCGTAAAATTCCATTACCTGAACTTACAACTATGCAATCAAATTCAAATAATGTTTGCTTTACAGTTGATAATTTTCATCAGTTAAAAATCCATTTTATGCTGACAAAATAAGTCTGAGATTTTGCATTAGTACAAACAGGAGAATAAACAGATCTACATATCTTGCAAATAAAAGCTGTCTTAGCTGTACTGAAATTTTCCTTCTGCAACCTCTTTTTAAAATATAAAGCCTTTTGTCAATTACAGAGTATTAAAAAGGTATAGGATAGTGACAGACTCTAAACATTAATATTCTCCATTGCACTATTTCATAACATAAAATGGATATTAAAAATGACCAGAGCCACATCACTAATCAATGTTTTTATTTAATATTTTCTATTGAATAGGTATCTGCTCTTCACTAATAAATCTTTAAACTCTAGTAGTATTAATTACGTATCAGGGATGATGTTTAAAATTTTTAACCACCATAGGGATAGGCAATTGTCTACCAGAAAAGTGGTTGGCAGGATTGCCAGGATGACAAGACAGAATGTTCCCTCATTTCCACCCTATACCACCCCTGAGGCTGGATAGGGGGTATGGGGAAGTCAACAGAGGTACTAAAAAGGAGAATATTTAGGCAACTGACCAATAAACACAGATGCCTTAATGCTAGAACAGGGTCCTACAGGCCTCCTGATATGCTAGGCACTAACCCTTTAGTTACTGGATTATGAGTAGGTAGGAGCTGCACTTGGAGGGCTCTTGGCAGTATCCATTTACCAACAAGTTCAAAAGTATTTCAATATTTTAATAACTGGTATTGTCATATACCTACAAGCCAGTGGAGCATCAGCCCTTCATAAACTGAAAGTAAGGAATAGTAACAAATGCTGTCACCATTGATGTGACAGAATTTGAGTTTACAATTTAAAGATAAGTTTAAAAGTTTTTAATTTTATCATTCTGAAAGCTATTGACAATACAAAAATAAATACTTCAGTAAATTAAAGCATTCACTATCGCTTCATCTTGGGAAACTTTCCACACTTCTAAAAGCACTCAACTGAACAAAGTTGAGAGACCAAAACCTTCATTATTAATCACTACATCCTAAAACAGTAGCAATTTTGGAATTTCTTTATAAAAAATTAAGGTAATGTACCTTACTTTTCCATCTTTTGATCTCTTTTTCAATAATTTTAAAAATGAATTATCCCATATATTTGCTATACATATTTATAATGAACTGATTTAAAAACTAAATATCTTTAGATGTGTTTTATTATTTCCTTATACATACAACCTTCATTTTACTGATTCTTTCAAATAATACAAAGCTCCTTCAGTATATTTGTATTTTATTAAAAAATAAAATAAAATACAAACCGCAAATAGAAAAGATGAAGTGATATTTTATAATGGAAACATCACAGATCTTGAAATCAGAAAATCTGGAATCTAATTTCACCTCCATGATTTCCTGGAAATGGTACCTCAGACAATTACTGTTACCTCAATTAGTCTCAGTTTCCCCAACTATCCCTTAACAAAATTACAGTGTCTGTCTGTAAAGCGACTAGCATAGTAACTGTAGCCTAGCCATATGTAAAGCAACTAGCATAATAACTGTAGCCCAGCCATAGCACATGTCCTATAAGTTTTTGTTTCCTTTCCCTTACTTTTACCAAAAAATTAGGCAGTGATAGATTATGAAGCAATTATACTGCAGAAAAATAACTATGCTGAATAAAAACCTGACATAAACTAATGTAAAAAAATGCTTATTTTTTAGATTATAACAATAATACAGTCTTGTGGCAGAAAAAGTAAATATACAAGTACTTATATATATGTAAATATATATATATTTTATATATATCAGTAAATATATATTTTATATATAAGTAAATATATATTTATATATGTAAGTAAAAAATATATAAGTAAATATATATATAAAAATATGAATAATGAAACAAAAATCTTCCATAATCCTACAACCAGACATAACCACTATAAGTACTTCTTGTTTGGTTATTGTATAAGATATATAGTTGAATTAAACAACATATTTTTCCCTATATTTTTTCCTCAAATTTACACGTTAAAAATCATTAAAAATTCCCACAAAACATCTTTTTTAAGGAATATTCTATTTTAGCGAGAATACCATATTGTTTAGTATTCTATTCACAGAAGTTTAACTTCTCTCTGATCTTTGTTATATTAAAAAAAAACACTACAATGAACATGGCTGTATATAAATATTAAGATCTGATTTTTTTTCAAGAGAGTCTATATGAAAGGTAAATTTAAGAACAACTACTAAAATTGACATAAATGCACTCTATTCTTATCAACCTCAAAACACATTTAACTGAAACCTGATTCTCTATCTTTATCATATGGTTTGGTGAACACACCATACCCACTATAGTGGGTTGAATGGTGGCTCCCCACAAGATATGTCCACCCAGAAACTATAAATGTGATTGTCTTCGTCAGCTCAGGCTGCTATAACAAAATATCATTGCCTGGGTGGCTTAAACAAAAGACATTTATTTCTAACAGTTCTGAAGGCTGGAAAACGCAAGATCAAAGTGCCAGATTTGATGTTTCTTGAATACTGGCTTTCTGGTTTGTAGACAGAGCCATCTCACTATGTATTCACATGGCTGTACCCTGGTAGGTGCTCAAGGAGGGAGGGAAGGATGGGGGAGAGGGGGAAAGAGGCAAAGGGCGGGGAGAGAGGGGGAGAGAGAGAGATATCTCTTCTTCCTCTCCTCATAAGGGCATTAATCCTATCACGCAGGTCCCACCCTTGTGATCTATCTAAATCTAAGTACTTCTCAAAGGCCCTACCTCCATATATAATACTGTTACATTGAGGACTAGATGGAAGCAGGACTTGGAGTGAAGAGTCGACAAACTAAAGAATGCCAAGGATTACCAGCAGCCAACACAAGTTAGGAGACATAGAACAGATACTTTTCTCAGAGTCTACAAAGGAAACAACTCTGCCAACACCTTCATTTCAGACTTCTAAACTCCAAATCTGTGAGAGAATTAAGACTGTTGTTTTAAGCCACCGAGCTCATGGCATTTTGCTATGTCAGCCCTAGGAAACTAATTCACCTTCCAATCACATTTTAAATCAACATTTATCCATTGTTTCAAAAGTTCTATCATCTATTTTCCATCAAACCCTGAATTGCCCCATTAATATTTCATCATCCATTACTTTATTTTTTTTAAAACACCATGAACATCACTTTCCTTATATGTTGCTTCCACTAATAATAATCGAGTTGTAGCCTTAATATTTTTTTCCTACTTTGCCATAAGATCTTTGAACGTAGGAACTGTACCTTAAATACCTTTGCTGCCATTCATTCACTCATTTCACCTAATGTAGTGCTATATTTAATAACTTCCTATTTGATGAAATAAAGAATGACTAAAAAAATTTATTATATGTTAAGCCATTTTTATGGAATGGTTTAGAATATTAGTGGGATCATTTTAAGATTTACATATTTCTCTCCTCTTAAAATTTAACTTTGGTCTTATCCATATCTTTATTCCCTACTATTTTAAAAGAACAGCATTACTGTCAAGACTTGGAACCTAACAATATTCAAGCTACAGTAAGAATCACACAAGTTAGAAAGGATATTAAAGAACAAAGCACCAGCAAAACCTCTTTTGTAATACAGAGGTAAGCTTACAAACAAATGAAGTTCATTACATTATGTTTGTATAATGCATTTATAATGACTTAAGATAGAGTTGTTTAATAATTTTCACAATTACCTAAAAAAAAGAATAGCATTAAACAAAAAATATAGGTAAATGACATACCTGTGTTCGTAAAATTTCACTTTTTGACAACTGCATATCACCAGTCAATTCTTTCACAGCGATGCCCAGTGCCTCTAGACGTTTGCTGAAGTAATTTGTCATTTCAGCTGCCAAGGCTTTCATTGGAGCAACATATACAATCTGTACCAAAGGAACATCAGCTTGATAAATGAGCAAAAACTACAATGTCATTTGTTTCACACAGTAGCCAATACAAGCCACAATTTATTGTGCAATATGATTCCATCTACTTCCAGTGAAAAATCGTAATAGTTCTATATGAAAAGTACTTATCTTTGTTGGATAAGTGTGTGACTGCTTAAAGGAAAATGGAATTTGCTTGTTTACACAGTCTCATCACTTTGAAAATTGGTTCAGTTTCAAAGCTAAATGTATTTTCGTAGCTTTTTACAAGGGCAACAGGATTTTCATAACACAAATAGGCACTGACTTAATAGTAATGAAGTAAATCAAGCACATTCTTTACCTGACTTCAAGTACAACACCCCTAAGAACTTCCAGATTTCAAGTAACATATAAAACTGCAAAATTACTTTGATTTTTACAACTTAAAAAGCTGTTGTCTGGTTTATTATTTTCCTACCTTAAATTCATTCTTTTTGATAACACCTTGTTGAAAATGTTGGCGAATTTCATGCAAGACTGTAAGCATTGCAATGTTGGTCTTTCCAGCTCCAGTAGGGGCACAAATCAGCATGTTCTCATTGGTATTGTAGGCAGTCTCGAACACCATTGACTGGATTCTATTGAGTCTCTTCATCCCTTTAAAAGCCAGCTGTCCAATCTATAAAAGGCATGACCATTAAAAATGGTAATAATGTGAAGGACCCATACAAAACATTAAAAGCAAATATTTACTTCCTTGTTTTTTTTTTAAAAAACATGATTTATAGTTTTTCAATGTGTTCTATATTTAAACTAAAGTGTGTGCAGTTGAGAACACATAAATATTGTATAATTCTAATGTATTTGGAATTATGACTCACTGAATTTTAAAAATATAATAATGAGACTATACCTGAATCTTAGTACACAATCCCTAAGTACAAAACAATGTTAAATTGATAATGTAAGAAAACAAAATTAAATACAGGTATTTTTTAGTTCATATTTATTTATAAATTTCATGATGATGCTCTAATTTATTTAGACATGACCTGATTGCCTATGTAAAAAATCTGATGGAATCTACAAAAAAGCTTCTAAAGCTCATAAGTGAATTTAGGAAGGCTGAAGGATAAAGATATATACCTAAATTATATTTCTATATATTAGCAATGAAATATCTGAAGGTAAAATACTTTTAAAAATCAATTAAAACAGCATCATATTATGAATTACTCAGGGATAAATCTGGAAAGAGATGGGAAAGACCTGTATACTGAAAACTATACAATTTTGCTAAATGAAATGAAAAAAAAAAAACCGTCAATATTCTTAAGATGTCAGTTTTTTCCAAACTGATCTCTAGATTTAATGCAATTCCAATCAAAATTCCAGTGGACTTTTCTATGGAAATTGACAAGCTGATTCTAAAATTCATACGGAAACACATAGGACCTAGACAAAACAAAACAACTTTGAAAACAGAACAATGTTAGAGAGGTAAAACTACCCAATTTCAAGGATTATTTAAAAACTACAGAAATCAAAACAGCATAGCAGTTGCATAAAAATAAGCAAATAAATCAAGGAACAGAATAGAGAACCCAGAAATAAACCCAAACATATTAGGACAACTGTTTTTCTGAAAAAGGCTAAAAGGCAATGCAGACGCCAAAGGTATTTTCAATAAATAATGCTAGAACAAATGGATATTCACATATAAAAAGATGAACTTGAATCCATACCTTGTGTCACGTACAAAAATTAACTCAAAATGTATCACTGGGCTAAATGTAAAACTTGAGACTATAAAACTCGTAGAAGTAAACATAGGAGAAATTCTTTATGGACTTGAGTTAGGCTAAGATTTCTTAAATACAATAAAATCCACAAACAAATTGATAAATTGGACTTAAGCAAAGTAAAAAGCTTATGACCTTTAAGACATTGTTAAGAAAATGAAAAGAGAAGCCACAGAATGGAAGAAAAATCTCTGTGAAGCATATATCTGAAAAAGTAGTTGTATGAAGAATATATAAAGAATTGTCTAAACATGACAATAATAAAACAAACAAACTAATATTCACTTCACCAAAGAAGATATACAGATGCCAAATAAGCACACAAAAAGATGCCCAACATCATTAGTCATTAGGGAAATGAAAATGAAAACCACAATTATACACCTATTAAGGTGGCTAACATTCTAAAAACTGGCAAAATTTTTAAAATTTTAATATTTTTAAAAAATTGCAAGTATTGCTGAAGATGTAGAGGAACTGGAATTCACACACATTGCTGGTAGATGTATAAACAGGACAATTTGGCAATTTTTAAAAAGTTAAACAAACCTATACCACCATATCATCCAGCCATACCCTTTCTAGGCTTTACCCCAGAGAAAAAGAAGTATATGTACATATAAAAACTTGTACACACATGTTCACAGCAGCTTTATTTCTAATAGCCTAGAACAGGAAAACAACTCAAATGTTCATCCACAGATGAATGGATAAACAAAATGTGGTATATTCATACAATGGAATACTACGTATCATTAAAAAGGAACGAATTATTGAGACATGTAACAAAACAGATGAGTCTCAAAATAATCATGTAGAATGAAAGAAGCCAGATCAAAAACATTATGTACTGCATGGTCCCATTTATATAAAAATCTATAAAGCACAATCTAATCTATAGTGATAGAAAGATTAGTTGATGCTTAGGGATAGGGATGGTGGGGAAGAGGGAGGGAGAGGAGGAATTGCAGGGAGGCACAAAGTACTCTTTGGAAGTGATGGTTGTGTTCACAGTCTAGATTATAATGATTTCACATGCTAAACTTACCAAATTTTTACTTTAAATACAGTCATGTGTCACTTAACGATGGGGATGTATTCTGAGAAATGATTATGTCATTTTGTCAATTTTGTCATTGTGCAAACATCATAGAGTGTACTTACACAAACCTAGATGGTATAGCCAACTACACACGTAGGCTATATGGTATAGCCTATTGCTTCTAGGCTACAAACCTGTATGGCATGTTACTGTACTAAATACTGTGTGTGGTTATAATACAGTGGTAAGTATTTGTGAATCTAAACATTTCTAAACATAGAAAAGGTACAGGAAAATATGGTACAAATGATAAAAAATGATACACCTGTATAAAGCACTTAGCATGAATGGAGCATGCAGGACAGGAAGTTGCTCTGGGTGAGTCAGTGAGTGGTGAGTGAAAGTGAGGCCTACATTACTGTACACTATTGTAGACTTTATAAACACTGTACACTTAGGCTACACTAATTTTATAAAAAAAACTTTTTTCAATAATAAATTCAACTTAGCTTACTGTAACTTTATTTTTATTTTTTAACTCTTTGCCTCTTTTGTAATAACACTAAGCTTAAAATACAAACACTGCACAGCTGTACAAAAATGTTTTCTTTCCTTATATCCTTATTCTATGAGTATTTTTCTATTTTAAATTTTTTTATTTTATTTTTTAAATTTTTTAAACCTTTTGTTAAAAACTAAGACACTTAGTGTACTTACACAAACCTTAGCCTAGGCCTATACAGGGTCAGGATGATCCATATCATTGTCTTCACCTCCACATATTCCCCACCATAAGGTCTGCAGGGGCACTAACAAGCATGGAGCTGTCATCTCCTAGGATAACAATGCCTTCTTTTGGAATACCTCCTGAAGGGTTGCCCAGGCTGTTAAATATCAACAGTTAACTTTTTTTAATAAGTAAAGGGAGTATACTCTAAAATAACAATAAAACTTATAATATAGTGAATACATACACCAGTGACATCACCATTTATTATCATTATCAAGTATTACGTATTGTACATAATTGTATGTGCTATACTTTTATATGGCTGGCCACAGTTTCTTTACACCAGCATCAGCACAAACACTTCAGTAATGCATTGTACTTCAAAGTGATGACTGCAATGATATCATAGGCAATAGGAATTTTTCAGCTCCATTACAATCTTATGTGACCACTGTCATATATGTGGTCTGTTATTGATCCAGATGTTATTATGTGGCTCAGCTCATGAATGTATATACATTTTATTGTATGCCAATTATACCTCAATAAATCTGTTTTTTTAAAAATAATATAAAATGCAATAGATGTTATCTATCATATCCACTTAAGCTTTCATTTGAACAAAAGACATAAAAGATCAGAGTAATATCTGTTAGGCCTAGAAACTCTTAGGCAAGGCAATTAAACATCTGAGAGTACAAGAGATAATTAATTCATCAATTTCTACTGATTACTCAGTCTTGGAAGAGTAGTATAGCACATTTTTCTGGATGTTGGGCTTGGGGTCAGACACCCAGGTTAAAATACTGGCTTTGCCACTATTTGCAACATAACTTTAAACAAACTTAAAATCTCTGAATTCTATTTCCTCATCTGTAAAATAAGGTTAGTAATTATCATACAAGGAAGTTATAAAAATTAGTAAAAACCGCTAAATTATGGAACATATACTATGGGCTAAGCACAGGGTAAGTCCTTTACCTGAACTATCCTAATTACTTCTAATAATCATACCAGACTATTTTATAGATGAGGAAACTGAGACTTGAAAGGGCTTGTTTAAATTCACATGGCTGTAAGTGTGGGAGCTAGGATTTGAAGTCATATAGTATAACTTCAGAATCACAGTCTTTAATTACATAATGTTTATAAATCATATAGTATAAACCATGCACAGAGTTGGTACTTAAATGTGTTGAAATAAATTAAATTCAGCTATTACCATTACCGTCATATGTCATTTTATTTTTACATGAGGCTTACTTAAAATAGTGCTATGAATTAATGCTGAAATTTCCAGTCTAGACTCATGACAAGAAACAGAGTCTACTATTCCTAAATTACAAATCTGATCATGTCATGTTCCAGCTTAAATGTTTTCAAAGACATCTCACTGCCAATTTCAATTGCTCGTTGTATGCAACATACAAGATCCTTCAAGACACAGAGTTTGCAGTACCCAAGACCCTTCAAGATGTGAGCCCACTATTATCTCCCACCACCACCACCTATGTACACTATTCTCTGAATATTCCTTTGTGCCTTTGGATGACCTAAAACATGTTTCCCAACCCTGAGAAATTCTTCATTATCATTCAAGTTCAAGCTCAAAAGTAATCTCCGGGTCTCTTCAATTCTCTAGGCAATTATTATATTTACTTCTTTATACTTGACCATATTTCAAAAGATTTAAGGAGCTCCCATTTTTCTCAAGAGCCAGACATTCATACAACCCTCTTTATATATTATCATCATGACCCTTAATCACAAATATTGAAATGATTTCTTTATATGGAAATCACTGGATCAAAACCAGGGATTCTGCTTTATTACTCTTTGTATTACCCAAGTCCCTAATCAATTCCCAGGAACATAATAGGCTGCTAAATAAATTTTTATTGAATGATTTTATGCTATTTACTTGCAAAAAGAATTAAAATTAAATAAGAGGAGGAAGTCTTAAAAAGATATACACTGCATATGTAATAATCTCTACAGAAATTTAAACTGAATTTAATCAAAATATATAGCCATTCAGCAAAAAACCTACAGTCAACTTTCAATAAGAAATTTATTTCTTTGTTCTTGAATGTTACAGTTCAAAGAATAAATAAAGCATCAAAAGAACATACTAACAAACAAAACCTGTTATATATATGGAGGTTTATAACATTCTAATCAATTCAACAATCATTTACTTATGACCTATTGTATGACAGCTATTATACTAAAGATTTGTTAATGTAAATATTTGTTTTCATTAAAAGAAGTGTCTATAATGGTCCTTGATATGGATTAGTTTGTGGTTTAAGGGAAGAAAAAGTAAAAATTAAAAGTTATATCATTTTGTTAAAAATTATATCATTTTAGTTTCTGTAATAAAGATATGAACGATGTGCTGAGGTATCTATCTGAGGGGACAGAGAGTCACTAAGAATGCCACTTCAGGTAAAAGGAACAGAATATTAGAAAAACACCTGGAAGTAGTGAAAAGGGGTGGCAGAGCTGAAGAAGACTGAAAAGTAAACCAAGGCCAGACTACAAAGAGCCACGTATGCCACCCTGAGGGAGCTGGCCTTTCTCCACTCATCTAACAAATCATTAAATGAGCACCAACCACCACAGGCAAGGGACTCTTCCAGCCACTGGGGATGTACAGTGAGTAAAAGAGATACAATTGGTTATTATTTAAGGTCTCTTTTAAGCAGGGAAGAAGCATATTATAACCCTACTTAGAATACTGTGAGACAAAAATGTTTAAAATCATAGAAATGATAAATTTCTCTTCTGAGAACACGATGACCCAGATTTAACACATTAATTGCCATGTGAGTTGTATTTAACTCATGCTAGTTTTGAGGCCGGGGCCTGCAGTTGGTTCGTGAAAATCTTACTTGTTGCTGTTCTTATTGTTATAATTAATACTGACAATTTAATTCTAAAAACATGGATTGTATTGCATATAACTCACGCACAGAAAACAATAAAAAATAACAAATTAGAAAGGATCGTTTTGTTTTAATAAAACACTGTGGCCCCAGGGAAAAAAATTTTTTTTCTACTGTGGCAGTCAATGTATTAAATTAGAATGAGAGAAAAGTTCAACCTACTGAAAAGAAACTGCAGAGACTCCTCTAGAAACCTCTTAAAAGTTTTCCAGAAAAGCCACATGAAGAAATCATCAGAGGAAGGCCAAGTGCGGTGGCTCACGCCTGTATCCTAGCACTTTTGGAGGCCAAGATGGGAGGATTTCTTAAGCCCAGGAATTGGAGACCAGTCTGAAGAACATAGCAAGACCCCGCCTCTATGAAAGAAAAAAAAAAATTGCGGGGTGCGGTGGTGTGAGCCTGTAGTCCCAACTACTCAGGAGGTTGAGTCAGGAGGATCACTTGAGCCCAGGAGTCTGAGGTTGCAGTGAGCTATGATGATGCCACTGCACTCTAGCACCCTGGCCCTGGAAACAGGGCAAAACCTTGTCTCAAAAAAAAAAAAAAATCAGAGGAAACTGAGGCCTAGAGAAGTTAAATAACTCACCCCAGTCAACACTGTTAATAATTTGTGGCAAATGGGATCTGAACTTAGTCTGTCTTAGCTCAAATACAAATTACCACCAAATTTACTGTTTGAAATATTATACGATGATTTGTTTTGCCAGTCAGTTAATGAGTGTCTACATTCATTTCAAAAGAAACTTTAAAATATTGTTGTACATATATATATTACTATCAACAGAACATGCTGAATAGAAACAGCAAGCTAAAAAAATAAAAACTCTCCAAAAATTTATAAATTACGTCAAATATACCATGTTCTGTACCCCCCCATTTGTTTTTGTTTTTCAGTTTGAATTATGGAAAATGAATGAAATAATTTTCACCTGTAAACTTGGTAAAAGTAAAAGGAATGCGCTCAGAAAGCAATTGTAACAGTATTTTAAAAAAATCACTACAGGGCTCAGTATATTTCAAATTGTGTTTGTAAACTACGGGACATGAGATAATTAAATTAGCATTCATTATGCATAGGAGGTTGTTTATATTTGAATGCTATTCAAATTATACTCACAAATGCTTTAAATTAAGAAAACAGAACATTAAAGAGGAAGAAGAGTGTAGTGATATCAAAACACTATTTTACTCAAATTTAGAACTATATAGTAATAATCATTGCTTTATTTATATTTCATACATACACTGATGTCTAATTAAATGTAGATAACAATCATTGCTTCCAAATATTTGGTATTCTCCTCACTTAAAAATTATTCATTTTATACATTAATGAATGTATAAAATTAAATTATTTTTCTTAGCACATTAGCATTTGCTTTTGTCTGTATGTATTTTGGATTCACCAGACCACTAATCTTACAGACAAGATGACATTCATGCAATTCCATAGAAAATGTATGTTTTGAACATCCCTTTCTCAAATATGGTTACACAGACTGCTCTGTACACACTCTATTTTTAAAAATAAACTGGATGATACTACTTAGCTGGAAAAACAAAAATAAACAGTAAACATACCCCATTAACTGTTTATAAAAATCATATGTATTTATTTTGCCAACCAATTAAGGAGCATTAATTAGGTATCTAAGATGAACCCACGAGCATGCTGACCC
Organism: Daubentonia madagascariensis; assembly: GCA_023783475.1. NCBI lineage: Eukaryota > Metazoa > Chordata > Mammalia > Primates > Daubentoniidae > Daubentonia > Daubentonia madagascariensis. The sequence goes on from JAKFHU010002080.1 coordinate 46,424,372, forward strand.
TTCCAAGCTAGCGTATATATTCATAAGCTTAAATTTAAAGTATTCTAACAGTAGACATTAAAATTTTAGCATATATTTAGGAAAAATCATATAGATACCAAGGACATAGATTATATAATTCTCAAGTTTAAGTTTTCTCTAGGTCTATATAGCATGTGGCTTAGGCTCAAAATTTCAGAATTAGAGATGACAGTGACTCAACACATTCAATCCAAGCTCTATATACTAGAATTCCACCCCTCTAATATTCCTCACAAACCAGGCTCCATGCCATAATCTACTTAAAAGTCATGGGATTAAAAAGAAAACAATTTACATGAATATCTTATTTAAGAAACTTGAGTATTTGTTAGATAATTGGATAATTTTTTTCACTTAAGTACTCACCACTTTGTGTGTGTGTATGTGTGAGTGTGTGTCTATATAAAACTATTTTTAGTAATCACTCTAAAATAGATGATTTTGGGCCTTCTTAATAGAATATATTAAAAGAATCTTTCATCCATGACTGGGATCACCATCCATTCATTCATTTGGCAAATATTTATTGAACACCTCCTATATGTGCCACAAACTGTTCAAAATAGTCAATAAGGTAGACAAAGTCTCTTCTGTCACTCAGTTTACACTCTAATGAGGGTAAGAGATAGAAAATCATGTTCACTAATGAACAAATTATTTCAAATGCTCATATGAATAAATTGTAATAGATGGTGTAATAGAGAGGAGCTGGATTAACAGTTACCTTAAATTAGGTTTCTGGAAAGGTGCCTCAGGAGAGGTGACCTGAGTTGAGAATAAAATGACAAGATCCAGGCCATGAAAAAATTTGAAAGCATAGTACATTCTAGGCAGAATGAAGATCTAGAACTAGACCGCTAAATCAAGACAAAGTTGGTACGTTCTAGAAACTGTACAGAGATCAGAGTGGATGAGTCAGTGATCAGACCTGAGATGGGAAAGGAAGATAGGAGTCACATTATTGTATGGGAATTGTAAGTCATAGTAGACATTGGATTTTTATTCTCAATACAATGCAAATCGCTGTAGGATTTTAAGTAGAAGAATGACATAATATGAGTCATTTTTTAAAGTTCTATCTGGCTACCATGTGGAAAAAAGATTAAGGTAAAGTAGATAAATATGGTAGCACAGATGAAGGATGATGCTGGTTTACATTGGAGTGACAGCCAAGGACATGCAGAGAGGTAGGATGATCCAGGCTACATCTTTGAGGTACATCCAATGGATTTGATGATGACTTAAATGTAAGAGGGTGAAAAAAAAAAGGAGATAAATCAAGATGACTTTTTTTTTCTTGAGTAGAAAGCAGTTTTATTGATGATATGAGGCAAATTAAGATGACAGAGAGAGAAAAGTGAACACTTTATCTGAAGTACCTATTATATATCCAAGTTGAAATTACAAACAGGCAATAGCATCTGAATTTGCAGGTCAATGGAAAGGTCAAGGATTCTTAAAAAACTAATTTTCAGAGAGGCACAGTGATTTTTCCAAAACTATGCAGTAGTAGCAGACATAAAATTCAAAAGTTTGCAGTCTAGTAATCTTTCCAAATTCTGCCTAAAATAAGAAATTAATAGACATTAGGTAAAGGCTTAGTGGATTCTTCCAGGAATAAACCATATAAGGTTTTATACAAGAATTTTTAACTTCTATTTGGGTTGTTCAGAAGTCTTTGTTGTTATTTTCCGTTTCTTAACTGCATTTACGATTAGTGGAATTTCTTAATATAGTACTTTAGACTAGATAAGCACTGTTATAAGTAAGTAGTCACAAGACTAAACTTAAATCTAAACAAAAAGTACTTTTTATAGTTAAACATAATAAACTTTATACAAATTTAATTATTGAAGGGAAATTTTATCTATACTAAGGCAATGCATATTTTTTAAGTTTTTAAAATATAATTGTGCAACAATCTCTGAAAAGTGAATAATAATTTTAGGTTTTCCAAACATAATCAAAGCCTTGCTTATGAAGTAAACCATATATCCAATCCAATGTCATAGATCTCACATATTTGAGAAATGTTTGGCTATTCAATAAATATGCAACTGAACAGAATATACCAAAGATAAGTTTACTTCAATAATTCATTTGAATTAATACTTAGGCAAAGGAATCATATACATTTTACTACTTTAACATAAATACATAATAATTACGTAGATAAAATGTAATAAAGATAATTTTGAAAGGTCAACATAAAAAATTAAGATTGCAAGACATACACCCATGATAAGCTTTCAGCTTTCCTAATTACAAACTGATTTCTCAAATTAGAGGAAGCATTAAGTAAATTATGACATACTTATTCAATGCAACATTATGCATTCATTAAAATCTTAACCAAGGAGAATATGAAGCAACATGAAAAAAACCACATATACATTAAGTGAAAAGAAACCTCAATATAAAATGATAACTAAAAAAAATTGTATCTATAATATGATTACAACCGTATTTTAAAACACCACATTAAAAACTGGAAGGAAATACTTTTATGTGTAGAAGGAATTGTTTTCCTATGCTGATTCCCCTTTCCTGACTCTACTCCTCTATTGTTACTGTGAAGTCCCCTTCTCATCTCTCTGAGGACAAACCCTTGTGCCATATTGCTGGAAAAACTTTCAGGTAAAAGAAACTGCTCGTATTTCATAGGAGTAAACCATCCTTTGTCTACTAATTATCATCCCCTTTAGTTCAGGGCATCTTTCTGTAATAGATTCAGAAGAACAAGTACAGAAAGTTCAGGACTTTGGTTTAGGCCTTAGAGACCTTGGGACAGGTAGGTTTATAGATATATTAGTATAATTTTAGGGAAACTAAGGAAACATACTAGGACAGGTATCTTTATCTGATCAGTATGTTTCCATAGAAAAGTGCACTTGGGTTGTAAATAAACAACTTAGAAATCAATGTTCAGACCATAATCTTTCACACTCTACTAAGAATAATTGAAGACTAAATATCAGATAACTTCATCACAGCAAAATCTTAAAGATGAGAGGAATCAAGGGTGTCCAAACAGGGGCAGAAGAGATCAAACTTTCACTCTTCACTGACGATATGATATTATATCTAGAAAACCCCAAAGATTCAACCAAGAGACTACTGGAATTGATAAATGAATTCAGCAAAGTCTCAGGATACAAAATCAATGCACACAAATCAGTAGCCTTCATATATGCCAATAACAGTTGAGCCAAGAAACAAATCAAAGACACAGTACCTTTCACAATAGCACCAAAGAAAATTAAATATTTAGGAAAATATATAACTAAGGAGGTGAGAGACCTAGATAGAGAGAACTATGGAACACCTGAGAAAAGAAATTGCAGAGGATGTAAACAGATGGAAAACCCTACCATGCTCTTGGATTGGTAAAATCAACATTATTAAAATGCCTATACTACCTAAAGTGATTTACAGAATCAATGCAGTCCCTATCAAAATACCAACATCATTTATTGCAGATGTAGAAAAAATAATTCTGTGCTTCGTGTGGAACCAGAGAAGAACCCGTCTAGCCAAAGCACTCCTAAGCAAAAAGAACAAATTGGGAGGCATCAATCTACCAGACTTCAAACTCTACTACAAGGCTACAGTAACCAAACCAGTATGGTTCTGGCACAAGAACAGAGACATAGACCAATGGAACAGGACTGGGAACCCAGATATAAAACCATCCTCACACTGTCATCTGATATTTGATAAAGCAGACAAAAACATACACTGGGGAAAAGACTCCCTATTCAATAAATGGTGCTGGCAAAATTGGATAGCCACACGTAGAAGACTGAAACTAGATCTACACCTCTCACCTCTCACATAAATCAAATCATGATGGATAACAGACTTAAACCTAAGACATGAAACCATAAGAATTCTAGAAGAAAACGTTGGAAAAACTCTTATGGACATTGGCCTAGGCAAAGAATTTATGAAGAAAACCCCAAAGCAATCACAGCAGCAACAAAAATAAATAAATGGGACCTGATCAAATTAAAAAGCTTCTGCACAGCCAAGGATACTATCACTAGAGTGAACAGACAACCTACAGAATGGGAGAAAATATTTGATATGCATGCTACACATCTGATAAAGGGCTGATAACCAGAATCTACACAGAACTTAGGAAAATCAACAAGAAAAAATCAAACAACCCCATTAAAAAGTGGGCAAAGGACATGAACAGAAACTTTTCAAAAGAAGACAGAATAAAGGCCAGCAAACATATAAAAAATTGCTCAACTTCTCTATACATCATGGAAATGCAAATCTAAACCACAATGAGATATCACTTAACTCCAGTGAGATTGGCTTATATCAAAAAGTCCCAAAACAACAAACACTGGCAGGGATGACGAGAGAGAGGAACATTCATACCCTGCTGGTGGGACCACAAATTAGTACAACCTCTATGGAAAGTAATATGGAGATACCTCAAACAACTAAAAGTAGAACTACCATTGGATCCAGCAATCCCACTACTGGGTATTTACCCAAAGGAAAAAAAGACATTCTATAATAAAGACATCTGTATGCGAATGTTTATAGCAGCACAATTCACAACTGTAAAGGTGTGGAAACAACCCAGGTGCCCATCAATACACGAGTGGATTAATAAAATGTGGTATATGCATACCATGGAGTATTACTCAGCAATAAAAAACAATGGTGAATTAACAGATCTGGTACTATCCTGGATGGAGCTAGAGCCCATTCTTCAAAGTGAAGTATCACAAGAATGGAAAAACAAGCACCACTGGTACTCACCATCAAATTGGTACTAACTGATCAATACTTATGTGCACATATGGAAATAATATTCATTAGGGGTCAGGCAGGTGGGAGTGGGGTGGAGGGGATGGGAAAACGCACACTAAACGGGTGTGGGGTGCACTGTTTGGGGGATGTTCACAATTGTAGCTCTGACTTGGGCAGTACACAGGCAATATACGTAACCAAAATGTTTGTACCCCCATAATATTCTGAAATAAAAAAAAAAAAAGAAAAAAGTAATCCTACAAATTGAAAATAAAAAAATGAAAGAAATTTCAAGAATTTCAAACGTCCCCAGCTTGGATCACCACTGTCCAACAGAAGTATAATGCGAGCCATACATATAAATTTAACTTTTCTGGTGGAAACATTAAAAAACATAAAAAGAAACATGTGAAATTGAGTTTTATAATGTAAATATAAAATTATTTAATCCAGTGTATTTGAGTTATTTTACTATGTAATTAAAAATTAATAATAAGATACTTTACATTCCTTTTTTCAAACTACATCTGAGAAATTTAGTATATTTTATACTTAAAGCACATCTCAATCTAGACTAGCCATACTTCAATTGCTCAACAGCCACATGTGGCTAGAGGCTACTATACTAAACAGTGCAGCTTTAGAGAGTACCCAACTAACTTATAAAATATTTTTAAATTGATAAATGTAGTACCCTAACACAGCAGATTGTATGGAGGGAAAGGCTCTTAGGGCAACACCCAGAAATCCTTAATATGGTCTGAAAGAACTTGCCATAATCTGGAAGTCATGGAATTCAGGTAAAATATACTATAAACTTTCGGCCATTGAGGATTCTTTGGGGAAGAGAAAGGACATTAGTTTTTTTTTTTTTTCCTGATGTCTTATTCTCTATAGTTATCCTTAGTAAGCATAGAAACAAGAAAACAAGCAACCATTTGTCTAAAATGTTAAACAGTGGAATTAATGTTCTGTTCCCAAATTGACTGAATCCCTCATACTTATTTCTATATTCCAACCTGAGTTCTTACAGAGTGAGGCTGAAATATCTATCACATATTACATTAGTTCCAAACTAAGCCTCATTACTCACCTTTATTAAAGGTTGACAAATACTTCACCTGATCAAATGAAATCACTTGTATTCCTTTAAGTGCTAAATGATAAACATAAGGAGTATTTTCCTCTAGAATATAAGACTACTATGGGGCAGAAATTATGTTTTTCATCTTTGTCTCCCTAATGCCTAGCATACATAGTACATGGTACAAAGCAAATACTCAATGATGTTGCTTTTTCTGTGCTTGCTTTACCTGAGTTATTTTGATTAAATCATAGTTATCAGCTGTGAGCTGGGTCCTTGATGAATTTTCATAAATCAAATAATACTTAAGATACTCCATGTTAGGCACAATGACTATATCTAGAACAGAACAGAGCTTGGTATAAATTTTTCTACTCACATTATTTATCAAGTTTCTCATCACACATAAATACTAGTCAAACTATCATTTTCTACACTCATTCACTGCAGTTTTCAGTGAAACACCAATTTAGCTTGGATTGTCAACTCCTGCTACAATTTGTTCTGGAAACCAAAAAAAAGCTATTGTTTCAAAACATACTTTCTTACATTTTTTAATCTTCCTGATACTAAGCATTAGAAAACCTAAATATAATCTAACACTCGGCATGCCAAAGAATTTCCCACATTATAAAGAATACATAAAAATTATGGTAAGAAATATTTAATATTCTATCTTTTCTGTTTATCCTCAAGAAATTGCTTGACTGTTTTATATACAATCCAAATCTAAATTTATATATCTATAATTTTCTATATTTATATATCTATATACAGATATTTTACCAACATATGCTGTTATTTTAATATATCATAATCTTCTGGATCAAAGGTAACAAAATAACATCTGAGAGACTTTTTAAAAATTAGTAAAAACTATACTTATTTGTTCATTTGGAGCTGCAAATGAACGAGACTTCTTGGGAGACTATATAGTCCAACTAGAGATCCCCTCTACCACATGTAACAGAGTTGGTCAACTAAACTCCAGATCAGTGCACTTCACAAAGAAGATTATGTCCAACTAGTCAGTTATGAACTTAATTTAGTGGATTGTAACCAGCATTTTTAAAGAATACAATAGAAAAGAAAAAGAAGATAATGTAGTACATCACATATAATATGGTTAAATATAGTTTCATTAAAATTTTGCTTTAATTGTGTTTGAGTATATTGATCACAATGTAAAATAATGTTTTATTCAAGCTGTAATAAAAAAAATATTTGAAACCCAATGTCGTAAGTAAATACTTCCAGGGAACACAAATGTATTCTTTCAAAATATGGCCCTGTTTCAGTTTGGGAACACAAAAATATTTTCTTACTAATGCATATAATCTTTGGCCTATCCAGCAATTTTACTTTTTTAGAATGTATTCAAAAATATACTTGCATATGTGCACAATTGTGTAAGTATAAAATTATTTATCACAAAATTATCTGTAATACCAAAAATTAGAAATAATCCAATGTCATCAATAGGGTACCGCTTAAATAAATTATGATCTATCCATACAATGGAATTCTATGCATACATAAAACAGAATTAAGAAAGTTTTCTATTTTCTGAGATGAAGAGATCTTGTTATAGTAAAAAAAGCAAGTTGCAAACAATATTATAATATACTATTTTATTTTCCAAAGTTGGGGGAAGGGGAGGAAGAGAATAAAAACCTATATTTGTTTGCAGAAACTCTGGAAGAATACATAAAATTAAATACACTGATTATTAATGGGAGGGGGCAGGAACTTGGGCAGATAGAAGACATAGATAAATAAGAGACTTCTAACTATGTAAAGGTTTTCTAGTATTTGAAACAGGATAATAATACCCATGCAAAAAGAATATGGAAAAAAAACACACAAAGAAACACAACTGGCATCTTTAAAAAAAAATAGAAAAACTAAAAAAGTGTCTTAGATTAAGTGGAGAGACCTAAATGAGCTCTCAAGTATTACATAAATATTTCATATTAAAAAATTATTATTATTCCTAGAGTTCTTCCCTCCAGAAACAAAAAGCACAAACTGAATTACTCTTCTGACAGCCTTTCAAATTATTTTAAATCAAATGTGCCCTATTCGATGTTCTCCCCAACATTCTCTTAACATCTGTAGTTTCTCTAAGGCTTCTCAATTAAAAGTTTAAGCACAGAAGAAAACAGCAGGTGTTCCTCCCACCTCCAATACCTGTGACATTAGACCTGTGGCCTCATCCAAGCCTATATGGCTTCATCAGAGGACGACATCTGTTATTAAATGTAAGCCTTTTAGCCAGTGCACACCTGTAGTCCTAGCTACTCAGGAGGCTGAGGCCGGAGGATTGCTTGAGCCCAGGAGTTCAAGACTGCAGTAGACTGTGATTGCACCACTGCCCTCCAGCCTGGGTAAGAGAGCAAGACCCTGTCTGAAAGAAAAAAAAAAAAAAATGCAAGCCTAAACTACATCTTGCCCTCCTACTCAATCAACATGTACTGAACACTGTCTACCAAGTGTTAGGCAGTGAGGACTTGTTCTCTGTCTTCAGAAACTCACGTTGCAGCAGGTGAATCTGGACGACCAGAAACCTGTTACATGGGCCCCAACTATAACTTTGCTCCTATACACCTACACACCCTAACGTTTAAAGGAACCAGGGAAGATCTGACATGCTAATTCACTAAATATGCAAATCCCAAACTAGATAATCTGGGACAAGATCAGTAGACTAACATGACATAACACAAAAACTAACATGTTTTTAATGTTCCTGAACTACAGATAAATACATAAGATAATATATCCCTTATTATTTAAGTTGGCAAGTAAATTGTTCACTAATCCAGTTAGCTACCATTTTTATTGAGCATTTACTACATGTTAGGCTTTGTGTTAAATGTTTTAAGTACATTGTGTCATTTAACATCCAAAGAAAATCTATGAGGTAGGTCCTTTTTATCATCCTTCTTTTAAAGATGGGGAAAGTGGGGCATGGAAAGTTTAAAGAAGTTGACCAAGGATAAATGGCCAGTAAGTTGCAGAGCAAGGATTGAAACTTGGTATTCAACACCAAAGTCCAAATTAAAAGTCCAAGCTAAAAGTTTGTGAAGCTTACTGATTTTATTACTTTATACTTTTTTATTCCTAAAACTAACTTTTTAACCAAGCAACAATTTATAAAACTAAATATAAAAAATACAAAGTCAATGAAAATATTGACCTTACTAATAATCATATAAATGTAAAATAGAATGATACAAAGACATGTTTTTATCAATCTGAGTATTGAAGATTTTTTAAAAATTGTTTATTATTTTGGTAATGTTTACACCTTAACATATATTGCTTGTATATGATTAACATTATAAATGTGCATATATCATTTAACCTAGAAATTCCAGGCCAAAAAATTTATCCAAGTGAAATAACCAAACAAGAATGTCAGATATATAAATAAGCACAAAGATGTTTGCTATAACACCGTTTATAATAAGAACAAAATAGATATAAGCTGAATGTTCATAATAGGGGATTTGGGTAAGTAATTAATTCCTGACACATTCTCCATGAATTAGAGTCATTAAATAGAATGAAGAAGATAGATTTGCTTACAGAAAAATATGTCTAAAAGTAAAATAAAAAAGCATGCCACAAAATAGTAACTAATTAAATAAAATTTATCCATACAAAAAATATTCTAGAAAGATATATAACCAAATATTCTACTAAAGTTATAATTGTAAAGAAACTTTCACTTTCTATTTTATAAATTTAGATATTATATTTTAGATATTACTTTTTTATAATGAACAGATTTTATGATTAGCCCTACAAAAATGCTTTTCTATTTAGATAAAAACATTTATCTTATAAATAAATAAAAGGGGAAAGTCTTATTCTATATTATCTTAATGTAATAAAACAACAATATTTTCTTTAGAAGCATAAATACTTAATGCTTTTATATTAACACAAAATAACTAACTAACCCTCTTTGTCATTATGTAATACAAAAAGTCCTACATCTTTACAAAACACCAAATTTCTAATTGGTACTCTCCCTTAAAAGTGCACTGAAAAATTACTGAATTCTGTTAATTAAGAGGCATGAAAGACAGGGCATGGCCACTGTTATTACTTTTTACTGAACAGTCATGTGTTTTTGTTTCATGATAATAATTCATTTTGAACTAGATGATCTGGGTAGAGGAAATTAAGTCTTAGTAACAAAACACCTCAAGAGAATAATCTACTATTATCTCTTTGAAGGAAGTGAGATTGTTAGATTTTGTGAAAATCAAATAAATTAGTTATTTTCTAAAATGAATCTGAGCCAAATTCTGTTACATATGAAGAAAGCAGTAAGAAACCCCAGCTAAAATAGTTAGAAATTACAATGTACAATTCATAATCCTTTTAATATTACTTAACTGAAAGCATTTACACCATTTAAAATACTACCTGAAAATATGCAGCATGACTGTGTCAAATCCTAAAATTTCTCTCGTACTGAAAAGTCCATTTAAGAAGCACACCCCCAAAAAAGCTAAATAAATAAAAGGGCCTTCTAAATATCCTCCACTCTCTGGTGATAAAATGATAAACAAGAAGCTACTACTGCCCTTGATGAAAAAAACACAAGGAGAAAAAAACATAAACAATAGTAATACCATGTTTAACAAGAACTTAAGGTATAGTGGGAGTCAGAAAGGAACAACTACCTCTTCCTGGGAGGGTAAGAGGCCCTCCTTATTCCCAGGAGAGGTACGGTTTGAGCTAATGCTGAATGCTGAGGAAAATGGAAGAAAAACAAAGTTCTCAAGGGGAGATTTTAAAAGACAAAACTTTGGCTGCACAATCATAACAAGCTCCACTGATAAACCATTCAGATTGCACATTTGGGTTTTCACCAGCACACTCTTAATAATTCAATGTGCCAGATGTCACCTTCACTTTAGGATGCTGTGCCAACACATTCACAGCACGCAAAAGGATTAAACATAGTTTAACCTGAATTACGGGTTTGATTTGGCTAGGTTTGGTTTGCTTTTCTTCAGACAAAACCACCATAATAAGTGAGGGCTGGTTTCACAAAATCAGCATTATAATTAAGTACACAAACATCAGAGGCTTAAAGCAGAAGTAAAATTGGAGGCTAAGAACCTGGTATTGTCTATGAAGTTAACATATTATGTTCATAAGAAAGATAAACTCATATTGGCTCAGTGTATATTATAAGTATTCCACCAGTATGTCATTTTAAGTGTTATACTAAAAGTGTTGTAGCCTAAGATTATTTAATTGGTATTATAAACAGTCTTGTTGGCCCAAATTGTAAAATCTGCCTTCTGATAAACAGCTGCACTTCTAATCATGGCAATAAAATAGAAGCAAAAAAGTCTCTGTCAAATTCTGTTGAGTACCATGATGAAAATGTCATTTTCAGTTTCTTGGCTGATATTTATGGTAATAATTGGTTTTAGCTCTGATTTTAACCTTTAAATTATTTCTACTAGATTGCTGAAAGTCTTTAAAAAGGGTACAGTATTTGGGCACTTACATGGTCAAATCCACAAAATGTTACAGATGTTGCATTGTGGGTAATTTTCTTAATGTAAATTTTTTATAGTATATATGACTTTAAACTCTCCAAAACTAATTAAATAAAGCAAAGATGTCATTTTAAAGAACATCTCCTTACACAAGAAAATTTCATTATTAATAGAATTTTTTAGAAAAGACTATTTCCATTAGCATTTAATCTAATGATATTTGAATAAGTTATTATGATTTCAAGTCAAGAACTTATTATAAATAGCAACATATCAAAACACAGGTAATATAAATGAAAGTATTAATGACTTATTTAGAACGATCATTTCAATATAAAAATGTATGTGTGCGTGTGTATTTCAAAGCTTAACAACGTATTTGGAATTGATTTCCCGAAGAACAGAAATTTTGAAATATTTATTTAAACGGGTACCTTTTACAATTTCTAATATTTTATATATCAAATTTAAGAAAAAAATTTTCATATCATCTATTTTATAGAAATGAGTTAATGGCATTATTTGAATGTGACATTACATGAATTTAAAAAAAAATATTTTCATGCAATCTTTTGCTCTCTTAAAAAATTCGAGACCAGCCTGAGCAAGAGTGAGACCCCATCTCTACTGAAAATAGAAAAAATGAACAGGGCATTGTGGCACGTACCTATAGTCCCAGCCACTCCGGAAGCTGAGGGAGAAGGATTGCTTGAGCCCAGGAGTTTGAGGTTACCATGAGCTATGATAACGCCACTGCACTCTAGCCAGAGGCTCTATCTCATTCATTCATTCATTCATTCAAACATACATACATATGTACATACATACATAAATTCAAGACTTTGATTTGAAAGACAATCTTAATTATACAGAGAGAGACACAGTCATTATCTTTAAATCACAGAATCTTTAATGTCAAAAGAGTAATTTATATAGATTTCTTTAAGATGAGGTAAAAAATTTCAAAAGAAGTAGAGAAGAAAACATCAAAATGCATATAATATACACTTATACAGAAAGGGAAAGTACAATTACCAAAATACACATTAACATAGAACCCTATGCATCATCTCATCAAGGACAGGATGAAAGCATAAATGGAAACAACTTCTGAAACCCCATAGCCAAAATTTGGATGACATTTGCTAAAAGATTTATCACTTCTATTCAATATTCTACAGGTCATGGTCAACATAGATAAGAAGAAGAAATAAAAAATAAAGATTAGAAAGCAAAACATACAACAGCCATTATTCACAGATGATATGACTATATACAAAGAAAACTCAAAAGACTCTACAAGCAAATTTAATAGCAATAATAAGACTTTAGCAAAGTAGTTAGATATCAGATTGACATACCCAAAATTGTATTTTATGAATAAGCTAAAGACTAAATCTATAATTTTTAAAATAGAAATTACATGATAACTCAGAATAAATCTAACAAAAAAGATGCAAAACTTTTACTGAGAAAATACTACAGTTTATTGAAAAACATATGTAAAACCTAAAAAAAGAAACATTCTTCATAATAACAGCTAAGATATCTCAGTAGCATGGACAGGTTCTTCCCATATTAATTCATAGGATGCAATCCACTTTTAATCCAAAATACTAACAAGATTTTTTGAGGAATTTAGAAAGTATTTCTAAAATGTACATACAAGTACAAGGCACAAGACTGGCCAAGACAAATTCCTGGTGATGTTGGGGGGACTTGACCTAGCAGATATCCAATATTTATTATAAAGATATGGTAATTAAGAGAATGTATATAGTATTGGCACAGTACAGAAACTTGATTTCTAACAGGGATGAAAGTGAATATCAAAAATGAGTCAAAAAATGGTACTAGGGCAACTATTATCTACATAGAAAAAAGATGAATTAAAATCCTTATTTCATCAGATTGAAGCATCAGCTTTAGATGGTTTGGAAACTTAAATGTGCAAGGGAAGATTTTAAGTGGTGGACAGACCCTAAGGTGACCCCAAATGATCCTAGATCTCTGCCTTCAGGTGTTCATACCCTTGTTTAATCCCTTCTATTTGAGAGTGGTGGGACCTGTGACTTGTTTTTAACCAATAAAATATGACAAAGGTTGTCACGCCCATGATTATTTTATGTTATATAAGATTCCATCTTGCAGGAATTGCCTTCAGACAAGCAACTTATATCCTCTTGTATTTCTCTATACTGGCAATGAACAATTGGATATTGAATTTTTAAAAATCCTTAAATAACACCAGAAAACATAAACATAAATACATAGCTACAAATTTAACAAGACAGATGCAAAATATATGCAAAAATTATAAATTAATCATGAGAAAATCAAAGAATACTTAAATAAATGTAGAAGTATATAATCTTCATGGTTTGAAAGGTTTCACATAAAGATTAAACCCTCATCAAATTGATCTATAGATTCAATGGAATCTCAATTATAATCCTAGAAGAAAATTCTGTAGAAAACAACACAAGATTCTAAAGATTTATACGAAAAATAAAAGAGACAGAATAGCCAAATACCAATACCTGTTCTCAAGACTTACTATAAAGTTGCAATAATTGCAAAGGACAGACATGTAAGGAATCAAAAATAGATTCATCCATATATATAGAGAGAGTCAACTGATTTTTAACAAAGATGCAAAAGCAATTCAATGGAGAAAGAAGTCTTTTCAACAAACGATGCCTGAAAAATTGGACATATTTATGCAAAAATCAAACAAAAAACTCCACAACCACTACCTTTCACCAAACATAAAAACTAATTCAAAATGGATTATATACCTAAATGTAAGAGCTAAAACTTTAAACTTATAGAAGAAAACAATGAAGAAAATCTTAATGACCTTGCCTATGGCAAAAATTTCTTAAATATGACAAAAAGGCATAATCAATTTTTTAAGACTTATAAAATGGACCTCAACAATACTAAGACATTAGTATGAAATGAAAAGACAAGTTACAGATGAGAGAAGATATTACATATATATCTGAAAACAGACTGTATTCCAAATATACAAAGAACCCTCAAAAGTCAATAATTAAAAAAAATCACCCAATTAAAAACTGGAAAAATCATTTAACCAGAAACTTCACCAAAGAAAAATGACAAGTAAGCACATGAAAAGATACTCAACATTACTAGTCATTAGGGAAATGCAATCTAAAACCACAATGAGATACTATTACACACCTAAGTAGAATGTCTAAAATTAAAAAGACTGACAATCCCACGTGCTGAGGAGGATATAGAGTAACTGGTACACTCACACATTGCTGGTGGAAATACAAAATGGTTCATTCAATCTGGAAAACACTTTGCCAGTTTCTTATGAAGATACATACATATTTACTATAAAATTTAGCAACCCCATTCCAAGCTATTTACCCTAAAGAAACAAAAATATATGTTCAAACAAAAATCAACACATGAATGTTTATAGCACTTTAAGTCATAATCAGCAAAAATTGGAAAGAAGCTAACTAAGTGTCCTTCAAATGGTGAATGGACACTTATGTACATCCGCAAAATGGAATACTTTTCAGCCATGAAGAGGAACAAAGTACTGACACATGGAACAATATGGAAGAATCTCAAATGTATTATGCCAAATGACAGAAATCAGATTCAAAATACTCATGACATTTATATAAGTAACTTACATGATGTGTATATAAGCATTAGATAAGTAACTTATATGATACATGACATTTTGGAAAAGTCAAAACCACAGGGAAAATAAACAGATCAGTAGTATGCAGGGACTGGGAGTGGCAGGAAGGAGTTATATACAAAGAGGTAGTAGGAAACTTTTTGATTATGAAAATTTTCTTTTCCTTGACTGTGTTAATATTTACATGACTATATGTTTGTCAAAATCTATAGTACTATACTCCTAAAAGTGTCTATTTTACAGTATTCAAATTATACTTTAATGCACCCAGGTTTTCAGAAGAGACATATCAACAACAACAACAAAAAAAACAAATCAAAGCAAAACAAGAAAATGAGAGAGAGAGCGGGTGCGAGGTAGGAAGGAAGGGTAGGACGGAGGCCATTTATATATATGATTAATCATCTTACCCAGCGGTCCCCAAACTTTTGGGACCAGGGACCAGTTTCACAGAAGACAATTTTTCCACGGATGGGGGTAGGGGGTGGGAATTAGATTCTCATAAGGAGTGCGCAACCTAGGTCCCTGACATGCACAGTTTACAGTAGGGTTCGCGCTCCTATGGGAATCTAATGCAGCTGCTGATCTGACAGGAGGCGGAGCTCAGGCGGTGATGTAAGCGATGGGGAGCAGTGGTAAATACAGAAGCAGCTTAGCTTGCTTGCCTTCTGCTCCCCTCCTGCTGTGTGGCCCGGTTCCTAATAGCCAGTACGGACCAGTACTGGCCTGCAGCCCCGGGGTTGGGGACAGCAGATCTTACCTTTAAATTTAAGGAAGCAATTTATAAATCCAGTTGACTATTTGTTTCCCCATGTAAAATCTGAAGCTCAAAACATAATGGTTCCAAATACACTGAACCCACGACTCAAAAGAATAGGGGAAGGACCTAGTCAGAGACCGCTGCAGAGGAGCTCGGCTGAGGATGTGCTGAGGAGGCCAGTGCTTTTAGGAACAGATTCCTCCTATTCAGAGTAGGGGCTGTGGGTGCTTTTACAAATGGCAGATTTCCAGGACTCAACCCTAAAGATATACATTCCTTTGCCAGCGGGTGGGAAATGGTAATCTGTACATTTCTTAACAGCCCTCAAGTGACTATCAAGGAAAAGCAAGATAGAGAACTGTTATCTTAACTCCCTGCCCGCTCCCAATACGGTGATTAAGTTTTCTGATTCTTCCATTTTTTAATAATTTAACACAATCCACTCTGGAAAGAACAAAGTACATTTTACTCATAAAAACCTCTGCTTAAAACATGTATCAAATTGGAAGGCAGAAGTTTAGTAAAAGAGGGGCGTTCCCTACAAGAAAAACATTTTGCTTGAACTTCTTGTGTAATATGTACAGATTTGAAGGCTCAAGCAAAATACTGAAAGGAAAAAATTCATGAAAGTTATGTAATAAAACACAATATTGTCCCAATTGCTTAAGATTGTGTTGCAATTCCTTTATATACTGATTGCCTGATACATTTTAAATTATCCAAAATTACATAATTATTATTTTCATACAAACAAATCTGGAATTTATCAAGAATGTGAGAACTTGCTGAGAATGCAAAACAAGGTAACCTGTTTACTGAACGACTTTAATATTTGGACATCTGAAATTTAAACTTGTCTTCTCTAAACCTCTTGCTCTAAAGGATTATATGAGGGGATTAAGCTAAATAATGCAATATAAGGTGCCTAATGAAATGCATAGTATCAACTAAAGAAATATGAGTTCCTTTGCTTTCTCTTTATTAATTTAAAGCTGACTTCTAATTTAAATATTCACCTTTGATGAATTTAAAAGTTATTTATACAATAATAATTCCACCTATCAATAATTCCTTATAAAAAGATACAAACTGTGCCCATATTGAGCAGTAAAACTCAGCTATCAATATGAGAAATTAACCAAAAGAACAACTTATATAAGCATTCCTTGGGCTTAGAATTTACTGATCAGCTCAAATATCACAGACACTGCTATGCATTTTCTGTGTGTTAACTCATGTAACCATCAAAATAAACAGTCTGAGAAGGAAACCGAAACTCAGGAGTTACATAACTTGGTCCATACCACAAAATGTACAAATGGTGAAGCTGGGAATTCAACATCAGTTCTTCCTGCCTAACAGGATAGCAAGTTCCTTAAGGACAGGATCATAGTTCTAAACCTCTGTGTATCTACCATAACCCCTAGCACAATGTCTTACATCAATCATGAGCTCAAGAAATGATTACTGATGAGTGAAAATCAATCCATATATATTTTCAGAGTTAAAAAACAAGAAGGAAACTTATAATTTGCAACACTATCATATCAAATATTTCTGTTTATTGTAATAGGCCTGCATATTCACAACACATAGATATATTGGAAGATACGGACTAAACCCATTTCTAAAGCAATTTGAAATTCCCACATTACAAGTAAAATTCATCTAATTTTCAGGCTTCTGACTTCATTCAAGTTCTAAAATTATTACTTGGGACAGCTCAGTATGTCTTTAAGCTTTTAATCTTCTCTATTCTAATTCCTGCTATAAAATCAATAAAGTGTAGGTTGTAAAGAAAGTTATTTTGTTTGATCACTTTACTCCTAGCTAGAGGCAGATGTTATCTATAACTCTCTCTGTAATTTAGTGGGTATTTTTCAAGCAGCTGGTGCCCTTTTCCTAGTTAGCTGTTTACAAGTATTCCCAGTAGACGTTATAGTACTACACTCCTGAAAATGTTAGAAGAGAAAATATAGATAGTATTTTCCCTCAAATGAGACTTGGGCATTTCATATTTTTGAATGATAGTGAATTTTCATTACAAGTAAACATTACTTTTTAATTTAAATAATTGGTGGGAGTCAAAAATAAATAAAAATCTCTTATTTATAACTTTATAAGAAAGCTTATCCAACGGATCAAATTTTTACATATTAAACATCTACTGACCTCCAAAACAGAAGAGAATATATTATCAAAAGATTGTTTTTCATATGTCATACAATGAATGCATAAAATCCCCAATCACTTTTGAGGACAAACTGAGAATTTTACATTTTTCCTTAGTATTTTGAAGATTCTATATAAAAAATGACACAAAGATAATATTTTATGCCATGTCCACACAAAATTTTCAACATGAAATCAGGAACTGTTCCTTTCTCTTTATACCCCAAAGCAGCTCTGTTAAGAAAATAATTAAGTTCATTGTCGTTGTTTCAGATAAAACCCAATGACCACACACTAAACAGTCAAGAAACAACTCAAGTCTCATGTTCTCCAAGAAGCCTTCATTAATATCCATAGCCTGCATTGATCCCCTGCCTTCTACATAAGATTACATGAATTCGATCTACTAATTTTGTACTTAATGCATTCCACAGTATATCATTGGTAAATACTCCACAGAGACGCCTTCTTATGTTCCCAATTGTGTTGCAAGAATACGAATCAAGAGTATTTTGATTTCTTTTTTTATTTTTTTCAATATATTAACAATGTTGCCAAGTTATAGGTCATGAAAATGTAAATCTTTTTTTCTTCTTCCTATTCTTAACACGATGTAGGACAAGAAAAGATAAGATACAAAATGAACAAGTAAAAGAAAGCTATATTAAAATCATGAACCACAGTATAACTAGCAAACTAAAAAAGGCTAGATCTTAAAACACCAGAAGAAGTTACCTTTGCAAACATATCACAATTAGATTGACTGCAGACTTTTCAAAAACAAAAATGAAAAGCAGATGATAGAACAAAATCTTTAATGTGCTAAGAGAAAATAACTATGAACTTAGAATTCTATCACCAGCAAAATTATCTTTCAAGAATTATAGTGAGGCAATTTAGATCAACAAAAATTAAGAGCTTTTTGCCACCACCACATTCTCACTTTCAGGAATTAAAATTTCAGGAAATAAAAAGTGAAAGAACATGAAAGCATTGGATAAAATTTAAAAACACTGGGCAAAATATAAAGGTAAATCCAAATAACTACTAACTGTACAACAACAATAATATCTGGTGTAAAAACTAAAACAAGATAAAACTAAAATATATGACAACAGTATCAAAGAAGTTAGGAAGGAAGTGACTGGAGTTAAAAGCTTGAAAACCATTATTTTGTAACATTTTAGATCTACTCAAAATATAAAAGAGGGAAAAGAAGAGAACCAAGTTTCCAGGTATCTATTAAGGGTATGAAATTAAAAAACAGAGAGTATATAACTTACACACATCTCTTCTAGGACATGTCCTATTTTATACTCACAGTGCATTAACTACTAAAACAATATCTCCAGAAACACAAGAAAAATGGAACTTTTATACAGAACAAGAAGCACCATTCATTCTCTAAATTTCTAATAGCTTAAACTCATTTTAAAAAAATAATCTCCCCATAAATGTAATCCCCTGACGTTCTAAAGGAACTCTCATTCCAAGCTCTGTAATCCCCTGACGTTCTAAAGGAACTCTTACAAGCATTCCATTTCCAAATAATTAATTTTCACTGCTTTTGAAACAATAGCCTACATATATATTTAGCTCCTTCTTCTGGAATAGTTTATTCAAGTTTCCAGAAAAAATCATTTTTTGCTATGATTCTAATTGGTCAATAAATCCATGGACCCTAAGACTAAGAATATATATGTTCCCATTATCATAAAACTACTCATAAATTTTGTCAAATAACTGAAGTGGCATTCCACTTATTAGAAATATTAATTGTGTAAATAAATTACGAATAAATTTCCCAATCCAATAGACATGTAGTTGTATATCATAGCCAAAAGGCCAAGAAGCAATTTTTGTATATAGTCTAAAATGAAAAAAATAGTGCATATAAGACTAAATTTTGGGCTCCATTTTGCACACACTAGACAAAATAAACTGAGTAATATAAGTGAGATTCAAGATTAACAATGTAAGACTAACACTTCAAAATTCCTAGATCAAGTTCAGAACTCAATTTATTCTTCTAGGAAAATATTAGGGCCTGAAAAGAACCCCAAAATTCTTATAAAGGTTCTTATGTACACCAAATAATCTCTAAGACAAGTCATATTCTCAGAGTTACATGAATTGATCTAAAGGAATTTCCCAAGATACACAATTTGAAACATAAATCCTACATCTGCTGAGATTTGACTATATTACAGTATCAGACGAAAACTCGTGAGCACATACATTATCAAAAGGTACTAGAATGTTAGTTCAAAAAATATTCAGGGACTCTGGAGTCTATTATACTTCATGCTGGAATTATCAAAAGTAATACTATGTAAGAAAGAATGATCAGTGCTGGGGATGGAAAACCTGTGGGAAATTGGAAAAGGAAATCTAAATAGAAAGGAACTAGACCAGACATTATCTGCACAGGGAATAAAAAGGAAGTTGTTAATAAATTGCTGCAAATCACTAGATGTAAGATGGAAGTGCAGAGATGAAAGGAAAAATAAATAAAGAGAAATTATGCCAAAAATTGAAAACATACAAGAAACTTCAAATACTTACACTCTGGTTGTTTTTAACAATAAAAATATCTCCCCCAAATGGAGAAACTCAGCTCTAAAGGGATGAAGTAGGACATGAAGCTCATGAAGTTGTGAACTATTATTCCACCAAAGCTCACAAAATCCCAAAGTTTTAATAGAATCTTCATTGTTTATCTATGGATTTTATTTTTCTTTTTGAACCAAAAGTAGCAGATAACTCTGGAAACTGGGAATCACTGCAAGTTAAAAGGTGTGTTTTCCAACCTTTCTCTGAAGGAGCCTAATGGCCAATTCCATTCCTGATGTCAGCCATAATCAAAGGAAGAACAAAGTCTTCTCACAGTTAAAAATTATTGGAAAAAAGAGGTCTGTATGCTAAGTAAGGTCTTAAGTGAAATGAAAAAAGAAAAAGGAGTTGACCCCACCTGACCTTTTCCTAGTCTTTATCTACAAAAGTGGTTCTCATGGGCCAATTCTGTCCCATCCACCACTCCTAATCCCCTACCCCTGCAGGAGATGTTTAGCAATGTCTGGAGACACTTATAGTTGTCACAACTAGAAGGATGCTACTGGGCATCTAAAAAGCAGAAGCCAGGATGCTTCTAAACATTCTATAGTACACATGACAAGCCCACACAACAAAGAATTACCCTGCCTAAAACATCAATAATGCTGAGGTTGAAAAACCCCAAAAGAATAGAGTTATCCAATAGAACTCCTTGTGATGATGGAAATTTTCTCTAAGAGCTGTTTAATAAATGTGGCCACTGAACACTTGAAATGTATTAAGTATGAGAAACTAAACATTTAATTTTAATAAATTTAAATTTAAATGGCCACATGCAGATAGTGGCTACCATATGGGACAGCATACAAGGCTGTGAACAAAACAGAAGACTAGTCTCCCTGCTTGAGCTGCCCTCCCCAATTACTCTGAGATTTTTGTGATTTTCTTATTGAAATGGATTGTGCCAAAAGGCTAGTAACAGACATCTGTCATAGGATAAACTAATAATGTAACATGAGCACAGTCTCTCAACCTGAATGTGTGTCCATTTCTTTAACTGTAAAATGAATGATTAAAAAAGATCAATAATTTTCAATATGAGAGTAGGAGAATGAATCTCTCCTACACGGAAAGAGCTTTCAGACTTGGATGAACTTTTAATTAAACATTGCCTTCCCTTACGCTGCACTTCTTCCCCTATACTTAAAAATATTTAACCATTGGGCAATACTATCCTTGACTGAACTGTTCTTATAGTGCTTATCAGCGAATCTACATGGTAATCACTGATATATACTTCAATCAGCTGTTACTAAAGGAAGTATATCACCTCTCAAATGTGTTATGTCACAACAGGTTAAAAACCATTTGAGTAGATATTCTCTAATATTCCTTTCATCACTGATATTCTAAAATATTTCTGTGGAATTGAGAGTAAGGATTTTCCCAAGTAAATAAATGCTTTAAAAAATAAACCTTTCAGTGATTCAATAATTAAACTCTTCTGGATTAAGTGAAAAAATTATACATTTTATATAAAACTCTACTCTTTAGAAAAAGTATTTACACAGTATTTAATATTGAGTAAAGTATATAACATTTCCTGTAACAAATAATTCATAAAAGCAGAGATAAATCTCAGGATTTAAAAAAAATATTTTTGTTGTATAATAAACACAATTCCTCACAAAAACATTTACTTTACACCAATAGTGAAAATAAACTGTATTTAGTAACTGAGAAAAGAAGAACCTTGTCACTTACATTTGTTATAAGACTTAGAAATACTTAATTGAATATTTATATACACTATTTTTTCAGCAGTTTGATGTATATAGGTGCCCTTTCTCTTTTTACTTTGTTTGAGATCAACTGACCTTCTGATTCATGCAAATTTATCTCTTTTACCAAATTTGGGATATTTTTTTAAAAAATTTCTACCTCATTTTCTCACACTTATTCCTCTGGTACTCTAATCAGACTGATGTAGACCAATCATTATTGCCCCACAGGTAACCTGAGGATTTGTTCATTTCTTTCAAACATTTTTTCTCTGTGTATTTCAGATAAGCTAATCTCCTTTGCTCTGTCTTCCAAGATCATTATTTCTGTCATCTCCATACTACTGTCAAGCCCATCTAGCAAATATTTTATGTCAGATATTGTATTTCCCAGTTCTGGAATTACTTTCTTTTTTAGAGTTTCAATTTCCCTATTGCGGTTTCCTATCTTTTTATCCATAAGAAGTGTATTTTCCTTTGCATCCATGAACACAGTTATAAAAGCTGCCTTAAAATACTTCTTTGCTAATTCCAACATTTGAACCAATTTATTGACTCTATTTATTGTGGGGTTTTTATTTCTGAAAATGGTCAAATATTCCTATTTCTTATTACCTCAAGTACTTTTGGATTATATCCTGCACACTGTGAAAGTAACATAGTGGAGATTCTGTATTCTGTTATACTCCTCAATTTTAATTTGGCAGGACTCAAAAATGGAAGCTCTTTCTCCCAAAGTGGGTAGCAACTCAAATCTCTGTTCAGTTCTTTTGGCCATAGCTGCACAACTTGGTAGTATGCCCCACTCAAGCATGGTTCAGGGGTCAGTCAGAGATATGGACAGAGTTTATACACAGAAATGGGGAGAGCAGGAGAGAGAGAGAGAGAGAGAGAGAACATGTACCAGAGATAACTCCAGATATCTGCAGATAGTCTCCCTCAAGTCTTTCGGTGAGTACTGAGCAGCACAGGCATGTGAAAAAACTACCCAAAGCAGGGGAAAGAATCATCTGAATACATTAGAGGAAGCACACTTGAAGCTCACCACACATGGTCTAGAATAGTTCCTGTTCTCACCAGCTAGAGTGGAAAACCTCATAGTTCACTGGGAACTAGGCAGGATACTTAGTAAAGGCAAAACTATACTGAATGCTGCTCTGATCCACCTAAGAAATTTTAAAATCAAGACTTCAAGAGATCAAACTAATCTGTCCCAGGAAAAAAACCCAAAAATATTTATAAGAATACAAAAATATCCAGCATTCAATAAGGTAAAATTGTAATGTATAGCATTCAATAAAAAATTATCAGGTATGCTAAAAAGCAGAAAAAATATGATATATAAGAAATTTAAAAATTGATCAATTGAAACCAATCCAGAAATGATACAAATGATTGACTGTTCAAGCAGCTAGAGCAAGAGTCAACAAACTATGATCATTTGGCCAGAGGCCTCCTTTTATTGGTTTTATTTTGATTTTTATGGCCTATAAACTAAGATTGCTTATTACAGTTTTAAAGAGTCGTTTAATAAAAAAGAAAACAATAATGACAATGGAACAGAGATCCTATATGGTCCACAAAGGTTAACATAGTTACTATCTGTCCCTATACAGAAAATGTTTGCTGACCCCTGAGCTATAAAAATGACTGTGCACAGTAAGTAGAAACCTAGAAGATGTTAAAGAATACCAATCAAACTTGTAGAGAAAAAAATTACAGTGTCCAGGGTGAAAAATACACTGGATGACATTAACAGTATTTTAGATACTACAGAAAAAAATTAGTGAATATAAAGGTAAGTCAATAGAAACTATCCAAAACAAAACATGAAGAAGATAAAAGACCAAAAAAAATTTTAATATAACATCTGTGAATTCTGTGACAACTTCAGGAACCTTAAAGTAACTGTGATTAGAGTTTCTGAAAAAGGGAACGAGGGCAGAAAAATTTTGAAAAAGTAATGGCTGGAAATTTCCCACACTTGAAAATGAAAATGATAAACTCACAGATTCAAGATGCTTAATCAATGCCAAGTACAAAAACCTTAACAAAAACCATACTAAGGCAGTGTTAAGCAGATTTCTAAGATAGCTCCCAAGATTTCCTCTTCTGCCACCACCCCACAGTATACACACCCTGCATACAACCCAGAACTGGGAATATGATAGATTTCACACCAATAATTAGATTATGCTACATGGAACAACCGCCCTGTCGACAGGAAGATTATCTGAGTGGGTCTGACCTAATCACATGAATTCTTTAAAATGGTAATTTTTTCAGCTGCCAGCAGAAGTCAGAGATTGGAGCACACAGAAGATTTGATATTTCCTTGTTGACTTTGAAGATGAGGGGGCCACATGCCCAGGAATGAGGGCAGACTTTATGAGCAGAGATTGAACCACCACTGACAGGCAGCAAGGAACCTTAATCTTAAAACTGCAAGGGACCTCAGTCCTACAACCGCTGGGAAATAGATTCTGCCAACAATGTCAAAGAGCCCGGAAGGGAATCCTCCCCAGAGCTTCCAGATGAGAGCTCAGCCTGGCCAACACCAGACTTTGCCCTTGAGACCCTGAACAGAAAACCCAGTCAAACCCACCCGTATCTGACCTCCAGAACTATGAAATAATAAATAGATGTTTTAAGTCACCAAATTTATAGTAATTTCTTATACAGTAACAGGAAGTTAATGCAAAGTCACATCATAATCAAATTGCTTAAAACCAGTTATAAAGAAAAAGTCTTAAAAAAAAAACCAGAAGAAAAAGACATATTACTACAGAGGAAGAATGAAAATATACTTATCAGATACAATTGTAAGCAAGAAGACAATGCAGCAACAACATCTTTAAGTAGTAGGGAAAAAAACTGTTGACCTAGAATTCCATATCAAATGAAAATATCTTTTAAAAACAAACAAAAAAAGACTTTCAGACATACAAAGCTGAAAGAATCCATCACCAGCAAACCTGCACAACAAGAAATAGACACCAGATGGAAATCTGATCTACACAAAGGAATAAAGGGTACCACATAGGTGGCACAAGTATAAAAGCCTTTATTTGCAATTATTTGGATAACTTAAACAGTATTTTTAAAAGACTGCTTTAAACAAAAAGAGTAACAATATACTGTAGGGTTTATACTAGACTTAGAAATAAAATGTATGACAACAGTAACACAAAGGCCAGGAGATAAGAAGTGGCAGGGTGTCCTAAGAAATGACACACTTGAAGGTAGCCTGTTACAACTTCAAGATATGTATACTATAAACTCTAAAACAACCATTAAAAAATACTACAATGAATAATCAACAGATCAAACAATAAAAAACTGATTTATATTTCAACAGACTATGTACAGTAAATAACCTTTTTTTGCAAAGAAAAGGAAAGACTATACCCTCTGCCAGCCTTAGCTAATAAAAACTACAACTATGTCTCACAATGATACAAACTATACCATAATATACTATAACAGACAACACTGGCTGTATACACACACAACCATTGTCCCATTTTGTTTTTTGTAACCAAACTCAATTTTTTTTTTCCAGGAATTTTGGCCTCTTTCACAAAATCTTTTGTTTCACTAAGCCAATCATGGTAATCTCATTTCCTTTGAATTTGGGGAAAGATTTTCTCACTCTGAAAACAGACAGAAAAAAAGGTAGCCCTCATTTCTTCCTGGACTTTCTTTGTTTGCATAGTGACCCTGGAACAACAGCTATGATGGGAGTTAGTCTGAGGAAAAGCCAAAACAGTGAACATAGCAGAGTGGAAAGATGTAAACAACCTGGGTTCTGAACAACACCATTGAGCAAATGAATGAACCACCCTGGACTACTTACCATCCTCATGTCTTTTTGTTATTTGAAATAACATATTTTTGTTATTTTTTATGAATTAGGTTTTCCGTTACTTGCAGCCAAAAGTATTCAAAGTGATACAAAAACCTCAACAATTATCAAAATAGAGTACCACACTTGTTAGTTTTCACTATGATTTGTGCTTGCAGCTTACTGAGTTTAATGTATCTAGAAACCAGTATATTTCTTATGAATACACTAAATCTTCATTAAAACAGTGCCAATATTTGGGTATATTTCATAAAGCAAATATTTTGCTACATAACAGGTATTAATCATTTGTTGAAATTATGTTCATCTTTAAATGTATAAATTTTTTCTGGTTAAAATATCTACTTCCTGTTTTCTCCCAACATTTTCTAATTACAAAACTCTGATATTCATTCTTCTGGAATTATTCAAATAATCATGGTCAATGAATTATTACTAGCCCCATAAATCTGCAATCCCCAACCCCAGGCCACGGACCAGAACCAGTCCATGGCCTGTTAGGGATCAGGCTGCAGAGCTCCACTGCCTTCCCCCCACCCCCGGTCTGTGGAAAAATGGTCTTCCATGAAACTTAGGAACAGGGGTGGGGAGTGGGGGAGGACACACAGCCACACACAGCAGGAGGTGAGCAGCAGGCCAGCGTGCAAATCTTCATCTATACTATACAGCCGCTCCCCATCGCTGGCATCACTGCTTGAGCTCTCCACCCCCTGCCCCCTAGTTCTGTGGAAAAACTGTCTTCCATGAAACTGGTCCCTGATGCCAAAAAGGTTGGGGACTGCTGCCATAAATTAATTATTTTCTAAAAACTGCTTATATAGCCCAATTATTTATACATATGGATGGAAAGATGAGAAAATGTATATTTCTATTAAATATAAAGTACTCTGTAATACCTTATTTAGGTATAGTACTTCTTTCTAAAAATGTAATAGTTTCCTCCAATGCCGTTTTGTTCAGCATGACCTAAACAAGTTCATCCAATTTAGAGTGAAAAAAAAAAAATGAACAAAACTTTTTTTAAACTTGCAATTGACAACTGACCTAAAGATACAGACTAAAACAGAATCTTTAACTTGAGTTACATCAGAATATTAATAATTTGGCTTGGAGTAGGAAGGCAGTTCATAAACTAGGTGAAAAAATAAAATACAAAAGGTTCTTTTTCTTTTCATTTCCTAATTGTTACTTTGGAAATTATCTTTATTAAATTTATGTCTATGTGAAGTAGTAGTGGATGCTATCATACAAGATCAGGAAGATGTAACATTATAGTCACCACAGGAAAACATCTAGAACAGTTTCTAATCAGTTGATAGAAACTAAAGAAATCATTTATCATAATTATTAACATCTGTGGTTATCTCAAGACTGACAATTTATAAAACTCAAACAGAATGAATATAAAAAGTATTAATTTTCCTTTGGTTTTTCTTTGTTCTCTGAACCTAAAGGGATCCTAAAGCTACAGAGTTTATTGACATGGTTTGAGCCAATCCAATCATGAAGGCAAGAAAGTTAAAGAAGAATCCAGAAAACACTTCAGAGTATGGATCTTTTTCATGAGATCATTTTGGAGAGGATGAAATATCACTAAAACCTAGACATGCCCTAAAATAAAAAGCCTTTTTCTAAAGCATCCCACAAGGCTGCTTATTATACTGTCAAGCATGTCATCAATTTCATCAGAATCATGGCCTTGAATCACAGCCTTTTTAAGAAGTGGTATCAAGAAATAGTAACAGAATATAAAGTTTAAAACTGAAAAGTGAGTTTATAATTCCTTTCACATTTACAGAGATCTTAGCAAAGATGAATTCATAAATTTCAAAAGGAAGGCAACACAAATGACAGCATGGTTTTCAAAGCCCTTCACACACGGTCTATTAAGTTTCTTTCTAGACTCATTTGCTGCCATTCTCCAAATACAGCCTACATGCTAATGCTAATAAGACTGATGTGCTTGCTTCCCAAAGGTCACAAAATATTTCATGCAGCGTCCTTTGCCTGGTATATAGCCCCATCCCCTTTGTCTACATGGCAAAATTCTATGCCTTTAACATATACCTCCATGAAAGCTTCTTCCCTGATCTCTTTAGTCAGCCTTCTCTGTGCTGCCATAGAACTTTGTACAACATACCTCTACTGTACCAGTTATTTCCAGGGGAATGAAGCAGATACACTACACTGAGTAACTGAAGATCAGGGATAATATCCTATTCTTTTTTCCCCAATAATTAGTCTATAAGCACAGAATTCAAGAAAACAGGCTGACAGAAAACCTAAATCTCAAATTCTCTACAATCAGATTTTTTATAAAACTCAACTTTCTTAGCTTTTCAAATGAAACATTATATACATCTTTTATATTATCTTTCCAAGTGAAGTATTATATTTGGGTCAGTAGTCTGTTTTTGCTGAGCAACACTCTATTAACTCCTAAAAAATGTAACTCCCAACTGTGCAAATAGAAGTCAACATATTTAACTCCAACCAAAAAGTAAGCCTAAGTCTTTCACCAAAAATATCAAAGACCACAGTTCTTTCTTCTTAATTTCTTTCTTATCCTTCTCTTAGGGGTAATAATGGCACCCTGCTTTCCTTTGGGAAACTCCCTCTTGACTCCTGGTAGCTCATGGGGGACTGACAATTAGGACACGCAAGTGAGGAGCTACAGTCAGTAAGAACCCCACACTCCCACCACAGAAAAAGGAATTGGTTCAGAAATGAACTGGTGACCTCGTCAGGAATACCAGAGTTCATCCCAGGAGACTTTTTTTTCCCTGGAAGAACTTGTGGGAAAAACTCCCTTGCTTCTGGGATTAGAGTATGGGGAAACATTTGTGTTTGGTTGGAGCTGTTGCATACACTTTTTCCTGGTTATATGGAGAAAGTCTATCTAGGAACCGGGGGATGAAAAGAATAAGAGAAAAAGGCCAGGTGCGGTGGCTCATTCCTATAACTCTGGGAGTTCGAGACCAGCCTGAGCAAGAGCGAGACTCTGTCTCTACAAAAAATAGAAAACTTAGCCGGGTGTGGTGGCGTCCACCTATGACTACTCGGGAGGCTGAGGCAAGAAGGATCCCTTGAGCCCAGGAGTCTGAGGTTGCAGTGAGCTATGATGATGCCACTGTACTCTAGCCAGGATGACTGAGCAAGACACTGTCTCAAAAAAAGAAAGAAAGAAAAAAAAAAAGAATGAGAGAAAAGACAAGAGGGAAAGAAAGTGAAAAAAAGAAAATAGAGAAAGAAATTGAGAGAGAAAGAAAAAAGATAAATGAAGACAGAGAACAAGATCCGATGATATCATTAGAACCTATATATCCAAGCTGGGCACATAGGCAGCTTTACTCCTGGACAGCCCAGGTGGAAAAGCCCACAAATTGTCTTCTTTGCTTGCTTTGATTTTGATTTCTAAAACTTCCAACTGAGTGACTCCTGACGAATCCAGATATCCATCTAAATTTTTTATATTACTCCCTTTCCAAGAAATTACAAAACCTATTTAATGACATTAACAGTATTTTTGCACATAGTTTTAGAATTTTAAAATTATCCTTAGCTTTTTAATCAAATTACACAGGTTTTAAGAAAACAGAACAAATTTATCCAATGTGACACTCAGTCAGAAAGAGGACATAAAAGCATTTTAGCACAGTTAGGAATAGCATGCAATTAGAATCTCAGTGAAAAAAGAAAGACACCGCCCACCATCTTCAATAGCACTTTATCTGATACATAAAAGATTCTACCCAGTATAAAAAGGATCCAAGTCAAAAGAAGCATCTACTAAACTATCTGACATTCAATTAACATCTACATTTTCTCCTGAGGTTTGTGTTACTACTCAAGCTTGTGATGTCTGGTGAGATCAATACCTACAGTGATATGACATCAAATAGTTTACTTATTTACATATAATGACATGTTGCATTTGAATGTGTTATTCCCCAATTATTGTTAGTCATTATGAACATGCAAATTAAAACAATGAGAAATCACTACATACAATCATAATGGCTAAAATAAAAACATAAATAATATATTAAAATATAAGTGGCTGAAATGAAAATTTAAAAATAACAGCTTTATCTATGTTGTGAACAGAATTGTGTCCCGTCAAAATTCATATGTTGAAACCCTAACTCCCAATGTGACTACTTTTGAAGATAGGACATTTTGGGGGGTAATTAAGGTTAAATGAACTCATAAGGGTGGAGTCCTAAACTGATAGGGCTGGTGACTTTATAAGAAAAAGAAGAGACAGCAGAGGTCTCTCCCCATGCACACACAGAGAAGCAGCTATGTGGAGACACAGGAAAAAGGCAGAAGGTGACTGTCTACAAGCCAAGAAAAAAGTCCTCACTAGAAACTAAATCTGCTAGCACCAATTTAATCTGGTACTTCTAGCCTCCAGAACTGTGAGAAAATAAATTTCTACTACTTAAGCCACCTAGTCCATGGTATTTGGTGATAGCAGCCCAAGCAGACTAACAATGCATAATCACCAAAAAGTATAAACAAAACAAATGTCCTTCAATGAATGAACAGTTAAACAAGCTGTGATCATCCACATCATGTGTGGTAGGCAGAACACTGACCACATCCCCCGCAAAGATGTCCATATTCTAATCCATAGAATCTATGAATATATTTAATATTAGGTTACATGGCAAAGGGATATTACGGTTATAGAGGGACTTAGCCCATTCTGAAAAACTTTTACTCCTATAAAATGAAGAAAATTAAAATTTTATTCTACCATAAAAACTTATTGTAGAAAACAACTTAGAATTGTAAAAATAAGGAGTTAGTTTAAAAGTAATAAAGGCATAAAATGTAATACTCTGTGGTGATAAAATGATGCTGCAGAAATATGTCTATTGACACAGAAAGATATATTCAAGTATATATATAATATATATATACACACACACAAACAAAACAATATGTATGATGTAATTCCATTTTTGTAAAAGAAAATACACATGTATATATATGTATAGAATGGGATTAATTTAGGTTGGCTTTGGATATTGTTTATGCTGGTATATGCTAAGCTGCTCTTTTTGCTTACTTGTATTATTTCATATATCTGAATGATGACATATAAAAAAACCCCAGCAACTTCATTTTGATGATGGAAAAGATTAATTTTAAATAATATGCATACCTTAAATTAAGTTAAAAAATATTTTGAGATAAAGCAAATGTGACAAAATTTTAATAAATGGTCAATCTAAGCGAAAGGTATATATATGGATAGTGCTATTCATGCAACTCTTCTATAGGTTTGAAATTATTCAAAATTTTAAAAGTGAGGAAAAATAAATTTTTAAAAATACTTCAGAATTTATCCCCCCTAAAAATATTCTATTTTATTATACCTTGACTATTTGATATAACCAATACAACATACAAATCCTTTAAGACACTTAATCATTTATAAGTTAAACCAAAAAATTAGCTGAAATAACCAAAACAAACATGAAATACAGAGATATATACACAAATACATACACAAATATGTTTAATATATAAACATATATATGTATACATTTTTTTTTAAATTTAAACTGCCCTATTGTAATTCCTTAGTAACCAACTGTTATGTTTCTGTATTGCATTAGCCAACCACTAATATTTAAAAATAATTTTTCTAATATAAATCCATTTATAACACAAACCACATCTCAAAAATATCAACTCTATAAAAGGCTCATCTCACCTCATCTAAGTCTTGGATATAAACCGGCTTTTCCTCAAAGCTGACTGGCATTGGTTCGCTGTAGGGAATCCTTACTTCTTCATAAAGCTTGTTATTCTCTCTTTGGATTCCTTCTGGTAAAATCATCTATAAACATTAAAAATAAAAATCCAATAACAATAAAAAATAAAACATTTGCTCTGGTAAAGATTCTTAAAGAAAGAGAGAGAGAGAGACAAAGAACACTACTGGTTTTATGACATAGCACTGGTCAATAAATGTAGCCAATTTAAAGAAAAACAAACCTTAATAAAACAAAAACAAACAAACCTAGAAAACCCCACACACACAAAGCATCCATGTATCACATATCTCATATAACATACAGGCCACAGTATGTCGATAAATCTTTAAGTATACATTAATTAGATGGTATTCCTGAAGACAAATGTACTTACATAACTAAGAAAATGTGTAATGTACAGTGTAAAGTTTAGTCAAACAGTGATGCCACTGATAAAACTCAAAAATACTAATTGCAAAAACAATGAAAAGGACGTAAACAAATATGTTCTGAATACCTACTGTATGTCTGGAGCTTTATATACATGAACACTGTATTACCTCATTTCACCCAATATTTTAAAATAATATTTAGCATAGTCTAGTCAACTAGTACTAGACTCACAAAGAAAACAGGGAAAATCTATGTGTGATTTCCTCAGAATAGACATATTATCCAAAAGTGGTTACTTATCAATGCCATACATACCTTTGCACCAGCAATGAATGCTGATGTTTTCATGGCTTCAGCCTGGGAGTCATAAACATGGGGATAACGTATTTTCTCAGTGTCCATGTCTCTCTGCCTGCTCAGAATTGGAACACTTCTAGCATTCATAAGTGCCTGCTCTCTGAAAATATAAGAATAATAGGTCAAATTTGAAATCTTTATCTTGAAAAGGAAAGCACACACTAAAACAAGGTCATTATAATAATTTCAGGTAGCCTTCCATCCTAAAAGAGAAGAAATTAAACTACACAAAGAAAGATACTAGAAATCCTGAAATTTTCTGAGTAACCAAAGAGAAATCAGCACATTTTTAGGTATTATTTTTAGGTAACATCATCCAATAAGTTTGACTTAATGTTCTTTATTCATAATTTTGTTTTTTCACAATTGAAAGATGTTTATTTAACAAGTTATAAATTCTTTTTTTAAAGTGGGTTTCAATATTTAAAGAATTAAATGCAATAATGCCTTTATTTAATTATCCTTCTTTCTACTTCTAATTAACAACGTGGAAATCATTAAGCTGAGAAAGAAAACAAAAGTTTCAAATAAATTTATGTAAGCTTTATAAATCTTAGTGGTGTGTGCACAGCACCTAAAAATAGCTTACCTTTATAATCTAAATCTTTCACCTACGTGAATGCAACCAAGAATATTCTAATTAAGCAGATCATTGCTTTCTTATCCCAGAAAATTAGGTTTTCATACGACAAAATTCTATTCTTATAAGAAAACGTGACTAGAAGTAAGAATCACCTAAATTGCTAAAACTAAATTAAAAAACGATAATGATATGTAAAAGTAGCAATTACAACACAAGCGTTTTTCAGCTTCTGGTTTTTATTACCTGTGTATCCGCAATTCCTTAGGATCAAAGCACATAAGTCCTTCTGAAACTTCTAAATCTTCTCCAGCCTTTTTTTCTCGTCTGGCAATTCTTTTTTCTTCGCGGCGATATTGTTTCATTAGCTGTTTTTCTTGTTCAGACTGAATAGTGACTTGACAACCATAATTGGGTTTAGCATTTTCTCCTAAAATTTTTTTACAACTGTCTAC
Organism: Daubentonia madagascariensis; assembly: GCA_023783475.1. NCBI lineage: Eukaryota > Metazoa > Chordata > Mammalia > Primates > Daubentoniidae > Daubentonia > Daubentonia madagascariensis. Next base: position 46,458,156 of record JAKFHU010002080.1, read on the forward strand.
AAAGCAAATTTAAGAAACATAATGTTTCTCAAATCTTAACATTATTTAACCTTCATGAAAACCACTTCTTATCCCCCAACCGAAACATAAAAACATAAAATATGTTTTAAGAAGACTTTTTTAAATCATAATATCTAAATGATATTATACTGCAGCTTAAGAAAAATAATTTTCTTAAGCTGTATTTTCTTCCTACAGACTAAGAAGTTTAATGTTGCATTATAAATTCTCACATATAACATCAGGAACCTAAAAATTCAATTTCATAATTTTAAATAATTTCTGTTTATATAATTCAATAAATATAATTATCAATACCAATTAGCATTTACTGTTAATATCATAATAAAATAAAAACTCTTCACATATGAAATATAACTTTTCCCTATGTAAAAGGCCTTACTCCTATTAAGTTGCAAATATATCACTTATTTATTTATACATGAAATAAAATTTATTAAAATTAGCTCAGGACATATTTAAGATAATGACCAAAGCAAATAAAGAAAAAGTATGGTCCACCTTTTCACAGAAACACAGTTTAAACAAAAAAAAAGAAAAAAAAAATGGAAGAAGGCCAGAACCACTAAGGGGAACCAGGTCAATTAAAACTCAATGTTTACAAAGTCAATTTAGGTCTGTGGTTTGGTCAACTCAATACTCAGGAAAAATTTTCTTCCAATGGGATTATCTCCTGTGCTTAGTTAAATCTTTGTAAGTAGTAGTATCTTGATATACTACAATCCTAAAGGAATTAAAAAGGATGTTGTTGAAAGCAATCCCAGTCAATAAGCGTTTATTATGTCGAGGACCTACTTAGTGCTAGGCTAGGAAAACAATGAAGAATGAGAGTTAGTCCATATTCTGATGGAGCACACAGCAAGTTATATTATCAAATTTCAAGATCCAATACAGAACAGAGAAGGAATTAAACACAGCATCCTTTTAGAATGTAATTATGACAGAAAAGGTCTTGTATAATTATTCAAAACATTGTCACTTTATGACATGAACTAACTTAATTTTAATTTTACAACACATCTTGCACTAAACAATCTCTGAAAATAGAAATTAATTCACAACTGTCCTCAATTTAGAGGTCAGTATACTGTACCCAGTCACTTCTCACCTACTTTACATTTCTTGGGTATAAGAACAGAGATAGGGTAAGGTGGATACAGATCTGGATTAAAAGACTCAAAGAAAATCAGCATGAAAGCTAGAAAATGCTGAAAGAAAAGAAGCAATTGCTCTCTAAAATAGTGATTTTAAGAAGTGAGTATTATACCACTGAACCACCAATGCCTTTCTCTACTGAGACAGTGATTTCGGAGAACAAAGAAGTGGATGGGATGTGGTAAATAACTTGCCCTACTGAAGCTGCTTAATAAAGAATACAAACATAATTTGGTAGTTATGAGAGAATTTTGAAGGATCAATAAATGTAAAATTTATATCAAAAGATATAAATAAATGGGAATAGCGATTAAATAACAAGAGTTTAAAGATTCCTTTTTTCAGGAATACTTCCTTCTCTACCCCCACCCCCAAAAAAAAACTTTAGGGAAAATAATTTTTAATGCACATACGCCAGAAAACCTACTAAAAATATGCTGGTTGCCAGCTTCTTTGTCACAATTCTTAGAAAAAATTAAAGTCTTTTTGTTTAAATACCCCAAATTTTCTATAGTCTTAGTAGCAATGTTAATTATAATCTAACACAGAATAAAAGAATAAAAGTAGTTTGAAAAGAGTAGAAAACATCTCAGGGCAGCTTCATGGCTCAATTTTTTTAAAAATCCAAATTTAATATTTATTTTGAGTTAAAAAAATATGTTGCTTCTCAGAAGTTATCCTAAATAGAATAAAATTTGTAGAATAAACATAATGAACATAAGTGACACTCATCATCTACAGCTTTCAAATAAACATGTGAAGCTGGACTCATACTGAATTTTACATTAAAAAATTACCACTATTAAAAGCTGGAATGAGTAAATATCTCTACATTTAATATTGAGGGGACTGACAAAATGAAACACCAAATTCTCAGAATTTTGCAATATTGAAGGACTTGGATATTTAACCTCATTCCTTTTCTTCTGGCAGATACCCATATTAAATGCTTCTAAACCTTATTGACTTACTGCAATTTGTCTGATTATGCACTATTCAACAGGTGGGAGCACTTTCGAGGAAGGTAGTATAGAAGTGTTCAATATAATTAAAGAACCAAGAGACATGCAGAAATACAAGTCACTAATTCAAATCTTACAAGTTTCTAACAATTTTAATTCAACTCTGGGCTTCTGAGAACATTTATTAGTAATCAGGAAATCCATAAGTAACAGAGAAAGTCCATAAGAAATTTTGGATTTAAATCAAGGCTGTTTTTATCATTTCCTTCTAGTACCATAAATCATAAATGTAAGGGAAATGATGACATAAGTTACATAAAAGAAAAAGAGGTATTGAAGAGTTTGAAGAAAGGTGTCTAATTTCTTATGCTCATACACTTTTTTTAAAATCTCAAACTATGCGTATGGCTGGCAAGGAACATTTGGGTAAAGGTAAAAAAAAAAATTGTTTTCCTATTTATCACTTCAAACCTGTGCTTGCCATCAGTTGTGTCATGATTAAATCAGGCATTTTTTATACAATTTTGGCTTCCCAGCCAACTTTTCCTAATTATTCTAGGGTTTTTAAATATATGTACTACATGACACTATAAGTATTCAATTTGCTATGATAATCGCATTGCAGTTAACTAGGAAACTGTCATTTTTCTTAGATGTACGCTGAAGATTTTATAGGTGAAGTGTTGTGATTTCTGAAACTTCCTGTCATTCTCCAGCAAAAATTTAAAAAGTAGGGGGGTGTGTATGTGTGTATATGTACACAAGAGTGTGTGTGTGTAAAGGGGCAGGGAGGGAGCAAAATACTACTGACTAGTGGATATACATGAAGGGTATGCAAGCATCCACTGTATTATTCTTATAACTTTACCGCAGGTTTGAAAGTTTTCAAAATAAAAAGTTGGAGAGAAATTATAATACTACTTGGCCCACAGTAAGTATTACATGTATTTCCTTTTAAAAAAAATTTTTAAATGCCATACCCAAACATTGCCATAATGCCCTCCTATTTAGGTCACTTGTATTTGTTTCATAATCTGTAATATCTAAAATCTACTTAACAGACTGGTATCAGTAAATTATATAATAGAACAAAGAATATAAAAAGTGTAATTATATTAACAAGGTTTGCTAACCAATGAATCTTTCCTTTAAATTACAATTACCACTAGATAACTTTCTTACCTTGAAGAGCCTGAAATTTATGATCATTTGAGGAATTAAGAAATCTATCCACAATTGTAATTCTGTTCTGGAGGAGCTTCTCAATAAGTTCAAGTCCTTCAGGTCCCAGCAGTTCAAATAGCTTATAAAAAGAGGAAAAGTAAACAAATAAAACATCTGTTACCTCAAAATTTAACTGTTTCAAGTTATTAACATCTCATTCAGCAGAGTTAGTGTTAAGCCAAATTAATATCAGAAGTACCCAAAGTTTAAGAAAAACAGTAACTTAGACAAAAGAATAATTCTTCACATTGCTAAGGAGCTTTATAAAGGCTATATGCAATTATATAATTAAAGAACATTATTCAATGTTTTAAAATAATTATGATTTGAATATATCACTCAATCATAGAATAAATTCTTAAACTTGGTTTTTCTTGGTATAAACAAATAAAATTCTAAATTTATTTGATCTGCTTTTCAACATACTCAGAGTCCAGAGTACTATCTTTCTTACGACTTAACACATAACAGCTGTCATGTTAGAGTTAAAGAACCATTCGAGTATTTTAATGAATCGTGACTACATGCCAAACTTTTATATTATTTTAAATGCTTAATAAATCTGAAATCTAAAACATAGTGCTGCGAGTGCTTTACATACTTTACAAAAAATTCCCACTTTCCTATGCAGAGTCGCTGCCAAAGATTAAACTGATTTCAGAGTAAGAGAACCAATGTCAGGATTCAGAGACTTTCAATTATATAACTTCATGATATAACTCTTCTAGAAAGCCTTTAGATTTCCTCAAGTATGATCTGGGAATATATATAGTCTTCCTGTTCAGAAATGTTATACTCCAATTTTGCACGTAAAGATGTTATATTCACCAAATTCTAACTATTCTCAGAGAATTCATGTGAATAAAATCATAAAATAGAAATTTATGTTGTATATATAGGAGACATTAAATGTTTAATAAATATTTTCTTTTTTTCTGTTCATTTTACTGAAGTTATGCTCACAAAAGGTCAATAAAAGAAACAAAATGAATTATTAATATTAAGAATGATCCTGTCATGTCAATTCTAAATATCCCAGCCAGTATTTATTGAACACTTATTATATGCCAGGTACTATAATAAACACTTAACTAGTCCCATCTAACAAATACTCCTAATAATCTTTAAAAATTAAAGTACTATTATTATTTTTGGACTTAAGAAAATAAAGCTTTAGAAAACTTACATAAATTTCCCAAAGTTACATAGCTAAATAGTAGAGTTGAATTTTGAAATGACATTTATGTGAATCCAAACCTAAAGAATTTTCCACTATACTATGCAAACATTTTTGAATGTTTTCCAATAAATTATGACACTGAAATGACCATGAAATATATTGTGATAAAAAAGATAACAAATTAGGTAATATAAAAGATATCAACTGAGGTTAAGAAATTTTTGGAAAGGGAAATGGCAGAGGAAGCAATAAAGCAGCAAGACAACAGAAAAATATTAAAGAAATATGAAAGTAAATACATAACTCATGACACCACCCTCCCCCCACCCAAATATTTCTTAAAAGATTTATAAACTGATAGTAATCATCATAAACTTCTAGGAATCAGCAATTAGTAAAAATGAAATATGTTCATGTAGAAAAATATCTAGCATATTACACATGTACCAAGAATAATAACGTATTTTTTAAAAAGAACAAAGCCTTGAGCAGTTCCACATATATATGAAAATTTAAGTTTGTATTGATAGTATTAAGCACTCATCTTAGTACCAAATATTCATGAATATCAATTTAAAAAGTCTATAGTGATCATAATCAACATTTTTAAGACAGGCATTAATAACCCTTCTTCTCTGCATTTTAAATAATAACTATTAATTTATCTTTTGAATATACATGGAAAATCTCAGCTTCCTAATGCCTTAACACCAAAAATAAGATTTTCTTTACCATCATGTCTTACATGAATCTAGGATCACCAATGATCTTGCCAAATCCCGTGGTTTTTCTTCTGAGTACTAATTATAAAACTATCCACAGTTTTTGACACTGTATCTCCCTGATTACAATTCTTTCTCCTTTCTCAGTCTTTCTTGCTCCTAATTTCCTGAGTTTCTTCCATGGCTCAAGACACAGTCTTTCATTCTATTTTCCCCCTAAAAAAGATTTTATCCATTCTTTTGGAAGATCAGGTGCAGGGCCACCCAACAGAGCCACAAAATCTGTGTACTACACAACTCCAGGGGACAATGAGCACACAGACTCCTGTGTGAATGGTACCCAAGGAAATAAACCACCCAGCAGTTTTTCTCAGAATGAGTCATTTAAAGTATAGTGCTTTTAAGAGTACCTAGCCATAAGAGGTCAGTATTTGTTAGCTATTATTATCTTCACAATGCCAATAGCCAGAGTGATTCTTTTAAAACATGTCTCTCCTCAGTTCAAAACCCCACAACGACTTCTGATCTCAGAGTTAAAGCCAAAGACCTTAAATATAACATAACATCCCCATATGTACTCATTTCTCCATGATCTCCTTTCCTACCACGTTCCCACTCATGCTCATTGCTTCAGCCACTCTGTCCTTTTTACTATTCCTTAAATATATGCCCACCTTTGCACCTGATGTTCCCTATAATTAAAATACCCAGCTAACAGATATTTACATAGATTGTTCCCTTAATTCCTTCAGAGAAAATGTCACCTTAACAGAGCGGCCTTTTCTAATCAATCTATCTAAAATGCACATCCCACCCTCTCTCCTTATACTTGTACCACCTGACATATATCTTTTCTTTCCCCCCCTCGCCTTTCTCCTCCTGCCCTTCCCCCCACCACACCTCAGAATTTAAGCTCTATAAGAGGAAGATTTTTGCCTATTTACCTCTCCCGTACCAAAGCCACCTAGAAACATTGCCTGGCACAGTAAATGTTTCCAGAATTGCATTGAAAATCACATAAACGATGACCACAATGGAAATGAATCACAGGCCCATTTACCCACCCCAATTTTTCCAAACTTAGTCTCATACAATCCTGTCCTTATAAGTATTAACAAATTTCACTTTAAAATAAGATACTCTTGGCCAGTTGTGGTGACTCACGCCTATAATCCCAGCACTTTGGAAGGCTGAGGTGGGGGGATTGCTTGAGGCCAGGAGTTCAAGACCAGCCTGAACAACACAGCAAGGCCCCGTCTCTACAAAATAAGAAAAATTTAGCTGGGTGCAGTGGTGTGCACCTGAAGTTCCAGCTACACAGGAGGCTGAGGCAGGAGGATCACTTGAGCCCAGGAGTTGGAGGCTGCAGTGAGCTATGATCATGAGACCGTACTCTAGCCTGTGAGACAGAACGTTACTCCGTCTCAAAAAAAAGAAAAAAGAGATACTCTGGATTTCACAAATATATATTAATTTTCACAAATGTTAACACTAAATTGGTAGATTACAGCTCTAATAAGATCAAACATGGAAAAAATATCCACAACTAAAGTCATTAGCACATTCCTCAAAATAGCTTTCTCTTCTCATCACCAATTCTGTTAATGATACATCAATCACTCAGTGAAATTTGAGTTCAAAATCTTCTGATCAGGATTTATTCTTTATTCTTAATATGACTTAATATCAAATCATATCACAAGTCAATTGTTCTTTTAAAATATCATGAAGTAGAGAAATTTAAAAATATACAAGGGACAGTTTATAGAATAAAATTACAAATAGTCCTTAGGTATACCAAAACACACTTAAAAATGTTCAGCCTCAATTGTTATAAAAAAATTAAAATTATGTTTATTTTTATTAACATTTCAGATTATCAAAAATCCAATAGTTCAATAATACTCTTTTTTAGCAAGGTTAAGAGAAAACAGGCAATCTCCAACACTGCTTGAGAAAGCATAAACTAGGACACACCCTGAAAAGGGGCAATTTGGCAATATCTACCAAAATTACAAAAGCACATGCCCTTTGACCTATGATACACTATTTATCTATAAAACAGAATGAGGATGCTCTTTGTGTTCTAAGAGATGAAATGATCTCCTGGTGCTTCTGAGTTACCCTGCAGCTCAAATTGCAAAAACAAATTGAACTGACTGAATATTTATGGTATATTATACACCTTTTCAAGTCATTTAACCCTGGGTCACATCTGAAAACTTAGTTCAATTTTCACACTTTAAAAATAATTATGAGAGATCAACTCATGAGATCATGAGGAGCCCTACAGACTGTTCCTCAGTGAAACTGGGGAAAACTATAATAAAACCACCATTCAAAGCCTCCGGAAATGGTCCTAAAGGCATATAGCAAACAAAGAATCTATTCAAGAAAATCTACACTCAACAAGAAAAGCGAAAGTCTGTGGTATTTGAATCAAAACGCCTCCCTCCCTTTCCCTTCCCAGATCAGCAAGGCAGAAACACCACCCCTGACTGCTGCAGCCAACAACACAGAGTTTGTTATACCTCTAGTTCCCAGTCAAAGGGCTTTCTTCCTGGAAGGAGCTAGACATCAGCATTTCTCAATCTGTCCCCATCTACCTGTTGCTGAGGCTAAGTTTCCAGCAAGTGCAGTCATGAAGTAGGGGCTCCCTTCTTCTACCCAGCCCCCACTCATGGGATGGAGGCTCTATCTTTGGGTCAAACGCCATGCAAAAGAAAGGGGGCCCCAATCACCCTTAACCTGGCTCATCAAAAGGCAGTCATTCCACACCAAATAAAACAAATCAAGGAGACTTTAGGCTACTCCCTACCCTCTCCATGATCTAATCAGCTCCTCAAGTAGGGGTGTCACTCAGAGAGAAGCTTGCCACTGTCCCCACCCCCAGCTACAGAGTTGTGCCTCAGAGATTTTGCCTAGAGGGAGAGGTAGGCCAGAAAACAGTTCCAAGCTGGGTGCCATGGCATGCACCTATAGTACCAGCTATTGAGGAGGCTCAAGCAGGAGGATCACTTGAGCCTAGGAGTTCAAGGCTGTAGTACACTATGATTGCGCCTGTGAATAGCCACTACACTCCAGCCTGGGCAACATAGCAAGACCTCATCTCATAAAAAAACAAATAACAAAAAACACAGGTAGCTCCCAATATTCCCAAAGGAACTGACCTCACTTGCAACAAGGCATGAAGTTGAAGTCTAAGGGCTCTCTCAAAAACTTCTAAGGTTGTGGTGAACTGCGATTAGGAGAAGATTCACAGATTCAGGGACTAGGCTACAGGAGAGAACTGAGTAAAGAGACAACTGGGAGGAGCCCTGTTGGGATCAGAATAAATATCAAAACGGATCTTCAAAATTGTTCTTTCAAGGGGGCCACACATTTATTGGATTAGTTTGTAGAGCAATTTATGCCCCATGGAAATATTACAAACAACAGAGCAATAAGCTTGCAAGTAGCAGAGTTTAAAAGCTGGTGTGAAGAATCTATACAGAACTTAGGAAAATCAACAAGAAAAAATCAAACAACCCCATTAAAAAGTGGGCAAAGGACATGAAAAGAAACTTTTCAAAAGAAAACAGAAACATATGGCCAGCAAACATAAAAAATTGCTCAACTTCTCTAATCACCAGGGAAATGCAAATCAAAACCACAATATCACTTAACTCCAGTGAGATTGGCTTATATCAAAAAGTTCCAAAACAACAAATGTTGGCATGGATGCAGACAGACAGGAACACTCATACACTGCTGGTGGGACTGCAAATTATGGAAAGTAGTCTGGAGACACCTCAAAGAACTAAAAGTAGAACTACCATTCGATCCAGTTATCCCACTACTGGGTATTTACCCAAAGGAAAAAAAGACATTCTATAATAAAGACATCTGCACGCAAATGTTTATAGCAGCACAATTCACAATTGCAAAGATGCGGAAACAACCCAGGTGCCCATCAATACACGAGTGGATTAATAAAATGTGGTATATGTATACCATGGAGTATTACTCAACAATAAAAAAAACAGTGAATTAACACATCTGGTATTATCCTGGCTGGAGCTAGAGCCCATTCTTCGAAGTGAAGTATCACAAGAATGGAAAAACAAGCAACACTGGTACTCACCATCAAATTGGTACTAACTGATCAATACTATGTGCACACATGGAAATAAAATTCATTAGGGGTCGGGCAGGTGGGAGGGGGTGGAGGGGATGGGAAAACTGACACCTAATGGGTACGGGGTGCACAGTTTATGGGATGTCCACAATTGTAGCTCTGACTTGGGCAGTGCATAGGCAACATATATAACCAAAGTGTTGTACCCCCGTAATATTCTGAAATTAAAAAAAATAAAAAATAAAAAAAAATAAAAGCTGGTGTGAAAGAAAGGAAAGCGTGAAAGAAAAGAGAGCCCTATGAAAACTACACTCCTCCTAAGGTAACAGTGGGCATACCCAATGGTGCTCCATGAGGAATAACATCAGAAACTTAACACTGTGGAATGAGAGGGGATGGAACTGTCTTCACTAAAATAATCCATCAGGTCACTAAACAAATAAACAAGCAAGTACCAATAACTAATCCCACTAAGGGCAGGGGACAAAAACCCAGAGTAGCCACAATATATTATTTAAAATGTCCATTTACTAACAAAAAAACAGGAACATGCAAAGAAACAGGAAAGTTGGTCCACACACTGGGGGAAAAAAAATAGCAAGCAATAGAAACTACTTATGAAAGTGTCCAGATGTTAAATAGAAAATGACTTCAAAGTATACATTATAAATATGTTCAAAGAACTAAAAGAAACTATGATTAAAGAACTAAACCATCATTAAAGTAGTAAAGGCAAGTTCAAATCAAATAGGGAAGAAATAAAAAGAGAGAAATTTTAAAAAGCACGAAATGAAATTCTGGAGTTAAAAAGTATAACAACTGAAATAAAATATTCATTAGAAGGGCTCAATACTAGATTTGAGCTGGCAGAGAAAAATGGCAAACGCAAAGAGATGATGACATTCAAAGAACAGAAAGAAAAGCAAATGAAGAAAAATGAAAAAAGAGAAATGTGAAACATCATTAAGTGCACCAAAATACACATAATCAGAGCTACCAAAGGAGACAAAAGAGCAGAAAAATATTTGAGAAAATAATGACTTAAAACCTATCAAATTTATTGAAAAACACTAACCCACACATCTAGGAAGTTTAACGAACTCCAAGAATGATAAATACAAAGAGATCCAGAAACACATATTCATAGTAAAAATGCTACAACAAAAAAGTTATAGACAAAGAAAAAAATCTTTAAAGCATCAAGAGAAAAATAATTCATCACTTAAAAGGGAACCACAATAAACTAACTTCTGACTTCTCAGCAGAAACAATGAACGCCAGAGATGGTGGGATAACATATTCAAAGTGCTAAAAAAAAAAAAAGAAGAAAAAGAAAAAGAAAATAACTCTAGATGATAATTCAAATCCACAAAATACTTTATATATTATACAGGATGTGTATGTGTGTGTGTGTTTTTGTATTTTTATACATAAAATATGTACATATATATACATATATATATGAACAGAGCACCAAAATATATGAATTAAAAACTGACAATAGAGAAATGAAGGATAAATAAATAATTCCACAATGATAGTTGAAGGCTTCAATATCACACTTTCAATAATGGATATAAAACCAAGCAGAAGATCAATAAGGACACAGAATATTGAGCAATACTATAAACCAGCTAAACCTAACAGACATGTACAGAACATTCCACCCAACTTTCTCAAGAAAGCAGAATAGGCATTCTTCTTAAGTACACATGAAACATTTTCTAGGATAGATCATGGTAGGCTATAAAGGAAATTTCAATAAATTTAAAGAATGGAAATAATACAAAGTATGTTCTTTAATCACAATGGAATTAAACTAGAAATCATTAACCAAAAAACTGGAACATGCACAAATATGTGGTAATTAAACAAACAAAAATAACCAACTGGTCAAAAAATTAATCAAAAGGGAAATCAGAAAACACTTTGAGATAAATGCAATTAAAAATACAACATGGTACATCTTAGGAAATACAGCTAAAGCAGTGACAAGAAGGAAATTTATAGCTATAAATGCCTATATAAAGAAAAAAGATCTCAAATCAATCACCTAACTTTCAACCTTAATACATTAGAAAAAGAAGAACAAAATAAACCTAAAGCAAGCAGAAGGGAGGAAATAATAAAGCTGAGAGCAGAAATAAATGAAATAGAGAATTTTAAAAAATATAGAGAAAATCAAGGAAACCAAAAGAGGTGGTTCTTTGAAAATATCACCAAAATTAACAAACCTTTAGCTAGACTGACCAAGAAAAAAGAGAAGACTCAAATTACTAGCATCTTATATGAAAGTGGACACATCACTCCAACCTTACATAAACAAAAAGAATTATGAAGGAATACAATGAACAATTGTGTATCAAAAAACTAGAGAGATTAGATGAGATGCAAAAATTCCTAGAAAGCTACAAACTACCAAAACTGACTCAAGAAGTACTAGATCATCTAAATAGGCATATAACAAATGAAAGATTGAATTATTAATCAAAAACTATCCACAAAGAAAAGTCCAGGTCCAGATGGCTTCACTGTTGAAGTCTACTAAATATTTTTAAAAGTTAATACTAATTTTTCACACTTTTTCAAAAAATAGAAGAGAAGGGGATACTTCCCAATTCATTTTATGAAGCCAGTTTGACACCAAAACAAGACAAACACATCACACAGAAACTAGACCAATATCCCTTTGAAATGTGGACACAAAAATCCTGAATGAAATACTACCAAACTGAATGCAGCAACATACAAAAAGAATTGTACAACATGATAAGGTAAGCTTAATGTCAGAAATACAAGGTTGGTTCAACATAAGAAAATCAATTGATATACTACAGCATATCAATAGAATAAAAAGCAAATCACATGATCAGCTTATCAGACGCAGAAAAAATCGAACACCCTTTCATGATAAAAACATTCAACAAACTAGGACTTAAAGGGAGCTTCCTCAACCTGATAAAGGGCCTCTATGAAAAACCCACAGCTAACATATTAATACATTGCATCATTTCATAATGGTGAATAACTAGATACTTAACCCACTAAGATCAGAAACAAGGCAAGTAAGCCTGCACTCACCACTTCTATTCAACATTGTAGTGGAAATTCTAGCCAGGGCAATGAGGCAAGAAAGAGAAGTACAAGGCATCTAGATTGAAAGAGAAATTAAAAGTAATAAACAAGCTCAGCAAGGTTACAGGATACAAGATCAAAATACAAAAATCAATTATATTTCTATACACTAGCAATGAACAATCTGAAAATGAAATTAAGAAAAATATTCCATTTATTCCATCAAAAAGAATTACTTAGGAATAAATTTAACAAAGAAAGTACAAGACTTTAATACACTGAAAGCTATAAACATTGCTGAAAGAAATTAAAGATGAATTAAACAAATGGAAAAACAGTCTGTGTTCATGAATCAGAAGATTTAATATTGTTAAGATCATAATAAACACCAATTTGATCTACAGATTCAATGAAATCTCTATCAGAAACCCAGGGTACTTCTTAGTAGAAATTAACATGCTGATTCTGAAATTTATATGGCATTGCAAGAAACCCAGAATGTCAAAATAATCTCGAAAAGGAAAAACAAAGTTTAGGACTCACACTTCCTATTTCTAGACTTAACACAAAGCAACAGTAATCAAAAGGGTGTGGTACTGGCACAAGGACAGATATACAAATCAATGGAATAGAATTGAGAGTCCAAAAATAAACCCATGTGTCTATGGTCAACTGATTTTTGAAAAGAGTGGCAAGACCATTCAAAGGGGAAAGAAGAGTCTTTTCAATTAATGATGCTGGGGCAACTGGCTAGTCACACACAAAAATTAAGCTGGACCTATACATCAAATCATACACAAAAATGAGCTCAAAATAAAACAATGACCTAAAAGTAAGAGCTAAAACTATAAAATATAGGAGTAAATCGTCATGGCTGTGGATGTGATAAAAGATTCTTGAATATAACATTGAAAGCACAAGCAACAAAAGAAAACTTAGACAATTTGTACTTCATCTAAGAAACTTTTGTGCTTTAAAGGACACCACCAAAAAAGTGAAAAGACAACCCACAGAATGGGAGAGAATATTTGCAAATCATATATCTGATAAGGGATGTATATCCAGAATATACAAATAACTCTTACAACTCAATAATAAAAAGAAAACCCAATTTAAAAATGAGCAAAGGATCTGAATTTCTTCACAGAATATATACAAATGGGCAATAAGCATGATGATACTCAGCATCATTAGTCATCAGGGAAAGCAAATCAAAACCACAGTGAGATATTACTTAACACTCACTAGAAAGACTATAAAAAATGGAAAATAGCAAGTGTTGTTGAGGATGGGGAGAAAATGGAGCCTCATACATTATTCATGGTAATACAAAATTGTGCAGCCACTATGGAAAAGTTTGCTGGTTCCTCAACAACTTAGACACAGAATTACTATATGACCCAAAAATTCCATTCCTAGGCATATACTCAAGAGAATTGAAATACGCATCCAAACAAAAATGCGTACACGAAGTTGCCTATTCACAATTGCCACAAAGTAGAAACAACCCAAATGTTCATCAAATATGAATGGATAAAGAAAATGTGGTATATCCATACAATGGAATATTATTCAGCCATAAAACGAGTAGTGTACAACATGAATGAACTCTGACAACATTTTGCTAAGTAAAAGAAAACAGGCAGAAAAGACCATATTATATGATTCCATTTATATAAAATTTCCAAAATAGGGAAATCTCTAGAGACAGAAAGTAGATTAATGGTTCATTAGGGGTGGAGGAGGCAGGGGGAAGGGGCAAGGAGGACAGTAGCTAAAGGTCTAGGATTTCTTTATGAAGTGATAAAAATTCTCTAAAATGGAATGTGGCAACGAATATACTTATCTGTATACTAAAAACAATGATTTATATACTTTAAATGGGTGCATTGTATGTTATGTGAATTATATATCATTGAAGTTATTAAAAAAACTTATGAACCAAAATAGTAAAAATGACAAAGAAAATTACTTAAAGGTTGAAAGATAAAGATTAAATATAAAGCCAGGCTTGGTGGCTCACACCTGTAATCCCAGCTACTCTGGAGGCTAAGGCAGCAGGACTGCTTGAGGCCAGACCTTGGAGACCAGACTAGGCAACAGAAGGAAAGCCTGTCTCTAAAAAAATTTTTTAATTAGCGAGGGGGCGTGGTGGCTCACACCTGCAGTCCCAGCTACTCCGGAGGCTAAGGCAGGAGGATTGCTTGAGCCCAGGAGTTTGAGGCTGCAGTGAGTTATGATGGTGCCACTGCACGCTCCGGCGTATCACGGTGCCACTGCACACTCCGGCCTGGGTGACAGAGGAAAACCCTAACTCTTTAAAAAAAAAAAAAAAAATTAAGAAAGATTAAATTAGTGTCTTAGAAGACACAGACCATGTGCTTAATGTTAAGGGTGGTATTAAAGAAGCTACAAATTCAAAAAAGATAACTGCAACACATACCTACATAGTTACTTTCCCCTCATATTCAAAACAAATTGAAGTAGGAAAAGCTTTCTACATATAGCATAAACTGTCCTTTAAATCTTGTCAACTCTCAATTTGTTAATTCTTAAAATGAGACTGTTTCTTCCACAAGAAAATAACTTATAGCAGAGATACCCTTATAGTCTTAGCTACTCAAAGTTACTTAATCCAAAATGCAATACTCATACATGATAAATTCTACTTAGATTCTAGTTAGAAATTTTTAGCCCAAAACATAATTCTAGTAGACCACCAGTATATTTGGAAGATAACTTCTAATGCAACATCTCAAACACAGGATTACAGCACAAAAAGCACATCATTTCTTAAAAATAACACACCTAAATCCTTCAAAAGAGACAAGAAGGCTAATTTGCTCTGAATAGGACTTCCATAACCCCAAGATGAAGAATCCCCAGCAGAATTCAGAGATCACCTGCCATTAGTGTTAAGGAAATCCCGGAATTATGTTTTCCTTAACATTTGTTATTTTCATTCACATTGACAGTAGGTGCAGTTCTCATTCAAGATTTGCACTACAAGCTAATCTGGCATTCAGAATGGCTGTTTGAAAAGGTACAGCGGTCTGGATCATTGCTCTATGCACTGATACAAGTTCCTGCAACTACCAAATTAAAAAAAAAAAAAGAGAGCAGGAGAAGTTAGTTGTGGGTATAGAACAGACATCTATTAAAGAGGTTAAAAAATAAAAAATGAAAGAATGCAGCTCTCAAACAATGAAAAGGCAAGTTTCATTATCCTGGCTATAAACTAAGAATATGAGATTTAGGGAAGACACTAGGTATAGATCAGTAACATCCTTTTCCTGGCAGACAGTGTTAAAGCCATTATTATCTGTTATTAGCTGTTAAGGTATTTTTCAATAGACAAAGGTTCTTATAGTTCTTATTGTTATAAAATCTTTTTCATTAAATTAACTTAAAGTAGTTCTTCATTAAATTAAGGAATGAAAACATTCAAAAAATTAACAACCAGACTAAGTTCCTGAGATGCCAAAAAAATTATTTCAGAACATGTACAAGCTATAACAGCATTACTTCCTTGTTCCTGAATGCACACATTACAAATGAGCGTTTGAATCTCTCAAGAAGGTAATCCCACTTTCATATACAGGAATTAATCATGTATTCTAATAAAACAATGCTATATGATTACATCCAACACAGTACAAATAGATCCAGATTACATCCCACAAAGCAATAAAATATGTTTGACCTTTTAATTAATATGCCATGGGAAATTACACTATAAATCCTATAAAAATTGGTAAAATGAAATCTAATGGGCCTAAATAATAACTATAAATCTCTTCCAATGGTTGCAGAGCAAATGAGGTTTGTGAATCACTGATAATACGACACCTACTGGATTATGTATTATTCAAGATTAGAAGCAAAACACTATTTCCAAGCACAACACAATTCTGGTCATATTATTGCACTGTTTGAACCCTGCTTCTCAGACTAGTTAAAAATCTTGAAGAAATAATTAAGTAATCACTAAAACAGGCTTTAAAGCAAATAAAATTTCAATATTTACAAAAGGTTTGTCAGTTCCATTCTGTTTCCATCTAGTGAATACTAAAGAATTCATTAAAAGTCAAAAATAAGTCTATCTAGAGTTCCGAAACGACCTTTTTCAAAAGAGAGGCCAACCATTTTCCACAACAAATAATCAATGGGCATTCTGAAAAATAGCTGATGACATACTGTAGAAAGAACACCTTGATATAAGCAAGAGATCCTTTTGAATAACAATATGGTTAGGTAGATCATGGATTAATCTCAACATTGAGATCAGCCACTAAAGTTGTTATTCAAGGATTGTTCATAGTTCTGTCCTGTTCAACAATTTTACCAATGATATATAAATTAGAAGACATATTAAATCAAATGTAATAACAGTGTTAACATGGTACATAATACAATCAAGATTTTAAAATTTTCTAAATAGTCTGATATAATCTGGACAAACCTAAGAAGTATTAGAGGTAAATATAAAACCCCACAATTAGGTTTAAAAACTCATGTGTACTTGTATGAGATGGAGAAGCTTGGTCCCACAAATAAATTCCAGGAAAGCTTAGAAGGGTAGAGGGTCAGTTTATTGCAGGCTCAATTTGAATAAAAAAGACAATGAAGACTAGGAAAAAATTTAATGTTATCAATGGTAATATAGTAACTCAAACACATTATTGAACATTCCAAAGGACACTACATTGGTTGAACCATATTTAGAGTGCTGAGTTCAATCTTAATTTATACTTTTTAAGAAGATTACAATGAAAAATTAAAGTACATCCTGAACAAAGTAAACAGGATGGTGAAGAGTCCGTTTATAGGATATGTTATATGAAAAGAAGCAAAGTAACTTACGATATTTAATTTGGAGAGGTATGAATGACTACAGTTGGACATGATGTTTACCTTCAAAATACCTGAAAACCTTTTACACAAAGTGTTAAAACAGATATATTACATAATTTTCCAGACAAAACTAAGGCAAACAGGTATTAATAACCACAAGAACATACTTTAGAGATACACTTTAGAGATACTGACCTTACTTTAGAGATATCAAATAGATTGACTCTATTCCAATAAATAACAAATCTAAGTATTGATTCATATGAATTCTTTGCATCTTTATCCAAAGTAACATCATAGACTGCTTAACCATATCTCTATAAATATGAAAAGGGGCAATAAATCAATAAACATAAATCATTTACAAATACCTTCCCAATCTTCAGCTCTCTATCTATAGTATGTGTTATTTACACAGAATTTCTAGAACCAGCCCTTTTCTAGATTAACATTTTTTAAAATTTTGATATCTATAAAGTGTGGAATATGGAAAACAAAGTAAAAGTAAAATATGTCTATGTAAATTTTTTCAGTAGCAGATCTATTATTATCCATTACTATTCATTCTGTTTGGAGGATACTCATTCATAGATTTGATAAAGATAATGAATATTTTTCTGGCACCATCTTCCTTGATCTTCCTCAGTGTGTCATTCCACGTCGAATACTCCTTAGCCTTCTTGAAACTCACTTTTCCTTTGATATCCTTGACACGTCAAATATACCCTACCACTCTGGGTGCTTCCTTCCTGTCTCGTCTTTATGCTCATCCTCAATTTCTTGACTGCTACATGTCAGAGTTCCTGAAGGCTACCCTCACTCCAAATATGGAGCTTCACATCCAAGCCCTTAGCTTCTGTTAGCAAGCATATGCTGAATACTCTTAAATTTACACATCTTTCTCAGAACTCAACTCTGGGCTCCATATATCAATTTCCAAGTTATCACCTCCACTTGGAGGTCTCAAGGTCTCTCAAAATTCTACATGTCTAAAACTGCCCATGGTTTTCTACCCACTTCATCCTTTTCTACATCCATGTTCTCTACCTCCATGAATGGTATTGTCAACCTTCCAGTTATACAAGTTAAAAGCTTAAAAGCCATCCTTAACATCTCCTTAACCCCACTGCACACACTTCACCCCTATCATCTAACCCATTACCAAGTCCTCTTGATTTCAACTACTAAACAGATTTCAAGTCCTTCTCCTTTTCTATTTTAAGCTCCCAAACATTTGTCACCTGAACCATTCAACGGGCTTCCTAAATGGCTCCTCCATATCTATCCGAACCATTCTCCACATCACAACCAGAGTGAATTTTATAAAATTCAGATATGATCAACGTATACTACCTCCCCTTCCTATCTTGCCAAAAAATCTCCAATGGCTTCCCATTATTCTAAAGATGAAGGGCTGAATTGAACTGATCATAGAACCAGAACCTTAAAACATCATGAAGTGTTAAACCAAGATTCAAAAATACTGAAGCATATTCAATCACACTATTCTAATGAGAAAGGATGTTAATACCACTAATAAAGTTAATATTTTAAAATAGTATCCTTTTAAGGTGTCCATTTCTGTGTATATTTTATTATAAACATAAGGTATAATAATTTATACATAATTTAAAATTAAATAGCTATACTTACATTGGGGGTGAATTATCAAAAATGGATAGAATGTATGATCAAAAAATGTTGGAGACCAACCCTTTAAAGTATCATTCTATTATAAAAGCTTCTTCACACAGTAACAGTTTTCTGATCTAGGAATATCTTATAGTTCATATATATCTTTAATATAGCATTTTTTAAAAAAATGTTATTAAATGAATGGTATTCCTCAAAAATGTTGCTGCTTTTTAGAATTTAAAGAAATATAGATTATAACCCACCAATACCATCACTGCTTATATTTTGGAAGCTTCCTTTTTATGCTTGTATTTTAAGTCAGCAACCCAGTTTCATTAGATCACATTACCCTTTGTTAGTAAACTTAGTTTAATAATTTACCAAATTTATGAATGCTCGTATAACATAGCAGTTTAGCATAGCAGAACAATCAGGGCTCAAATCATGATCTTACTGCTCACTAGCTTTATGACCTTAGACATCCCCTCTGAGTCTCTGTTTTCTAAACCATAAAGGGTACATACTCTTCATAGTGTTGTGATGTGGACTAAATAATGTATGTAAATGTATCTGACATAGCACCTTGCATATAATAAGCAATTAACTTTAGGTGTTTAGTATTATTAAAATAAATGAATCATAATCAAATAGAGAATAAAAGCAGACAAAATAATTTGTATCATGATGATAATGGTAACAATAACTAACACTTTTACACTACTTATGTCCCAGACATGGTATTAAGTGCTTTACACATACATTTTTTCACAGTTTTAATCTGAAAAAATATCCAGCGAAACCTTGCTAAATGTACATGTGTATTTATCATTTAAAAGTAATCATAATAAAATAATAATTCAAAGAAAACACTACAAAAGTACCTAATAATCAACTATTACTTGTAAGGAAAGAAATGAATATATAACAAATATTAACAGAAAATATCTGATATCATCAAGGAGGTGTGCTTGATTCTAATATGTGTATGCATATTATATGCACATAACTCCATTTTCTGCTGGTAAAATTATTCTTGGTTCCATAGTGAAATTAAATACAATATTTCATAGTATGCTATAAAAAGCAGCAATAGGTTTGAAACCACTGCTCCAACTAAAATTTCAATCATCAGTTAGATCACAGCTTCCTACTTAAACTTCCTGCCTACTACCAGTATGTCTCCACTTCAATCTGTTATATACTAGAACCAAATCAATCTTCCTCAGTCACCATTCACACACACCTTCACAAAAAGCTATAATGGGTTTACCTAAGCTCAGTTTGGAAAGAAGCTTAGAGGACATCTAAACAAAACTCCCATTCAAGGGAATAATTACTGTTGTTAAAGGGCAAAATAACATGACAGTTGAGAACATGGACTTGGCATCAGAGAGACTTAGGTTTAGTTATCGATTCTGTCAATTCCTAGTTACATGACTATGGGCAACCTTCTTGATCTCTCAGCTTTCTCATCTGTTAAAAAGAAATTAGCAGTGACTGACAATAAGTGCTCAATAAATAGTTACTGCTGTTACTGACAATTTTTCCCGGCTGTTGAATATTTAGCATACTTCCACCAACAGGAATTCATAAGGCAACTCACGCCACTGTTAGTGAATGCTATAATAATTGTCAAAAATTCCTTCCTTATACTGAACTCAGTCAGTCTCATTAGAGCCTTCACCTATCACACTGGCTGTGCCCTCCTGGGTTACAGAGAATGATTTTAATAGCTTTTATAAGACAGTACTTCACATATTTGAAGATAATGTCAAGTAATATACTAGGTACACTTTACTCAAGTTCTTTCTTTTCCAGGTAAAAATGCATCAAGCCCCTTACTATTAGTCATATAACTTAGTTTACAATGATTCTTCATCCAGGTTCCTTCAGACATAACTTTTACTGAGTTTCGTAAAAAATGGCATCCAAAATTGAACACAGTATTTCAACTATAATTTGGTCCGAGCATATCATAGAGATTATTACCAGTTTTGGACTAGATGCTAAACTTCTCTGAACATACCTAAGATAGTAACAACAGCACACTGTTGGCTCAAACTGAATGTGCAGCCAAGTAAAAACCTTTGTTTTTAATTTTTTTCCACATGAATTCCTGTTAGGCCAAGTCTCCCATATCCTGTACTTCATACAATAATTTTTTAAGTCCAGGCATGGTGGTTCATGCCTGTAATCCCAGCACTTTGGGAGGTCAAGGGGGAAGGATTGCTTGAGGCCAGGAGTTCAAGACCAGCAAGACCCTGTCTCTACAAAATAAATTTTTAATAAATAAGCAGGGTATGGTGGCATGCACTTGTAGTCCTATTCAGGAGGCTGTGGCAGGAGGACTGTTTGAGCCCAGGAGTTCGAGGCTGTGGTGAACTATGATCGTGCCACTGCACTCCAGCCTAGGGTGACACAACAAAATCCCATCTCAGAAAAAAATAATTTTTAAGCCCAGAACTCCAAATGCATCCCTTTTACAGTTTACTTTTTTACTGTTTCCTCACTTCAGTCTTTTGGAAGCTTTCTAAATCTGGACTGTCATCCATCATATCAGTAATTACTATCAATGTTGAATCTGACCTTCATAAGTTTCAAAACTACATCTTTATGCCAATTACTGATTGAAGTGCTGAGGACAGGACTTCAAAGTAAGAAACTGCAGGATAAAAAAATAAAGACTTGCCCCCAAATTGGCAATGAAACAATTTATAGGGTAAGGTTTTTTCAATCAACTACCAACTCCATCTAACTGCATTTCATCAGCTAACATTTCTCTTTCTTCTCTAATTTAGATACTGCCCTAATATTGTAGCTGCTAGCCACATGATGCTACATATAAGTAATTAAAATTAAATAAAAATTAATCAAACATTGGCCACATTTCAAGTGATCCACAGCCATGTGTGGCTAGTGACTGCCATGTTAGACAGAAAATATACAACACTTCAATCATCAGAAAAGACAACATTAGTTTAGAAGATATTTTAAGTCCACTATAAAATGTTCTGCTCAAATCCAGATAGAATATGTTTACCTCACATAATTTATTTATCTAGTTGTATCATACTTGCCACCAGTTAATTTTTTAAAGTCCATAGTTTATATTGGAATTCATTCTTTATACTGTACAATCTACAGGTTTTGACAAAGGTATAATTACTATAATGACATGTATCCACCATTACAGTATCATACAGAATAGGTTCACTGCCCTAAAAATTCCCTGTGTTCCACTTATTCATCCCTTTTTCCCTTTCCCCAAATTCCTGACAATCACTGATCTTTTCATTGGCTCCATAGTTTTGATTTTTCCACAAAGTCATACAGTTGGAATCATAGAGTATGTTGCCTTTTCAGATTGGCTTCTTACATTCAGCAGTTTTCACTTAAGGGTCTTCCAATTTTTTGTGTGTGGCTTAATAGCTCATTTCTTTTTATCACTGAATCATATTCTATTATATGGATGCATCACAGCTTGTTTATCCATTCACCTAATGAAGGATATCTCAGTTGCTTCCAAGTTATGGCAATTACGTCTTCGTTTTCTTTTCATTAAATTCTGCTTTTTATATATACTATCATGTCTATGAAAATATGCAAACAATTCCTATACAGGCAAATGCTAAAAAGATACTACTAAATTGTACACTTTTCATTTTTCCTTATTTTTATCTTTTCCAACTTTTCTATAATAATAAATATATATTATTTAATCATAGAAAAAATTTTACTTTATTTTTAAATACATACCAGATTTTGACTTATCAATTTTTTCACTTTTTATCTGCTAAGTACACAAAACACCATTAATTTAATAAAGTAAATTTTCACATTTTATTTAGAATAAACACCAGAAATGTTAAACAAAAAAATCTCTTATCATGTAGACAAGAGCAGCCAAAAACTAATAGTACAAGGACCAATCATTAGACAATTTAAACTTTATTTCCTCTTTCAAAACTTATTTTTCAAATGTGAAACCTTTTTTTTGGCCAAACACAATTTAACCACTTGGGAATCATGTTGATATACAATATTTTCTTAAAAATCTTATCACTGAAAAAATACTTTGGTAATTTAATAATACCAATAATTATCATTTCATAATAACAATAAATTTTTTAACAATTTAATCATTTGAGTTAACAGGCCAATTCTTTAGCCTAATATCTAACTGGAACTGGTTGAGAGGGATGGAGATACGATAAGTGCAATGTCTATTACAATAGTTCCCCCTTATCCTTAGGGGATATGTTCCAAGATTCCCAGTGGATGTCTGAAACCAAAGATGATATCAAACGCTATTATAAACTATGTTTTTCCCTATACATACATAACTATGATAAAGTTTAACTTATAAATTAGGCACAGATTAACAACAATAACTAATAATAAAATCGAACAATTGTAACAATATGCTAACATCACTACTCTTGCACTTTGGGGTCATTATTAAGAAAAATAAGGGTTACTTAAACACAAGCACTGTGATACTGCAACAGTTGATCTGACAACCAAGAAGGCTACTAAATGACTAACGGGTAGATGGTGTCTACAACCTAGATATGCTGGACAAAGGGATGATTCACATCACAGGTGGGATGGAGTGAGACAGTGTTAAATTTCTCAGAACAGAGCATAATGTAAAAATCAATGAATTGTTTCTGGAATTTTCCATTTAATATTTTCAGACCACAGTTGATTGCCAGTAACTGAAACCACAAATAAGAGGGGACTACTATATATTCTTTTCAAGTAGAAGAGACATGGCATTTTGAACTAAGCTAGTTAGGAAAAGGAATAGCAGTTTACACCCAGAAATTAAATTTTAATTGAGTATCTGAATAGCCAGATTTATAAACTCGAGCAAATGGGAGAGATATTGCTTTTCAAGTAAGCTCATTTGTTTATATATCAAAAGGAAATGAACATTTTTTACAAAAAGCAATACCTGAAACTCATCATATATACGTTCAATATCTGTATGAGATTTACTACATTTCATGGTAGACTGGCAACACATAACAATAATGTTTGGTCTCTTTCCTTATTGGCATGGACAGTAAAAATCACAGCATTTATCAGGGGACCAACCTAGATCTACTTCAGGGGGTTTGCAAGCCACAAAACTTCCTATACAGAAATTCAATCCCCAAGAATATTATATCACACATCATCACCTTTTGTGGGCATCAGTTGATATACAAAATGCATAAGCAACTAAGTTAGGAGAACCTGTACTCGTATAAAACTAGAGACAAGGTTAAAATGACCAAAGTGAAGAAAAACAGAAATAAGACTAATGTAAGTAACAATGAAATCCTCGTTGTTTTTTTTTTTTAATTTTTGTTATTTTTCTCCAGAATTATCAAAATACTTAATAAGGGCTCTAGTGAAGTTATTTGTATTAAAAACAAAATATTCACCATGATTAATTTTCCATTACATTGATCAAACTAGGTTTTTCAATTTTAACCCTAAGTAGAAAGAATAATTGAATAAGTGATTATTGGTCACTGACTGTCAAAGTACAGTTGTAATAATGTAAATTCTATATATTGAATTTAGTTAATCCACTATTTTCAAGTTTCAGAATGTTTGTAAATGGCTAAACCCTTAAACAGTTTGTCAATAAAAAGAATGATCTTATAAAGATAAATCATTTCTTTTTTTTAACAAAACACTAAAATGTATTTTACTTTTAATTTCTTCTTAAAATTATCTGAAAAACCCCTTCCCTTTTATGCCTAAGAGAGGAAGGAAGATGCCTCCTGAGAAAGAAGTAGTATCAATTAATGATAATACAATTAATGATGAAGAAAAGATACCACAAAATTCATGTCTTAATGCACCTCCTCTGCTAGAAAAGAAAAAGAGAAAAAACAAAAAGATGCACCCAAACTTAAAAACAAGACAAATATCTCCCTCAACCAGAAATTGGGCAAAACAGGCAAAGCACTGAGCAGGGCTAAAATTGTAGTCAGCGGGGCTCCAGTTCTGGACAGCAAGGCCAGGAGTTTGGCTTCTGTGGAGTAACCTAGACAAAAACTGGTCCATTCAACATGGGAACTAGAGTTCTATTTGAAGCCAGGGGATGGGAATAAAGCTTTCCTATTCATGAAAAGGAGGTGAAAAAGAACTATCACCAAAATGATCCCTGGGGCCACAACTACTACAGAAATCTAAGTCAAGGAGTAGGGAGGAATGTGACGGGGGGAAGCTCCAAATGAACATCAGTCTAAAATTAAAATTCTAAACTATATGAAGAAATCTTACACTAAAAATGACAGTCACTGAAGTCAACAATGAAACATAAATTCCCTACAGAAGAAAGTAAAATGGGACGTGACAAAGACTTTAAAATAAATAATATTATGAAGCTTAAAAGATCAACAAAGCAGTTACTTAATTAAAGGAATTTATAAAACAAAACAAAAAAGTAAAACAAGAACTGGTGGATATAAAAAGAACCATGTGGAAATCTAGATATAAAAAATAGTCACTAAAATAAAATTCAACAGAGTACTAAGAATTCACCCAGAATGCAAGACAGAGGTAAACGGATAAAAAATATTTTAAAAGCATTGAAGAGAGGATATATGGAGGATATATAGTGAAAGGTTCCAATATATCTCTAATAGGATTTTCAAAAGATGAAGACTAGTGAGAATGGCAGAAAGGCAATGTTCAAAAAGGTTATAGCCTAGAATTTTCTAAGATTGTAGAAAGACATGACTATTCAGATTGAATGCTTATAAAGGAATGACAAATTAGATGGTTTTAAGTCTTTCATCAACCACAAATGATGCTGGAAGGAAGTGGAGTAATAAATTTAAATGCTAAGAGAATGATCGTCAACCTAGAGTTTAACTCCCAACTGAACTATTATTCAAGAATAAAGACAAAATTAAAATATTTTAAGACATAACAAGGTGGACGCTCTTTTTGGCCTCCACCCACCTGTATCCAGATGCCCAAAATAAACAGTGTTTTGCTATTAAAAAAAGAAAAACAGCAAAGACTAAAAACTTATCACCCACTGAACCTCACTAAAGAATTCTTAAGGAAGTACCGCAATAAAAAGAAAACTGAATCCAAAGCAAAGTCATATTAATATGAGAACCAGAGAGCACACTCATAATAAAGAATCCAAAGGAAAGTCATAGAATCTAAGTAACAGCAAACTCATAAAATACGCCAGTAAATTTAATTACAGACTCTAAAACAAACTATTTTTATCCTAAAAAATGAACTAAAACTCTAAATAGTAGTAAAATGGTCAAGAGGAAGGTATTTGGTGGGTGGAAGAAGCATTTACAATTACACATTTATATTTAAAACTAATTTAAGAGTACCCATTAAAAGCGAAATTCAATCTATTAGCTTCCAAAACAGAAAGAATAAAAGGGAATATAAAAACTTTATCAATCCAACAAATAGGTGGGGGTAGAATGATAAACTCACCAGGTTAGAAACTAAAAGATAATCCTCTAAATAGTTTATGGATTACAATTGAACAATAGAAAGTACACATCAAATCAAATACAGCTGAAGTAATACTTAACAGCAGAAATTTTGGAAAGAATGGAACGACCAAAGTGCTAACAAAGAAATAGAGCTGAGCAATACTTAAAAAAAACAGAAAGAAGGAAATAAATAGAATTTAATAAAATAAAAATAAAGATATATTTATTTTTAATTGCCAAAATTTGTAAGCAACAAACATGTCCTTCAATAGGTAAATGGATAAACAAACCGTGCTAGATCCATATAATGAAATATCATTCAGTGCTGAAAATGAATGAGCTGTAAAGTCATGAAAAGACATGGAAGAATCCTAAATGCATAATGCTAAGAAAAGAAGCCAATCTGAAAAGGTTATGTACTAATATGATTCCAACTACATAACATCTGAAAAAAGCAAAACTATGCAAACAGTAAAAAGATCAGCGGCTCCCAAAGGGTCAGAGGGAAGAAGGGATAAAATGGTGCAGCACAAAAGATTTTTAGGGAGGTGAAATTATTCTGCATGATACTGTGATGATAGAAACATATTATCATATATATGTCAAGGTCCACAGAATGTACAGTATTGAATTCTGATGTAAACTATGTATTGTGTTACTATACAATAACATAAATATTGGCTCATCAATTGTAACAAATGTACCACTCTAATGCAAGATGCTAAGAACAGGAGAAAATGGGGGGAAGGGTGACATACAGGAACTCTATACTTTTTGCTCAATTTTTCTATAAACCTAAAACGGCCCTAAAAAATAAAGTTTATTAATCAAAAATAAAAGTTGGTACAAAATTCAAGAAAAAAAGAATTATAAAGCTACTATCAATCAAGGTGATTATTCCCTTAATGTAGGTAAATTTTTGTAAAGCTGAGGGGTTACATAATTTAAACAAAAACTATACAGCAAAATGCCTTATATGTAAAAGATAATTAACATATCTTTGTGGAGAATATAAGTAAGTAATGAAAAGAGGGAATTAGTGATCAATATAAGGCCGTTTTCTATCAGCTTTAGACATCAGGTCATAAAATACGCATTTCTTTGGGAATTTCACATTGAAATGAATTTTTTCACATACAATAAAATAAATCTATAAAATCACTTTATTTTTTTAGAGTATTTCAAATGTTATGAAGATTATTGGTAGTTATTGATAGCATAAGAAAACAAGCACTTATAAACAGTTTAAAAATTTTACAGAAGAAACCAATTTCCATTGTCAAACAAATATATCTGCTATCACCAAGTGTAACTAAAAGACTTTCAGGCTTATTTCAACCTCTTAAGTATTTAAAGACTGGAAAACTGTCAGATGTGTTAATATTTAAAACTAATATGCGCTGAATTAATAAAACCTAAAACATATGTGGAAAAACTAAAAATAAAGAGCAACAAAGCCAAAAACTGGTTTTCTGAAAACAAAGCAAACATTACTCTAGCAAAACTCAGGAGATAAGTAGAGGAAAGACAGATATAAAGAAAGAGGAAACTAAAAGCTAGTGTAAAAATTAAAAGAAAAAAATGAGAACAATACGAATAACTTCATAGCAAAGGCTGAGTACTCAGATGAAATAGCTAATATCATAGAAAAAGACAATTATCAAACTTGATTTAAGAAGCAATAGAAAGTCTGAATAAAACAACTGCTAGAAAATCTGAATTGGTAATCAAAGTCTGCCCTCCAAAAAGACACCGGGCCATACTGTTTTAGAGGTACACTAGTATTAAACCTTCATGGAACAGATAATTGCTTTCTCACTTTTTTGAAAATTTTCTGAAAACAGAAAAAGAAAGCTTCAAAAGCTTATTCTGTCAAACTGGAATAATGTTATGTATTAAAACAGGATAATTTACAAATTTTCTAATCTGGCTGTGGTTCTAAGCATAACATAAGGATATAAAAGTGATAGAATGCATCACTGCCTAACCACTAAGGCTTTAAGTAAAATAAAAGAGACATTCTGATTCTCATAAATTAAAATAAACATTTCCTTTTTAATTATACAGACACATGCATTTTAAAAATTAGACTTGTTCTCAGATGCAGATTGGAATATTTTTTACCATTCTTTGAGTTGTCTTTTCACTCTGCTGATTGTTCCCTTCACTGTGCAGAAGCTTTTTAGTTTGATGTAGTCCAATGTGTTATTTTGTTCTGTTGTCGATGGTGGAATCTTATCCAAAATATCCTTGCCCAAACCAATGTCATGAAGCATTTCTCCTATGTTTTCTTCTAGCAGTTTTATCATTTCTTACATTTAAGTCTTTAATCTGTTTTGAATTGATTTTTATATATGATGAGAGATAGGCGTCTAGGTTCTTCTAGCTTCTTCTGCATATCGATATCCAGTTTCCCAGCAGTATTCATTGAAGACACTGTCCTTTCTTCATTGTGTGGTCTTGGCACCTTTGTCAAAAATCAGTTGGCTGTAAGCATGTGAAGTTATTTCTGTGCTGTCTGTTCTGTTCCATTGGTATATGTGCATATTTTTATGCAATTACCATGCTATTATATTTAGTTACTATGGCTCTGAAGTAATATATTTTGAAGTCAGGTAATGTGATGCCTTCAGCTTTGTTTTTTTTTGCTCAAGATTGCTTTGGCTATTGTGGATCTTTTGTGGTTCCACACTAAATTTAGGATTGTTTTTTCTATTTCTATAAAGAATGTCATTGGTATTTTCATAGGAATTGCACTGAATGTAGATCGCTTTGGGTGGTATGGACATTTTGACATTAGTTCTTTCAATTCATAAGCATGGGGTATCTTTCCATTCATTTGTGTTTTTTTCAATTCCTTTCATCAATGTTGTATAAGTTTTCAGTGGAAAGGTCTACCTCCTTGGTTAAATTTATATCCCCATTTTTTTTTGTAGCTATTATCAATGGGATTGTTTTCTTGATTTTTTTTTTACTGTTAGTGTATAAACATACTAATGATTTTTATGTTGATTTTGTCCTGCAAATTTACTGAATTTATTAGTTCTAACAGGTTTAAAAAAAAAAAAAAAAGACTATGTTGCCCAGGGTGGAGTGCAATGGCTAGTTACAGGCACGATCATAACACACCGCTGCCTCAAACCCCTGGCCTCAAGCAATTCTCCTGCTTCAGCCTCCTGAGTAGCTGGGACTACAGATAACAATTTTTTAGTGGAGTCTTTAAGGTTTTATACACATAAGATCATGTCATCTGCAAATAGGTAAAACTTAACTTTCCCCTCTCCAAGTTGGATAACTTTTATTTCTTTCTCTTGCCTAATTACTCTGGCCAGGACTTCTAGTACTGTGTTGAATTGAAGTTGCAAAAGTGGTCATCCTTGTTTTGCTCCAGATCTTAAAGGAAAAGCTTTCAACTTTTCACCATTCAGTATGATATTAGCTATAGATTTGTTATATATGGCCTATATTGTGTTGAAGTACAATCCTTCTAATTTGTTGAGAGTTTTTAGTCATAAAGGAATGTTGAATTTTGTCAAATGCTTTTTCTACAAATATTGAAATGATCACATGGTTTTTGTCCTTCATTCTGTTAATGTGATATATCACTTTTATTTATTTGCATATGTTGAATCATCCTTGCATCGCTGGGATGAATCCCACTTGATCACAGTGAATGATCCTTTTAATGTGCTCTTGAATTTGGTTTGCTAGCATTTTGTTCAGGATTTTTCCATCTATGTTCATTAGAAGTATTGGCCTGTAGTTTTTTTTTTTTGTTGTGTCCTCATCTGGTTTTGGTATCAGGGTGTGCTGGCCTCATAGAATAAGTTTGGAAGTATTCACTCGTCTTCAATTTTTTGGAATAGTTTGAAAAGAAGTGGGATTAGCTTTTCATTAAATGTTTGGCAGAACTCAGAAGTGAAGCCATCAGGTCCTGGGCTTTCCTTTGATGGAAGACTTTTTTATTACTGATTCAACCTTGTTATATGTTGTTGGTTTGTTCAGATTTTCTATTTCTTTATGATTCAATCTTGGTAGTTATGTGTGTCCAGGAGGGGGTTAATATCCAGAATATATAAGGAAGTCAAACAACTCAATCACAAAAAAACAAATAATTGATTGAAAAATGGGCCAAAGGCCTAAATAGACTTTTCTCAAAAGAGGATATACAAATGGCCAGCAGGTATATGAAAAAAATGCCCAACATCACTAATCATCAGGGAATGGAAATGAAAACCATACAGATTTCTCAAAGAACTAAAAGTATATCCTCAAGTAATTTCTCAATCTAATATTTATGTTTACAAACCCACAGTTAAAACATAAGCCAAATGTTTTTATTCATCTCATACACCATTAACAGAAATTTATCCTTTATTTTACTGATAAAATGCATTTATCTTATTTCTTCTTCAAATCAATACATTACAGGTAACTCTCAATATGTAAAATCTTTGTATCCATGTGTTTCCCCAAACTAGTCTCAACAACATTCATTTTATCACATACAATTTTCCTGCCCAATCCTCTCGTAAATATACGTGTGAAACTTCCAAAAGCAGGGGACTTAAGGAAGCAAGATAAAGGCAATGGGTTGATCAAACTTTGTTAGATTACATTTTATCTCCCAAAACTTAAGAGTTATTTGGCACACAGTAGAGAATGAATGACTGACAATGAAATAATGAACAGTGTAAAACAGAGAAGGAAAAAAGTATGAAATTTGACAAAATGTCTTACTCCTTGAGTAACCATTCCAATTAAGAGCAAAATAGTTTGGAATCTGTTATTGCTGCAAATGGGAAACATTCTCAAGTCTTCACTGTGAGCTGAATATATTTTTTACTCATATCTGTAACAAAATGATATATGACCCCCAAAACTCTTGGAATTTATAGATATCTTAAAAGTCATCAAAATGTAACCTTCTAGAAATTCCAACAAAGTGATGATCCACCATATACTTCTATATCTCCAATAACGAATCTCATTACTCACTAGAAGAGCTCAATATATTTATAGGACCCTGAAAATTGAAAAGGTTTGACTGAGCTGAGATCTATCTTCATGTACCTTCTACCTAGACATCCTAGTTATAAACCTTGGACCACCCTTCTTCCATTTACAAATATTATATTCATCCTCATACCTCGCCATAGCTTTTTCTTCAAAATGATTTGAATAACAGCAGGGTTTTTTTTCATAAGGAGAAAAAAAGCGACATACAACCAAGATAAAGAAAAGATATGGCTTATGTTTTCCTAATACAGATTATAAAACTTAAAAGACCTGTTATAGTATGTGAAATACTTGAAGTCTCTTGACTTTACCTAAATGTTACATTTAGCTGAAAGCAGAACTAACGAGTCTTGAGCTTTCCTCATGAATATTTCATCCATCTTAAAGTAAAAATAGGAATGAATAACCTAATATAGCAGGCAATGTAGAAGTGACAAGAACCTTGTGAGAAAATGGCCATATCACTGTCGAGTATACATACAATATGGACATATTCAGATATATTCACAAATTAAAAACAGATAAAAGATACATCTGATCCAAATAACATTCCACTCAAAACCAGTGAGTACTTTTGGATGCAAAATTTTCAATGACAGGAATACATTCCAAAAAAAAAAAAAGAGTATGAGTAAATATTTAGCATAAAAGTCTTTATTGCAATGTTATTTACAATAGCAAAAACCTAGATATAACTTAAATCTTCCATAGCAATTTAATAAACTAGAATCTGATGAAAAATCTAGTATTTTGTGACCATTAAAATTATTATACAATAGAATATTGTCATAAAATATGCATAAAAGAAAGTGTTAATGGAAAAACACGTTCAAAATTGTAGATACTGCATGACCCAATTTTTAAAGTGCTTGTATTTTTAAAAATATATATACTCCAAAATATTTGCAATGGTTATGGCTGGATAATGGTGGGATTACAGATGATTTGGTTCCTGCATTTTGTTTAAAATTATTCTAAATGTTCTACAATTATGATATATTTTTTGAAATTAGAAAAATAAAGTTGTATAAAAATGGGTGGCATTTAAAACTGAAATTTCCATCACAATCCTGAAAACAACAGAAAAAAATTGATTGGTATCTAATAAAATACTATGGCCACACTAGTAGCCATAAACTAAAAAAATAAAAGGGACATGGGAGAAAAAAACGGTAACAAAATCACAATAAAAAACAAATACAAGCCAGGTGCAGTGGCACATGCCTATAGTCCCATCTACTTAGGAGGCCGAGGCAGAAAGATTGCTTGAGCCCAGGAGTTCGAGGTAAGCCTGAGCAACTTAGCGAGACCTCATCTCTAAAATTAAAAAAAATACATTTATACATATATATTTTAAAAACCGATAATAATATGTCTACAAGGTTAAGTCTCCAAAAGTCTATGCACACAAAAAATAAGACAAAAAGTCCCTTTATCAATGCCTGAGGCAAGGAAATAAAACCAAGGAATGTTTTTTCCTCTGAGAGGAAGATAAGAGAAGTAGTCAATTCTAACTTTGCTTGCATCTTCTCTTATAGAGAATATTAGCATAAAACAGGAAAGAACAGAACAAAACCCATAAATATTGCATGCTACCTATGGTGAAGGAGACAGTAGTAAGGAATATCCTAACCTAATGAATCATATCACAAGGTTCAGGACCCATTTTCAGATTTGATCTCAGAGTCACTGATACCTCTGAGAAATAATTAAAAAAACATAAGTGCCAGATGAAGGCAAAAGTCCCCAATTTGAAAATAGAAAAGATAAAAACGATGAGTTATGAAAACTATTAGGTTATTAACTATGGAATGTCCAATTTCCTTAAGCACCAAGTTTGACAGTTGATATCTCTGACATTTCACTTCGACACTTCTTGTTTGTTTGTTTGTTTGTTTGTTTTTTATTGCGAAGGTACATCCTCATTCTTTCAAACGCACATTTTGGCTTGTGATTATCTTTCAAATTTTTTTTTTAGAGCAATTTTTGTGAAACTGTGGATAAGTCAAAAATTTGTGTTATTTTTTAATATGAGTTCTGTTGTGGAACCAATGCAGTGCAGACAGCTCGAAATATCAACTAAGCGTTTGGGAAGGATGTGGCTAATAAACGCACAGTACGTCAATGGTTTGAGAAGTTCCATTCTGGTGATTTTAACCTTGAAAATGAGCCACATGAGTGACCGGAGACCACGGTGGATAATGATAAGCTGAAATCTGTAGTGGAGGCGAATCCATCTCAACCTATACGTGAATTAGCAGTAAGGTTTGACGTTCCTATTCCAATAATATTGGACCATTTGAAATCAACCAAATTGGCAAGGTAAAAGAAGCTGGATAGATGGGTACCGCATTATTAAATGAGCGTCAGCAGAGAAATTGTCTTGAAGCTTGCCTTTCTTTGCTGCCACAACATAAAAGCGAACCATTTTTATAACATATTGTTACACGTGATGAAAAATGGATTCTTTTTGACAATTGCAAACATCTGGCACAATGGTTGGATAAAAATGAAGTGCTGAAACACAGTCCAAAACCGAATATTCATCAAAAAAAGCTAATGGTGTCTGTTTGGTGGTCCATCACTGGTATTGTATTATTCACTACAGCTTCAATTGATTACAGCAGATGTCTACTACAACCAATTGGATGAAATGATGAGGATGCCTGTGATTAAGCAGCCAAGATTGGTCAACAGAGACAGGTCAATCCTCTTGCAAGACTACATGTCACAAAAAACAACACCGCTCAAACCGCAGAAGCTGGATTTAGAAACTCTCTGTCATCCACCGTATTCACCAGACCTTGCAACAACTGACTACCGCTTCTTCAAAGCTTTGGACCACTTCTCGCAAGGAAAAATATTCAATTCTCAACAAGCTGTGGAAAACACCTTTCACGATTTCATCACCACTTGCTGCCCAGGCTTCTTTGCTGCTGGCATAAACAAGCTACTGTTAAGATGGCAAAACTGTGTCGACAGTCTAGGCACATACTTTGATTATTGTACTGCGTCTTGTTTGAGATGTGATAAACTAAACTTTTGATTCAAAATTGGACATTTCATATTTAATGACCTAATAAATAACTGTAAGTTTAACATCAACACATGGCAATGTAATAGAACAGACAACAGAATTCACAAGTAAAGCCCTGACAAAATAATTTTAATTCTTTTCCTATGAGATTATTAGGTTATTCGTTCTTGAATCAGCAAAGCAATTAAAAGTGTGACATCTCTGAAGACAAGATAATGAAAAGCATTCTACATATCAGTACTATTAGAACATTGAAAATTATATTCATAATGGATTAATATCAACATAGAGAAAAACTGAAGGAGTTTTACACTTTAAAAAAGACTAAAAGAAATGAAAAACATAACTGCCAACATATGTCTAAAACATAGTCACGTAAGAGTAGGGGTCTATGACTTTGTTACCCCATTGTACAGATACAGGACTAAATGGCAGAAATAATAGGAATAGAACCAATTAGCAAAGCAAATAATTTACAATAAAACTACTCTGGAAAGAAATGGGATGCCTTTTGGGGAAACAAACAAACAAACAAAAACCTCTCCATTAAAATAAGTACACCTCATTACACAGAGATCACCATTTGGATAAAATGCTAGAAACACAAATACTACATTGGGTGGGGAAATTCTATGATTCTAAACATTCTACATTCTCATAAAGTATAATTTTCAACTGGGGGAGGGGGTAGAGGCTCTGATTATTTGGTGGAAAGACTATAAAAAAAGCAATACATAATTGGTCCTCATAGCTGAAGAGATACTATTTTACTTCCAATCTGGTTGATAGTGGTATCCTTATGGCTCAGTAGGGCTAAGGCTACCAAAAAGAATGTACAGCACCTAATAGATGGAAAACCTTTTCATAAAGCACCAATGTTAACCTTTCAACACAGTAATATTTTAAATATCCTATTCTAGGTACAAAAAAAATCACTACACCCTCTTTGCCAAATTGTAATACAAACTCTCAATGTGTGGTCCAGAATCTCTAAGATCCTTTCAGAAGGGTTAAG
Organism: Daubentonia madagascariensis; assembly: GCA_023783475.1. Classification (NCBI taxonomy): domain Eukaryota; kingdom Metazoa; phylum Chordata; class Mammalia; order Primates; family Daubentoniidae; genus Daubentonia; species Daubentonia madagascariensis. The sequence goes on from JAKFHU010002080.1 coordinate 46,493,644, forward strand.
GTCAAAATTGTTTGACCATGAAGTAAAAACTGTTTTCACAGTAATACTAAAACATTATTTAACTTTTTCATTCTCATCTTCCCACAAGTATAAAGTAAGTGGAGTTAGCAGAGGCTACAAAACATAATGTGTGACATCAGAACAGACTGCATGCAGAAGTACATATGAGAATCTGGCTGTCTTCTATTAAGCCAGACATTGAACTGATTTTAAAAATGTAATATAATGCCACTCTTCATACTATATACTTTTTTATTTTAGAAAATAATCATTTTTCATAAAAATTTTATTCATATTACAGTAATATAAATTTAATAATTTTGATTTAATAATAAAATACTTATGAAATCATGTAATATATTAAAAATTTTCAGTTTTAATTTCTAACACAATAAATATCAATAGAGTTAAATAACATAAAGAAGAGCTCTATGAAGTCACCAATAATTTTTAAGAATATAAAGGAGTTTTGAGAACAAAAAGTTTGAGGGACCACTATAGTAAACCACTATAATTATTCTACATCAACATTTCACAGGATGCTAAAATCATCTGTGATGCAAATAAGTACTAAAAAAATATACTTTGCCCTCAGAAGACATTCTAACCAAATAACTCCCACTTCTTGAGATAAAGCACATGTCTGGAACAGGGTTAGGTTCAGAAATGAACTTGCATGGGTCAAGTAACAACACCTGCATAGAGTCAAGAGATAATGCTAACAGCAAATGTCAAACCACAAATGCTATAAAGAAGGACTCCATCTGCACAAAACAAACCACAATCGTATCAATAAAACTCAAAACTCACTTTTCTAAGAACTGATTACACAGTAAGTCCATCAATATTTACCTCAGCATTAACAGCTCTGCAAATAGCATTTAACATTGAAATAATACTGAGATATGTGTACTCCAATACACCTCCAATATGCCGGTCTTTCAGATCCCAATTTACATATTTCTCAAGTGTTTTTCTATTAACACCTTTCTATTTCAACACGGACTGTTAAAATCAGAACTTACCTCAAAAATTGAATTTAAAAGATTTTCTTTATGACAGTGAGACATAAAAAAGCAAAAAAAAAAATATTAAAAATAATTATTCTCTAAATCAAGACATAGCCTTTAAAAATCACTTTATGACTTGAAATATCCATATATAATAAGACATAGATAAAAATTTATTTACTGATCTGTAAGGTATACACTCATATATAACAAAGCTGTGATATGTGCAAATATATGATGCTAACATTTAAGAGCCTACAGTTTGTGAAACATTTTGCTAAGTGCTTCACATATATTATCTCACAAATCCTCACAGCAACATTGTGAAGCAAATTATTTTACAAATTAGGGAAATGAGGTTCACAAGGGCTTAGTAATTAGGCCATAGTTAATAACAAGTAAGCAAACAGACAGAATTAAACCTGGCTTTATAAGAAAAGAAATTCTGTCAAACAGCCTTGCCAGTTAATGCTCTTCTCTTAAAAATGTGACAGCATACTGGATAGGAGTGGTAGACCTATGTTGAGAAAAACGTCTCAGAATTTCTACCACTGTCTTGCTTTGTGACTTTAGTAAACAAGTGAGCCTCAGGGTTTTTTCATCTTTATACAGAGGATACCACTCCTACCTGCACTCAAAACATGGTAGCTTTACTAACACTACTACTTTCTAGGGGGAAAATTTCTGCTGAAAGTCCATTAACTGTACAGTCCCAATAGAACATTCCTTACTGCTATAATTCTGGTTATGAAACAGCAACAGCAAGATGATGTCTGTACCAACAATGGACAGGTTTTGATTAAGTAAGTAACATGGAATGTTCAAGTTTTATTTGCTTCTGGGACTTAAAATATACTAACTTTAATAAATATTTTTAAAGGAAATAAATTTCAAGAGCATAAAGAACCTTAAACATTTTCTAGCCAATCAAATGCTAAGTTTGAATCATAACAACTATAGCCTCAACAGAAAAACTACAGAAATCAAAGAAGAAATGCCCTCAGGAGAAAGTAACTTAGAGGCTCAAGGTAAGGAGGGAAGAAAGGATGGTATCGGGAAAAGCTAAGAAGTGGGCTATTTTTTTAGTTTAACACACAGAACATAGGAGTATTTTATATGCAATGACTTCCCTGAGGAATTATTAAAATTTATCTTAAACAGGATCTGAAAGTTTCACTTTGTCTCTTATTTCAGCCAATTCCTTATTTGGAACTCTAAAAAGGGAAAGCATTGTTTCTAAAGAAACTATGAATTAAGAGTAAATGCCAAAGATCACCCTACATATTTAAGATGCTTGATATTTCAAAGCACCAAATACAGGAATACATACAGATCTACTTCTTGGCAAACAAAGTACCCACTGGAGTCAGAATGTCTGAATTTAAATCCTGGATCTACTACTTATCCTTTAACCTCTGACAAATTTTCCAATATCTCTACACTCATTACTACTCTATAAAATCCCTACCTCTAAAGAGCAATAATCCGTAAGGCTGACAAAGCATTTCCTTAAGGTACCAGCAAAGCAGCAGTACCAAAAAGTTAGAAAAACTTTTTTTTTAATAATTTGATGTTTGAAAAAGATGTCAACTTTGCCACCATGGTAACAAATGAAATTTTGTTATTCTTTCTTATTGTTTGCTTTAGTACGCTATTTTTAAAATTTTTTAATCACATACGAAAGGGGAGGAGAAGTGCCTCAGAGTATAACCTTTTCCATTCTTAGGGCTTTTAACAGTCTTTAATCCAGCACTGCCTACCTCAAAGCATTGCTATAAAGATTTAATGAAGCCATGCACATAAAGCACTTAATATAATGCCTTATGTCATACATTAATGCCAGTCATTATTATTATTACTATTGTCATTAGCATTATGCCTCTCCACATGTTTCAGACTGGAACCTTTCCCTTTCTTACACTGTCTTTGTGGTAAATGTCATCATAGGCATATACTTTTTACTCCCACGTTTCTAACACTAGTTCAACAATAACATGAAGGTCTTTGGGAAAAAAAGACTAAATGGTTAGCCCTTACAAACAGCTTTTTCATCAATTAGTCATTAGGTCAACAAACTTTATTCAGAGCTGGGAAATCGTGTTGAAAAGTAAAAAATCTTTTGGCATAGAAGTAGCTTTATGAATGCTTCCCTTAGATTTATAGGTAAAAAATATGTTACCATGGTTCCACTAAATTTCTGGAGCAATAGCACACAGCATGGTTATTTAAATATTCCTATTTAAACAGTCAAGTAAAAACTTAAAAAGAAATGAAAATTAACTATACTATCATATGAACTGACTACCTTTTTAACTACCCTCTTTCCAGGCTTAAGTGAGGGATTTAAAAGTAAATAGACAACACACAAGGTATAGCACATCCTAAAGTGAAAATAACACTGGTCAAGAACAACTGTATTAAAACAACATTTTTCTACTGAAATATCACTTCAAAATTATACTGAAATTTGCTATAACAACAGAATATAACTGCACAGAAAAAGATCTAAAATATAAACTATGAATAAGCTATACTGTAGAACGGAAATTATCATAATGATCATTTATTTTCATACACAGACAGGAAAACCAAAACACTAAGGGGATGAACCATATAAAATTCTGCCACTCAAGTCACTGATAGAATGTGAAATATTCACTTACGTGTTAAACTAGCCATTAAGCCCTGGTTGAAAAGAGTCACTGAACTAGACCATACAAGCTTCAGAGTAGTATTTATAATATACCTTAACAAGGTGCACAAGGCCTTATCTTATGCACCTTATGCCAACTCTTACCTATCTGCACACCCTGTGTCTCACTCCCCTTCCCCTTTGCATCCTGCACTCGCGCTTTAAAGAACTGCAACTCTCTAAACACACTGTGTTCTTTCTCAAGCTTGAAATATGCTCCCTACCTTTCTGATCCCCTTAAAAAAGTTGAATCTAGTCACATTTTAAGACTTGGCTCAAGCTTAACCTCCTCTATGAATATTTTCCCTATCATACTAACCCTCTACTAAATCTCTGATTTGTTCTTTTATGCCCCCATTTTCTCTGTATATAATATCATAATACCAATGGTATTTGAATACGTCTCCTCTTGCTAAGTAATTAAGGTTATGAATAAGAGAGCAAGGTTGTTATCTTATTCATCTTTTTATGTCCAGTAAATACACTGTACCTAGTAACACAGTAAGCATACAATAAATATATGATGAATAGAAGGATGTATGAATTTAGGTTGAGTTTGCAATGAAGTAGATTATGAAACAATCTTGAGAACTAGAAAATATTCCCCCTCCAACAATCGGATTCAGTTACACCCTGTAAAATTGTGGTAAAGAACTGAGAAATGCAAACTTCACTCTAGATATTGAGAAGGTGAAAGAATAGCTTCATGGCTCACTCAGAAAATAAAATATTCATTAGTTCGATGTTTGTAAGTTTCAGTTCACTACAATCATAATAGGATAATTGCTATGTATTCAATTATGATAAGCAAGTATCAGTAAAATTTTCTTAATAAATCACAATTTTTAAAACAATATTATTTTCAGAATGTTAGAGAAAATTCATTTAATAATGTGAAACATCTGTTATAAATTAAACCAAGTATAAAACATTCAAGGTAAATGAGACTGATCACAGAATTAACAATATAATACCTTACTTCCAAACTAATGTTATGCAGCATAACAACTATCACTACCATGGGTTTAGTCCTACAATATCTAGTCAGGTAATTCCCCAAATTTTTCTCTGAAAAAAAAAAATAGCTAGTTTTTTTTTTTATGACTGATACTCCATGTGATTTAAAAATTCTTAATTCCAATAATAAAAATAAATGACAGCTACCATGTAATGAGTATTTACCATATGCTACTTACCATTTCAGATATGATATCATATTTAATGCTCATATCAATTCTATATTTTGGTATAGGTATCCCCCTTGAGATTGCATAAGAAGGAAACTGAGCTTCTGAGAGATTAAATTATCTAAAGTCTCACAGCAAGTAAGTGGGAAGGGAAGAACTATCTGATGTCAAAGCCTTTGTCCTAACAGTATGCCATCTCCCTTAATCCCTCATCAAATATGTTGCTCATTCAATTTGTCCGGTATTAAAATTGGGTTGGCATTATTCTAAGTTCATACGAGGAAAGAAATATAATGCTAGCATTGAGGGCAAAAACACAAAACCCTCAAGATAAATTTTTTATGTGACATTAAAAGTAATTCATCCCTTTCAATAACATAACCAAATCATGGCACAGAAAGGAATTAAAATAATGTTTTCCTTTATGTGATAGAAAAAAACAAAGATACAAGTCTTTATTGAACAAGTGATCAAAAATATCAAATAGTCCAATTATTTCTAGATCACTCTGGTTTTCAGTGTTTATTATTTATTTATTTATTCATTCATTTCAAGACAGGGTCTTGCTCTGTCATCCTAGGCTGGAGTGCAGCGGCATGATCATAGCTCACTGCAGCCTCAAACTCCTGGGCTCAGGCAATCCTCCTGCCTTGGACTCCTGAGTAGCTAGAACCACAGGAGTGCCCCACCACACCCAGCTAATTTTTTTTTTTTTATTTTGGTAGAGGTGGGGTGGTCTTGCTATGTTGCCAGGGCTAGTCTCGAACTTCTGGTCTCAAGTGATCCTGCTGCCTAAGCCTCTCAAAGTGCTGGGATTACAGGCGGGAGCCACCACATCCAGCTCAATATTTATTTTTTTTAAACCTAAGTGCCCATCAATCTAAATCAGTAAGTCATTTTTTATAAGTAAAATTTCTAATATTTTAAAGTTTATTACATTTTAATCACAAAACTCTCAGAAATATAAAATGGTGTACAAATGTTAATAGTTATTACCAGCGTGACCATATAATTCGTCATTCAAACCTGTATACTTTTCAGAGTAAAAGGGGCACTACTAATTATTACAATGGAACCACAGATTTAAACAGAACTGTCTCAGTAAACAGGACATGTGGACAACCAACTGTTACCCTCTGACTCTTCTGCTACTCATTACACTTGCAGTCCTCCTATAACTATCCAGTGGGAAAGTATATACAATGTCTTATATGTAAAACCATTTGGCAATATATTTGACTATTTTACACAATATTAAAGGAGTACTTTCTTGGCTAATTACCCATGTTTAAAAAGGCTATTTCATTAAGATAGTTCACATTAATACAAAACCTCAGTAACTTCAACTATACCTCATCCTGAAGTTCATCACCACTTTTAACAGAAGCAAGCATATCATATAAAGTGCAGCAAAGATCTTCGATTCTTGGTGCTTCAGTCATTTCCTTCACAGTTGCATTTAAGTATTTCTCAACTTCACACCACAAAAAGGAGGCATTTGTTTTTTCCACAGGCTTGAGCTCTGGAGTGCAATGCTCCTGGAGATGTTCATTCAGAAACTTCTTGTAATCTAGGCTTATAATTTTCTGAGTTTCACCATTTATTGGCAGTTCATCAAAGTGGTCCAAATCATGCATGTCAAATGAAAATGCTAAATTTTTACCAAAAAAAACTCTATCGCCATATTCCTTTTCTGTCATCTGGACAAGAGCAGTAAGATCATCTTGACTAAAATGAGAAATAATTCGACTAGTAGCATTACAAGCTGCAGTGGCAGATGACGATGGAAAAGGGCCAAACATCTGTTTAATAGCCTTTGTCTCCTTGTGACCAACAGAGTCCTTTAAGTGAAATGTCATGAAGAGAAATGCAGCCCCAGTTTCAATTGCTTCTCTCCCATTATCCGTTCCAACTATTTAAAAATAAAAGAAACAATATTAACTCAATTGAATCATGGTTCAAGTTACCAGTTTAAAAAAAAAATTACTACAAATATTCTTCTGAGTAAATCCAACATTCAAAGCCTATCAATAAAGATAACCAATTTAGAAGCAGAAAAACTCATTCCCAAATTCCCAAAGATTTTTAAAAAATCATCAATAATTAAAATAATTACTGGTAAATCATTCTCAGTAATTATTCTATATCTAAGTACAGAAAATACCTAATAACAAACTTTACCTCTTTCCAGAAATAATTTGAGACATTAGCTAAAACTCATTTAAAACCAAATTTTAAAGACTGATTTGAGCTAGTTAAATAAACCAAAGTAAGACACACACACAAAAAATCTGAATTATAGACTTCTGGAGCTAGAATGAAACCTCAAAGATCTATAACCATCTTTCCAATTTGTACCATAAACCTGAGATGATAAGAAATATTTATATAGTTATCATTCAAAAACATTTAATATCAAGTTTAAAATAAGCTTAGCCATATTATAACACACAGAAGAAAGCTGCTGTTTAGAAGAGGCCAGAAATAAATAAATATAAGAGGACGTAAGGGATCAGTCCCTAATTTCTTTAAGGCATTAATTTCTCATATCTAATTTTCTCAAATAAAAGAAGAAAAAGAACCTGTAATTGTGACATGGATTTCAAAGAATATTTCTAAGAGCAGAAAAAAAATTTTGTATCTTCAAAAGGCCCCAAAAGTCAATGTGACTTACCTAAAGTAACATTGGTAAAGTTAGTAATATAATTAACACTAGTTATCTTCCTGAAAACATGGCTCCAATAGCATTACTCACAAATCTTGAACAGCTTATTACAGCTTGATCTAAGCTCTTACCCAGCCAGAAGCTTACCCCATCATTTTTTTCTAGCCTTGCTGGCTATTATACATTTCCTGCTGCAGCAAAAAAGGATTTCTTCACATCCCAAAACCAGGTCTTGTCCTATTCTATACCTATTTCCATACCTTTATTGATCCTTCCCCAAGGCCTCTGATTATTCAAATGCTACTCATGTTTCAGAATCCAGCTTAACTGCCTCTTTCAAGACAAGTACAATGTTATGACCATTGTATTATTCCCTCACTGTACCTTGTCCCAAATAGGTGGATCAACAAAGATTAGTTGATTTAAACTAAACCCAGGCCTCACTGACACCAGACTAGTATTCTTATACTATACTACACTGCCTCAGTAACTTTTCACTATCTGATGTTTACCCATGTGTAGAAGACTAACAGTGCATATGAGTGAAAATAAGTAATTTTACAATGTATGTCTATTACCAATTTCTTCAATAATGAAGTCTACTTTTACTATTATAAATAATTTACAGAACACTATCTGACATAATTATTCTTTTAGTATTTAGGAAAACACACGACAAAAATCTATAAAGTAAGTAGTGATTTTAAGTTAGTTGAATAGTATTTATGTACCTTTTATTTACTCATTATGTACATTTTACTAATGCTTAGAAAACTCAGGTTTTGGATAATTTAGGGATTATGATAATTCTATAGACAATTTAACAGGGTTGGTACTACTGATACTAAAGTCTGAGCAAAAATGGAATTCACATTTACAAATTCATTCTATATCTAACATTGTAAATATATATTCCTTTGTAAAGATGGTGTTGTTATCATTTTGCATGTTGGGATTTTTTTTAAAAACAATTTACTAAAAATTTTCACATTAATTTATCTTTGTCCTAATAAAATTATCTCCATTTTATAGATGCTAAAAGGGAAACTCAGTTTGAATAATTTGGGAAAGATCAAACAGCTATTAAGTCATTAAACAAGATACACAGCAGTCTTCTAACTCCTAAACAAAGTTCTTTCCACTATGCAATACTGATTCCCTACAAATTTCTTGTTTACTAAATAAATTTTAAAAGTAAATAAATCACCTTAAGACATGAATAAATGGAAGAATAGTCTTCTTATATCACTAGAAGTGTAACTAACTTAAATATCCATTATCAGGTTACTAGTTGAATAATGGTACAGCCATATATTGCATTCATTAAATACAGTAGATTCATATATCTAGCCATGAAAACAGTCCATTAATATACTAAGTGGGAGAAAAGTTATCAGTCCACTTTTGAATAAACAGAAAATAATTGTTCTCATACAAACACCAGCAATGATCAAAAATAACTTTTTCAGAGTTTCAAATTGTTAATGAACATTGACTTATGTCTATAAAATTTTAAAAATCACAAATACTTAAAAAATTTTTAACTTCTTTGGGTTGTGGTGCTTCATAAATGTTAATACTCTTGCCGAATTACTAACTCTCCTTCTGTACAATCTACTCCACCACGTCTCTTGAGCTGGACTGACAAGAATGGACATGGGTTCACACCACAATGCGGTTTCTCAAGAGCAAATCTCTATGTACATTGCTACTCTGGGAATTCCAAATTTTGACAAACACTACCAAACAGCATCTATCGGCATGAATGGCTACCCAGAAAAAATAGCGACTACTGCATTCTGAAAACAATGAACTTTTCCAGGGCGCTGAAACACGCGACGACGACTTCCACCTGCCCAGCCTTCCCGCAACCACAAACGCGTGCCTTCCCCCGCTAAGCACCGAGACTCGGGTTCTTCCGCGCTCTGTCGGCGACTGATGACGTATGATGCCGTAGGGGATTGGCTGTTAGCAGACTGCCTGGATAAAAGGGCAGATCAGGATTGGAACAGAGGAATGAGGTCCCAAGCACAGCGGGAGCAAAGGTATCACCCTAATTTGGTGATACAACCTAACCTTGAAGCCAGCTCTCAGCCTTTTGGTGACTAAAATGTATGGAAAGTGTTCGTACAACACAGAGAAAACATATGAAGACAATGAATACAATCAGTTGTCTAACTTACCAAATCTATGGCAGGCTCCACCTCCCCTAAAAAGCCTCCATTAGCTGGCTGAACCAGCACTCAGCTGACTACATGGGAAGGAGAAATTGGGGTGCCCTGAGAAAATGCTGCTAGATTTCTAGAGTAGTAATTTACAATAAGTAGTCATGTTCTTGTTTTCTTACACTACATCCAAAATTGAACATGTCACATTAACTGTGAGAATCTTGTTCCCAAATAACCTGTTATTAATTTCCCTTTATATTTTACATATAATTTAGAACCAACCAATCTTATAAACTATTAGGTTTAAGATTTTTGGTGAGTTAACACTTGCACTCAATTCTTCAAGCTTTTAATATCTGCTTCACACCACTGTTGTAATCTTTCAAACAGGAATCGGGATTTTTAAGAAGTTTAGTTTTGTTACAAGATAAAGTTTTAGTAAAGAATAAAATATATACTAAATAATTTGCAAAAGTTCATAAGAAACTTCAGAACTCTAAACTTGTAAAGAAGCTAGTCTAGAAACCTAAACACCTGGATATCCATACAACAATGAACAAGGATAGACTGTAAACCAGAAAACTGGCTCTACACACCTGGCACTTAAACTGTAACATATTTGAAAGGATTCTCGGTCACTAAAATACTTACATTAATAATAAATACCCTGACTACTTCACAGTTATATTGAGAGCAGATGAGATGTGAAATGCACAATAAACTGTAAGGCACTTCCCAGGATAATAAGAAAAAGCCAAAAGTGAAATAGGCTTGCCAAAAATCACTTTCAAATGGCAGAGTATGATCAGAACTCAATTTGGTGGACTGACTGGTGCTCTTCCAATAAGTCATCTCCAAAGCCGGAAAAAAAAAATCTAAACCTTCTATAGAACCTCACCATATAAAATAATTGGTAACTTGTTAGTGTAAGATTATAAAACATTTTTTTAAGTCAAAGAGTTGAGTGATGGCTACAATCTTAAATCATCCTCAACACATAATTTATGTCTATATTTACTTTTGATTGCAAAATATTAAGAATTAAATAATTGTAAATTGTCACTTTAACAGCCTAGGTTAATAGTTGAGGAATCCTTGAAAAAGGATGAGTAAAAATTTTAATTGAAAATTGAATTAAAAATATCCATCAACTGCTTACATCCTTTATTGATAAGTATTCAATTTAGAAGTTGTCAACAAGAGTTCCTCAACCAATTAAATCTTGATTGTTTAATTGAAAATATTTTACAAACATCTTTTATACTTACAGCTTAATATTGAAACTTTCAAAGCACTCAAATTTATGTTTTCGTATGTCCAAACTTTAAACATCAGTTTTACCCTGACAATTGATATGCAACTGTGAATACCATAACATCATAACCCTGCATTGTTTACTTAAGCTCATTCCATTTATTAGAAGTATCAGCAAGACAGGCAAGCTAGTATAAACATATAGTATTTGAACAGAGATTAGCTATTATCTGATATTTTAATCAGATAATTATGATGATGTTTTCTTTTACAAAGATGTAAAATATCTGTACCAGCAACTTTCCTAAGACATTACATACAATACTGCTTAAAACAAAGTATATTACATAACAAAATATAAAAATAATGATTCAACTTGAACATATACTATACCATGTCTGCATAATTTTACTCCCTCTACATAATCTCCTCCAATGCCTATTATTATAATTTTTAAACAAGTATAGTACCTAAAATTGTCTCATGAATTTTGCTAGTATTTTCCTCATTTTACAGAAAAACTGAGATACAATGAAGTTAAATAACACCAAAGCTACAAAAACAAACCAGGGGTTTTTTAGAGGGTGAGGGGGTATTATACATTTTTCAAATGATCAACAAAATATCAAACTTTTGACATAATAGAAGTAGGCATTTACCATGTGGCTTATTGGGAAATAAACTGAACAATTCCTGTGATATAACTTTAAAATTATCTAAGTAATGTAATTTAATATAATGAGCCTCATTTATTTTAGAGTATAACTCTTTCTGTGCATCAAAGCAACTCCAGGAGTACCTTGCAGTAAATAGGCAAAGTATTCAAGGAATGTTCAATATAGTATTATAATTTGAAGGAGTTACTTAAAATGTTAAGATTATTTACACATTTATATAAAAACTGCTGCCTTCGGGGTAAGCAAATAACTAAAGGAAAGTGAACAGAGAAACGTTATCTGGTAGAGAAAAATAGTGGTAGTACAAGAAATTAAAAATAGTCCATGGCACATCCCTGTGTTGTAAAAACACCCATTTAATTTCATGTACATTCATTGCAAAATGTGAATACTCAACTTACAACTTTAAGACGGCAACCAGCCACTACATTACCATTTCTAGTACTGTAAAATCCTGCATCAAATTACAACATAATTTCCTAAGGAATCAAACAACTAACATAAAAGTTTGAATTAGACTTTATATAAAAGCTTCCTATAATAAAATCATTATTTTGGGCATCACTAAGGAAATAAACCATATCAATAAACACATCACATAGCTCACTGAGAATTAACTGCCATTTTAGATTTTTTTTAATGTCCCAGGAGAAACAAACAAAAAAAGATGACTCAAAGTATACACTTCAGTGTTGCATCAACATATCAGATGCTTGGTAATACTATTGGTAATACTATATGAAAAAATTAACCACAAGTTTTAAAATTCCTCTACTAAAGAATGCAGTGTACTTAAGGAATCATAATTAATCTGTGAGTGAAAAATAATCTAATGATAAACTAAAACAAATGACCAAGAAACCTTGATCTTTTTCCAATTTAGGCAGTGATACAGTATACATTCAATTTATAGCTCTTTTGCCATATCCCCGGGTAATCTGAATTGCCCATTTATACAGCTGATACATTTGCAAAGTCATTTTGATTTTCCTAAGTTATTCAGACATTTTATTTTATAATTGCTCTTGTAAAATGGACATAAATATAACACCTGTCTTTGAAACACTGAAAACACAATCTAAGTCTGTCCAAAGTTTCCTTCTCTGTGAATTCTTTCCTGACTTACCCAGAGTTCCCTGCCCTTTGCACCACTACATCACTAGGCATTTACATTTATCGTAACATTTAACCCACATACAGCAACTATTTGTTTACCAATGTCTATTACTACGTCTAGGTTATAATAAAATTATTCACTGACAGCCATTTACCAGATGCTATTCTAGCCACTTTACAGTACTGCTTCACATCACAACTATACAAGGTAAGAACTGCCATTGCTATATTAGACATGACAAAACAGGTTTATTGATGTTATTTAACTAGCTGCTAGTAACCGAAAGAACTAAATTTGTACTTGCATATAGTAACTAATAATTTGAAATTATCCCAAACTATAAGAAAATAATTTTACAAAAACTTGAAACTGAAAATCAAATATAGTACAAAAAATATAGTTGCAAATATTCTAAACAAAATATTAGCTTACTGGATGCATCCATATATCTAAAAATAAACTACAAGTAGAGTTCATTCCAGGAATGTGAACATGGTTCAATTATGAAAAAATCTAGAAACATAACCTACTCCCAATATAAGCTACTTTTAAAAACCAAACGAAAAACATCGATCACATAGATATGCCTGGAAGTGGAGCAGACATCTGGTAAATAAAAGGCAACAAATGTGAAGAAAAGGGCAAATCATTAGCAGAGACTTGGGCCCTAACATTATTAAGCTGCTGACCTACACAGGGGACTTGTCAGATGAATCCCACTTGGTCTCTTTGTCACTGGAGTAGGTTTTGATATTTGAGCTGAATATATATTCCTAATGCAGTTATTTATGGATGTATAAATATGTGATAAAATATAAAAACAGGCATGAGAATGATAAATACCAATTTATTTATTTATGATATTGGTTACCAGACTGAGCTGGGTACATAAGAGTTCTCACCATGTAACAGCCAAGTGTTAAACTAAATGGTGAATACACAGGCATTTGTTATATTATGTTTTTATTTTTATCAACCTGAAATATTTCATTAAATTTTTTAATATAAAAAAGCATAGTAAATTTCACTCTTTATTGAATATAAAAGTACACAGTATACACACAGCTCAAAGAATCATCACAAAATGAACACACTTGTATAATTTGGTTAACTACTTCCAGAATCAGAACATTATCAGCTCTCCAGAAACCTCCCTCATATTCACTGCCAGTCACTACCCTCTTCCTCAAAGGTAACCACTATTCTGACTTCTAAAACCAAAGATTGGTCATGCCTATTTTTCAATTTCATATAATTAGAATCACACTACAAGACTCATTTTCAATGTTACACATAGCTCTATTTCACTATTGCTATAAGGTACTACAATTTATCTATACTTACAATTTATCTATGCTATTTAACACTCAAATTGGGTTGTTCCTACTTTAAGACCATCACAAATAACGTTGCCATGAATGCACATGTCTTTTTGATGAACATGTATAAGCATTTTTATTGAATATTTATATACCAAGATTTTAAATTTCACAGGTACAACCACAGTAGATACTGTCAGTTATTCAAAGTAGTTGTACCAATTTAAACTTTAGCAGCAGCAGAAAAGAATTCTTGTTTCACATTCCTCATCATGACTAACAATTGCTATGTCAGTCTTTTTAATTTTAACCATTCTTATGGGCATGTAGTGGCATCTCCTTGATTACCAATGAGGTTGAACCCCTTTTCATGTTTACTGGCCAATTATCTTCTTTGAAGTGCTTGTTCAAGACCCTTACTCATTTTTATATGGGATTATCCATCCTTTCCTTATTGATTGGTAATTCTTATTTAATCTGGACACAAGCTCTTTTTTTGGTTATATATCTTGAAGATATATTCTCTTACTCTATGGCTTGCCTTTTTACTTATAATGAATAAAAAGTATTAATTTTAATGCAGTCCAATTTACCAGTAATTCCCTTTGATTGTACTTTGTTTTCTGTTTAATAAATTTTCCCATATACCAAGATCCTAAAGATATTCTTCTACATTATCTTTCAGAAGATTTATTGTTTTGTGTATGTTTAATTCTATATGCTGCTTAGAATTATTTGCATAGGTAAATTTTTTTCATATATACATCCAGCTGACCCAGCACCATATGCTGAAAAAACAGCCTTGCCTCAGTTTCTTTATGGCTTTCATCATAAGTCAAGTGTCTTAATATCTGTGGGTTAGTTTCTGAACTGTATTCTATCACACCAGTCTACTTGTCTATCCTTGGACCAACACCACACTGTCTAAATTACTCACCTTTATAATAAGTTTTAATATCCACTCAACGGGGTGGGGAACCTGCAGCCTCAAGGGCCACATGTGGCCTTCCAGATCCTCAAGTGCGGCCCCTCAACCAAATCCAAACTACACAGCACAAATCCCTTTCTTTATTAAAAGGATTTGTTCTGTAAAATTTGGATTCAGTCAAAGTCCACACTCAAGGATCCAGAACGTCACAGGTTCCCCACCCCTGCCAGACTCTCCCTTTTTATTTTTCAAAGTTGACTAGACTGCTCTTTGCCTTTGAATTTCCATGTAATTTTCAGACTATCTTGTCAGATTACACACATACATACTCTCAAACACAAACACGCTGAGATTTTGATTGGGATAGCATTGAATCTGTAGACCAATTTGGGCGAAAACAATACCTTTATAATAGTGTATCTTCCAATCCTTGGTATATTCCTCCATTTATTTAGGTCTTTAATTTGTCTCAATAATATTTTAGTTTTTCATGAGGAAGTCTTGCTTATCTTTTGTTAAATTCATTCCTAGGTATTTAATATTTTTTGATGCTTTTGTATATGTAAAATAAATTAAAATTTGTAAAATTTTATAAAGTAAATTTTATAAAAATTTACATTAAAAATAAATGTTACTGTTTTAAATGTGCTGCTGGTTAAGTAGAAATAAAATTGAGTTTTATAATGACCTTGCTAAATTCATTTTCTACAGATACAGTCATCTGAATGATGACAGGGTTTTTTTTTTTTGTCTTTATACCCTTTTTCTTGCCATATTATATTAGCAAGAATTTTTAGTACAATGAGAAAGAGAAGTGGAGATAGTCATTCTTATCTAATTCCATCTCGGAGAAGCTTTTAACATTGCACCATTAAGTATGTTTGCTCTAGTTTTTTACAGCTACCCTTTATCAGATTAAGAAAGTCCCCTTCTATTCCTAGTTTCCTAAGAATTTTTATCATAAGTGGATGTTAAATATTCAGAAAATGCTTTTTCTTCATCTACTGAATAATCCTGTAATTTTCAAACCTTTATTACTTTACCATGAATCATGCTATTTTCCCTTTTTATTAACCCAATCATTGTTAACATTTTATGTACTCACATGAGTTTGCACACTACCTCTTGGTCACACACATTTCATTTTTTTCACTGACCCATTTGACACTATATTGCAGTCTTCATGACATTTCACTATAAATACCACAGTATATACCTCCTGAGATTTAGGACATCTTCTGACATAGCCACAACAATATAATCACACCTAAGATCTAATATTACCTACTGATGCCCAGCCCATATTCAAATTTCTCAATGGCCCCAAAAATATCTTTATAATTTTTCTGATTCAAGAGTCTATCAAGGATCATACATTACATTTGATTATTATATGTCTTCAGCCTCTTTTAATCTACAATAGTATCCTTATACCTTTTTAAATGACATTATATGACATGCTCATTAAAGCCATCAAGGCATATAGATTTCTTTGTTGTTAAGGCTTGTAATTACAGATTCAATTTCTTTAACAGTCAAATATTCAGATTTTCTATTTCCTCCTTTGTCCATTTTAGTCATTTTTGCCATCTTAGTCCTTTGATCTGTTAGAAGCTCTGTTCATTTTCTCATCATCCTCTTTTCCATCCAGCCTTCTCTTCTGGAATGGACAGTCTGTCTCCTCTAGGACAAAGTGGCCCAAATGCCAGGATCACATTTCCTGGGTTGGTTTCTGCTTCCAGATCTTGACCGCATAATTCTTCATTGCTTTAGCAGTTCTCTGATGCAGTCAAACAAATTTCATATTTTACAGTTTTTCTAATTATTCTCAGAAGAGGATTGTTCCAAATTACCTTGTCTGCCATTTTATAGGAAGTAAAACTCTTTGAACTCTTTTGGAATCTGCAATTTTCAAAATAGCTATTTTTCACAAATACTCCTAAAGAACCTCCTGCCATATCCCATAAACAAAAGGCCTTTATAATTTTAAATGTCTGCCCTTACTTCCATAGACAGAATTGTAAGATTCTGCTAATATCTTTTTATACTTCCTTTTCCAGTCATTGCTTTATAAACTGCTTTCTACCCCAGGTTTTGATTCCTCATTTTTTAATAGTGAAATCTTATTTCCTTGAAAACTCACAAATGCCTTAAACCGCACTTTGTAAGCCACTGCTGCCCAATCTACCTTTTGACTTATGGGTTATAAATTAGCGAAAGCAAAACAAACAGGTCTTTGTGTGGTAAAATAATTTGAATACTGAAAGAAACTAATTCAATTCTGGCTGAGTCTTGATCTATATTCAGACAGGAGTGGAATCAACAGATCAATGTGCTCTGGGAAAACTTCAAAATTCTGTTCTGGCTCTGGGAGAGATAGTCAGTTACAGAGCTGATTAGGGAACTATAGGGTCTTTCTACCCACTTGTCCACCATTCTTGACCCCCATCCTAGTTCCTATCTACACAGTGAAAATCTTACCAGCCTCCTGAAATGATGATTTAAAACTCTTAAGTAACAGACATATATGCCTAATACATGATGCATTTCATTGATTGCCACTCTCAACCTTGACCTATTTTCAAAAATGTTTTTGCTTAGAGCATATAAAACGTATTGACAAAGTTTCATTACCAACAAAGTATAAGTTAAAATGACTATGTTTATCCTTCAAAACCTATGAAGGAGATAAGAGATAGATGCGCCTACAATGAATATTTGGATACAATAAGATTATAAGAACCAAGAATACTATTTTTTTAAAAAAAATTTATAATATTTTCTCCCTAAAGCTATATTATTAAAATAATCTTGAGGGGAGAATCAAATTGTAAAAAGGTATGAGAATACATTACATGTAAACAGGGAAAGGGGAGGAACACTTAAAAATAACAAAAAGAGAAAACCAGCACTTGTAAGACATCGCTAGCATTACAAGTAGTGAAGACCATACATAGAGGACTTTAAGTTGGATTCTCAATACTTCATTTGTTTACCTTACATCTACTATATCCCTTGCAGCATATTAAGCACTAGAGTAGAAAGATGTTGTGATCCCTGTACCCCTGTATCAGCAAAGCATTCACAGTCCATCAGAGAGGAGACAGACGTAAACAATTATCAAACAGTAAGAAAAGTAGTCTAAAAAAGTATGAATATGTGACAGTCTAATGGAACACTGTCTACTAAGATCAGAAAGGAATCAGAGAGGACATGAATGAATGAAGCCTAAGCCATTTCTTCAGAGATGAGAAGCATTTCACCTGTTGAACACAATGGAGAAAGCTGCTTTAACACATAAAAGACAGAGAAAAACAGTATGCACTGTTCAGGAAATTAAGATAGTAAACACTGAACACATTGCCTTAAAGGTTGCATATGATACAATGATAAACAGATGAAAAAGTAAATTGTGTCAATTCATAAAGGAGCATTCTTACGTGTCATTCTAATAATTTGGTCTTAGCCTGGGCAACATAGTGAGACCCTGTCTCTACAAAAAATGAAAAAAAATTAGCAAGATGTGGTGGTGTGTGCCTGTAGTCCAGCTACTCAGGAGGATGAGGCAGAAGGATCTCCTGAGCCCAGTAGTGCAAGGCTGGAGTGAGCTATGCCGATGCCACTGCACTCCACCACAGCAAGACCCTGTCTCAGAAAATAAATAAATAAATAAATCCAATTTGGTCTAAAAGGTCAATTGGAAATAAAAAAATGAGCTTTACCATTTACAAAGATCAGTCTAGTGACAGTGAAGAAGTTGGATGAGAAAGGAAGGCTGAGACAATAGACTACTGTAGTAGTTCAGACATGAGATGGTAAAATTCTGAAATAGGGCAAGACTAAATATGCAGAGGGAGCAAATTTAAGAATAGCTGAAAAGTAGACTTGACAGGACATGAACCTCTGACAACAAGGAAAAGAAAGGTAAAAATCTAGGATTTCTATCATGTTTCTATTTCAGAATTTATATCTAGGCCTCCCTTCACTAGATACCAATCAATCATGATTCAATTAACCTTTATGGGCCCTGTTTTTTCACATAAAAAATGAAAGCATTAAACAAGGTGTCCCCTGACGTTTCCTACAGCTTAAAACATCTATTACTCTAACGAAACAATACACACGGTCTTAAGTGTCTCATAATATTATACTCAAATGAAATATAATTGTTCTTTTTTCTTTATTCTGTTGCTGTACCTTTTTAATACAATTACACCAAAATTGTCTGTGCTAAAAGAGAAATATAAGAGAAATCACACAAATATATTCCCCATGAGACTAATCTTTTCAAAGCTGTTAGTTTAATTACATTTCCAGTATTAGCAGCATTTTCATTCAGAAAGGGTGGCTGACTACTATTCTACTATTAGTTTCACTAAAGCTAATAGTTGTTCAACTTAAGCACAGCATTAAAAAGTAGATGCAATTATAACAGAGTATTTGCCTAAATCCACCAATAAGATTTTACCTGTCTTGGAAATATTCTTATGAGATACACATCTCAAAATAATCAATCCTTTAAAGACATCAGTCAGTTGATTAGTCCCTAAGTATGAATCAGATGTTTCACCACAGGCAAGATCCCTAGGATAACAATTAATGACTGGTACTTAAGACCAGGTTTTTTGACTTCTGGCCACAGATACTCATTCAGGAAAGTAATCTAAAGAATAACTTATTTTTTTTAAGTCTTAATTTCTACATCATTTCCATTAAAAAAATTTAGTCATGGTACTGAATAAGCTTAATATTTCACTACTGTTTTTGCTGAGTATTCTGTGGCATTTTTATAATGCAACTAAAGAAGAGGAAGGACACCACAGTTTTTGAAAAGTACTTTAGTCAGACCCTGATGACCCCAACACCTTACAAATGAAGACCAAGACAACTAGGAGGGTTAAGATCCTAGTCAAGGTGATTTAGGAGATTTTGCATTTTCACTACTATTTTATAAGGAAACTTACTTAAAAATATAAAGAGTGATTCTATGCCAAATTCTATTATTAATACAAATCTCATCAAAGTATGATCTACTTCCCCGAGACTTAAACAAACTCAATTTTTACTAAAGCCCTTAAACTTCTGAAGATCTAACTAGAAAAACATATATGGCATTTATTTTGTACTTTCACAACTTAAAACAATGAAGACATTCAATTCAATATTATACTAGATTACAGACCAATGACAGTAAAATAATATATTTTTAAAAATCAAAACATTCGAAGAAAAAATTTAAACAGGTGATGATCATAAGAAGTTTTCAAGTCTACAAAATATAAAAGAAACACCCTCCAAAGTTGGTATAAGGAAGAAAATTGCCAACCAGCACATGGTAAGGTAAAGATCTGAATTCTCCCTCTACTAAGAAATTACCTGAGAAAACTTTCTCATTTATTTATCAAATGAACCTTCATTAACACCCTAAAATATGCCAACCACTATTATAAGCACTGGGGATGGAAACTTGAACAAGAAAAATAAAATCCTATTCTCATGCAACTTAGATCCTAGTGGCAATAAACAAACAAGCAAAATGTCAGATAACGATAAATGTTATGGAGGGTTATAAGATAAAGCGTGACTGGGTGACAACTTGAGATTGGAAAGAAGGACTTATTAAGGAAAAAAATTTTTAGCTGAGTTACACAAGAAAGGATCTACGTGCACTAGATTACGAGAGATGAACATTATCAGCACAGAGAGCAGCACATGTAAAGACCCCAAAACAGAGAAGGGGAAAACATGGCGGTGTGATAGGGTCCTCCCACCGCACCACTCCCCGGGAAGGAGGTGAAGAACGCCAGCAGCTGCCTGCGAGCACGGACTGCTCACTCCAAAAACAGCATTGCAAATTACAGAGAAACAACGCCGAACGCCCAGCCCAAGAAAACAGGTACAAAATTTTCACAAAGATCGGAGGGCGCACGGAGCACAATAGAGCCCAGAGCGCGGGAAGGACGCGCTCGCCAGGTCCGCGCAGTGCGACCTGCCCCCCAAGCGGTTACGCGCCTCCCCATCCACTCAGTCGGGGACAAGCCCAGAGTTGGAACAGAGCGGTTGCTAGGGACGGGGAGCCCTGTGGAGAGGAGGAAGTTGCAAGAGCCAGACACAACTCGCAGCTGCAACATACAGAGACTGCAGAGGGCTGGGGAGGAACTGGGCGGGGACCGAGACACGGCTTCCCGGGACAGTGCGCGGGAACCCGCAGGCCGGCACTGCGCCCCTAGAAGTCAGCGGGACTGGGCCCAGGAGTTTAACGGAGAGCGGGACACGCCCTTAGAGGCTGCTAGCAACTGCCGCTGCGGCCGGCGGAGAAAAACTGCGCTCCTGGCGTGATCGGAGCCCGGCTGTGCGCCAGGCTGGCAGCGGCCGCCATCTTTACAGCCGCCCGCGCGGAGCTGTCAGCCGCGTCTCTAGCTCCGCCCCGCCCCGGCCCGGGGCTCTTCTGCTGGGGCGAGACAGGCTTTGCCTGTGGTGGCCAGGGACAGCTGCATCCGTGGGTTCCAGGTGGGACGAGATCCCGGAACTGTAGCGGCGGGACCTTTGGGTATTGGAAACAGTTTGCAGCTCATCCATCTGGTTCCGCTACCCCAGCTCTGGCCTCCGACAAGTCCGCTCCGTGCTGGTCCTACTGCCCGCCCTTCAGGTCCCAGCCCTCCTGTACCCCAGAGATCGCTCATTTTGAAGGTTTCTGGCTATAGTGACTCATTTGGTATAACTGCTGGTTCCCATGACAACCAAATACCTCAAGAGCCACAGGCTGAACCAGAGCAGCTCCCCATAATCCTGCCCACTTCAATAGGGAATTTCGCACCATCCAAGAGCGCTCCCAGCGGCCACTACTCCCCCCTCCCCCGGGAACATGCCCCCGGTGGAGACTGCTGGGGATAGAGACGGCCACCCGCCTCGCCTTGGGGTCTAGTGGTGGAAAAGGGGTGCACAATTGGAGATCCCCCTATCAACCAGTATCACGCGGAGACGCACATCAGAAGGGCAGACACGTGGCTAGATGACCAACCTCTGAGCTGTGTAGAATTTTTCCAACTCAGCTCTCACACTGCAGCCAAAAGAAATTGTGTTTCTACCTGCACCTCAGGAGGAGCAGGGTCAAAGTAACCCCTAGGAGCTACAAGGCCCCTCCCAAAGCACAGGGCTTTCGCATACCCCAATCGGGGAATCAGAGTCTGCCACAGACATAACAGAATACCTAGCTAATAGGGAGCGGAGGTCTCATATCCTCAAGTACAATTCATTAGCTCAGAGCCCAAGCTGGGAGGTCATTCTCACCACACTCCACTGGGAAGAGGAGAAGACCACAGGTCAGAGTTAACTCAAGATCCACCAAACTTGCTAAAATACACCTAAGGCAATACAGGCCACTACTTCTCTCCCTGGCTTTGCCAAGGAACAATAATTGTGGGCCTTGTGACAGGGCCATAAACTAGCTCTAACACCCCCAGCTCTCGACCAAGAGGCCAGATGAGAAAAAACCAGCGAAAGAACTCAGGGAACATGAAAAATCAGAGTGAAAAGTCACCCCCAAAAGAAATTATCAGTTCCTCAGCAATGGATACCAACCCAAATGAAATGGGTAGAATGACAGAAGAGGAATTTCGTTTATGGATTATAAGAAAGCTCAATGAAATTCAAGAGAAAATTGAATTCCAGCACAAAGAAACCACAAGAAAAATGCAAAAAATGAATGAAAAATTCTCCAAAGAAATAGAAATATTATGGAAAAATCAAATAGAAATCCTAGAAATGAAAGAAGCATTCAAGGATCTACAAAACACAGCGGAAAGCCTTAAGAATAGGCTGAACCATGCAGAGGAAAGAATTTCAGAGCTAGAAGACAGCTCCCATGCGCTAAATAAATCAGCCGAAGAGAAAGAACAAAAAACAAGAGGCAGGAAAAAAGCATACAAGAAATGTGGGATTATGTAAAAAGGCCAAACATAAGGATCATAGGTATCCCTGAGGGAGAGGAAGAAAATTCGCATGGGCTGGAAAATTTATTTGAAGGAATAATAGAGGAAAATTTCCATGGCTTAGCCAGAAATCTCAATATCCAAGTACAAGAAGCACACAGGACTCCTGGGAGAGGCAACGTGAAAAGGCATTCACCACGCCACATAATTATTAGACTGACCAAAGTAAACGCAAAAGAGGCACTCCTCAAAGCTGTAAGACGAAAAGAGCAGGTAACCTACAAAGGGAAACCAATCAGATTAACTGCAGATTTCTCAGCTGAAACCTTACAAGCCAGAAGGGAATGGGAAGACATCATCAATCTCCTAAAACAAAACAAAGGTCAACCCAGAATTCTGTATCCTGACAAACTAAGCTTCTTATATGAGGGAGAAATAAAGACGTTTCCAGATAAGCAATCACTGATAGAATTTGCGAAATCCAGACCGGCCTTGCAAGAAATGCTTAGACCTGCATTATACACTAAACAGAGCAACAGACACCCACCTATGTAAAACTACGCAAAAGCTAAAACCCCAGAAACCAGATTCCACAATGATGCAAGAGGTAAAACAAAAGATACCACCCAACAGAATAATCAGAAACTTACCCCAAATATCAATTCTCTCAATAAATGTAAATGGCTTGAACTGCCCATTGAAGAGACATAGGCTGGCTGAATGGATTAAAAAATACAAACCAAGTATCTGTTGTCTTCAGGAAACACACCTTACACACAAAGACTCATTCAGACTCAAGGTGAAAGGATGGAATACAATTTTTCAGGCTAATGGAAACCAAAAGAAATCCAGAGTAGCCATCCTCATTTCAGATGACATAAACTTTAAAGCAATAAAAGTAAAGAAGGACAAAAATGGACACTATATAGTAGTGAAGGGAAAAATCTCACAAGAGGATTTAACAATCCTAAACATTTATGCACCCAACACAGTAGCACCCAGGTACATAAAGCAAATACTGCTAGATCTAGACAACATAATAAGCAGCAATGCCATAATAGCAGGGGACTTCAACCCCCCACTGACCTAACTGGACAGATCCTCCAAACAAAAAACAAATAAAGAAATGAAAGACCTAAACAGGACTATAGAACATTTGGGCCTAACAGATATCTACAGAACACTCCACCCAAATAACACTGAATATACATTCTTCTCATCAGCTCATGGAACTTTCTCTAAAATTGACCACATCCTAGGCCACAAAACAGATCTAAACAAATTCAAAAAAATAGAAATCATACCATGTATCTTTTCAGACCACAGTGGAATAAAATTAGATATCAATTCCAACAGAAACTCACATCTTCCTCCAAAAACTTGGAAACTAAACAATCTATTGCTGAAAGATTATTGGGTCAAGGAGGAGATTCAAATTGAAATCAAAAGATTCTTCTAATTAAACGATAATGGGGACACAAGTTATCAAAATCTGTGGGATACAGCAAAAGCAGTCCTGAGAGGAAAACTTATCGCCCTAAATTCCCACATCCAAAAGACAGAAAAGTCACAAATCAGTAAACTAATAAATCATCTTAAGGAAATGGAAAAGGAAGAGCAAAGCAATCCTAAAGCCAGCAGAAGAAAAGAAATAACCAAAATTAGAGCAGAATTAAATGAAATCGAGAACAAAAGAACAATACAGAAGATCAATGAATGAAAAGTTGGTTCTTTGAAAAGATAAACAAAATAGACAGGCCACTTGCCAGGTTGACCAGAAGCAGAAAGGAAAGGACTCTAATAAGCTCAATTAGAAATGAAAAAGGAGAAGTCACAACTGATACCGTGGAAATACAAAACATCATCTTTGAATACTACAAAAATCTCTATGCCCACAAACACGAAAACGTGGAGGAAATGGACAAATTCTTAGAAACACACTACCTCCCCAGGCTCAACCAGGAAGAAACAGAATTTCTAAACAGACCAATTCAAGCACCGAAATTGAAGCAGTAATTAAAAATCTACCCACAAAAAAAGTCCTGGACCAGATGGGTTCACACCTGAATTCTACCAAGCCTACAAAGAAGAACTGGTGCCTATACTGCAGAAATTATTTGAAAATATCCAGAAGGATGGAATCCCCCAAACTCATTCTACGAAGCCAATATCACCTTGATACCAAAGCCAGGAAAGGACAAACAAAAAAAGAAAACTACAGACCAATATCCCTTATGAATATAGATGCAAAAATTCTCAATAAAATCCTTGCAAACCGAATTCAAATGTACATCAAAAAAATAATCCATCACGATCAGGTGGGCTTTATTCCCGAGATGCAGGGATGGTTCAACATACGCAAATCTATAAATGTAATTCACCATATAAATAAAAGCAAGAACAAAGATTATGTGATCCTTTCAATAGATGCAGAAAAGGCTTTTGACAAAATCCAGCACCCTTTTATGATAAGAACTCTTAACAATATAGGCATAGATGGCTCATTCCTAGAAACTATTAAAGCCATATACGATAAACCCACAGCCAATATCATACTGAATGGGGAAAGATTGAAGGCATTCCCCCTTAAAACTGGCACCAGACAAGGGTGCCCACTATCTCCACTTCTTTTCAACATAGTGCTGGAAGTCCTGGCCACAGCAATTAGACAAGACAGAGGAATCAGGGGCGTCCAGATAGGGGCAGAAGAGGTCAAACTTTCACTATTCGCAGACGATATGATATTATACATAGAAAACCCCAAAGATTCAACCAAGAGATTACTGGAATTGATAAATGAATTCAGCAAAGTCTCAGGATACAAAATTAATACACACAAATCCATAGCCTTCATATATGCTAATAACAATCAAGCCGAGAAACACAATTAAAGATGCTATACCTTTCACAATAGCAACAAAGAAAATTAAATATTTAGGAACATATCTAACTAAGGAGGTCAAAGACCTATATAGAGAGAATTATGAAACACTGAGAAAGGAAATTGCAGAGGATGTAAATAGATGGAAAGCCCTACCATGCTCTTGGATAGGCAGAGTCAACATAGTAAAAATGGCTTTGCTACCTAAATTAATTTACAGAATCAATGCAATCCCTATCAAAATACCAACATCATTTTTTGCCGATCTAGAAAAAATAATTCTACGCTTCGTGTGGAACCAGAGAAGACCCCGTCTAGCCAAAGCAATCTTAAGCAAAAAGAACAAATTGGGAGGCATCTGTCTACCAGACTTCAAACTATACTACAAGGCTATAGTAACCAAAACTGCACGGTATTGGCACAAGAACAGACACGTAGACCAATGGAACAGAACCCAAATATAAAACCAACCTCATACAGTCACCTGATCTTTGACAAATTCCAGAAAAACGTACACTGGGGAAAAGAATCCCTATTCAACAAATGGTGCTGGGAAAATTGGATGGCCATATGTAGAAGACTGAAACTGAACCCACACCTCTCACCTCTCACAAAAATCAATTCACAATGGATAACAGATCTAAACCTAAGACATGAAACCATAAGAATTCTCGAAGAAAACATTGGAAAAACTCTTATGGACATTGGCCTAGGCAAAGAATTTATGAAGAAGACCCCCAAAGCAATCACAGCAGCAACAAAAATAAATACATGGGACCTGATCAAATTGAAAAGCTTCTGCCCAGCCAAGGAAACTATCACTAGAGTGAACAGACAACCTACAGAATGGGAGAAAGTATTTGCATGCTACACCTCTGATAAAGGGCTGATAACCAGAATCTATACAGAACTTAGGAAAATCAACAAGAAAAAATCAAACAACCCCATTAAAAAGTGGGCAAAGGACATGAACAAAAACTTTTCCAAAGAAGACAGAATGATGGCCAGCAAACACATAAAAAAGTGCTCAACTTCTCTAATCATCAGGGAAATGCAAATCAAAACCACAATGAGATATCACTTAACTCCAGTGAGATTGGCTCATATCAAAAAATCCCCAAATAACAAATGTTGGCGGAGATGTGGACAGATAGGAACACTCCATACACTGCTGGTGGGACTGCAAATTAGTACAACCTCTATGGAAAAGAATATGGAGATACCTCAAAGAATTAAAAGTAGAATTACCATTTGACCCAGCAATCCCACTACTGGGTATTTATCCAAAAGAAAAAAAGACATTTTATAATAAAGACATCTGCTCTCGAATGTTCATAGCAGCACAATTCACAATTGCAAAGTTGTGGAAACAACCCAGGTGCCCATCAATACACGAGTGGATCAATAAAATGTGGTATATGTATACCATGGAGTATTACTCAGCAAATAAGGCACAACAGTGAATTAACACATCTGGTATTATCCTGGTTGGAGCTAGAACCCATTCTTCGAAGCGAAGTGTCACAGGATTGGAAAAACAAGCACCACTGATACTCACCATCAAACTGGTACTAACTGATGAACACTTACATCACACAGGGCAATAACATTCATCAGAGGGCGGGCGAGCGGGAGGGGGGTGGAAGGGATGGGAAAAACTCTCACTGAATGGATGTGGGGAGCACAGTTTGGGAGATGACCACGATTGTGGCTCTGACACAGGCAGAAGAGGGGCAATGTGTATGGCCAAAGTGTTGTATCCCCATGATATTCTGAAATTAAAAAAATAAATTTAAAAAAAAAAAAAAAAGACCCCAAAACAGGTACCAACTTGGTAGGTTTGAGGAAGTGAAAGAAAGCCATGTGAAGCACAGATGGTGAGGGCAAGGATAATGAGAGGTCAGAGAGAAAGGCAGAGGCCAGATCACATAGGAACGGAGTAGGAGTTTGGACTTTTTGTAGGTACAAACCTGCTGAATTTGGAAAATTTAGAACTACAATAGTGTTAACTATGCTTTTTAGTTATCAGAATTTGGAGTAATATGATGAATTTCATTGTACAAACTCAGGTATCTTACCAGAGAGTTATTTGTTTTAGTTTCTAACCTTGGGAAAGTACCCTAAGTATACAGTATTACAATTTTAAATTATACTTTCCTTGAAATATAATCAGTTGATGAGAATGTTAGTGTGGAGTGGGAATCAAAGCAGTCAAAGTCAAAGTACAGCTAAGTGTTGCCATTCACTGTGTGCTAGGTGGGCCTCCATAATGAGAGAGTAAACTACATGGCTTTTAAGGTTCCTTGGAACTACCTTAAATTTTTAATTTACCTCATCCTTATTTCAATCAAGACAGTGGCTTTCAAAACCTAAATTCCTACAAATCCCTCATGAATGATAGTATTGTAATTACTAATTTACTTCCACCTCACCATTCTCTACCCTAACCTCACTGATAGGTGAGACTGTCCTTCATAATTATGAATACCTGCCTGGAAATTTTAGCCTTTCACTATATAGTATATAGTTTACAAGGAATATATTTTTCAACCTTACTGGTCCCTTAAAAAAAAAACTATACCTATTTGTTTTGCAGCATGTAATATTTCTTTTAAGTCTTCATTTACACTTTGCATTTTACTCTTCTCCAGTTTTTCATTCAAAAATTTTATTATCTTCTTCCATGTCAGGCCCAAATCTAAAACTTGTTCATGAAGTTTGGATCGCTTTATCTGAAAGAGAGCATAATCAAGAAAAATACTGGTTAAAGTTCTTCTCAAATCCATCACTTATTGCATATATTTTACATTATATTATACAATTTGGCACTACCCACAAGAATTCAAAGTTGTATCTAGTCTGACTGCTCTCAGAGCAAGTTTTACTTAAATGTGATTTCACAGACTCACATTTGTTTAAAAGATAGCTTAATAAAAGCTTCTTTTTTAGTTTTTTAGTTTTAATTATAGTGCACACTCATTATGAAATCATTTTCATACAAGAAAGTAAAAAGCAAAGCAAAGTAAAAAAAAAAGTTCAACATCCAGATAATAACAATTGGTAACATCCTACGTACCTCTTTCCATTTTTCTACCTGCTTGTTTTTAACATAGCTTAGATTATGGGATATATAAGAACTCTATGTCATGCTTTTTCATGAAAGGCATTTATGGAAAATTAGATTCTCATAATTGGTTCAATATATTGAATTCAGCATTATTTTCTTAAGTATAATCCTAGAACAGGTTAGGTATTCAGGAGATTCTTTTCTATACACACTTTTCTTGACACTATCTTTCCATTCTCAAGAACTAACCAAAGAAATAAATAAAAATTTTATTTCAGACCACTGGCTTTGATCCATAGATAAAACTCATGAAGCCCTCTAACCAAAGAAAGAAGGAATGGATCAGAAAGAAAACTGTAATTTTACTCTTAAACTGATGATAATACATAATTCACCATTATTTTCCTGCCTGTTTTCTAATTTAAAACGGGCTAGTCAATCTGGGTTTTGGGAGAGGAGAATGGTCAAAGGTAGAGATGAAATAAGATTGACTGTAAAATTAAGTTGTTATAATGGGGTCATAAGTACATAAAGGTTTATCTTATTTTTCTCTCTACTTTTGTATATGTTGGACAGTTTTCAAGATAGAAAGTTACATTAAAATGAGGAGTATTATATATGCTACTTTCCTTTCTCAGGGGAAAAAAAGCATTTAAAAGCCTACAGGAATAAATGAAATGACATGGGATATGCACACAGTCCTTATACACTTTTAAATTTTTAAATCTTCTGTTGTATCCTTAACACAGAATAACTTGTAAAGGGCCCTGGGGAGGTGAGGGCAGGAAATAATTCAAATTTAAGATAGCAATATTAGTTAACTGTATAGAATATATACCCTTATTTTAATTGATGCAAAAAATGTAAAACTACAACTGTAAAGAAAGTTAACTGGTTTGTGTCTAACAAAATTCTGTATCATTAGAGAAAAAAAAATCTATCAAAAGACTATTACAAATCTTTTCTTCCTAGTATCAATCTTTGAGTAAAACTATTAATTATAAAACTACATAAGGACTTTTAGCAATAAAATTCCAACTGACTAAGAAACGAAGTTGTTAGTCTACAACAGATTCAAATAAGGAGTCAGCAATTAAAGTGAATGATTAAAAAAAAAAAAAAGCAAAGGGCCAGTTCCTTCACATACTACATTACATGGTTCGTGTCTTCACATGTACAGTTCATACAGCTTCAGGTCTATAAAGTTCACAAAACTACAGCTAAGCTTCTAAAACATTTACCCTTTCCTAGTGAAAAACCAATCCATCATTTACGTATTTAAATGTCTCCATAAGTTTCATCCATAATATGAAATCTTTTATTATGAATTTTTTTTACAAATTTTAGCAACTTAAAAATAAATAATTTCAAACATGTCCAAAATACATAAAAATGGTATGAATGGGTATAACTTTTGCTCTTTTGTCTCTTGTGCCTTTTGAAACAGAAGATGCATATACTACCAGATCACATTCAGGAAGAAACAAGAGTAATTCGAAGATTAAAAATAATTAAGTCCATCATAGTAATGTAAACATCTTCACATTTACTAATTGATCAGAATCCATATGTTATGGGCTGAACTGTATCCCCTCAAAATTCATATGTTGAAGTCTTACCCCCCAGTACCTCAGAAAGTGACTGGGTTTGAAGACAGGGCCTTCAAAGAGGTGATCAAGTTAAAATAAGGCCATTAGGGTGGGCCCTAATCCCATCTGACTGGTGTCCTTATAAGAAGACAAAATTTGGAGACACAGAGACACCAGGGATGTGCTCTTACAGAGGATACACGATGTGAGGACACAGTGAGAAGGATGCCATCTGCAAGCCAAGGAGGGAAGCCTCAGAAAAAACCAAACCTGTCAACTCGTTAATCTTAGACTTCTAGCTCCAGAACTGTAAGAGAACAAATTTCTGTTGTTTAAGCCACCCAGTCTGTGTTATTTTGTGTTATTTCGTGTAAACTAATTCTAAGAGTCTTTCCTCTATATATTTTGTAACTACATATCTAGAATTTTCTACAGTCTTGGTATCATATACTTTCACTGTTTCCGTAATATGATTAAACTTGTAACTATATATAATTTATTTTGTGCCTTTATAAGACTTACCATAAGTTTACACATCAGAAGAAATTCTTTGCTAAACCATATGCCCTAATTTGTAGTTCTGAAAATGCAATTGAATCTATGTGGGAAACAGACTGAAGGAGTTATTTCACTAAGACAAAAGTGATATTCCAAAGGGATAACCATTTTGCCCTGGTGGGGTCTAACTGTATTTATAACAAGGGTAAAATGAGCACTATTTATTGTAGAATTGACTCATGTAAGAAAACTTTTCCATACCATAATTACTACTAAAGCAGGGGTCAGTCTTTACTATAAAAGTCAAAACAGAGGCTATAGTGGCTATAGTCCATATAATTTTTTGTTACCCTTTTTTTTTTTTAAAGCAGTCTCGCTCTGTCACCCCAGCTACAGTGCAGTGGTGTCATCATAGCTCACTGCAACCTCAAACTACTGGGCTCAAGTGATCCTTCCTGCCTCAGCATCCCAAGTAGCTGGGACAACAGGCCTGCGCCACCACCCTTGGCTAATTTTTTTCTATTTTTAGTAGACAGGGGCTCACTCTTGCTCAGGCTGGTCTCGAACTCCTGACCTCAAATGATCCTCCCGCCTCAGCCTCCCAGAGTGTTAGGATTAAAAGCATGACACACCTCAACTGGCCTAATTTTTTTGTTTCTTACTATAATTTATTTCTGAAGTTTTAGTTATAAAGTACCTTTTAAAATAACAATGCTTTTTAAGTCTTAAATGCCTTTCTTAACAATTACAAGGACAAATCAATTATAAGACCAACCTCTGAGTTCAAGAATTAATATTCATATTTCCCATGTTAAGGTACAGACATTGTTTCTGTTCATTTGGTAAGACTTTTACCAGAGACCTAAAAACTTACTCAGATGATCCAGAAGTAAGTTATTGGATTAAACTATAAAATTAACTGTGGCAGGGACCCTATCAACAGAAAAATTAACATAGGATTCAATTATCACAGTTCTGTTTATTCCCTTTGACAATACAGTTTTAGGTGCTTAACATAAGTATTCCTATAGGAATTACCAGTATACACATTTACCATTTGGTCTCACACTAAACAAGATAAAACTTCCATTTTAAGCACACAGAACTGAGAAAAAGAATGTCATGTATTTGCCCATACTCTATGTTTATAATGGTTTTCATCTAAAAAAATTACCTTTAAGTCAGCTACTTCTTCATTATAATTATCTTGCTTGGTGACATTTGAAAAGGAGCGCAAGGCTCCTGTGAGACGAGGTAAAGCCATCTATTATTCAATCAGTGATCCATACAACCAGAAACCTGAAACTGAAACAAAACAGTATGATATTTATTGGTTCAGAGGAGATGGGAGAGGTAATCAAACTCAACAAATTGACCCATACAAGAGAAAAAAGAAACAAATTAATTAAAAAAGCAATTGCTACCAATGTTGAAAAATTTTCCTGATACGTTTTCTACTCATGAAGTTTGTCTTTTTTCTTTAATAACACATTGGTCATGGTTGGCGAAATAAAAAAGAAACAAACACTTGTTTCTAGGTGCTACTATAACATTTCCTGAGTTCTACAGATTCTCAAGTGCAGGTCTGAAATACTGTGTTACTACTGCCAATAATATTGACAGAGATAAAAACACTTGCCCATCTTTTCCCCAATTTTGTTTAATGCTCACTGATTTCAAAATACACAGCTTTCTAGTGGTTCCCCCTCTGCTTGGAATGCTCTTCCCCCTGATGTTCATATAGCTGGCTTGACATGCAGGTCTTAGCTTAAAAGATATCTCCTAAGACGGAGCCTTTCCTGACCACTCCCATCTAAAAAACAAGGCAGCTACCCAGTCACTGTCTATCAAAGCACAAAATTTTAATTCTCTTTATGGCACTAATTAATATGTGACATTTTCTCATTTACTTACTGATTTTCGTGTTGTCTCACCCCACAAAAAGCAAGCTTCTTAACAGAAAGGACCTTTATTTCCCTGATCTACCCAGCAAACAGAACAGGACTGTAATATTTTTGGCACTCAATAATTGTATGTTAAATGAATAAAAGGAAAAAAGTGAGAAGAAGATAATGGTAACAGGGAGACTGGAGAATAGAGGAAAGAATTAAAGCAGCTGATGAAGGGAAGACCACCCAGGGAAGCAAAGACATCAGATGACCTGGTCTAATCTCCTTGTTAACATGCTGACAACTAAACAACTAAACGTTCAGGCAAATAGTCTAACCTTGTCCTGGTTGAAGATTGCTTATTATAACAAACTCAAATTTACAGATTTATAAGGCATGGCTCCCTGAAGAATGTCACATAAGCTATACAAGTCCTTAAAGCAGTCCTCAGCTAGGGATGCTTTCTGCTCCCTCATGAGACATTTAGCAGTATCTGGACTCATTTTGGGTATCACAGCTGCAAGGGAGGTGGAGGGGGACAAATGGCTTCTGGTAGACAGATGTCAACTAAGAATTATCTAGCCCAATATGTCCAACGTGGGAAGGAAAGTACTGGAGTGGAGAGGAGGCTAGCCTGGAAGGGGGCATAGAGGATATCTCAGACCATTCTTCCTTCCTGCTTTTCCTCTTGATTGCTGTATTCCTGAAGTTACTACAAAGTTTAACACCTGAAAAAAATCTGACTCATAAATTAGAATTAGATACAAAATAACTATGTGAAATGTTTAACAAATAAAAGAAAAAATTTTGAAATAATGAATAATAAAAAACTTGACTAGGCAGATTTGAAAATATAACTTCTAGAAATAGAAATACATAATTGTTAAATTTAAAAACAATCAGTAGATGGGTTAAGCAACAGCTCAAGAGAAAAGTGGTGACCTGGCAAAGATGTGAAGAAACCCAGTGTGCTGTCACAGACAAAGTATAAATTAAGCAGGACAAATAGAAACAAGTCCAAATATATCAATAATCACAATAAATAGAAACAAATTAAACTTATTCAAAAGACTGACAGAATCAATGCTAAACATCAAACACTAGAGCTACACCAAAAACATAGGACAGGATAGGCTGAAAGTTAAGGGATAGAATAAGATCTTCCTGCAAATAACCAAACGTAGTTGGTGGCTATTATCAAAAATATCAGTTCAGACAAAATACACTTTAAAATGAAAAGTATTTGGGATAAAAAAAATCTACATAATAATAAAAGATACAGCTCACTAAAACAACATAAAAGTTCTGAATTTGTATGCACTGATAAAACAGCCTAACTTATTAAATTAAAACAAATAGACTTGCAGGAGAAAGTGACAAGTCTAACATCAAAGTAGAAGCATAAAGACCTCAATTATTGAGCTTCAAGTCAGTGACAAGTAAAAAAATTTTAAAAAGAAATAAAAAATTTTTAAAAAGACCTCAATTATTGACAGGTCAAGCCAACCCTCCCTCCCAAAAAAAAAAGCAGTAAAGATATAGAGGACTTGAACAACACAATAAGATAGATTTAATGAACATACACACAAACCTGTACTTAACGATTAAAAATAACATATTCTTCTCAGGTACATTTGGAACAGTTTTTAAAAAATGGTCTATGTATACTAGGCTATAAAGCAAGCCTCAATACATTTCAAAAAACAGGAGTAAATAAACTTTTCTGCAAAAACAGAATACAAAATAGTTTAGGTTTAGCAGGCTGCATGCACTCTCTGCCATATATTCTTTGCCTTTTTTTCTAAATGACACTTTAAAGTATAAAATCCATTCTTTAGCTCAGGGTGACCAAATTAGTTTCTGACCCCTAATACAGGTCAGAATCTTTGAGCAAAATTCGGTTACATTATAAATCAGGAGGTGGAAAAAAAGATAAAGTATTAAAAACATACATGATTACACTGCAAATCAAAGAACTGGTATGAAAACTGGGGAAAAAAGAGTGGAGATCTACATCACACTGGAGAATTTTAATCAGAAAAGTAAAATGGTACACTAGCTAGCTGATTTTAGATTTCAACTACCCCTTGGGAATGAATTCAGGAGAGCATTTGTGGAAAAAAGATGATTCAGGGAATTACATCTGGATTTTGCCAACACTGGGTAACACACTCCCTGGAGCATTTGGAAGAAAAAATGAAAGCAGGAGTCAGTGGACAGCATAAAGCAGAGATTCTCAAACTGTATTTTACACCAAAGTCACCTACCTGGAAGGCTTCTTGAAACACAAATTGCTGAGCCCTACCCCCTACCCTTCACTCCCAATACTTTCCAATTAAGCAGATCAGATGGCACTAAAATGGAGTGTGAGAATTTACATTTCCAACAAGTTCACAGATGAAACAGAAAATCAAGGACCATACTTGAGAACCACTGTCTTAGAGATGGTGTTTTCTATTCTTAAATCACCATTCAATTTTGCCTCAAGTCAATAATGACCAAGGAGAAAATTCACCTATTAAGAAATCTATGGCCTGAATTTAGATGCATGGTCTAGCTCCTACCAGCCTTTCTCAACTGGAGTCTGTGAAAAGAACAAAATCTTATTGAAAGTGACCTGGGTGACTTTTTTCTCAATTCTCCCAAGAGCTATACATAATTAGTATCATCCATAAAGACTAAGCAAAGCATACCATGGATGCCTTAGGGCACTGGGGTTTAAATTCTCTACCCACATCAAGAGTCTGCAAAAGTATTCATGATGACTGAAGTCATAAGTGTTTAAAGAAAGGTCCTGACACTAAACTGAACATATTCGGCCTCAAAACCTACCTTTTACCATGCAAGTTAGTGCTTTTAAACTGTAGCATAAGAACAAGAGATGTATGATATTAACATATGAACACTGTGCCTCAGGCATGGTCTTATGAATAAATGGGATACTTGGGGTCACTACTTCCATCATTTTGACATACCTTACAGTAATATCCCGAATATCCCCTGTCCTTTCCCTAAAAACAAAAAAGGTAGGAAGAC
Organism: Daubentonia madagascariensis; assembly: GCA_023783475.1. NCBI lineage: Eukaryota > Metazoa > Chordata > Mammalia > Primates > Daubentoniidae > Daubentonia > Daubentonia madagascariensis. The sequence goes on from JAKFHU010002080.1 coordinate 46,529,552, forward strand.
TTCACTGATTTTTATTCTGACTCACAAACCTAGCAAAACCTAAAAAAATAAGACAATAAACTCAATCCCTAAGAGGATATCTAATAGTAGGGCCTGGTAATAAGGTCACATTGTTACACATCACACTAACAGGAAACTTTAAAGCTCCCAGAGATCTCATCAGGGATCAGCATGAATTATAATAGAGAGAATGAAGCAAAACACATTACTTGATTTGCTAACTGTGTTTTATCTGTTTTCTTCCTCAGGCTGAATGACCAACATTAAATATACTGTAATCACCCATTAGGTCACTGTCACCTATAAATAATTTATTCACAAATATTTCAGTTCCTCCTATCTACCAGGATCTGTGCTAGGCACTGGGTATAAATGAGATCTACAGAACTGTTTTTTAAGACTCATATTTTGTACCAGTAAAAAGAGTTCCAACATCTAAGTGTATTTGAAGTGTATAAAAGTCAAATTGAGAAAACAAATTTTAAATCTTCGTTTAATCAGCAAATATTTATAGATCACCCATCATACATTAGAAAATTTATGAGGCTCTAGATATTGAAAAGAGAAAAAAATTTTGGTATGACTACACTTGCCCTCAATGATTGAGTTTACAGTATGTTCTTGAAGAAAAAAATAGTTGCAATAATTATGCAGATACAACTGTAAGAAGACTGGGGAGGAGCATCTCAGGGGGTAGAAGGGCAGTAGATATGTAGGAAGGAGGCTGAGCTTGAGCTGGGACTTAAAGGACTTGAATTAGTTGGCCTGGTGGAAAAGAAAGAAGGTTATTCCAAGAGGTTAAAGTATGAAGGAGAAAACTAAAATAACAGACTCATTCATTTAAAAATCCCTACAGAATGTACATTTGGAGACTCATGAAATAAGGCTTTAAAGATGTAAGCAGACTCCCAACAACATGTCTCAAACTAATTACTTTTCATCCTGATAATCAGAGTCATTGAAAAAAATTTAACATTGTAGAAAAATTACTCAGACTTATGTGTGGTGAACAGATTAAAGGCGGGGTCAAACTGGAGACAAGTAAACCAGTTGGAAAGTTATTTCAATAAACCAGGCAAGAGATAAAGAGGACAGAATTAAGGCAGGGAAAAGCAGAAAAGGATGAATTTAAGATGCGTATATTTGGAAGATAAAATCAACATGGGATAGGATGTGAAGATGAAGGGGAAAGAAGCAGGGCCCTCAGGAGAGGTTGAAGAGTGGAGCCTGTATGTATAGAGAGCATACAGGAAGAGGAAAGATGATTAATTCTCTTTTGCAAAGTCTGAATTATGGGCCATCAAGTGGGATGTACAGTTTTGGACTTCCTATCAGAGGCCTGGGCCGGAAATACAGAATTTAGTGTTAGCACTCCATCATAGTTAAAACCACAAATGAACATAATATTCCTTTAAATCAAACATACATAAACCTGTGTACCTTCTTCCTAAGAAAATAGACATACACACAAATAAACAACATTTTCTATTCCATTTCAAAGGCTGCATGAATGCCCTGATGTCCACTCATGCACTCTACCCCTAAAAGCCTCTTGACAGTAGACAGTAGAGGGTTAGGGACAGAGTCCTAAGAGATCAGCAAAGGAGTTGTTATATAGACAGACTGGTATCACAGGAGAAAAAGTTTCAAATGCTATGATGCAGAATCCACCGTATTTGTCCACTCTAAGGTCCTAGATGACTTTAGCATAAGTAATTTCAAAAGAATGGTGGGAGAAGACAAATTTCAGTGGATTGAAGGATAAATGGAAAGGGAGAAAATAGAAAAAAAAAATGGATACATGCTATTCATGCAAGAAACCTGGCTGAGAAGAAAAGCAGGACACAGTGAAATAATAGGATTAAGAGTTTCTGAAAATACAAGATAGAGTCGAGCACATTTTTATAATCAGGGGAGAGCCACTATAGAGAGGGATAGGTTGAGTAATCAGGAGAAAGATTATGACTGATGGAGTAGGGTCCCTGACAATGTAGGGGAGAATGGGAACAAAAGTACAGGTCTAGACAGACTTGAATGAAAGAGGGAGCATGAAGGAAGGATGAGTGGAACTGCAGATGTTTGTAACATGGTTAAGCAAGGAGTGAATGGAGAGAGAAAAATGTGGTAAAAGGGAGTTCTACCAAAATGACTTCAATTTTTTTTAAATATGCTGAGGCTATTCAAAAAGAAGATGAGATGGGATTTTTCAATACAGAGCCAAAAGTTTGACCTTGCCACCAACAGTAACAGATGAAACTGATTAACATACCGTAAAAGGAATTTTCAGGTAGCAATGAATGCTCAGCTCATACTGGAAACCATAAATTTAGAGTGGCAATAATCTGGCATAGGAACAAAGGTTGGTAGGATCCAGGGTTAAGGTTTTATAACATGCAGCATCAGGACAATGAAGCCTAAATGACAAGTGATTAAGTGCTGAATTTGAGGTCCAGACAAAAGGAAAAGATGTTCAAGTAGGACAGCTTAAAGACAAGTCATGTTCATGGTTAAAATTTCTGGTTTATAAGATCACAGTGCTTAATAAGCTTAATGCTTAATAAGCATTAAGATAAACTGGCCTATATACCAATCGTTACCTCAGTAATTTTTATTCCACATTTAGTATGGCCTACTAAATGACAAATACACAAATGAAAAATTCCTTTAATAATAAATATACAACACTTCACAACAAATAAAATTTCTGAAGGATTGAAACCCCACAAGCCTATTTTTGTTGGTCAGAAGTACCACCATGATTGAATGACTCTTTGAATTGCTGATTAGAAATATGTACAAATAAAAAGAAATGGTCTTGAAAAAGTAATTGCCTTTTTTAACATTCCAAATGGAGAGGAAAAAAATCTAACAGTAGTATATTTCCCTTTGTGAAATGACATTAGCCAATAATCAGTGAGCTAAAATCCTGGTACTTGGTATTTTCAAGTACCACGTAGAAAAATTATAAGATGTATTTCTCATATGCCAAACCTGTGTTCCTGAACTCTAAAGAGGGTCTGGCTGCTTGATAGCAACTTTAGGAAAATAAAGTTACTGTATTTTTCATTATAAACAAATAATAAAATCTCCAGAACAGCCAAACTTTATTTCCTAATGAGAATAAAATCAGCAATTAGTTGCTGGAAATTAATGGATACCAGGGAATTGTTAGCAGGGGAAAAAAAGTCAAAGTAATATAATGCAGGTAAGGGATAAAAACACTGAAATGCTGGAGTACCTTGTAATGGAGTAAAATTAGAATTTAAGCCAGGCACAGTGGCTCATGCCTGTAATCCCAGCTACTCAGGAGGCTGAGGTGGGAGGATCGCTTGAGCCCAGGAATTCAAGGCTGCAGTGATCTATGATTGTGCCACTGCACTCCAGCCTAGGTGACAGAGTGAAATCCCATCTCTAAAAACAAAAAACCAAAAAACAAAATCACAGAATTTAGGATTTCAATACTTAAAATAGGCTTTTGTACCCACAAACCACACCTTGAAAAAATAAACTAGAATATTTATATTTTACTACACCTTTTAAAAATAATCAAGCGATGATACAGTTAACACTGTCAAGATCAGAAGTCAGAAAATACCAGCTTTAAGAGACACATTATATAATATTCCTGTATTATGCCATTTCCAAAATGGGTGAATTTTCATGATAAATCCTAAAGAGAATTTTAGCCTTTTATTCCTTACTTGTTTTGTATCTTATTGCCATTAATTGTTAATAGAGTGGGGTCATATCATAGGCAAATTTAACTTATTTTAATACATCAAACATAGGCCAAAAAAAACAAAAAACGAAAAACAGCACAGACAATAACACTGGAGATTCTATCTATCATTTCATGTATTGATAGGTACCTCTCATCACTCCAGAGTGAATGGCCATAAAACACAAGCCAACTTTTTCACCTGGAGTTCATCTAAATAAACTGTGATATGTTCCAAGTGTCTGGAGGAAAAACATAGCTGTGTAGGACATACTGAGAGCGACAGTATGTTGTGCCAACTTGGTGTCCTCTTAAGGAATTTTCAAGGGTAATTGTAACTATCCATAATTTCCACCTAACAAGTTCACTTTATTTTTTACTTAAAACCAAATCACATTTTTATTAAAACATTACACTTTATGAAGCTGACTTCCTAGTTTCCTTTTTTAATTTTTTAATTATTATGAGTATATAATAATTACATATCTTTATAGGATATATGTGATGTTTTAGTACAAGCACAATGTGAATTAATCAAATCAGGGTAATGGGGTATCTGCTACCTCCGGCATTTATCATTTCTTTGTGTTAAGAACATTCCAATTCCACTCTTTTAGTTATTTTAAAGAATATCCTAACTTATTGATTATAGTCATTTTGTTGTGCTATCAAATATTGTTCATTCTAATGATCTAACTATATTTTTATACCCATTAACCATCTCCACTTTATCCCCGACTCCCCGCTACCCTTCCCAGCCTATGGTAACCATCATTCTACTCTGTCTCTAAGAGATCAATCGTTTTTAATGTTTAGTTCCCACATATGAGTGAGAACATGAGAGATTTGTCTATCTGCGCTTGGCTTATTTCACTTAACATAATGTTCTCCAGTTCTATCCATGTTGTTTCAAATGGCAGGATTTCATCCTTTTTTTGTGACTATACAATATTCCATTGTGTACATCTACCACGATTTCTTTATCCATTCATCCGTTAATGGACATTTAGGTTGATTCCAAATCTTGGCTATTGTGAATAGTGCTGCAATGAACATGGGAATACAGATATCTTTTAATATACTGATTTCATTTCTTTTGGATATAGACCTAGCAGTGGGATTGCTGGATCATATGATAGTTCTATTTCCAGTTTTTTGAGGAATCTCCATACCATTCTCCACAGTTGTTGCACTAATTTACACACCCACCAACAGTATAGGAAGGTTCCCCTTTCTCCACATCCCTGCCAACATTCGTTACTGCCTGTCTTTTTAATAAAGGCCATTTTAACTAGGATGAGATAATATCTCATTGTAGTTTTTATCTGCATTTCTGATGACTAATGATGTTGTGAATTTTTTCATATACCTACTAGCCATTTGTGTGTCTTCTTTTGAGAAATGTCTATTCAGATCCTTTGCCCATTTTTTAACCGGATTATTTGCTTTTACTATTGAGTTGTTGGAGCTCCTTATATATTCTAGTTATTAATCCCTTGTCAGATGAGTAGTTTGCAAATATTTTGTCCTATTCTGTGGGTTGTCTCTTCCCTTTGCTTATTGTTTCCTCTGTTGTGCAGAAGCTTTTTAGCTTGATGTGATTCCATTTGTCCAATTTTGCTTTGGTTGCCTGTGTTTTGGGGGTATTACTCAAGAAATCATTACCTAGACCAATGTCCTGAAGCATTTCCCCAAGGTTTTCTTTTAGTAGTTTCACAGTTTCAGGTCTTAGATTTAAGTCTTTAATCCATTTTGATTTTATTTTTATATATGGCAAGAGATAAGGGTCTAGTTTCATTCTCCTCCATATGGATATCCAGTTTTCCCAGCAGCATTTATTGAAGAGACTGTCCTTTCCCCACGGTACGTTCTTGGCAACTTTGTCAAAGGTAAGTTCACTATAGATGTGTGGATTTATTTCTGGGTTCTCTATTCTGTTCCATTGGTCTATGCATCTGTTTTTATGCCAGTGCCATGCTATTTTGGTTACCACAGCTCTATAGTATAATTTGAAGTCAGATAACATGATTCCTCCAGTTTGTTCTTTTTTGCTCACGATGGCTTTGGCTATTCTGGGTCTTCTGTGGTTCCATATAAACTTTAGGATTACTTTCTCTATTTCTGTGAAGAGCGCCATTGGTATTTTGATGGGAATTGCACTGAATCTGTAGATTGCTTTGGGTAGCATGGACATTTTAACAATACAATTCTTCCAACCCATGAACATGGAATATCTTTCCATTTTTTTGTGTCCTCTTCTATTTCTTTCATCAATGTTTTATAGTTTTCATTATAGAGATCTTTTATTTCTTTGGTTAAGTTTATTTCTAGGTAATTTGTTTTATTTGTAGTTATTGTATTTTTATTTATTTACTTATTTATTTTTTTGAGACAGAGTCTCACTCTGTCACCCCAGATAAAGTGCAATGGTGTGATCATAGCTCACTGCAACCTCCAATTCCCGGGCTCAAGCGATCCTCCTGCCTCCACCTCCTGAGTAGCTGGGACTACAGGCATGCACTACCACACCTGGCTAATTTTTTCTATTTTTGGTAGAAATGGGGTCTTGCTCTTGTTCAGGGTGGTCTTGAACTCCTGACCTCAAGTGATCCTCCCACCTCAGCCTCCCAGAGTGCTAGGATTACAGGCATGAGCCACCATACCCGGCCTGTAGCTAGTGTAAATGGGATTACTTTCTTGGTTTCTTTTTCAGATTGTTTACTCTAACAAGTTCACTTTAGATTAACTCATTCTTAAGCAAGTAGCAACTGCTCTTGAATAGTTCCCAATCAAGTTAGAAAATACATCTGGAGCATGGAGAATAGAGAAAAAAAGACAATAAAATACACACACATACACACTTTTCACGTAACACAAAATATATAATGGTTAAAAACAACAAAGTTTGTATGGAGCTCTTATTCTCTAACTTAATCCCCCAACTAATTACTTACTTATATTAAGTCCAGGTTTCCCACCCAAAGGTGGGAAAAAAGAAAAACCTAGACAGGTTCATAATGATGAACCAGATAGTCTTTATAACACAGAAAACTCCCCTAAAGTTATATATTAATTTTACCGTTAGCAAAGAATAAGAAAATCATTTTTTTTAAATGTCCTTGGGCAAACAAGTGACTAGAATAATATTTCAGCATCAGATGAGGACAAGAATAGTCAGAAAGAACATCCCACAAAGATCAAACAAGCACACCCATTACTCTCAAGAAAACATGGAACAGACCCACCACATATTAGGCAGTGCATATTTTAACTCTTTCCACAATGGTTCACTGCAAAAGCACCTGACACAGATTATGTCCGAAACACAAAATTCTCATTCCACCCTAATCCATGGCCCTCTGGAAAAAAGATCCAAGAGGGGATCTGTTGGGTCTGCTTGGGAATGGGGTAGATGAAGAAGTCAGATAAGGGCCCCCAGAGGCTAGCTCCAGAGGTGCAGGAGGTTGTAAAGATAACTCCTAACTACAAAGGCTGGGATGGAGTCGGCAGAAACTGTTCCAGAAAGAACTACCCCTCCCCAAATTTTCATCCAAACCTTCTGTAAAACTCACCACTCTCCCCTTCTCAGGGTGGATGCCCTTTTAGGCCTCCACCCACCTGCACCCAGGTGCCCAAAATAAACAGCATTTTACCACACCCCAGCCTTGCGTGTCTTCCCCTTGGCTCTGACCTAACAGGATCCTGTCGCTTTTCAAGAGTAGAAAAAACTCAAACTGTTACCCTTCTGCTCTCACATCACAATAATCAATACAGAAGACTTCTATGATCAAATACGTAGGGCTTTCTCCCCACACACCAAGCAAGCAAGCAAGCAATCCTGCAGCAGACATCGGCTGGGTGCCCTCCAAATCCATTCCAACACTACCTGGGGATAGCATCAGATCCCACAGGTTGAGGGCTCAGTCCCACAAGAATGACCCTCACTTCTGATGCCAATCACAAACCCCAGGTTGTTTTACCTATGCTCTGACTGGTTATAAATTGTAGATTCCATGACCCCCTCCTTGGGTTCAATTAATTTGCTAGAGCAGCTCACAGAACTCAGGGAAACAGTTTACCAGTGTATTATAAAAAATATTACAAAAGAGACAGATGAAGAGATACATAGGAAGAAGTATGGGAGAAGGGGCATGGAGCTTCCCTGGGGGGGGCATGTCACATTCCAGGCACCTCCACATGTTCAACTATCCAGAAGCTCTCAGAATCGTGCCTTTTGGGATTTTATGGAAGCTTCATTACATAGGCATGACTGATTAAACCACTGGCAACTGGTGGTCAATTTAACCTTCAGGCCCTCTCCCCTCCCCAGGGATTGAGGGCGTGGGGCTTGAAAGTCCTAACCGTCTTATCATGCTTTGGTCTTTTCAGGTGACCAGGTGGCATCCTGAAGCTACCTAGGGGCTGCCAGCCATCAGTTAACTTATTAGCATACAAAAAGACATCACTTTGGAGATTCCAAGGATTTTAGGAGTTGTATGCCAGGACACAGGAGTCACATATTTCACAATATTACACCCTTAATAAGCCCTAAAGAGATTAATTTGAACTGAAACTCTGACTATATCCTCCCAAGAGGTACCCTCATATACCAAATTAAAACTCAAGTGATGCTCTGGAAGAAGCCTTAGCTGTTTGAAAGAAGGGTTTCCCTGTCCTTGTACGCCTGGTCCTCTATACCACAATTATATAGAACACCAATCCATTCCTGAATATGAGTTCTGCAACTGGTGACCTTTTGGCATGAATGGCAACTTCTACCTTTATAAACTTGAATTACTGAAAGAGATATCATGCTTCAAAAAGCATCAAAACATTAGGAATATATTTTTAAAATTCACTCTTTGATGTTTTAAAAATTACAGCATGTAACTTAAAGCAAATTTTTAAATAATAATGTAGTCATTTATTTCTCTAAAGATTTCTGATTAACATTTTTTACAATGGAGATATTAGGAAAATCATATTTGATGACTTTTTAATAAAAATGATATCTGGGCCATGCAGTGGTTCACACCTGTAATCCCAGCACTTTGGGAGGCCGAAGCAGGAGGATCGCTTGAGGCCAGGAGTTCACGACCAGCCTGAGCAACATAGTGAAACCCCCATCTTTATCAAAAATTCAAAAATTAGAAAAGAAAAAAATGACATCTGTATAGATTACACAATGTTTTTCAGTGTTTATAAAAATTTCCATATGAACACAGACCACAAAATAATTGGATCACTAAGTACCGGATGTTGCTTTCTATTTTTTTTCCCTCCTATCATCAATCATGGCCTATGAATGTTGCTTTCTGATCTTAAAAGTACTTTTTAAAAAAATTATCTGTACTGTCTGATGTCAGTTATCAAATCTAAGCACAAGTGACTTTTTAATAGTTGAAGACACGTGTCATTCTACTCCAAGTTTTCTCTTCACCAAGTTAATCAGTCACATTTCTTTTCATCAATCTCCCTCACTATGGTTTGGTTCATATTCTGCCACACAAAATACATAGAAACATTCTTGAGAATTACATACACCAGCTTCAAGGAAGCAAATTGTAGGGGAAGGAAGAGAAGTGACAAAAGAAAATAAAATAGTTGCATTTTTTAAAAGAGACAGATCTGAAGCAAATAAGGCAAAAATTGATACTTATTAAATCAACGTGGAGAGTACACCAGTGTTTTGTTACATTATTTTCAGAAATTTTTCATACTCTTGAAGTAGCTCATAATTAAAAGTTTTGATAAAGTTTTAAATAAACACAGAAGGCTAACAACAGAGATAATGATTGTAAAAGCATCAAACTTAATGTCTGACAACCCGTTGGTTCTGAAAACACTGAGAGACTGAACATCTGAACATTGAACACCTGGGTACTCTTTTAATATTCTCACCCATAATGTACTTCAATTCCATTTTACCCATATCAATTTTGCCATTTCCAATCTAGAGTTCATTCTCCATTCTCCTTAGCAAAAAAGAAGGAAGCAGATTAAGCAAATAAATCTCTTTTCTTTTTTATATCCTAGCACTTACCCCAAGTAACAGATTGATGAATGTAGCTTAAAAATTGTTTTTGCTAACCTTAACGTTTGTTCAAGGACATGCATTCTAGGTCTTACAATTCCTCTTTTATTTGTCTTTGGTTTGTGTACTCTTCTTTCCATATTTAGTTCATACTCTTAAAATAACCAAGTATAGCAACATCAGTTTCTTGAGATATCTTCCCCTTCTTGATCATCAGTTATGAAACTGTCCTTTATGAAATTAATAAAAAGCCATAAGGTGGGAACTGTGTGGTAAGGGCTCAAACTCTGCAAAGATATAAGTATAGTTAAAAATATATATATACACACATATATACACACACACACACCAGCCATCGTTCCCTAGCTTGCTTTCCTATAATTGCATACTACTCAGGAGTCTCATAGCTGATAGTCATGAAGATTCTTAGCTTTTTTCACTGCTGCCATACATAACATCACCCTTGTGAAACCTAAGGCTGGTCTCTGAGATATCTTCCAGACCCAATATTCCAGTGGACCAACTGACCCAACCAGGCCAGTCGCCTGTATCAAGGAACCAACTCAACTGGTCTTGCCACCTAGGAACTGACTCAGCACAAGAAGATGATTTCTGCTTTCCGACCCTATGAGTTTATCTCTAGCCCATCAACAGTCCCAATTCCCTAATGCTTTACCTGCCAAACTGTCCTTAAAAACCCTGGCTCCCAAATTCTCAGGGAGACAGATTTGGGAAATTCCTCTTGTCTCCTCACATGGCACCTGCAATATTGAATTCTTTCTCCACAGGAAATACCTGCTGTCTCAGTGTACTGACTTCCTCTTCATCAGCAGGCAACGAACCTGGTCGGGCTGTAACAGTTACGTGTGGCCACACTGTGAAGATTACATTTGCAAGAGACCCCAAACTCTTGAGAGAATCTACCTTTGCATTTTTATTCTCAGACTAAGAATCAAACAAACCCTTCCTCTAAACTACAGTTGTCAGATTTAGCAAATAAAAATACAAGATACAGAGCTAAATCTGAACTTCAAGTAAATAAATAGTTTTTTAGTATAAGTATGTCCCATGCAGGTATGTCCCAAATATTACATGGGACATACCTACACTAAAAAATGATTTGTTGTTTACCTGAAATTCAAATTTAACTCCATATCTTGTATTTTATTTGGCAACCCTGCTCTGAACATGTAAAAATCTGACTTTCTTCATTCTACTGACAAATACCATGTCTTTTTAAGTCTAGGGTAATAAACAGATTTTGAAATAGTTAACTAAATTTTTTAAAGTTTAAGTGGACAAAAAGAACATGAAGTAAAAGATCTAACTGGCCTACAGTAGCTGTCACACCTAATAGACCATTTGTAAGGACAAACGCAAAGCCTTGGAAACACCAAGTTCACCAGGGTGAAAGAGTAAACTCCAAGACGGTGTCAACCTAAAAAAAAAAAAATAGTAGAGAAAATTATCTCTAAATATGTTGGGTTTACTAGGGAATAGAAATAAAGATTATGATCTGGAATGCATGAAATGGCCAGTCACTAGTGCATGGGGTGGGGGTGGGGGAGAAGAGGGGAAGGGTAAAGAGAACTTTTATTAGCAAAAAGAGATTTACACAAGGTGCTTAGAAACAGAGATCATTGGTTCTGGAGGTTCAAAGCCAGAGCTGTCACTTCATTAGAGGAAATGCCATTACTAATTTACTGCTGTCCTAAAGAATATCAAGTGACAAGACTTATCAGAGCAAGAGAAGGACTGGAGAGGGTTTTTAGAAAGTCCTTGGAAAGAGTTCTTATCTCAGACATGTAAGCATAAGCCTCCTCTCCTCTGGACTATCCAGAGCCTATTTTGTCTGGGTCTGACAAAAGTGATTTCACCTTGGAATCTACAACTTTCACAATGGTAATCTAGAAATCAAGGAATGCCATAAACTAATCAGTGCTCATAACCGTTTGAAATAGGTGGTGTTAACCAATGTACTTTAGTCCACCTTTTATCCAGCACTGATAAAAGAAAATAATTGCATCTGGTGAAAACAGTTTTATCCATTCATTAATTCATTCAAGAAAAATGTATTCAAGTCCTGGGAATTCAGTGATAAAAAGTTACTGAAGTGAAATTGCCCCTTCTCTCCTTATCAGTGATATTTTCTTCTCCACTGGATCATTTCCAAAGCTTAAAAACATGCTGTAGCAGCTCCTGTATTAAAAAACCTCTATTGACCCCTACAGCCCTCTTCACTTAACACCCCACCTTTTGGCTCCCTATCTGCAGCAAAAACTCCACTCCGATCAGGCTTTTACCTCAACTATTCTACCAAAAAAACTATTAAGGCCACAAATAACCTCAACATTGCCAACTTCAATGTTACATCTCAGTCCTTGTTTAACCTGTCTCGCTCCTTCGCCCCAGGTAGAGTGCAGTGGCGTCATCACAGCTCACTGCAACCTCAAACTCCTGGGCTTAAGCAATCCTCCCACTTCAGCCTCCTGAGTAGCTGGGACTACACGCTTGCACCACTACGCCTGGCTAATTTTTTCTATTTTTGGTAGATGGGGTCTCGCTCTTGCTCAGGCTGGTCTTGAACTCCTGACCTCAAGTGATCCTCCAGCCTCAGCCTCCCAGAGTGCTAGGATTACAGGCATGAGCCACCCCACCCATCCAGACCCAGCCCTTTTTGATACAGTTGTTTCACTTGGCATCTGCAGCATCAGTACCTCATTACTGGCACTGTCCTTCCTACATTGGTTCCTCCCCAGTACTCTCCTATCCTTTAAACACTGGTGTACCCCCAAGCTCAGAGCTCAGACCTCTTCTCTACACTCACTCCCCAGGTGGTCCCATCCTGTCTCATGGCTTTAAGTATCACTTACACACTGACTAATTGCAAATTCCTATCTCCATCCTGCACATCTCACCTGTACTCCAGATTTTCATACTTACTGCCTCCTCCACATCTCCTCCTGGATGCCTAATAGCTAGCTCAAATTTAAAAATGTCAAAATTGATTTTCCACTACAAACCACCTCCTGTGATCTACTTCACTTTAATAAATCACAATTCCATTCTGCCTGTTGCTCAGTCCAAAAAAATTGGAGTTATGCTTTACTCCATTCAATTCATCAGCAAATTTTCCCAATTCTACCTTCAAAATATATACAGAATTTGACCACTTCTCACCATTATCATCTCTTCCTTAGATTACTGCAATGGCCTTTGTGGTATAAAAAGGAATAAATTTGGTCTTTGTCCTGTCTTTAAGTAGATAGCAAGGGATTCCGGGTCTCTTAGGGAGGAAAGTGGGTGCTGTTGCCTTGGTGCAATTGTCCCACCTGGGAAGAAGGACAAGGGTGGGCCCCAGGGCCCCATCTTGGCCCTGTGCCACCCTAATCCTCTCCCAGGCAACTGTCATACCTGGGGGAGGAGGAAATACCCTTTGAGTCTGCCAATCATAACTTAGCACGCCAGCTGCAAAAGAATGCAGAAGGACTCTCTAGCCCATGGGCCAAGAAGGACAGGTACCATAAAATCTGGAAAGTGACCTAGAACCCGCATGAGCAGTAAGACTCAGGTCATGCAGCTCCCAACTGTCCAATCAAAGTGGTTCCATGGTGATGTCTGAACCACAGGGAGGTCCCTATCCGGACACCACAAAACAAGACCCAGACCATAACCAGACTCTCTTTTTCTGCTGCGACAAGGGGTCCGGTCGTCATCTGTGGTGTATGTATCTTGCTTTGTAAACCTAGTATCTTGCTCTTGCTGTATAATCCTATCTTGCTCCACACTTGCCTTACTTTGGTGTGTCTGGTCATTCTTCAGCCAGGAATGCACCAAGAACTGAGAACACAGAACTAGACTAAACCTGACAGTCCCAGGTTCCTAGCACAGATCTCCTAAAATCCTTAGAATTTCCTAGTGAAAGACGTGTTCTTTGTTATTCATAACAAGCCCCTTCTGTTCATACCAGAGTTTATGCTAATAAAATGACTAAGACTGAGGTCAGTCACCAAAAAACCAAGTGATTAGAAGGCTGGACTATTCAGCTCCATCCACCAACCTCTGGAAATAGGGAGTAGGAAAGCTGTAGATTAAGTTCTGTGAAAATTCTTGAAGGAGATTTGATGAACTTCTGGTTGGTAAAAACATCCACCTGCTGGAGGGTGGCACACCCCAACTCCATGGGGACAGAAGCTGAGCTCAGGATCCCTCCAGACCTTGTATGTATTTCTTCATCTGGCTATTCATCTGTATCCATTACAATATCCTTTATAATAAATCAATAAATGTAAGAAAAATGTTTCCCTGAGTTCTGTGAACCATTCTTGCAAATTATGAAACCCAAGCAGGGGGTCATGGGAACCTCTGGATTACAGCCAATCAGTCAGAGAAGCACCAGAGCCAGGACTTATGATTGGCATCTGAAGTGGGGGCAGCCCTTGAACTTGTGGGATCAGACGCTAACTCCAAGTATAGCGTCAGAACTGAATTATAAGACACACAGCTAGCATCAGAAAATTGATCCTTGTGGTAAAAAACCCGCACACCTCTTGTCAGAAGTGTTCTGTGTGCAAGTGTAAACATTGTGTGTTAGAGCCTCCTACCTAGTCTCTCTGTTTTCACCCTTAACCTCAAACAATCTAGTTTCCACTTATAAACAAGAAAAAAATTATTTAATGGAGACAAAGTCTCGCTATGTTGTCCTAGCTGGAATGCAGTGGCAATTCACAGGCATAATCATTGCACACTGCAGCCCCAAACTCCCAGCCTCAAGTTATCCCCCACCTCAGCCTCCCACATATCTGAGATTACAGGCCTGTGCCACTGTGCCCAGCTAAGAAAAATTCATTTTCAAAATGTAAGTTAGCATTGTGACTCTCCTCTGCTCAAAACCCTCCAAAAGTTTCCCACATCTCTGAGTAAAGGCCCCAAGGAACTTTATGTAACCTCCCCATGAACACACTTATGTTTATTATAATCCTCTTCCTTAACTAACTACTTTATCTTTTGAGTTGTTTCCAGAAATGGTGGGGATTTTCTGCAAGACAAAGGAACTGAAATTCTGAAGGCCCCTGGGCAGACTTCCTGATACCAATACTCATCATCCTCCACAACCTGCCCCCAATGCATGTAGCCCCTTGTTAGTTACACCACGACCTGCCTCCAGGCCCACGGCCCCTCCTTTAAAAGCCTATGTTCTCTGTTAGTTAGAGGATTTGAGGCAGCTTCTCTGGTTCTCCTGACAAGACATCTTTTGTATTAAAAATTTCTTTCTTCCTTGGCAATCCTCCTCTCAATAATTGAATCTTTGATGAACCACTAGACCAAGGCTGAAAACTCCTTGCAGTTTTGACAATATTAGCTTTCCATGTCTTGATTTGATCTCCCACAACTCTCCTTATTCATTCTGGTGCATCCACATTGGCCTTTCTTCCAGTGATATAACTATACCCAGCAGATCCCTCTGCATGAACTCTCTTCCCCCAGATGCCACATAGGTAGCTCCCCCATTTCCTTTAGATCTTTGCTCAAATGTCTCCTTAGCAGACAAGCCTTCCCTAATCACCCTATCTAGAATAATATCCCCTTCCTTGATCATTCTCTTGTACCCAACCCACTTTCTTCACAGCACTTATCACATGACACATTTTCTGTGTTTCTGGTCAATGTCATCCAATAGATTAGCAACTATGTTCCCTAAAGTATCCACAGCACCTAAAACAGTGCCTAGGGCATAATAGGTTCTCAATAAATATTTGTATACTAGACAGATTGACAGGAAGGATAAAGACAGGACAAAACTTTCGCAAAAAAGGCAGTATTTACAGATGTGAATTCCTATATATTTATTTTTTAATGTTTATATCACATTTATTTCAAGTCATCAAAAATATTTTTTTACAGAAACTAGTTTATTTCAGTCTTAATAAGAGAGAACTAGTAAGCTCACTCAAACACAAAATAAAAGCTTTTGTACCCTTTCCCAAATCTAGCATGTTAGGATTTATTCAACTCATGATGCCTTCTTCTAAAGGACTCAAAATTACACATGTAGAAGCTCAATTCTAAAATTAATATTTGGGTAAGCATTTTCTTAATCTCAAACTAATAAAGTAGAAAATAAAAAGCAAAGGTTAAAAAAAGAGTCAATAATTACTAGAAACCCTAGGATAGGAGTGGGCTCAGAAGGAAAATCACAGAAGTATGTAGCAACAGCTTTCACTTATTTAACTAACATTTCTTAACTCATATTTCTACTAGATGCTAGATGCCATGCTGAGTAGACCATGGTGAACACAATCAACCTAGTGCCTGGACTTGAGAATCTCACAATCAGATAGGGAGGAGAAGCCAATTAAACACCTTAATACAATACAAAATAAAAAGAATGCTATAAAAAGCAGCAGTAAAGAGTATTATTGGAACACAAAGCAGGTGCATCTAGCCTAGCAAGAAAGGAGGACAGGAAGCAGCAGCAGCTTTCTTAAATTAAGACTTCAAGGATGAAGAGTTAGTCAGGTAAAGAAGGCAACATGTACCAGCTGAGTGATGATATCACACTACATCAAGGAGTGATGTGACAAGAGATGGAGCTGGAGAGATTTGGGAGCCAGGTCATAAAGGGCTTTGTTAAGCTAGGTTAAGTTTATAAATTATCCTAACAGTAAAAGAAATCTCCAAAAAAGTTTTTGACTTGAGCTGTGTTTAATAAGAATTACTATGACTGCAGAATCACCAGCAATACCATGGGAATGGATTAAAAATAATTACCCACAGATTTGTCCATAGACTAAGAAAAAAGAACAGCAGAAGATGGACAAGCATAAGCCTTCCAGGAATACATAGGAAGGAAAGGTCTATAAAAAAGATTTTGAACAGCAGGCGACTAAAAGGACCAAGGAAAAAACAGAAGTGCACTATCTTCAAAACCAAGGAAAGAAAGAATTTTAAGGAAGAGATTATAGCCAACCGTGTCAAATGCTATCAAGAAATGTGGTAAAATTTCCATTGGATTTCGCATTACAGCAATGTTCTTCCAGCATTCTATTTTTAATAAATACAAACACAATAGCTCTGAAAAATTGGAGTCACATCAGCCACTGTTCAAACTTCCTAATAATTCACTCATTTTTTTCCAAGCTGAAGGTCAAACTCAAGTCAAACAGTGTGACAAATCCTCTACTTTCCTAACTTCAGGTTGACCAGAACATTCACTGGCCATGCATTAGTATTTTTCCTTGCCTCAGGTCAATACACAGAACAGTTTCACAAAGCCAGCATCTTGACTATAATTTCCAAGAGTGCAGAAGTAGTGTATGTCTTGCTTATTCCCAGTACCGTGTGTAGTTCCTGGACCATGCCAAGGAACTCAATATTTATTAAATGATATGTATTCAGAGCATTAAACTGTGAAGCTGTCCAGAAGTGATTTTTAGGTTATTTCTTACCATCCTAATCCCCAGAGTGCTAACATTTTTGCAAAGCTTCCTTCACTATTAAAGGATGCTCACAAAGAATGTTTTGTGAACCTTCATGGTGCTAAAGATACTACTCTAAAACAGGTCTCATTTTAGAAAATGCATGTACACTGGAAAAGATTACTAAAATTATTTTTAATTAAATGTCAAACTTAAATTAATATGTTCTTAAAAATAATGTTATATGGAATTTTGCAATTAAGTTTCTTAAATCAAGATGAAGGTGCATTTATTTTTATTTATGCTTAAGAGGAGAACTTAACATATTTTTATATTGTTCCATCTGAATAGCCTAATAGGCATTTTATTCATTTTCAAGAAAGTCAGTAATAAAATTTTTCTAAAAAAGACAAGCTGTCTCACCAATAAGCAAAGATTTCTTCTCTAGGAATGGAGTACGAGTTTTCCCTTATCAAATTCATATGCCATGTTTATTAGCTACCCACAACTGAGTAACTTGCTTGTCATTCACTTAATTTACTTTAAAATGCCCTAGCAAGTCTTTGAAAATGCTGGAAAACATTAGCAACTGCTTCCCTGCCTACTCCATAATCCTGAGATAATTACTTTCATTCTTTTAAAGTTCAGCTTTAACAGAACAGATATTATTGAAAATTAAAAGCCTCTTGAATTCATAGGTTTAAAGTAAAAGTTCTTCAACAATATGAGTTGGTTGTATTGGAATCACTGGGGAGTTTCTTGAAAATACACATTTCCAGACATAATCCCCAGAAATTCTGATTGAGTAGTTTGGCAATCTTTGGTTTAGTCATTAAATAACCAGGTGTGAAAGTTCTCTTCTTCAAATATAAATATTCAGCAATCAGCAATTGTTTCATTAAAACATGTCCTGGGAATGCTTACCTTTAAATGTAAATTTCTTATGTATTACTAGGATTTTTAATATGTGCCCCTCCAAATTCCTGCCTAATTTTCCAAGTCAATACAAACCTTTGATAATGGACACAATTTCTAAAAATTCTCTTTCAAGAGTGAATCAAGGCCCAACACAGTGGCTCATACTTATATTCCCAGCATGAATATAAGCTTTGGGAGGCAGAGGCGGGAGGATCACTTGAGACCAAGAGGTGGAGACCAGCCTGGGCAACCGTGTCTCTACAAAAAATAAAAAAATTAGTCAGGCATGGTGTTATGCATCTGTAGTCCCAGCTGCTTGGAAGGCCAAGGGCAAGAGGACCCCTGGAGCCCAGGTGTTCGAGATTGCAGTGAGCTATGACAACACCACTGCACTCCAACCTGGGCAACACAGCAAGACCCTCTTTTTAAAAAAAAAAAAAAAGTGAATCACGGATCACAGAAGCAGAGGAAAACTAGCCAAAACTTACCAAAACCAGGAAGATAAATGGAAATCTATCTTAATTTACAAAGATCCCCAATATTTAGTCTATTCAAATAACAATGAGAAATGGCAGAATAATATAGTAGAAAGTAAAATAAAAATAAAAACAACTGAATTCAGATGCCAGTTTTTGTTTGATGGTAGAAAATCAGCTAACTTCACTGAGTATCAATTTTCAATAAAATGAAAAGGGATTACAAAATGATTTCTAATGTCCCTTTCAGGTTGAAAAACCTGATTAAACAGAATGCTCAAACATCATTAACTCTAAACCAGAGTTAGAGACAGCGTCAGAAATAAGACAACTTGTAAAACATCACAGCAAAGGGCTAACAGAAAAAGGAAACTGAACAAACTCATACTCACTTGCTCATCTACATGCAAAAGGAAGGACTTAAGTGAGATGGTACATGTTGAATGAACATTTACATAGGGATTGTATACTATGTGCTAGCTATTACACTAGGTAAAAGATATGGCACAATGATATAGTCTTCTCAAAGTTGAAAACTGTTGCACATTCTTTCAAGACATATTTTGTATTGAAAGGGCCTGTCTTAGTCCATTTTCTGCTACTATAAAAGAATACCACAGAAAGGGTAATTCATAAAGAAAAGAAATTTATTTCTCACAGTCCTGGAGGCTGGAAATCCAAGAGCATGGTGTCAGCATCTGGTGAGGGCCAGAGACAGAGAGAGGCACCAGGGGCCCCACTTGCTTTGTAACAACCCACTCTCAAGATAACTAACCAACTCCCACGATAACTAAAGGAGCCCTCATGACCCAATCATCTCTTATCAGGCCCCACCTTCCAACACTGTTGCATTGGAGGTTCAGTTTCCACCATATGAACTTTTAGGGGCCACATTCAAACCACAGTAGGGCTTATGCTAACTACTTACCCAAGGAAGGGGTTAATGAAGTAATAAATTTACTTCAGTCAGTAAGTACCATATATGTTCCTGATGAATATTCTTTATGCATAAGATTCTTATGAATTACAAGTCATTAACACATAGGAGATCAATCAGACAAATGTAAAGACCGGAAAAATAAAGCCTTTTCAGGTAGAAACTGATTTCCAATTGTGAACCTTGTATTTAAACTAACTTTGCAAAAAGAAAAACTCTTAACTGACAAACCACTGGCATATATACTATCTTTTTGATCAAAGGCACTATCAAGTCATGCTGTTCAAGTAAGATCACCTGCTTCGCTTTCAATGCTAGTTACATATAAATATTGACAATAACTTATTCTTGTAAAAAGCCTTGCTTTGGTCAACTAGAGAGCTATGTCATGAAAAGGAACCCTAGTCAAGACTCTCTCTTAAAAGGATTCTGCTGAACTACAGAAAGTTTCATGAGCACAGAGACTGTATCTCTCTTGGTCTTCTAGGCTTAGCACAATGCCTGGCACATATGAAGACGTGAATAAATGAATGAATGAACGACAAAAGAAAACTGTTCAACAGAGATCAAAAATCTAAGCTATGAAAAATCAATTCATTCAGATAAATAAGATTAGTTAGCCGACACTAACTGGCATCTCTAAGGATCGCTTTTCTCATGCAAGACCATAATACTTTATAACCACCATTAAAAATAAAAGATACAACACGTACTGGAGCACAATCCAGAGTAGACTCTCAATTTTTGAGAACACTTTGAAAATCAGAAAAATGATTTCAATCCATGAAACATGAAATCTGGTGATGGAGATACTGGCTATTCAATCTAACCTTACTTAGGAAAAGACAGAAAATATAATTAGTTTGATTTGCACATGTGCCATCACTCATATCAAACTTTTAGCTGCTCCTAGAACTATGCCTCTTTTAAACCAAAGAATAGCAAATACATGAGCACATTGCATTTCATGAATAAGTTAACTTATGATAAGAAACCTATTTAAAACAACTGCCCAGTACCCACAAAGCCTCCTTAGCACACACATACACATTTACTTATTTCAAAACGGTATTCTAGGTTCTTTGATTGCTGAATTCACCCACAATCCATCATGGTCAACTACCCAGTCTACTTTTCAACGTGTGGGTAAAAATACGAGGAGGAAGATTTCTCTCCCAAAAATCTAAGTGCAGAAAACTAAGTTATCAAGGCTTTATAACACGCACACACACAAAAAAACCCGAAAATAAATTATACGCACAGCAAAGAAAAATCACTCCATCTGACCACGTTGTGGCCTAACACCTGGGCAATACGTGGTCTAGGTTCATTTTTTTTAACCCTACCGCACCTACAAACTCCAGGAGTGAGACGGTATTGGTCTGAGACCCCGGACAGGGCTGACAGCTCGGGGCTTGCCGCTGAGATAGAATGAGAATCGCCGGGGGAGCTCCCCTGGTCTCGTCCCCATCCCCCACCCCCACCGGCTTCCCCAGGCCGCGACGCCCACGTCCACCTCCTCACCTCTTTATCCGGCTCACGCGCTTCCCATCACTCCGTCTGCTCCTGCCTCCGCGCCTCCCTCCCTTTCGGTTTTATTTTAACTTCCCACGCCGGGTGGGGAGCAGAGGGCAGGCCAAGGATGCCAGCGGGCAACTGCACCGACGCGTCCTCGTCCGCACCCAACGCCGGCCTTGCCGGGGTCGCCCCTCGTTTCAGACTGCCGCGCGCTAGGACCGCCAGACGCCGGACAGATCTACAGACACGGAGAGGAAGGAATAGCTGGAGCAGGCGCCAGCCTACACGTCAGCCGCCCACAGCGACGCCAACGTCGGTACGTGGGCACGTCGGCTCCCCCCACCCAGCCTGCGTGCGCGCGCCGCCGTTCCGCCTCTCGGCCGCCGATTCAGGGGAAGGAGGCGGAGGGGCCCGACCCGCGGCGAGGGTGCGCCCCCGGGGGTGTGGGCACGCAAGTGCGCGTTCCCGGAGACTCGGTGGTGTGGTGCATGACGGCGCTGGGCCAGGCCTGCCTCTCCAGCTCGCTACCCGTTAAGTCTTTCCTTGCGTTTACTTCAGTCGGTCGAGTCTTATCCCGCCCTTCTCCGTAAGGTGAATATGTGGAGGAAGTAATTCCTGTTAAAGGTAAGAGAGAGAAGAGCTGTATGAATGAAGAACTGGGTAATTGCTATCGTCATCATCACTCAGAGCCCTCTGGCTGCTGGACACTTTATACACAGTTCTCTGGTCGCAAGTCCTGCTTTCCTTGAGCTTTCTAGATTCTCAGCTTAGTGTTTCCAAAGTTATCTCTGCCGGGCGGTCCTTTGGTCCGAGGACCTATACCCAAAACAGAAAGCCGGAAGATTCCTTAACTCAATTGAGACGGAAGTTATTAAGAAAAACTAACTAACCTGAAGAATCGTGTGGTGTATGTATGTAGAGTTCTGAATAAAAGCCAAGGATGTAAAGATGGTATGAATGTGTTGTGGCTCTCCTCTTGCATTCCCCCTTCCTCGCAAGGCAATGCGTCCTGACTCCTGGTAGAACTGTGTTTTACAGAGAGGCAGCCAATAGTGATCCAATTACGTTCTTCACTGGCCAGACCACATCTGAAGTGCTGTGTTCAATACTTTAAGAAGACCTCAATCAAGTTGGAATTATTTCAGCGAAGAGCAATATGATGAAGAGAACCCAAAAGCATGACAAGTGAAGAAGTGCTGATCAAACCTGTGAAGATTTGCCTAGAAGAGAGAAAACTACTGGACTATCTCCAAATATGAAGAGACCCATCATGTGAAGTAGATCTGTTTCATGTCATGCAAACTACAGAGAAACAGGTTCCAGATCCTGAAAAGAAGATCCCTTTCTAGCACTAATCAAAGAATACCTCAATACACTGGATTTGACTGCAAGTAGATTCTGAATGCTCACTTACTAGGGACTTGGTACAGGGGAGCCACACATCAAGAGAAGAATTAGTTGATGGCTGTTTTAAAGTTTTTTCCAGCCTTGAGATTCCATGAGTCTATGGTCCTGGCTTTCAAGGAGTTTACAAGTTAGTTGATGAGACAAGGCAAATACATCAAAAAACAAATAATGCAGGAAGGCCACATAATAATGAGAGTTGTTAACAATAAGTGCTAGCAATTCACCTCACAGATTGTTCCCATCACAGTTTCAGAGGCTTAAGGGAGAAGAAAGAAATTGAAAATATACTGCCTATAAGTGCTGTATCCAGTGGGGTAGCCACTAGCCAAATGTGGCTATTGACACTTGAAATGTGGCTTGTCCAATTTGAGACAGGAAATAAGTTCAAAATACATACCAGATTCAAAGACTTAGAAAACAAATGTAAAATATGGTAATTCTCATGCTGATTACATGTTGAGATAATACTTAGTATATGTTGGGTCAAATAAAATATATTAAAATTAATTTCAACTGTTTATTTTTACTTCTTTTAATGTGACTTCCAGAAAATTTAGAATTACATAGGTGGCTTGTATCATATTTCTATTAGACAGTCCTTGCCTAGAAAGAAATAGAATCTCCATATCCATAGATTCTACATCCATGGATTCAACCAACCTTGAATCAAAAATGTTTTTTAAAAAATGGATGGATGTGTCTGTACTGAACCTGTAGAGACTTCTTTTCTTGTCATTATTCCATAAACAATACAGTATAACAACTATTTACATAGCATTTACATTGTATTAGGTATGATAACTAGAGATGATTTAAAGTGTATGGAAGGATGTGCGTAGGTTACATGCAAATACTATACCATTTTATATGAGAAACTTGAGCATCCTCAGCTTTTGGTATTGGGAAGGTCCTGGAACCAATCTACCCCAGGTACCGTGGGAAGGACTGTGTACTTCATTGAACTCTAAGAACTGTCCTTGTCCTCTTTATAATCCTCTGGGGTTTTCCCACATGTTTTGTTTTGTTTTTTAAGAGAGGGGGTCTTACCGTGTTGCCCAGGCTGGTGTGCAGTGGCTATTCACAGGTGCAATCATTGCACACTATGCCCTAAACTCCTGAGTTCCAAGAGATCCTACTGCCTCAGCCCTCTGAGTATCTGGGACTACAGGCACATGCCACTGCACCAGGCTTTCCCAAATGTTAGTGGAAAGAATATAATGAAAATGGTCCCTAATAAAGAGGAAGAAGACTGTCTAAAAAGTATGCCATGAGCAAAGCCAAGAAACAAGACTGTAGCTATCTTCTATGATAATGAGTAACCTGTTTATCTACAATGGAGGATTCTTAATAGAAGGTAGTGACAATAAAGTTAAAATGTATAGAAGCTAGTATGTAAGGAGACTGAATTTTGAATTTAAGAAACTTAGTACTATAAGCAATAAGTATTTGGCAGTTACAAAATGAGATTGTAAAATTATCTTGGCAATATTGGATAGGGTGGGTTGAAATTAATGAATGGCTGGGAAACCAATTAAAACTCATTGCACTCAAAAATGTATCATAACAAAAAAATGCTCAAAGGAAAATTAAATAAATTATAACACTTTTGAAAGTGGAATCCTTTATAGACATTTGAAAAGTATGATATAAGGCTAGGCATGGTGGCTCACACCTGTAATCCCAGCACTTTGGGAGGCCAAAGCGGGAGGATTGCTTAAGGCCAGGAGTTTGAGACCAGAGTAGGCAAAAACCCATAGCAAAACCCCATCTCTACAAAAAGTAAGAAAAATTAGCTGGTCATGGTGGCACACACCTATAGTCCCAGCTACTTAGAGGCCAAAGCAGGAGGATTGCTTGCGCCCATGAGTTTGTGGCTGCAGTGAACTATGATCATGCCATTGCACTCCAGCCTGGCAACAGAGCAAGACCCTATTTCTAAAAACAAACAAACAAATGTGAATCTGCATTGCTTGATATGGGAATATATACAAGATGTACAGCTTGCAAAACAATATATACATAATATGAACCCATTTTCATAAAATTATATGTGTGTGTTTGTGTGTGTAACAGGATCATTATCATTTTGCTGAGTGCCTTAATTATCTCAAAATTGTCTCGAAAACAGAAAATCTCAAGGTGGAAGTGTTTCCAACCTATTTTCAATGGCTCAACAAAGTCATCCATGCTTTTGGCTATTTTCATTTCTATGTTCCATTATCCTGAGTATATTAGCCTTTCATTTTCAGACTTGTCACTTCATGGATTGTAAGGATGGGCTACCATGTGTCAGAACTATTTCCTGCCATTCAGGCTCCTGGTATCTCCGTTAGTATGTATGTCCACTAGGTCCGTTCAGCTCACCAGGGTCCCATAGCCTCGCTCCTAGGCCTTTCTTGCTTTACCCATCCCCAGTCATTTCTTCCCTGCCCTCTTCACCCCTACGTTATCCTACAACACTGAGTCTTAAAATTCTATCTTTGCTGGACCCCTGTGCAGTTCCTTATTTGGAGTTGATGCTTAACCCGTGGGGACTGCAGATTAATAAAAGATTGAATTATTTTATTGAATTGAGTAAGGGAAGTTTCCTTACCCTTTTTAATAAAAGATGTTGGAAAGGAAAAAAAGTTAATCACTGCTATGAGAGACACTGTCAGTTGCCTACAAAACCACCATTTCTCTCCTCTTCCTTAATTAATAAGATGATTTTGTTAAGAGTGCCAAACAACTCAATAAATGTGAGCTCCTCCCATTACCCTGGAAGAAATTCCACTTTCCTGTGAATAATAATGTTGTAGAGGTAGTCATGTGGCAAAGGGATAATCAGCTAGGGAGGAATTTGCAATATGTTTTACCCAGATGGCAAAAATACATGCTTGTAATATATAAAGAGTTTTTCTTGGATTACTGTTCAAGATGGTGGACATGGCATATAATTTGTCTACTATTCTTTCTTGAACACCATAGAAATAAAAAATGTAGAAGTAGAAAAAACAAGGAATAAATAAAAGAGTAAAGATATGTGTGTTTGTATACATGCACTTATGTGAGTAGAAGAAGGTGGGTGGAGAAGGGGAGAAAAGCAAATAAAATTTTAACAATTTCTTGGGAGACAAAGCAAATAGTAGTGATTTGACTAGTAATGACACCTAAAACCACAGCCCCCAAAAAATATAGTGTACAAGCTATAAAGGATTTAGGTGGGGTCATGGCAGGGGGCAGAAGTGAGAATAAAAGGTAAAAATGGGGATGGCATTCTAAACATGGTACAATTGAATCAATCACCACACACGTTTATCTCCATCATCGACACTAAGAACAGGCAAAGATATCTGCCACCAGACAAAAACAAAACCCCAAAAAGACCCCCCCAAAATCTTCTCTAAATTA
Source organism: Daubentonia madagascariensis (assembly GCA_023783475.1). Classification (NCBI taxonomy): domain Eukaryota; kingdom Metazoa; phylum Chordata; class Mammalia; order Primates; family Daubentoniidae; genus Daubentonia; species Daubentonia madagascariensis. The sequence continues at coordinate 46,555,368 of JAKFHU010002080.1, forward strand.
ATTGAATAGATAATACAGAGAAAATGAAAACTTTCATGTTGATGACATAGAGAAAAACCATTTTCATTTTGGCATTCAGGGCCAGCATCCTGAGAGCCAGATAGTTGCCACTGCTATAGTGAAACCTGATATTTAGCATTCCTGGCCCTGCTCTACCCAACCCATGCACTTCCTCACAATTCATACATAGGAGAGAGGATTGGCAGACAGCCTACTTATTAAAAGTAAAGGAAAACTGTATCAGCCACCAGTTATTTTATATGTATATAAAATGTATTTATATATAGACATATATAAATAACATACATACAATATATATAAAAACATACAACAAACAATTAATAGGCAAATCAGCATTATGAAAGAGAAAGACAAAAACAGACAGAAAAACTAACTCTAAAGGAAGCAAATTTAATTCATGAAATAAAAAAGAACATTTTAAGAAGTACCCCAATTAATATACTCTGGAATTCAGAACATATTACATCTGTAAGATACAAACTAGTTACTCTGAAAGAGGAGTAACCATAAAATAAAGAGCTCCAAGACATTAAAAGTAGGATCACTTAAATAAAAACCTCAATGGAAGTCCTGGAGATTAAATCAAAGAAATCTTCTAGGACTGTGGTCCCCAATCCCTGTGCCAAGGACTGGTAGTGGTCCATGGCCTGTTAGGAACCAGGCCGCATAGCAGGAGGTGAGTGGCTGGCAAGCAAGTGAAGCTTCATCTGTATTTACAGCAGCTTGCATCACTGCCTGAGCCCTGCCTCCTGTCAGATCAGTCACTATCTCCCATCACCCCCAGATAGGACTGTCTAGTCACAGGAAAACAAGCTCAGGGCTCCCACTGATTCTGCATTATGGTGAATTGTATAATTATTTCACTACATATTGCAATGTAATAATAATAGAAATAAAGTGCACAATAAGGTAATGCGATTGAATCATCCCGAAAACATCCCCCCACCCTGGGTCCGTGGAAAAATTGTCTTCTATGATACCCGTCCCTGGTGCCAAAAAGTTTGGGGACCGCTGTTCTAGGACATAGCATTCAAAGACACAGGCAGAAAATATGAGAGAAAAGATAAGAGTCATGGAGAGCCAGTCCAATAGACCTAGCATCCAACTAGTAGAAGAGAAAGAGATTTCTTTTTAAAAGAAACAAAAAAATTATGAGGTTTTTTTAGACCATAGAAGAAAATAAGTTTTCAGATTGAATAGATTCACAGAGTATCAAAAAGATGAAAAAATATGCATACCTGCAGACATTATCATGTAATACCAAAAATAAAACTAGGACTAGGAATCAGTCCTATTAGCAGCACTGAAAACTAAAAGACAATGACAGAATATTTCCAAAATCTTAATGGTATACATTTTTCAGTGTAGAAGTCTATACACATTCTAATTATCAATTACCTATGAGAGCAAAATAAAACTATTTTAGGCTAGCAAAGATATAAAATATTTTTTTCCTGGGTGATCTTTCAGGAAGTTGCTAGACTGTATAATCCAGCAAAACAAGGACAAACATGGGATTCAGGAAAAAAATGTACCGTCATCCTACCAGACTTCAATCTGTACTACAAGACTATAGTAACCAAAACAGCATGGTACTGGCACAAGAACAGAGACATAGACCAATGGAACAGGACTGAGAACCCAGATATAAAACCATCCTCATATTGTCATCTGATCTTTGACAAATCAGACAAAAACATACACTGGGGAAATGAATCCCTATTCAATGAGTGGTGCTGGGAAAAATGGATAGCCACATGTAGAAGACTGAAACAGGATCTGCACCTCTCACCTCTCACAAAAATCAACTCATGATGGATAACAGACTTAAACCTAAGGCATGAAACCATAAGAATGCTAGAAGAAAATGTTGGAAAAATTCTTATAGACATCGGCCTAGGGGAAGTATTTGTGAAGAAGACCCCAAAAGCAATCACAGCAACAAAAATAAATAAATGGGACCTGATCAAATTAAAAAGCTTCTGCACAGCCAAGGAAACTGTCATTAGAGCGAATAGACAACCTACAGAATGGGAGAAAATATTTGCATGCTACATATCTGATAAAGGTCTGATAACTAGAATCTATATAGAACTCAGGAAAATCAACAAGAAAAAATCAAACAACCCCATTAAAAAGTGGGCAAAGGACATGAACAGAAACTTTTCAAAAGAAGACAGACTAATGGCCAATACACATATGAAAAAATGCTCAACATCTCTAATCATCAGAGAAATGCAAATCAAAACTGCAATGAGATATCACTTAATTCAATGAGATTGGCTTTTATCAAAAAGTCCCAAAACAACAAATGTTGGCAGGGATGAGGAGAGATAGGAACACTGATACACTGCTGGTGGTACTGCAAATTAGTACAACCTCTATGAAAAGTAGTGTGGAGATACCTCAAAGAACTAAAAGTAGAACTACCATTTGATCCAGCAATCCACTACTGGGTATTTACCCGAAGGAAAAAAAGACATTCTATAATAAAGACATCTGCACTCGAATGTTTATAGCAGCACAATTCACAATTGCAAAGATGTGTAAACAACCCGAGGGCCCATCAATACATGAGTGGATTAATAAATGTGATATATGTATACGCTGGAGTATGACTCAGCCATAAAAAAAAATGGTGAACTACCTCTTGTATTATCCTGGATGGAGCTAGAGCCCATTCTTCTAAGTGAAATATCACAAGAATGGAAAAACAAGTACCATATGCACTCACCAAGAAATTGGTACTAATTGATCAACACTTATGTGCACATGTGGAAGTAACATTCATCGGGTGTCGGGCAGGTGGGAGGGGGGAGGAGGGGATGGGTAAATTCATACCTAACGGGTGCAGTGCATGCTGTCTGGAGGATGGGCACATTTGTAGCTCCAACTTGGGTGGTGCAAAGGCAATATATGTAACCAAAGCGTTTGTACCCCATAATATTCTGAAAAAAAAAAACATTAGTAGAAGGATGTTTTCCTGTGAGACGGGAGGGAAGAAGTAGAGGATACTTGAAAATACATACAGGGAAAGTTTAGTATAGTGCAGAATGTATAGTTATAAAAAGTTCAAAGGTGAATATGCAATATAAAAGTTATGTTTCTTTTGACAACCTTGAAATTAGGAATTGTTCAGTGCATGAATATTTCAAACTACTTTCTACAAGATTACAAGATAGTAAGATACATTACATTTTTATAAAAGATACAATTCAGACAAAAGCCAATTTCAAGAATGCAGTCATAGGTTAGGTTTTAAAATGCAACACAGTCAATATAAATATATGAAATGAAAACACCACTCTGTCAATATAAACATATGAAATGAAAACTACAGGTCACACAGTTGTCATTGGCTAATTTAACTTGGTATCCAATTGGTTGCCCAAATTGTCAGGTGATACCCAATCATATGTGTGGGTATGCATATGAACATGTTTGTGTGTGTAAGCAGGACTTGGAGAAAAGAAGATTGGGGGTAGTTAGCTTCAGAATGAATGATTTTTAACTGGCCTTTTAATATCAGAAACTAGATTTGACTATTTTATACAAACAAATAATCCACTAAAGTTTGGGGCTGACGTACATTTATTCCTTAAAGCATTGTCTGGGAAGGGAAGAATCATTCCTTGCCAACTCTTGCCATTCTATGATTCCCCCAATGGATAAGTTAGGATAATGGCTAGGATGTATACAGTGAGACCCAAAATAACAGTAACTTAAACAGTAGAGTTTTCTCATGTAACAGGCTAGTGGTAGCAATGGGTAATCCTAAACTGTGCACTTGCTTTCTCAATGTAGTCATCCAAGGACCGAGGCACCTTCTCTCTTATTACTCTGCCATTTCTAGGGTGTTGTTTTCATCTAATAGTTCAAGATGACTCACAAACATGATCATATTCTAAGCAGCAGTCTAAAGGAAGAGGAGGAAAAAAGGACTTACTTTTGGGAACATGAGTTGAAAGTACATATATCACTTACAGTCACATTTTATTTACCAGACTTTAGTCATGTGGGCATACCTAGTTGCAAAGGAAGCTGGGAACTGTAGTCCTTATTTTGGGCAGCTATATACTCAGCTAAAAAGCAGGGGTTTTATTACTATGAGAAATAAAGAGATACTTAGAGATAAATGTTTCACCCAGAATTCTTCTCCTTCTCAATTAAAGCAAATATACTCCTATTAAGCAGATAAGGGTAGTCTCCCTTCAATTCTTATCAGAACTGAGCCTCAGGAAACAGAACACAATGTCAAGGATAACTTTTATTTCTTTCAAGCTTCTGAAAAGTGAGCTAGTAGAAGATGGAAAAACAAAATTTTGGATAGAAATTATCTTAAGCATTATTTTTACCTGAAGTTTAAACTATTCTTAAGCATTTTTAATTTGGTCAAGTGAAGTTTTCCTTCACTCTACCCACAACTAATTAAGCATATATCACATAATTCACACTTTGCTAAGCATTTTAAAACATCTCAAATAAAAATATGATATTATCTCTACTCTCAAGGAACTTAAAGGAACTTACAGTTTGGCTAGGAAGCAAATTTAACACTCACAAGACTATTCAAGAACAATTAAGTGCTGAGTTGTGTGATACTTTTTTATGAATACAAAAGAAGTCCAAATTAAAGATAGGCCACTGTTGGCTGCGGGAGATTAAAAGCCTTTATGGAAAAAGTGAAAATTGAATTAGGTATATAAGAATAGGTAGAATTTAATTCATAAAAGCTTTCATATGCAAAGACATGAAAGGTTTATCTGCAGGATTGATTCTAGACAATAAAGATGTGTTGAATTTTAAAATTCCAGTTTGTTGGTGGTGGTAGCTTAATGGCTAAAAATGGCTGAATTGTTAGTTATAAGCAAGTTTTACTTCTGCGTGTTTGCTTTAGGTTGTATCCACAAATACTACCACAATGCCTGACACATACTAAACACTAAGTAAGTGTTTATTAAATAAATATTTTCTTTTTACAGTCAGTGTTTCCCTTATTATGTGACCAAGGAATTAGTTTTTTAAAAAATTTTGTATAGCTTTTTTATACTTATTTTTAAATTTTTTGTAGAGAGAAGGGTCTCACTGTGTTGCCAAGGCTGGTGTTGAGCTCCTAGCTTCAAGCAGTCCTCCCACCTTGGCCTCCCAAAGTGCTGGGATTACAGGTGTGAGCCACTGCACCTGGCCACTATAGCTTTTTAAAAAATTTAGGTGTTTTAAAGTGCTTAAGTGAACAGTGCTATACAGACCCTCATATAACCACCACCCAAATCAGGATTTAGAACATTTACAACATTCCATAATACTCTCTTATGGTTCTTCCTAGTAGCTCCCAAATCCCCACCCCCACCTCAGCCACCACAAAGTAGCCACTATTCTGATTTAGATAAACATAGGTTAGTATTCCTGACTGTGAACTTCATATAAAGGAAATCATATAGTATGCCACTCAATGTTTTTCATGTTGTTGCCATCCTGGCCCTTAATTTGTGAGGCTTGTTGATACTTGAAAGAGAGATTTTCCACCCTCTATTTTAAAAGTCTTTTCTTACGGGAGAACCTAATAAAAGTGTGGAAAATGTTTTTTATTACGTAATAATATACATTAAAGATGTCATTGATCTTTAGATTTCAAAGACAAGTTGTGCTTACCTTAAGGATAAGCCAAAGTCAGCACAACTTTCATCCTGCACATTTACATTTCGAAGTGCCTTGTATAATAGTACTTCTAAAATTACGGTCAAGTTAATTTGCTGTGACTTTTTTACTCAAACAAAACTGGAAACCCTCTATGAGAAGTTTAGGCCAATAGCAAAGGTAGAAGCACAGTGCCCACCCTCATTTTGGCACCAACTGTAAGTTTGGAGAGTTCTCAAAACCATCTCAGATTTGATAATTTGCTAGAGAGACTCACAGAACTCACTGAGAGCTGTTATACTCACAGTTACAGTTTATTAAAGTGAAATGATACAGATTAAGATCAGCCAAAGAAAGACACACATAGAGCAGAGTCCAAGAGGATTTCAAATATGAAATTTCAGTGTCTTCTAGCCAGGGAGTTAGAACATTGCTGTTCTGACATCTATTTGTGACAATATGCATGTAATATTGCTATTCAGGGACGTTCACCTGAGTGTGGTATCCAGGAGTTTTGGCAGGACTTCATCATATATATAGGCATGATTGATTGCCCACTTGTTTAATTTCAGACTCCAGACTGCTGATACTGTGTAACTCAAAGCTCCCACCCGAACTCACATTGTTGGTGTTTTTGGTTGGCCATCCCTCAACATGAGACTATGGGTATGGCTAGTCCTCACCCTAAATCACACTGTTAGATTAAGCAGTTTGAGCCAAGGTCTCCAGGCAAACAGACAGTCCTGTAAGGCTAAGGGCAAAGGCCAGGTGTTCTCTTTGGGTAAGCCCAAATTCTTTACTATACTCTCTGTAAGTCTTTATTTCTCTATTTGGAAAATTTGTTGCTTCCAAACCCTGCAATTAAATTGCTTCTTCAAATTTTTTCCTCAAAGATTAATTTCATGAGTTTGTATTTTTAAAAATTCCAAGTGATCATGAAGCATCTCAACATACTTGACAAGAAAATTAAGACTGGAGCAGGAGTACTAACATTTTCTTTTTCCCTTAATTGTTTAATACTGTGATCCCCAAATCCCAGGCCACAGATCGGTACCAGTCCATTGCCTGTTAGCAACTGGCCACACAGCAGGAGGTGAGTGGCAGGCAAGGGAGTAAAGCTTCATCTGTATTTACAGCTGCTCCCCATCACTTGCATCACCGCCTGAGCTCCACCCCCTGCCAGATCAGCAGCAGCATCAGATTCTCATAGGAGCATGAACCCTACCATAAACTGCGCATGTGAGGGATCTAGGTTGCATGCTCCCTGTGAGAATCTAATGCCTGATGATCTGAGGTGGAGCCGAGGCAGTGATGCTAGCACTGGGGAGCAGCTGCAAATACAGATTATCATTAGCAGAGACCATAATAAATCAACTGCTCTCAGACTTATATCAAAACCCTATCAGTGAGTGGCAAGTCACAATTAAGCTGCATCTAGTGGCAGGCTTTATAGTGGCAAGTGACCATCTTACTTTAATTGTAAAGCTGCATCTGGTGGCAGGCTTTAAGTCAGGATCTGATGCTTATTTTAGTTTGCATGTGGCCTGCCCATTATTTTATTTGCCACTTCCATCCATGCCTCTTTCCCTCACTGTGCACTTGTCTCAGTCACAGTTTTGGTAAGCCCACAAACTAACCCTAGCAAAAGTGAGTAAAAATCAAAAGTGGCTGGAAAGCTTCTTTGAAATGGGGGAAGGACCCAATGATGAGACAGCGGAAGACTCTAAGACTGTCAACAAAATGAAAGCTGCATTTAAAAGAAAATACCAAGAGTCCTACTTAAATTACGGGGTCATTGCAACAGGTGATTCACATTCTCTAAACCCGCTTTGTATAATATGTAGCAACTGGCTACCCAACGAAGTCATGAAATCTTCAAAACTGCCACATGGAGACCAAACACCCTGCATTAGAAGACAAGCCTTTGGAGTTTTTCAGAAGAAAAAAAATGTGAGCATGAAGAACAGAAGCAATTATTGAAGACCACCATTTCGTCAAATGTGTCTCCACTTAGAGCATCATTCTTAGCAGCTAACCACATTGCTAAAGCTAAGAAGTTCTTTACTATTGGTGAAGAGTTGATCCTACCTGTTGCTAAGGACATTTGCCATGAACTTTTAGGAGAGGCTGCAGTTCAAAAGGTAGCACATGCTCCTCTTTCAGCTAGCACCACAACTAGATGAATTGATGAAATAGCAGAGGATGTTGAGACACAATTGTTAGAGAGGATAATGAGTCACCGTGGTGCACAATCCAGGTTGATGAGTCTACACATGTTGACAACAAGGCAACAATGCTTGTTTTTGTGTGATGTATTTTTCAGGAGGATGTGCATGAGGATATGTTCTGTGCACTTTTGTTGCCAATCAACACCACAGTTGCAGAACTATTCAAGTCTTTGAATGATTACATATCAGGAAAACTGAATTGGTCATTTTGTGTCGGTATAGGCACGGATGGAGCAACTGCCATGACCGGACGGCTTTCTGGTTTCCCTAGTCAGGTCAAGGAGGTCACTTCTGAATGTGAGTCTATGCACTGTGTCATCCATAGAGAAATGCTGGCTAGCTGAAAAATGTCACCTGAACTAGACGTTTTGCAATATTTTGTGATTAAAATTATCAACCACACTAAAGTACATGCCCTTAACTCACGTCTGTTTGCCTAGCTCTGTGAGGAGATGGATGCAGAGCACACACGTCTCCTCTTATACACAGAAATGAGATGGCTTTCTGAAGGTAGATCACTGGCCAGAGTTTTTGAGTTACAAGAGCCACTCCAGAGATTTCTTTTAGAAAAACAGTCACCACTGGCAGCACAATTTAGTGACACAGAATGGGTCGCAAAACTTGCTTACTTGTGTGACATATTGAACCTGCTCAACGAACTCAATCTGTCACTTCAGGGCAGAACGACCACTGTGTTTAAGTCGGCAGAGAAAGTAGCTGCATTCAAAGCCAAACTGGAACTATGGGAGTGACGAGTGAACATTGGGATTTTTGACATGTTTCAGACATTAGCAGAGATTTTGAAAGAGACTGAGCAGGGCCCTCTTTCTCCCAGGTGGTGCATGATCACCTATCTCAGCTTTCAAAAGAGTTTGAGCATTACTTCCTGATCGCAAAAGCCCCCTGAACTGAGAAGGAATGGATCCATCACCCATTTGTGAATAAGACAGGTGAAAATGACTTTGTCTATGCTAGAAGAGGATCAATTGCTTGAGATTGCAAATGATGGTGGCCTTAAAAATATGTTTGAGACAATTTCAAAGTCCATACGTTCTGGATTAAAGTCAAGGCGGAATATCCTGAGATTGCCACAAAAGCACCAGAAAACCTGCTTCCATTTTCAGCATCCTATCTTTGTGAAGCAGGGTTTTCCGCAGTGACAGCAACCAAAATGAGCTTAGGGAGTAGACTGGACATAAGCAACACACTTCAGGTGTCACTGTCTCCCATCACTCCCAGATGGGACCGTTTAGTTACAGGAAAACAAGCTCAGGGCCCCCACTGATTCTGCATTATGGCAAGTTGTATAATTATTTCCTTATATATTACAATGTAATAATAATAGAAATAAAGTGTACAGTAAATGTAATGCACGTGAATCATCCTGAAACTGCCCTCCACTCCCCGGTCCATGGAAAAATTGTCTTCTATGAAACCAGTCCCTAGTGCCTAAAAGATTGGGGACTGCTGGTCTAATATGTATAAATAAGAGAATTCTACCAAGATTTCTGACCTGTAGTATTCCTTTTAAAAGTTGGGCAATAGTTATAAAATAAAATCAAGAGTTTCCCAGTAGAATGTAATGCCCTAACTGACAGTAAATGAAACACAAAGCTGAGTAGCAAAATTTCAGTGATTTTTAAGTTTGGGGATTAACCAAGTGCATCAGACTTCCCTAGAAAGAGTGAAACTCCTGAAGACCTTTATAAGAAACAGTGAATTTCTCAAAAATTGTGTCTAAATTTTCAATATTCTTTCTTTACATGAATGTGTTGAGGAGTCACCACTGTGGAACTATTATCATTATAATAAAAATGAAATCAAAAGATTTAAAGGTTAAAGTGCTATTTATTATTATTCATATTAAGTTTCTGTTTAAAATAATTTTCAATTACTATTTTGATAGGTTTAGCACACATTCAAGTTTAGATATGAGTTGCAATTTTTTGTTGTTGTTGTTCTTGTTAAGATATAGTAGAAGTACAGAACTTAAATTGATGAAACAGGCTGGAGACTGAAGTGTCACTTTAGCAGCTCTAGCAGGATCTGGGCAGTTGAAGTCAATCAAATCACAGGTGAGGCAGGCAGCTATTATGGAGGCATGGGTTAGGAAGGGAAAGGTTCAAGTCAGGGATAAGACTCTGATTTCTTAGCCTTAAAAGGTGCAAAAGAAAGCTATATTTAGCTAGCTCTGCTGGTTGATTTGAAGGTTCATTCATCCATTTATTCAATTGATACATATTGAGCACCTACTATGAATCAGCAGACAAAGTAGCAGACAAGACAAACACTGTTTTGGCTTTTATAGATGATAAGCTCACTGCATAACGACCTCCTATTTGCCAGGCATTGTGTGCCAGGCACTTCTCCCTGGAACTCTATGAGAGTTTATTAGTTATTATCTAGGTTTCACAGGTAAGGAAATTGAGTCTCTGAGAAGTTTACCATTTAGCTGGAGGAGAATGCCTCAGGACTACTTGCCCATCCTCTAAAGTGGAAATTTCTTGCTGTCAAAAGCTCTTGATAGTTGTGGTGGACACAGTTCCTCAGTGTCTAAGAAAGTATTCCTAGCTTCTCTAGCACTTTCAGCTTCTGTGCTGGATACAAGAGCCCCATCTTTTGGCAAGATGTGGAATTTCATAAGGAAGAACAACCTCAGGACTGATGACAAACTAATCAAGGGTTACCTTACTCTCTTTTATTAAATGGTTTTTTCATCTAGGATTCTAGTATTTTCTAGACCAGGAGAAGGGGCTTAGTCACTTCGTGTTTATTTTGTCATTGTGCAAAAGAAAGATAGAAAAATAGGGATAATTAATTTTAGTATATTAGTACTTAAAATATGTATTCAAGATTGCACTAAAATAAGCTCTTCCCTAAGAATGTGGTGTTGGCTTCACCAATATCTCATATTAAAATTGAAAATCTGGGTACAATTAATTAATGAACAAAGAGGAAAAATTGTCTTTGCTTAAACATAAAGTCTCAGATTTACAAACTCTGAACAGACACTTGGTTATTTAACATCCACTAAAGTGAATTTTTATAAATAATTGCTGGCATATATGCTCTTTGGAAGAATGTCTCCTTTTTAAGGTTCACAAAGACACAGCAAGTAATTATAAATACATGTATAGGCAAAACAAGATTAAGCGACAATTTTTATTATGTGTGTAGCACTAATTATAGTGTTTCCTTTTATGAAAGCAGAAATACTATCATATCCTCTCATAGTTTGAGACTCTGGAAGTAGACAACTATAATATATCTTAGGAATAGCAGGCTTATATGTTGAGATTGCCTTTGCCCTGGTATGAATGGAGATTACTAATGCCCACAACTGAAATCAGTCCCAGAATTCTGTCTTTTTCTGTTTAACCATCTTCTGACCTAACAGAACCAACTCAACTTCACAGGAGTTGCAAGCTCAAAGAATAACATTTTAAAGAGCAATATTTACTAAAAATGTAAATGAAATCTCTGTTTAGCAAGCATAGCTTTTGACATATCCGAAATTAAACTTTATTTTTTACTCTTACAATTCCTTTAAATTTTAGTTGGTGGGGGGAGGTGGGGTTGATTGGTAGGGATTTCCTGTTCCTGGATGAAAACTCTATTTCATCCAGGAACTATTGTTTTGCTGCTGTTGTTGTTTACTTTTAAGTAATATAACATTTCATAGTCATTTTAGGTCACAAACACTTTTGCAATTAGCCTATTTAGTACTATACTACTCAGTACTCTGTAATAATGAAAATTCACAATTGAATTTCGTATTAATTCTTTTCCCTTCCCCCAGCTTAAGGCTGCCTGAAGCTGAAAACCTGAACTGAGGAAGTGGAGTGAGCCTTCATCCCTCTCCTTTCTCCACATTACAACACCCTCCCATTGCACTTATGTTTGTCATTTCCAAGGCCACACACATCCTTTAGTAGGTAGGAGATTGAGAGGCAGTCAGGAGATGCAGGAAATTTCTTACTTGTCTGCAAAGCCCAGTGGTTTCCCTCTCTGTGTCTAAAGGCAGGGGCTCCTGGCAGGTCCTGGTTAACAATTAAAGCAAACTCTTTCTCTTGGGGAACATTTTGAGAACTCTTTGAAGGTTCTCAACTAGCTCCTGCAATTTTCTGGCTGACACATAGTTCCTTCCTCAGCTCTGGAGAAGTCTGTTGTTCACCTATACTTTTTGAGGGGAACTCATTACTCCTCCACATGGCTTTATTGAACAGAATCTGTGATGGTTAATTTTATGTGTCAATTTGACTTGGCTAAGGGATGCCCAGACAGCTGGTAAAGCATTGTTTCTGGGTGTATATGTGAGGGTGTTTCTACAAGAGATTAGAATTTGAATCATTAGACTGGGTAAAGAAGATCTACCCTCAACAATGTGGGCAGGCATATCCAATCTGTTGACAGCCCCGACAGAAGAAAAATACATAGAAAGAACAAATTTGCTCTTTCTTCCTTAGCTGGGACATCCTTCTTCTTCTGTCCTTGGACATCAGTGCTCCTGGTTCGTGGACAGTAAGCTTTAGTTCATTTCTTTAGATTTAAGTTACATCATATATTTTAAACATCACAACAACCCTAGGTGGTAGGATTTGATAGAGATATAGAGAAGTTAAATGACTTATCCAATGTCACACAAGTAGTAATTAGTAGTACTAGATTCAAATTCAGATCTTCTGATACCAAAGTCTATGATTTTAACCATTATTCAAACATAGTGCTTTGATGTCATATTGAAATTTCTGTTTTGTTCTTGGTTCCTAGAAGAATGTTTTCAAAGAGATCTCTTATTCAGGATCACCTAGAAGTACTAATGAATCAGAACCTCTGGGAGTTGGGCCAGCTCCTACATTTTTAATATCATCCCTGGTAATTCTTATGCATACAGTATTTAGGGGATCACTGCATTAGACTAAAATCACTTCAGTGGTAAAACCTGTGGTTTATGTATCTTTGTGGTTATTTATCTTGTTATCAGTGACTTGCACAGTGTCCAGCTTAGAGTAAGTATACAAGTAAGTTTATTGAGTTAAAAAAGCAAATTGACTTAGGGCTCCTAATACTCTTTAGTGAAGACTATTTTCAGAATCTGAGGTGAAAGGGAATGTCTAAGTGAAGATTTAATGGCTTTAGATGTAAGATTTGGAAGGAATCAGAACAGAAAATTTACAAGTGACTGACTAGACTACTTGGAAATCTAGCAATGTGTTGTGCTTGCATAGTATTAAATCTAAGTGAACCCTCAGTCAACCTCAGAGCTTGGACCCTTGTGCTACTTATCTTATTGAATGACCGTGACTCCAAATGAAGATTTATCCAAAAGGCATTCACCTTTCTTTCCCATTGACAAGCTACCCTTAAGGGGATAAGTCTGCAGAAAAACTCTGGTCAAATGCTCTGGATAAGAAAACAAGAGTTTTCAGTAATTACCACTGCCATAAAAGGAAAATGAGCAATAAACTAATAGTGTGACGCTCCCCTCATGATGGTTAATTTTATGTCAATTTGACTGGGCTATAGAGTGCCCAGATTAAATATTACTTCTGGGTGCATCTGCAAGGGTGTTTCCCATTTGAGCTAGTGAGCTCAGTAAAGCAGAGGACCCTCCCCACTGTGAGTGGCATCATCCAATCCATTGGAGGCCTAAATGCAACAAAAGGTGGAGGAAGGAGGAATTTGTCCCTTTTTTATTCTGCCTCACTGCTGAGCTGGGACATCTCATCTCATCTTCTCCTGCCTTTGGCTGGGGTTTACACTATCAGCTCCCTTGATTTCCAGGCCTTTGGGACTTGAATGACACCACTGGCTCTCCTGCGTCTGCCGCTTGCAGACAGCAGATCATGGGACTTGTCAGTCTCCATAAGTGTGTGAACCAGTTCCTCATAAAAAACAAATATATATCTCTTATTGATTCTGTTTATCTGGATAACCCTGACTAATACACCCCAAAATTGTGGAATACAAACCATAATTCAAGAAACAACACATTTCATTGAGAAAGAACTTGAAGAAACAGAGCTGAGTGAAGCATCCCAGGTTCAAGCTCTTCCCACCTCCACATCCCTTCCTCTAACAGAGCATAACATGCCTGAACATACAGACTCTAATTGTATTTCTTAGTCTGGGGTTCAGAATAAGTATGGGATGACCCACCAGACCTTCCATACAGTGATATACTGTTTTGAGGTTTTTATTTTGATTCATTATTTTACTACTGGAGTTTAATCTTTAAGTAAATTAGGGTACGTGGATGGTATATTTTCTGAACCTTGAATTTCTAAAATGTTTTTCAGTTGCTATCAAATGAAAGACAACCCTTTCCAGGTTTTAAAGATTTTGTTTTATACAAACAAATACCTTTTGTTTCCCTGTGGTACCAAACTTATAAGACCACTTGCTTAAATTTCCTTCTGCTGCCCTGTTCTGTCTTCCTCACTCCTTTTCTGAGAGCATTCCCTAAATGAATCACTCCACACAGCTTAGAATATGACTTCTAATAGTTCTTGATCCTCACAGACTATGGCCTATAATTATAACCATCTAAGAAAGACTGACTCTCCTTCCTTAGTTCTAGTTTGAAAAACCTTACAAAAGACTGAGTGGCTGGCTTAGGTCAGATGCCTTTTCCTAGATCAATCACCTATGGCAAGCAGTTCAGCGTTGTGTCATTTATCTATCTATCTATCTATCATCTATCATCACCTATTAGTCAATTATCTACATCTACACTCACTAGAGGATCTCATGGCTCTAAATATCATTTATATGTTGATTCCCAAACATTCCAGATTTGACCTGGCCCCAACTCTGGGATCTTATATCCCAATGTCTACTGACCATTTCCACTTGAATGGTGACTTACGACAGACTAGGTAGCAATCAACTCCAAAATCTCAGTGGATTAAAAGAAAGGTTTATTTGCTTGTGCAAGGTCAGATGTGGGTCTGGGCAATTCTCCAGGGCAACTGTATTACTTCAGCTCACAACCCATTAACTAGAACTGATCACATAACCCCAGGTAGCTGTAAGGTGGCAGGGAAGTATAATCCTCCAGTATGTCCAGGAGAGGAGAACCAGATATTGGTGTATACTAGAAATCTCTTTCATAAAGAATCCCTTCTTTAGTGATTTGTATTTTTTTTTATTTTTTATTTTTTTTATTTCAGAATATTATGGGGGTACAACACTTTGGCTATATATATTGCCCATGCACTGCCCGTTTCAGAGCTACAATCGTGGTCATCCCCCAAACTGTGCTCTCCGCATCCATTCAGTGAGAGTTTTTCCCATCCCCTCCACCCCCCTCCCGCCTGCCTGCCCCCTGATGAATATTATTGCCCTGTGTGATGTAAGTGTTGATCAGTTAGTGCCAATTTGATGTTGAGCACCCGTGGTGCTTGTTTTTCCATTCCTGTGACACTTTGCTTCGAAGAATGGGTTCTAGCTCCAACCAGGATAATACCAGATGTGTTAATTCACTATTGTTTCTTATTGCTGAGTAATACTCCATGGTATACATATACCACATTTTATTAATCCACTCGTGTATTGATGGGCACCTGATTTGTATTTCTAATGGCTGTCCCCCATCTTTGCTGTATTACTTATCACAATAAAGGAGATCCATTCAGTTTCTCAAGCCAAAAATCCTGTAGACATCTTCAACTCCCTCAAAGCCCACATCAGATCCATCTGTATAAATGTACTATCCTGTCAACTGGTTCTACCTTAAAAAATATATATGAAAGACAAAGTTTGTTGAAATGTTCCATATTAAAGGAGCCTAAAGAGAGATGGCAACTAAATGGAACACTGGCTTCTGCGCTGGAGGGGACCAATGTTATAAAGGACACAATTGGTTAACTGACAAGATGGAAATACAAATGGTAAATTAGATAAAAGTATTTTATTGATATTAAACTTACTGATGCTGACCATTGTACTGTGGTTATGTAAGAGATGATCCTTGTTCTTAGGAAATAAGAATTTACAAATAAAGGGTCATGATGTATGATGAATATAACTTACCTTTACATAGTTCAGGGGAAAGAAAAACACTATTTTATATACATATAAAAATATATAAAATAGATAAAATAGATAAAGCAGACAGGGTACAATATTAACAGCAGGTGAAACTGGGTGGATGTATACCTGTATTTATTGCTCCAGAGTCTGACCACACCTTACCACTTAGTGCAAAACAACCTTTCTTAAGCCACCATTCTCACTACCCTGATTCCACTCTTTCCCACTCTACAGTCTATTCACCACACAGCAGCCAGAGTGAACATTTGAAAACATAAATAAGATCATGTTGTATCCTGCTCAAAAACCTCCAATGGATTCCCATTGTATGTATAATAAAATCCAAAGACCTCTACAGCTCTATGTCTTGCTCCTTGGTTATCTTTTGACTTTACTGCCTACACTCACCCCCTTACTCCCTCACTTTGCTCCAGCCTTCCTGCCTCCTTGCTATTGCTGAATGTGTTCCTGCCTTCGAGGAACCCCAAATTTATATTTATTAAAATTCATTTTTTTCTAGTATGGTTGAAATAAACATCTTTGATGTTATTTGAAAAAATTATCAGTACTTTGTATTTTGCCATAAGATTAAAAAAAGATAAAAACAAATGAAAACTAGGTTATAGCTAGTAGCCAGAGCAATATAGTGGCAATGAATCTGAAGATATAAACAATAAAAAGTAGCTATTTTCATATTAGAATCTTATTTCAGTTTAAGCTGCCACAAATTCTAATACTATTATAAAAATGCCTTTTACACCATCTTTTCAGAACTGATGTTTATGAAGTTCTTATGGGAAAAGTTCACATATTTAGTAAGCATTTTTATTTCCTTATAATGAAGAGTCTATCCACATATTCAATCTTATGGTATTGTATTTTATTGAAGTTATTTGTTGGAAGAATAAACCTTTTCTCAAAGGAAACAAATTACATATTATGAATAGTAAACTAATCATATCTGAATGTTTCCATTAAATGTGCATTAATTCAATGAAATTGCACATGTAAGCAGGCCTTTATCAGACTGCTACTATAAACTCAAGGAAAGGAAAACTACTTTTAAGGAATAAAAGGTGAGTGAATGCATAATGAGAATTTAATTTTGTTCAGGGCTTAAGTGCATTCAAGTTAGAAGCAAAAAATGACACATCAGAAAGTAGAGGAATGGCAAAAAGTTAGTCTTTTGGTGCTCCCTGTAGGAATACTGAGGATTGGAGACAAATTTCAAACCCCAAATTCGAACAATGATTCTTTGCTATTTCAGGAGGGTAGGGAAAGGTGGAGGTGGGAAATAGAGATAATTAGACAGAGAATTACCTGGAATTCACCCTATTCTAATCTAACTATTTTGCATGATGCCTTCCTTTATCATGTCTATCATGGAGGGACTGTTTTTGTTTTTGTTTTTGATACATGAAGTTACAGCTTCATTTTCCAAAGATACTAGATTCTTTGAAATACTTTATTTTAAAAGTATCACAGCTGAACAGCTGAGAATTTTTAGGGTAGTGGCTCTGTGAAATTGACTATGGGTTCTGTGAGCTTATACACCCATCTCAATACATTAAAAATTAAATATAAAAAAAGAACATATGTATGGAATATACATTTCATTTCAAGAAATATGATTAATCACCCAAGTAATATTATAATACCAAAAATAAAATATAATTCATCATTCATCTTTCTTTCTGCCTCCCTATGAACCGTATTTTTTGTTTCTCCATATTTTCTTAACATTTTTGCCCAGATGATTACAAAAATTTTACCTGATTGTAACCATGGGTTCAGATTTTTATTTTTTAATATAAGCCTTTGTTTACCAGCTTCTTAGCATTTTTAAATACCATTTTAATCAGTGCATAATATTTCATCAAGAGAATGCACAATAATTACTATTTCATCATTTGTGAATGTTTAGGAAGCATGCATACTCTTAATTTATTCATAGTGTAAAGATTTTTATAAAACCATTAAATCAATGTGTGCAGTTTGGATTAATTGCAATTTTCAGTCTAGTGAATAAAATAAAGCAGGGTTTTATTTTGCTATTAAAAATAATAAAGCAAGGTTAGGAATTCTACAGAGGGTTATTGACCCAAAGGGGAAAAAAGTAAATAACCTATTCTTTTTGTAGTGAAATATATTCAATTATTTAAAAAATTCAGAATAAGAAAAATAAACATTATTTAATAATTAAGAAAAACATCTCAAAGTATACTTTGGTTATATATGCCTTTGAACAGTGAGGAGCAAAACCAAAATGAAACAAAACAAACAGGAGGCAGGCAGGAAAGAGGTGAGATAGAGAGATAAGGAAACGGGCACTGTGGAAGAGATATTCATAAAGATGGGTATTGTGATGTCTGCTTGTTTTTCCTGTCTCTTCATAGCTGGAGATTGGATCCACCATCCACAGGTTTTGACCTATATGACTGCTTGGAATACTTTGGCCTTCAGGCACAGGGAATGGGAGGGGCCCTAAGTCACCGAGTTAGCTGGTATCACTTTGACTTTACATCCCAGTTCTTGTCCCGGATATGTCGTCTGGTTCCCTGTGCCCGAGTGTCTGCCTTGTTTCTAAGACAGGGTGTGCTAGCTACTATAGAGCTGAGCTTCTTTCTTATTTTTTGCACCATTCAGTCCTTCCCCTACGAGAGATTTCTATTATTAGTGGCTGGATCTTTTGAATGATGCATAGACCTCTAGTTCTTCTGTTATTATTCATATGTTTTGTACATCTACTGGAGATCTCATCTATTGTTGAGTTTTCCTGATATTGTAACTAACATTGGCCTTTGCTGGCAATGTGTGGGCTGCTCAGATGTAGCCCACTCACCTGCCTTGCCTATGGATGGATGTTTGTTCAGTTTTCAGATGCAGGTCATCTCAATCTGATCCATCTGACTGCCAGTCACAACCCAGGGACAGGCCAACAAAGCTCTATATATGGGGGTACTTGAAATTTTTAATTATCAGTTCTAAATATTTTAAAAATATTCAACAGGCAAATTTTTGAACCCATTTTAACAGTGGTTTGCAAAATTAACCATATTATTTAGCAGAAATTCAGCTGGAAAAAAGCTCCGGGACTTGATAGGGTAGTTCAATAACTATTTATAAATGATATAGAAATGGCTTTCTACAAATGTTAAAAATAAAGGGAAGATAAAGGTAAACTATGTATGAGGAAAGAATATGGGATTTAAAATCTGAAGGACTGAGTTTGAGGTGCAGCTGTACCCCCTTGTTCATTATGACACTGGACAAATTACTTAACATCCCTGAGCCTCAATTTCTTCATTAGCAAGTTAGTGATAATAGCCATCTACAGGGCTGAGGGAGGATTAAATTGAATGATATAATGTAAATGAAGATTCTTTCTAACATATAGGGGACCCACAATAACCTAGTTTTTGATATAAGGTAACTAGTCATTTTATATAAGGTAACATTTCTTCTATATATAAGCCCTGTGAAATAGTCCCAAGCATAGCTGGGACATATTCTGAACTTGCAGGTTGTGTTCTAGGGACTCCTTCACTTATGCACTAAATATTTCTTAGCCTTTCAAAAATAAACTTCCCATAGTCAAGTTGCTCACCATCTAGTAAACCTGAGTTAAGGGAAAATCCTTGTAAATAGGACCGGAGAACAAGGATGAACTATCCCCTGAATGACATTACTTGTAAATGCTTAGAGTATTGTTTTGGATCAGGCGACAAATGAGATTCAAAAAGTTGATGTTAGCTATATGATCTCATTTGCTAAGGATATTAAATCATGCAGAAATATGAAAAGAAAGTAAGAAAGATCCAAGCTGCCAGATATTGATTGTTTTCCTCATAGGGGGAAAATGAGAACTCCTGGGAAGAGCAATTTTCTGCACCTAATTTGAAAGCCTAAAAGGCCAAAGGGACATCGCTCTCTCTCTGTTTATTCACTCAGCAAACATTTCTGAATGCCTACTCTTTGCTCTGTCTTGTGTTAGGTTCCAGAAATTCAAAAGTGTAGTTTCAGCTCTCATGTCTAACTAGGAAGCATATATGGAAATTGTTATTATAGAAGGTGGTAATTAAGATATGTACAAAGACTGTGGAAGCATTGAAGAAGAGAAGTCAGCTTATTTATTTTGGTGGTGAAGGCTATTCAGGGTCTTAAAAAGCAATCTTGAGGTCACCAGAAATTTAAGAATTTTCCAGACTGAAAAGATTTAAGTAAAAACATAGTGTGTGAATAAATTACATGACATATGTAGGAAAAATGTTAAGATATGGGAAAGAGAGGGGAAAGGGATTGGAGGCACAGAAATATTTGGGGGATTTCATTAGTCTAATTGAAGGGTCAGCAAACAATGGCTCAGGGGCTGACCCACCACCTGTTTTAGTAAGTAAAGTTATATTGGAGCAGAGGCACACCCATTAGTTTAGGTATTGTTCATGGCTACTTTCAAGATACAACAGCAGAATTGAGTAGCTACGAAAGAGATGCATAATATATTTATGATATGGCCCTTTACAGGAAAAGTTTGCTAAATTCCAGTTTAGGTAATAAATGACAAAGGGCTGAACTAAAGAAGTAGTATGCATTGGAGAAAAAGAGATTTGTGAAGCATTTTAGAGAGAAAGTTTTTTTTTCCCCAAAGTATATTTGTTTTTATTGCTTTTTTGGCTTTTTATTACTACGTATCCCTATAAAAGTAATTGATATTTATTGTAAACAATTTAAATAATGCAGTGTGTATAAAATAGACAGTAAAGAAATTCAAACAATGACAGAAAATGTATAAAGAGAAAATGAATGTCCTCAGAGGCAACCATTGTTAACAGTTTTAAGTACATTTTTAAAGACTTTTGCATGCAAATATATTTATTAATATTCATTTGTTTGGGCTTATAAATAGGGTTATTTTATACAGACAATTCTATAATCTGTGTTTATCACTTAACGGTCTAGCACAAATTTCTTTTCATGTCAAGGCATATAAATGTATCTCACGTCCATTAACAGTATTATACTATAGACCTTCCTTTGTAGGGAAGACCAATTTAATTATTCATTCATTCTATAGATATTTATTGAACAATGAATTATACATCTATGGAATTGTCTACTTAGTACCCTTCTACAAATATCTTCTGAGAACTGTTTTCTCCACCCATTTCTGTACCATACTAGTAGAATTTAATCTTCCTTCCTAACCTCTATTCTTTGGTTCAAGTGTAGGCATTTGACACAAGTCAGCTACGGCAGAAACGGCTAGTTGTCACTAAAATTTGGGTTTCCTTTTCTTTAATATAGTTGGAGAAACTGAGGCACAGGTCAGATAATGTCCAGATATTAGAATGTGTTTTGCATATAATACCAGCTATCCACCTAAAGCTGTTCTCCCTTTCTTACTGGGTATATGGCTAGACTACATTTCTTGCACTCTCTTGGTCATATGTGGTCAAAGTAAATTCTTTGTCACCAGTGAAATGTGAGTGGAAGTAATGCATATCATTATATTAATTATCTCTTGCTGTGTAACCAATTACAGCCTAAAAGAACAATAAATATTTATTATTTCATACAGTTTCCATGGGGTTGCTAATTCAGAATTGGTTTTGCTGTGTGGTACTAGATCAGGGTCTTTCATGAGGTTTCAGTCAAGAAGGTGGTGGAGTTGCAGTTATCTGAAGGCTTGGCTGGGGCTGGAGGTTCCACTTCCAAAATTACTCATTCACTTGGCCTTTGGCAGGATACCTCAGCTCTTTACCACATGGACCTCCTGAAAAGACTACTTGAGTGTCCTTGTAACATGGCAACTGTCTTTCTCATAGCAAGTGACCCAAGAGAGCAAGGCAGAAGCTGCACTATCTTTTGTGACCTGGCTTCAAAATTCATATGCCATCATTGCCACAATATCATATTGGTTATACAGGTCAGCCTTATTCAATGTGGGAGAGTACTACACAAGGGGTGTGGATACCAGGAGGTGGGATTCACTGGGTAGGGGTACATCTTTGAGGCCGGCTATCAGTCCTTTAAGAGAGAAGCTAGGCTTTTCCTATGTTCTATTTCTTCTTCTTCTGACTGGAAACTGGATGTGGAACCTCATCCTAGACTGTAAAGATGATGACAAGGCCCTAGGGGTTGCAGAGCCACAAGATGGAATGAATCTGTATTTCTGAATCAGATTCCTCTAATCAAATTAGAGGAGGCCTGGACATTCCCTAGGTAATAGTGGTCTCATGACATTGCCTCTTGATGTGGTAGCCAAATGGGTTTCAGAGTGGCCTCCCCCTGAGGACAGTTGATTGTATTTATAATAGGATGTATGATATTTGGTGTTGGTAGAAACTCTACCTGAATATTTTCATGTTTCTTTGTGATTCAGTCAAAGCAAGGGTGCACGTTTGCATAGCAAAGGCCTTGAAAGCTAGAGATTTAGAGACTTGATTCCTTTGGAGACATTTGCTTACATTCCAAGATAATAAATATCTTTCCCTGTCTTCCCTGGAGAGGATTTGTTTATATTTTAGAATAAAACACACTCTCTTCTTTTCTTTCCAGAACAAGAATGGGCATATATGTCAGGAGCCTCTATATAAGCTATAAGTCTCATAATTTTGGGATTCTTCTCCTTGGATGCATCCCTGCTACACGTATAAGTAATATCTGGTTCTCATTCATTTTGCCCCATGGAAACTGGGGCTGGGAAACTGGTGCTAAAAAGCAGTTCTGGCTGTTTTTGCTGTAAGTAATAAATTGTTTCTCTTATCCAGAAAACCTTGTTTATTCTGTCAAGACATCTATATCTATATCTGTCTATACAATCATGGTAGGCTAAATTGTTAGCTTGCAAGTAGGGCAAGAGTTCTCTGTTCTTTGACAGTTTCTGACTTCACAATTACGGACAACATTATGCCAATAAATTAGGCAACTTAGGTTAAATGAACAAATGTTTTCAAAGGCACAAACCACCAAATTCACTAAAAAAGAAATAGAAAAACCAGATAGACCTGTACCTATGAAAGAAATAGAATTTGTAGTTAACACCCTTCCTACAATGAAAACTTCAGTTCCAGATGGCTTCACTGGTGAATTCCACCAAACATTTAAGGAAGAAATAATACCAATTCTCCACATACTCTTCCAGAAAATTGAAAAGGAGGGAATGCTTCCTAATTCGTTCTATGAGACCAAAAGTAGTCTTTTATACTCAAACAGAAGACATCACAAACAAAGAAAACTACAGATCATTATGCCTCATAAACATAGATAAAAAATTTCTAAACAAAAATTTAGCAAATCTAATAAAAACTATGTAAAAAGATAATACATGAAGATCAAGTGGGCTTTATTCCAGGAATGCAAGATTGATTTAATGTTTGAAAATTAATCAATGTAATTCACCACATTAACAAATTAAAGAAAAAAAATCATATGATTTATCTTAGTAGGCATAGAAAAACATAATAGACAACATTAAGTTACGTGATACTTTCTTGGATATCACACCAAAATTACCAACCATTAACAAATAAATTGATATACTGGATTTCATCAAAATTAATAACTTTTGCTCTGCAGAAGACACAGCTTGGACAATGGAAGACAAACCATACATTGGGTAGAAAATATTTTCTTTTCTTTTTTTTGAATTGTTTTTATTTTTTATTATTTTATTTTATTTTTAATTGACAAATAATAATTGTACATATTCATGGGGTACATAATGATGTTTTGATACATATAATGTATAGTGATCAGATCAGGGTAATTAGCGTTTCCATAATTTCCAACATTTATCATTTCTTTGTGTTGAGAATATTAAATATTCTCCTTCTAACTATTTGAAACTATATAACATATTATTGTTAACTATAGGCATCCCACAGTGGTATAGAACACTGGAACTTATTCCCCTTATCTTGCTATAATTTTGTATCCTATAACAAATCTCTCCCTATCTCCCCTTGGCCCCTACAATTCCCAGCCTCTAGTATCCTCTGTTCTACTTTTTACTTATTTTCAAATCATATATTTGATAAATGACTTATAGCCAGAATATATAAAGGACTTTTAAAACTCAATAGTAAGAAAACAACCCACAAAAATGAGCAAAAACATTTGAACAGACACTTCATTAAAGAAGATATACAAATGACAAACAAGTACACGAAAAATGCTCAGCATCATTAGTAATTAGGGAAATGCAAATTAAAACCACAATCTGATCCCATTACATACCTACTAGAATCACTAAAATTAGAAAGACTGATTTTGGTGAAGATGTTTAGGAAATGAAATTCTCATCCACTGTTGATGCAATATAACACAGTACAACCATTTTTGACAACAGTTTGATAGTTTCTTAAGAAGCTAAACATACATCTTCCATAGGATCCAACCATTTCATCTCTAGGTATTTACTCAATAGAAATAACCAGGCGTGGTGGCGTGAGTTTGTAGTCCCAGCTATTCGGGAGGCTAAGGTCAGAGGATTGCTTGAGCACTGGAGTTTGAGGCTGCACTGCACTATGATAGGGCCTGTGAATAGCCACTGCACTCCATCCTGGGAAGTATAACAAGACCCTGTCTCTAAAAAACAAAGAGAGAGAGAGGGAAATAAAAGCAGGTATCCACACAAAGACATGTACACAGATATTCATAGCAGCATTATTTGCAATAGCTAACACCTAGAAACAGCTCAAACGTCTATTATAAGGTGAATGGATAAGAAAATTATGGAATATGTTACAGTGGAATGCTCCTCAGCAATACACTTGGAATTACACTTGGTGATATTAATATCTGCTTCTCCAGCAGAGGAAAATATAGGAGACAGTAGATAAGGACCCAGTGGAAGACAAACAAAATAAAACAAAACATCCTTTTTTTCCCTTTCTTCTTTCATTTTTTGCCCTTTACCCCGTTGGTCAGGACAAAACATCTTTTGAGAGCAGCTTATGGCAACAAAAGGTTGTGAGCAACCACAGGAATGTGATTACTCAGAAGGAGAGTGCCAGTGGAGAGCTGTGTAACAGAGACTGGGACCCGTACTGTAAGATAAACTTTCATTCAAAAATAATATGTGGCATCCTCTGGAGTCTCAGTTACTTGGAAGGATGAGGTGAGAGGTTGCTTGAGCCCAGGAGTCCGAGGCTGCGGTGTGCTATGATTGCACCTGTGAATAGCCACTGCACTCCACCCTGGGCAACATGGCGAGATCACATCTCTTAAAAAAAAAAACAACAAAAATGATATGTAACATTGAG
This sequence comes from Daubentonia madagascariensis, assembly GCA_023783475.1. Classification (NCBI taxonomy): domain Eukaryota; kingdom Metazoa; phylum Chordata; class Mammalia; order Primates; family Daubentoniidae; genus Daubentonia; species Daubentonia madagascariensis. The sequence goes on from JAKFHU010002080.1 coordinate 46,580,554, forward strand.
GTTTGTTCATTTGGGACCATTTGGACTACTGTCATTTGTTTGTTGAATATTATCTCGTGTTATTGGCTTTTCTTTTCTTTTCTTTTAATAATAATCTCAGGTTTCTATATTGTGTCCCTGAGCTTAAATGTAAGGAGTTGCTGGGGGACTTGAGATTTGCTACTTTTTCAGGCAAGGATTTTAAAAAAGCAATACCCTTTATAAGTAATTTGATCCCTCTGTGGTGGCAATGAGTTCAAAATAAATAATTTTTTTAGTCATAGTCTATCATTTACTTGACCTACGGGTTTTTAAGTAAATGATCTAATATTATCTCTGCCCTTTGAAATTTTGATTATCTAATTAACCATTATTAATCATGCTTCAACTGTTCCAATCTTTAAATCTCAAAAATAAAACTCTGTTCTGAATGGGACACGTTAACATCAAATACCAGAAACCACTCTCTTCTGAGTATAGGGTGTTCCCACTCAGGTAATATAAAATCAGATGCAGACATTGGCTTTTAGGCCATAGTTTCCTTATTTTGGGAAACATGACGTTTATGAGGTAAATTCCTTTATAGGGCAGTTGATATCACGCTTTTGGTTCCTTCTTTTCAAACCAATTATCCAATTTTCTTCTAAATATAAAAGATGAGAAAAACTCCAGGCAGCCTAGACTCGCCTCATATTGATTACATTCAATGATTTTGCTATTAACTTTCTCAGGAGTTAGGAAACAAGGCTTAATAATAATATTTTGTGGCATTCCTGGTACTCCTTTGTCAAGGTTTCTGCTTGGTTTTTGACCACTTCCTTTGTTGCTGGCTTTCTAGCTGTCTGTATTCCTAGACCTGTTGGGTGGCACAATTTAATGTAATCCCTTGGTCTCTGGTGTATCTTTTTCTATGAAAACCTAGACCATTGTCATAATTCTAATTCAGAGACCTCTGTTCATTTCAGATGGTGAGGAAAACAAAGAGAACATAGATCAAAAAAGTGGGCAAACATTTGAAGGTACATACCACAAGTCACAGAGAGCATTTGGTGCAGTTGCATGTAATTCACTAAAGAAAAGCAAATAAAAATAATGTCCAACTAAATTTAGCTCCATTGACCTCTTTCTGATAGGAAATTCAAAGGCAATTCCAGGAACCTTCAGCAAATGGAGAATGTAAAAGTTATGTAACTACTCATGAGGCTAAAACTTACGTGTTAAATTCAGATTATACCATTTCTGATCAAGTAAATTTAAAGAAAAATATACTGAACATTTACCATGAGAAAGAAACTGCAGAGGTAAAAATGATATATATGATATCTGTTTTCATATACTTTATACAGTGAAGTGTAATAAACTGTTTTCTTAACAGCTGGTATCAGAGTTCCTTTGATTTAATTGAGGAAATGCATTGATAAAATTGTCTGACATAGAAAGTAAGATCCTGAGGGCATGACTGGGATTCAAACAAACAAACAAAAGCCTAACTTATACTTATCAGAAATAAACAGGAATTTGAGGGAAGGGGGAAGAGTATGACAGAAAGAGAGAGAGAAAAAAAGAATATGTATTTTTCAGAGCAAAGATGTCCATAATGTTCATTATTCTGAAATATGAACTCCCTGCTCAATCTCCCCAAATCCTCAGTGATGTTTTGAGAGTCCTCCTTTATAGGCTGAAGGTAGGGACTGATTTCCACAAGTGGGTTTGTATTCGTTTTCTATTGCTGTTATGACAAACTATTGCAAGCTTATGGCTTAAAACAAGACAGATTTATTATCTTACAGTTCTGGAGGTCAGAAGTCTGAAAATGGGTCCCATATGGCTAAAGTCAGGGTGCCAGCAGGTCTGGTTCCTTCTGGAGGCTCTAAAGGAGAATCTGTTCTTGTCTTTTCCAGGTGCTAGAGGCTTCATATATTCTTTGGGTTGGCTCCTTTCTCCATTTTCAAAACCAGCAGCATGACATCTTCTGATCTGTCTGTCTCTCTCTGACCTCTGCTTCTGCCATCACATCTTCTCTGACTCTGACTTTCCGGCTTTCCTCTTTCCCTCGTAAGGACTCTTGTCCTTATTATGTGGGCCCTCGCACAAAATACAAGATAATTTCTCCATCTTAAGATCCTTAATCACATCTACAAAGGCCCTTTTACTATGTAAGGTAATAAATACAGGTTTTGGGGATTAGAATGTTGTCATCTTTGGAGGTCCACTACTCTGTCACCACAGGGTCCCTGCAAGGAAGAACAGAGAGTGCAGTGGAACAGTGTGATGATTTCTAAACTGCACCAGTTCGGTGGACCCAAAGGGCTTGAAGCCAGAAGGGGTTATCAGAATGTGCCTTTCATAGTTTTTGAGCAATGCAATGACTTGATCATAGTATCTGTGCTTTAGGAAGATAATTTTGTGATAATATGAAAAATGAGACTGTAGCATAAAATAAATAACAAAATAGTTAAGTAACAGTTCAAGAGAACAATAGGCCTGTCACAAAGCAGTACGTGATTAATTGCCAAAAGAATTCTACAGACAATAATTGCTATTGGAATTTTTAAAAAGTAAATTTGGATAATGATGATTAGTGAAACTGTTCCAAGGAGGTCAAGGACATGAATTTGATTTCTTTGTGGGTCAGAATATTCTATGAGTTGAACATTTAATCACAACCAATCATTTTGTAATTGGAGGGTAGGAGAGGTATAAAGAAAATCAAGCAAGAAGGCAAGGTAGGGTAGTACTAACATTTCATCTGTACTGAAAAAAACCCTCACCATTTATGTCCTTCTGATGATAGGTTAGTGTATTATATATTAAAAATGGTACTTTACTCATATTATTAGACAAAACAGGTTTTACAAGATTCATACATTTATGACTATAAGTACATTTAATTTTTTTATCATAGACATGCTTTTAAAAATTTGTGCAAATAAAATTTATGTAAATTTCCTAATATTTCAAATATGTTTCTTACATGAACTCTATGAAAAATCAGTATGAAATTTTATTCCTTGAAGAGAAAATTTATATAGGAAAAAGTATAATATAAAATTTTCTTCATGAGCATAAATTTAGAGCAAGAAGAATTAGGAGAGGGCTGTGACATAATATACAATATATGGACTTTGTAATCTAACAGTGAATCTGAGTCCTAGCTTTGTTTTTTATCAGTTGTGTGGTTTTATGTAATTTAATTTCTTTGAGTCTCTAGTTTTATTTTATAAAATAGAGATAATAATGCCTATTTTTAGAATGGTTTAGAGGATTAAAAATTGTATGTGTGTTATTGGTATATTACAAATGGTATTTTTTTGGGGGATCTATTTTCTAGGGAAACAAATGGTATTTTATTAGCTATTATCCTTATTCAGATGTTCAACATCAGTAACCTGATATAGCCATCCCCATAACAGGGACACACCTGCTATTAGGACCTGGTGGATTAAGTATAAAAATGTAATTTCAAACAATCTTATGATTGTGATTGACAGCTATTTTCTCTCATCACTTTGAAAATATTTTCTCTTTGTTTTCTGTCTTCTGTTGTTGCTCTTAGGATGTCAGCTATCTGTCCAATTGTCTTTCCTTCATTGGTAACTTGTCTTTTCTTTCTGGTTTCTAAGAACAAATCACAAATGTTACTAATACATGGGTAATGTGAACAGTTACAAGTATCATAGCTTTAACATAGTGAAAATAAACCAATTGCTCATTAAAGTACATAGAATTCTTGCTGATACTGGAGAAAATTTTTTCCCTTAGTCTTTGCAGAAAAATGAACAAAATTCTCAATATTTACTTTTCTGACTACTCTAAAATAGGCCTTCATCCTCCATCACTATACTCCCTTACCCTTGTTTAGTTTTCTCTATTGGACTGATTGCTTAACACTGAGTTTTATATATATCTATTTTCTGTGTTTCTTCCCCAGAACATTATCTGCTTGTGGAACTGCTCCACAGTTTGTCACCACACCAACCATCTTGGGTTTTTTTGTGTCTTTGTTCAAAATAAGATTTCTGAGTGTATTAGTTTACCAGGACCTTCATAACAAATTACCACAAACTGGGTGGCTTAAACAACAGAAATTTATTTTCTCAAAGTTCTAGAGGTTGGAAGTCTAAGATCAAGGTGTCGAGAAGTTTAGTTTCTCCTGTGTCCTCTCTCCTTGCCTTGCAGATGGCCGCCTTCTCCCTGTGTTTTCACATGGCCTTTTCTCTGTGCATGCAAATCCCTGGTGTCTCTCCCTCTTATAAGGACAACAGTCATATTGCATTTGTGCACCCCAATGGCCAGATTTTTAACTTAATTATCTCTTAAAGGACCTCTCTCTAAATACAGTCACATTCAGAGGCACAGCAGTTAGGGATTCAACATATGAATTGGTGGTGATAGAGTCACAATTCACTCAACAATACTGAAAAGGGAGGTCTGACTGGCTTGGTTTAAGCTTCTGGCCATAGCAGTAAGAATATTGAGGAAACAGGAACCTAGAAGACAGGAGGAAAGGTGCTAGGCATTTAAAAAACCTAATAGTTACCATGTGTTCCCTAAGGAAGATTTGAAGGGCAGTGATAGCTAGTTAATCATAGAGACAAAAGCTCTAGTTTCAGCTATTTTCTTTATTGTAGTTAAAAAAAACATAAAATTTACCATCTTAACCATTTTTAAGTATTCAGTACAGTACTATTTTTTTTTTGTCAATCACCTTTATTGACAGTTATAGATTACAAGGTCCAACACACCAAAAGTCAAGAATGTCTTGATTGACAATTAATTACTAAAGCCAATTCTATTAAGGTGACTTCTATCCTCCATTTTCCAATTTGGAAAGTGCATTGCAGTTGTAATTTGTAAACGTAGAAGTTGTAATAATATCAACTCTGAGGTCTTATATAAATGTGATATGTTTTAATAAACATTCTCCTAAATTAAAATAATACCTTCTGCACACATGAGCATGGCTGAAAATGTCTTTCATTATGCCAGTTTCAAAGAGAACACTGCTTTTCACTGAAGTGTTAGTACTGTTAACTATGTGTACTTTGTTGTGCCACAGGCCTCTAGAACACTTTTTATTGTGCAAAACTGAAACTCTATACCCACTGAGCAAAAACTCCCCTTGTCTTCCTCCACCCAGCCCCTGCAAACCACCATTCTACTTTCTGTTTCTAAGAGTTTGACTTTAGTCAAAAAACACCACCTATGGTATAACATGAATGAACTTTGAGTATATTATGCTAAGTAAAATAAGCTAGTTGCAAAAAGACATATACTACTTGACTCCACTTAGATGAGTTTGAACTTTTAAAAAGGTTCTCTTTATCTTTGATATTTACAGATGCCACTCTAATGTGTCTCAAGGTGGGTTTTTCCCTATTTCTTCTCTTTGGCACTTGATGGACCTTTCCAATCTGAAGTATTTCACCTTTCCAAAAAGAAATCTGGAAAATATAGCTTCATTGTTTAACTGTTTCCTACCATTCAAAGGCTTTGAGAGGTAGTCAAGTAAGCAGTGAGAATCCATTCACACACACTCTTGGAATATTTTATTCACACAGTTCAATTTTATAAATTACATTTCTTTTTGCCTAAATCCAATTATACAACATGATTCTGTAATGAATAATAATGTAAATGTTTCTATTAGCTTTCAGTTTTCAGAATCAACTATATACAAAAAAATGAAAGGTCAAATCATTGTGAGAGAGTAACACGCAAATTCTATAAACCTTGGCAGTAAAATAATGGTATATCTGACTGAGATTGGGAGGCGGAAGCAGAAAGGATACATAGAATGAGGTACAGAAGTACTAATTCTTTTGTATTTACAGTAAGGAGTTAGGAAGTGCTATTTAAAGTCAAATAAAGATTGAGGTGATGGATGTGCTAATTACCCTGATCTGATCACTATACATGTATCAAAACATCACTATGTAACCCATGAATATGTACAATTATTATTTGTCAATTAAAAAATAAAATTAAAAAAACTATGAGAAAACAAAAAAAAGTTAAAAAAGAGATGTTTAAGATTACTTAAAGTTTTAAAGTAAACCAACCAAAATAATAACGCAATAAAGATTGAATGGGGAGGGGAGGGTGTTAGAGGGAATGAACTGATTTCCTATCTTTTTTGGTAGAGAGGACAGTTGATAAAAGAAATAGAGGTATAAAGTTGTAAGCATATTGTTTATAGTTATAAAGATAATCTCTAGAAGAACTGAAGACAGAAATGGTACTAAAAATATGGTTATCTATGAGGAGTAAATTTGGAAGTGAAAGACAAGAAGAAAGACTTGTTTTTCATTTTAAACTCTTCTATACTTTCTGAATTTTTGTTTCTATGTGCATCTATTACTCTTATGATAAGAATAAAATAAAAGGACTTTTTAATTAAAAGGGAATGTTTGCTGTTCTGGATAAAAATAAACATTATCTTCAGAATATTTGTCATGCTGTAGTTCTATATTCACATCCTTAAACAAAATATTATCTGATTATCTTTAGATTACTCCATTGTCTAATCATAACAGAAGGCTTATAATTATTTTTAAAAATGAATGCTAGATTCATCTGCTCAATTAGATTAGGGTTTTATGGACATTTGTTCTTTCTGTCCAACGTATGGGCCTTAATTTAAATTTTCCATCTCAATTGCCCTGGACTGTTACCATGGGGACAGTCATAGAAGTTCAAAAATAAAATTTAATAGATCTTTATATTTTGAGCCCTTAAATAATAGTAGTGGGGATTTATTTTGAAGTACCTTCTGTTAGGATATTAACTTTTACCTTGGCTTCTTTTGCAATTTATCTTTTTTCATAGTTACTATTCAGTGCATTTATTTCTTATAGCAGCACTTATCTGTACATACTTAAAACTAATTGCCTGAGTCTGGAGGTGAACAGTTTTTCTATTCTTTTTGTCCTTGTTCCAGTGACTGAATGTTAGATTGTTGTTTTTTAAGATAGTCCCTAGTCAGCAGGTTAATGTGCTAGGATAGTACTGATCCATGTGTTTTTCTTGGGCTGATATTAAAATAGAATGAATTTTTCAAAGACTATTTTTGTCATTAAAAGCTTCAGCAATTTACATAAAGAAAATATCACAGGATGGTAAAGTTCATATAACTAATCATCTGTATATGTAGTTATTTTCTCAGTAATCCTGGATTCCATTCCTTATTGTTTTTGGATAGTGCTTACGATGATTTATGTTCACTCTTGTATTTAGGGCTAAGGCATTTAAATTAAATCACCAAAGCAAGAGAATAAACATTTGAAGAAGACCATTACCTTCATATCTCAAATCTCAAATTATCCTAGTGCTGCTATAAGTCAAATTCACTCAAATCTTTGAGTATCAAAAGCCTACTCTGTGTCCAGTATTGTGCAAAGAATTATGGGGAATGACAAAGAAATAGTAGTCCCTGTCCTTGGAATGTCAGCCATCTAGCTGTGGAGATAGATAGGATTTAGATAAATGAAACAGATATAAGATAATAAATTGCAATATAATATCTATAGTACAGTGTTGAAACTGTAAATATCAAGATGAACCAAGGTAGTAAAACTTAGTAATGGTCAAAGTATTTTTATCTCAGTCTTAAAGAGATTATAAGGACTAGATTAATTATTGAGAAGGAAATGGGCATGCAGAAGAAAGCAAGAGTCTAGACATTTGAAAAGAGAATGGCTTATTTGCTGATTAGAGTATATGGTGGTGCAAGGGAAATAGAGTCATGTAATTAGCAGCCTTTTTTTGTTTTTTTGGGTGAAAATTCACTGGCCCTACTTTTGTATGATATACTCAAATGATGGTTATTTGTCATTGTAGGTTCCCTTATGTTTCCTTTCTGTTATCCCTGATCCTTCAGTAAAGATATTTTCTAAATTCTAATCTCCTATGTAACTATGGGGCTGATCGTGTGTGTGGGGAATTAAAGAGAAGTGCCTATCTAACGTTTATGATAAAGTAGACAACAAATGGGCAGAGTTTGTTCTTCCGAGGCCACATGGTAGTAGTGGAAGCAGGCACTGGATGGGGATAGTTATGACCAGTGGTAAGGCAACCCGAGGCGGGTCACCAGCGCCAATGGCAGCAGTGTCGATCTGAGAAAGAACCTGATGAGAGAACATGACAGCGCAGGGGAAGTAGCACTTGGGGACATTATCAGAAACCACTCAGGCACAGTTTGAAAGGGAGCTGGTTTCTAGCATTAAAACCAGCAGAAATTCATTACAACATATTTGGGCCACATTTATTGTCCTATGGGTTGCCTTTGCATCCCTGTTTCTCTTTCTACCACAACAAATAGGAAAGCTATCGGGTGTCCCAAGTTCCAATGAGATTCTGAGTAGTGGTTAGTATTTTGAATTTTGGGATAGAAAATATTAACTAGAATTAATATTTGAGTTGATAGATTAATTTAATTAATAGATTTTTAAACATGGGGAGAGTAGCAAGGTCTCAGATGCTCCATCTGCACAATAAGAAGATTGGACAAAACAACGTCTAATTTTCTTTCTTATAAAAATCTATTTGTCTACCTACCCATTACTTAGCCATACATGTTTTCCACCCATCCTCCAATGTCAAAGGAAAGATTTTTGATTCATTCTGCCTGTCTGCCCTCTACTCTCAAACTTAAAAATGTGTTAACATAAAACTTTGGAAATTGACTCACTTAATTTAGTTTTCTCCAAGAACATGCTGATTGAACTTACTATTCTTAATCTTTGCCTTAAAGTGATTAATACAAGTCAAGGTCTACATTTCAACCTCATTGTCACCCGTGATGAATCAGTGCCTGAAAGTCACCAACTTGGATGATTACTTTACTACTTAAATGAAACAAAACAAATCTATCTTTTCTACATAAAAGAAATACATGTTTATTGTAGAAAACATTGCAAAATAAAGTATAAAGGAGACAAAAAGTATCCACAATCTTAAAAAATTATCCAGAACTCCATGTTTTATAAATAACAAGAGGTAACATTTTCTACAGTTCAGTCCTGTGGTTTCCTATGTTGAGGTAGATAGATTATATTATAATAAAACCTTTAAACTAATATATAAATTTTGCTTAACATTAAAACTTAAGCATTTTCTCTGGCTAGACAATATTTTTATTAGCTGCTGTTTATTGTATTTCTGTACCATATTTCATACAATTATTTCTCTATTATTGTACCTTTAGTTATTTCCATTCTCTGCTATCATAAAAATGTGGTACAAATATTTTTATATATATATTTTATTTGAGACAGGGTCTTGCTCTGTCACCCAGGCTAGAGTGCAGTGGCATCATCACAGCTCACTGCAACCTCAAACTCCTATGCTCAACCGATCCTCTGGCCTCAGCCTCCTGAGTAGCTCAGACTACGGGTGCACACCACCATGCCCAGCTAATTTTTCTATTTTTTTGTAGAGATGGAGTCTCACTCTTGCTCAGGCTAGTCTTGAACTACTGGCCTCAAGCAATCCTCCTGCCTCGGCCTCCCAAAGTGTCAGGATTACAGGCATGAGCCACCGCACGTGGACTTCAAATATATATTAATATTTTTTGCTACATGTATAATTATTTCCTTATTTTAGCTACACAAAAGGAAACTAATAGGCCAAGAAATATGAACACGTTTAAACTCTTCAATGAATAGTGTCAAAAATATCCTTCCGGAAAAGTTTTAAAAGTTTACCTTGCTACAAAAGTATGAATACTTGTCCTCACATTTTTGTGGAAGTATGGAACAAGTAATTTGTCCTATTGATGGGTGAAAATATTATTTTATTGTAATTGTATTTTGTATTTCTTTGGTTATAGTTTTATGTATTTTGCCTATTTAAAAAGATTGAGCTGTTTTTCTTTATTATTAAGTTTTGAGAGTTCTTTATATATTCTGAATATGAATCACTTATCAAAAATGTGGTTTGTAAGTGTTTTCCAGTTTGAGGTATACTGTATTTACTGCTTTTGTATCATTTTAGTTAAAATTAAAAGGAGAAAAAGAGAGAGCAAGAAAAAGAAAGAGAAGAAAAATAAATAAAAGGAGAGAACAGAAGAGAAGAAAAGACAACAGGAGAGAGGAAAACCCACTGGTTTAGGTTGGGTTACGTGCTCATCTCTTGTCTAGACAAAGACAGGGCATTTTGATATTTTCACCAAGATGGCACATAATAAGCACTCATCAAAAGGAACAGGAAAAGGGTAATGGTTGTTGTGTAGTTTCATCTGATGAAAGCTATGGGCTCTTTCACTAGAAAAGGCACAATGCAATGCATAATACATTTTGCATACAGATTTTTAAGAACATTCACAAACATGGGCAGGATGAGAATACGGGCTTGATAATTCTGAAAATACAACTCCATTGCCTATAATTTGGTTTATTATAATTGAGAAATCTGACTGTATTCTAATAATCCTTGATATTTAAGTCTTTGACTAGGCTATGTCTTAAAATGACTGCTTTTTTTTTTTTTTCACTTGGAGACATCATAAGACCTTTCAGGTTTCGGGTACTTTAAAAAACATTTCTAGATGACTTTGTTAAATTTTATCCTTGATTCTTATAATTCTAACATTGTACCAGGTTATCTCTTTCATAAATCACATTTATACTCATTTTCTTTGTTGATATCTTCCACGTATATTTTTTAAGTTTATCACTTGTGTCACTGATCAGATTTTCTGTAATATCATTCCAATAATGCATTGCTTCTGTCCATTTAATAGGATTAAATGATTCCTATTATTCAAATAATGATTTGAATAGTTCTGCAGAATTCAGTCTGTTCACTCTTATTTAGCAGTTGCTGATATCACTGAGACTCACTCTAGTGTTAGTGTGGGTCTCTGGCTATTGGAGAGAAGGAGCCATCACAAGTCAAGTTAGACTATTTATTTACAAACTTTAGGCTGTGTATACTGGTTTCCAAAACTTCATCCTAATGTAACTGCATTGGCCACCTTCTCTGAAGCTAGGACAAGGCTCCAATTCATATCTGGTTTTTATTTCCATTTAATAATCTTTAAAAAAAACAGCTTCCCACTAAGTACAATTATATCCCCAGCCAAAGATAATTCCTCTCTCTTCTTTTCTCGTCGTGGTAAATGCAAAACTTCTCTCAAGAACATCATATGACTATAAAGCAAAATACTTCTTTTTAATGGTATATGTGGTATATGTGATGTGTCAACTTGACTGGGTTAAGGGATACCCAGATAGCAGGTAAACCTAATTTCCGGGTGTGTCTGTGAGGGTGTTTCTGCAAGAGATTAGCATTTAAATTGATAGACTGAGTAAAGAAGATCTTCCTTCATTGATGTGGGCAGATTATTCAATTTTTTGAGGCCCTGGATAGGACAAAAAGGTGGAGAACAGTAAATTTACTCTTTCTTCTTGATCTGGGACATTCATCTTCTCCCTTCAATTCTGTTGGACAGCAGCACTCCTAGTTCTTGGGCCTTTGAGTTCAGACTGAATTACACCACCAGCTTTCCTGGTTCTCCAGCTTGAGCACAGCAGATTATGGGACTTCTCAGCCTCTGTTAGGGATAGACATTATGATGATGTTGTTGAAAAACTGCTTATTTAGGGAAGCCTTCATTTAGTTTGCCTAAATTATAGAAAGTGGATTGGGTTGTTTGGAATTTCTTTAAGTGCACAATTTCTGTTTATATGGATCTTTCTTAATGTGACCCATCAGAATTAGAGTCTGAAGAAAGTTCAGACTTTCTACTACTTTAAGAGGCTTAAAAATTCTTATTGTTATTATTTTAGATTTTGCTACAGATTTTTCTTTTTATGATGCTTTCGTGGTACTATTTTATAAATTACATTTTACAAATTAAAATATGAATAATGTTTTTGGGTGCGGTTTTAATGTTTTTACTTTGTTTTTACAGAAAGAAAAGAATTTTCCTATTTCAACATAATTTTTAAAATATTATCTTTGTTTGTGTTTAAATAGCATAAGAACTCTGTGAACATGAATTAATTGATCTTGATCCAGTTTACTTTGCCAGGTAAAAATAAGACTATAAACCAGAAATAATAGTTGTTTATTGCAGGATATTCCTATAGATCAATTTTATCAGAGACAATAGTCTGCTTCCCTGGAATAAACAGTTTGCTTATTAAATAAGAGTTTGCTTATCAAGGTTCATTTCAAGACCCTCATATTGCTGTATTGACCAAGTCGGAACTATTAGATTCAAACTATTCTCAATTCTAACCAGTTTTCTGCCTCAAAAAACTTGCTTTAAGCACTTGATCCCAGAGGCACTTCTAATTTCTCTTTTCTGAGACATGCTAAGATTCTGTCAAAGGGGTGTTCTCCCCATTACAGTGAGTTAAAATAAACTGAATTTATTATCAGATTGTTTGGTGATATATTGGTGAGTTCAACAATCTGAAACAGTGATGTCCAACAGAAATTTATGCAATGATAGAGATGTCCAATATGGTAGTCACTAGTTACATGTGCACTTAAAATGTGGCTAGTGTAACTAAGAAACTAAGTTTAAATTTTATTTAATTTTAATTACTTTAAACTTAAATTTAAATAGTCAAACATGGATAAGGTCTATCATGTAGGATAGAGCAGATCTGGAGGTTCCACTGACATCCAATTGAGTTCCCACCCCACTGCTGTGGCTGAGAGCCTTGATTCAGAAACAGCACTCTCCATTGAGATCCTTTGAGCCTCTTGCTCAGTGGTCTTTTCGACCGTCATTAGGGAGAGGGAGATCTTGTTCCAATTTTTTTTTCTTGTGGTCTGAAATGTTAAGTTTATATTCTCCCCCAGGAAATAAAATCCTTTCTATGGATGCCTTTATTATCTGATCAGATTTGAAAGATTTTATCCTTGTTGAAAAATCTCCCTTGTTAATTACTCTTTATCTTTGTCCTTGTTGTGTGTGTGTGTGTGTGTGTGAGAGTCTGTAAGAGGAAAGCAGATGAGCTTAAACCCCAATAAGTCTGTTTCTCAGACTGGCCTCAGGGCCTGAGGACTGCAGAAAGTTTTCATTTACACCAGTTTCTGGAGAAATTTTGCCTTACGTTACTTATTAATGAGTATCTTATGAGTATTTTCCTTAGTCTTGCCTTGGTTTCCTTTTTTTGTTTTTGTCCTATGAAAACATGATTCTGGAAGATATCTCCTATCCAAAGCTTCCATCTACATGGACTTTTAGGTCTGTGTAGTTGACTGATTCAGAGGGAGAGGTTGTGTGATTTGTCAGGGTGAAGGCCAACTATTTGAAGGCCCAAGACATAAGAAGCCCTAAAATGCTTTTGTTGGATTGATGCTAGACTCTGCAAAATTAAGTCTGTGCCCCATCCTGGTCAAATCCCCTGACCCTTAACATATTTTTACACTTTAATTTATATGGCTATCTTTCTAAGTGACATGATTTCACCAAGGATAATTTAGATTACAGTGGCCACTTTGAGGAACTTTTGATATGAGCAAAATTGTTTATTTGAGAAGCACTTTGGAACAGAAAGGGAGCAAAATCTTAAACATCTAATGGTCTGCGTTGATTTTATTGTTGTAAGAGAGCTTCCAAAAGAAATTCCAACTCAAAAATGCTTCCTTAAAAGGTTTCTTAAGATATGTGAAAAACTTAAAATTATCTTTCTATTATATATTTCCAATCACAACTTGAAGTCAATGGCTTTTGTCTTACTATTCCTCTTTATCTTTTGCTTCTCTGTTACCCTCCACCCTTACTCCTCTTTCTGACCTGGTTTTCTTATCTTCTGGATATCCAAAAGCCCCCAAAGCTTACCTGTCTCTAAAAATTAAATCCCGTTTAGAAAAAGGCAAGCACCTTAGGGTTGATTTTAAGCCCTAGGACTCATAAAAATACTAGTATTAGATGAAAGCTATTGTCAAAGACTTTCCTACACGTAGATGAGATAGAAATTTACGAAGGCCTTTAGAATAGTTTTAAGAACAAAACCCAGGCTCTGGGTCAATATCAATTGGTTCATATGTGAAGAGTAATCTTATATACAAAAATTAGATAAAAAAGAAAGATTGAGAAGACCATGAGAATTACTTTAGAGAACTCTGAATTGCATAAAACCAGAATGATTTAGAAAACCTGTGGAATTGCTAAATTAAAAGTTCTCCCAATGACCTTTTTCTTCAGATCTCTTAGAATTTGCCTCTTGATAGTCAAATCATAGATTTCTAGCTAAAGAACTTTGAATCTCTGGTATTTTTGTATTTAAATGAAACCCAGATTGAAGATCACCACATGGTGCTAGATTCTTTGTGGCAAAATTCTTCTGATATTGGAAGAATTATCAGGGATGAACTCATCAAGGTTTAGGTTGATCCTAGGCTTTTATAATATCCTCTAAAACCAGAAGCTATAAAAGTCCTCAAGTTAATAGCTAAAAGCCGTTTAGCTATTAGTCGTACCTTATACTGGATCCTGTAAAACTGCAATTCTTCTAGTCAAGAAAGCTAATGTGTGAGGACATACATTGTTCAGGATCTTAAGCCCAAATAAAACTCATCTTCTGCTTTCCCATGGTTCCAAATCCCAATACTATTTAATCTTCAGTGCCATCATTATAAACTTGTTCTGCTTTCTTTAGTGTTCCTTTAGATCGAAATAGTCAATACTTTTTTTTTTTTTGAGGCAGAGTCTCGCTTTGTTGCCCTGGAGAGAGTGCAGTGGGGTCATCACAGCTCACTGCAACCTCCGAACTCCTGGGCTCAAGTGATTCTCCTGCCTTAGCCTCCCACAGGCACCTGCCACTGCAGCCCAGCTACTTTTTTCTGTATTTAGTAGAGACAAGGTCTTACTCTTGCTCAGGCTGGTCTCTAATTCCTGACCTCAGGTGATCCTCCTGCCTCCGCCTCCCTGAGTGCTAGGATTACAGGCGTGAGCCACTGTGCCTGGCCTTAACAAGGAAATTCAGTATTGTAAGTTTTTTGTGCCCAATACGTGGATGACCTTTTGCTATGTTCTATATTGAGCTTGAAGACTGACTTCTATTTACTTAATGTTTTAGTTCAGAGTCATTCTCCACTCCCCCCACCCCAAAAAATTACAATTTTGTCAAAACACAATTGCATTATCTGGGATATAAGCTATCCTAAGGGGAGTATTCTTCAGCATTGATAGATTACAAGCCGCTCAAAATTTTCCTAGACAGATTACTAAGAAACATTTTAAAAGTTTTCTGGTTTTCACTGGCTGCTGCAAGCAATGGGTTTCCAACTTTTAAAAAATCATCACATCTCTATATAACTTATTTAGTCATTGGTAGCTGAAACTCTTTTCCTGGTAATCTAAATATTAACAGGCATTTTGTGACATAAGATTACCTCTTCAAAAGCCTCATACTCTGGGCCTTCCTAATTATAAACCTTTCTACCTTTTTGTATATGAATGTGTTTGTGCAATCCCTTAGTGTTCTGATACAAAACCATGGGAAGCCTTCAACTGATTTGGTTTTAGGATCTTCCTTGTACTTGATATTGTTTCATGCTGTGTAATCTTTGTTACTTACTGAAACTACATGCCATTTCTCAGCAAGCAAGCTTACCTCCTATGAAATTCTATTACTTTCTCCTTCACAAACTCTGGCCCTTATTGTAATATTTTAAACCCTACTAACCTTCTTTCATTATCCAAAGAAAAGGAATCTCACAATTGTCTAGCTTCTGTTCAATAACTAACTATGCCTTGACCAGGTTTATTATATCTCTCCCTAGAACATTCTAATTTAGTATTGTTTGTTGATGGGTCATCTCTTACTTCCAAAACCGGAAAATATCAGGCAACATAAGCCATGGCAGAGCTCAAACACTCCCTTAGCAGAAGTAAATTTAGCCCAGATGGTAGAATTTTTTGCACTTGCCAGTGCTTAACTAATTGGTCAAAGATGAGAGTTAATATGTATACTCATAGCAGGTAGGCCATTGGAGAAGTCTACAATTTCAGAATGCTTTGGAAACAAAGAAGCTTTTTTTAAATTGTGGTGTTATATATGTGAAGCAGGTCTCATATATATGTGAGATAAAATTTACCATCTTAATCATTTTTAAGTGTATAATTCAGTGGCATTAAGTACATGAACAATGTTGTGCAACCACCACCACTACTATTTCCATAACTTTTTCATCATCCCAAACAAGAACTTTGTACCCATTAACAATTGCCCCCTCCCCCCAGCCTTGGTAGCCTCTGTTCTACTTTCTGTCTCTGTGAGTTTTTCCTATTCTAGGTACCTCATATAAATGGAATCATACAATATTTGTCCTTTTGTGTCTGGCTTATCTCACTTGCGTAATGTTTTCAAGGTTTATTCATGTTGAAGCATGTATCAAAATTTCATTCCTTTTTATGGCTGAATAATATTTTATAATATCTATATACAACATTTTGTTTATCCATTTATCTGTTTATGGACACTTGGGTTGTTTCCACCTTTTGGCTATTGTAAATAATGCTGTTATGAACATTGGTGTACAAGTATCTGTTTGCGTCCCTGCTTTCAATTATTTGGAGTATGTACCTAGGAATGGAATTTCTGGGTCATATGGTAATTCTATATTTATTTTTTTGAGGAACAGCCAAACTCTTTTCCACACTGGCTGCACCATTTTACATTCCCACCAGCAATGCACAAGGGTTTCAAGGTTTAAATGAGGTCACGAGGGTAGAGACTTCATGATGGGATTTGATGAGCTTTGTGCCCTTTGAGACACCAGAGAGCTAGCTTGCTTTCTCTCTCTCTCTCTCTCTCGTCTCCTAAGGAAGGCTATGTGAGCACACAGCAAGGTGATACCATCTAAATGCCCAGAAAAGAGCATTTACCAGAACCTGACCATGATGGCAGCCTGATCTTGGACTTCTAGCCTCCAGAACGATGAGAGAATAAGTTTCTGTTGTTTAAAACAGCTGGTCAATAGTATTTTGTTATGGCAGCCTGAGCTGACTAAGACCCTCAGTTAGAAATGGTTAACAGATTAAATAACTTTTAAATATTCTAGAACTTCCTTCAGTATTATCTATGATAAAGAGTGAAGCCATGCAGAAACAGATAGCATAGAGTCTAAAGCAGATGCCTACATAATCAGTATGGCAGGCAGGCAGGTCTCACTAAAGTCCTGGCCCCCATCATAGTCTTAGAAGCCAATTCTTTTGAGAGCTTGAAAGATGCTATGATAAACGTTTAGGTTACATATATTGCCTTTGCACCGCCTGAGTCAGAGCTACAAAAAAAAATTAAAAAAAACCCAAAACTCAAATGCAAGTATACTTCCTAAAAAAAAAAAAGAGCCCAGCCTCAACAATCAAGACCAGGTTCACCGAGGTCAAGCCCATTCAGTCATGATCTCAGAGATCTGTATCCAGAATGTCTAGTTATTTTCATCTGTGTGAACAAATCGTGGCTATCCTGGGTCTAAGTCTATTTTCTTATATCACCTCTGATAAAGAAGTAAGTATAGAAAACTAATTCACAATCCTCAAAACATACCATTAAGTGAATTAATTTTGTCTGAATTTGTCAATTTATCAAAATAGGGTTTTTTTCTCATCCACACCTGAGAAATTGTTAACTTGAATTGACCTAACTATTTAATTATTTTAAAGTTTCCTGGTTTTACAAAGTATGTTTTTTGCCCTTCAGATTAAGGCTTATTAACCAGAGGTTCCTGGGCTTTCTAGGAGCCCGTGATTATCTTCCTAGGAATCTGTGATTATGTGAAAATTTGTATACAAGTACATCTGTGCATTTCTGAGAGTCTGTAACTCTCCTTAGATTTTCAAGGGTGTCCTTGACCCCCAAAAAGTTAAGAAATTCTGCTTTGGAATAATTTGGCATTTTTGTATGGCTATACATTTGATATTCACTATGAAAAAAAAAGACGCTATTATAGAATGCCAGTGATTGGCACCAGAAACTGAAAAGAGTTACTGGAAAAATTCTGGTTATTAAATGCATGAGGATAATCTCTGACACTTCAGAATGGATATTTGGTGATACTAGAGGACCTCAACTAGAATTTTGCCAAAAATTTCATCTGAAATTATCTTACTGCAGCAATGACAAATTGACCACTGTAGTCAGTCAACATTAGTGGAAACATTTTTACTGGTATTGCTGAGAGTATCTCTATAAACGTGGGATATGAACAAGAACCCAAGCCTCAAGATCCCTGTGAACATCTTTAAAGGAGTCCATATAACTACTCTCTTCTATGGGTTTTTAATATGTCCCGATCATTGTTTGCTTATTCTTTCAGTGGACGGAAGTATTTCCTTGCTGGAGAGCTATAGTTCTGAGAGCAGAAAACATATTATTTGACTTTGTTTTTCTCAACCTGGAGTTTCAATCTCTCTCTCCAGTGATAAAAACACTCATTTTACTGGGACTCTTAGAAAATTTTGTAAAGCCTTGTACTTAGAAACTTCATTGTCCCTATCATCCTCAATCCTTAGGTAAATTAGGGAGAGCTAATGATATTTTAAAACTCAAACTCGTAAAATTATCTGACACTTTTGGGCTTCCTTGACTCAAAATTCTCTGTGACCCTTAAGACCAGGAAGTTAACACCTCTTGGCACTCATTGACTCTTACCACATGAACTTGTCACATGTTACCCTATGAGACTGGTTGTTTCTTTCCTGATTTTGGACGCTACTTTACTTCGGAGATACATGGCAAATTACTGCAAGGCATTCATGCTATATATTCAATCTTATTGCCAAAAGATCTAAGTTGCCTTTCCTTTATATCTTCCCAAAAAACTCTATATGTCCTAAAACTTGGAGACTTTCTCTTCAGGAAAAGACACCAGAAGGGGAAAAAACCCCATTTGGAGCCATGCTAAAAGGAGCTCTACCAGATATTTTTAGTCACTATAACAGCAATTACAGTCCAGAGTGTATATTCCTGGATTTATGTCTCCCAGGTAAAAAGATAGAAGATTTCATCCTCTGTATTTGTTAAACATTGCAGAGTAACAAATTATTCAACACATTGCCACAAACTTTAGTGACTTAAAACAACAAACATTTATTATCTCACACAATTCCTGAGGATATGGAAGTGAAAATGACTTATGTAGTGATTTGGGGTCCAGCTCTCTCATGAGGTTGTAGTCAAGCTTTTGGGTAGTGTTGCAATCTTCTGGAGGCTTATCTGGGCTAGAGGATATGTCTTCAAGATTATTCAAGTAACTATTGCCTAGGAGGTCTCAGTTTCTCACAACATGGATCTATCTACAGGGCTGCTCATGGCATAGCAACTGGCTTTCCCCAGAGTAAAATGATCTAAGATGAAAGAGAGAGAGAGAGAGAGAGAGAGAGAGAGAGAACAACCAAGAAGGAAGCCACAATGCATTATTTTATGGTTAATCTCAGAATTGATATACCATTGCTTCTGCCATATTTTATTGGTCACAGAGACCCACCTTGGTATACTATAGGACTACACAAAGGTGTGACTACCAGGTAGCAGGAAGTGGGGATCATCTTGGAAACCAGCACCTGAACTGCCATTCTAATATCTATTTTAAAACTAAGGTTTCTTAAGACTCCTTCAGCAGCAAATGATCTTTGAAAGAAGACAGCTTTCACCCAGGGGCTTTAGATGATGAAGACAGCTGTATGATATGGACAGCTTTTTCTCAAGGTTCCACTCAAGACCTAATGGAACAAGTTCGAGAGGACTGGAGCCACAGATTGTCATTCTTTAATTTGCATGTTTTTGTTCATTATTTTTCTAGCCATTTTATTTTGTCTTTTCTGGTTAAAGTTCTGAATTGTTAACAAACACACTTGTTATTTCTTAACTATGTTACTTATGAGATCTCTGTGATCAATATTGCTTTCCTTATTCTTACTCACTCCAAAGTGTACATCCAATACCTGGATGCAATTTGTCCATGATTTGGATTTGGGTAAAACATATAATTGAACCAACTGCTGGGTTTGCAATCATTTTCATCTGAGTGTCCACTAGCTCTCTTTACTTCCAATTCCTTATAATAAAACATTTTAAAACATTTGTTTCATCAGTCTTTTGACTCAATTACTAATTTTTTTTTGACAAGGAAGACAGCACATCAGGCAAGTAACCAAAACTAAAACACCCTATTATGTTATATGTAGGAAGGGAGTTTTCTGTTAACACTTAGCTATCACTTGTAGGTACACACATTTATGTAATTGAACTTTCACTGAATTAGACTCAGAAAGGGAAACTGCAAAATGTATTTATTTATTTATTTTTATTTTTATTTTTAGAGACAAGGTATCATTCTGTTGTCCAGGCTTGAGTGCAGTGGCATGATCTGATCATAGCTCATTGCAGTCTCGAACTCCTGGGCTCAAGTGATCCTCCTGCCTTAGCCTCCTGAGTAACTAGGATTATAGGTGCTAGCAACCACACCTGGCTGGAATGCATTTAATATCTGTCTCATGTTTACAGACCTTACAAACAAAGTTTACTATGTAGGTAAGTCTTTGGATTCCCTATAAAACATAACATTTCATTGATTTCATGATGTTTTCACTATATATTCTCCCACCTAGCACTTAACTACCTCTAAATAGTGCCAATACCATACAATAAAATTTGGCACATGGGGTATTTTGGCTAATAATTTGTCATTGGGCAGGCCCCTACCAAAGGTATTGAGTTTGTGGCACAAAAGCTATTGACTACTACCAACAAACTAGACAGGAACTTGTTATTTTAGTAAATTGATGCCTATTTCAAGGTAATCAGGTAATCTTTGACATCACTCAGTTTATATTTTGGTTCACTATTTCACCCTCTCAGAACAAGAGATAACTATATAGCTTGTTTCAAAAAGGAAAAAAACTGGGTCTCTATTAAGATATGAAATCTTAAATACTCAAAGGGAATCATGAATGGTTTTCTTCTGTCCCCAGGCCCCTTTATAATACTTTTTACTAGAGGCATGGATGGTGGGGAAAATCTTAACATGTTATGGTTTAGATATTGAAAAAGGAGTTGTATAATGTCAGTAAGGTCATAGAAATCCATCAAAAATCTCAAAAATGAGATTTCCCAGACATAACTAGACTGCAGAAGTATTACATGTACCCCTTTAGGAAAAAATATTGTATTTACAATCCTGTAAGATATTTCTGAGAATTTTAATGTCACTGAGAAGGTCTAGGAAACAAATAAGGAAATTATAAACTTAGGTAATTTGGTTATTATACCCATATTTAGTCTGTAGGCTTTTTGGTGGATGCAATCTGTTTTCTTGATTCAGTTAAGCCATCCTTGGCTCTTGGCTTATATATGGACTACAAATTCTTATCATAGCTTATTAGCATTTGACTGTGGTACAGAACTCAAATAGGTAATCCCTAGAATCTTAAATGCCTTTCATAGCCATTTCTTACATCAAGTGATAATCCAACAAAAAGAACAAGAAAACCTGGTGTATGTAACAGTTGAAATGAGCACCAACAGAACCGTGGTATGTAATAATGACTCTACAAACACCTATGCAATCATTTCCCTATATGATAACCATCTACCCTCCAGATCAGGCTGAAGAATGACCACAGGGAGGACTGAGCAATAAGAACATCAGTGTCAACAGGATCTTGATGACATTTTAGACTGTATCAACCTGACTTAGTTGCTTGCTCCAAAAAAATTTTGCCTGGGAGAGATAAAACTATAAATGAATGAATAACTTCACTTTTTGCTTTAGAAATTTCCTATAGATCAATTTATTGGACCCAGTAATCTGCTCACCTGGGAAAACTGTTCACTTATCAAACAGGGGTTTACTTTTTAAGACTCACTTCAAGACCCTCACTGTGCCATGCATACCAACCCTAAACTGTTATATCACAAACTTTTATCCACTCCTAATGAGTTCCTTGTTTTGAAAGACCAACCGTAAACCACTTGGTCTCAGACCCCAATGTCATAAATATCTCACTGCTGACATCCTTCTTCTGAGACATTGTTAAGACTTTGTCAAGGTGGTGTTTTCCCCTAGAGCGGTAAGTCCAAATAAACTTGACTTTGCTATTTTAATAAGTTGTTGGGTGATATTTGGGGAAGTTCAACAAAAAGCTCTATGAATACCTTTTGGAAAAAAAAGGAATTTCTGTTTCTTGTGAAGTTTTATATTTCATATGTTTTTATTGAGGGGATTATTTCAGGAGTTTAGAAAACTATTGCTTTTAGGGGTGGAGTGAAATTATTATTGACTTTTTTCATTTCTTTTTAAAAAATTGTCCAAAAATTGAGTATATTATGGAAGTCTAATAAACCAGAACTGTTGGCCTATCAGAGTTAAGCAGCACTGTTCGCAGTAGGTAAGAAGTTATTTGCATATATTAAAACATTTTTTAAAGATGTAATTGAGGTGAAAAGAGAACAGTTTGCTGCTGTTTATTCAATGGCAAAAGTGTCCAACTGAAAAATAAGAAAAAAGGGAAGCTGTTGTTGACAATGTGAAGAGAGGTGTTGAGAGCAAAATAAAAAGAACTTCAAAACATTGAGTAATGTGGGCATTTAAAATAGAGATAACATTTGGAATAAGGTTTGACTGAGATAAAGTTTTTTAAAATTAGACCTCTATCTATCAAATTGAGTATTGATTTGTGTATATATATATTGTGCTGCCTGAAAGTAAAATGATGAAACTTAGAGATGTGGAAACTAGGATAGGGGAAGAAAAGAGGACAAGCGGGTGACCTAAATTTCAGTTAGACACAGCTGACTGCAAGTAATAAAGGACTGTTTAGGTTTCAAGGGGAAAAATGAGAAATTTAGGTGTGTTAAGTAATATTGTAACTGACTTTAATTCAAAAGAATATGGGTTGGTTACATCGTACTTGTCCTTATTTGAAATAGGAGTTAAAGTTACTCTTTTATTTTGACTTTGTCTATGCTATGCCACTCCAAATGTTTCAACTGTTGTGGAAAAGAAAATGATTCAGAGGGACTCTGATTGATTAAAGCAGCTTTATGACTAGTAGTCTGGGTGTTTTAGAAACTACAACACATTAATAAAACTTATTTCTTGAAAAGGAATATAAATTTGGTCGTTCACTGGCTTAGTGGTAATTTTCATTTTAGTGAAATTGTGCTTATATGCTTCCTAAAAGATTATTGTGTATTATCACAACATACCACTTTTATAATCTCTGACTCTTAAAATATGTCTGAGATAGAGAGATAAGAAATTATATTTCATTTTTAATGAAGTGATAATCATTGAAGTCAATAGATTGTATATATTGTACACAGTGGAAATGTTTTGCAAATTTCTCTATTTTCTTCATTGTTGATATATGTCATCAGTGAGAACATTATGCAACTGGAAGACAAAATTCCTCTTTATAGATGCCACATTTGAAGGATTATGAACATAATCACACATCAGTGGTATCATATGTTGACAATACTTCTTCAGTGGAAAGCATCTTTATTTCACATAATTATGAAGAATCACACTTTTTACAATTCGGTACTTGAGAATTATCATGATAACCAGAGACCCAAGCTTTTTTTTTTTTAATCTGTTTGTTCTGGCTTCTATCCTTTCATGTCGTAGAATGGTTGCGAGTTCCTAGTAGGGCCACATACTGCTTCATTTATGACCAAGGTGACAGAAAGCATTCCTTCCCGCATCAAAATCAAAAGTCCTTCCTTGAACCACTAAGACCAGTAGATATCAGTGCTGATTGGCTTAGGCCTGGATAATCTGGCCCAGTGACTGTGAAATGAAGGATGGAATTACCCTGGTTGTCTGGGCCCTTGCAGGACTCATTCCTAGAACTAAGACTATTATCTCCTAACCTACGTGGTGACATCTTGGGAGAATAATCACACTATAATACTGCCTGTCTCCAAACTGATGTTTATGATGCCTCTCTGGAATTAAATGTCGGCCTCTCCCTTCCTTCTGCTTATTGAAACACTCTCCATCTTGTAAGGATACCTTCCTTGACTATTGCAACCCCATTCTTTTCCTTCTCTGTTAGACTTTTGTTTTATACCATAATGTATGGCTAGATTATATGCTGCTATTTAAAGTTGATTCAGATCTTTTTTTAATGCATTGGAAACATAAACAAATAACAAAAAATACTCTTATTTTATCACCCTTGTTTCTTTGGGTCCCTTTTGTCTTCCAAGCCAGACTGTACACTCTTTGTAGCAGAGGTTTTTCCCTTTATTTCTCCTGTGCCTCAAAAAGTTGGGCTCAGAGTACAAACAGCAGATTATTACTGTCTAATTCTGAATAATTCAAAACACAGCATCACTTGTTATTATGTTATTGGTCATTAACATTTTAAAACTTACTTTTAGAGATTATATTCAGCTTTACCTTAAAATGGTATTGATTTTAGTAAAAAAATTTTAAATTTCAATTTAATCACACAATACTCTAGTCTTAGTTTCTTATGCCTTAACTAAATATATGTTATAGAGGAATGAAGGCTTTATACAAAATTATTTCAAACTGTAAAGAGATTCTCAGCTGTGCAAGAATTGTTACTAATTGTTACTCAAGCTTTCTTGAGTGCTTAGTAAATATTTGGTCTTATTACTCTCTAGTTCATGTTTGTTTATTCATTGGAAAATCAAAATAAATCACATAATTTTCATAATGATTTTATGACACATCAATCTTCTTTGTAACTCCTCTGGGAGAGGATGGTCAATGAGGCATTCTATAAAAGAAGGTTAAAGGTTTCATGACTTTAAATCTGCATATCAAACTCATAATTCCAAATGCTTATGGTTTTCTCAGGTTCCTTCTAATGGCTGTATTGTTTGGTTTACTCCACTTAATGTTACTTCCGAATAAATGATAAGTTATCATAAGACTTCTCTAAAGTATGATGACTTTAAATCATAGAAAAATGATTGATATTCTGTAAATTATAGTTCTTAAAAGTGTAAATCCTTGAACCACACAGCCTGTGTTTGAATCCTAACTGAATGACATTAAACATGAGTTGAATGACATTGGCAAATTACTTAACTTCTCTGTGCTTTAGTTTTCCCATTTATGAAACAGTGGTAATAATAGTACCTACATCATAGGATTCTTATGAGGGTAAAAGTTTGGTTTAATTTCATTTCTGCATATGGGTTGTATGTAAAATATAATCATAGAATTACAGAATTACAGATGGCAAAACCTATTTGTTCTTTATTGAAAGATGACTGTTTTTAGATACCACTTAAGTTAGCATAAGTAAAATGCCTAACTTATTTATAAGTATAAAAGGGCTTCTTTTCAGAATTCAAAGGAGCAAATGCAGGTGTCAGTTACTAGGTCCGGAAGCAGGATCTGGAAAGCAGCAGAAATCAAGGCAACATCTCTCTCTCTCTCTCTTCCTCTCTCTTTCTCCCTCTGTCTTGTGAGCTGTAAGGGCTCTCTGCTAAGCATCTCTCTGTGTGTGTCCACTTTCTGACCCTCCCTTTTTGCAGATGGTCTTCCTCTGCTCCGTTTGCCGATGCTACCCCTACTTGGCTTTGTATCCTCTATCAGGTCAAGTGCCCAGCAGAGATTGACTAGAGTTCTTATGTCCTTGTAACTGATTTTTGGGAGAAATTATAATTCGTCCAGCTTAGATCAGTTATCCACCCTCATCCAGTCAGCTAAGCTAAGGGGAGGGTCAGATAGCCCCTGCTTACTCAGTGGGGGATTTGGGGGCCCACGTTTCCTGGAGAAGGCATGGACTAACAGGGAAATTGACTATCAAGTATCTGTTAGATCTGTTATGAAGATAGACTTGAAAATTTAACAGAAGCCATGTAAAAACAAAGCAGAGAATATCTATTAATTAATTTCCTAATAACTAAATTATTTTTAAAGTGAATGACATACATTTCCATGTGTCCCCTTAGCCTCACTTCTGGCACATGACATGGTGGATAGTGGTTGTCTGGTCTGCCCCTAATATTACAGGGTCTGTGCAAGAGTAAAAGTGGAGGCCTATATACCAAGTATCTAAATATTTAAAGTTACAAATCAAGTCAACAGACTGTTGAATAAAATATGCTTTATCCTCTTCTTTTGACAAATGGACCTAATTATTTGGAAGGCCAGATTTAAAGCTAGAAACCTTAGACTCCATGGAGTTCTGTACTCAAGGGAGATAGCCTATCCACTTCTTTTCCCATCTCTGGCTTTGTGAGGGACTTATACTCATACATGTGATCAACTTGGCTCACCTGTCCAAGCTCTGTCCACATCTCCTACAATCAGCCACCAGTTGGCCACCTCTCAGACCTGTGGTGTGCATATCCACAGTACAATCTACCTTCAGGAGGATGGAACTGGGGAGAAGGATTTTGCAGGCCCCAGGAACTGGTTCTCAAAAGTGCAGGACCCAGGTCAGTGGCCCCTCTTACCTGAGCCTAAAGAAAGTCCTGGGTGGTGGAAGGAAGGGTGTATATCTGTACGTTATGATTCCAGGTGTTGCTGAGATTTAGTCATTGAATGAAGATAAGGAAGGTATTTAATTTTTATGAAGTGGAAGGTTTACATCATTAACTAAGAAAGACCAGAGAAGACTGATTGTTAAACAAAGGAGGTTTCACTTTTGCACCTAATAAATGGAAAATATGGAAAAATATTAACAAGCTCTTTCTTATAGAAGTCTGAAGCATATGAAATGCAACAATTATACTTTTTGATATTAATGTTTAATAAAGAAGTTAATAAATGAGAAGATATAAGATCTTTAAATAACATGGGGCTTATTCAAATTTGATATGGATGAAAATCTACTAAAGAATTTCAAAGACAAATGATATGATTGAAATGGGGAAAAATTATTTCACTCATGGTAGCTGTCTTTTTAATAGTACAGAATAAAAAAGTAAACACATATTATACCTGTCTTTATGATTTCAAATAATGGTAACTATAATCACAACAAACATAAGCCATAGTATTTCTGTAATGCTTTAAACATTTTAAAGTATGTTTGTAATCTAATCTATGTAACTAGTTTATTGTACAGTGTAAATTCAATGGGATATACATTGCAAATGTTTCTTTCTTTTTTCCCCTGATCACCTTTATACTAGATTTCCTTTCCTTGATATTTGGTGCTATCATTGGCAACTTCTAAATCTTTCTGGTCCAATCTAGTTCAAATAAAAACTTCAATTTCATATACTATTCAAAACTTTCCTTCTTTTCCCAGCTTGTGCCTAATCCTTCTGTAGAGGATCTGCAGTGGTGGGCAGATGGGGGATGGCTGTCCCTTTACTCTTCCTCCTCTTTCTCTTCTTCCTTTTGCTCCTCCAGCAAGAAAAGAGCAGATTAATGGACAAACCTCAGACATCTTACGTCACTAGGACTGTTGCAATCAGGTTGTACATGTCTTTTGTAGGGCAAGCCTTCCAATGTGGACATTTTCACAATGGCCATTTGAGTGTGGCTGGAAGGCACATTTGCCTTCTTCCATCATTCCTTAATGCTGATGATGAATTTCCTTGCTGACCTCTTGGGAAGCATTTTTTGACCCACAAGGTCATGATTTTGGCAATACTCCACTGCATTTTACCTCTGGTCAGCCTCTTGGGAACATGTAACTTAAGACTGCTGGAGTCTGGTAACCTATGTGGTGTTCACTTGGTTTACAGGAAGGCACCCATTGCAACTTTTCTCCTTGCCTTCACATCATAGAGAATCTAGTCAATTGTGAATTCACAACTGACATTCACAGTTCTCCAGACAGGAAGCAAGCATCAGTTTCTATGTTCAAGTATGTCCCAGTCTCTTGGGGAACACTTGCTGAGTTCTTCTAATATCAGCCTCATCACTCTTTACTCTGGTGACAGCCCAGTAGTGGGCATATCAACATTTGAAGCTCAGCAAATGTCCAGCCAGGGAATGAGTTGATGGTGTCCTTTCTTTCAGAGTCTCCTTAAATGGTTATCTTGGTTCTCCTCCAACTTGGCTGGGATGGGTAGAAGCACTCCCCATGACTTTCCTATAAGGAAAACAATATCTTCTTTGCATTTCTATGGCATTTCAAGGACACTATTTATATAAGTTGATTGTGGTGGTGAGGGTGAGGGTATCAGGCCCTTTCTGCTAATTGGAAGAGGAATTTGGAATCCTTGGTGTCTGTTTTATGTATCCTTGGTTTGGGGGCTTAAGCCAAAATTCTGAGAAACACAAAAAATCACTTTCAACAGCTTGTACTTTCTGTTACCTAGTTTGATTTCACAGTGAGTATTGAGATTTGTTGGATAGTATTATTTTCTCCACTTTGATGAGAAAATGAATACTCAGAAGTTAAGGGGCTATCTCCAATCTATACAGTTAAAGGTTTATTTTGGAACAAAGTCCTTTCTTTTGATCCATCTCCAGATTTAAGATTCATCTCTTTCTACCAAATTACTTACCTTGAGAGTCCATTTATCTCTAGAATAAATGAACCTATATATTTAATGTATATTTAAGACTTCAACAAATATAAGAAAAAGTGAACCTGAATAAGTGATTTAATATTTAGCATTATATTATTAAAAGCCTTCTTTAAAAAGTTGCTAGGGAGAAGAAAAATCTGACCTAATTTAACAACAATTTCTATATGGTCCCTACTTACATCTCAGAACTGCAACAGAGCTGTCTTTTTCAATGTGACACAAACACTCCATAGTCACTAAGAAATTAAGAAAACCTCATTTATTTTTCCAGGGTCCATTAACAAGTCCATATTTTATTTGTCTTTCTTCTTCATTTTCAGCTGCACTTTGCTAATGAGAAAGAGCTAACTTTTTTTTCTAGCAATCAAAATCCATTCACAATACTGATTTCCAATTATATAGAGAATGAATTGCATTTCACAATTTTGGCTGGTTTAAAAAGTGGATTCAGTAAATATCTTGCCTGTAAAAAGTGATAATAGGTTCATCATGGATATTGTCCCTTAAGTCGGAGTTACACAACAGTGGTTTGTTTAATCCTTTCCTTTTCCTTGCCCCCGGTAAAGACATTTCATTAACAATTTAACTTCTATAAAAAGTTCTTTCAGTTTGCAGCCTTAATAACCTACCTAGAGTATGTTTTCTGTAAGCCTGATATTAAAAAAAAAATAGGTTCTAATATGTTTTAACATTGATTTTAATTTTGAACTCTTAACTGTGTCTATTGACCCACTGAAACTTCCAATACTGAGTTTGAGCCATATTTATGCTATGAAGAAAGACCAAACCCTAACTGCATGGACTCAGGGTACAAAAGAAACAGATTCATGTACCAGGTTTTACTCTGCTTATATAGTGAAGGAATGTCATTCAAATACAATCTTGATCATGAACATTCCTCAGATTAATTTTATTTAGGATTTTTCCATGAAACACTGCCATTTCCTCTCTGTTGGGTAGGGAGAATATATGCTTCTGTTATATACAGACTTACTGGTCATAATTAGAGACTACTATGACCACCTATATGTCAATAAATTGGAAAATCCAGAAGAAATTGATAAATTGCTAGACACATACAACCTACCAAGATTGAAACAAGAAGAAATCCAAAACCTGAATAAACCAATAACAAGCAATGAGATAGAAGCAGTAATTAAAAATCTTCCATCAAAGAAAAGCTCAGGACCCAATAGCTTCACAAGCATTCAAAAAAGAACTAATATGAATCCTACCAAAACTATTCCAAAAAATCAAGGAGGAGGGAATACTTCCAAACTCATTTTATGAGGCCTGTATCACCCTGATACCAAAAGCAGACAAAGACACAACAACAAAAAAAGAAAACTATAGACCGATATCTCTGATGAGCATGAAAGCAAAATCCTCAGCAAAATACTAGTAAACTGAATTCAACTACACATTAAGAAGATTATTCATCATGATTAAGTGGGTTTCAGTGCAGGTATGCAACGATGGTTCAACATACACAAATCAATCAATATGATATATCATATCAACAGAAAAAAGAACAAAAATCATATGATAATTTCAGCTGATGCTGAAAAAGCACTTGATAAAATTCAATATCTCTTCATGATAAAAACTCTCAAAAAACTGGGTATGGAAGGAATATATCTCAACACGATAAAAGTCACATATTGCAGACCCACAGCTAGTATCATACTGAATGGGGAAAAACTGCAAGCCTTTCCTCTGAGATATGAAACAAGACAAGGATGCCCACTTTCACCACTGTTATTCAACATAGTACTGGAAGTTCTAGCTAGAGTAATCAGACAAGAGAAAGAAATAGAGGACAATCAAATGGAAGGGAAGAAATCAAATTATCCTTTTTGTGGATGATATGATCTCATATCTAGAGAAACCTAAAAACTCCACAAAAAAATTATTAGAACTGATAAACAAATTTGGCAAAGTTGCAGGATACAAAATCAACATACAAAAATCAGTAGCATTTCTGTATGCCAAAGCAAACAATCTGAAAAAGAAACTAGGAAAGTAATCCCATTTACAAAAGCTACAAATAAAATAAAGTACCTAGGAATAGACTTAACCAAAGAAGTGAAAGATCTCTAAAATAAAAACTATAAACATTGATAAAAGAAATCAAAGAGGACACACAAAAATGGAAAGATATTCTATGCTCATGGATTGGAAGAATCATATTGCTAAAATGTCCATACTACCTAAAGCAATCTACAGATTCAGTGCAATTCCCATCAAAATACCAATGACGCTCTTCACAGTAATAGAAAAAGTAATCCTAAACTTTATATGGAACTACAAAAGACCCAGAATAGCCAAAGCCATACTGAGCAAAAAGAACAAAATTGAAGGAATCATATTACTTGACTTCAAATTATAGTAAACAAAACAGCATGGTACCGGCATAAAAACATACATATAGACAAATGAAACAGAATAGAGAACTCAGAAATAAATACGCACATCTATAGTGAACTTATCTTCAACAAAGTTGCCAAAAACTTACTGTGGGGAAAGGGCAGTCTCTTCAATAAATGGTGTTGGGAAAACTGGATATCCACATGCAGGAGAATGAAACTATACCCTTATCTCTTGCCATGTACAAAAATAAAATCAAAATGGATTAAAGACTTTTAAAGACTTAAATCTAAGACATGAAACTATAAAACTACTAAAAGAAAACCTTGGGGAAAAACTTCAGGATATTGGTCTGAGTAATGATTTCTTGAGTAAAACCCCCAAAACACAGGCAACCAAAGCAAAATTGGACAAATAGAATCACATCAAGCTAAAAAGTTTATTCACAGCAGAGGAAACAATCAACAAAGTGAAGAGGCAACCCACAGAATGGGAGTAAATATTTGCAAACTACCCATTTGGCAAGAGATTAATAACTATAATACAGAAGGAGCTCCAACAACTCAATAGGAAAAGTCAAATAATCTGATAAAAAATGGGCAAAAGGTCTAAGTAGAAATTTCTCAAAAGAAGATATAAAACTGACCAACAGGTATATGAAGAAATGCTCAATATCATTAGTCATCAGAAAAATGCAAGTCAAAACTACAATGAGATAGTTTCCTAGTTAAAATGGCTTTTATCAAAAAGACAGGCAATAAAGAGTGCTGGCGAGGATGTGGAGAAAGGGAAACCTTCGTACACTGTTGGTGGGAATGTAAATTAGTGCAATCACTGTGGAGGTTCCTCAAAAACTAAAAATAGAATTACCATATGACCCAGCAATCCCACTGCTAGGTCTTTCCAAAAAAAAGGAAATCAATATATCAAAAAGATATCTGCACTCCCATGTTTATTGCAGCACTATTCCCAACAGCCAAGATTTGGAATCAACCTAAGTGTCCGTCAACAGATGAGTGGATAAAGAAATCATGGTACATGTATACAATGGAATATTATATAGCCAAAAAAAGAATGAAAACCTGCCCTTTGCAACAACATGGATGGAACTGGAGAACATTATGTTAAGTGAAATAAGCCGAACACAGAAAGATAAATCTTGCGATGTTCTCACTCATATGTGGGAGCTAAATATCAATATGATTGATCTTACGGAGACAGAGAGTAGAATGATGGTTACCAGAGACTGGCAAGGGTATCAGGACTGGGGAACAAAATGGGGATAGTTAATGGGTGCAAAAATACAGTTAGATAGTCAGATGGAATGAACAGTAGTTGATACTGTTGACAGTATCAACAAAGTGACAAAGTGACTATAATCAACAAGTTATGGTATACTTTAAAATAACTAAAAGAGTAGAATTGGATTGTTCCTAACTCAAAGAAATGATAAATACTTGAGATGATAAATACCCTGATTCCCCTGATTTTATTAATACACACTGTGTGCCTGTACCAAAATACCACATGTACCCTATAAATATATACAACTATTATATACCCATAATAATTAAAAATTTAAATTTAAAAGATCATTCTTTTTTCACTACATTGTAATGACCTTTGTGGTAAATCAGATGACCACATATGTTTTGGTGTGTTTCTGTATTCTCTATTCTGTTTCAAATCACATTGCCTGCAAGGGTGTCTTTCAATTTTGATATTCTTTTTAAATACTGCCTGTTTGCATTTAAATTTAAATATTACAGTCTATTTACACATATACATGCACATGCACACATGGACACACACACACACACATCTATGCACTCTAGAAGAATTTTGATTAGAATTGCATTGAGTCTATAAAATAATTTGAGAAGAAGTGACATATTTATAATATGTCTTCCACTCCACAAACATAGTATAATTCTATATTTATTTAGGTCTTTATTTCAGTCTCAGTATTTTTTTGTGGTTTTCTGTATAGACATTCTCTAAATCTTTCATTAGATGTGTTTCAATGTCTTGAAGTTGTTTTTTGATGCTATTGTAAAAGATGTTGTTTGAAAATTTTTATTTTCTAAATGTTTGTTGTTAGTGTCCAAATTTCAATTGATTTTGTATGTTAAACTGGCTAAATTCATTTATTAATTCTAATAGTTTTTCTACAGAATATTGTAAATTTTCTACAAATATAATCATGCCATCTGTGAATATGATTTTATTTATCCCTTTTCAATTCTTATTCCTTTTTACTTGTCTTATTAAGCATACTAGCCTTCAGAATATGTGTGTATAGCTTGTAATATTTCATTGTGAAATACAATGTTTGCTGTAGGTTTCTTTAGAAGCACGTACCCAGATAATATTAATTTAGAACATTACCAAACATTTTGAAAAATTATGCATGAATTTTGAATTTTATCAAATGCATTTCCAATGTTACAACAAACTTCCATTCCTGGAATAAATCCAACTTGTTTGCAATGTATTATTCTTTTTATACAATTTGGGTTAGAATTGCTAATATTTTGTTAAAGATTTTTGCATCTATTTGTACATGAATGATTAGACTATAATTCTCCTTTCTTGTAATATCCTTGTCACATTTTGTATGCAGTATAGAGACGTCTATTTTCATAATCCAGTCTGTCAATTTTTATCTTCATTGGATTAATTAATATGTTTACATTTAATGTGATTACTGATATATTTGGATATATAGGTGTATATATATGTTATATATATCCACATACATATATGTATGTATGTACTCTCTCTTACTATTTGTTTTTCATTTGTCCCACTTGTTCTCTGGTAAAACTCCACCTCCTGTCCTTGATCTTCTTGAGCATATTAATCACATTTTAAATTCCGTTTTTGACATTTCTAAAATCTGAATCACCTCTGAGTCCCTTTTTATTACATTTTTCCTCCTGTTCTTGGTCCTCCCTCTTGGTCCTCATAATTTTTGATTGGACGGCAGATTTGTATAAAAAATTGTTGAGATTTGGTTGATACTGTTTTCTTTTAAATAGAATTTAACTTGTCCTCTGGGAAACAGCTAGATAGAAACAATTCACCTCAATCTAATAGGGGAACAGGGTGCCTTAAGGTTGGTCCAGCCTTTGTAAGGCTCTGTGTACCTCTGGTTTGCATAGGCTTCGGGGATTTAGCACTCAGGGGTCCCCAATTAAAGCCTGCCATTTTGCTGGTCTTTCTTCCTGGGCACATCCCACAAAAAGCTTTGCTCTGCTGTACGGTGACTTTCTCTTTTAGCCTTATACCTTGCACAGCTTAAGATTTGACAAATATCTTGAAGGGAGGAAAATTGTATTATGGTGGGATCATTTCTTCTCAAATTCTTGGTCCCTCAAGTCCTGGCTGCCTTATAAGGCCTGAACTCAAAAATTTATTTCCCTAGCTCCTTGAGACCACTGAAAACCTTACTCATCTGCTAATTTCTGCTTCTTTTATTGACCAGCCTCTTGTTTATTGCCCCAGAGTCCTAAAGATTTGGGAAATGCCTCAAAGGGGAAAATTGATACACAGGATATGAAGCTCACTATATATAACAAACTCTTGTCTTTTTGGGTTCTTGGCCCCTCAAGTCCTGGGTGATTTGTAGCTCTCCAATACCTCCAAAATGATTGTTATTTTGTATTTTATTCAGCTTTTGTAGTGTGTGAGTGTGATCTGCTAGTAGCTACTTTGTCATAGCTGAAAATGGAAGTTAATAGTGGCATTTTCTTCTATGGAAAGAATGATGTAATGACAAATGGTCATTACTATTGTTAGAAAAAACACTAGAGAAATATCTTAATTAAATCTTAAACCAAAAAGAAAGATTGAATAGCCTAAGAAAGACTGAGATATTAAACTAAGGAAAGGGAACTACAGGTTGTAATTCATCAAAAATATGAAGGACATGAAGATTACCATTATTCTCCCAATATTAGAATATTAGATTGCAATCAAATATAAACATTAACAAAAAGAGGTTGAGTAGGTTGCTAATGATCCAATCAAATTTAGCAGACATTTTTTCCAATGCCTTTGTGAGAAAGACTTTTACTTTCTTGCTTTTGAACTAGAGCTATCGATTATGGCTCTTGATCCTATTTCATCTGTTTTTGATGAGAAAAATCACAACTTTTTGTATAGCAAGTTCTCAGAGGAACGTTTGCTTATACCTCTGCAAGAAAAGCAAGAAAATCCCTACTACAGAAGTGTCCTGACGCTAGTTTTGGTGATACGCTTTTTCAGACCTGTGAAGAACAGATAAAAATAAAATCACAACCTCAATGAGAGGTAATATAAGTTTGAAAGAAACTTGAGCAGGGTCAGCTGTTATAGCTTGTATTTAATGGAATATCACAGGCTTATATAACAGAAAAACAGAAAATAGAAAATAGTAGTGTACATCAGGGCCAGCCTTCATTCCACCCAGATGATTTTACTCTCTGCTGGCTGTAGATCCCCTGCAGCTGCATGCCTCATAGGGCTTGGGACTAAGAGGAACTATGCCTTCCCAGGAGGGAGATGCCAATAAGTCACCTAATTATTTCTTCTGGTAGCCTTTTATAGTATCTTTAAAAACTGCTTTGTATAAGCAGGTACTGAGATACAAAGATACCTAAGACTGATAGGAGGTCACTATCTAACAAGCATGTAAATACAGAGAGATTTTCTTCAGTCTAGTGGGTGACTTAAGGTAATAACAGTTCATGAAGGATGGAGGGGCCAATTCAACCTGAAGTTTCAGAAAGGCATTTTCAAATGAGTAGAAAAGGTAGCACAGTTTTCTAACTGCAATATTAGTTAAGTCCTATTCAGCAAGCATCTATTGAACATTTATTGCATACCAGATATTGTATTGTGTGCTGAATACAAAGACTAATAATTTATGGTTGGTCTTGCCTTGAAGAAGGGTTTCTCAGCCTCAATACTACTGACATTTTGAGTCAGATGTTTCTTTCTTGTGGGAGGCTGTCCTGTGCATTGTAAAATGTTTAGCAGCATCACAGGCCTCTATCCAGTAAATGCTAATAGCAACCACCCCCACACCCCAATCAGATGTGACAACCCAAAGTGTCTCCAGACATTGCCAAATATGCCCAGGAGTGCAAAATCACCTTCAGTTGAAAATCATAGCCTTATAAAAAGTTAAATCGAGTGGGAGACACTGAGGACTAAACAGATAATTTAAATGATGCAAAAAGTGTGGTGAATGGGGATTGCAAATGTGCTTTGGGAGCAAAGAAGAGGGCTGTCAGCTGAGTTTTAGATCTAGAATGGGGTGCAGAGAGGTTATCGGAAAAGAGACATCTGAATAGATTTTGAAGTATAAGTGAGATTTAGCTCCTTCACAAGTGAGAGTTGGTATGCCTGGCAAGAAGCAGAATGAGACCTGGAATTAAACTGTCTGTGTTCAAACTCCAGCTCCACCATTATTATCTGGGTGAGTTTGTACAAGGTACTTTTTCCCCCAATATTCCCTCAAGGGAAAATTAGAGTACCTCCCTCAAAGGTTGTCATGCAAGTGGAACTAGGGAATCCTGTGAAATACTTAGCTCAATGCCTACATGTGATAATCACTCAGTAGATATTGAATATCAATATTATTGTTATCATTGTTATTGCCATTGTTGTTAATAACCTTGCAGAAATTCTCTCAAGAGGTTCATTCTAAAAGGATGTAGTAAATTTCTGCTGCTATTGTATCCAAGTCAAAATTGTTGTGTGGATATCAAGTCCCCAAGCTTAAAGTTACACTGTCCTATTTAGGGATGTACCTGCCTGTGTGTTTAGGTTTCAGCTGCATGGATTTTCCAACAGGAAAGCCATTTAGAAAGGAGTATTTGCCACATAATTCAGTTGAGAATCCTGACTATAGGAAAGAATCCTGTGAGAGTCACTGGAGAGGTTTACGTGTCAATTGAAAAGAAATACTGTCTTGTTTTTGTTGCATACTCCTTAAATAGGGATTAAAGAAGCATTTTTAAAATTTCTAAATAGGGCCCGAATGCAAAACTGAAAGGAGAAATGCAGAAACTCAACAAGCACACTTACTAAGTGAGACTTAACCATATGTTGCCTTCAGGACATCTATAATCACTGAACCAGACAAAATTCACCTTGTACTTAGTTATCCCCAAACAAGCTTTCTAAATATTTCTGGTTTTGTTGCTTTTAGCTGAAATGTGGCCAATTACTGTTTAAAAGACCAAAGGAGATATATCTTCCTTCTGTGAAGATCTATAAATTACAATGTGACTACACTAAAAATTACATTATAAATTACAGTGTGAATTACATTATGCAGACTATCTGGGACAACTAAGTATTTTATATTGCTGAGTAACCAAAAATCTAGAACAATAAACAAGTGACATGGTATCCTACATGTATAAAGTGTAGAGATATATATGCCCTTTGAACCAGTGGATTTTTACAGGAAACAAGAGCTACTCCCTTTCACTGTCTATTTACAATTCTTAGACAGACTACTATTTTATTACTATCTGTAGTAGTAAAGTAGATGGATGATTTTTTAATAAATGACATGCCTTTATTAAATATGATTGATCCATTACAGAAATGATCTTTATCAGTTTGCATATGATTCCCATTGTTGACATCTGGAGGTCAATAACTCTGAAAGATTAAACATTCTTTTTTTTTTTGCTTTTATTAAGTTAAAAAAATTTTTTTAAATTTTATTTATTTAAGGACAGGGTCTCCCTCTGTCACCAAGGCTGGAGTGCAGTGGTGTGATCATAGCTCACTGTAACCTTGAACTCCTCAGCTCAAGTGATACTCCTGCCTCAGCCTTCTGAGTAGCTAGCACTATAGGTGCATTCCACCATACCTGGCTAAATTTTAAGATTTTTTTAAAGATAGAGTCTCACTATGTTGCTCAGGCTGGAGTGCAGTGGTTATTCACAGGCATGATCCCACTACAGATCAACATAGGAGTTTTGACGTGCTCAGTTTCTGACCTGGGCTGGTTCACCCCTCCTTAGGCAACCTGATGATCCCCTGCTCCAGGGAAGTCATTATATTGATGATGAACTTAGTGTGGACACCCGATCAGCATAGCACAATACAGCCCAGAACTCCTGAACTCAAGTGATTCTCCCGCCTTAGCTACCTCAGTAGCTGGGACTACAGATGTGTGCCACTATGCCCAGCAGATTGGATGTTCTTGCAGTGGGTTTGTCCTGCTTATCTAATGGTCTAATTAAGCTCTTGGAAGAGCTATAAAAGGAGACAGATACATTAATTAAATGCTTTGGATATTAACAATATCATTCTATGATGTGGCAAGCAGGATTCCCCCAGAATAGCCCTGGAAGATCACAAGTGGCTGCACCCAAACTCACTTCTTATGGTTAATTTTCCAAGGGAATGATAACTTCCTATCCCCAGCTTCCTATGAGATCAAGATCCTTAGGTCCTGGCATTCCTAGACAACTCTATATACAGCTGGCACCTCAAATCTGGACTTCCTTGCTTTTGGCCTGTGCTGTTCAATATGGAATCCACTAGCCATATATGACTGTGCAGCACTTGAAATGAACCTAGTCTAAACTGAGATTATTCGAAATGTAAATAGATGCTGTATTCCAAAGACTTCACATGAGAAATGTAAAATATCTCAACAATTATTTAAAATTGGTTACATGCTGAAATGATAATATTTTGGATATCCTGAGTTAAATAAAATAGATTATTAAAATTAATTTTATCTTTTTTCTGTTTTTTTTGTTAACATCACTACTAGAAAATTTAAAATCGTGTTTGTGGCTTGTGTTAAATTTCTATTGGATAGTGGTGCTCTAAGTGTTCTGTTTATTTTACACCAACAATATTACTCTCACCTTGTCCTAGAAGAAGAGAGAGCAACAAAGGGCTACTGACCACATAGCATGTTCAGCAGAGACCCTTGGTGTCAGTAAGGCTCCCTGAGTGGGGTTCACATTTTCTCTTGTGCTTGCTTTTGTGGATCAGCTTGCTCCTTTCAAAGTTTTTTGTTTTTCTTTTTTTCCTTTATCTTTTTTTAAAGAGCATATCTAGAGTTACCTTTATTCTAAGTCTAGTTTAGCTCTACTAGTTTAGTTTACCTTTATTCTAAGTCTAGTTTAGCTCTACTAGTAAGGCATGACCCTTCTGGGACCTTACAGAATGCTATGGATGTTAAAAAACGCTTCCCCACACTGACTGGTTGGAACTAGAATGTCTCCCAGTCTTGCCTGAGCTTTGGAAATTGTTCAGCTACATCTTGGTACCTTTTTGCCTGTCCTTACAGAATTTTACCCTCCCCATGCACAGTTCGTTATTTAGTAGCAGCCTCAAGGGATCCCTATGCAGATTTCTGGATCTTTTTTTCCTGCATATCTTCCTTCTTGATGATAGTTTGTCCCACAAATTCTAGCTACCTCACTCTCCTTGAACTCTGGTTTCTAGTTCCTCAATTCATTGAGATTATCCATGCTATGGTTAAACCATTCCTGTGGTTTGAAAAATGACTCCACACGGAAAGCTGGGGCAACAGTAGGGCCTACCTCATTTGTTTTTCTTTTCTCAGGATTCATAGTCCTGTGCTGCCTGGATCTTCCAATGTCTGGAAATAGTTGTTGCACATAATGTGTCCAGTTTTCTAGTTGTTTTATGGTGACTGGGCAAGTTGAGTACCTAAACAAAGTGGGAGTTCAATGAAGAATTTTAATTCTATATTTCCTTGTTAATTGTTAGTTATACACCCTTTTATTTTTCTTTAGTAGTTGCCATACAATTTACAGCATACAGGTTTGACTTGGAATCAAGTCAAAATAAATAAATAAAATAAAATAAAAATAAAAAAATAAAATAAAGTCAATTTATACTAAACATAGTATAAATTTATTGTTTATGACTTCCTGGACAATGCAAGAAACTTAGAACATTCTCTTTCTTTCTTTTTTTTTTTTTTAGAGACAGGGTCTTGCTCTGCCACCCAGGCTGGGGTGCAGTGGCCCAGTCATAGCTCACTGCAGCCTCGAACTCCTGGGCTCAAGCAATCCTCCCACCTCAGCCTCCCAAGTAGCTAGGACTACAGACGCGTGCCCCCACGCCCGGCTGGAACATTTTCTTCAGCCTCCCCTAGACCTTGGTGATATTTTTATCCTGTGTTTATATAATACACACACTTTTTCAAGACATAATTTTTGTTTAGTACAGCTAATTTTTATTTTGATTTGCCTACGTATTTATCCTTTCCATTAGTCTTCATTCCTTTTGTTATTTCCATGCTTCCAGCTATAATTATTCTTCTTCTGCCCGAAAACCCCATGTTGGTATCTCTTTTAGTATAGGTCTGCTGGAGCATAATTCTTTCAGTTTTTATTTGAACATGTTTTTATTTCACCTTCATTTTTCTGAGTAAATTTTTGTCTGGCAAGTTTGGCAGTTATTTTCTTTCAACATTTTGAAGATTTTTTTGGCTTCTACTTTTTTTGTTGAGAAGTCAGCTTTCAATCTTACTGTTGATTCTCTGGAGGTAATGTATTCTGTTCTCTCTTGCTGTTTTTAAGATTGTCTATTTATCTTTTACTTTCTACTGCTTGGCTATGGTATGTCTGGGTGTGGTTTTCTTTGTATTTATCCTGCTTAGGAATTACAGCACATCTTACATCCGTGGCTTAATATATTTCATTAGTTTAGAAAACTCTTGGTCATTAGCTCTTGAAATATTGCTTCTTTCCATTCCTCACTCCTCTTATTGAGACTTTAGGCACGTTAGACGTTTTTATCAAGCCCCAAGTGTTCTGTAAGCAGTATTCTATATTTTCCATCTTTTTTTCTTTTTCTTCTTCAGCCTGGATATTTTCTTCTGACTCATATAGACTTCCATTGTGAATTACAATTTGTAGAGATAATTTGAGGTTTGGAATGATGACCACTTCCTCCTGAGAGTGTTTACTTTTGCTTCTTGCAGGTAGTTAGGGTAGGCTCTATCCCTTTAATCTAAACAGAGATTGACTTGATTTGAAGCTAGAGTTTAGCCTTTGTGAACACTGTAGTCAGAGGTTGCCCTTTGATTTTCCCAACTGAAAGTTTTCATTTGGTCCTTTAGTTTTCTTAACTAAACGCCTTCAGTATTTTAACCTGTGTCCCTTCTTCTTGGTTGGCCCTGGATGTAAGTTTTGTCCTCTTAATGCTATGAAACTGCTGAGTGTTCTGCTAAGCTTTGCAGTCTCTCAGCTGAAGCTCTCAAACTGGCTAATGCCTGCAGGGTAAAAAAGGCTCCCAATATTTGTCTCACCTCAGTGGACTTCCCTTTTTTTCTGGAATCATGTTCCCTTAGGTTGTCATTGCTTTGGTAGCTCTCCAATACCTTCAAGGAGACGATTTTTATGTTTATTTTTGTTTTTCGGGTTATTTTTGGTAAGTGTATCAGTCTTGAACAGCTAGTTTATCACTGGCTGGAAAAGGAGATTCCTCATGGTTTAGAATTAGAACTGTAAAGTATACCACCTTTATTCTCCAACTAGAAAGTATTCTCCATGAGGGCTGCATTCCTGTCCTTTAGCTCTACTGGATTGTTATCCCTTGTTCAGATTGGCCATACTTTCTTCTGCCTCAGACCCATTGCATTTGCTGTTTCCTCTAATTGGAATGCTCTTGTTTTTTCTCTTCATCTAACAAACTCATATCCATATTGCAGGTCTTAGCTTAACCATGATTTCACAAAGAAACCTTCCTTCACCTCCCAGGCTAGGTTAGATTCTCCTGAATTTTTCTTTTACAGTAATTTTCACACTTAGAATTATGAAATTAATTATAATTTAATGTATGTCTTACCCAGACAGGAAGTCAGTCTGCTTCCCCAG
Organism: Daubentonia madagascariensis; assembly: GCA_023783475.1. Lineage (NCBI taxonomy): Eukaryota > Metazoa > Chordata > Mammalia > Primates > Daubentoniidae > Daubentonia > Daubentonia madagascariensis. The sequence goes on from JAKFHU010002080.1 coordinate 46,622,228, forward strand.
ACTGCACAAGCACAATGCCAGTCACATAGTAAATGCTCAAAAAAAAAAATGTGATTTGCACTGGCATGCTTTAAGCTAAATTAATATTTCCTAAAATGTGCTCCATGAAAAAGGGGTTCCAAGATCAAATAACTTTTGGAAAAACTTTGTGGTATAACTGCCTTTGGTAAAATCACAATAGGCATTAACATATTAAAAAACATAGAAATTACATATTAAATAAAGCTGTTTAACTTTGCTTATTCTTGAGTTTAACACTTAAAAAATAAATATCAATTCTAAAGAATACACTTTAAAAATCATTTGGTTAGGTACTTTCTAGAATTAGAAACTTACAGAGTTTTTTGGTTTTAGAAAAAAATAAACTTCACCCCAGAATGAGTTAATATATTGCAAATTCTGGATGAGTGAAATCAAAATCAAAGGGGTTTGAAGGACAACTCCATTACAGCAGTATTTCCAGGACTGAAATTCAGCAACATAGACAAAAGATTTCCTGCTCCAGTTTACTACAAACTATATAGCTCCACAAATGGCACAAGACAGGGAGGTTTTAAGCACTGATCTTAAGGGACTGTCATCGTGAGCTGAAGTATTGTATATTGAACTGACTGTTTCAGCCATGTGATTCTTCTGCAGTCAGGCTAACCAACAAATATGCTGCATTTGCCAGATTTGTGTTGACAATTAACTAGTTCTTGTATTAAAGAATTAAAGAAGAATGATATGAGAAGTAAAATCAGATGGAAGCAGCATTTCAACTGGTAAATAAGACAATTTTCTTTTCAGAGAATTCCCAGTAGCTAATTATAAATTCAAAATTGTTTGTTTCATCATTAAGCAAGTAATAACTAATTTACATTTATTCCTATTGGCTTTTCCTCTTCTCTTGCTTTCCCTCTGGCTACTTCATTTATTTAATGAATTTGGCATTAATCACTAGAAATTCACCATGATTATATCCACATCTGTATAACTATTCCTTCTTTAGCCCTTTAGCTATTTTTCTCCTCCTTCGAAATATATTTTACCCTTAAGATTTTATGCTAAATACACTCTCCTGCCCTCTACTTCTGTCTCCTATTTCATCCCTTCCCTCCTTTTCAACCCACATTGTTCTTTTGCTGTTTATCATAAAGATATCTTTGACTATTGCTTTTCAGAAATGATAGTAGCTTTAGTGCATCATGGAATGATGGGGATGTGAAAATGATGTGGGGCATCTCAGAACAGCAAAATCAAGCTAACACCAATAAAAAGTGTAATAGAATTAGTTTGAGCCTCATACTTCTTCCATTTGCTCCTATTTGCATAGAATATATCCTTTAGAGTTTTCAATGATATCTTGCTTCAGGATGCTTTTTTTTCATGATCACCTGCCTGCTCCTGGCTGTTGACTTGACCTTGTCCCCATATTACATTTCTATCAAGTTATTTTCATGCAGAGTTTGAGATGCAGGGAGCCATGCTATGGCACCATTTATCAGGTGATGGATGAATCTCAAATCTCTGTGTCTTCCTTCATCCATGACAACTGGATTTCAGTCTAAACTATCTTTCGGACATGTCTACATGATTATTCTAAATAGTATCTCAAATTCACTATGTCCAAATCTGAATTGGATATACATAATATTTCTAGCTCAGTACTTGGCATGACAGGCATACAGAAAAATTCCAGTTCTTTTCTTCTTACATCAAACCTGCTTATTCCCATGATTCTCTCTCTCTCTCTTTTTTTTTTTTGGTGAATTATACCATATTCTTAGTCAACTAAACTTAATACATCTAGCATGTAATTTGTCATTTTCTGTCCAGTTTTTCTTTGAACAAATATTTAACTGCCTTCTCTGTTTTAAGGGCCTATGTTGAGATTCTATAATTAGGAGGACATAGTTATTCTCTCCATTAATTTGCAGTCTAGTGGAGAGCTTGGTAGGGAAACAAGTCATAGAGTAACAGATATAAGCATAGGGTACTGTGGGAGCACAGAAGAGAACACTCACCCATCTTTGGAGAGTCACAGAAGATTCCCCAGAGGAGATGAATCTCAAGTTATAAAACACAGGTAAAAATTATCCCAGAGAAAGTGAAGAAGGTGAATGGTGGCAGGTAGAGCTTTTCAGGAAGTAGTAGCAAATATGTGAAGATTTGAACACACCCCACTTTTCTATGAGAGGAGAAGAGGTTGGGGGGATGAACAGTGAAGTACACAGGTCAAGATGGTCCTTGTGTACCAAGTCAAAGCCGTATCAGGTGAGGCCAGGGGTTCTTTCTGATGGGGCAGTTGTAGGAAGGTGGAGACCCTACCAGAATGTATTGCTGAGTCACAGTAAAAATGTTACTTACCCTGGAGGGTTGTTCTGACATGGAGCAGACAGTCCTGCTGAGATTTTGAGGCTACTTGTTATCACAGAAGAATGTTGACTGTCTTGATTGATATTCATTCATAGAAAGGTATTTCCTTATACTCAATCTAAAGTTGCTAACCACCCCCAGAAATCATCCCATAATTCGTAACAATTGTCATTGTATAAAACAATCATTCATTTACTTATTTTTTGTTATATATATTTTCTAGAATATGAACTCTGAAAAGCAATGACCTGTCTGTCTTGTATTCCAGAGCCTAGAACAATGCCTGGCATATAACATAACAAGGCACATAACCATTTCAAATTGAGGAGCTTTTGCAGAAAAAGTGAGCAAAGGACACAGGACTCACTCAACCATTTTGTGAATTGCTTACAGAGAGAGAAATTTTATTTTATTCCTTAACATATTATGTAAAATATGGAAGGAGAGAGTAGAAGGCTTTATATAGATGATGTCAGTCAGAGAAACAGAAGTCTGGCACCATTTTTCTTGTGAAGATAACAATAAGGCAGCTCAGAATTCAATTAACTTGAGTCACTGCTGTTGTCATTACTGATTTTACACCTTGTGATAGTAATAACTTATGGTGGCAGATGTGGGGACTTCCCCTGGTATTTTATGGTTTGTGAGTATGTCTTTCACAGGCCCTTTTGTTATTTGCTTTATACAAGCATTTTCACATTCCTGATCTCTGTTCATGATAGGACTCCTGCCCATATTGCTCTTATTGATTTCCCCAAATTAAGATATAAAGTTACCATGACAGATAGCAATGCCTTATCTCTGGAGACTGGATGATGCTAAGTAAAGAAATGTCCTAGTTTCTGACTCATGGAACATGAATTTTGGAACGAAAATATAAGGTCACTAAGTAAAACAAATTAGTGGCATGTAAATGACCACTAAGATAGTATGACAAATGCTCTTTGAAACAATAAGTCTATAAAAAATGTTAAGATTCAGCCTTTAGAGTCTAACAAACTTTGAGTTCTCTTTCTGGTATATTTACAGAGATTACAAAATATTTTGTTAGATTTCATTGCTGAACTTGAATTCTTGCTGGTCATAATCATGTAGAATGAATCATGTAGAATTTGGTTTGAGTTTTATTTCTTTCATTTACCTGGGTGACCTTGATCAAGTTTCTAAATTTTGTTATTGTTTATAGTTGCAAAGTAGGCATTAATAAATTGTAATATGGGTTGTGGTAAGAGTGAAATGATTTGAACCAGTATAGGACTTACCACAGGCTTGGACTAAATGATATTAGCAATTGTTTTGGGGATAATGTATTTGAAATATTACCCAATGTTTTTTCTCTTCTCCGCAATACAATGGAAGGATAAAAGAGAGGGCCAATGTTACATGACCTATTCTGTTCCTGTCTCTTCCTATCAGACAGAAAGAGAAAATAGAGAACTTTTCTGCTGCTGGAAGAAGGAGGATGATCTATTAGATTATTATTCACATATATTCACCTGCCCCCTCCTCATCAACATGGGTGGAGTATACATCACTGCCTCACGCGGGGCTCTTCCTCTCAATTGTTTTCCACTTTTAAATAAGAATAATCTTTCTAAAATGCCAATATGATCTTGTCTCTTTCATGTTTATTCTAAGGCATATTGAATCTAATCTTACCACAACTGATCCTAATTTATTCATATCTCTCATGGTATGGGTGTCTTGCTGTGTTGAATGGAATTTTAATGCTTAAAGTTATATATTTTTCATTCATAACCTCTTAAACACAAGCCCAATATTTTATGGGGCTCAATCAAAACAACTGTATTCTCTAGTACTGGAGAAAGATCTGGTTATGTTGGACTTATTAAATTATGAATTAAATATTGATCTCAAGTGGGGGTATGAATAGATTTTTAAGGGCAATTTTGGTTTTACCTGATTTTTGTTTAATTTGCTGTAAAATGGTATTCTACTATAAAGAGGTGAAACAGTAACAGTGCTATTGTTCATCATTTTTATTTCGATCATTTTTTTAAATTTCAAAATATGAAGGGGGCACAAATGTTTTAGGTTACATGGATCATTTTTGTAATGCTTGAGTCCTGGCTATAGGTGTGCCCATCACCCAAATAGTATTCATAGTGCCCATTAGGTTGGTTTATTCCCCTCCCTTTGTCCCCCCTCCCCCTGGTTTGCTTTCCACTGAGTTTTACTTCCCTCTGTGCACTTGTGTGCTCGTCGGTTAGTTCCAGTTTAATAGTGAGTACATGTGGTGTTTGTTTTTCTATTCTTTAGGTACTTCACTTAGGATAATGGTCTCTAGTTCCTTCCAGATTATTGCAAAAGATATTAATTCATCTTTTTTATGGCTGAGTAGTACTCCACAGTGTACATACACCACGTTTTATTAATCCACTCATGAATTGATGGACACGTGGGTTGATTCCACATCTTTGCAATTGTGAATTGTGCTGTAATAAACATTTGAGTACAGGTGTCTTTTTGATACAATGACTTCTTTTCCTTTGGGTAAATACCCAGTAGTGGGATTGCTTGATCAAATGGTAGCTCTACTTTTAGTTCTTTGAGGAACTCCCATACTGTTTTCCATAGAGGTCATACTAATTTGCAGTCCCACCAACAGTGTATAAGCATTCCTTTCTTTCTGTGTCCACAGCAGCATCTATTGTTTTTGGGCTTTTTAATAAAAGCCATTCTAACTGGGGTAAGGTGATATCCCATTGTGGTTTTAATTTGCATTTCTCTGATGATTGGTGACTCTGAGTCTTTTTTCATATTTTTATTGGCCATTTGTCTTCCTTTTTTTGAAAAGCATCTGTTCATGTCTTTTGCCTACTTTTTAATGGGGTCGTTTGGTTTTCTCTTGCTGATTTGCTTGAGTTCTTTTATCATTTGTTGTTGCTTTTCTCCCATTCTGTTGGTTGTCTATTTGCTCTGTCGGTTGTTTCCTTAGCTGTGCAGAAGCTTTTTAGTTTAATCAAGTCCCATTTGTTAATTTTTGTTGTTGCCATGATTGCCATTGGAATCTTTTTCATAAATTCTTTGCCTAGGCCAATATCTAAAAGAGTCTTTCCTACACTTTCCTCTAGAATTCTTATGGTTTCATGCCTTTTATCCATCTTGCATTAATATTTGTGAGTGGTGAGAGGTAGGGGTCCTGATTCATTCTTTTGCATGTGGTTATCCAATTTTCCCAGCACCATTTTTGAATAGGGATTCTTTTCCCCAGTGTATGTTTTTGTCTGCTTTGTTGAAGATCAGTTGGTTGTAGGTAGATGGTTTTATGTCTGGGTTCTTTGTTCTGTTCCATGGGTCTGTGTATCTGTTTTTGCACAAATACCATGCTGTTTTGGTTACTATAGCCTTGTAGTATAGTTTGAAGTCTGGTAATGTGATGCCTCCAGATTTGTTCTTTTTCTTAAGATTACTTTGGCTATTGGGGCTCTTTTCTGCTTCCAAACAAAGTGTGGAATTATTTTTTCTAGGTTTCTGAAGTATGACTTTGGTAACTTGATGGGCATTGCACTGAATTTGTAAATCACTTTTTAACAATGTTGATTCTACCTATCCATGAGCATGATATGTTTTTCCATTTGTTTGTATCCTCTGTGATTTCTTTCCTCAGAGTTTTGTAGTTCTCCTTGTAGAGATCTTTCACCTTCTTGCTTCAGTATATTCCTAGGTATTTTATTTTCTTTGTAGCTATTGTGGATGGTATTGAGTCTTTGATTTGACTCTCAGCTTGACTGCTATTATTAAATAGTATATAGAAATGCTACTGATTTATGTACACTGATTTTGTATCCCGAGATTTTGACGAATTTATTTATCAATTCCAGGATACTCTTGGTAGAATCTTTGGGTTTTTCTAGATACAAGATCATATCATCAGCAAAGAGCTATAGTTTGACCTCCTCTTTCCCAATTTGGATACCCTTAATATTCTTCTCTTGTCTGGTTGCCCTGGCTAAGACTTCCAGCACTATTTTGAATAGAAGTGATGACAGTGGGCATTCTTGTCTTGTTCCAGCTGTTAGGGGGAACACTTTCAACTTTTCCCCATTCAGTATGATCTTGACTGTGGGTTTGTCATATATGGCTTTTATAATTCTGAGATATTTTCTTTCTATGCCTTGTTTGTTGAGTGTTTTTATAATGAAAGAATGTTGGATTTTGTCAAAGGCTTTTTATGCATCTATTGGGATGATCATGTGGTCTTTGTTTTTGCTTTTGTTTGTGTAGTGAATCACATTTATTGATTTACGTATGTTGAACCATCATTGCATCCCTGGGATGAAGCCCACTTGGTCCTGATGGATTATTTTTTCTTCATGTGCTGTTGAATTTGGTTTGCTAGTATTTCACTGAGGATTTTTGCATCTACATTCATGAGGGATCTTGGTCTATAGTTTTCTTTTTTTGTTGTATCTTTTCCTGGCTTTGGTATCAAGGTGATACTGGCTTCATAGAATGAGTTGGGGAGGATTCCCTTCTTCTCAATATTATGGAATAATTTCTGTATTATGGGTACCACGTCTTTGTAGGTCTGATACAATTTGGCTGTGAATCCATCTGGTCCAAGGCTTTTTTCGTTGGGAGGTTTTTTATTACTGATTCAATCTCCCTGATCATTATTGGTATGTTCAGGAGTTCTATTTCTTCCTGGATGAGTCTTGGGATGTTGTGTGTTTCCAGGAATTTGTCTGTTTCCTCTATGTTCTCTAGTTTATGCACACAGAGATTTATGTAGTTTTCATGGATGATGTTTTGTATTTCTGCAGTATCAGTTGAATTGTCATATTTTTAATTTCTGGTTGAGCTTATTGCATCCTTTCTCTTCTATTCTTTGTTAATCTAGCAAGAATCTGTAGATTTTGTTTTTCTTTTCAAAGAATCAACTTCTTGTTTTGTTAGTCCTTTGTATTATTTTTTTGTTGTCCAATTCATTTAGTTCTGCTCTGACCTTCGTTATTTCTTTTCTTCTGCTGGCTTTGGGTTTGGTTTGTTCTTCCTTTTCTAGTTCCTTGAGGCATGACATTAGGTTATCAATTTGTGATCTTTCTGTCTTTTTGATGTAGTCATTTAAGCCTATGAATTTTCCCCTGAGGAATGCTTTTGCTGTGTCCCCTTTTTCATTCAGCTCAAAGAATTTTTTGATTTTTATCTTAATTTCATTCTTGTCCCAATAATCGTTTATCAGCAGGTTGTTTAATCTCCATGACTTTGTGTAGATTTGAGTTTTTCTGTAGTGACTGATAATTCTGCTGTGGTCTGAGAAGATAGATGGTATGATTTCTATTTTTTTTAATTCATTGAGACATATTTTGTGGCCTAATATATGAACAATATTGGAGAATGTCCCATGCGTTGCTGAGAAGAATGTGTATTCTGTAGTTTTTGGGTAGGATATTCTGTAAATGTCTGTTAGGTCCATTTGATTTAGAGTTTGGTTTAAGTCCATTATTTCTTTATTTTCTGCTTAGATGATTTATTAAGCTCTGACAGTGAGGTGTTGAGGCCCCCAGCAATTACAATGGTACAGTTTATTTCTTTGCTTAGTTCTACTAAGATTTGCTTTATGTATCTGGGAGCTCCTGTGTTGGGTACATATATGTTTATGATTGTTATGTCTTCCTGTTGGATAGCTCCCTTTACCCTTATGTAATGACCCTCTTTGTTTACCTTTGTTAGCTTAAAGTCAATTTTATCTGATATGAGAATGGCTATACCTGCTCTCTTTTGATTTCCATTTGCATGGAATATTTTTTCCATCCTTTCATGATGAATCTCTGTGCATCCTTGTGGTATAGATGTATTTCCTGGAGACAGCAGATACTTGGGTTGTGTTTTTTTTTATCAATTTAGCCAGCCTATGTCTTTGAGAGGAGCATTCAGTCTCTTCATGTTGATTGACAGCATAGATATGTGGGATGTTGGTCAGTTTATTCTGTTGGATTGTCCCTTATTGCTTTGTTTCACCTTTTGTTCTATTGTTTTATACGAGTTGTGAGTTTTGTGTTTTTTTCTTTTTTAGGTGAATTTACACTGGTGGGTATCTGTTGTGCTGATCTGTGTATAGTGCTTTTCTAAGTATTTTGTGCAGAGCAGATCTGGTCATGACAAATTCCTTCAGGGCTTGCTTAGTTGGAAAGGACTTAATTTTTCCCTCTACTGTGAAATTAATTTTGCAGGATACAAAATTCTAGGCTGGCGATTGTTCAGTTTAAGTCAATTGAAGATGGGACCCCAATCCCTTCTGCCTGGTAAGGTTTCTGCTGAGAAGTCTGCAGTTAGCCTGATGGACTTTCCTTTGTGGGTTATATGATGCTTTTGTCTTGCTGCCTGCAGAATTTTCTCCTTCATTTTGACTTTGGCCAGGTTGATTACTATGTGTCTTGGAGATGACTGATTTGCTATGAATCTTTCTGGTGTTTGATGTCCATGTTGTGTCTGTATGCCTGAATTTCTGGTGATGCCCCAGAAGTTTCCTGAATAATTTCTTCAAATAGGTTTTCCATGCTTTTAGCTGTTTCTTCTGCACCCTCAGGGATACCTATAATTTGAATGTTAGAATGCTTCACATAGTCCCATATCTCTTTCAGTGATTGCTTGGACTTTTTTATACTCTTCTCTGCCTCTTTGAATGAGTGGGTTGTCTTCAAGTTCTGAGAGTCTTTCTTCTCCTTGGGTTAGGCTATTGTTAAAGTTTTCAACTGCATTTTGAAATTCCCTGAATGACTCTTTCATTTATTTAAGTTCTGTTATATACATTCTTATGTTGTCTAACTCTCTAGTGACTTTTTCATTTTCTTCATTGATTTTCTGAAATATTTTTTTGGCTTCTTTTTGTTGGTTTTCAACTTTCTCTTCAATTCCAATCATCTTATTTGCCATCCATATTCTGAATTCCATTTCTGTCATTTCAGCAATTTCCTTGTGGGTGGAGTCCACTACTGTAGCTCCATTGTGTTCTCTTGGGGATGTTGAACTATTTTGTTTTTTTCATGCAGCCAGTGTTCTTTTGATGACTTCTTCTCATCTGGCTACTCTTCTCTTGGCTCTGGGTTAATAGGTATGTAGGGGACCTGTTCTCCTTTGCTGGGAACTCTCTCTAACCAAGTCCAAGAGTGATGGCTGCCCAGGGCTGGGGGTTCCTGGGTGAAGTTGGACCTCAGGGAGGTTCTGCCGGCCCAGCAGTAGTGCTGGGGATTCAGTAGTGGTGTCTTGGGGTCCAGGCACAACTCTGGAGTCTCAGGGGTGGATTTGTGGGCTTGGCATGGGCCCTAGAGCTATAGGGGCAGAGGCTTGGAAAGACCCAGGCACAGCAGGAGATTCAGAACTGGCTCTGGGCCTTTCAGGGGCAGAGCCACCCATATGGGTGGCTGTTCCACTACAGTTGGGACTGCTGATGCCCAGTCACACAGGCAGTGGTTTCTCTCAATGGCCTAGGTTCTGCATAGCTGGTCTGGAGCTTCTGGTCACCCAGGGTTAACCACCACCACCTAGGGCACACTGAGGCAGTCACCCTAGGCTTCCCAAGTGGTGTCTGTGGTATCTGAATCTCCCCCTCTGCTTGGTTTCCACACCAGGAAGGAGGTGTGCTCAACCCCCAGTCACCAAGCTTGACACAGGGGAGCATCTATTCTCTCCCTGGCTTGGTGGGGGTGATGCTAAGGTTACTACTGGATGGCTGGGTCCTGATCAGAACTGGCTCTGTGCACCAGAGTGATCAGGTGTCATCAGTTGTAGAAGCCTGGTATTGGCAGGCACCAGATCTCTGCTGCATCTGCTCTCCAGTGGAATGTCTCTGCACAGACTCTGAGCCACTCCTCAATCAGCCCAGAGGTCTGCATTGGAAGAGGGAGACAGATTGAGCTGCCTGTAACTTTTGTTTCTCTCCTAATAAACAGTGTCCTCTTGGGTTGCTTCTATCCTGCTCTCTTCACCTCTTCCCAGCAGTGTGAATTGTATTGGGTCCCTGAGCTCAATCTCCAAGATGGTGGGTGGTACTTGTGAGTAAGAATCAGCCACATCCTGTTTAATTGAGTTGGTAGATGCTGTGATGAGCTATAGAGTTGTTCTCTCTGTCAGTGGTTGATGCTTACATGAAAGAGCTGACTGCTAAGATGTTCCTTTGTGCCCATGATAAGCTCTAGTCCCTGAGGTGGAGCACTTGAATGCCCCAGGCTTTGGGGGGCCCTGTAGCTCCCAGGGGGTTGCTTGATCTCCACCACAGCAGAGGTGGGTGGAGAAGCGAGGCAGAGCATGGTTAGGTTGCGTGAGCCTGAAAGTCTTTGCAAATCCTCAGCAGGATTCAGAGGTTGCTTTCCTGGGAGGAAAGTCAAGGCAGACTCTCCAGACTGGGAGGGCTGTTCATGGGGGAGGGGCCTAAATGCTTGGTTGCTATGGCACCGGGCTGGGATCTTCCCTGCCGAAGGACCCACACTAATCCAACAGCAGCTTTCCTGTGGGTGGTGGGGTGGGTGCTCTCCCAGATCACTGCATCTCAGACTCACACAGTATTTTCCCATCAGTTCTGTCCACATGGTCTCCCTTGCCACCTGAGTACAGCTCTCAAACCTCCCCCTTGCCCCCATGTACCCCAGCAATCCGTTTGAGTTTGGGGGGCATTGGATCCAGCCTTCATGTCTGACCTGCTGGTGTGTATCTCCGTGAAATGCCAGCAGACAGGGAGCTCCCAGATTGGGCACCCTGTGTCCACTGCAGGTCCTCAAGGGGAAAGGCATGGGCCCCACTCCTGTGGAAACCTCAGCCTGTAGCACATGCTGGCTGTGGAGAGGTGGCCACTCCCCATATTCTCAGCTCAAACCACTCTCTTGGTTGCAGTGGATGGGGGAGGGACAGGGAAGGAAAAGCATCTGAGTGGAAGAAAGCTGGCTCTCCAGCCTCTCAGGTCACTCTCCTTGGAGGGGAACCTCAAATGGAATGTCCAAGCTCTGGGATCACACAAATTCTCCCCACTATTCCTTGTTTGCCACAGTGCTTGGGCTCGTGGGGGTAGAAAGGCCTCCAAGAAACTTGGTAGCCCACTGGTCACCAAAAGTATGTGGGAGGGAGAGATGGATCCCCCCTTACCCCTTCATTGGGCTCCAAGCCTCTCTGGGTTTGATCCTTACCAATATCTTTTTTCCTTTATCTTCTTCCTTCTCTGCTTTTCAATTTTCCCTCATGAGCTCCCTGGCAGGCTTTGGCACTTCTTTCTATGATGTACACCTGAGCTATGTCTCCTCTCCCCTGAGACATTCCAGCAAGCCAAGTCTCTAGTTGGCCATCTTGCCCCTCTATTTTGACCATTTTTTGAGAGATAGGAAAATTATATTACCTTAATAGCACAAGAATTCCTCTAGGGGAGAGAATTATCTTAATTTGAAAAATCCTTTGATAAGTGTTTGGGGCTGAAGGTGAGCTCTTTGAGAACCAGACTGAGGCTAGCAGTAAGGATGAAGAGGAGATGTGTAATATAATAAAAAGAATTTAGAGTTGCATTTGAGGGAACTGGTTGGGGAGCAGAGATTCTACAGCTAATTTGTTACTGCAACATAGCCTAGCCTGTATTGACTAATATACTCATTTTTGATTCTGACAGAGAGTAAAGAAAAAATATTTAAAGGAAAAATGAGTCACTATTAAAATAAATTTCTCTTCTCTCTACCTAAGTTATTATTATAATCTGGGGTGATTAAATGATTGTTTCAATATCTTATGTCAAAATTTTACATTTTTGGCTGGTAAATTTTTAAATAATTAATGTGTAATTATTTGAAATTTTATAATATTTTAGATAAACTATTATACCACAGAAATATATGATGAGGATATTTGTTTTTGACTAAATATTAATTTTAATGCTTTATCATTTGACATTCAGCCAAAATTTGTATTTAACTTACCTCTACTTAGCAAATATTGTGCCTCTCAACCATAATTACTATCTGTACTCTAATATATTTTTTCAAAATTATAATTAAAAAATCATAACTATGAGTATACAAAAATATGTTTTAAAATTCATCTTGACAATATATAAATATGTATACATAAATATCTACATATATATTTGGAGATGGAAGAGAGAAATTTATTAATGGATGTAAGTATTCACTGTGTTAGATGCTGTATCAAATGCTTTCTGTATAATTTATTCTTTACAACAAATCTAAGCAGTAGTTATTATCTTTATTTTACAGCAGAATGAACTGAGACTTAAAAAAGTTAATTTATGGGAATTAAACATGCAGGCTTTGCACTTGAGTTGATTCAAGACCCACAACTTTCCAGAGATAGGCTTTGGGAAAGTTATTTAATCTTCATTTTCCATATATGTAAAGTGGAGATTATAATAGCTTCAAAATCACAGGGTTTTTATAGGAGATTAAGTGAGAGAATCCATATGAAGTACCTAGCATGGTGCGTGGCACTTAGTAAGCACTCTCTGAAAGTCTTAATTTTCTCCTTTTTTCCCTCCTTTTTCACTTTTGCCTAAGTCCCCACAGCTAGTGAAATATCTTACATTCTTACCTAGTACGTTCTGAATCTGAACTCCAGTGTTTTTTGTATTGTGCAACTCTGCAGATTACTTGTGGTACCTGTCACACATAACACAGTGGACACTTTTTAAAATCTTATCAGGTGGCTCCATAATCTCTTTATTGGGATATGGTATTAATGTTTTGTTTTGCTGTTTTTTCTTGTCTGATCAGCATGTTACCTCAACTTATTCTAGCAATAGCATATCTTTTTTCCTCGAGGAATATCTCTTTTCTCACCACCCATTAGATTTGATCTGGTGGGGCTGCCAATTTCAGAATCTGGCCTCACAGCCACAGATGTAAGCATGTAAGCATAAGATCTATCATAGAGCTGTATCCTCCTGAATGAAATGATGATTACAACAGTTGTATATGTGACTCAAATTTAGGTATTTTTAGCTGGGTGTTGTGGCGTGTGCCTGTAGTCCCAACTACTCGGGAGGCTGAGGCAGGAGGATCGCTTGAGCCCAGGAGTTTGACGTTGCAGTGAGCTATGATCGTGCCACTGCACTCCAGCCTGGGGTGACAGAGTGAGACTGTGTCTCAAAAAAAAAAAAAAAGAATATCAAATTTAGGTATTTTATATAAAGAATCTCACTCCATTTTTGTTATAGCTTAAAAACTGTTATAGCTTTTAAGCTTCATCCCTCTATTTTCTCTTGGGCTTCTGGGAAAGCTGATAAAAAAGCCAGTGTTCTCTCCTTTGGCCATGAGGGAAGGTTCAAGCCCCCGCCTATGCACAGGAAGCATCATCCAGACCCCACGTCTTAACCGTAATAAAAGCCTCAAGTCAGTCTCCTTTTCTAGCTGTCTCAAGCCAGCTTGGAAAGTCTGCCCTGCTCTCCCTAGAAAACCTTATTATGTAAGTAATAATCCTTTTTTATACCCTCATGGTGTGTATGTGGTCTCATCAGTCTTGACATCTGATCCCAACTTTGGGTAAGGATCCATCACACTTCTAAAAAATGGCAACAACAAATATTACGTGGATCTTCTGTTCCACTTGAATTGTGAGCTCTAATGATATGATTTTGATCTGCCATCATATCCCCCACAACATGAAAAGGTCTGAGGAAACAGAATCAACACCCAGAGGGAAGCAGGAGAGTCAGTGAGAGTGTCTTAATGACTTGTGCAAATCCTAGGATCCACTATAAACTTCCCAGTTACAGGAGCCAAAAAATTCCCCTTGTGGCTTAAGCTAGTTTGTTGGTTCCAGTAACTTCCAACAAAAAAATCCTGACAAATAAGGAAAGAACTTAGGAAAAATATCTTAACAGGCTCTAGGGATAAAGGCAAGATCTCAAGGCCCTGGGTTTTGAAGAGAGTTTTAGAAAAGAAGGTTGAGTTAATCTCTCTGAGACAAGAAAGATATTTGGTTTTATTGCTCTGGAGTATAAAAAAAGACAAGAGAAGTGTGCTACATAGGGGAAACCCCAAGAGCAGTTTGTCTGGGGAAACTTCAGGTCCTTGGGAAAAAAGAATGTCTAGGAAGGATCTTAAATTGCTAAGTGATTCCTCTTCCTGATTCCCATCTTGCCCATTCACAGACAACCTGAGGAGGGCTTTGGGCTTGCACAGGCTGTAGAATCAGGGGTAAAACTTTGGGAACAATTTTACTTAAAGTTTAAGTGGCAGAGATTTCATGCTGACATCTGAGTTATATAGGGTTTATAGTGAATAAGAACAGACATAATTTGTAGGCAACATTATTGGAATGAGTCACTATGAAAACTGTGTACTTTTTAAATATCTTTTGGGTATCATTTAGTAATTTATTTCCAGTATGCACTAAGTAGTAATGTGGTGGCTTGTAAAAGTTCATTTTCTATAAGTGCCTAATTTATGTTTATGTAATAACCTGGGCACTGGGGAAAGCTCACTCAAAAGTAGATTTTAAAAAAGAAATGCAGGCCAAATTCATTACAGAAGATTCAAAAAAATAATCCATAATTTTAGTTTAGTTTAATTCATTGATATTGATCCAAAGTAAAGGCTCATTACCTTAGTTTTGCCATATTTTTGCTAACTAGAATATCATAGTATTTGTATTAATTCAGTATAACCTATGAATTTTTCAAAGTCTTTTATAAATACAGAAATCATAGTTATTTATGTGTGTTTATTAATGTTATTTTTATTTTGAAAAAAAAGTACTTAATAAGCATATAGAACTATTAGAATCCCAGAGCTGGAAGGGGCCTTAAATATCATCCTGTTCATTTAGTGTATAGATGAAGAATTGAGGCACAGAAAAACTAAGTGGCTTGTTCAAACCACACATGTGGAACTGAAACCAGAATTTTGGACACCTGGCTCTTGGTCAAACCTTTCTTCCACCATGTCATTTTCCCCACCCATAAAATGAAGGAGATAGACTAAGTAATTTTTATGGTTCTTTTCTACTCTAACGTCATCTATTCAAAAAATCTAATGATTTAGGTAATTTCTATATTTTTACCAAAACTTCTAAGTAACTGGGAATAAATAAATACTTATCAGAACACATGGAACTGAAACATGTCTTGTGCATACAGGCTGTCAGATGTTTATATGGAATACTTTCCCTAATGTTATCCCAGCGCTTTGTGTAAAGGACTGCATTTCAGAAATAAACACTTTCAACGTAAGAAAGGAGATCAAAACCTTATGGAATAGGGCTCAATAATCAAACAGCAGGGCTTTAGTGAACTCCTGCTCTATGTTTAGTATGGTGCTGGAGACTGGACTGTATAAAAAAAAGTATGAGACATGGACTTCATATTCAATGGCATCTTATCATCCAGGGGAGGACATAGAGCTATCTTATTTAAAAAGAAAAACAGAAAATCATATGCTATGTTGTGTGGTTCTGACTCCATGTGAAATAAGAATTCCATGAAGAAAGAATTCACTCCCTGGTATTAAACTCTCTAAATTTTTTCTAACATGAATAGTTTTAAGTAGTGGGTATAGGGTTTAACAAGGAGTTTGACCTGACAAAGTAAAGATCATTCATATGTATATAGCTGTAGTAGATGTGTTTGAGAAATCAAAGCAGTGAATGAGTTCAGTGAACAAGGGAGAGGAAATTCAAATCTAGGGAATGTTTTAAGTGTTTGATTTACCATTCAAGTTACTAGAAAATCACCAGTGAGCGGGGGATGAAAGAGAAACAAATCTTTATGACATGGTTAATCTCAGAGGATCACCTAGGAGCAAGACCTGGGAACTAGTCTAACTAGTTTAGTTGTTTGACTAGGAAGAGGTAACTGGCTGGGTGAGCATCTTCCTTCCCATGGGTCTCCAGGAAAATAAATTTTGACAAATGTAATAAATGGAAATAACACTAACATTTACTGAATGGTATATGAACTTTGTGGTACAGCAATATTTCCTAAACATGCCTGATCATCTTGATCATTTGGAAAAATGTACTAAAAATATCAATTTGTAAGCCCCATGTCTAGATCTCCTCAATCCTATTCTCCAAAGGAGGGGCTCTTAGAATCTGTGTTTTTAATGCTTTCCAGGTGATTTTTATTACTAGGCAAATTTTGGGAATACTCCTTTACACAAATGCAAACTGTGTGTAGTGCTATTTTTATTTTCCATTTTACACATGAGGTTATTGAGGTTAATTAACCTTTTCAAGGTCACAAGTTAATTCAAGGACCTGAACTCAGTTCCTCAGTTCTGCCAGACCTTATAGATGGAGCACTTAAACTTTCTTTTATCTTGTTCCTCTCAAAGAATCCATATTAATTGGAACTAATTATTGAGGAACCCATGGACATGGATATATATATAGTATATGTATTTTATATTTTTACAAATGCTGTAATATTGGATTTTTGAATTTGTCATTTCTGAATAACAGGGTATACTCATAAACAAAAAAGCATGACATTCCAAGTCTAGATATATTGCCTCCTTAATGTTAAGAGAAATCAACATAGATGTAACATATGTTTTTATTTATTTTTAAAATTTCAGGTTATTTTTGGGGTAAAAACACTTTGGTTACATATATTGCCTTTGCACCACCCAAGTCAGAGCTACAATTGTGCCTATCCCCCAGACAGTGTGCCCCGCATCCTGTAGGTATGAATTTACCCATCCCCTCCACCCACCTCCCACCTGTCTGACACCTGATGAATATTACTTCCATGTGTGCCTGCTGTCCTCTTTAGGCCAATGGAACAGGACTGAGAACCCATATATAAAACATCCTCATATTGTCATCTGATCTTTGACAAAACATACAAAAACATACACTGGGGAAAAGAATCCCTATTCAATAAATGGTGTTGGGAAAATTGGATAGCGACATGTAGAAGACTGAAACAAGTTCCATACCTCTCACCTCTCACAAAAACAAATGATTTTAGTAGTGCTTGCATAAGGAATTTCAGAAACTAAGAATAAATTGAATAAGTTTGGTGGTGCCTAGAAAGATAGGTGTGGCCATTTGTAGGAAAAATGCCCTGTAATCTGCCAAAATAGGCTAGGTGAGGCATGGGTCAACTGATTTGCTCAAGAGTCAGTCAGTGATTGTGCTCTGAATACCAGGATAAACACAGATAAACATCCTGAGGCAAGAATATGTCACCTTGGTAATGACAAGTAACCCTTGGGTGTAGAAATGTGAGTGAACAATCTTTAGTGATAAAAAACTTGAAGATGTGCAACAATGAACTAGTGGAAAAAGCAATCAAGAAAGTAATCCCAGGTATAATAGCTACAAAAAAATTACTCAGGAATAAATTTAACCAAGGAAGTGAGAGATCTCTACAAGGAAAACTATGAAACACTGACAAAAGAAATTGAAGAGGATAATAAAGAATGGAAAGACATCCCATGTTCATGATTGGAATAATTAATGTTGTGGAAATGACCATATCACTCAAAGAGATTGACAGATTCAGTGCAATCCCTATCAAATTACCAATGATATTCTTCACAGAAATAGAAAAAACAATCCTGAAATTCACTTGGAACCAAAAAAGACCCCAAGTAGCCAAAGAAATCCTGAGCAAAAAGAAAAAAGCTGAAGGCATCACACTCCCGAATGTCAAAATATAATACAAAGCTATCTATAGTAACCAAAACAGCATAGTTCTGGCATAAAAACAGACACATAAGCCAATGGAACAGAATAGAGAGCCCAGAAAGAAATTCATGTATTTACAGCCAACTGATTTTTGACAAAGGCATTAAGAACATTCATAGAGGAATGCACAGTCTCTTCATTAAATGGTGTTAGGGAAATTGGATACTAATATACAAAAAAAAAAAAAGAAAATACAAAACCCAAAAACAAAAAACTAGACTCCTATGTCTCACCATGTACAAAAATTAACTCAAAGTAGATTAAGGATTTAAATATAAGACCTGAAACTATAAAACTACTAGAAGAAAACATAGGGGAAATGCTTCAGGACATTTGAATCCTTGATCTGGGTAAGGATTTCTTGGAGAATACCTCAAAAGCATAGACAATAAAAGCAAAAACAGACAAATGGGATTATATCAAACTAGAAAGCTTCTACACAAAAAAGGAAACAATCAACAGAGTAAAGAGACAACATTCAGAATGGGAGACAATATTTGCAAACTATTCATCTGACAAGGGATTAGTATCAAAAATATATAAAACACTCAACTCAACAACAAAAAACCAAATAAGTTGATTAAAAAATGGGCAAATGAGCTGAATAGACATCTCTGAAAAGAAAACATACACATTGCCAAAAGATAGCCAAAGGTTGGTTAATGGATACAAAAGTACAGCTAGATAGGAGGAATAAGTTCCAGTGTTCTATAGGGTGACTATAATTAACAACAATTTAATGTGTACTTATATATGTATTTTTTTTTGAGACAAGATCTCAGTCTATTGCCTGGACTAGAGTGCAGTGGCATATCATAGCTCACTGAGACCTCAAATTCCTGGGCTCAAGTGATCTTCCTGCCTCAGGATCCTGAGTACTGGGACTACAGGTGCATGCCACCATGCCTGGCTAATTTTTCTTTTTCTTTTTGTAGAGATGGGGGTCTCACTGTGTTGGCTAGGCTTAATGTACATTTTTGGATAGCTAGAAGAGCAGATTTTGAATGTTCCCAACACACAAAAAAAGATAAATATTTAAGAAGATGGATATGCTAGTTACCCTGATTTTATCATTACACATTGTATACATGTACCAAAATATCAAACTGTATCCCATAAATATGTACAGTTATTTTTGTGTCAATTAAAAATAACAATAAAAGAAAAAATCTTCAAAGGTGTGGATAGTGCTATGGTCTGAATATTTGTGTCCACCCAAAGTTCATATGTTGAAACCTAATCCCCAAGGTGATAGTATTAAGAGGCAGGGCCTTTTGAAGGTGATTAGGTCATGAGGGCTTTGCTATAAAGTATGAAATTAAAAATCAACTCACAATGGATAACAGACTTAAACCTAAGACATAAAACCGTAAGAATTCTAGAAGAAAATGTTGGAAAAACTCTTACAGACATCAGCCTAGGCAAAGAATTTATGAAGAAAACCCCAAAAGCAATCTCAGCAACAGCAAAAATAAACAACTGGGACCTGATCAAATTAAGAAGCTTCTGCACAGCCAAAGAAACTATTGCTAGAGTGGACAGATAACCTACAGAATGGGAGAAAATTTTTGCATGTTACACATCCAGCGAAGGACTAAAACTAGAATCTATATAGAACTCAGGAAAATCAGCAAGAAAAAATCAAACAACCCCATTAAAAAATGGGCAAAGGACATGAACAGAAACTTCTCAAAAGAAGATAGACTAATGGCTAAGAAACATGTGAAAAAATGCTCAAATCTCTAATCAGCAGGGAAATGCAAATCAAAACCACAATGAGATATCACTTAACTCCGGTGAGAATGGCTTATACCACAAAGTCCCAAAACAACAAATGTTGGTGGGGATGTGGAGAGATAGGAACACTTACACGTTGCTGGTGGGACTGCAAACTAGTACAACCTCTATGGAAAGGAGTCTGGAGATACCTCAAAGAACTAAAAGTAGAACTACCATTCGATCCAGTTATCCCACTACTGGGTATTTACCCAAAGGAAAAAAAGACATCCTATAATAAAGACATCTGCACTTGAATGTTTATAGCAGAACAATTCACAATTGGAAAGATGTGGAAACAACCCAAATGCCCATCAATACATGAGTGGATTAATAAAATGTGGTATATGTATACCACGGAGTATTACTCAACCACAAAATACATGGTGAACTAACACCTTTGGTATTATCCTGGATGGAACTGGAGCCCATTCTTCTGAGCAAAGTATCTCAAGAATGGAAAAACAAGTGCCACATGTACTCATCATCAAGTTGATACTAACTGATGAACTTATATGTGCACATACAGAAGTAACACATTAATAGATCAAATTTTACATGCACATATGGAAGTAACATTCATCGGGTATTGGGCAGGTGGGGGGGAGGAAGGGTCGGGTAAATTCACACCTAAGGGGTGCAGAGCACACTCTCTGGGAGATGGGTATGCTTGAAGCTCTGACTCGGGCATGGTAAAGGCAATACATGTAACATAAATGTCTGTACCCCGTAACACTCTGAAATTAAAAAAAAGAAAAAAAAAGAATGAGATTAGTGCCCCCGTAAAAGAGGCTTGAAGAAGCTGCCTTGCCCTTCTGCCATGTGAGGACACATAGAAGGTGCCATGTATGGGAAATGGGGCCCTCACCAAGCACAAAATCTGTTGGCACCTTGATCTTGGATTTCCCAGCCTCTGGAACCATAAGAAACAAGTTTCTGGTGTTTATAAATTACCTGGTCTAAGGAATTTTGTTATAGTAGCCTGGACCAACTAAGACTGAAGTTGGTACTGGGTAGTGGGGGTACTGCTATAACAAATACTAAAAATGTGGAAGCAGCTTTGGAAGCGGGTAATGAGTAGAGGCTGGGAGAATTTGGAGGTGCATGCTAGAAAAAGCCTACATTGCTGTCAGTGGAGCATTAAGGGCAATTCTTAGTGCTTTAAGGTAGTGAGGGGCTCAAAAGAAGGGAAGAGCTGTAGAGAAAGCCTCAATTTTAGAGATTACCTAAGTGGTCATGATCAGAATGGTGGTAAAAATATAAGAGGTAAGAGGCTATTCTGATGAAACCTGAGATAGAAATAAGGAACATGTTATTGGAAATGAGGAAAGGCAATCCTTGTTATAAAGTGGCAAAGAATTTGGCTGAATTGTGTTCATGGGCTAGTGTTTTATGGAGAAGGAATTTAAGAGTGATGAAATAAGCTATTTGGTGAAAGAAATATGTTAACAAAGTGTTGAGAGTGTACGGTGGCTTCTTTTGACTGCTGATAGTAAAATGAGAGAAGAGAGAAATGAATTAAAGACAAAATTCATAATCAAAAGGAAATCAGAACAGAAAGATTTGGAAAATTCTTAGCCTGGCCATGCTGTAAAGAATAAAAAAGCATATTTGGAAGAGAACAGCAAGGGTATGGTCAAACAACCATTTGACAAGGAAATTAGTATGGTCTGTGGACCCCTGATACTATTCATAAAGATAATGGAAGAATGACCCTGAAGGCATTTAGGAGATCACTGGGGCTGCCACTCCTATCATAGGCCCAGAGTGCCAAGGCCTGGGGGACAGAACTATATCAAAAGAGGGGCTTTAGTCACCAAGGAGACCTTGGTGCTTAATGCCAGGTGCTTCCTCAAAGTCATGCTCCTTGCATTCTGATGCTGCACTCTTCAGCTGCCCCAGGTGTGGTGAAGGCTACAGTAGCCACCACTCTGGAGAGCATGGGTAGTAAACCTTGGCAGTGTCCACACAGAGCCATCTCCACCAGCAGGCAGATCACATGAGTTGTGGGGCATGGCTGCTTCCACCTAGATTTCAAAGGATGGAGCTGCCAGGAGCCTTGGGCACATGACCCAGCCAGAGTTCTGCCATAAGGGCTGGGGCCCCTTGGAGAACTCCTACAAGGACAATGCCTAGTAGAGCCATGGGGTTGAGGCTGCCCCAGAGAGCCCCAATTAGGACAGTGCCTAGTGGAGTCAAGGGGGCAGGGCTGCCCCTGAGAACAGAGAACTGTAGAGCCACCAGTGTGTGACAACAACTTGGGAGTTAGGAGACTCTAACCCATGAATGCTGCTTTGTGGGCTGTGCCCAGCAAAGACACAGGGCTGGGGCTACCTGGAACCTTGGGGGCACCTGGAACCTGGAACCCCCAAACCCCACCTTAGCTTGTCCAGAAGGTGGAACAATGGAGTCAAAGAAGACTATTCTAGAGTCTTAGGATTTAATGTATACCCTGTTTTGGAACCTGTTACCTCTTTCTTCTGTCCTATTTCTCTCTTTTGGAATGAGAATATCTATATCTATCCTATGCCTATCCCAACATTGTATTTTAGAAGCATATAACTCCTTTGATTTTGCAGGCTCACAGCTGGAGATAAATTTGCCTCAGAATGAATCATACTTTGAGTCTCACTCATATCTAATTTAGATGATATTTAGATGAGACTTTGGACTTTAAACTTTTAAGTTGATGCTGGAATGAGTTAATATTTTAGACTATTGGGATGGAATGAGTGTATTTCCCATGTGAGAAGGACATGAATTTTGGGAGGCCAGGGGAAGAATGCCATGATCTGAATGCTTGTGTTCCTCCAAAGTACATATGTCGAAATCTAACCCCCAAGGTGATGATATTAAGAGGTGGGGCCTTCGGGAGATGATTAGGTCATGAGGGATCCACACTCATGAATGGGATTAGTGCCCTTATAAAAGAGGTTTGGGGAAGGTTGTTTGCTCCTTATGCCATATGAGGATGCATAGAAGGTGCCATCTCTGAGGAATGAACCTTCATCAGACACCAAATCTGCTAGAACCTTGAATTTGGACTTCCCAGCCTCCAGAACTATAAGCAATAAATTTCTGTTGTCTATAAATTACTAAGTCTAAGGTATTTTATTATAGCAGCCTGAAGAGACTAAAACAAAGAGTTTGCCATTCAGAGAGAAAACTAGAAAATTCTGTTTCTAAGTAACTCTAAAGCAAAAGTTGTTGAACTCTGAAATAGAGTGTAGAAATGTCAATGAGAAGGCAGTGATTGCTAGAGCTGCATGTGCAGCCAAAAAAACAATTACCAGTCAGGTCAGATTTTCCTAGCCTTCCAGTGGAATATCTAGGTATTCATAAGGGATGGTGGAGGCTTTGAACAATCAGAGAATGCTGACTGGGAGATGATAAAAGATCAGTAAGCCAGTTTTGGGTGCCACAGTTGACCACACAATTAGAGTGGAGTAAGCAGCCCAAGCCAGCAAATAGCATAGCAGCAAATGGCCACATCAACACACTAATCACTTTGGGGGCAGATCATATCAGTGAAGGGTGGTGTTATAAGATCCCCCACTTGCCTATATGAAAAGATTTTTTTCCCCTTCAGGGACTGTTATGGGTTGAATTGTACCCCTCTGCTGTGGTTTAGATATGGTTCATTTGGCCCTACCAGGTCTCATGTTGAAATTTGATCTCCAAAGTTGGAGGTTGGGCTTGGTGGCAGGTGTTTGGATCATGGGGTCAGATCCCTCACGAATAGCTTGGTGCCATTCTGGCAGGAGTGAGTGAGTTTTCACTCTTAGTTCTCCCAGAACTGGTTATTTAAAAGAGCCTGACATCTCCATCCTCTGTCTTGCTTCCCCATTCTTGCCATATGATCTCTGCACATGCCAGCTTCTCTTCACCTTCTACCATGAGTGGAAGCTTCCTGAGTCCCTCATCAGAAGCAGATGTTGGCACCATGTTTCTTACATAGCCTGCAGAATTGTGAGTCAAAATAAACTTCTTTTCTTTATAAAGAGCCTCAGGTATTTCTTTATAGCAACACAAATGAACTAAGGCATCTCTCTCTCTCTCTCCCTCTCTCTCTCTCTTTTTATATATATATATATATCTCCTGATCTTTGGTAACTCAGAATGTGACTTTATTTAGAAAGAAGGCTGTTACAAATATAATTAGTTAAATTGAGGGCATACTGGAGTAGAGTAAGCTTCTAATACAATATGACTGGTGTCCTTATAAAAAGAAGAAATTTGGACATGGACACACATGCAAGAAGAAAACCACATGAAGATGGAGGCAGAGATCTGGGTGTTGCAGTAGAAGCCAAGGAATACCAAAGATTGCCAGCAAATCACCAGAAGCTAAGAGGGAGTCCTGAAACAGATTCTTTCTCACTTAAGAAGGAACCAACCTTGCTGACCTTGATTTCAGACTTCTAGCCTCCAGATCTGAGAAGAAAATAAACTTCTGTTGTTCTAAGGCATCCAGTTTTGATACTTTGTTACAGCAGTCCTAGCAAACTAATACAGGAACTATAAATGACAAACATTAAAAAAAAAATCCCTTCCTTGGGGGATTTTGAGAATTGTATAATATAGTTGGCAGTCTGGTATAAGTGAAAAATCAGACAGATCTGGATTCAAATCTTAACTTTACTGTGGTCTGGGTGGGTGTCCTTGAGCAAGTTATCTAGCTTTTCTGAGCCTCAATAATCTAAAGAATTGGGAAATAGTATTTAATTTTTGGTTGCTATAATGATTAAATAATACCTCTACTATTTCAATTATTGTTTCAAAAATGTGATTGCTACCATTCCTCTATGGTTTGAATGTGTCCTCCTAAGTTTATGTGTTGGAGACTGAATCCCAAATGCAGTAGTGTGGAGAAGTGGGACCTTTAAGAGGTGATTAGGTCATCAGGGCTCTGCCCTCATGAATGGATTAATGTAGTTATTGCAGGAGTGGGTTTGTTATTGTGAGAATGAATTTGTTATAAAAGCAAGTTCAGCCCTCTCTAGCTCTCTCTCTTGCCATGTGATATCTTCTACCATGTTAATGTAGCAAGAAGGCCCTCACCTTACATGGTCCTTTGATCTTGGACTTTCTAGCCTACAGAACTGTGAGCCAATAAATTTTTGTTCTTTATAAATTACGTAGTCTCAGGTATTCTACTTAGCAACACAAAACAGACTAAAACACATTCACTGCTTGATACACGTTATTTCACAACAAACCAATGAATTACTGTATTACTTCCATGTAGGGATAAGAGGTTAGGCTCACATGTCATTCAATTAATAAGAGGTCTTTTTAAGCATTAGCCTGTCATCTAAGGCCATCATCACAAACATTACACCTCCACTTTCTGGGTTATCTATCTAGTGAAGAACATATGTTTGTTGCATTTGCTTTTTATCAGTTATAGACAAGGGCTGTCTGGAAAGTATCCAGCCATAATTTTCATAATTTTTCATATTACAAGGCTGGATACTTTCCAGACAGCCTTTGTGTGTGTGTGTGTGTATCTCAGTTATATATGTATCAGCTACATATATATACACACACACATTTGTCTTGCTATATTCTGACTTGAGCTTGCTTACTGGGCTGTTTCCTTGGTTTCTAGGTAGGAGCTTGAACCCGAAGAAGTATGACTTCATGACACAAATATCTCAAGCAAAATCATTATATAAAGGATTAATATGGCATTAATTAATAAAATGGGCAGAATTAAATCTAATATATATATATAAAGCCAAATGGGAAAAGAACCTATCAATTATCTTTTACAGAAAAGGCTTTTTCTTTCTCTCAAGATACAAAAATTATGGAATATCAGGTATCTCTCTCTGATTTAAAATTTGGTTTATGTTTACTTGTCATTTCACCATAATACTTGAGTATAATATCTTGGAGCTTGTACTTTGAATTAATTACTATTCTAAAGAAAAAATACTGTAAGCAATTAAACAAAACAACTTTCAGAAACAGCTTGTTTGGTGAAATTTATCCATGATGCATTTCAGTGGTTCAGTTCTTAGCCTCATCTAGCCTTCTATGTCTTACGAAATCCACATGGGCAATTTAAAGACTTTGCTTAACATTCTGCTTTTATAGTATGTGAGTCAAGGCAGTTGAACTATGAATCACCATTTAGTGGTCTTTTATTTCCTGAGGATACTTTGTTCCCTCCAAATAAGAAAAATTTCTTTGACAAATAATAGTAAGTGTACATGGTAGTAATTTTCTATCATTTTGCTTCTGTAAGTGATTACTCTTAAAACCTATCATAAATCCTACCTGAGTGAGGGCAATGGGAACTGGCTGGTGAGTTTGGGAGAATAGAACCTAGGGGTCTGAGAGGTGCTGCTGTAACACCACAGAGCACTCGTCAGGTATTACAATGTGGGCTATGAGACAATTTTTGCTTTATTTTTAAAAAGCAACATCCAAAAAAAAAGAATAGAAAATAAATCCTGATCCTGAGAAGGTTGCTGTGGTAGTCACATTTTTAATTTTAAAGTAGGAAATAATTCTCTAGTCATTGTTCTAATTGGGAAATCAACATTTGATAATAAAAGTTGTATTGATGGCTCAATAGATGGAATGTTGTATAAGAGGAAAAGAAGTCTTGGGATCTTCAAATGCTTATATTAAAGTGTACTTGGTGGTATATTTATGTGCAGCATTTTATAGTACCTTATAAGGCTGTATCCTTCAGTAATCTTGTTTTTAAGGACTTGAGGGAAAGTTTACTAACTTGTCTGGACCATGAGTAGCAATTTTAGAAAATTAATCTATTCACCACCTTTGTGATAGTATATCATAAGGTTCAGAACACTGGCTATGGAGTTAGGCTGCCTGGGTTTAATCCTTATTAGCTTATTATTAGCTACACAATCTTATTAACCATATGCAAGCCACATAATCTCTTCTGTCACCTTATGTGTAAAATAAGGATATCACTATGCCTCTTTCATAAAGTTTTCATGAAGATTAAATGAAGATGAAGCATATAGGTAAAGTTCTCAGTATAGTGCTTGGCTTATAGTAAATGTTCCCACATATGTATGATACTCCTTCTTTCAAGTTAGGGAGCACGAAAATGATGATGGTACAGTGAGAGTAAGGAAGGCACCCCCTGCAATCTGCACTTCCATTTGCTTCTCTTTTGCTCATCAGTAGCTCAGGGAGCTGCTCAGGAAGCCACAGCAGAGATTACCAGAGATGCCATATAGAGCTGAAAATGTATTCAAGAAACCCAGAGTGCTGCTTTTATGTGTCAGTAACCACAACGCAACACTGCTATTGTCTGCATAAAAATAGGTAATGTCACCTAGGCTCCCCAGCAGTTAAATGACACAATTAGAAGAACTGTTGAACATACTTTTTACAAAATGGAAAAGAACTTCATACAAGATCTAGCAGAGTTAAAATTTAAATACCCAGCTCTAGTAATGTGCTTCTAAATATAGCTCAGTTTCTTATAATCTGCATGGCTTATCTTCCAGCATGAGGATTAGCATGTGTTCATATCCATAAAATTGGCAGATATTTAATTTACAGTAACTGGGTTTTTAATTTAAATATTAGATTTAATAATCTAGATAAAATATAACAATTGTGTATAAAAAATTAATTGAGTCTGTAGTAATTCATTCAAATAATGCTCACAAAACAGCATAAATGGGAAGTAAAACTTTTAAAATCTCCGACTTTACCTTTTTTAGTAGTTGCACAGTTCTTCAGCATAATTTTATGGATTAATCCCTATTTAACAGACATACATATTTAAGCACCCTATGTAGAAGATATTATAGGAGATAATTGAAAACCTAGGCTATGATGGATGTTGAGATCTATTCTATTTGGTTCTTTGAGTACCATAAAAATATGATCAATTAATTCTCTAAACCAAACTTAAAGGGATACTTCTTAATTCAGACTCATCTTGCTCTACTTTGGCTTCTCTCTCATAAAATTGTTAAGCAAAAAACAAACTCACTTTTAAAAATTGCTATAGCAAATTCTTTTCATGTCCTATGTCACATTGCTCAGCAAATCTTGGAGTTAGGGTGGACAGCATTCTAAGATCGTTCTTGGCCCCCAGTGTACACAATCCTTCTCCCAATTACTCAATCAAACACTAATCTAGGTGCTGCTGTGAAGGGATTTTGCAGATGCAATTAAAGTCCTAATCAATTGACTTTAAGATAGGGAGACTATCTACCCTAATTATGTGAACCCTTTAAAATCAGAGAGTTTTTTCCATTGGTGGCAGAAGAGGAAGTCAGAGAGATTCACTCCCAGAACAGGGAGTGAATATTGGCCTGGAAGAAGGCAAACATCCATCTTCTGAACTGCCTGGGGCCCTGGGGGGTGGGTGTGGGGGGAGAGCACATGGCCAGGAAATGGGGACAGTATCGAGGAACTGAGAGCAGAACTAAAAATGAAACTTCACTCCTACAACCACAAGAAAATGGATTCTACTAAAAAACAATGAGCTTCGAAGGGAATCCTGAGTCCAGATGAGAACTACAGCCCTGACCAACACCTTGATTTCAGTCCAATGAGACCCTGAGCAGAGCATCTAATTATGCCATGTCTGGACTTCTGACCTTTAGAAACTGTGAACTAATAAGTGGGTGTTGTTTTAAGTTGCTGTTTGTGGTAATTTAGTATGCAGCAACAGAAAACTAACACACTAAAATTCGACTGCTGCAGACAGTTTTGTGTGAGCTGAGACATGCCTCACACTGGTAGCATCCGACCTTAAGGATTCGCTGTGTTCATCCTCTTTTAGCCCAGGGTCTTCTCCAGTGCAGTGGAAGCTTCTTTGATCCTGGACAATCACAACTTGGAAGTATGAAGGACTTGATGCTCTGGGGAACCACTAACCCGATGGAGGCTAAGGTCAGTGGATAAAGTTCCAGCATAGTGCTCTTCAAGTGGACAATTGCAAGTGTTTCACAGAAGTTCTGGTAGCATAGAGCCTCGGTTACCTACAGCAGTGGCCTCAACAACTACCACTTTATTATCTTATCCTTCTCGTCTCGCCTCCTCTCTGCAATAAACTCCCTGAATGCAGGTTCTCACCTCAGACTCAGTTTTCAGGGAAATTCAAACTAAGAGAGTAACAAGCTTTTTAGATGAGCCAGACGAAAAGCAAGTAGATCTTTCCTCCCTTTAATATACCCCCTTAAAATATTCCCAAGAGATGTAGTACTCAAGGTAAAAAGAAAATGTCTCCTCAGCAAATCCCAAGAAGAAAATAACACTTTTGGATTGAGAGTCAAAATCAGGTGATTGTGTGAAATATACTCTGAAAAATTCTGGAGTCTGCATTTGTGATCCCTTGTGTCAACTCCCAAAACAATGATTATTACAATTCCTTTCATGTGAAGAATGCTTCATATTTGTAAGGTACTTTCATGTATATTATCTCTTTTTATTCCCAAAACAATCTAAATTTTTGTTTTTAGTGTTCCAACGATATCAGATGGTATTGAACATTACTTTTTAGCAATACATATTATATAGTTGTTAATTTGGGATCTTCTTCTTATGATTTAATAACGTCTTCCAAAGAACATCATTTAAACACTTCTTCATTTTAAAATTATTTTTTAAATAATTTATGTTCTGATACAGGTAAATTTTTTGTTATCTAGTCTGCCAGTTTTATGATTGCTAAAAAATTCTGTCAATATATAGAGGCAGCATGTAACTTAATGGAAAGTTATAACTTATTTCTATTGTTCGTGGTCTCTTTCCTTAATAATTATATCTCATGTCTGGACTTACTAATATTTACTCAATCATGTTTAGAAATTAGTAGTTTTTCATGAGACTTCTAGTTGGAATAGTGAGATCCTTTAGAACTGTGAGTTTTAAACAATTCCTGGGCCCTAAATTCTCTGCATTCTGAAGCTTTGCCATTATTTCCAAGATGAATTCTGGCTGATTGTATTTTGTGAAAGTGGCCTAACAGAACCCATGACATCTCTTTGGGAAAATTAGACATTCTCCAGAAGGTCACTTTTGTTTCTATGTTATGTTCTCTGAATTTCTATTTCTTAGTTCTTTGCTGGGAGGTTTTTGGTTTTTTTTTAACTTTTGGCAGTCATTTCCTGCTGCTTTTTCGAATCTCAAAGAGTAGTCCTCTGTTTGAGGTATCGCAGTTGGTTGTTACAGAAAAGGTTTTTTATGTTACAATTGGAAGATTATGACTTCAGGCAGGTGAAAGTAGCAAAGGAAACAGAACTCAAACCAAAATCTTTAGTGGAGAAAAATACAAGAAAACATGTAGAATTGATCCCAAGTTTTCAATTATGTTTCAAAATTTCCCTATAAGCTATCATTATTCTTCAGAGACATATAAAAATATATGGTTTAAGATGAACTTTTTCACCTTTACAATGACATTTTTATTTTTAGCAATTCTAATTTATTTTTTTTTCAACTACTTTCTCATGAGTTAACTTTCACTATTGTTAACAAAATAATTAATTTTGGAGATAATATTGTTTTGTTCTTTTGTTTTAAAAAATGAATCAATCCATACCTATATACATTCATAATTGCCTTAGTTGAAGGTTAAATTTTGGAGAGCTTCATAGTTAGTCTAAGTGGCAATTCCTTTTCCCACTCATGTATTTATGATAAGTCAGTGTTTTCTAAAACCAAAACTGTGACTACTGTGTTCCCAGGCAGCATCAGTTACCTTGCCTTATGACTGACTGATCATATACCTGGAAGAGCCCTTGTCAGAGCCTGAATCCTTATCATATTAATCCTGTATCTCATAATGAAGCATGTTCATTCTCAGGTCTGTTGTTTCTTAGCAAGTGATAATTTTCTCATAGTCTGTGATTTATTTGGCTGCCTAAATCACTTCACCTTGGGATTTCCCTCCTTATTTATGTGATGTTATATGCATCTTTGTGTTCACACAAATTTTTCATAGAACCAGATTCAGATTGATGATTCAACATACCTCATTGTGGTCATCAATCAGTGTTCTTATAAAACAAGCCGATTTTACTACTCTGAACAATAAAAATTTCCATGAAATTCATTGAAGACATAGGAAATAATCTTCATGTCTCTCTACGGGGAATAATTACCAAAGTTGATTCTGTACTTCTGAGGATGGTTGTAGTGTGATAGTCACTGAAATGGTTAGGAGGCAAGAGTCAAACTTAATCTGGGAATTATAAATAGCATCATTAAACCCTGAAATATATATCACCACATCAAATGGGGCCTAAATTATTAGGGTGCCCTAATTATAGAGTCTACTTTAAAAGGGTAATGATAAGAGGCTTTTCCCTTCAGAAGGTTGGATTTGGGGTGATATTTGGAAAGAGTCCAGAAATTTAGTTTTAACATGTACACTTCCAATTGTCATTCTTCTTCTCTGCAAAGAGTGTTATCTACCAAAATGGTTTAACATAAACAAATAAGGAACTTTCACATTTCTGGACCAGGCTACTTCAATATCTTGACATTTCTTTAAAATTTGCAGCTGTAATTACAGCTTTGTCAGCTAAGTAATCAATTAGGTAAAAGTTTAAGTACAAAGTTTTATCTGGCATGAGAAGATTAATATGTGCTTTGCTAATAACTACATTTAGTAGGATGGATCTCTTCAGTAGTTCTATTTGTCTATTGTGCAAATTCACAATTACATTTCCCAATTAACCCAGGCACTGCTGTCATTGTTTGTCTTCTTTAGAGGGCTTAGTGCTTTAATTCTTGGCATTAATTGTATTGCAAGTTACTTAATAAAGAAAAAAAACGGAAAAGTTTTTTTTTAACTTGGAAATAACAACAGAATTTGGAGTTTCAGTGAACATGTCTTTTCTAGCCCAAATCAGCTCTTACTCTAAGTTTTTAAAAAGAAACATATTTCCTACATATCCTGTTAAGCACATGGAAAGCTATCCAACATAATTTTACAAATATTTAGTGAGCATTTCCTATGCACCATGTATAGTGCTAAGTTGCATGGATGGAGATGAATAAAACATGGTCTTTTTCTTAAATTAGTTCAAAAGAGAGAAAAAGGAAAGGTATGCAACCAAATGCAATATATTATGATAAAGAAATTGATGAAGTGGTTTTGAAGCTCAGAGGAGTGCACATTTATATCTATCTATAATATTTCTATCTGACCTTCATTTAGAAGGTTAGATTTTAGCTGGACCTTGGAGGATGAGCATGAGTTATACAGATGGAAAAAGAGGAAAGGGTTTTCCAGGCATAAAGAAATAGCATAAATAAAGCAAGTAAGGTAGTTTTGAAAGAGGAAAGTGTAGAGGAAGGAGAGCTGTATTAGAGAGCCCATTTCCTCCTGCTAAAATTCTTTTGTATCCAATAGCATGAATAGGGTGAGCAAATAACTTTTAAAAGAACTAGCAACATAATCCTGAAATGAATCCTACCCCATCTCACTCCCCATCCAGATAGTAAACTGAGAACCAGTTGTGCAATAAGATCATGGACTTTGAAATCATATAGATTTTTTTTTAATGCACATCCATCACTTGCTGGTTGGATAGCCTTGAGAAATCTAAACTTTTTGTGCCACAGTGTTCCAGTGTATAAAATGAAGATAACTACAGCATTACAGGGTTATTGTGAAGGTAACATTGATGAGAAATATGTAAAAATCTTGAGATATTGTAGATATTCTATATATGTTAATTTCAATCTCCTTTTCTATTCTCCAGCTCATGTGCAAAGCACAGAGGTGTGAAAGTGTACACTTATTTGCAGAGCACTGCTCAGACTGTAAGGGCTAAACTGTAATACAGACAGGATTAGAGGTCATAGTATGAGACTGAACATTTATATTAGGCTTTGTGAAGGGTCTCATCATATGAGAAGTTTGGATTTTTAGTATTGTGTGCAATGAGGAGTATATAAGTTATTCACTGCTGCATAGCAAATAATCCCAAAACTTTGTGGCCTAAAATAATAACTATTTATCAATACCCACAAGCCAAGGGTGAGCTGGCTGGTAACGCTCATCTGGCTCAGGCTCAGTTGAGCTTGGCTAGACTTGCTCCTTTGTTAGTGATTTGCTGGGTGGGATGGCTTTATTCACATGTCTGTGCTTGGCTGGCTGTTAGCTGGGGTTATTGGGTTGAGGGTGTCCTATCATCCATCAGGCCAATTTAGGCTTGTTCACAGATACTGACAGTGTTTGCAAGAGTGAGAGGAATAAGACTCTACTTCTTGATAAAAGGACCAGCAACACCACATTGCAAAAGGACCTGGGTATTGGGAAAATTGGAGAATTGTGGCCAGTTTTTTTTTTTTGCATCTACTTCAGAAAACTACTTAAATGTTTTGTAATGAATAGTATAATCAAATTATGTTTAGAGTAATCATTCTAACAGCAGTGGGAGAAATGGAAAGGAGGTAGAGTTGACAAAAAGCAAGAATAGCTGTCAGAAGGCTTTTATAACTGTACTGGGAAAAATGATCATATGAATGTTCTGAGCCTTTTCTTTACCACTTAGCAAGGAAAGAGGATACTGACCTTATTTTACTTCTCTACTCATCACATCTAAGGAGATTTCTGCCACTGCCAGATTCCCTATGGGCTGTTGTCAGATAGAATGAGGAGGCGAGGGAGAGGCTAGGGCTGAGTGGGATAGGAAGAACATTTCCGGAGTGCTTCTTTTCTGCTAGTTTGGGAGAAGGTGGTATGGTAGAAGTTGTGGTGTGAGTGTGAAGTCAATGGGAGAGAAAGCACAAAGAGTTTTATAAATGTTGTCATGGGCTAAACGTTGTGATGTTTAAGAAATATCAGTGAAAAATGTAATGTGCCGGGTATCTTCCATTTGCCCTTTCAAATTCACTCTGCTCTTTTCTACCCTGCTCTTTTCTCCTTGAGGCTGACCTAATATGGATCATATCTGTGGACCACCTTGTCCATTGGCTTCTGGTCATGCAATGAGACCCTAGCTGGACACAAGAAGAATGGAAGGAAGTTGAAGTATTTATTCTCTTAGCCAGTTATCTGGGAATTGGTCTACAAAGATGTAGACCAATATTGACCTTGTTAGATATTGCTGTTATTTCCAACTCCATATTTTTTATTGCAGACAAATTGACTATTATTTGTTTAGGTTTTAAAATGTATATTGTTATATTTAGTCCTTAAAGCAACTCTTATGAGGAAGGCTGTATTTTTGTTTTTTCAGCCGTGGAAACTGAAGCTCAGAGATAGGTCGAGTTACCTATCACTCAAGGTTTTATTTCCCCCAAGTCTTTCTAAAACCATTTTTGAAGAGAATTAATTTTTGTATCTGGAATTAATTTTGGAGCCCTGTAAACTCTCAGTAGAACAGAGAGGAAGTGGTCAGTGTTGATTTTTTTTCCTAGTCTTTATTCAAAAGGATTAATGTTAAAATTATATTTAAAACCTCTTATTCACCATTCCTGAAAAAAAATTTAAGTAAGAGAACAAATAGAGATAGTAGCAAACTATCTCATTTTCTAAAAAACAAAAACAAAAACAAAGCAAAACAAAAAACCCCCAGTGTCTCAGTCTGTTTTGCATTGTTATGCAGGCATACCTGAGACTGACTAATTTATAAAGAAAAGAGGTTTATTTGGCTCATGGTTCTGCAGATTGTTCAAGAAGCATGGCGCCAATGTCTGCTTCTGATGAGGGCTTCAGGGAGCTTCCAATCAAAGCAGAAGGTAAAGTGGGAGCAGGCATGTCACATGGCAAGAGAAGGAGAGAGAGAAGGAGGGGTGCCATACTCTTTTAGACAACCAGCTCTTGTGTGAACTAATAGTGTGAGAACTCACTCATCACCCTAGGGAGGGCAGCAAACCATTCATGAGGGATTCGCCCCCATGACCCAAACACCTCCTACCGGGCCTCACCTCCAACACTGAGGATCAAATTTCAATATGAGATTTGGAGGGGACAAAAAATCCAAACTATATCATCCAGTAATTTTTCATTTTCCTTCTCGATTGATTTACATATGTAAATACTAAGCTCACAAATAATCAACCTTTGTTTTTTTTTAACCTGGGAAATAATAAACTTTCACTTACTTGGGAAAACTGTTTTTGTGACACCTAATTGTCAAAGAATTTTCTAAGTATTGTGGAAATCCTTGCACAAATTCTTATAAGCAGCACCTGAAACACACTCTTATGTGTTACTATTTAGACACAATAGTTCTATATGTGGCTTAGGAGAAATTTAAGTAGAAAAGTTTTACAAGTCTATTTTTTCATATATAATCTAAGCCATCTATTCTCCTTGATTTGTAACTTGTAATGTCATCTGTAACTATGTCTATATTTTTCTTAATAAATATTTAAACCTTTACTCAAAATTTTTCTTGTCACCATTCCAGAATAGTATGTGCTATTAACATTTCGGAAGTGCAAGAGGTAAATTGAAAACAGCTGTGGAATTATTAATATTGATGCCTCATGTATGAAGTTCTGTCATTCTTGTGAGTGGCAGTAAATCAGCAAGCAGAAAAGTAGAACTGAACTATATCTTTTCCCATCTTGTCACATATATTACCTGAGGAAAAGACACACTAAAATGGACATCTCTCCCTCAACTCCCTGGCTGACAACTGCCGTGACTCTCCTTTATATAAACTTATATTTCAGTGTTTATTTATATGATTAGTTTGACATTAAATACACATTAATTGGCCAATTTTGAAATTGCCTGTCATGGCGATTGGTTTGCAAATGATTTCTAAATCAAAGATGGAAGGTGAGTAATTTGTTTCTTAAATTCAGGTGTTTGCTTTCGTTTTAATTTGTTCTGTTTCAAAATATGAGTGATCTTCAAAATAGCACCTTACAGTTTTCAAAGCAAAATATCTTCTTTAGTCTCACATCAGTGGCTAATGCTGCTTTTACAGGTGAGAGGCAGTAACAGAGGACATCTGTGTATTGTGCAGGCAGATTAAACCATGAGTAGTATAGAAAACTACTCTCAAGGATACTTCCCCAAGCAAGCCATGAGTTTTTTAAAAAAGAGGTTGTTTCATTTATGTAGCAATTATTGAGATTTTAATGCTATTAGTATTCAAATAATCATTCCTTGTCTTCCTAATTCTAGATCCTTAAGATAATATTCTATTTTGTCCATTTATCTCAAATGAAGTGTTAGAAGCAGAAAACTTATTCTGAGTGTTGGTGGGGGAATCAATGGAAGACAAATTTTCCTACCCGGAATTGACCCTTAGCCTATTCAATACCCAATCAAGTCTCCTAAAGTCTTGCTTATGGTACATTCCAGGAATCATGTACTTCTGCATTACCATATATTAGGACTATATCCTGGTATATTTTACAGTTTAAGCAATTCCATACAAGTCTGCAAGTTTTAATGACTATAGCAAAACTACTACTATACCACATTAGAAATACATACTTTCAGTACTCTAGAATGTGGAATTTTGAACATACTTCCCACACTGATCATTACAGTATCTCATGAGTTACTAGAAATTTCTCTATTACTATAGAAGGGGAAAATAATTCAGTGGATTCCTCAGACTAGATCAGTTTTTACCTTTTCTACTACAATTTACAATCACCCTCTTCCTGGGTTTATCTGCAAACTCCATTTCTGAGGAAGTTTTCAATATGGATACGAAAGCAGTGTTATGCTAGCTTTCTGTGCTAATTGGTATTTTGATGTATTATAGATTGGTTGTAAAAATTATTCATCTTTTTTGTATCCACGACCTTTGCAGTGTGACTTTGCAGCTCCTCACATCAAGAGATGGAATCTATTTCCTCATCTCTTTAAGCTGGGCAAGACTTGTGCCTTGATTTCCTTAAAAATGTGTTTATAAATAAATGAATGATGGCATTCCACAGGGTTCTTGCTCATTTCTGTCCATTTACCTTCTCTCTGAGTATGGTAGATTATACGCTTCATCTTCACCAATATCTGTTTCCCCTCTCCTCAGTGGGGATTATGCTTCCCATTCATTGAAGTCAGGCTTAGCCACGTGACTAGATTGATCCAAGAAACGTGTGGAATTGGTATGGGTCACTTTAAGGCAGAAGCTTTTAGAACTAGATTGTGGTTTGCTATGTTGTCTTTTTCTTCACCGTTACAAAAGGCAAACACTCCACATAGGGCTTGCTCCATCAGCCTGAGTTCTAGAATGAAAATGAAATACAGCAAAGTTCAACCAACCCTTGATGAATATGTTACATGAGCAAGAAAATGCATACTATAAACCACTAAGATCTTGGAATTGTTTATTACTGCAGCATAATCTAACCTATTCTGACCAATATGCTGGGTGATCACTACCACTTATATACTGTTTGTACTACCACTTATGTACTGACGACAATAAAATGTATATCACTATCCTCATATATTGCTGGTGAAAATATAAAATGATATAGTCACTTGGTGAAACAATTTGGCAGTTTCTTAAAAAGTCAAACATAACACCTGTGATACAAACTAGCCATTCTACTTCTACATACTTAAAAGCAATGAAACCTTTGCACAAAGACTTGAAAATGTTCATTGCAGCCAAACAAATAGTCAAATGACCATCAACAAGCTAGTGGATAAACAAGATTAGTATATTCACAGAATGGAATACTACTAAGAAATAAAAAGGAATGAACTGCTGACATATGCAACAAAATGGGTGAACTTCAAAATCATTGTGCTGAGCAAAAGATGACAGACACAAAAACTTTCCTCTTGTATGATTCCATTTATATGAAATTTCTAAAAGTATAGAGACAGAATGCAGATCAGTGGCTACTTGGGGCTGAGGGAAGGACTTTTCTAAAATTGGATTGTGGCAGTGCAAAAATTTTAAAATTCTTGACCTATACATTTACAATGAATGAATTTGTGATTTTTAAATTCTATCTCAAAAAAACATAAAAAAAACTAGACCAAATTTTTCCCTGAGTTATAGAAGTATATCTATGTACTAGATATTTCTGCCTAGATAGCTCACAAACTCTTCAAAATTATACAAAACTGAACTGTGTATTTCC
Source organism: Daubentonia madagascariensis (assembly GCA_023783475.1). Classification (NCBI taxonomy): domain Eukaryota; kingdom Metazoa; phylum Chordata; class Mammalia; order Primates; family Daubentoniidae; genus Daubentonia; species Daubentonia madagascariensis. Next base: position 46,660,040 of record JAKFHU010002080.1, read on the forward strand.
TTTATGCATCTCTCCAAATTTTGTTTCTGAACCTATACTACCAACAGTATTACCATATAGAAAGTTGCTCAAGCCAAAAATATTGTTTCTTTCTAGGCTACTCACAACTATTTACCTCGCTGTCCAAGTTGTCCACACACATTGAGTGCATCTCTTGCATGTCCTTAAACTCACCAGCTCCTCTCATTTCTCACTTGCATTCACCTGCTCACTTCTTTTCCTCATCTCCAGCACTGCTCCGATCCTCTTAATTCTAATGTTGCAACATATGGAAAATTTTATTTTTAAAGGTTTTCTGAGTGACCAGAGTCTAAAGATGTTTTATAACAATGGAATAAAGAGATCTATAGTATAAATTATTATATCCCCTACCCATATCATTGAACAAAAATACATAGGAAAACATTGTAAACCATTTAATACAACTAACTACCTAAAATACTCAAAATGGTTAAGTTCCATAGTAATTGTCATTCTAGGTATCCCCAAGTGTTACAAAAGCTCAGCTGAAACGGACGGATGCTTGGAATGGAGTGCAGAGCTTCTGTGTTTCAAGGGCTCAGAGTCAGAATTACCTTAGCATTTAACTTGCATTTCAGTTTACTCTAAAATAGTGACAAACAGCCCACAGCCCTTGGCCCACCTCTAGCCAGCCTAACTTCAAAATACGGTTTTGATCTACTTTCAAGGGCAATCTTTCAACTCATTCCAAGTGTTAAGAAGTTTAGGGTGGGAAATGCCTACAGAGAAAACTCCTGAATAGGGACTGTTATTATTTAGGGTATGGCTCAGGTTTGGGGAAGGGGAAGCTACTCCCTGAAAGGGGTAGGGTTGTCTTCTTTCTAAGGTTAGAATAATATTATTCTGTTCAAGAATAATATTATTGATATTCTGTTCAAGATTGCTGACTAGAGGCACCTGCCACTCACCTCCTCCACAAAGAAGGACAAAAAACAGTAAGTAGATAATCACATGTTGAATAGAATGTCTAATAGAGAACAGTGGAATTCAGCAGGGAAGAGACAGGGAACATCTGAGGCACAGAAAGAGAGGGAAGCGAGGCAGTTGGCCCAGCTGAAATCAGCTGGGAGCCAAGAGAGGCTCCTCAGTGCAGGGAAAGGGTAAGTGAGTGATTCCCAGTGGTCCACATTCCTACCATGGATCCTGAAGTCCTAGCCATGGGAGATCCAGTTGGCCCTGTAGGCCCTGAGACTAATAAGGAACTGTCTGGAGTCCATGTGATAGCATTAGTCCAGAGACGGAATTCATTCTGGGTCCCACCCCATCACCCCTAGACCCAAGCAACAATAGAATGATGCCATTTTGAGAGCCTAGCCCCCACCAGACTGCATCCTGCCCTGTTGCCCAACAGCCCCTGACTCTCCACGTTCTTGGAGTCCCTGCTGACATCTCCTCATGTCCACTGGAAGGCTGCAGTGTCATGGCACCAGCTGGACCCAGAGGTGCATCTGGGTACCCAGCACTCTAGCCCATGCAGGGTCCTATATTCAGCACACCAGGGAGGCTGCCCCCAGGACAAAGGAAGATGATGCATTCACTTCCCAGAGCCTGAGAGCTGCATGCCTGGGGCTGCTGCCACTGACAGCAACCCTGTTGTACCCCCCCCAGGAGCAGGTCCACCACTCACCTACACATGCCCTCAGTGGGCCTGGGGACTGGCCCACCTTGACCACTGCCACTGCCACCCAAGAATGCCAGCTGGGACCTGGTGATTGATCCACCCTGCCTGTCACTGCTGGTACAACGTGAACCATCAGGAGGCCTGACAACAGGCCCAGTCTGCCCACTGCCAGTGCCTGAAAGCACTATACAGGGACCTGGGGATCTCCCTGCCCTACCTGCTACTTCTGTTGTGCACATACACAATCAGGAGGCCTAACAACAGGCTCAGTCTGCCTGCTGCTGGTGCCTGAATGTGCTGTCTGGGACCTAGGAATTGCACTGTCCTGCTTACCAAACCCTGTGCAGACGTACAACATTGGGAGGACTGAGGTCACATCCCATCTGGCACTGCCCCCACCAGTGCCTGAGAACACCATCCAGAGGTCTGGGGATTAACTCATTCTGTTTATCACTACTGGTGTGTGCACACACCTCAGGAGGCTGACAAGAAGCCCAGCCCACCCACATCCAAACACTTTGTCCAGGGGCCTGGAGATTGACCCACTCTGACAGTTGCCACTTGTGCCCCTACATGCCTTCTGGGGGCCTGAGGACAGGCTCACCCAGCCTGCTGGTACCTGTGCACATTGATTGAGGGCTGGGGCTCAACCAGCCCCACCTTCCATAGCCTGTGCCTGTGAGCACAGTCAGGGTCGTGAGGACAGTCCTGCTTTACCTCATGCCACCCCCACCAGTGCCTGTGTATGTCATCTGGGGGCTTAGGGTTTGATTCATCCCACATGCCATAACTAGCATCTGTGCACCTCTCCTGGGGGCCTGAGGACAGGCCCACTCATCCAGCTGCTACCACCAACACTGGTACCCACCCCCTGTGTACTGCTTGTGGACCTGGGGACTGACTTGTCCTACTTGTTGCTGTCACTGATGGTGCCCATGTGTGCTGCCACGGGGCCCAAGGGTTCGTCTGTCACTGCTGCTGCCATCACCAATGCTACACAAACCTCTCAGGGGACTGAGGACCTGCTTATGTGCCTGACCCACTACTGCCACTGATGGCTCCTGAGAAAGCCACCTGGAGGCTCAAGGATTGGCCCGTCTGGATTCACTGACACCAGTGCCCATGTACACCATATGGAGGCTCAAGGATCAGCACACTCAGCCTGCTGCCACCACCACTGGGCCCCAAGGACTGGCCTACCTGTTGTCCCCATCCTCAGCAATGGCTCACCATAGCCTCCGCTAACAACTGAAGCCTAAGCCACTTAGAAACTCACAGACACCACTGACACTGATTACAGCTGAATAAATCATACAGAGACTACACTACTGCACACACCCAGAATAAAAACTAAAGCATCCTATCTAACCAAGACTATAGATACATCTATAGGAAGAAGTCTTTCCCCTCAAAAACCAATCCAAAAAATTGGAAGAAGTGACTGTTTTACCAGATGCCAGATAACAATGTAGGGACAAAAGAAACATGAAAAAGCAAGAAAACATGACACCTCCAAAGAAACTCATTCCCTAGCAATAAATTTCAACAAAAAATAAATCTAGGAAATGCCTGAAAAAGAATTCAAAATAATAATAATAAAGTAGCTCAGTGAGATATAAGAGAACTCATACAAACAATACAAAGAAATAAAAACAATTCAAGATCTGAATGAGAAATTCAACAAAGAGATAGATATAACAAAAAACCAAATAGAAATCCTGGAACTAAAGAATTGAACAAATAAAATTTAAAAAAATTCAACAGCTTAACAACAGACTAGACCAAGCAGAAGAAAGAATTTCTGAACTTGAAGGCAGGGATTTTGAAATAACCCAATCAGACAGAAAAAGAAAGAAAGAAAGAAAGTAAAAAGAATAAAAAAGAATGAAGAAAGCCTTTGTGACATATGGGACACCATAAAGTGACCAAATATTTGGACTTTGGGTGTTCTAGAAGGAGAAGAGATGAGCAAAGACAAAGAAAACCTATTTAATGAAATAATAGCTGAAATCTTCCCAAGTCTTGCAAGAGATATAGACATCCAGATATGGGAAGCCTAGAGATTCCCAAATAGATTCAACTGAAAAAAGTCTTCTCTAAGGCACACTATAGTCAAACTGTCAAAAGTCAAAACACAAAAAGAGTTAAAAACAGCAAAAGAAAAGCATCAAGTCACGTATAAGGAAACCCCTATCAGAGCAACAGTGGATTTTAGGCCAGGAGAGAATGGAACAATATATTCAAAGTGATGAAAGAAATAAACTGTCAGCCGAGAATGCTATATCCAGCAAAGCTATCCTTCAAAAATGATAGAGAAATAAAGTCTTTCTTAGACAAGTAAAAGCTGAAAAATTTTATCACCACTAGACCGGACTACAAGAAATGCTTAAGGAAGTCCCACATCTACAAGTGAAAAGACTATATATACCATCATGAAAACACATGAAGGTATAAAACTAACTTGTACAGTAGACACACAAATGAGAAAAAGAAAGGACTCAAATGTTACCACTACTGAAAATCACCAAACCACAATGGTAAACAATAAGAGAGAAAGAAAGGAACAAAGGACAAACAAAACAACCAGAAAACAATTAACAAAATGACAGGAATAAGCTTTCATCTATCAATAATATCCCTCAATGCAAGTTGCAAATTGTTTAAATTTCCCAATTAAAATATGTAGACTGGCTGAATAGATTTTTTAAAAATGACCCAATTATATGCTGCCTACAATAAATTCATGTCATCTGTAAAGACATATAGACTGAAAGTGAAGGGATGGAAAAAGACATTGAATGTAAATGGAAACCAAATGCAAACAAGAGTAACTATATTAGATAAAACAGACATTAAGTCAAAAACAGTAAAAATAGACAAAGAAGGTCATTACCTAATGATAAAGGGATCAATTCAGCAAGAAGATATAAAAATTCTAAATATATATGTACCCAACACCAAAGAAATCAGAACTATAAAGCAAATATTAGATCTAAAGAGAGAGATAGACTCCAATACAATAAAAGTTGAGGGCTTCAACCCCCTACTGTCAGCATTAGACAGATCACCTAGACAGTTAAAATCAACAAAGAAACATTGAACTTAAACTACACATCAGACCAAATGGACCTAACAGACATTTACAGAACATTTTATCCAACAGTTTCAGACCACACACATCCTTTTTATCAACACATGAAACATTCTGCAGGATAGACAATATGTTAGGACACAAAAGAAGTCTCAAAAAATTCATAAAATTGAAATCACATCAAGTTTCTTCTCAGACCACAAGGAAATAAAAGTAGAAATCAATAACAAAAGGACATTTTGAACCTGTACAAATACATGGAAATTAAACAACATGCTTCTGAATGACCATTGAGTCAATGAAGAAATTAAGAAGGAAATAAAAAAATTCTTAACCTAAATGAAAATGGAAGCACAACTCCCCCCCTCAACCTATGGGGTACAGCAAAAGTAAGGCTAAGAGGAAAGTTTATAGCAATAAATGCCCACATCAATATAGTAGAAAGATTTTAAATAAACAACCTAGTGATGAACTTCAAGGAATGAGAAAAGCAAGAACAAACCAAACCCAAAATTAGCAGAAGGAAAGATATTTGATATCTTTTCCATTTGATAAAATTCAACATACCTTCATGATAAAAACTCTCAACAAACTAGGCATAGAAGGAATATACCTCAACATAATAAAGGCCATATATGACAAGACCATAGCTAACATCACACTGAATAAGAAAAGGATGAAAGCTTGTCCTCTACAATCTGGAATAAGACAAGTGCCTACTGTCACCATTCCTATTCAACATAGTACTAGAAATCCTAGCCAGAGCAATCAAGCAGGAGAAAGAAACAAGAGGAATCCAAATTGGAAAAGAGGAAGTCAAATTGTCCCTTTTTGCAAATGATGTGATCTTATATATAAAAAAACCCTAAAGACTCCACCAAAAAACTCTTAGAATTGATAAATGAATTCAGTAAAGTTGCAGGATACAAAATCAGCATACAAAAATCAGTTGCATTTCTATACACTAATAACAAACTAGCTGAAAAAGAAAGAAAGAAAGCAATCCCATTTACAATGGTACAAAAAATAAAATACCTAGGAATGAATTTAACAAAGGAGGTGAAAGTCCTGTACAAGGAAAACTATAAAATACTGATAGAGAAATTGAAGAGCACTTGAGAAAAAAGGACAGTAAAAAAAAAAAAGAAAGAAATTGAAGAGGATACAAACAAATGGAAAGCCATCCCATGCTCATGAATCAGAAGAATTAATATTGTTAATTAAAATGACCATTTTGCCCAAAGTAATCTACAGATTCAATGCAACACCCATCAAAATACCAATACATTCTTCACAGAAATAGAAAAAAAAAAAATCCTAAAATTTGTATGGAACCACAAAAGATCCTGAATAGCCAAAGCAATCCTAAGCAAAAATAACAAAACTGGCGGTATCACATGATCAAACTTCAAAATATACTACAAAGCTATAGTAACCCAAAAGAGCATGGTATTGGTATAAAAACAGACACACTGACCAATGGAACAGAAGAAAGAACCCAGAAATAAATCCGTGAATTTACAGTCAACTGATTTCTGACAATGGTGCCAAGAACATACACTGGGAAAAGGACAACTTCTTCAATAAACTGTGCTGGAAAAACTGGAAATGTAAATGAAAAAGACTGAAACTAGAGCCCTATCCCTTACCATACACAAAAGTCAACTGAAAATGGATTAAAAATTTAAATGCAAAAGCTGAACTGTATAACTACTAGAAGAAAACAGGGAAAATGCTCTAGGACATTGGTCTAGGCAAAGATTTTATGGCTAAGACCTCAAAGGCACAAACAACAAACAACAAAGATAGACAATAGAACAATATTAAACTAAAAAGCTTCCTCACAGCAGAGGGAAAAATCAAAAGGGAAGAGGCAACTTGTTTAATGGGCGAAAATATTTGCAATCTATGCATTTGACAAAGGACTAATATCTAGAATATACAAAAAACTCAAACAACTCAACAGAAAAAAAAACAAATAATCCCATTAAATAGTGAGCAAAAGATCTTAATAGACATTTATCAAAAGAAGACATACAAATGGCCAACAGGTATATGAAAACATTACTAATCACCAAGGGAATGCAAATCAAACCACAATGATATATTATCTTACCCCAGTTAGGATGACTATTATCAAAAAGACAAAAAAACAAAACAAAATGAAACTAACAGATGCTAGCCAGGATGTAGAGAAAATGGAACTCCTATACACTGCTGGTGGGAATGTAAATTAGTACAGCTATTATGGAAAACAGAATGGAGAATTCTCATAAAACTAAAAATAGAACTGCCATATGATCCAGCAATCCCACTACTGATTATTCATCCAAAGACAAGGAAATCAGTATATTAAAGGAATACATGCACCCCCATGTTTATTGCAGCACTAGGCACCAATAACAAGGATATGGAATCAACCTAAGTGTTCATCAGTGGATGAATGAACGCAATGGAATACTATTTGACCATAAAAGAATAAAATCCTATCCTTTGCAGCAACATAGATAGAATTGGTGGTCATTATGTTAAGTAAAATAATCCAGATACAGAAAGACAAGTATCACATGCACTCACTTATATGTGGGAGCTAAAAAAATGTTGATCTCATGGTGCTAGAGAGTAGAATGACAGTTACCAGAGGCTGGGAAGGACATGGGTGTTGGGGGAATGAAGAAATATTGGTTAATGAGTACAGACATGCAGTTGAATAATGTTCTAATGTTTGATAGTATAGTAGGGTGACTATAATTAACAACAATGTATTATATATTTCAAAATAGCTAGAAGCAAGGACTTGAAATGTTCTCAACACATAGAAATGATAAGTGCTCTAAGTGACGGATATACCAAATACCCTGACTTGATAAATTACAGATTTTAAGCATGTAACAAAAGATTACATGTACCCCGTAAATATGTAAATATATTATGTATTAATAAAGAAATAAAATAATCTAACACAAAAAGAAGAAAACAAAGGAAAGGAAATCAGTTATATCAAAGGGATACCTGCACTCCCATGTTTATTTCAGCACTATTCACAACAGCAAAGATATGGAATCAACCTAAATGTCCATTAACAGATAAATGGATAAAGAAAATGTGGTATATATATACAATAGGATATTATACAGTCATAAAAAATGAAATCCTGTCATTTATAGTAACATAGATGGAACTGGAAGTCATTAAATTACGTGAAATAAGCCAGGCATAGAAAGACAACTATTGCAGGTTCTCACTCATACATGGGCACTAAAAAAGTTGATTTCATGGAGATAGAGAGTAGAATGATGGTTACCAGAGGCTTGGGAAGTGTGTGTGCATGTGTGTATGGGGGGGAGACAAAGAGAGGTTGGTCAATGCATACAACACACAGATAGATAGAAGGAATAAGATCTAGTGTTCGATATAGCACAGTAGGGTGACTATAGTTAACAATATATTGTATATTTCAAAATAGCTAGAACAGAACAAATGAAATGTTCTCTCAACACAAAGAAATGATAAATGTTTGAGGTGATGGATATTTTCTAATACCCTGATTTGATCATTACCCATTGTGTACATGTATCAAAATACCACATGTACCTCATAAATACATGCAAATATTATGTATTAATAAAAAAGAACAAGCTAAAAAAAACCCAATGTCATTGCTAGGTTCTGAAAGTGAAGAGATAGACACACTAGCACTGAATTTTATACCTCCCTTTCTACAATTGTTTTATTTATTTATTTTCCACAGCATATTTATTTGAGTGATAACTCAAAACAAAAAAAGAATTCTGGAAAAGAAAACTGCCCTGTAATTTTTCCACTTGACTTATGTGCCTCTAAATACTTATAAATGATATCCACCTTTCCTGGGAGCTAATTCCTTAACAATCCAAGTCAATCCTGACTTTTCCCCTTGGCCTGTTTTTCTAGGTTCCCTTAACCACTCACGTTATTGCCTCTTACTCCATTGCATCTTATGGTTGTGCCTTTGATTCAGCACAGACTTTTGTGTTTCCCAGTAACAAACTTGTTTTCTCTCTGCTACAATTTTGCTTTTCTGTTCTGGAAGGATGTCCAGTGACTAATTTTGGCAATTTCCCTCTTGGCCATATTGAGCACTTTTCCCTTATTGCAGTATCCTGGCTTTTACCCTGTTTTTCCTAGGATATTACATAAAACTGAGCTAAAGTCATTTTGAAATTGTAATGTTCAATTGATGGCTTTTCAGTTAATGTTTTTGTATGACACACACACATTTTCTTTTCACTTTGAGAATAAATATCATTTTGAAAGATTCTAGCAAAGGCTCAGATGTAAGCCTGTTTTATTCTCAACTAAACTTGTATAAACCCTACCTGATAATTCTTTTGTAAAGGCGTGAACTGTAAGAGATTTAATGGGACATTTAAAATTTTGTTGAACACTACAGAAATTGAGTTTTAAGTTCTTTTATTTCTTTTCCATTGTAACTGACTCTTAGACACATTATTTTGTTTTGTTTTTGTTAACATGATGGAACTCAAAAGTAGTGCTTCATGGATGGCAAGTTCTTTCCAGAGAAAGCATGAATTTAGCAAACCTGAAGGTATTCCTCCACTTTTGTCTGTCCTGAAAATGCACTATTGCATATGGGATCCCCTTCATTAGAAGAAAGGTTCATTGAGAAGATGACATATAATGATCAACAACAGCAGATTTTTCACTGAAATTTGCTTTTAAGCAAAATTACAGTTTACTTTCTGATTTTGACACATAAGGAAAGTGATAATTTTTGCCCAAAAATGTGTCACAGGCACAAGTTTTAAAAGTTTAAAAAAACTTTGTTATATAATATTTAAAGCAAACAAAAAGCTGTAAATAAAAAAATGATCCTTTGTGCGTATTCTACAAAGAATATACAGCAAAAGCACTGCCTTCTAAAGACATTTAACACAAATTTTTCTTCATGTGGTTATGACACAGGTTTATTTTTGTCATTTAAGTTTGTTTTTAATTTTTATGGAATACTTTTTCTTTTTACTTAATTTTTCTTTTTGAATATGTAGAATATTTTCGTGATTCCAAAGTCAAACTACAACAAGGTATATTGAAGAAAGTCTTTTTTAAAAAAATATAATTTATTTAATTATAAGGTTTTTTTAATCTAACCAAAGTCCATACTTATTCAGATTTCCTTAGTTTTAATTAATCAATTTATTTTTTATTTCAGAATATTATGGGGGTACTAATGTTTTGGTTACATGAATTGTTTTTGTATAGTTTGAGTCAAAGTCATAAGTGTGTCCATCACCCAGATAGTGTGCATTGTGCCCGTTAGGTGTGAATTTACCCATCCCCTCCTACTCCACTACCTGCTTGATTTCTGTTGAATTTTCCTGCCATATGTGCTCATGAGTGTTGATCTATTAGTTCCAATTTAGTAGTGAGTACATGTGGTATCTGTTATTCCATTCTTGCAACACTTCACTTAAAAGCATGGTCTCCAGTTCCATCCAGGTTGTTACAAAAAGTATTAGTTCACCATTTTTTTTATGGCTGAGTAATACTCCATGGTATATATATACCATATTTTATTAATCCACTCATGTTTTGATGAGCACTGGGTTGTTTCCACATCTTTGTGATTGTGAATTGTGCTACTATAAACATTAGAGTGCAAGTGTCTTTTTTATAAAATGTCTTTTTTTTCCCTTTGGGTAAATACACAGTATTGAGATTAGTGGATCAAATGGTAGGTCTACTTTCAATTCTTTGAAGTATCTCCATATTACTTTCCACAGAGATTGTACTAGTTTGCAGTCCCACCAACAGTGTGTAAGTGTTCTTTTCTTTCTGCATCCACACCAGCATTTGTTGTTTTGGGACTTTTTGATAAAAGTCATTCTCACTGGAGTTAGGTGATATTTCACTGTGGTTTTGATTTGCATTTCCCTGATGATTAGAGACCTTGAGCATTTTTTCATATGTTTATTGGCTGTAGTCTATCTTCTTTTGAAAGCTTCCATTCATGTCTTTTGCCCACTTTTTAATGGGGTTGTTTCATGTTTTCTTGCTGATTGGCTTAAGTTCTTTATAGATTCTTGTTATTAGCCCTTTATCGGATGTATAGCATGCAAATATTTTCTCCCACTCTGTAAGTTGTCTATACGCTCTATTGATTGTTTTCTTGGCTGTGCAGAAGCTTTTTAATTTATTCAGGTTCCATTTATTTATTTTTGTTGTTGCTGTGATTGCCTGTGGGGTCTTCTTCATAAATTCTTTGCCAATGTCTATATCTATAAGAGTTTTTCCAACCTCTTCTAGAATTCTTATAGTTTCGTGCCTTAGGTTTAAGTCTATTATCTATTGTGAATTAATTTTTGTGAGTGGTGAGAGGCGCGGATCCTTTCTTACACAAGGGAGTAGTATACATTGTTCTCTACTTTGCTATTTTCACTTAACAATATATCTTCAAAATCGCTTTGGACTAAAGCATAGAGATCTTCCTCTTATTTATGGTTGCATAGTACTTCATTTTAATGATTTACCATAGCTTATTGAACTAGTTTCATATTTGTGGGCAACTACATTATTTCCAATATTTTGCTAGTATAGAAATGACACAATAAATAACTTGGTGTTCATGAAATTTATCGAATTTCCTAGTTAAGTAAGGGGAATAGCAAGAATTACACTTGCATAGTTTTTACTTGGTTATGTATGACAGATTTCAAAGGGATATTGATTTTAGACAATTCTTCTGGCCATCCCAAAAGCTTGACTTGCATTTATGTTTTTGAAGTTATCTTTTCCTCATTAATTGCAACTCTTATTATTGAAATGCTACACCAAAAGGAATTTAAGAGAATTTTCAAATATACTTTTGAATAAGTGATTTTTCCATACCTACTCTTTTGGAGTCACTTTTGCTCTCACTCCACAAAGAAATCACTGCACTGTATGAGGGGAAAATGGGTGAGGGCTAAGAAAGTCTAGTTGTTAGACTAGACTTCTCTGTTTCAGTGTTTCCTTTCTTAGCACAGTTATGAAATTTGGATGGCCAGGTCATTTAGCAGTGGTCAGTCCCAGAGCAAAACTCACAGACCCCAAGCTCACAAGAATATACTATGTATTAGAAAGTAAACATAATCCTTTGCAATGAGATATGATTGCTACTGATGCTGCTAATATTACCTTATGCCTTTATGTGCATTGTCTTTCCTGTAAATAAGTCTATTTGGGAAATTGCATTTATGTCAGACAGCAGTTATGTGAAACTACAGTCTCAGAACTGCAGGAAGAAGACTGCAGATAAGCATCCCTGAAAGGACCTTCTGTCTAGGAGGCACTATCTTCCTGTTTCTATAGACAGAAGGCCCTCATTTCTCTCTAAACCCTTTGCCTATACAGTAGTTTCCACTTATCTGCAGGGAATGTGTTCCAAGACCTCAGTGGATGCCTGAAACTGTGGATAGTCCTGAACCTTATATATATTAATACTATGTTTTTTCCTACACATACATACCTATAATAGAGTTTAATTTATAAATTAGGCACAGTAAGAGATTGACAACAATAAATAATTGCAAAATAGAACAATTATAACAATATACTGTAATAAAAGTTATGTGAATGTGGTCTGTCAAAATATCTTCTTGTACTATATTCACGTATTTTTGGACAGCAGTTGACCGTGGGTAACCAAAACCATGGAAAGTAAAACCACAATAAGGGGCACTATTGTATTATTTTCCTTTAACTTCTGGTAACATCAAAGTCCACATAAATGATTCCTGATTACCTTAAAGGCTTGAAGGAAAGTGGTTGAGCCAAACAGAACTATAAAATCATGATCAAATGAAGTAATTTATGCAATTAGGAGATGAAGTCCTTTCCACAAACACCATTTATTTTGTGCAGTAGTGACAGGCAAGAAGTGGATCCAAATTTTTGCAGTTCCAGAAGTACCTGTAAGAAAAGACAAAGAAAATACTATGATTAAGGGAGGAAGTCTAAAAAATGAAAAAGAAAATCTTAATTAAACCCACGGAGGTTTGAGATTAGAAAGAAATCATTTAGAAGGATCTGAAATAAAATTGTAGTAATTAATTTATGCCTTCTGTGAAGAATTTGCCTTCACTCTAAACAGTTTTTTTAATTTTTAATGACTCATCTTCATTTACAACTATAACTGCAAAATATCTATTTTAAATAAAGCTGGAAAGATTTATTTGATTCCCTCCCTTCCTTCCTTCCTTCCTTCCTTCCTTCCTTCCTTCCTTCCTTCCTTCCTTCCTTCCTTCCTTCCTCCCTTCCCTTTTCTTCAAGACTATTACTGGTGATTACTGTACCTGAACTTTCTTTGTCTGCCGCCCAATTTATCTCTTTTTCACCCAAATTTATGCTCTTTGTAAAGAAACAAATGATGTAATCTGCAACACAGGATTTTAAATAGAAACTGATTTTGGACACACAGTTATTTATATTAATAGTTTAGAACACTATATTTAACAAAGATCGGTAGTATACCTATATCGAAATGCCAAAGAAAATGTATTTATGTAATGACATGAATGTTCCCCTTTTGAAAATTGTCATTGTTTTTCATGAAATCTTGGTTATTTAATATTTTCAAATATATTTTTGCAAAATGTTTGGCTTCAAGATATAGTTTATATTTGAAGTGTTTGCAATAATATGCTAATTTATTATTGGCTTTAGAGTTCCATTTCTGAATCTTCTGCATAAATTCCTTCCATCTGTGAATGCAAAAAAATTTGATTTGTCCCATGCGAAAATTTTTTTTGGCATCTGATAGTTTTGTTTGTTGAAGATAAGTTTAGTAATTCCTTGTGGAAACTAGAGGTTTTGACTTCAGTTTGGATAGAGAGAACTGTAATATATTGTTCTATTTAGAAAAGTGTCATATTTGCTTTACTTAACTGCAATAGTTCTTTGGTTATGTGAAGCCACTGAAGCACTAGATGCTTGTAAAAAGGAATTGAGTGGCAGTTAATTAATGCCTCATTTGAATTTTAACAACTATGTCAGCAGAAGGTGCACTAAACAGCAAGAGGTGCCCTGAAAGAACAAAATGAGTAAGGTTCAGTGCTGTTAGCTGACAGGTAAGGTGAAATGTTTCTCTGGTTTTCTAATGTTTAGCAACAAATTTCTATTTTGTTTAAGAAATATTAATTGATTTCCAACTTTACACAAGGGTCTCCGTTGGGTGCTGCTGAGAAAAGATAGTAAAGATAAAGTCTCTCGCTTATAGCAGCTTTTAACTAAACAGGAAGAAGAAGGAATTACAAAAGTAACTTACACACCACGGAATATGCTGGGAATCAAAGAATTACAAAGAGAGTGGGGGAATTACTGAAAGAAGAGATCTTTCCCGGATGGGAAAATGAGAAAAGTCTTATAGATGGGACCCTGAAAAAAGAGGAGGGTTACGTAAGTTGATATATCGGCATGAATGTTCCTCCTAAAATTGTTGAAGTATAATTCAATAAATCAAACAGTGAAGCATAAGAGGAAAATAAAAAGACATTTGAGTACAGGCAAGAACTTGGGAAATTTACCACCTATTCTGTCTTTCTGAAAAAATTATACAAGACCTGTTCCCATTCTTAGGAGAAATCATTCAGTGTTTCACCATTAAGTATGATGTTAGCTGTAAGTTTTTTGCAGATGCTCTTTGTCGGGCTAAGGAAATTCCCCTCAATTACTAGTCTGTTAAGAGGTCATAAATAGATGTTGAATTTTGTGAAATACTTTTTCAGTATCAATTGAGATGATCAGATAATCTTTCTTCTTTGTCTGTAAATATGATGGATTACACTGATTGAAGTTTGAATGTTAAGACAGCCTTGCATTTCCAGGACAAATCCCACTTGGAAGTGAGGTATTATTCTTTTTAACTGTTGCTGGATTCCCCATTTATTTTCAATGCTAATTATATCTTACGTGTCCATATATGCCCAGAATGTGGTCAATTTTTGCAAAAGTTACCTAAGTATTTGAAAAAATATGCATTTTTTGTAAGTTCATTAAAATGTTCTATATATGCTCATTATATCATTTGTTAATCACATTGATGAAATCTTCTATACTCTTATAGATTTTTTTGGTGTGTTTTTCTCAATTAAGAGAGAGGTTGAAATCTTCTATCATGATAGTGGATTTGTTTACATTTTCTTCTGTCAGTTTTTGCTTTGTATATTTTGAAGCCATTATAATTTTAAATAGATGAAATATAAAATTACCACATTTTACTGGTGAATAGAACCACCTGTTATTCTGATATCCAATGTAACTCTAGTAATGCTTTTAACCTTGAGGTTCATTTTGTCTGATCTTTATATAGATACAGCACCTTTCTATTTTTTTGAATTTTCTGATGTATTTTTTCCTATCATTTAATTATTTATATTAAGTCAGTATTATTGGGAGTATATTTTTTGTATATATAATAAATACACCATTAGTATATAGTTTAATGGTCTTTGAAAAATGTATATACCTGTGTAAACTTCACAAAATCAAGATATAGGACATGTCTATCATCCCAAAATATTAAAGTCAGTCCTCTGCCATTCCCGTACCTAGATAAACACTGATATTCATTCTGTCACTGTAGTTTTTGGCTTTTCTACAGTTCATATAAGTGGAATCCTGTAGTGTGTACTACTTTGTACTCTTTTGTGTCTGGAATTTTTTTTTTCTCAGCATGTTTTTGAGATCATTCGTATTGTTGCATGTGTCAGTAACTTGTTCCATTTTATTGCTGAGTATTAGTTCATTATATGGATATATCACAATTTCTCTGTTTGCCTATTGATAGGTCTTTAAGTTGTCTTTAGCTATTGGCTATTATGAATAAAGCTTCTATGAACATTCTTGAACAAATCTTTGTGTAAGCATATGTTTTCATTTCTCTGTGAGTAAAATAACCAGGTCATATGGTAGGTGTATGCATAACTTTATTAGAGCCAAAGTGGTTGTACAACTTAACATTCTTACCAGCAATGTATGAGTACCAGTTGCTCTAAACCTTCGCCAAAACTTGATAATTTTAGCCATTCTAGTGGGTGTATAGTGGTATCTTGTCATATTTATAATTTGTGTTTTCCTAATGAATAATGATGTTGAGCATCTTTTTGTGTGCTTATTAGCCATTTACGTATCTTCTTTGATGAAGTATCTACACAAATATTTTGTCCATTTAAAAATTTGCTTGTTTATATTTTTATTATTGAGTTATGAGATTTTTTTGATATATATAATCTGGATATGAGTTCCTTGACAGTGAAATCATTAGCAGATATTTTCATCCAGTCATTGGCTTGACTTTTCACTTTATTAGCAGTGTCTTTAGAAGAGCAGAAGTTTTAAATATTGATAAGTCCAATTTATCAATTTGTTCTTGTTATATTTTGTAATTTTTGTGCCTATCTCAGAAACTATCTACCAAAAAATTATAAAGATTTTCTTTTATGTTCACTCCTAGAAGTTTTATAATTTCAGCTTTTACATTTCTGTCTATTTTTATGTATGATGTATGATAAGAGTTGAGATTCAATTTTTATTTTAAGAATATCCAGTGTCATATCTTTGTTGGCCATTTGTATGTCTTCTTTTGAAAAATGTCCATTCATGTCTTTTGCCCACTTTTTAATGGGATTGTTTGTTTTTCTCTTGATGATTTGTTTGAGTTCCTTGTAGATCCTAGATATTAGTCCTTTGTTGAATGTGTAGTTTGCAAATATTTTCTCCCATTCTGTAGGTTGCCTATTTACTCTATTGATTGTTTCCTTGGCTATATAGAAGGCTTTTAATTGAATCAAGTCCCATTTATTAATTTTTGTTGTTGCTGTGATTGCCTTTGGGGCAATTCACAAATTCTTTGCCTAGGGTGATATCAATGAGAGTTTTTCCAATATTTTCTTCTAGAATTCTTATAGTTTCATGTCTTAGGTTTAAGTCTGTTACCTATCATGAATTAATTTTTGTGAGAGGTGCATATTTTTTCAGTCTTCTGCATGTGGCTGTCCAATTTTCCCAGCACCATTTATTTAATAGGGATTCTTTACTACAGTGTATGTTTTTGTCTGCTTTGTCCTAGATGAAATGACAATATGAGGCTGGTTTTATATCTGGGTTTACCGTTCTGATCCATAGGTCTATGTCTCTGTTTTTGTGCCAGTATCATGCTCTTTTGGTTACTATACCCTTGTAGTATAGCTGGAAGTCTGGTAAAGTGATGCCTCCTGATTTCTTCTTATTCCTTAAGGTTGCTTTGACTATTCAGGGTCTTTTCTTGGTCCATATGTATTGAAGAACTATTTTTACTAGATCTGCAAAAAGTGACATTGGTCTTTTAATGGGGATTACATTGAATCTGTAGATCACTTTGGGTAATATAGACATTTCAACAGTGTTGATTCTGCTGATCCATGTGCATGATATGTTTATCCATCTGTTTACATCCTCTGCAATTTCCTTCCTCAGTGTTTCGTAGTTCTCCCAGTAGAGGCCTTTCACTTCCTTAGTTAAATATATTCCTAGGTATTTTATTTTCTTTGTTGCTACTGTGAAAGGTATTGAATCTCTGATAGGACTCTTAGCTTGACTGTTTTGGTGTATATGAGTGCTACTGATTTGTGTACATTGATTAGGAACCTGGAATGTTTTCTGAATTTTTTTTTATTAATTCCAGGAGTCTCTTGACAGAATCTTTGGGGTTTTCTAGATATAAGATCATATCATCAGCAAAGAGTGATAGTTTCACCTCTTCTTTCCCCATTTTGATACTCTTGATTTCCTGCTTTTATCTGATTGCTCTGGTTGGGATTTCCAGCTCTAAGTTGAATAGAAATGGTGATGTTGGGGGTCACCTTGTCTGGTTCCAGTTCTAAGTGGGAATGCTTTCAATTTTTCCTCATTCAATATGATGTTGGCTGTGGGTTTGTCATATATGGCTTTTATAATTTTGAGGTAAGTTGTATCTATGCCTATTTTGTTAAGTGTTTTACTCATAGAAGGGTACTGGATTTTGTCAAATGCATTTTCTGCATCTAATGAGAGGATCATGTGGTCTTTGTTTTTGCTTCTATTTATGTGGTGAATTACATTTATAGATTTGCATATGTTGAACCATCCTTGCATCTCTGGGATGAAGCCTACTTGGTTATGGTGAATGATTTTTTTGATGTGCACCTGAATTCAGTTTGCTAGGATTTTATTGAGAATTTTTGCATCTATATTCATAAGGGATATTGGTATATAGTTTTCTTTTGTGTGTGTGTCCTTTCCTGGCTTTGGTATCAAGGTGATATTGGCTTTGTAAAATGAATTGGGGAGGATTCCTTCCTTCTCTGTGTTATGAAATAATTTCTGCAGTGCAGGTACCAGCTCTTCTTTGAGGGTGTGGTAAAATTCAGACCCTCACCCTTTATCAGAGGGTCTGGTAAATTTCAGACTTTGAAACCATCTGGTCCAGGACTTTTTTTTGTTGGAAATTTTTTATTGCTGCTTCAATTTTGATACTTGATATTTATCTGTTCAAGAATTCTATTTCTTCTTGATTAAGTCTAGTGACGCTGTGTGCCTCTAAGAATTTGTCCGTTTCCTCCATGTATTCAAGTTTATGCGCATAGAGAATTTTACAGCATGCAGAGATGATATTTTGTATTTCCATGGTATGAGTTGTGATTTCTCCTTCTTTATTTCTGATTGAGCTTATTAGGGTCTTTTCTTTTCTGCTTGTGGTTAATCTAACAAGAGGCCTGTCAATTTTATTTATCTTTTCATAGAACCAACCTTTTGTCTCATTAATCTATATTTTGTTATCGATCTCATTTAGTTCTGCTCTGATCTTGGTTATTTCTTTTCTTCTACTGGGTGTGGGATTGGTTTGCTCTTCCTTTTCCAGTTCCTTGAGATGATTCATTAAATTATTGATTTGTGATCTTTCTGTCTTTTGGATGTAGGCATTTAGGGCTATGAATTTTCCTCTCAGGATTGCTTTAGCTGTATCACACAGATTTTGAAACTTGTGTCCCCTTTATCATTTAGTTTGAAGAATCTTTTGATTTCCATCTTAATTTCCTCCTTGACCCAATAATCATTCAGCAGTAGGTTGTTTAGTTTCCATGACTTTGTGTGTAGATAAGTGTTTCTGTTGGAGTTGATTTCTAATTGTATTCTTCTGTGGTCTGAGAAGATACATGGTATAATTTCTTTTCTTTTTTTTAAATTTGTTGAGACATGTTTTGTGGCCTACGATGTGATCAATATTAGGGAATATTGCATGAGCTGATGAGAAGAACATATATTCAGTAGTTTTTGGGTAGAATGTTCTATAGGTGTCTGCCAGGCCCATTTGTTCTAGAGTACTGTTTCAATCCATTGTTTCTTTGTTAATTTTCTTTTGGAGGATCTGTCCCACTCTGTCAATGGGGTTTTGAAGTTCCTGGCTATTGCAGTGCTGCTGTTTCTTGTTTTGTTTAGATCAAGTAGGATTTGCTTTATGTATCTGGGTTCTCCTGTGTTAGGTGCATGAATATTTAGAATATGTTATCTGATGTGAGAATGGCTACACCTGCTTTATTTTTGTTTCCATTTGCATGGAATATTGTTTTCCATCCCTTCATCTTGAGTCTGAGTGAGTCCTTGTGGGTTAGATGTGCTTCTTGGAGACAGCAGATGTTTGGCCTGTGTTTTTTAATCTACTCAGCCAGGCTATGTATCTTGAGTGGGGAGTTCAAACCATTCACATTTTTGGAAAGAATTGATAAGTGGGGTGGATTTCTGTTTATCCTGTTGAGTAGAACTTATTGTTCTGTTTTACCTCTTGAGCCACTGTGGTATCTGGGCTCTTACCTTTATCTTTAGGATGGTTTTACACTGGTGGGTGTCTTTTGTGTTGATCCATGTATAATGCAGTTGTGAGTACTTCTTACGGTGCAGGTCTGATCTTGACAAATTCCCTCAGTGTTTGTTTGTCTGAAAAGTTCTTTATTTCTCTCTCATATAAGAAACTTAGTTTTTCAGTACACAAAATTCTAGGTTGGCCATTATTCCGTTTGTGAAGACTGAGAATGGGGCCTCAATCCCTTCTGGCTTGTAAGGTCTCAGTTGAGAAGTCTGCAGTTATTCTGCTAGGTTTTCCTTTGTAAGTTACCTGATTTTTGCCTTGCTGCTCATAAGAGTGCCTCTTTCGTGTTTACTTTGGCAAGTGTAATGATTATGTGTCATGGTGATTAACTGTGTGCAATGAATCTCTCAGGAGTCCTTTAAACTTCTTTATCTGGATATTTAGATTTCTTGCAAGGCCAGGTAAATTTTCCTCCATTATTTGTTCAAATAGATTTTCCAACTCTTATGTGTTTTCTTCTTTGCCTCCAGGGATGCCTCTGATTCTTATGTTTGGCCTCTCTTACATAATCCCACATTTCTTGTAGGCTTTGTTCATTCCTCTTATTTCTCTGTTCTTTCTCTTTGACTGACTTGTTTAGCTCAAAGGTGTTATCTTCAAGCTCTGAGATTCTTTCGTCTTCCTGATCTAGCCTATTAAGCCTTCTCACTGTGTTATGTAAATCCTTGAGTGAAATTTTCATTTCCAGAAGGTTTTTTTTTTGTTTTTCTTTATTAATTTGATTTCTCTAGAGAAATTTTCATTTATTTCCTGCATTGTTTTTGTGACTTCTTTGTGTTGGGTTTCTATTTTCTCTTGTATTTCTATTGAGCTTGCAATCCATACTCGAAATTCTTCATCTGTCATTTTAATCTTTTCATTTAGGTTGGTATCCATTGGTAAGGAGTTATTGTTTTCTTTTGGGGGTGTCCTTTAGCTTTGATTTTTCATATTTCTGGATTTCTTTCACTGGTTCCTTCTCATCAGGTCTCTTGATCGAGAGCTGAGGGTGCTAGGGCTGGCTGATGGACCTGTCTCTGAGATCCTGAAGATTGGTCCTTAAGCATGCTGGGGAGAGGAGCGCTGATCCTGAGTTGCCTTTGGGGTTCTTTAGCAGGTTTTATGAACCTCTTAGATTATGGTGCTGCATTGGTTCTGCTCTGAGTTGCAGGCTTGACCAGGAACACGGCCCTACTGCAGAGAAACAGGCTTCTCAGCATTGAGCATTCTTGCGGTTGCTATGTGGGGGTAGGGGCCGTGAGCTCCCTGCACAAGTCTTGTGTCCTAGGGGCAATGGGTCTTTCCTGCCTATCCAAGCCACCAGTGGGTGGTCCTGTGAAATGCTTCTGCAGTGGCTCTGCTCTCAGTGGCACACTCAGCTGGGAATTAACTCCTGCCTCAGAGAAACAGGTTTCTTAGCACAGAGCACTCTCATGGTTGCTATGGGGTGAGGGGGCCATGGTCTCCCTGCACCGCTGTCATGTCCTGGGGGCACTGGGTCCTGTCCACCTATCCAAGCCACCAGCGGGTGATCCATTGATATACCACTGTCACAGCTCTTTTCTTAGTGGTAGACTCAGCTGGGAACACACCCTGGCTGCAGAGAAACTATCTTCTTAGCACAGAGCACTCTTGCAGTTGTTATGGGGGGTGGGTGGAAGGGCCATGGCTACAAGCTGGCTTGAGACAAAATTACTTTTTGTGGTGCCAGGAATGGAGGAGGTGTCTAAGTGTAAGAATGCCAGCTCTCTGTTCTCTCATGGCAGTCTTCCAGGGAGTGAGGGTTTTGCTTCCTGTTGTTCAACAGAGTCACCCACGTGGGGGAGGGGAGCCCCCCTTACCCTTTCACTGGGCTCCAGGCCTCTCTGGATATGGTCTGCACCACTGAGCTCAATTCTCTCTCTTTCTGTTTCTCAGCTTCACAGCCCTTTTTGCTGGGGTCCCTGGACATCTCTACTGACTCTCCCTGCGATTCACACCTGAGCTGCAATTGTTCTCTGCTCTCCTCAGTCCAACCTTCTCCCTTCAGCCAGGAGAGTAAGATAAGCTATTTCCCTAGTCAGCCACCTTCAATTTTTGGTAGATTTCTTAGGATGTTCTGCATACATTATCATATCACCTGGGAATAATTACAATTTTACTTTTTGGTTACAATTTTTGTGACCTTTTTTTTTTTGCCTTATTTCACCTAGTAGGTCCTGAGATTAATATTGAATGGTGATGTGAGTAGACATCCTCATCTTGTTTCTGATTTAAGAGAAGTACTCATTGTTTAATTATTAGATATATAATTAGTTGTAGGTTCATAATTCTTCATATTCAATTCCATTGTCAGAGAACATACTTTGTATGATTTTAATTCCTCTAAGTTATTTAAATTTGTTTTGTGTCCCCATATATGGTCCATCCTTGTGTATATTTTATGTGAATTTGAAAGGAATATAACTTTTGCTGGTTTTTAGAGGAGCTTTTAAAAACTCCCAACTAGAAGGGGATAGGATCAAGAGAGCTGACTAGATACAGGTAGTGTGTGACTCTTCCATGAAGAGGAACCAGAATAGTAAGCAGATTCTGACATTTTGAACAGATCATCTAGGAGAGAATGTTAAGATTCTCCAGGGAAGTGATGGGAAGCACCAAAAGTGGATAAGGAAAGGGTTCAGGGCAACTTGCCTAGTTAGGGGCTGGCTAACAGCCAGGAGAAACTCCTGAATGTGGTGAAACAGTAAGACAGGTCCCCAGGGTTCCACTCTCTGAAATGAGATTTTACAATCTTGACTACAAGAGAATCCCGCAGCCCATTCTTACATATGTTGGGCCTAACATATGGAGCTGATTGGAGATTGTACAGAGACGTTGTTCCAGAAAGGGAACTCATGCAGAATTCCATAGGCACTCGAGCCTAGTGAAGTTTGAGGTGGGTGCCATTCTGAAAGCCTAGATTACAGGGAACCATGGGCATGCCTGCAACCACTATGTGGCTCCAAGGGAGGATAGAAGAGCCAAGGTGCTCCCACACACCTCTAGGAAGGTCTCTCTACTGCCCTGCTATGGGCTGCATTTGAGACTGAGATGCAAGTGGACAGCATTTTCCACAGTTTTTTGCCCATGCTGCCTGCCTGGGTGGGGCCTCAGTCTTTCTGGCTGCAGGTCTGAGGTGCCATTTTGAGGGTTTGACACTGGCCTGTGCTCCACTTTGGGGCTGGGTTTAGGCTTGATGTGGCTGCAACCTACACCTGGCTGGAGAGAGGTAGAGAAACCAGGCTTCCCAGCACACATCTGGGATAGTGCTGGCTGCTGTAGGACTGAGCCTTGAGCAAACTGCATTCCCCACAGTTTCTTGCCAGGGCAGCCTGCCTGAAAAGGTGCCTTCCCTCTCTGGTTACAGGCCTAGTGCACCATTCTGGGAGTTTGAAGCTGGACAGCACCCTGCTCTTTGGCTGAATTTGAGCTGATATAGTCCTGCACAGCTGAGCTACAGCTCTCCTACAAACACCTAGGACAAGTCCCACTGTCCTGCTAAAGGCCACTGTGGGGTGGAGTTGTGAGCATATGGCACTCCCCCTCACATCTTGCATAGGCTGTTTGCCTGGAAGGGTACGTATCCTCTCTGGTCATATGCCCAAGGTATTAGTTTGGGAGTCTAAAGCTGGGAAGTCCCTGCCCTAAGGCTAAATTCTGGCTAATGCAACCGTAGCCACACCCAGCTGAGGAGGGAGAGGGGAGCCCAAGCTCTCCTACCTACTCCTAGGACAACTCCCACTGCCCTGCTAAAAGTTGCAGTGAGACAGAGATGAAAATAGACAGCACTTCACCCAGCATTTTGCCCATGCTGTTTGCCTAGAAGAGGCCCCACCCTCTCAAGTCAAAGGACCAGTGTGCCATTTTGGGAGTTTAAAGCTGGGAAGCCCAAGAAAGGACATGAAGATGGAGACCTCCCCTCCTCCAATTACCCAATGCTGTAGACATAGCCACTTCTTCCCCAAAGCATGAGATTTTGTGCAGGTGAGCTGCAGGATGGGCAGTCCTAGGCTTGCAGGAGGATATACCCCAATAGTACTCTGCTCACTTCACCAGGGTTCTGCACAGAAAGGCAGTGTTTTTGCAGCTTTCCCAACCTGGGAATCTCAGCCCCTGGATATCTACATCACTGGATCCACAGCCAATGCCCCCCAGCATCCACTCAGACTACAGCAGCCTTGGGGGAACAGAGGGTTCCAGGGGGACTGTTGGCCTCCCATAGCTTGGGCTTTCAGGGCAGACTGAATAGGACAGTGAAGCATGTCAGAGTGCCCCTTAGGACAAAGGGGATGGGGGAACTAGCTTCCCAACATTTGGGGCCTTCTCGTCTTCCCCCACTCCTCCACCCACTGCTGCTGAGGCAACCGTGGCTGTTTCTGCTCTAGACCAGTGAGCATTTACAGGGGATGATTAAGCCAGAGCAATTTGGAGTGGCTACCCTGCCTCTGACAGAGTGCCAATCACACCCAGATTCCATGGAGTTTGGGGTTCACACCTTTTTCTCTAAAAAGCTGCAGCAAGCCCTTTTGTGCTCTGCAAGGATGAAAACTATCACCTCCCCTCAGGGAGGGTGGGACTAGCAGTCCTTTCCCCAAGATGCATGTCTTTGGGAGGAGCTTACCCAACCACACCTCCCCCACTACAGCATTTCAGCCAGAGCCCACAGCCAGTCTGGTATCCCTGAACACAGTGGGTTGAACTGCCTCCATCATCTCTGCTTCAGCTGGGACAGGGTGGGAGCTGGAAACCTGAGCACTTTTGTGCCCCCGGAGGATAGAGACTGCTGTCATGCTGTCATTGCCAAGAGAGGGAGGTGTGAGTGGCTTATGTGTCCCACAGTTGGCTGCCTCTACTAATCTCATCCCACTTGTCCTGTCCCAGGCTCACAGTGCATCTGCCCTTCTCCTGCCTGAGCATTCTTCTGGAGTAGGACATCACCCCAACCCTGTCTATCACAGTCAGTGCCTGAACTCCTCAAGGGAGGCTTGAGAGCAAGTTTGCCACCCCAGTCTTGGTCTGGTCCCCCCAGGACTCAAGCACGCCCTCCAGGGGCCAAGGAACTGGAGATTACCTAACCTAGTCCACCACCACAGTTCTGAGACAACCATATAAAGTATGAAAATAGAAGAGTACCCGATTCTAGGAATTACTACCCAAATTCTTAGTAAAAGTCAACCCCTTGGCCTTAAATATTCCTCCCTCCAATTAATAAGACTACAAAAGATCTAAAATCACTTCCTCCCAGTGCAGTTGCTCTCTTTTGAGCCTGCCTGCTCTCCTCTCTGAGAGTGTATGTTCACTTTCAATAAGCTGTCACTTGCTTGGCTTGTGTGGTGTGCCCTGAAATTCTTTTCCCAGCAAACACCAAGAACTTGGAAAAACCTCCACTTGGCGGTGGTAAAAATACTGGCCTCATGGAATGGGTCAGAAAGAATTCCCTTCTCCTTGATTTTTTGAACAGTTTCAGGAGGATTGGTATTAGTTCTTCATTGTACGTTTGGTAGAATTTGACAATAAATCCATTTGGTCCTGGGCTTTTGTTTATAGGGACATTTTTTATTACTGATTCAATCTTGCTACTTGTTATTGGTCTGTTTGGGTTTTCTATTTCTTTCTGGCTTAATCTTGGGAGGTTATGTTTCCAGAAATTTATACATTTCCTCTAGGTTTTCTGGTTTGTGGGTGTAGAGATGTTCATAGTAGTCTCTGATGATCTTTTGTATTTCTGTGGTGTTGTTATAGTTGCAATTTGAAATCAAATTCTTCATTTTTATTGATTTTGTTTATTTGGGTCTTTTTTTTTCTTGTTTGTTCTAGCTAGATTTATTAATTTTGTTTATTTTTTGAAGAACCAACTTTTAATTTTGTGGATCCTTTGTATTTTTTTTTTTAGTCTCTATTTCATTTGGTTCTACCCTGACATTTGTTATTTATTTTCTGCTAATTTTGGGTTTGGTTTGGTCATGATTTTCTAATTCCTTGTGGTGTATTGTTAGATTGTTAATTTGTAAACTTTCTACTTTTTTGATGTAGGCATTCAATGCTATAAACTTCCCTCTTAGTACTCCTTTTACTGTATCCCACAGGTTTTTGTATGTTGTGTTTCTAATTTCATTTGTTTCAGAAATTTTCTAATTTCTGTCTTGATTTTTTCATTGACTCAATGGTCATTCAGGAGCATGTTGTTTAATTTTCATGTATTTGTATAGTTACTGACATTCCTCTTGGTATTGATTTCTAGTTTTATTTCACTGTGGTCTGAGAAGATACTTGATATAATTCAGTTTTTAAAAATTTTTTGAGATGTTTTGTGGGTATTTTTAGAAATGGTGGGTATTTTTAGAAATGCAGGAAGTCAACTGGGAAGATGCTTTCCTGGAGAGGCACCAGGAGGCCCTATTTATTCCACTTCACTGGTATGTTTTACATAGGTTGTGAGTGGCAGCATGCATATCATATATTCATCATTCCTTGTCTAGGATCTGGGACATTGGTCAATTAAGTAGAAGAAACTAGGTCGTAGGGAACAAGGCGGGGAAGGTGTAGGAATCTACTTTCAGAAATTCAAAAGCATAGGATTAAGGAATACTGTTAGGTTGAACCATATGAATATGATTATATTTGATGTTTTTTCTCTAATATTTTATTATAAAAATTGCAAATATATACCAAAATTGAAAGAATTTTTGGGGGTTGAGTGTTCAATCATTTTTTAACTACAATACAGGAATTTTATTTTGTTTACCTAGTACACATTGACCAGGTAAGCTTAGGCTGAGGGCCAGGGTACTTTGTTCTTTGGCCTCTTGAACACTACAAACTGAAGTATCACAGCCAGACCTATCGATATGACTGATTATGGAAAGTACAGAGAGTGGTTATAGATGAGATCCTGATGCATAGCATGAAAAAGCTATCCAAATACATTTCATCCATTGTCATTATAAACCCAGGTAATAAAAATGCTTCATAAACAACAAAATACAAACAGCAAAAAAACCTGATTGTTTTGAGTGTGAATATATGTTTGCTTATTTAGAAGTTCTGCAACTTTTATGAAAAAGGCTTTAGCAGATCATTATTTTAGACTTTTCTTCATATTTGCATAGATCATATTTTCTGATTATTTTTACTTGTGAAAAAGGGATTCCTGAAGGACGCACTATACAGGCGAACAATGAAATGGTAACTGATTTGAATGTAAAATAATTTCTTATGATTTTCCCATGCTGCTAGATATGATTCAGTTTGGAGATTTTGAGCCCACAAAAGAAGGCTTTTTTATATCTCCCTAGTCTATTGATGTTCCACATTAGTCAGTATTCTTTAAATCAATTGGATTATTTTTTATGCCTGCCTAAAAATGGCTTCTTGAGAACCATAATAATAATTGAACTATGACAGATATCTTGATTAAAAAACAAAAACAAAAACAAAGAAAAAGTCACCCAGCTCTAGGTCATGTTGTTGTTTTCTGTGAAAAGGACTGGGTATAAAACAGTTAAGTCACTTTTTTCTTGAAATATTACTAGGTTATTTAAAATAATTACAGCAACATTTATGGAAAACTGTTGGCATTTCAAGCTTATGAAATTGATTTTTAAATGTGCATAGAATATAATGCCTTAGTTCCTAAGGCTACAAGCATTGAACTAAAACTAATAACTGCAAGCTACCTGGTGCCACATCTGACAAATTGTGATTTGCTGCAATAACTTAAGTGTTTGGACAAACTTGCTGCAACTATATATATATATTTTTGTGTGTGTGCACACACACATGCACACTTCAATTTGGATGTTTTTCTTTCAATTCTTAAGGATCAAAATTTTAATCTTAAAGATTAAAAGGAGAGGTATGAATGATAAGCATTTTATAGAAAATTATATAAATATGTATACACACATATATATGTATATACATATACATGTGATTTTTACTGTATATAAATTAAAAATGGCTTGTAAAATTATTTTATAATTAATTTTTTACCCTGTGGCTGCCAAATGCAACATGAGACTTTGTACATTTCAAAAGTTATTTTTTTGGACACCCATGAGAGAGTTAGAAAAGAACTCTGAAGGCCATTAATTTTAAGTATGAGCACAAAGTTATGCTATGTATTAATCTTCTGTATCATTTTTCTTATCAAACTTATATTATCAGAGAGTATAGAATAGAATTTTTTTTTTATCTTTCTTTTGCTCTATGTACCAGGCAGGTGGCTGACTCTTGATCTCAAAATATGTCATTTTCTGTGATGAGTAACTATTGAGTTTTTTTTTTCTGAGATGTAATTGGAAATTTAGCACCTTCTTCCACAAAAGACTTTCTCAATATAGCACTTGCTTTTATCTGCTGTGGAGAGCTAGGCTGAAATCTGAGGGAAATAAGAGCTTTCCATCTATTGACTTATGTTTTCGATTGGCACTATAAGGTTCAAAACTTTTGTTTTAGTTCTTCATATTATTGTTAGTATCAGTGCATTGGACTCCTCTTTTGCCTTGTATGAATAATGTCTTCAGTGGATTTCGTATTGAAACATTTGTTTATATGGTAAATACATTTGTTTCCCTTTTAGTTACTAGATCATTTGAAATTGATGCCTGTGAAGGATCCAGGTAGTTTGCTTTTGGTTCACACACCCTGAGGTCTGTGGGAATTAGATATTATTAAGGGGCATGGTCGTTACCATATGGCCCTCTGTGCATTCATGACCAGTCTGAAAATTTGTTTTAAGACTGTTGAAGATGTTTTCAGTGATGTTTAAAAGGGACAGACGGTTGAATTGTTCCTTTTTGAGCGGTATTTACAGATCTCCTATTGGACCATCCTGTCCTCAGCATGATTTTGAAAAAGCATTTATCACCAGCTAATATTTTATGCAGCAATGTTCTACATAATCCAGAAAATTCTTAAACATTGACTCTACTTTCTAGGATCTTAATGATATCATTTCAGGTGACCTCTCAGAGACTAAATTTTCTTCAATATGGTTAGTCTTACAGATGAAATCTAAGATGCCTCTAAGACCCTAGGTATTTTACAGTTGTTTCTAGGGACAATCTGAATTCACATTGTAGGTAGGCTAGAAGCCTGTTCATAGTTTTCTTGGATTCTGGGGATCTACATAAAGGCCTCTTTATATGTAACTCTTGAGTCATTTCATCCCTGGAATTCCTTCTCTGGAAGGAGATGAAGTTGGGGAAGTTTGTAGTCTTTTCCCTCTGCATGTTCCACCACTATAGCCTATGTTCTCCTTATTCCTAGCTCCTCTCCTCTTTTATTCTTCTTTGTTCCCCTCATTTTTAGCCTCTCATTTTTTTCTTTATACTTACCCTGGGATATTAGATGGGTAGATGCCAAATAGTTCATTATATCACTTCTATGAGTTGTTTTCATCACTGATACTCTTCTTTTAGAGAGAATAAAAATGAAACAATATTTCTAGTGAGTAGACCAATGCAATCAACTTAGCTGGTATAGGCAAGCCCTACTTTGAGTAATAGATGTGAACTAACGTAATCTTAGAGCATGTGTACTAGAAGAGCTATTAGACAGTTTCCTCTAATAATTCACATAATTTCACAAATTATGCATGGAGATTGAGGCCTTGCCTTGGGTGACACAATGAATTTGAGGCAGAAGTTATCTGAATTTATAAATTCCCTTCCATTCATAATTGACAATCTAGAATGGGCCCACATACAATTTTTAGATCCTGGTCAATGGTCACATTTTAATGAGCTAAATTGGAGAGCTAAATCTCAACATTGCTTTTGGACCAGCTAACTGGAAATAAGTACCATGTAGCCCTGTGCAAAGTGGACCACTTTGTGCCTTCATATTAATCTCTGCCCATGTTGATTCCAATCACGTGGATAAGATGAGAAGGATGTCTAAGGAAGTGAATGTGTTATGAGATCAATTAGTTAAAGTTACAAATGCCCCATGATTAACTATAAAGCATGTAGTCAAAGAGATTACAGTAGAGATACAGTGTCTGTATATGGTAGTGTATTTTTCTCTGAGAGTAGAAAAGGAGTTTCTTTCCCCTCTTTTGATTTTACCTTATAAAACTTTTGCTGATACTTTGCCATACAATGGTATATGGTTTTCTTTATTAGTATATCTGAAGATGGGTTCTTGGTTAAGGAATTAGCTACATGCATTTGATTCCTAGGCTGTTAACTTCTACTTCTCAACCCTATTGAAGACATTGGCTAATAATAAAAAAATGAGTTATTTATAAGTAAATTCATGCCTCAAATGCCCACACTTCATAGCCAAATTATATTTGCCTATAAGCCTAAGTGAATTGTTTATTTATATTTATGAAAGTGTTTAATAAAACCATGAAAGTATAAAAAAAGATGCCAATTGTAGGTCTGCAATTTATTTCTATTTGATCTGTATAAACTCTGGAGTGTATACTTCTCATAAACCTTGCTTAAAAATAGTTTTATGTTAGTTCAACGTCCAAAAGCTTCATTGAAGAGATATGTTTTAAGGACTGGTAAGTAGGTCACCCTACAGGGGGGCAGTGGTGAATGAGGACATGTGGGGTCAGTTTCAAAAAGCAGCAGGGTCAGCTCCTTTCCTCCTCATTTAGCCTGTGATGACACATGGATTTGAATGTACCAAGCCAGGGGGTCAGCAGATGCCTCATCGTCTCTCTCTGAGCACTCTGGTCATACTAGTTCATCATCTGTCCATCACTTACCCTTTCTCAGCTTGGCTGTCCACCTGACTCATCAGAAGGCACTCAGCAGCAAAACTGCAAACTTCACTAAGATGCTAACAATGTTCCTTCTTCTCTCAAAAACAGTGAACTGTTTTCATTTTTGGGATTGATCCAAGTCCTCCTCACAACCAAGTGCAGAGCATCCACATTCAATTTACTCAGTACAACATACTGACCTTCAATGTGTACCTTATAAAAAAATAAAGAAACTTTAATGAGGGCCCAAGAAAGGACAGGACTGCTCGAAGGCCATTGCCAGTAATAGCCTGGCTTTTTAAGGCCATTTCTTTCTCATCTAGGTTACAAGCTTTTAGCTTTTTAAAAATATATGTGCTGACTCTTGGAAGAGATGGTAAAAAAATATCCTCCCTCTTAAGAAAAAGGCAGTGGTTAAAAGACTATATATTTCCGTTTTTTTAGACTATGTGACACTCACTAGTTACTTAGAATCTCACTTATTTAATAATGTTTCTTACTGGTAAATTTTAGTTAAATTTCACTTTACTGTTCTCATTTTTATTCTTATATTTAGCTTTAGAAGTAGAAATTGAAACAGGAAGATCATGGTTTAAAATGCTTTCCCCCCTAAAATGGAAATATCTTTTTATTAAAATAAAATAAAGATTAGGATGCTACTTAATTGTTTTCCAAAAAGTTAGTAACAACTTAGACTATTACCAACAGTATATGAAAATACCTGTTTCTCTATATCTTACCCATATTTAACATTTTTGTCAATTTCATAGGCAACTAATAAGAACATCATTTGCAACGACTCAGAGACGTGAGGCAACACAGCACAATCTTAATATGTTGAGGTGCAGTTAGAACAGAAAGAATGTGCAGAGCTGACAGGAGATGAGGTTAGATATGGGAAGGAACCAGATGGTTCGGGGGGGGGTGTGGTATGTGTGCACGCATGATGCTGTACCAAGGATTTGGACCATGTCCTGAGAAATAGAAAAACTATAGAAGGGTTTTACAGAATGGAGTTGTGTGATCTTTTTAAGAGTCATTTTGGCAGTTTTTTGCAGGGTGCTTCCAGATTGGAGACAGAAAGAACTCTTAGGAAACTATTATTATATTCCAGATAGAAGATAATGAGAATCTGAATCAAGTCAGTACTTTGGGGATGGAGAACAAAACACAGTTGTTAGAATTAAGATACAGTAGACACATTGCCCGTGGGTGTTTCTTCTAAACTCATTTTGTCTAGATTTCAGATTTGAGTGTCTGAGGAGATGGTGATGCTGTTAACCTGGAGAAAATACAAGAAAAGATCAGGGTTGAGGGGAAAGTTAATAAGCTCAATTTTATATAGGTAGAGTTTCAGGGGGCACAAGGAACACTTAAATTGAGAGGCCTAGAAGATAGGAAGACACTTGGGTATGGAACTCTGGAGAGAGCTCTCCTGCATCTGGGTTGGCCACACCTAGGCTGTAGTAAGTGCCGCCTGCTGGATGAGATCAACAGGACAATGCGTCTACTGAGAAGAAAATGAGCCAGACTGGAACCTCGAGGAGTACAAAATTCAAGGAGCAGACAGATGAAAAACAGTCCAAAGAATGAATGCTTGGAAAATTACTTATTTGAAAAATGACAATGGACATTATATTAAAAAGTGTGTGCTGTAGCATATTACGTATAAATTAAATTTTATATATATACATATATAGTGAGTATTGGTTTTTCCTTTAGATCTGGACCCATTTATTAGTTTATTCTCATACCAAAATCCTGAATGATTACAGTCCCAGTAAAGATAACATTCTTGTTAGAACTTGAGTTACAAATCACAATTCATGATTAGATAATTATGAGTGATTGAAAAGCAAAACATTGTTACATGTAGAAAGTGCCTTCACTCCATGCTGAGGTCCTTGCCAAAGTTGAGACAGTGTCCCTTGTTGCAGGACCTGACTCCCTTAAAACTCAATGTTAACAGTGCACTTGCCCCCCGGAGTGGTGCACTCCTGAGGCTTTGTTGGCTGTTAGAGATCTTTTGTTCACCCTTCATGTGGAGGCTGGGGTAAATAATGGGAAGCCTACATGTGGACAAGCAAGAGTCCTCTGGACAGGACAGAAGCAAAAACAACCTAAAGGGCATGCTCTTTTGATAGTGCTCCCATGTCAAACTATTGTCATGGGAGTAGCAAAGTCAAACTATTAAGTCAGTCAGGGAAAAAGTGGCTCAGGGAAGAGTTGAATTACTTTGGTGAAGCTAGGGCTAATTGCCTTTGTGGATACATATATGTGTGTGTGTGTGTGTGTATTTCATTCAAGCTAGGTGGCTTGGTAAACATTTCTTAAGCCTTTTCTTCACAAATTTGTTACAATTTCCAATTTCTATTTGGCAGAAGAAAACACCAAGAGAGTTTCTATTGCAGGATTTCCATTTACTATAACTAGTGAGAAACATGCCTGTTTCTTTTTTGATTGTGAGCTCTTCAAGGACAGGGATTGTGTCTTGTGTCTTCCATGCATATTGTAGAAACTAAACTCTGTTCTTAAGATGATACATTGCAACTGGACTTTGCTATTCAATTTCCTCTACATTTGCTTATACAAACATTAATAGTTTGGGTATTTGAATGATATATGCATAATGAATTTGTTTTTAATGCATATATAGCTCTTCAAACAGATATAATAGAAAATCCCTTATTAAAGAACTATATGTTTCTTTGAAAGAAAAGCCTATTGGGGTCTAATTGCTTTTTTTTGTAAATTACCTCAAAATTATAAATTGAATAAAAATATTTGAAATTGGACTAAGTTTTCTATTATTCCATTAGGTTTAGTAATTGAGCAATATGATAAAAGAATTATCACATCTACTAGAACTTTCCCCTATGAAGTTTCCTATAAACTTAATAACAAAAAAGAAAGAAAAAATAAAAGAAAGAAACCAACCAGGTCTAAGGAGAATCAGAGTGGATGCTGAGGAAATATCTATTTCCAGTTCTGCCACCAAATTATTATTATTTTTTAGCCTTATTAGTCCTTATATTGTATGATATTCAAAGTCGTAGAAATATCAGACATATTCTTAGAACATGAATTCTTAGACTCCAAGGCAACATTAAAATTCTATGCTATTAAATCTGAACATTCCTAAGAAATTGGTTGAAGGCATTAATTATTTCTAAGGATCTTGTGGTATATTGAAAAAAGAGGTTTAAAAAATACTACTGTGGTAGATTGATTTTAAAAAATGCCCTCAATTTTCTGCCCTTCCCTGTCGCCACACCTTTTACAATGTGACGTTTCATCAAAGAGTGGAGTCTATTCCCCTACCCCTTCAATCCGGACTGGCCTTGTGACTTTGGTGAATTTGTGTTGTGGTGGTGTGCCATCTCCGAGCCTAGACCTCAAGAAGTCTTGCCTTCTGCTCCCTCTTCTGGGATCCTGCTACCATAGGTTAGTCGAGCGGAGTGGGAGAGACCAGTTTTCCCAGATAAGATTATCCTAGAACAGCCTATCCCCATTTGACCTGCCAGCAGACACACTGTTGAGCCCTATTGAGCCCAGCTTAAAGCAGCAGAATCGCACAGTCAACCTACTGAGCACAAATGATTATTGTATGTTATTATGCTACTGAGATTTTGTGATGGTTATTTTTATTTTACAGACAGTAATATTTTTATAAAGATAAGTTAGAATGAAAATTATAATAATGTATATCTTTTATGATTTGGGGGGACCTTGGGCAACCTAACAGAATAACATGAAGTGGAGCCCAGGAGTTCTCTTTCTAATTGTAGATTGTGTGTTTCTATCTATTCTGGTATCCAAATGATTTAATATATTGAATATTTCCTTTGAAATAAAAATTATACTGCCCATTATTGAATATTCTTAAAAAAGTTGCAAACTAATTGATACAGTTCATGTTTTAGGCAATTTCATTTATTTCAAAAATCTGAATATGCATATTGTAATATTGAGGTTGCAAACTGAAATGCCTGTAGAGGCTAGACATGCAACACAACTGAGTCAGTGATGTTTGGTATAAAATCTAGGCGGCAGGAGGGAATGGGCGCAGTGAAGGATACATTTCCAATCCAAAGGCAATAAATTCAAAATTTAAAGAACATTGTGCCAGCCAAACAAGACATATGTGAGGGTCAGCTCAGTCCATAGGTTTCTAGCTTGTAACCTCTATTCTAAAATTTTGATTTATGACTTATGTTCAAGGGTTAGCTCAAGCTTTAGATTTGAGGCTGAATTTTGTAATTAGAAGAGAATAAAGGAAGGATGAGATGTTTTATGTCCTTCACCTCCTCCATCTATCTGTCTTCCAGTAGTATTTAGTACATACTACATTGGTTCCAGCATCCTTCCACTTTATTTCCTATCTAGATGTAATGGGGCAAAGATAACCGTTCTGGAAAGTAAGTAAAACATCCTAATTCTGAAAGACCTGTCTGTAGCATAGTATCTGGAAAGAATCACTGTAGCTATAGTGTACACATCTCCTCTTTGATGTGCAGGCACTGACCTGGCACAAACTTGCAGTGCTTTATCACCAGCTGTCACAGCTCACCCTGAAGTGAGTTTTGTGAACAGGCTGAAAGTATTGGTTGTTCATGATTTTCACATATATACAAAGTTTCAGGTTAGTTTCAGGACATAGTTCTCCCTGAATATTAGGAGAGGTAAAAACAAACTTCCATTAAAATGTCCTGTTCTCTTGAGCATGGTTCAGAGGTTTGGGCAGATTGAATACCCAGCTTATTTAAAGTGAACTCATTAGTAGTATATTTTAGTGTCTCTGCCAGCATTTGATTCTCTCTATCTCTTTCCTTATCCGTGTATACATTCCTGCATGCATGTGCACACACATACAATAACTTTGCAATAACTGACAATTAGAGAGGTTTATGGAAAGAACATAAATAAAAATAAATGCATTCCCTTAGAAACACTTTTAGAGATCTAAAGTAGAAAGATGAAGAAAAGAAAGATTGAAAGAAGAAAATTATCTTGCAATTATAATAGTAGTAGTTGTAGAGTAAACCGAAGAGAGGAATAGTGGTAGCCATAACACCTACTGATTTAAGGTAAGAAAGAACATGAAGGACTGCTTGTTTTCATATGCTCCCGTGGTTTCTCATAATTCGCAGAAAAAGGACTGTCATAGCCACTCAGCAAATACTTGTTAAATGATAGACACAGTTGAAAATCTGTCACAGAATTTAGATATGATTTCTCTAAACTTTATTAACCTCATTAGGAGGAACATTCTTGCTTTTTGCATTAGTAATAAGTACATAGAATAAAATGTTCACTGCAATTGATAGTATATTACCTATGATTTTTTTAGTTTTGTATTTATTTATCGCTTTCTGGAAAATACCTCTTGAAACTCCTGGCTGATTACATCAATTTATTCATTCAGTCATTCATTCAAATAATATTTATTGAGCATTTTAGGCATAGTCCTGGGCACTGGATATATAGTTATCATCAAGGGCTATAGTTATAATCAAGGGACTTATATTCTTGTTATCATGGAACTTACATTCTGGTTGGGGGAAACATAATTTTTAATAAAATAATAATTAAATAGGATAAGTTCAGATTATGATAAATGCTATAAAGAATATAAACAAAATAAAATGAAGATGAGTAAAGAAATGGAGATGGGGATGAATTGGCTCATCCATGGTAAAATAAAGCCTCTTTGAACAAAGTAATATTTTTATAGTCACCTAATGCTTAAGAATTAGCTATCCTGGGCTGGGCACGGTGGCTCATGTCTGTAATCCTAGCACTCTGGGAGGCTGAGGTGGGAGGATCGCTTGAGGCCAGGAATTTGACCCTATTTCTACAAAAAAACAGAAAATTTAGCTGGGCATGGTGGTGCACACCAGTAGTCCCAGCTACTCGGGAATCTGAGGCAGGAGGATCAATGGAGCCAGGAGCTTGAGGTTGCAGTGAGCTGTGATGACACCACTGTACCACCCTAGCCTGGAGAACAGAGGGAGACCTTGTCTCAGAAAAAAAAAAAAAAGAAAGAAAAAAGAAAAAAAAAAGGAATAAGCCATCCTGAGATCAATTTTCAGTAGTGGTGTACTAGTTTGTTTCTGACCAACCCTCACACTGGGAACAACTATAAAGTTGAAATAAATATTAATACAAAAGATACATGTGATGGCATCAGAGAAATATCAAGATAGTGAGAATACATAAGGAAACACACAGAAATGAGTCCAACATTTGTTACTAATTTTCCCCTTGAGATATTTGCCAATTTAGAAGTGACAGCTGAGAAACCGAAGTTAAAATCTTGGCTTAGAGGATGAGAGGCAAAGCAAAGATTTTAGCAATCTCTGGGCATTGGGGGACAAAAATTAGAGTTTGAGGCTCTCTAAGGAGGAAAGGCCCTGGTGAAACTCAAAATTTTTAGTTAGGACCCCAAGGGGCTAATCTCTAGGAGTAAGGGTATACTAGTAATAAACCACTCCTCAAAATTAGGAGAGGTAGGCTGTTTTCAATTAGCTCGATGCCTGATTAGACATGGTGATCTCTCCCTAGCCCAGTTCCCAGCCAAAAGCGATTGTAAATCCTCTCTGGTAGAAAAGAACATCATTCAGAGCTTTCAAAATATTTGGCATTCAGCCTAAACTAACTAGATGTATAAAAAGATGAGAAATGAGTGAAAACCAAGAGAAAAAAACCTGGACAACAGAACATACCCACAGATGATTCAACTATCAGAATTATGGAATTAGCAAACTTGGAATTTAAAGTAAAATGGTTAATATATTTTGTAAGTTAAACATGAAGCTGAGGATTCTGGTAGAGAAGTAGAAATTATAAGGAAAGGAATAAAGAGAATTTCTAGAACTGAAAAGACTAACTTAAATTAAGAATTCAACAAATTATCTATCATATTAGTTGCAGCTGAGGAGAAAATTGGTGAACTGAAAAATAGGTCAGGAGAAAATATCCAGACTGAAGCACAGAGAGGTATATGAATGGAAAACACATAAGAGAATGTGTATGACATGTGGGTTCAACACATCAGAGTCCGAGAATGAGTGGGAACGTGGCAGAAAGCACTTTTGAAGAGATAATGGCTGAGAAGGACTTCGAGACGTACTCAAGAAGGCTCTGCCAACCCCAAGCAGGATGAACACAAAGACCACCCTACTTAGGCACAGCATAATTAAACTTCTGAAAAACAAAGACAAAAAAGACAATGTTATAAACAAAGAAAAAAAGGCATATTATCTTCAACAGAGCAACAGTTTGACACTGGAATCGTCTCCTCCAAGTGCCAAAAGAAAACAACTTCCAATCCATAATTTTATAGTCAGTGAAAACATCTTTCAAAAATTAAGGTAAGATTAAGGTATTTTTAAACAAAAAAGTGAAAAAATATTGTCACTAGCAGACTCAAACTAAATAAATACTAAAAGGAATTCTTTAAGCAATGGAAATGATCACAGATGGAAGCATGAAGCTGCAGAAAAGTATGAAGAACATTGGAAAGGGAAAATATATGAGTAAATGAATATTGATAGGACAAAATATTGTTTTTTAGAGCACATATAAACACATACATGTGTGTATAATCACACTGCACAATAACAATGTGTTTACCAAAAACTGTTTCAATTACTATGGCTGCATAAAAAATTACCTTAAAACTTAGAAGCTTGAAATGATTACATTTATTTTGCTCACAATTTGGGAAGGGTTTGGCAGAGATAGCTTATTTCTGCTTAAGTTGGCACCAGCTGGAATGGCTCAAAGGCTGGGAACTAGAATCATCTGAAGGCTTGTTCACTTGTCTGGCAGTTGATGCCGGCTGTTGGCTGAAACCTTTTCTGGGGCTGTTTGCTGGAACACTTTATTCCGTATGGCACCTAGATTCTAAGAGAAGCTGCCTGACAGAGAGCGAGCAAGAGAGAGAGAGCATGACAGGGTTGAAAATTACTCTAGGCAGAGAACACAGCCAGTACAAATGTCCTGAGGTAGGAATTATTCAATGTGTACAAGAGATAGAAACAGAAAGAAAGGCAAGTGAGGCTGAATGAGGGACACAGTGTTATGAGATATTGTTGGAATTAGGCAGGACAGGTAGTTAGGAGTGTTTTGTGTTTCAATCAGTGAAATAGTATTGCAGAAGATGCTATCCAATGTGCTGGTTTGAGGACTCCTGTACGTATAAGTATTTCCTACAAAACGATCCCTGGGAAGAGGAGATAGTGTATTAGATTTAGGAATATCTTCTTTGTGAACATACTACAAAAACTGACCATTAAAAATTTATCATCATGGACTTCCTGATTTCTATAATTTAAAAATATATTTATGTATAAGAACAATGGAGAAATTTAATGAGTACACTATATTTGTCTACATGGTCTGAATGTGTCCCCCAAATTTCATGTGTTGAAAACCTAATCCCCAATGCAACAGTGTTGGGAGGTGGGGCCTTTGGGATGTATTTTGGTCATAAGGGCTCTGCCCTTATGAATGGATTAATGCCACTGTAAAAAGGAGTCCCAGGAGTGAGTTTGCTCTCTCTTGCCCTTTTGCCTTCTGCCACGTGAGGACACAGCAAGAAAGCCCACACCAGATGCTGGTGCCTTGATCTTGGTCTTTCCAGCCTCCAGAACTGTGAGGAAAAAAATTCTGTTCTTTATAAATTACCCAGTTTATGGTATTCTATTATAGTAGCACAACATGGGCTAAGACAATACCCTAAAGTCCTTTATTTTACTAATGTTATGTAACTTCACATATCAAACACATTTTGTGGTCCTGGCTGAAATCCCGGTGGGTGAGATGTTACCAGGTGTGATGTGAGTTGGAGGATTCGAAGGTAATGCGATCGGAACACAAACCATGGGAGATTACTAAAAACTTGTTCTTAGTAATATTTGCCACATTTTCTTTCTAAATATGTATAATCCAGCCTAAATAAATCTAGCTAATCCAATGTTACTAGAGATAGCTCCCCTTCCTCCCCACTCTCCACGCTCAGCTCACTCTTTGGGCTAAATTGTGCAGCTGAAGAGGTAAAACCGTACTGTATTCAACACAAATGGACTTGAAGTATCAGATTGGGACAAAAGAAAACATTTGGAACCAAAAGAAAAAAGTATTTTTTTCTTCCATAGGGTCTGACTGTAGCTTTTAATTGGATTATTAAACCCAGAGATAAAGGCCCCTTAGCAGCTTTCAAAGATCACTGACATACACACTTTGCAATTGTTCTGCTTAAGCACCTCGCCTTAATGGCTTTAATAATAAATTCAGTTTTCTGGCAGGAGATAAATTCCTTTAGAAAGTTCCTCCATTCCAAATAAATGCAGAATTTAACTGAAGTGCCCTGATGTCATTTGATTTAAAAACTGAAAAGAACTATGGGGTGGGGAACCTGTGTCCTTGGTGCCACATGTAGCCTTCTGGATCCTTAAATGCCGCCTTTTGACTGAGTTCAAATTTTACAGAACAGATCCTTTTAATAAAGGGATTTGTTCATGAAGTTTGGATTTGGTTGAGGAGCCACACTTGGGGATCTAGAGGACCATATGTGGCCTTGAGACCACAGGTTCCCTACCACTTATCCAGTGACCAAATCTCCCAAGTTAGTTTTGCTGTGGGCTCCCACAGCAAGTAACTCACAGAATTTTTTTTACATGTTTTTTAAGTTCACTATTATTTCTTACCTAGGTCGCTGCCTTCTTAAGAACAGAGACTGTTGCTCGTTTTCATTTTTCTTTTGCAGCACTAGCCATAGTACCTGGTGCACACAGGACACCTGAAGAAAGCCTGCAGAATGTATTGCCTTAAATCTAACATGCAGTTACCACAGATCTTCACGTATTCCAGGACTTCTGTTATACAATATCTTTTATTAGCTATAAAATGATTCATAGAGTTGCAATGAATATTTAGGAAGAGTACAGATTAATTATCTGTCAGAGCAAAATGTCATGACACTTTTAAAATGATTCATTACAGACAAAAGCAGTCAGAGTATCATAACTGAAATCCATTCTTTGCAGTGTATGTGTTGACAAAAAAAAATTATACTGTATTATCCCATAGCAATAAAGCATATGTTATTTGATTTCCTGTCACAATTACCAGAATTGATATGTGTAAAATTGTTCAACTTACATTCAACACAGTAGTTCAAACTAATGAATAAATACATTATGACAGCAAATATTATTTGATGTTATATTCCAGCTATGAGAGATGCTTTGAGTTTCAAGTTAAAAATAAAAAAGACAGATAGATTATTTATAGGCATCAGACTTTTGGGCACCAATCTTCTTGTATATTGATTCACCTTATTTTATAAGGATTAAATCCAAGTCTAAATGATAAATGATCTTAGAGGAACAAGTCTTATAGTCACATAAATAAAGTATTATAGGAGATACAACAATCAAAATGATGACAATGCTGATTCTTATTTGCAAAAGGCATGTTTCTCATCATCTATTCAGGATAGAAATAAAAATTTTGCTTATAGCCATAGCATTTCATTTGTTAGTTTTTCTCTGAATCTAGCCTTACCTTTTAAATTATTTTGAAAAATTTCAACAAAAATAGTCACTTTATTTATATTCTATCTTAATTTACAAATAGCTTGAGATGGTGTACAAGGAAACTATACAAAACAATTGGTAAATAGGTGAAGGAATTGAGGCAGAAAAAAATACTGGAAAAAAGCAGAAATACAGTGAGTGAGTGAGCACAAAGAATGCAGGTATGATGAACTGGACAGTTGTCAGAAAGCCAGTAGGAAGCACAGGGGACATTAAAATAGACAATTATTGATTAATGACCTTATTATTAAATTAAATTGAATATATAAAATTTGATGCATATTTAATGCAATTTTTTGCAATTGAATCTAAACATATTTTATTAATTGTATTACAGTTATGGGTATGTTGAAGAAATAAAAAGTATCTTCCTATGTCCTTTTAGAAGTCTAGTTAGAAATGGATAGTTCTTTTGTTCTGCTATTATTTTTTCAAAGAACAAGTTATTAATACATTTGTGAGAACATTTCCTATCATTTGGGAATACTTCTAGGAGTAAAATTTCTGGGTCTAAGGATATGCACATATTCAGCTTTAGTAAAAACTGACTTCAAAACAAGTTGTATCAATTTACAATCCCACCAGAATTGTATGAGAGTTTTGTCTTCACCACATCATTAACACACTTGGTATATATTGTGTTATTTTTTCATTTTTGTCTTCCTGGTGGGTGTATAGTGATATAGTATTGAGCTTTCAATTTTTATTTTGTTTTACAGAGATAGTTTTTATAATAATGTGTGCTGGACTGGAGAGAGAACATAACAGACATAAGCGTGACAGGAAAAGGAGCTTTGATATGAGAGGGTGACAGCCGAATAACTCTGAGGTTGAGAGCCTGAGTAAATGGAATGATGACAGTGCCATTTTTAAAGATGAGGAACAGCCAAAGGAAAGGCTTTTGGGGAGAAGAGAATGAATGCACTTGAATTTGAGGTATAATTATTACTTTTCATGGGGTTACCATGGTTTTGGACTTCTCAGAGGTTTGCCATTTCTAGATCATTAAAAACC
Source organism: Daubentonia madagascariensis (assembly GCA_023783475.1). NCBI lineage: Eukaryota > Metazoa > Chordata > Mammalia > Primates > Daubentoniidae > Daubentonia > Daubentonia madagascariensis. Next base: position 46,702,031 of record JAKFHU010002080.1, read on the forward strand.
AGCTTTTTTTTTTTAAGGGCAAGTCATGTCTCTTAGCTAGAATGTTGTAATAATGAATCAAAGTATGCTTTGGAAAAGGTACCAGAAACCATTAAAAGGATTTCAAAAAAACATGGATTGCTGAAAGGCTATGTCCATATGCTACTACACAATTTTTTTGTAGCATGCTTTTGCTCTATTAATGGTGAATTCCTGCAAAAATATTATATAAATTTTATGTGAAGCTAAAGTCATAAAGATGAGAAAATGGGTGAATTGTTTTGGAATGTGGTTGGATGGAAATGTTCTAAGAGATTGTCTATTACAGGAATAGATATGTAGGCAAATTTCCTAATATTTTCAAAGTACTTTAAGAGATTATTTGTATTTTAATTGGTAGAAAATTCTACAGATTAAAGAAGCATTAAAGTTTGATTGTTCTTGAAAATGCCACTAATCAGTCCATTTTAAGAAAAAATAAATTTAACTTATGCAAGTATGGGTTCTTAAATAGAGAAATTTCAAGTAATTTATTGACATATTAGCTCCAAATGTAAAACTTGAATTTTGTTTCTTTTTCCCCTCCAATATTTATTCCTATATATAACAGTTTTTTTGTGCTTCATTAACTAGAACAATCTGCCTGTGATAAAGATCTATATTCTGAGGCATGGCTAGTTATCAGCTGTTGCCAATAGACATTTTGTTCTAGATTTTACTGGGCTAAATAATTAAATTTTGTAATAACTTGTGGTCCTTGTAGTTGAAAATTTCACTGGAAATTTATTTTTTAGGTAAGAGGGTGTTTGTCTTCCTTCTCATGTTCACCTTTTGAATTCCTACTAATTCTTCCAGGCTAAATTAGTCGGGGGTGGAGAGAGGTGCTAACTGGATAACAAAAACCTCCCACATCTTTAGGGCTTATCACATCACAAACCAGTGTGTGTGGGGGGGGTTGCAGGAGTTTTCTCCATGTAGCTGAGACTTGTAAGATCACCTGAAAAAATGAATTAAGTGCTTGATATCTGGATGCATTTACATATCTTTAGAAGAATTGAGTCAACAACAGCTGTTGCCTTTTCTTACTGTTTGGTTATAAGAAAAGCTAATAGGAAATTGTAGTTATTACTTAAGATGGATAATTTCTTTTTAGGTTTTCATGTCTATAAAACCAGCCATCCAGTACAGGGGACAATGTGCTCACCTGGTGGCCAAGATGGCCATAAAGTTCCTCTCAACTTGATTTTTCACAGGTTCCTTCCTAACTCTAGGCCCCTGATCTCCCTTTTCTTAGAGAATTTATTTATTTTTAATTTTTATTCTTTTAGAGATGGGGTCTCGCTCTGTCACACAGGCTGGAGTGCAGTGGTGTGATCACAGCTCACTGCAGCCTCAAACTCCAAGTGATCCTTCTGCCTCAGCCTCCCATAGCTGGGACTACAGGGATGGTGCCACCAGCATGGCTAATTTACTTTAGAAAACTCATAACTGTAAATTCTTTCTCTGCCCCTTTGGGATGTAAATCTTCTACAAGGGGTGTCTTTCTTAAGGACCTGGAAGTCATTCTTTTGAAATGAAATCATCAACATAGTGCACCTATCTCCCATTCTTTGTAGGAGGATAGGAGACTAACTTCCAAAGTAACAAACACAAAGGGCATTAACCACATTAACCAACCTAGCCCTTAATGTCCATCAATACTTTTCCACTAGCTCATTCCAGTGCCTAAAAACTCTTCTGTCTTTTGTCTCAGGAGAGTTGAATTTTGTCTCTCATCTGTATTGCATTAGTCATGAATAAAGTCTTCTTTGCTTGTTTTATTTCGTACAGTTCAACCTTTCTTTGTCAAGAGTAGCCAATAATGTTTAAGTAAAAGTGCTTTTTTAATCACTGTTTTAATTACCCTATAAACTTTGTTCTTATGGGAGGTGTTTAGCATTTTGAGTATATTTTATTACTTTTTCTAAGAATTTTGAAATCTAAAACCATGGAAGAAATAATATTTTTAAACAATAGGGGGCTGGGCTTTGCTTTTGAAAACATTAACCACCATGTGTCTCAAATATCTTAAAATGTTAATTTTCCTTCTTTCAGTATTATAACTCAGTCCTAAGGAGATTTTCAAAATGCAGCCTAAACGTTAATCAAAAAGGTGTTCAAATTAAGGTGTTATAATAGCTAAATTATGATGCATCTAAGTCACAGGAAAATACTGATGACATATGTTAAATAATAAGACAGGAATCAAGTTGTATAATCATTACCAAAATGTAAAGTGTTGCTCTGTTTGGTTGGCTTATTACAGATGACTTTTATTTTCTTCTTTATATTTTTATGTAATTTAAATTTCAAAAACCATTTACTTTATCAAAAAGTAAATATTACTTTAAAATGTCACCATAAAACAATTTTAGTGACTCTCCTAAAATTCTAAAAGGAAAATACCCAAGAATTTTGCTTTTCAGGATCATAGGTTGAAAAAATGAACAATGCATTGTAATTAGGAGTTTTAAAAAAATTTTCTCAGAATAAATGCTTTTCCAACTTGATATTTGAAATGTTTCTATACATTAATATTCACAAACTTCATTATTTGTTATAATTACCTACTTTTAAAATTTATATTACAGGGTTTTTAGAATTTTTCTAGTTTTTTACATAAAAAAATTTTGTTTTTTGTATGATGAGTCAGGCTCCAATATGTAGGAAAAACCACTTTTTTAGTGATTCCAAAATGAACAATGTTCATCATTCTGAAGATTTTTATTGACTATTTGTTTCTTTCTCAATTATACTTTACAAGCTGAAGCATCATATTTTCCAAGGTACCAAGGGAAGAGATGGTCTCTTAGCTTTTCTTGTATTTTAAGCTTGGCTTGAGTATTTTCCCATAAGATGATTAAGGTAACTTCTGATCACACACAGAACAGGTTATGAACCTCATCCACAGTTCTGATGGTTTATGTTCTTGTCATTGTCTTCAGTGTCCGGGATAACACATTTTCTGATCACCTAGGCTTTATAGGCTCCTTTATCTCTGAGCCTTTTTTAGTGAGGCAGATTAGCTTGTTCTGGCTGTAAAAGGATTTGTCTTTCAACCTGGAATGGGGCCCTCTCATTTCTTGTAGGACTGGGGCTTGTGAAAGAGAATGAACTAACCAATACAAATAAGGTACTTAATCTTCATTTGTCAAAACTGTGGGTGCTCTGCTTTTTCACTTTACATAATGAATAGTTAAATAAGTTTCTTCAAGATTCAATTTCTATAAATTTTCTATTTTTAAGTTGTGCAAATAAGTTTTTATAATTTAGCTGGTAAAAACAATAAATAAGAAGTGTAATTCAATGTTTATTTGAAATCTGCTATGGAATAACATTATTTGCCTTATTTATGCATTATTTTCCCTTCCATTTTGGTATAGTAATTACTAAAATATTATAAGATGACCATATCTAATTTTGTAAAGATCATGCAAATTCATGAGATGGAAAATGTATGTTTTATTTATATATACCTGTATCTTAAGAAATTTCTTTAAGGTGCATATAAAGTTAATTTATACCTTAAGCAAGTAAAGACTAAATTCTGTCCATTAGAAAACACATATACAGTTACTACACTTGTATTTGATTAAAAACTGTAATCTTTCCTATGCAGCCACCTTATTCAATTTCACTGACTATTCCTAAAGGTGGTCCTAGAAATGTCAAAAGCTTTTGAGTTTTGAAATTATATGTTCATTTTTATTTGACTGATGATACAATTTTTTTGTTAAATTATTTATTTATTTTTTGTCCCAGGTAACATTATTGAGGTAATTGAGATCATAAAATAATCACTTATAGAAATTATTTGTTAGACTTCAGTGTTTGAAACCAACAACCTTTTGCTGATTGCCTAATAAATGCACATTACTGTACTCATTTCTAGGAATCAGGGGACTGTGATGCTTCATGGGTACCAAAAAAGTAGAATTTATAGTCCCCTATATTTAAGAAATACAATTACTTCTCAAAATAACTGTTTCTTCCTAATAAACTGAAATAGTATAAGAAGGGATAACTCAAGTCTAACAAGAATAAAGCAGGGAAGAACATTTTCTAAAGCTGAAGGAGAGGAGGGCCAGACAGGAGCTGTGAATTTAGGCAAGGAATGTAGCTACTGCTAACCTGTACCCAGAAGGGAGGGGGCCAAGGAAATAAATCCACATCTGTCTTTCCTTCCATTATCTGATCTTCTACTGGTGCCTCTCATTGGCAAACCCAAGCAGAATACAGAAGGCAGGGCACAGAAATCAGCCTCCTGGGCACAGAGCAGGGCAGAGAAGGATGGAGAGCATATCTGGAGGGCAAATGAAGGAGATTCACGTGACATTTAGCATGTGACTGTAAATTTTGAGATAGTGCACATAGAATGTGGCTCTTTAGTGTTACCATAAAATAAATAAGGTGAACTTGCCAAGATTAACACATTTGAAATGCAAATGGATTAATGTTAAATTGTGAAAAACAATATTGGAACTATTTTAGAATAATGTCCTAAAGACAACTAAATTGTCTTTTACACATCTAATAGAATAGTACATGATTCACTAGTGATCCTCAGTTCTCATGAATCACTATGGATTTTAGCTTAAGAACTATAGCATCTTGGGGGTAGATTCATACCAAAATCCTCAGATTCAGTGGGGTGGGGTTTAGGTAAGATGGGTTATGCTAACACTAGTTAAGAAGAGGTGTTATAGGTACATGTTTATACCACCCTCCTGTGCCATTTCCAAGGTCAATACCTTTGTTTGCCATGTCTTTATCATTATGTAGTGCTATGCAGAAAAATTATTTTGTTTTGGCTCATGTATAGGTGGTGGCAGTCTTAAGTTGCACATGACAAAATATGATAAAACAAAGAAGGAAATCTTAGGTTGTAGAAATGAGTCAGTGATCTGTTGGAGAGAACTGGAGTAATACAATTACTTTTAAAATGTTTCTTTAATTATTAAATATATTCCTTCCATATGTAATTTAATTTTAGAACTTCAAATTAAATGTTACTTAGTAACCATTCATTTATAGCAGTAAATGAATCTTTTACTTAACTTTTATGTTCTCAATATGAATAATAAGTAATAATTTGATTACTAAAATATTTATAAAATGAAATATTAGCCAAGCAACACTTAAAGAAAGACGCAGGAGAAAATAACTAGCAACTGTTGAATTACCCTAGTATTTTTCTGAACAGGTTGATTTATCTGAGTTAAAAAACACTGAACACACCATTCAGATATTCCAGGGAATTGCATAGACATGTTATACATTAAAATATAAACCTTCATTTTTTTATGTCTGCAGAAGCTAGCTGTAAAAAATGCTTTAATATGTTTTTTGAAAGTATTAAAAACATAATTTTATGTCTTTAGAGTTAATGATAATTTTATTTTCTTTTTGCCTTGAATCCAAGAAGAAACCAGAGTGGTTTCCTCATGGGAAACTTTCTCCTAAAAGATTCTATTTGTTTTTTTCTTTATTTTCCCTTGAGTGCAACCAATTTTTTTTTTCCACTGAAGTCAATTTTGAATATTGTATTTTTCTAACTTCTTGCTTTGATTTTAATCATAAATAGCCAAATAGACAGTATGTTTCAAAACAATTATTTTTGTAAGAGGCAATTTCTAGTAAACTAGTCACTGCTATTGTTTGACCGCAGGTATATAAGATGCAGCTTCCATAGCCCTATGAACGGAAGCACCTTCTGCTGTTCTATGACTTGAACATTTCATGTCCCCCTTTCTTTCTCCTTCTATTTTACAAAATTTAGATACATTATAATTTTTAATGTACAACTTCCACACTATTAAAATTAATAAAGTTAAATGTGCAGTAAGATAAAAATTATATCACTCTACTTACCTTTCAAAACCCAGTTCAATCCTTTAAACTGCCTCCATCCAATCATTCTATGACGTTTTACCCAGCTCTGTGCCTGTTCATTCATGTGCTTTGTAAACATTTATTGAGAAGCCACTACTTACCAGAAACTGAGCAGAACTGGGAACCTTAAATCTGTAGACACAGAATTAGGCACAGTTCTGCCTTTCTAGTCCAATAGTGGAATTAGATATATAAGCAGATAATTTCATGACCATGTTTCCAGAGTCATCACAGAAGCACAACCAAGAAACAGAGAGGTAACATAAGGGCTGTGGAGTGGTGAAATAAGAGATCAACTCTATATCCGGAGTCTAGGAAGGAGTACTCTAGAGAATTCTTGAAATGGATCTTGAAGGATAAATAGGAGTTTTCCGAGCATGAAGGGTTATGGAGTACATTCAGGCAGAAGGAAATCAAACTCCTACGTGAAATGTGAAGGGATTAGGCTTGTTTGAGGAATGAAGTTTGAATTTAGCTAGAGGGTGTGGGATGATATGGGGAGCAGTGGGGGATTGGAGGTGGAGGGTGGGTCTGTTTATGGGGTATGGTGGTTGGGGAGAGGATGAAAACTACATCTCAGAAGCTTCATGGAAAGCAAGATAATTTATACTGAAGAAACTAACAACTGAAATTTTCTTAACTCTTCTGTAAGTATCAGAGTTTCAGAGAGTCTATGGATTAGAGGAGGCATCTTTGAGTAAGACTCTCTCTCCATAAATCATACTATTCAGTTCACTTTTCTTGGATGTGTAAGTTATAAAATGGAGATAATAAAACATATTTTACCAGGCTGTTATAAGGATTGAGTAAGATAATATATGTGAAAGTCTTTAGTAACCTGCGAAACGATATCTACCAAAAGAATTTTATCTAAAGTGGCCCTGCATTCCGACCTTCTACTTGCGGAACCAGCCATAAAACTTTTTTTCCTTCTGTAACTGAGCCACTTTCAGGTCTTTTCTGTTTGTTTGTTTTTTCATTTTCCCTGGAAGGGAAATTTCATGGGCTCTCTGCAAACAGACTCTGAGATGGAAAGTTGAATAAATTGGGAGAAAGTTGGTTTATTGGGAGAGCTCTCTGGAGATACCTTTACAAGGAAGTGAGGAAGGCCTTTCAGAATTGTTTCAGGTTGAGGAAGTAGGCTAAGCTTTTGTCCCTGCATTAGCCAGTTATCGGCTGGGAGCCACCTCTGGGTGAGGTGGTTCTTGGCCAGAGGCATTTGCATGTGAGCAGGAGCTGTGAAACGTGCAGATATCCCAGCAGCTGGGGATGAGTACCTCCTTCTGAGATGAGATCTGGGCAGAGCATCACTGTGCCCATTGTACTTTCCCTTCCTCCACTTGATTCTATGATGCGATCTGAGGGGTGAGCTGCTCTTGCCTGTGAAAAGACAGGAAAGAGGTTCAGACATTCCCCACTGGAAAAATAGGGAGACTCTAATTTTGGGGTCCTCTGTGTTATGTATTCAGTGGTTTCCAGAGAGATTTTCATTGTCAAGTTGCCTCCTCATTACACACTTTTTTCTCTTTGTTTTATTTATCTGAGCCCCAAAACTCTGGTTCTGATTGTGGAAAACTTTTAAATGTAACCTTACTGTCATTTATATCTAATTGAATTTGTGTAACGTATTGTTACCTGAAAAAAAGCAACTTCTAAAGCAATAAGTATAGCATAACTTGAAATTTAAAAAGATATTTATGTGTGTATGTATAATACTCCTCTATGTACAGAAGAAAAGCTGGAAAGATACAGACTGAAATAGTAATGACTATTACCGGATGATAGAAATGTCAGTAATTTGAAATTTTTTTTCTTTCAATAAAGTTTTGCATTTCTCATTTTTTGGCAAAATTTTATTTTTGCAATGATAAAGAAGCAAGAAATGTTTTTGAAAACCTATGTAGTTCTTTATAGTATACAAAATGCTTTTATATACATTATTATATGTAATACTTACATCTTGCTTCTTACCATGTCAGATAATAGAAGACCTTATGGGAATCATTTTACAGATGTGAAAGCTGGTTCTTCAAAGAAGTTCACATACAAGTTCACACAGCTATTATGTTGTTAGGATCTGTCCTAGAATTTGGTACTTAAAAGTCCAAATCCAGTGCTTTTTTGACCATGTACTCCTTTCTCCCAACTGTTATGCATCTCATTAATTACTATGCTTATTATTTTAACAATTAACTACATTATTCATACATATACAGCCTCCTTGGTTTCTTTCACATATAGTATGTATCTTCCTCCTCCTTAAAAATATTAAAAGGAAAAGGGCCTGTGACAATACCTGTCAGCAGAAAATTGTTCAGGCAAGAATATTCATTAAATTCAATTGCTCTTTTTTCCAAATAAGTTACTCAGACTTAAACTTAGGGAAAGTATAATGTTAAGTTTTTCCGAGAACCATATTTCATGCCTCACCTATTAAATATTTTGGATATTACATCTTGCTCAAAATATAGCAATAATAAAGAACTTTTGAAAGTTTTCTGTATAAACTTTATATTACCTTAATATTTCTTATACTTACATTATAATTTTATACTAAGATGATGTTATATATTAAAATAGTTATGTATATACATGAGAAATTTGGTTAATTGACTTGGTTAGTTTTCCTTTAAGGATTGTGCTTGAGGAAATAGTTCTCAATGAAAGCTGAGGTGCTTTACTCGGGCCAATATAAAATAATGGGATTTCTATATAATAACTTGAGGGCATAGTTTATAATATGCTGAACGATTGTCTTATTGAGATTTCAAGATTGGTGATAATATAATAGTATATGGAACACAAAAGAAGTAGATATTTCTTTATCTCTGAACGCAGGTGGGTCTGAACAATTCTCTGTGGTCTTTAATAGACAAATATCTACTTTTTAGTGAATATAATCATGTCCTCAGGAGATGACCATGAGCTCTCTTGGCATTTTGAGGCTTTTAGATGAGAAGCTGGTCAAAGAGGTTTTAATAGTTTTGTTTGAGGTGATAGCAGAAAGTGAGGAAAGTTTTCAAGGTAACATAGCATTGAAATATGTGGAATGTCAAGGAAATTATTCCAGGTGAGGGAACAATGTGACCCAAAGACACAAATGTAGAATCAAACTCTGGGATTTTTGGTAAGTAAGGATACTGGTCTAATAAGAGAAAACAATGCAAGTTGGAAAGTAAGATTAGATGAACAGGATGAGTCCAAATCATAGGGGAACTTGAACACCAAACAGAAGAGATGAAATTTAGAATGTGGTGCAATATTAAAAAGTACTGTACCGGATCAGGCAAGTGTTGTGATGACTGGTACCTTTGGACACCACACAATTAGTCTGGTAGTAAAACCAGCTAAGTTTTGGTAACACGCATTTGGTTGTTTTTTTTTAAATTATTTTAGAATTTTATGGGGGTACACCACTTTGGTTATATATATTGCCTATGCATTACCCAAGTCAGAGCTACAATTGTGGACATCCCCAAACTGTGTGCCCCACAGCCATTAGGTGAGAGTTTTCCCATCCCCTCCACCCCCCTCCCACCTGCCTGACCCCTGATGAATATTATTGCTATGTGTGACGTAAGTATTGATCAGTTAGAACCAACTTGATGGTGAGTACAAGTGGCGCTTGTTTTTCCACTCTTGTGATACTTTGCTCTGAAGAATGGGCTCTAGCTCCATCCAGGATAATACCAGATATGTTAATTCACCATTGTTTTTTATTGCTGAGTAATACTCCATGGTATACATATACCACATTTTAATAATCCCCTCGTGTATTGATGGGCACCTGGGTTGTTTCCATATCTTTGCAATTGTGAATTATGCTGCTATAAACATTCAAGTGCAGATATTTTTATTATAGAATGTCTTTTTTTTTCTTTGGGTAAATACCCAGTAGTGGGATTGCTGGATCCAATGGTAGTTCTACTTTTAGTTCTTTGAGGTATCTCCATATTACCTTCCATAAAGGTTGTACTAATTTGCAGTCCCACCAGCAGTGTATAAGTGTTCCACTCTGTTGGCAACCCCGCCAACATTTGTTGTTTTGGGACTGTTTGATATAAGCCAATCTCACTGGAGTTAAGTGATATCTCATTGTGATTTTGATTTGCATTTCCCTGATGATTAGAGAAGTTGAGCAATTTTTTATATGTTTGCTGGCCATTATTCTGTCTTGTTTGGAAAAGTTTCTGTTCATGTCCTTTGCCCATTTTTTAATGGGGTTGTTTGATTTTTTCTTGTTGATTTTCCCAAGTTCTATATAGATTCTGGTTATGAGCCCTTTACAGATGTGTAGCATGCAAATATTTTCTCCCATTCTGTGGGTTGTCTGTTTGCTCTAGTGATAGTTTCCTTGGCTGTACAGCAGCTTTTTAATTTGATCAGGGGCCATTTATTTATTTTTGTTGCTGTTATGATTGCTTTGGGGGCCTTCTTCATAAATTCTTTGCCCAGGCCTATGTCTGGGTTTTTCCAGTGTTTCTTTCTAGAATTCTTATGGTTTCATATCTTAGGTTTAAGTCTGTTATTCATCATGAGTTGATTTTTGTGAGAGGTGAGAGGTGTCGATCTAGTTTCAGTCTTCTGCATGTGGCCATCCAGTTTTCCCAGCACCATTTATTGAATAGGGATTCTTTTTCCCAGTGTATCAGTGTATGTTTTTGTTTGCTTTATCGAAGATCAGATGGCTATATAAGGATGGTTTTATATCTGGGTTCTCAGTCCTGTTCCATTGGTCTATGTCTCTGTTCTTGTTCCAGTACCATGCTGTTTTGGTTTCTATAGCATTGTAGTATAGTTTGAAGTCTGGTAGATTGATGCCTCCCAATTTGTTCTTTTTGCTTAAGATTGCTGTGGCTAGACGGGGTCTTCTCTGGTTCCACATGAAGCATAGAATTACTTTTTCTAGATCTGCAAAAAAATGATGTTGGTATTTTGATAGGGACTGCATTGATTCTGTAAATCACTTTAGGTAGTATGGACATTTTAACAATGTTGATTCTACCTATCCAAGAGCATGGTAGGGTTTCCCATCTATTTACATCCTCTGCAATTTCTTTTCTCAGTGTTTTGTAGTTCTTTCTATGTAGGTCTCTCAGATCCTTAGTTAGATATGTTCCTAAATATTTAATTTTCTTTGGTGCTATTGTGAAAGGTAACACGTCTTTGATTTGTTTCTCAGCTTGACTGTTATTGGCATATATGATGGCTACTGATTTGTGTGCATTGATTTTGTATCCTGAGACTTTGTTGAATTCATTTATCAATTCCAGTAGCCTCTTGGTTGAGTCTTTGGGGTTTTCTAGATACAATATCACATTGTCAGTGAACAGTGAAAGTTTGATCTCTTCTGTCCCCATTTGGACACCCCTGATTCCTCCCTCTTGTCTGATTGCTCTGGCAAGGACTTCCAGCACTATGTTGAATAGAAGTGGAGATAGTGGGCAACCTTGTCTAGTTCCAGTTTTAAGGAGGAATGCTTTCAATTTTTCCCCATTCAGTATGATATTGGCTGTGGGTTTATCACATATGGCTTTAATAATTTTGAGGTATGAGTCATCTATGCCTATATTGTTACGAGTTCTTATAAAATGGTGCTGAGTTTTGTCAAAATCCTTTTCTGCGTCTATGGAAAGGATCATATAGTCTTTTTTCTTGCTTTTATTTATATGGTGAATTACATTTATAGATTTGCGTATGTTGAACCATCCCTGTGTCTCAGGGATGAAGCCCACCTGATTGTGATGAATTATTTTTTTGATGTACATTTGAATTCAATTTGCTAGGATTATATTGAGAATTTTTGCATCTATATTTATAAGGGATATTGGTCTATTGTTTTCTTCTTGTGTCCTTTCCTGGCTTTGGTGTCAAGGTGATATTGGCTTCGTAGAATGAGTTTGGGAGGGTTCCATCCTTCTCCATGTTTTCAAATAATTTCTACAGTTTAGGCACCAGTTCTTCTTTGCAGGCTTGGTAGAATTCAGGTGTGAACCCATCTGGTCCAGGCCTATTTTAGTTGGAAGAGTTTTTATTACTGCTTCAATTTCAGTGCTTGATATTGGTCTGTTTAGGAATTCTATCTCTTCCTGATTGAGCCTAGGGAGGTAGTGTGTTTCTAAGAATTTGTCTATTTCCTCCACATTTTCATGTTGTTGGGCATAGAAATTTTTGCAGTATTTGAAGATGATGTTTTGTATTTCCATGATATCAGTTGTGACCTCTCCTTTTTCATTTCTAATTGAGCTTATTAGAGTCCTTTCCTTTCCACTTCTGGTCAACCTGGCAAGTGGCTTGTCTATTTTGTTTATATTTTCAAAGAACCAACTTTTTGTTTTATTAATCTTCTGTATTTTTCTTTTGTTCTCAATTTCATTTAATTCTGCTCTGATCGTGGTTACTTCTTTTCTTCTGGTGGGTTTAGGATTGGTTTTCTCTTCCTTTTCCATTTCCTTGAGATGATTCACTAGTTTACTGATTTGTGAACTTTCTGTCTTTTGGATGTGGCCATTTAAGGCTATGAGTTTTCCTCTCAGGACTGCTTTTGCTGTATCCCACAGATTTTGATAACTTGTATCACCATTATCATTTAGTTCAAAGAATCTTTTGATTTCCATCTGAATCTCCTCCTTGACCCAATAGTCATTCAGCAACAGATTGTTTAATTTCCATGTTTTTGGGTAGAGATGTGTGTTTCTGTTGGAATTGATTTCTAATTATATTCTGCTGTGTTCTGAAAAGATACATGGTATGATTTCTATATTTTTAAATTTGTTGAGATCTGTTTTGTTTCCTAGGATGTGATCAATTTTAGAGAAAGTTCATGAGCTGATGAGAACATATATACAGTGTTATTTGGGTAGAGTGTTCTGTAGATGTCTGTTAGGCCCAAATGTTCTAGAGTCCTGTTTAGGTTCATTGTTTCTTTGCTTATTTTCTGTTTGGAGGATCTGTCCAGTTCTGTCAGTGGGGTGTTGAAGTCCCTGGCTATTATGCCATTGCTATTTATTATGTTGTCTAGATCAAACAGTATTTACTTTATGAATCTGGGCATTCCTGTGTTGGGTGCATAAATATTTAGGATTGTTAAGTCTTCTTGTAAGATTTTTCCCTTCACCACTATCTAGTGACCATCTTTGTCTTTCATTACTTTTGTTGCTTTAAAGTTTATAATATATGATATTAGAATGGCTACCCCAGATTTCTTTTGGTTTCCATTTGCCTGGTAAATTGTATTCCATCCTTTCACCTTGAGTCTGAATGTGTCCTTGTGTGTAAGATGCATTTCCTGGAGACAGCAGATACTTAGCTTGTATTTTTCAATCCGTTCAGCCAGCCTATGTCACTTAAATGGGCAATTCAAGCCATTCACATTTATTGAGAGAATTGATATTTGGGGTGGATTTCTGTTTTTCCTGTTGGGTAGACTCTTGTTTTGTTTTACTTCTTGAGCCATTGTAAAATCTGGGTTGTGGAGTTTTAGCTTTTGGGTAGTTTTACACTGGTGTGTGTCTGTTGTGCTGGTTAGTGTACAATACAGGTCTAAGCACTTCTTGCAGGGCTGGTCTTGACTTGGCAAATTCTATCAGTGATTGCTTGTCTGGAGAAGTCTTTATTTCTCCCTCATATAAGAAGCTTTGTTTTACAGGATAAAGAATTCTGGATTGGTCATTATTTTGTTTTAGAAGGCTGAGGATGGGTCCCCAGTTCCTTCTGGTTTGTAAGGTTTCAGTTGAGAAATCTGCAGTTAATCTGATAGATTTCCCTTTGTAGGTAACCTGCTGTTTTTGCCTTACTGCTTGAAGGAGTGCCTCTTTCATGTTTACTTTGGCCAGCCTAATGATTATGTGGCATGATGAATGCCTTTTCACATTGAATCTCCCTGGAGTCCTGTTGCTTCTTGTACTTGGATATCGAGATTTCAGGCTAGGCCATGGAAATTTTCCTCTATTATTCCTTCAAATAGATTTTCCAGCCCATGCTAATTTTCTTCCTCACCCTCAGTGATGCCTATGATCCTATGTTTGGCCTCTTTACATAATCCCACATTTCTTGTATGCTTTGTCAATGCCTCTTGTTTTTGTGTTCTTTCTTTTCGACTGATTTATTTAGTGTGTAGGAGTTACCTTCCAGCTCTGAGATTCTTTCCTCTGTGTGATCCAGCCTATTCTTAAGGCTCTCCACTGTGTTTTGTAGGTCCTTGAATGCCTCTTTCACTTCTGGAATTTCTATTTGATTTTTCCATAATACTTCAATATCTTTAGAAAATTTTTCATTCATTTCTTGCATTTTTCTTGTGGTTTCTTTGTGCTGGGGTTCAATTTTCTCTTGAATTTGATTGAGCTTTCTTATAATCTGTAAACAAAATTCCTCTTCTGTCATTCTACCCATTTCGTTTGAGTTGGTATCCATTGCTGAGGAACTAATGATTTCTTTTGGGGGTGATTTTTTGCTCTGATTTTTCATAGTTCCTGAGTTCTTTCACTGATTCTTTCTCATCTGGCATCTTGGTCGAGAGCTGGGGGTGTTAGGGCTAGTTTATGGCCCTGTCACCAAGGCCCTGAGGCTTGTTCCTTGGCAGAGCCAGGGAGAAGAGTACTGGTCTGTATTGCCTTAGGTGTATTTAGCAAGTTTCTTGGACCTCTTGGGTTACCTCTGACCTTTTGTCTTCACCTCTTCCCGGTGGAATGTAGTGAGTTTGTTCTCCCAGCTTGAGCTCCAAGCTGGTGCATTGTACTTGAAGGTACAAATCCATGGCTCCCTAATAGCTTGAGAGGGAAGGCAGTATTTTTAGCTGTGGGGTTGTTTCCACTGTCATTGATTGTAGTTTGTGTGGCATAGCCAGTTACCTAGGTATTCTGTTGTGCTTGTCCCAGGTTCTGCTCCCCCAGGTGGGGTATACGAAAGCCCCTATCTTTGGGAGGGGGCTTGTAGCTCCCAGGGGCTACTTTGACCCTGCTGTTCCTGAGGTGGGGGGAGAAACAAAATAGCTTGCAACTGCAGTGCAAGAGCTCGATTGGGTAAATTCTACACAGCTCAGGGGTTGCTTATCCAGCTGCTGGGGGGGGCTGTTGCTATGGAGTTCAGAGCTTTCTCTCCCTAGGCTTGGTGGGTTGCTTCTGATGGAAGGGGCCCACTAGTAGGATTGGTGAGGTCTCTAACCAGGTTTTTTTCTTCCCTATCCACAAGCTTGGGCTCTTTCCTCTCCGGACCACTTGTGGGTTATCGAGTTTTCCCACAGTTCATGTGTCTGGCCCTCTGAAGTTTGTCTCCATGTATCACAGGCTGATAGGGAGATCTCCAGTTGTGCACCCATTTTCCTCCACTAGACCCCAAGGCCAGGCAGGTGGGTGTCTCTATCCCCAGCAGTCTCTGCTAGGGGGATGTTCCCACTGAGGGGGAATAGTGGCAGCTGGAGGCACTCTTGGATCGAGTGAAATTTCCTAATAAAGTTGGCAGGGTTAGGGAGAGCTGCTCTGGTTCAGCCTGTGGCACTAGAGGCATTCAGTTGCCATGGGAACCGATACTTATACAAAATGAGTCACTATGGCTAGTAACCTTTAACATGACCAATCTCTGGGGTACAGGAGGCCTGGGACCTGAAGAGCGGGCATGTAGGAGGCCAGAGCCAGGGAGGCAGGACTGGATGGACGGGCTGCAAACTGTTTCTAATACACAAAGGTCCCACAGATACAGATCTGGGACTTCATCCCACCTAGAACCCATGGAGGCAGCTGTCTGTGGCCACCAAGGGCCTAGCCTGTTGCACCCAGGCTGAAAAGCCCCCAGGCCAGGGGTGGGGTGAAGCTAGAGAACTATGTAATAGTCAGCTCCAGGTGAGAGACCTTAAAGATGGCTGCCAGCTGGCAGTCTGGCATACAGCAGGGCTCTGATCATGCCATGAACGCAGCTCTTCTCAATCGGCTTTGGTCCCATGGAGGTAATTTCTGGCAGCCCCTAAGGGCATGTCCTATTGTTCTCCATTCAACTCCTGTGCCCTGGTCCTGCTGACTTCCTGTGGAGCGGTGCCTGCCCCCAGATTCCCACATACTGTCCCGGGAAGCTGTATCTCGGCCCAGTCCCTACCTGGCCCTGAGAAGTCCCTGTAGAGTGCGCACAAGAATTCTGTATGCCTCCCACCATTGCTTCCTTTCCACAGAGCCTGCTGTCTCGAGCAACAGCTTTGCACCAACTCTGGGCTTGTCCCTGACTGAGTGGATGGGAAGTCTGTGGGGATGGGGCATGACCACCTGTATGTCAGGTTGCATTGTGCTGACCTGGCGAGTGCATCCTTCCCTCACTCTGGTCTCTATTGTATTCCCTGCACTCTCCAATATTTGTGAATTTATCTCCCAGTCACCTGTTTTCGTGGGTTGAGTGTCCCCACAATGTTTCTCTGTAAATTCACAGCGCTGTTTTCGGAGGGAGCAATCCTGACACAGCTGATGGTGTTTTTCACCTCCTTCCCTGGATGCAGTGATGTGGGAGGTCTCTATCAGACCACCATTTTTTCCCCTAAAAAAGTGGTAACACACATTTGAAATTCAAAGATTTGGATTAGGCTACTAGGTCAAAAATTAAGAAGAAGGGGTGCATATGAGATTTTAAAAATCTAATACAATTTTTTCATTGACCAGACAGAGGGTATAAATCTCTATTCATAATTTACTTCCTAATTTACTTTAGACCTTTTATTTTTAAATTTTTATTTTAATTAAGTATTCTAAAATTCAGAAAGAATTTAGACCCAGAGGGACTGGAACTTTAGTGATTGTCTATTGTATTAATAGAAATGAGCAAACTGAGTCCTTAAGGAAGTGAACTGGTTGGTCCAGGGTTATGCAGTGATGTAGTGGCAAGACCCTGGATTTGGTATCGGGAGGTCTGAGTTCAACATTAGGCTTGTCACTCACTGGCTTTGTGACCTCAGGCAAAGCTTTTAATCTCTAGAGAACAAGGTTTCTTTTTCTGCAAGAAGTGGAAACAGTAGTACCTGCCCTGCCTATGCAGCCTCATATAACTATGAGATTTCAGATGCTTTGCTGATTGCACAGTACTACACAACTGTAAGGTATGAAGATGATCCACAGGCATGCTGAACTGGAATTCAGGTCTCCAACTACTTTTCCCTGTGGTTGAATCCTTTTTGCCTTCTTTCGCTTTTGTTCATTGATATACAAATTCAAAGTTTGTTCTCTGAAGTCTGATGCATGCCATATTCTTCACGAGGACGAAATCTCAGAAAAAATTCCCTATAGATCTGACAGGCCTCAATAACAATACTTGGAAATATTTTCAGAGGTTCAGATACCTATATGGGTCTAAGATAGAAGTTGGGAGGCTCTCTGTGGCTTATCCTTCCAAATATGACTTGTTATCATGTAAAGCTTTTTAGAAGGTTTTATATTTTATTGCATCAAAATAAGAACTTCAGGATTATTTTAATTGCCCTAGAGAGTTCCTTTTGCTATCCTATCCAGAATAATTAATGTACACTAAATGGAAAGGGGTCAAGAGGTAGCAAATGTTAAACTTTTGAAAACTCATGGTTATTGTCATAAAGCAGTGTGTTCATTTGGGAAATAATGGTGATAATCATGTGCACCTAGTCTGATCATAGAAATGACTATTGCCAGTCTGGAGATGACAAAACGTCAGTGTGCTTCACTGACTAGAAGCAAAATTGGTCCCATAGCCTAAGGGAAAGCTGAGAAGGTAGATGTGACTCCAGTTATGGGTCTTATACTGAAGAAAATTAACACAGACCATTATGCTCAATATCTTGTGTGATAGGGTTTAATAATCTGATACTCTTTTTGGTCTAAAGTTACGTGCTTTATAACTGACACTTTTTCAGGAGTCACATTTTTATCATATTAACTGTTACTTCTAGATATTTTATCTTTTTGGTCTTTTTGAAAAAGGCATCCTTACTTTTTTATAATCTTGACTGGTTGTTGTTTTTATACAGTAAGTAAATTAACTTTTTACATATTTACTTTGTAACCAGCTTCCTCATTTAATTCTCTTATTAACAATAAAGATTTTGGAGTTGATTTTTTGAAGATTTCTAAGTAAACATCCATATTATTTTCAAATAATGATATTTGTCTTCTGCATTCTAATATATATATAAATCATTATTTCATTTTTTTCCTATAGAGGAGAAGATCTCATTTCATTTGCTGGAATTTGTAAAAAAATAATGGTGATGGTGGTGCTGGTAGGCAATCCATTCTTGTTCCTGACTTCAATGAATGTTTCCATTGTTTCACTGTTGAGTATGATATTGGCTCTATGTTGATCATATAGCTTTTTAAATAGCCTTCAATTTTACCAAATAACATTTTGGCAGCTGTTAATATGATTAGATAATTTTTCTTCTTTGACTTATGAGTATTATATTAATTATGTCACAATAACTATGTTAGCATAATTATATTAATAGATTTTCTTATATTGAACCACATTTACTTGGCTGGGATTGGCTTATAGAATACCATTCTTTCCTGACTTTCCTGGATTACTTCCCACTTTTTTCCCTTTCCTAAGTCTCTTTTGCTGGTTTCCTTTCTTTTCTTTTTTACAATAGCTGTCTTAAGCTTATTCCTCCTATCTAATTGGAATTTTGTATCCTATGACCTACATCTCCCCAGTCCCTCTTCCACCACCAGCTCCTGGTAATCAACATTTTACTCTCTAATCTGTGAGTTCAACTTGTTTACACTTCACATATAAGTGAGATAATGCAGTATTTGTCTATTTGTGCCTAGCTTGTTTCACTTAACATAAAGTCCTCCAGGTTCATCCATATTGCTGCAAATGGCAGGATATCTTTGTTTTTAAAGGCTGAATAATATTCCATCTGTTGAAAAGTAGTTGGCTGTAAAGGCATGGATTTATTTCTGGGCTCTCTATTCTGTTTTCATGTGTCTACTTTTATGCTAGTACCATGCTGTTTTGGTTACTATAGTTTTATGGTATATTTTGAAGTCAGGTAGTGTGAGGCCTCCAGCTTTGTTTTTTTTTTTTTCTTTTGTTTTTTGTTTTGCTCAAGATTGCTTTGGCAATTCAATGTCTTTAGTGGTTTCATACACATTTTAGCATTTTTTTTTCTATTTTTGTGAAAAATGTCATTGGAATTTTGGTAGGGATTGCCCTTTGCTAGTTTCTTCTCTTTACCCTCTTAATATTCTAGTGCCTTAAGCCTCAGTCTTTGGTTTATTTTTCTTTATCCTTTAAATCATCTAGTCTCATGACTTTAAATGCTATCTATATGCTGAAAACTTACAAATTTTTATCTCCAGTCCAGACTCTATCCCAAACTTCAGATGTGTTTATTTATCTGCCTGCTTCCTCTTGGAAGTCTATGTTCAGACCATTACTTGATCTTCCTCTTCCAAACTTGTTTAACTTGTAGTCTTCCTAATTAGAGTTGATGACAACTTCATCTTTCCAGTTGTTGAGGCTAAAAATCCATGAAGTTATCCTTGCCTTCTCTTTCTCCAATTCATCAGCAACTCCTGTTGGCCATCCATTAAAAATATATCCGGAATAACCACTTATCACCACTTTCACAGCTACCACACTGGTCGCCTGGTTTAAGTCACTCACTTGCACAATAGCTCCTGTTTTCCCTCATCTCACCATTTCCCATTACAGTTTACCCTCAATGCAGCAGCCAGAGTGATTCATAAAGTAGGTCATATTATTGCTCTGCTCAAACAAGGTCACCTCATTTCACTCAGAGTAGAAGTTAAAACCTTTATAACATCATAGATCTAGAGGATCTGGCCCCATTACTTCTGCAACCCATTTCCTACTCCTCCCCAGCTTCACTCTGTCCCCACCCCACTGGCCTCTTTGTTGTTCTTCAAGATTTCCAGGCATAATTCAGCCTTAGGGCATTTGTGTGGGTTGTATCCTTTGCATAGAATGCTATTCCTCAAAGTATCCACAAGGCTAACTCCCTCATTTTATTCATGTTTTTGTTCAAATGCTAGCAACTCAATGGGGGTATATTCCTGACCTCTTTCTTTAAAATTGCAGCCAACCCCCAGATATCATCACTCCTTGTCTCTTTATCCTGCTCTGGTTTTTCTTCTCCAGTATCATTCATCATTCTCTAACTACTGTGTAATTTACTTTTTATGACACCAATTATTTTTTGTCTTTATTCCCCTGGTATAATTTCCATGAGGTATAAATCTCTATTTTTTTATTGATATATCCCTAGTACTGAGAATTATGATCACACTGTAGGTGCTTAGTAAACATTTGTTGAATGAATGAATGGAGGCACAGAATCCCACTTAATCATGCAAGAGCTTTCCTTTGATTCTTTGTAGGATATGATGTACTAATGCTTTGCTTAGGATTTTTGCATTTATGTTAGTGAGATTGCTATTTTAATATTTTTTGTTGATATATTAGTCATGTTTTAGTATTATGATTACACAGCTTTTTAAAAAGAACCAACACATTTTGAAGAATTTTCTGCATCAGAAGAGTTAAAATAGCATAGGAATAATCTATTTGGAATAAAGAGTTCCACCATAAAACTGAACTTAGCCTCTCTTTGGACAACTGTTTAAATTGCTTTTCCTTTTTTTTTCCTAGAAGGTTCTTTTCGCCAATAATTCTAATTTTAATGTTAGGACAGAATTTGCTTATAATTTTAAAATCTCCTTTGTATCTGAAGTTATATCTCCTTTCTTTTTCTTTATGTGGTGTATTTGTATTATTGTTTTTGATAAACTCATAGTGCACTTCCCCAGTTATACACTGGGGTTCCAAAGTATAAAGAAAGTTGTAACTCTTGGTTTCTTTTGAGTATAATTTGTTCCAATGTCTGAATGTAGCATTTTCCCAGTTGAAAATATTGCAATAGTCAGTCACAAAGTAAGTTTAATTTGTAAAATGTTTTATACTTTGGATGAAAAATAAAAGTGAGCTTTCATTGTATTTATTGATTTTTAGTACTGTGAGGGACTCTAGAAATAACCTTGGACAATGGCCTAGGCTTCACTTTTTAAGTTTTTTTTTTTTGCAAAGGAAACCAAGGCTCTTATTAAGTGATTTCCCCAATATAACATACCCATTTGTTGCAGTTAATATGAAAAAGATGGCATTTTAATTTGTTTGTAAAAGTCGTAACTCAGTTTTTTTTTTCAATTAAGTATTCATTAAAATTTTATATAGATAAAATGTGTGCAAAGCAGCATTTTAACAGATGGTGGTTTTCTGACATTGTGTTTTAGAAAAGTAATATGATGACATTCTGCATGTACTAGAGTAGACAGATATTTTGTAAAATATTAAGACAACTTATATTGAAGACTAAGGAGCTGGGGCTGGGAATTCTGACCTCAGCCAAACTTTACCACTTAAATTCCTCAAATAAGTATTCTTTACTACTGCTGGGGACATTTGGCAATATTTGTAGAAATTTTTGGTTGTCACAATTGTGGGAGGGAGACTGATGTCTAGTGAGCAGAGGCCAGAGATATTGCTAAACATCCTACAATTCACTGAACAGTCTCACCCCTCAAAACAAAAATTTATCTGCCTCTAAATGTAGACCACTAGGTAGATTAACCAAGAAAAGAGGAGGGAGGATTCAAATAAGCTCAATCAGAAATGAAAAAGGAGACAACACAACTGACATGAAAGAAATGCAAAAGATCATCCAAAACTACTATGAATACCTCTGTGCACACAAGCTAGAAAATCTGGAGGAAATGGATAAATTTTTGCAAACACATAACCTCCCAAGCTTGAATCAGGAAGAAATAGAAATCCTGACCAGACCAATAATGAGTAGCAGGATAGAATCAGCAACAAAAAGTCTCCCCACGCCAAAATAAAAGCCCAAATGCCCAGATTCACAGCTGAATTCTATCCGACCTGCAAAGAAGAACTGGTACCTATCCTACTGAAACTGTTCCATAATGTTGAAAAGGAGGGAATCCTCCCTAACTCATTCTACAAGCCAGTATTGCCTGATACCAAAGCCAGTAAAGAACACAACAAAAAGTGAAAACTATAGACCAATATCCCTGATGAACATAGATGCAAAAATCCTCAACAAAATACTAGCAAGCTGAATTCAACAGCACATCAAAAAGATAACTCACCATGATCAAGTGGGTTTCATCCCAGGGAGGCAAGGGTGGTTCAACACATGCAAGTCAATAAACGTGATTTGCCAAATGAACAGAAATAAAAATAAAAACCATCAAAAACCATAGGATCATCTTAATAGATGCAGAAAAAGCATTTGATAAAATCCAGTACCAATTCATGACAAAAACCCTCAACAAACTAGGCACAGAAGGAATATACCTTGAAATAATAAAAGCCACGTATGAAAAACCCACAGTCAACATCATACTGAATGGGGAAAAGTTAAAAGCATTCCCTCTAAGAGGTAGAACAAAACAAGGAGGCCCACTTTCACCACTTCAAGTCGGTATAGAGACAAAACAATGAGACAAGAGAAGGAAATAAAGGCATCCAAATTGGAAAAGAGGATGTCAAACTGTCCCTGTTTGCCAACAATATGATCTTATATCTAGAAACACCTACAGACTCCTCCAAAAGACTCCTAGAATTGATAAATAAATTCAGTAAAGTCTCAGGTTACAAAATTAATGTACACAAATCAATAGCATTTCTAGATGCTAATAACAGCCAAGCTGAGAATCAAATCAAGAACTCAATAACATTTACAACAGCTTCAAAACAGATAAAACACCTCGGAATATACTCAACGAAGGAGGTAAAAGTGTTCTACAAGGAGAACTGCAAAACACTGATGAAAGAAATTACAGATGTCAAAATAAAAAAATGGAAAAACATCCCAAACTCATGGAATTGGAAGAATCAATATTTTTAAAATGTCCAGGCTATCCAAAGTAATTTACAGATTCAGTGCAATTTCCATCAAAATACCAATGTCATTTTTCAAAGAATTAGAAAAAACAATCCTAAATTTCCACAGAATCAAGAAACAGCCAAGGCAATTTTAAGGAAAAGCAAAAAATCTGGAGCCATCACATTACCTGACTTCAAATTATCATACAATGCTATAGTAACCAAAACAACATGATACAGGTATAAAAGTGGATACATAGATCAATGGATCAACGTAATAGAGAATGCAGAAATAAAGACATATACCTACAATCAACTGATCTTTGACAAAGCAGACAAAACACACATTGAGTAAAGGATTCCCTATTCAATAAATGGTGCTGGGAACACTGGATAACTACATGCAGAAAAATTAAACTGGATCCCTATCTGTCACTATCACAAAAATTAACTCAAGATGAATTAAAGATTTAAATGTAAGACCTGACATCATAAAAATCCTGGAAGAAAACCTTGGAAAAACTCTTCTGGACATTAGCCTAGGCAAAGAATTTGTGACTAAGATACTAAAAGCAAATAGAACAAAAACAAAAATAAATAAATGGGATTTAATTAAACTAAAATGCTTCTGCACAGGAAAAGAGATAATCAACAGAATAAATAAATAGACCTACAGAATGGGAGAAAATACTTGCAAACTATACATCTGACAAAGGACTAATATCCAGAATCTATAAAGAACTCAAACAAATCAGCAAGAAAAAAACACAAATAACCCCATTAAAAATTGGGCAAAAAACATTAACAGACATTTTTCAAAAGATAACATACAAAGGACCAAGAGACAAGCAAAAATTCTCCACATCGCTGATCATCATGGAAATGCAAATTAAAGCCATAATGAGATACCACCTTACCCCAGTCAGAACGGCCATTATTATTAATAAAAAGTCAAAAAACAATAGATGTTGGTGCAGATGTGGTGAAAAGGGAATGCTTATACACTGTTAGTGGGAATGTACATTAGTATAACCTCTATGGAAAACAGCATGGAGAGTCCTCAAAGACATAAAAGTAGACCTACTATTAGAGCCAGCAATCCCACTACTGGATATCTACCCAGAGGAAAAGAAGTCATTTTTAAAAAAACACATCTGCACTCAAATGTTTATCACAGTACAATTCACAATTGCAAAGATGTGATATCAATCTAAATGCCTTTCAACGGATGAGTGGATAAAGAAAATGTGGTATATATACCATGGAGTACTACTCAGCCATAAAAAATGAATGAAATAATGTCTTTTGCAGCAACCTAGATGAAACTGGAAGCCATTATGCTAAATGAAGTATCTCAAGAACAGAAAAACAAATACTGCATGTTCTCACTTATAGCTGGGAGCTAAGCCATAGGTATGCATGGTCATACAGAGTGACTTAATGGACACTGGAGACTCAGAAGGCGGGGATGAATGATGAAAAATTGCCTATAGGGTATAATGTACACTATTCAGGTGACACGTGTGCTAAAAGCCCTGACTTCACCATTATAGAATTCATCCATGTAACAAAAAATCATTTGTACCCCCTAAATCTATGGAAATAAATTACAAAAAGAAAACCTGACCTAAAGCGATGGCTCTTAAATTGATTGTACCAGTCCTATACTTACAGTTACTTGCAATGACTTCAAAATAAATATTACACTGTGTTTTCAATACAACATTTCCCAAAGTGTGTTATGAAACGTGAGTTCTACCAGATATTTTGTGACAAAAGGATCAAACATGCTTGGAAAACAATGCCTATTATATTGTGCTCTTGAAGTTCCACATTGAAACTAGCATGTTAAAGGCTCTGGTAAGTCCTGCTGTGAGACTCCACTTAACTTTGCTTAACCCAGTATATTCAACCTTTATTATCTGTTGAACATTTTGGACATATTCTCTATGAACATTTCTGAGAAGATACTTCAAAAAATGCAGTCACTATGCATGAGGGTTCTTTTTTTTTTTTTTTTGAAAGGGTTGTCTACAATTTTATTTTATTTTATTTTATTTTTATTTCAAAATAATAAGGAAGTATAAGTGTTTTTGTTACATGAGTGAATTGTATAATGCTGAACTCAGGTCTTTTAGTCTTCCTGTCACCAGAATAGTGTTCATTGTATGTGATAGGTAAGTTTTTACCCCTAACCTCTTTCCCACCCACCCCCATGCTTGGTTTCCAATGTCCCTTACATCTCTTTGTGCCCATGTATACCTGTCATTTAGCTCCCATTTATTAGTGAGAACATGTGGTGTTTGTTTTTCCATTCCTGAGGTATTTCACTTAGGATAATGGAACTCCAGTTCCATCCAAGTTGCTGCAAACAACATTATTTTATTTCTTTTTATGGCTGAGTAGTACTCCATATTGCATGTGTGTGTGTCTCTCTCTCTTTCTCTCTATATATGGACACACACACATTTTCATTATCCACTCCTCAACTGATGGGCACTTGGGTTGATTCAATATCTTTGCAATTGTGAATTGTGCTGCAATAATCATTCGGATAGAGGTGTCTTTTTTATAAAATAACTTTTTTCCTTTGGGTAGATACCCAGTAGTGGGATTGCTGGATCTAATAGTAGGTTTACTTTTATTTCTTTGAGGATTCTCCATACTGTTTTCTATAGAGGTTGTACTAATTTTCAGTCCCACCAATAGTGTATAACAGATTTACAGATTCAGTGCAGTTCCATTAAGATACCAATATCATATTTCACAGACCTAGAAAAAAAATAATCCTAAGCTTCATATAGAACCAAAAAAGAGCCTGAATAGCCAAAGCAATCTTTAGCAAAAAGAAGAAAACAGGAAGCATCCCATTACCTGACTTCAAATTATACTACAAGGCTATAGTAACCAAAACAGAATGGTACTGTTATAAAAGTAGAGACATCAACCAGTGGAAGAGAATAGAGAACCCAGAAATAAAACAATATAGCTATGACCAACTTATTTTTGACAAAACAGACAGAAATATGCACTGGGGGGAAAGGATGCCCTATTCAATAAATAGTGCTGGGAAAATTGGATTGCCACATGCAGAAGAATGAAACAGGATCCCTATCTCTCGCCATATACAAAAATTAATTCAAGATGGATTAAAGACTTAAATCTAAGCACGAAACCATAAAAATTCTAGAAGAAAACATAGGAAAAACTCTACTAAACATTGGCCTAGGCAAAGAATTCATGCCTAAGACTCCAAAGGCAAATACAGCAACAACAAAAATAAATAAATGGGACTTAATTAAATTAAAAAGCTTATACATAGCAAAGGAAAAAATCAACAGAATAAATAGGCAACCTACAGAACGGGCAAAAATATTCACAAGCTATACATCCAACAAAGAACTAATATCCATAATCTATAAGGAACTCAAACAAATCAGCAAGAAAAAAAAAGACACTATCAGAAAGTGGGCAAAAGACATGAACAGAGTTTTTTTTCAAAAGAAGATAGACAAATGGCATTAGGGTTCTTAAAGTCCTTTCACATTTGATCTCATTGGATTCTGATAACCATTCCATAAAATATAATTCTAAAATAACCTCAGAATTTCTCCTTAAATAATTCTTCTGTCCTAATCTAAACTTTCTCCTTCGTTTCCAAGAGCCAATAAGAAATTTTCTGTCAATTAAAGTGAATTAATTATTTTTATTATTACAAAAAAATAGATTATCATTTTAGGAAATGTTAATGTATAAAATACAAATCAGCAAAACGAAAAAATTTTCCATAATCCCTTCACTATCAACACATTCTGATATTTTCAGATTTTTTTTCAGCTGATATATTTAAAAATAAAATTGTGCTGTAAATGTTTTTTTATAAACCTGGGGGTTTTTTTTTGGTTAATATGTTTAACATTTTAGCATTTTCATTTAATACTATTATAATAACATGATTCTAACAGAAAATAAACATTCAAGGATCAATTGGATTGCTGATGGGTATTTCATTACACAACAATGTGAAGCCTTAATTAAGGAGTCTCCTATTAATGGATATTTAGTTTCCTTTTTTTGGCTAATTTTTAGAATACTTTAATTAACAACTCTGTGCATATATATTTTCATACTTTCTTAATTATTTATTTGTTTAGAACGTTTCTAGAACTGGAGTTGTATTAATAGGTAGGGAAAAGCACAGAGTCTGGGTGAGGCATTGGTGGTGGTGATGGATTTACTTTTTAAGGCTTTCGTACCGAAAAATTGCCTACTAGAAAGGCTGTACAACTTTACATTCCCAACAGCAGTACATAAGAGTGACATTAGGTCTTCTATTGTGTTATCATACTGCTTGTATTTGTCTCTTTCTTCTCATTTTTCCTGAAATTAGGTTAGACCAGCCCCCCTTTTTTAGCTTTCTGGTTGTCATACTGCTGTGCCTACCTCCATTTCTTTGCTCACATGGGCTTAGCTCAAATTATTCCTTCTCTTAAAAGTCTCCTTATGTTAATTAGCACCAAATTCCACACTTCACAATCTGGCATAGACTTTTGTTGTATTTAATTGTGACATAACTGCATGTCTTAGCTGTTTAACCAGCTCAAAACCACTATTAGAGCCCAGCTCTGAAGACTCCCTATGTCTCAGTCACTGTATTAGGCCCCAAGGCTACAAGAATAAAACTGACATGGTCCTTGCTCTTGAGCAGCACACAGTCTAGAGAAAATAAAGAAACAGCAGACTATGAGAAGCATTATGAGAGTAGTAAATAGGGTACTACAGGAGTACAGACTGGGGATTTGGAGTGCTAGAGAAGGCTTCCTGGAGGAGGATCCTCTGAGAAAATGTTTGAAGGATGAATAAAAGTTCTGAGTAGGGAAGAATGAGCAAGTGAAGACAGGAAAGTCTGGGTGTTGTCAGCATTTGTATATACGTGTCAGGGAAACATGGGATAGAATGTGAAGTATACGTGGCAGAGTAGCAAAATATGAGCCTGAAGAGACAGGCAGAGAGGTGAAGCCTGAAGGGCTGTATGGGTGATGCTAAGACATTTAGGCTTCATCCTGATGATACTAGGAGTGAGGAAGGTGGACTGACCCAGGCAAAGGATGCTGGGAGGCTACACTTGTAGTCCCTTTGCACACCCGCGGTACCTAACGTGGGGCTAGCCCCGATCCTGCGTGTCTGTGTGTGTGTGCATTTCTAATCAACACTTTGTAACTGATTTGTTAGGGATTATTGGACCTGTCATTTAATTTCCTTGGGCTTTAACATCCTAATTATTAGAATAATTATATTCCCAATTATACTCCTACTACAGGACTTAAAATAATGGGAATGGGACTGAAGCATATTATTAATATTTAGTGAAAATGTGTCTGAAGTGGTAGGGAAGTTTTTATAGTTTTTACCCTCCTCCTATTTGGCCTATGTTTATGAGGCACTTGTGCCCTGATACTTCTACCTCAAGCTCATTTAATGAGGTTGTGATATGCAGGGCTGGTTTATTTCAACATTTGAGTGGCCTTGGGAGTCTTGTTACTTGATCATACGCGGGAGACTGATGAATAGAGTTGGGTAGAGAGGAAAGACTTTTATCAGAGAAATGTCATTTTCATCAGGATATAAAAATCATTCTTAATCTACAGAGAGAAAAGGAAGTTTTGTTTCTGATATGATTTAATTTTCAGAAATTTAATTATAGCTTTTAATATAAAGCTTTGGGTTCTGAAAACATAATAGTAATAACAATAGACACCATTGAATTCCTTTTCTTGCATTGGGATTTCTACATAATTTAAGAACTCGTTGTTTAACAAGGCTTAAAATCTCTTTTATTTGCTACCTTACTCACATTTCAACCAGATAAAAGACTGCTATTTTATAGACATAGCTTGTATTTTTATGCAGAGTTACGATGCTGATAGCAACTTTTCACACTTTGCTGGCTAGCTTTACCTAGTTACAAAATAATTTACTACACTGACAAGGAATACTCAGTAGCTAAAATTACTTACGAGAAAAAAATTCTTTAAATTCAAATTACTGCATTATAATTTATAGCAAATTGTATTGGCTTTCTTCAAAGAACCTTATTAAAAGCCTTAAGCAGTCTTGTCATCCCCATGACAAGCTTCTCACTTTGTGGATGGAGAAACTGAAGTTAAATGATTTGCTCAGGGTCAAAGGAAATGGATATATGCATCCTGGTGCTGAGAAAAGGTATTTTTTTTCTTAGAAAAGCTACTAGGGCTTTACTCAGACCACTAGTCCAGACGTACCCCCGCTTCCTGCAGAGATACTATGCCAGTGGCAGAGATGGGCTGTTTGGGCAATCAGGCTAATTTCAAAGCACCTGTTCTTTGATGATCACTCTCAAGACTCTTTCAAGTAATCTGATATTCTAACAAATTCTAAATGATTGGCCACTCAGTGTATTTTGTATAGAGATTGTGAAGTGTTTCTCATTTGTTGTATAAACATTAGGGGAGGAACCAGATAACATCTCAAGGTGAACTATGCTTATATGTGTATAAGCCGGGGATTGATATCTGACATAAGTATCAAAAAGGAAGAAAGCCTATACTTATCTACTGGCATTTAAACATTAGAAACACTCAATGATTCATGTTTCCCTAAAGAACTAAGATGGTTCATCAGCAGGAACAGGTTTTCTGCCTATAAATAGGTACATTACTTTCTTGTTAAATTTTAATAGAAGATAATTTCCATTGCATCCATTTATTTTGAAATTTGTAGCATTGTATTTACCTTGTATTCTTTGCCACCTCCAAGGACTCATGCAGAAAAATGTTTTTTTTCCCTGAATATTTTGGAAATATTGCTGTATATAGAGGAAAAAATAGAGAAAAATGAACCATTTAATGCTTCAGTTACATTAATAATCATTACCAGCAGATTCTAACCTGGCAACTCTGACAGTAACAGTCTTCAGCAAGAATCTATGTCTTGGATGAAATGTGCAAGTCTACTTCTCACACCCCTTAATGATCCTTGCATGACTAATATGCAGTGACATTTAAGGAGCACTCATCTAAAACTGTTCATATTCATTTTGAAAATATTCATCTGTGGCATATTCACCAGCAAGAAATGCAGCTTAAAAATCATTAACCCCCTCTTCATTGGTGTTCATACAGGGATTTGTGCTTTCTGATGGCACTTTGCTGACACAACCAACACAATACTAGATAGAATGGATTAAGGAGTTGAAAACATAATCAAAGACATTATTAGAAATGCAATCTGTAAAATGATGAGGAGCTTTGGGGAGGCCTCTAAAACGTGGATCCCAGAGTAAAAATCAGTACAATGGAAAATAGCCTGAGGAGGACAATTAGAAAAAAAATGATCAGAATAATAACACTGCGAAGGAACTTAGATGAAAGGAGTCCATGGAGCTAACTGAGTTGCTGTATGATACGGTTTATCACAGAATGATTGAAAGTGTCCAGAGAGCTTGTGTGAGTTAATATAGCAGCCACTAGTCTTTAATGACAGTATTCAAGTTATTTTAGGGTAGTACATTTGGAAAGATTTTGTGAGTGAAATTGTTCCATTTGACTTCATCAATTTCACTAGTGGTGATTTTCTTCTTAAATCTCCAAGTCTGTGTATTAAGTAGAGTTTTTCCTATCTGTCTTTCTATCTATAGGGTTAAAATATATATGAATATAATATCTTGGTCTACCTACCTAATCCTATTTTTAACTCTCCATTCTGAACTCTACGATTGCAGAGAGGGGAGTAAGTGCTCAAAATGGAGCTTTGTCATCACCTCCTGGTGAAGAAATTATCAGCATCTCTGTCAGATGTGATGAGCTTCCTTTTGATGGGAAGAAAACTCATCACTTTTCAAAATAGCCAACCATATTTATTTTGGTCAATGAATTGTTGCAATGTTCTTCCACATATTTAGTTTAATTCTGTAACTTCTATCTCCTGATTTCCAGAAAATTGTAGGGACCTATTCAAACACTCTCTTTTTAATGTCATGTTTCTACCCAAATGTACATCTCAATTTTTGAATTGTAGTAACATAAATTTAGTATATTTACCTCCTTTACTTGTCCTTGATTTTCTTAATCCAAGTGTTTTGCACTATGCCTGGGGTAGTTTAGGAAATCAACAAGTATTTGTTGAATAGATGAATGAGTATAATTTTTCTGTCTGATCATGATTGTTTCTACTGCTAGCCTCTTGCTTCCGGCTGGGTCTGAATTGAACTCTTCTACCTAATGAACCTGTGACCTGCCCAAACTGTACTCTGGACCAGAAATTTATTTCCTCAGTTAGGTTTCCAGTGGCTTGCTCTGTCCCATTAACAATATGATGGAATCGGCAGAGGAAGTTTAAATGCCAGCTGACCAGAGACGGTCTAGCCTCTGGCCCTAGCTTCAGGCCTCCAAGAGTTTGGCATTCTAGAGACACAAATTCAGGACCAGTTGATGTGTTAAAGAAGGTTGATATTATGTCAAAAGATGTTTCCATTCTTCACCATATATTTTAGTGTTTATTTGTATGTTTTAAAATTATGGATCTTCAAATATCCATTTTTCATTTTCTTTTAAAATACCCTCTATATAGTAATCCTTAGGCCCATACCAAAGCATATGGAATAGTGGTCTGCATTTTTATTGGATTTTTTTCAGACATTGACCCAATAAATAACAATGTATTCTTCTTGTAGAGTATCATTTAGGAAGCTATCTGCAGGAGGATATGCTGATCAGTAACTGTAGAAAAAGAAGCAAGAGTCCGGACAGATTGGAGGACAGGGAACATAATAGAAATGAGCTGAGTTATTAAAAGTCTAGATATGCCCCTTTTTGTGATTAAAACAGAAATAAAGACAAGTGGGTGAGAATGAGTGAAAGCAAGAGAGAATGAGCACATGTGCTGGGTGAGAAAATATAGAAGATTTATTTGAAATCTTAAGTAAAGTTTGGAATCAAGGAGAAAAGAAGACATGGAATAAAATCTGAAAAGTAATTTAAAGTGCAATTGTTAAAACCAAGAATTTAGTGCTGTGAATAGAAAGAGATGCAGCTGGGAGGGGGAAAATGAGTAGGAAGTAAAATTAGTCACAGATGTGAGTACTTAGGGAATTCAATACTTGTTGATTTGCTGTTTGGAATGATGGTAGATCCACAGGTTGAGCAATCAGTATTAGGGCTCAGAATTATGGAGAAAAGAAAGAGATGGAGAGAAAGCTTACTCTGGAATAGTGCTTCCCAACTTCGGCTGCATATTGGGATTACCTGGGCAGTTCTGAAAAGTACTGATGGTTAGGCCCCACCCACAGAGACTCTAATTTAATTGGTTTGGTATGTGACTAGTGTGTTGAATTTCAAAAGCTCTCCAGCTAATTCTAATGTGCAGCCAAGATTGAAAAACACTGCTCTAGAATTAGAGAAGCCCAATATTGTTCTAGGAAAACAGCTGAAGAATATTAGTTAGAATTATGCACCTTGTCAGGGTCCAAATTGTGCTTGAGTGAGGAAAGTGAGAACTTATAAGGAAGAAAATAGACGATTGGGACTAGAAGTCACTTAGACTTGGGCCAGCAGGTAATATCATTTTTACAAGGAAAAGATGAGAAGAAAGAAGAATGGAATAGTTAAGGGAAGCAGAAGGTGGAGCTGAAAGCAGACTCATAATTCAAATCTCAGGTAAAGCTCATTTATTCATTCATTTAACATCTATTTCCCAAATACATGCTATACTCCTATCACTGACCTTAGTATTACGGATACAGCAGTAAACAATAAAATCATAATTGCTGACCTCATAGAGCTAAAATTTTA
This sequence comes from Daubentonia madagascariensis, assembly GCA_023783475.1. NCBI lineage: Eukaryota > Metazoa > Chordata > Mammalia > Primates > Daubentoniidae > Daubentonia > Daubentonia madagascariensis. Next base: position 46,734,643 of record JAKFHU010002080.1, read on the forward strand.
GTGAAAAAAAGGATAAGGGAGAGAGGAAAAGGAGAAGAGATATGCTTTGAAAGAATTGTGCATGCAGTAAATGGCACATAGAGCTAACGGGAATCAAATGCATGAGAAGTGAACTTTTTGAGAGAGAGTTGTATGCCAAAGAAACCACAGTCTGAGCTAAACTTGTTTATGACTGTTTGAGATAAAATAACCTTTGGGTACCCAAATGTGTAAAAGTAGAAAGTAGACTCAGTGCCCAAAGGGATGGGGTGTGGGAGGGGAGAAGTGGGGGTTGGGGGGCATTTTCTCAAACGACCATTTTAGATGTGGCCAGGTTGGATGACCTTTCCCAAGGGCAGAGCCAAGGTCATGGGGAACAATAGACTGCTGAATCCCTCTCCAGGAGAATCTCAGACTAATCACAGAAAAGTCTCATAATTACTAAGGACAGTTCATAATTACCTAATTTCATAATTACTAAGGAATGTTGACTACCTTGTGTCTTTCTCCCCCATCTTTTGTTTTCTGAATGGGAATATATGTGGGGAAGGTTTTTTTTTTTTTTTCCCATTTCATAGTTTTCATATTACGAGAAGCCACACTCAGATGAGAACCTATCACATATCACCTGGACTTTGAACTTGATACCATGGCCAGATACAATGCCGGGTTGCATATATGGAGTAGGGGGTAGGTGTTGGGCCCGTGGGAAAGATGGCAAATGGAATATTTGATGACTAGAGGGGCAGACTGTGGTAGTCATTAATGCCAAATGCCAAATATCTCTAGGTCTTTTCCTTTCTTGGTCATTCAGATTTCATGATTGTTTGATGCTGCAGCATTGCCTAATCTACCTTAACTGATTTCAGAGACTATTGCAGAGACCTAGTAAGAGATAATTGTGGCCATGAATACAGTAATGGCATAAAAATGAAGGAAGTACCCTGAAGATATATGCTAGGGATGAAAATATACAGCAATTGCTGAATACTTGGATGAAGGGAGGGAGCAAAGGAAGAATCAAGAATGATCTTCAGGTTGTGTAGTGATGCAGTGTACTGAGATTGGGAAGAATAAAGGACAGCTTGAGAGTACACAAAATGTTTAGCTTTGGATATGAAATATTGAGATGTGTGTAAAATATCCGAGTAAAGATGTTAAATAGGTAGCTGGATACGTGAGTCTGGGTTCAAAGTAAAGATTCATGCTGGAGATCAAAGTTTCTGGGAGACAAATATATGAATAGTATTTTCAGTCAGAATGCATAAGATCTACTAAGGGGAGAAGGGAAGTTGGGTCGAGACTGAGCATTGAGAATGACCAACATTTGTGGATTTAGTATGGGGGAGAAAGAACTTGCAAAGGAGACTGACAAGGAGTGACCAGAGAAATAGAAGGAAAACTCAGAGTGTGGAGTCCTGCGCTCAGAAGAGGGACGAAGTCAAATCTGATTAAGGCTTCTGAGAGTTTAGGAATAGACAAGCGTTTACTAGAGTGATGGGGGCCAGGAGCTAGAATGAAGTGGGTTGAAGAGGGAATGGGAGATGAGAAGGTGGAGACAGCATCAGTAATGCCTTTTTTAAGGAAATTGGCTATGAAGGAGGCAATAAAATTTTGGGGTTAAGAAAGTTTTTTTTTTTAAGATTTATGATACTGCAGCATGTTTGTATAAAGACAGAACTGATGCAGTACAGAAGGAAAAATTGCTGATGCAGAAGGGGGAGAAATTGACTAAAGTAGTGAAATTCTGGAGAAGGTGAGAGAGAAGGGTGGAACCTGAGCACACAGGTGGAACTAAGCTCTGATGGGAGGAGGGAAAAAAGAGAAAAATGGGTATACATGCTGGTAGGTTTATAGCTTTAGGGCTGAGAATATCAAGCAGATCGTTGACTTTTTTATTTTCGAAGAGTAATGAGGTGAGACCTTTATACTAGAGTGAGGCTAAAGTATGTATAAAATAGTTCTTGGTGAGTTAGAAAGTGATGCTACTTGAGAAACATAGTAAAAATGCCACTCAGTAGTGAGTATCTCCTTAAGGTTTGTAGTCATGAATTTAAAGTGAAAACCGTCACTTTAGGTGGGTTGAACAATTTTTCTTTAGGAATGTTCAATTGCATAAGTAGGCAAGGATAAGCCATTTTATCCATGAGTTTGGTGGAAGGAGAAAAGAGTAAGGGAATTAAGTGTATTTTCAGGGCACCAGATAAAAGTTTGGACCTTGAGTATATGGGCTGGATAAAGAGGGCAGTGAGTCTAGGTAGGGACTGATAGAAGGCGAAGAAAGTAACGGGGTGAATGGATTCGAGGTTTCACTGTGGCTGGAGGAATAGGTTAATGGACGACTTGAGAGACTGAATTGGAGGAATAGGAGATGTGAGTGGTGGGGTTTGAGGCTGAGTTTTCAGGAGTATTGCAGCTTCTCTTGACGACAAGTGGGACAATGGGAGGGGTGGCTGAGGTGGAGGGGAGGGCATTAGAAGTGAGGAGCTTGAAGAATGGAGCAGCCGTGGGCCATCAGATGGATGCTGATGATACTGGAAATGATGATAGCAGTGTGGTCTAGGAAAAATTGTGAACCAGGAATTAAAATATTCAACAAATGATTGTGAATGAGCAGGGATGTGGCAGATTATTACAACCAGTATGGGGACAGAGTGATATATCTGCTTAGCAGGAGCTCAAAGGAGTAGGAATGTTTGTTAAGTGGGAGGAAGAGATCGGTGCTGGGAAGCATGAACAGCAGCCATCCGTTCTGCCTCAAGGCATGGCAGGGTGGGAGTGCAGGGTGAGATAAACAAACACAAGAGCTTCCTGAAGAGGGTTTCAGGGTAGGTGGAATCCCATAGACTCCTTTTAAAATAAGAGGTGGAGAAACATTCCAAGATGAGTGTAAGGAGAGTCTACTGATTCCAGAGAGGAGTTCCGGAGCGCACAGGGGCTGGGGCATGGGGGAGAGCAGAGGTGGGAGGCTGGGTCAGCTTAGGGACTTTGTGGGATGAGAAAGTACATAATAATGTATAATTGGGGAGAAAATTTAGTGGCAAGGGCATTGGAATAGAATCTTTTTCTGTAGTCATCCAGTATATCTGCATTCTGGCTTCACCTTTGCCTTCATCATCACTTTTCGGATCCTAATTTGCCTCCCATCCCTCTGTGGTGTCTTCTCTTTTGCTATAGGACCAACAGGAGTTTGCCTGTATTGGCACTTCTCACACTAGATGTCACTGTTGCTTGCCTCCTGACTTCAGTCCTTCTATAGCTTGTTCATTGTGACTGTTCAGGGCAGCAGTGATCCCTCCCAAGGCCACTCTTTGCCTTACCCACACAAAGACACACATAAGATTTAATGAGAATCTGGTGCTTATAAACCCACTGAGGTGTTAAATAGCTTAGGGTTCAACAGAGCTTCTTATGTATGTATTCTAAGAAGCTTATTATTTAGGTTTTTCTTTTTCCCCTGCATTTAGGAATTAAAAGGCTGAGTGAGAACTCAGACTAGAATTCTTTGCAGAAAACACATCTACCTCCTCCCGTGAAAATATGGAATTTTACACTTAAATTCAAACTTGGTTAATGAGCTGCCTCCTCACCCTCTGTTGTGGGGTGCAGGAGGGCTCAGTTACCTCCATTTCCCTGATGTATCATGTGTAAATTTCCTGGCCTGAGCTTGGGCATGGTGTTACCATATGAGGTTGTCTTCTAGGGGTCTGATCTAGGGGCATAGGCCTGGATGGTTCCATAGTCCAGGGAGCAAAGGAGAGTCCAAGCTGTTATCTGGGAAACTGGCAGAGGCTACAAACAGTATACATTCCTCTTTACTAGCAGAATCAGAAGTTGCCAGTGGCTATAGAGTCATTTTTTTCTTTCTTCCTGGGAAAAATCCTACTCAGGAAAGGAGAGAAACTTTTGGAAAAGGGAGTTAGGGGTGGGCGGTAGAAACCATTATCTTTTGGGGTTTCAAAAAAGGACCAATCATTGATTCAGTAAATCCATCAGATAACAAATATTTATTGCACAACCACCCTGTGTCAAGTATTGCTTGAGGTACTGGGAACACACTGGTAAACAAAGCTGAATTGGTCCTGCTTGCATGAAACTTAACTTTATTGGGGGATAGGAGATACAGAAATAAATCTCCATGATTTCTTTCAGAGAACAGTTTTGCAGAAAATAAAATGTGATGAGATAGAGAATACTTGGGTGGTGGTGACATTTAAGCTGGGACCTGATAGGTAGGATATAACCAAGAGAGGATGGGGGGAGAAGATGACTTGTACAGAGGGAAACCAACACAGCGGTCCCACATTGGGAAGTCTGTGGCTTCACACAATGGCAAGGGAGTGGGGTTCAAGGAGTAGGCAGTGGGTGGAGGTTGAGGTGCAGAGTATGGAGGACCTCAAGAGTCACATGGACAGGGCTTAGATTTTATTCTAAGTGCAGAGGCGGATGACTGAAAGTCTTGTGAGGAGCAATGAGGTAATTTTTGTTTTAAAAAGATCCCTCAGGATGTTGAATAGAGCATGGGTGGGAGCCAGAGCAGAGAACAGGGAGCCCCTTAGGAGTCACAGGGTATTGTGTCTGGGGAGATGACGATGGGTCAGGCCAGGTTGCTGGGGCTGAAGATTTTAGGTTGTTCCTTTAACAATAGGCAGCTTTTAACCATCAGCCCCACTTCTTGTAGTCTATAACTTGAAGTTTCAGGATGCTTTCTTCGTAGGTCAATTATTAGTCTAAGGTCAGGAAGGGAATGAGGAGCTAATTGTAAGGGGCAGGGAAGAATTCAACAGTATTTCCCTAAATGCTGCCTTTGTTGTCTAAGTCATGAGCATTTTTGTTTCTAGATCAAATTTGCTAATATTACTCTCAGGATTAAGTCGAAGGTTTTTTGTTTTGCTTTTCTCTCATTACCTATAGACATAGGCCAGAAAACTACAACAATGCCAGCAGCAGGGCACCTGGAGTTCCCTGGGGGCTGCAGCACAGGGAGAGGAGATGCTCTTTTAATGATATCCCCGAGGGACCCAGGGAGAGACAGAATGCTAATTTGATCTGTGTTAACCTTCCCAACATAAATTCCAACAAGACTATGTGTGGGACTCTAGAAAAAACTGGGAGTGATGTTGGCCTGCATGGTGTGTGTGTGTGTGTGTGTGTGTGTGTGTGTGTATGCATGCAATGGACTTAACTGGCAGATGAGCCTCTCTTACTGTGTGTTAGTACTGTGCTCACAGATTTATATCAGTACCCTGATTAATTCTCACATTAGCCCTGTGAAGTAAAGGATATCAGTATAAACATTTTACAGATGAGGAGGGTGAGGTATAGAATGGTTAAAATCACATGGCTAGTCAGTGGCAAATCTGAACTAGAGCACAGATCTGTGGGCTTAATAATTAGGCTATATTGCCTCCCAAAGCCTTTTGCTAGTTATATTTTTTTAAGTCACATTTTTCTTATACAGAGTTGGGCATCTGTGAATTTTTATCTGTGTTTATTTTTTATAAAAAATCTTTTTTTTAAGAGCTGAAAGTACAGTCTATTAGTTTTAGTGACCAATCCTTTGTTGTGCTTATTATACGATATAATACAACCACAATAAAAATCTTTAATAATTCTGGATATCCTAATTTGTTTCTGAAACAATATTTTTGTCAGGTGAATCCTTAGAATTATGAGGGTTTTCAGTATACAGATAGAAGCATGGAAGAGCGGGTATATTCTCAAGTATTCTTCTTCTTTTCACTTACAATAAGTAAACAATAAGAGTTTACAATAAGTCAACCCTCTGTGTATCAGTCAGGTTTCTTTGTTGCAAGCATCAGACACTGACTTTTGTTAACTTCAGCAAAAGAGAGATTTGCTGGCAGAATGTCAGGAAGCTCACTTGTTTGCTGAAAAGCCTAGAGACCCCATAAACTGGCAAGAATGCAGGGAGGGTCAACAGCAACAACCACAGCCAAGGTCATGCTGTAGGAATAGCCTGGTTAGGACACCCCTCCCAGCTCTGCTGCTATCATACCACCCTCAGCCTCCACCCTGGACAGTGCTGCATCTCAAACTGGCAGATGCCTCTGGAAATGAATTCCAAACTATCCGTGTTCCTTTCTGTCACTTGCTCACAATTCAAAGTGGCAGGAAGTATCATCAGATTGGCCAAGCTTGGGTCACCTGCCCTACCTGTCAGTGGCAGGGAGAGGTAGTCTCCGACCTCCTTTGATTTTCAGAGTGATGAAGACTTGCCTTTCACCAAGTAGGAGGGAGTTTCAGATGCTGGACAGTTAAAGAACTGGCAAATGTCTGCTAAACTGTAAAAGTAAAATATTTGTAGGCATTAAGTACTCACATAGAGTAAGGTATTGTGAAAAGGCAACGTAGTCACTGAGAGAAACTACTTTCCTATAGTATAGACTTCAATTATCTCAAAATAGCTACTGAGCTGGGAGGGTCACTTACTCTACATTTGCATACAGATGATCTTGCCAGACATTTGGTTTTGTGTTGAGAATTCCAATGTGACATTCAGCAGTTGTTGGAACAAAGACCGAGTTTGCATCTTCCTTCCGTTTATTTCATTTATCTCTGATAGGCTTTGTGGGAATAGTTGTCTCTAATCCAAGCCATCAGAAAGCCTTTTTCACGTTCCTTCTGGTGATGCCTAATTTTCAGTGTGCTTGGAGTAATCAGTTTGCATTTTTTTATTGAGCTCATTCAAAAGCAACTCCTCCCCCCAAAGGAATGTTATGTTTTTGAATTTTATTGTTCTACTCAGAGATTAAGCATTTGTATCACCATAATCTGAAATGTACTGTGCCAACCTATTAGTACTACGATAAAACTGGTGTGGTAAAGTTTTAATTCATGCAGTAATTGTAGTGTTTACCCCCTAGTTGTAAAATCAGAGATAAGAGGACATGAAAGAGACCATCTGAGACCTTTAATGTAGTATGTTTACTTTTGTTATGCTGGAATTTTATTCTCATATGATAGAAGGCTAGTCAAATTGGATCTATTAAAATAAATAAAATGGCATTATTAAAAATACAGCCAAAATAAAATTAATAGTATGAAATGTTATGGAAACTGAAACTGTCAGCATAAGGCATTATAGGAATTATAATAGAATTTAAAAAGAAAAATCTACTTTGAGCAACCATTAATCTTGTTCCAAAAGGACACTCAGTATAGTCTTGATACAGTGAAAATTGATTCACAAATCATTTATGCCCCACTCACTTGGAAAATCCATGGAATTTATGTGACCCCCCAAAAAAAGATTCCTATCATCCAACACCTCTCAGCACTCCTTCCCCAACACATGCTTAACAACCCCAAATTCATTTTTGTATTTTAAGTAAGCTGTACAAAGAATCTGAAGAGTGAACCTCAAACAGACCTTCTCTGAAAAAGGATCAAATAACAGCACAAATTAGAGAAAGGAAATACAGGATTAATGTATGTAAAGAAGTGAGTAAAAGATTCAGCAAAGAAATTCTTATCTGCACATATTCTAGAAAAAGTGTTTTTATTTGAAAGAAAGGAAAAAAGTTATTAAATATTTTATACTCTGTATACACTAGTTACAGGTACTTAGCATAAAACTAACCCTCCTATTTTGACTACTTCTCACATGTCAAGTGTGGTGTTAAGCATTTTGTATACCTATTCCATTTAGTTTTTTAATAGCCCCATGAGGTATCATTAGCTCTATTTTATAGATAAGGAAACTGAGGCTTAGAAACATTGAGACATTTGGACCCTACCTTGGCTTCAGTGTCTGTACTCTATATTCCTATGTTGCACTGCTGTCCTTGAGTATTACATTTCCTTTAGTGCTCATGGAATAAAGCCATGCTATGTCTTACTATGTGCTATTTGAGATAAGAAATCATATCCCAACTTTTTATACACCATGCTTACCTAGGACAGTGCCTCAGAGGCTCTCAGAAAACAGCTGAAATTATAAACAGAAAACAGTTTATAACCTTACAATAAACTTTCAGTAATAATCATTAGTTTCAATGAAACTCAGGCATCCATAATATCAGATTTGGGGCTTGACTTTGAAATTATCCCACTAAAGCAACCTCAGTAGGGAGAGGGTAGAAATTTTGGTGGGCTCTTAAAATCATGACTAAGAAAAAAGTCCTAATGTGGTCATATTAGAGACCTTTCCTTATAGGATAAGAGAGTATTCCACTAGAGGTGCTGCATTGCTTTCTAATGTTAAACAAAAAATTGGCTTCCAATGGGAATTCCCATATAATCAAATTCCATACCATTGAGAGGTGTTGGTAGAACGTGACAGAAGAAATGACATTAAGCTGGTAAGGTTTTTTTTTTCTAATATACATCTCTCTTGACCTAGATGCTATAGTCTACATCTGATACTTCTACTTCTCTACAGGAATGAGTTACTTCATTTAACTTTCATAAACTCTTAAATACTTAGAATTTAAAGAAAAACTCACATTCCCACCATCCAGCTCTCTCAATCTGTTTGCTTAAAAAAATCCAAAAATTCAGTTCATAGAGAAGCATTATTAATTTTTCTACTACAAATATTTTAATGAGGAAAGGATTTTTTTTATAGAGGCATTATAAGTGTCTTTCTCATAAAGTTTGAGAAGCAAACATAGGATGAATAGATTATATTTGTTATATATAATTATATAATTAGGTTATTAGAGAGTCAGGGCTGATGTTGTTACAGGGACTACTGTATTGTATTATATTGTCTTTCGTATACTCTGGTATTGTTTGAGGACATTACGTTACATCATATTACATTATTAAATTAAATGTTTGAGAATGCCTTGAGGAGATGAAATAATCTTGCCAAGAAAGAAAGGGCTGTATAAAAATTTCTCAGCACTTAGAGAAGATATCTGTATTCAAAGTTGACTATGAACAATCATATTCACTGTTTTCCTATTTCAAATGCTTCACCTGGCATAAAGTACCTGCATTACATATCACTGCTATCCTTGGGAGTTTTATTTTGAATCAGGATAAAGCCTGCCTGAGGAAATTTTTCTTGTTTATATTAATATTTTTGGGTGTATTCCTTTATTTTAAAAACAGATTAAATAATGTATCTTATTGTGTTAGGTAATTGGTGATAATTAGACTAAGGGGAGCATATACATGTGGGGGCATCATGTTATTATTTTATATGGGATCATCTTGGTGCCACAATTAAAACAATACTTACTGAACACAACACATATCTTTATGCATGCATATGATACATTACAAGGACATAATGATGGAAGCAGCATTATCATTGCCTCAGAGTAACTCATGAAATGAAGTTGTCGAAACATTTTCATTAAATGGGGAGTTTGTTGATTATATACTCATGGTACTATCATAATAGAGAGATGGGACCTCTACTCAACCTGCAGATCCAGAAAGTCTTCTTAGACATCTGAGCCAAGACTTGAAAAATCCTAAGGGGAGTTTTCTTATCAACAAAGATGAATATTATGGTTACATACCATTTTATCTTATCTATTCTGTGTAAATTAGGGATTGATATTTTATTTGCTTTATTTACCCATTCTTTCTTCACATTTTCAATCAAATACCCAGGCACAATTGAATTAGTCTCTTTACTGCAGCAGCACAAACTTCTGGTGACTCCTAACTTTGTTCAATTCTCAGGACTCATGTACATATCCTCATGTTTCAGGGGCTTAAGGCATAAGGAAAGGGATGGGGAGAGAGAGAAGAGGGTTTTTTTATTTTCTGAAACTGAACTTGAAAATAATTACCAAAGAGGGAAGCCAGAAGAGTGGGGCATTGTGGGAAGGACACTGGGCAAATTTCTGACATTTCTGCCCATTAGCATTCCTTTTTTTGCTCCCAAGTTCAATTGCTATAGGGCTTCCAGTGTATTTCTTAATATCACGACTTCCTCTTAGTGCATTATTTTCTGTACTATTCTTATTTCATCTGAGGGAACTTTAAACGTTAAATCCATCTGTCTAAGTTTGAAAGTTGCTGAGACTTGCTTGTTAAATGGCCTAATTCTAGCAAGAAAAATAAAACCAGGTAATTCTGTATTTGGTCCTTTTTCTGCTTCCATCATGTTCATGTATGACTAAAGTCTATGGTCAATAATCTATATGATTAAAATCCATCCTTTTCACCAACATTTAAAAATCTATCTCTCCCTTTCTTTTTTTTCTTTTTCTTTTGTATATATTTTTAATTGGAAAATAATAATTGTGCATATTTATGGGGTACATGTGATGCTTTGATCTATGTATACACCATAGAAAATTCAATCAAACTTATTAACATACCCATCACCTCACCAATTTATTATTTTTTTATCATGAGGATGTTAATATGCCCAGCTGAGAATTTTATATCCTGCAAAACTCAGTTTCAAATATGAGGGGGAAATAGTCTTTCTCAGACAAGCAAAAACTGAAGGAGTTTGTCAAAACAAGACCTGGCCTGCAGGAAGTACTCAGAACACATCACAATTAACACTCACCAGTGTAAAATCATCCAATACTAAAGGTCAAAGGCCAGATACCACAATGGTTCAAGACATAAAACACACAAACAAAGTTCTACTCAACAGGATAAACAGAAATCCACCCCACTTATCAATCCTTTCAATAAGTGTGAATGGCTTGAACTGCCCACTGAAGAGACATAGCCTGGCCGAATGGATAAATATATAGAAGCCAAGTATCTGCTGTCTTCAGAAAACACATCTAATCCACAAGGACACATTCAGACTGAAGATGAAGGGATGAAAAACATATTCCATGTAAATGGAAACCAAAAGAAAGCCGGGGTAGCAGTTCTCATATTAGATAACTTAGTCTTCAAATCAACAAAAGTAATAAAAGACAAAGATGGTCATTATATAATGGTAAAGGGAACAATTCAACAAGAAGACATAACAATTCTAAATATCTACACACCCAACACAGCTGCACCCAGATTCATAAAGCAAATCCTACTGTATCTAAACAAAATGATAAATAACAGCACTGTGATAGCTGGGAACTTCAACACCCCACTGACAACATAGGACAGGTCTTCCAAACAGAGAATAAGCAAAGAAACAATGTACTTAAACAGAACTCTAGAACAAATGGGCCTAACAGACATTTATAGAACTTTCTACCCCCAAACCACTGAATATACATTCTTCTCATCAGCTCATGGGACATTCTCTAAGATTGACCACATTCTAGGCCACAAAACATGTCTCAACAAATTTAAAAACACAGAAATTATACCATGCATATTCTCAGACCACAGTGGGATAAATTAGAAATCAACTCCAACAGAAACACTCATCTGTACACAAAGTCATGGAAACTAAACAACCTACTGCTGAATGATTATTGGGTCAAGGAGAAAATTAAGATGGAAATCAAAAGATTCTTTGAACTAAATGAGAAAGGGGACACAAGTTATCGAAATCTGTGGGACACAGCTAAAGTAGTCCTGAGAGGAAAATTCATGGCCTTAAATGCCTGCATCCAAAAGATAGAAAGATCATGAATCAAGAATCTAATGAATTGACTCAAAGAACTGGAAAAAGAAGAGCAAATCAATCCCCAAACCAGCAGAAGATGAGAAATAACCAAGAGTAGAGCAGAACTAAATGAAATCGATAACAAAAGAACTATATGAAAGATTAATGGAAAAAAAACTTGGTTTTTGGAAAGATAAACCAAATTGACACACGTTTTGCTAGATTAGCCAGAAGCAGAAAAGTAAGGAGGCTAATAAACTCAATCAGAAGTGAAAAAGGAGAAATTACACCTGATACCACAGAAATACAAAATATCATCTCTGAATACTATAAAAATCTCTATGCACATAAACTTGAAAATGTGGAGGAAATTGAAAAATTCTTAAGAACACACAGCCTCCTAAGCTCAATCAGGAATAAATAGAACACCTGAACTGATGAATATCAAGTACCAAAATTGAAGCAGCAATAAAAATCCTCCCTAAAAAAAAAAAGTCCCAGACCAGATGGTTTCACACCTGAATTCTACCAGACCTACAAAGAAGAACTGGTGCCTATCCTGCAGAAATTATTCCACAACACTGAAAAGGAAGAAATCCTCCCCAACACATTTTACAAAGCCAACATCACCCTGATACCAAAACCAGGAAGTGACTCAACAAAAAAATGAAAACTACAGGCCAATATCCCTTATGAATGTAGATGCAAAAATTCTCAATAAAACCCTAGCAAATCGAATTCAGCTGCTCATCAAAAAAATAATCCATCACAACCAATTGGGCTTCATCCCAGAGATGTAGGGATGGTTCAACATGCACAAATCTATAAATGTAATTCACCACATAAACAGAGGTAAACACAAAGACCATATGATCCTCTCAACAGATGCAGAAAAAGCAGTTAACAAATTTCAGCCCCGTTTTATAAGAATACTTAACAAAATAGGGATAGATGGGACTTACCTCAAAATAATAAAAGCCATATATGACAAACCCACAGCCAACATCATATTGAGTGAGGAAAAATTGAAAGCATTTCTGCTTAGAACTGGAAGCAGATATGGTTGCCCTCTATCACTGTTCCTATTCAACATAGTGCTGGAATAGCTAGCCAGAGCAATCAGGCAAGAGAAGGAAATTAAGAGTATCCAAATTGGGGCAGAAGAGGTCAAACTATTGCTCTTTACTGACAATATGATCTCATATCTAGAAAACCCCGAAGATTCTGCCAAGAGACTACTGGAATTGATAAATAAGTTCAGCAAAGTCTCAGTTTACAAAATCAATGTATGCAAATCAGTAGCATTCCTGTGTGCCAACAACAGTCAAACTGAGAACCAAATCAAAGACTCAATACCTTTCACAATAGCAACAAAGAAAATAAAATACCTAGGAATATATTTAACCAAGGAGGTTAAAGACCTCTACAGGGAGAACTATGAAACACTAAGGAAGGAAATAGCAGAGGATGTAAACAAATGGAAAAACATACCATGCTCATGGATCAGCAGAATCAACATTCTTAAAATGTCTATACTACCCAAAGTGATCTACAGATGCAACACAATCCCTATTAAAATACCAACTTCATTTTTCACAGATCTAGAAGAAATAATTCTATACTTTGTATGGAAACAGAAAAGACCCCGTATAGCTAAAGCAACCTTAAGCAAAAAGAACATATTGGGAGGCATCAATTTACCAGACTTCAAACTATACTACAAGGCTATAGTAATCAAAACAGCTGGTAATGGCACAAGAATAGAGAGATAGACCAATGGAACAGGACTGAGAACCCAGATATAAAACCATCCTCATATTGTCATCTGATCTTCGACAAAGCAGACAAAAACATACACTGTGGAAAAGAATCCCTATTCAATAACTGGTGCTGGGACAATTGGATAGCCTCATGTAGAAGACTGAAACAGGATCTACACTTCTTACCTCTCACAAAAATCAACTCATGATGGATAACAGACTTTAGCCTAGGACATGAAACCATAAGAATTCTAGAAGAAAACATTGGAAAAACTCTTATAGACATCAGGCTAGGCAAAGAATTCATGAAGAAGACCCCAAAAGCAATCACAGCAGCAACAAAAATAAATACATGGGACCTGTTCAAATTAAAAAGCTTCTGCCCAGCCAAAGCAACTATCAGTAGAGTGAATAGACAACCTGCAGAATGGGAGAAAATGTTTGCATGCTATACATCTGATAAAGGGTTGATAACTAGAATCTATATAGAACTTAGGAAAATCAGCACGAAAAAAAAATCAAACAACCCCATTAAAAAGTGGGCAAAGGATATTAACAGAAACTTTTCAAAAGAAGATAGACTAAGGGCCAAGAAACATGAAAAAATGCTCAACATCTCTCATCATCAGGGAAATGCAAATCAAAACCACAAGGAGGTATCACTTGTGAGAATGGCTTTTGTCAAAAAGTCCCCAAAGAACGAATGTTGGTGTGGGTGCAGAGAGATAGGAATATTCATACACTGCTGGTGGGACTACAAACTAGTACAACCTGTATGGAAAGTAATATGGAGATACCTGAAAGAACTAAAAGTAGAACTACCATTTGATCCAGCAATCCTACTACTGGATATCTACCCAAAAGAAAAAAAGACATTTTATAAAAAAGACACTTGCACTTGAATGTTTATAGCAGCGCAATTCACAATTGCAAAGATGTGGAAACAACCTATGGTCCCATCAATACATGAGTGGATTAATAAAATGTGGTATATGTAATCCATGGAGTACTACTGAGACACAAAAAACAATGGTGAACTATCACCTCTTGTATTATCCTGGGTGGAGCTGGAGCCCATCCTTCTAAGTGAAGTATCACAAGAATGGAAACACAAGCGCCACATATATTCACCATCAAATTGGTACTAATTGATCGACACTTGTGTGTACATGTGGAAGTAACGTTCATCAGGTGTCAGGCAGGTGGGGGGGGAGTAGGGGATGGGTATATTCATATCTAATGGGTGCAGTGCACACTGTCTGGGAGAGGGGCACGCTTGTAGCTCTGACTCAGGTGGTACAAAGGCAATATATGCAACCTAAACATTTGTACCCCTGTAATATTCTGAAATTAAAAAAAATCTAAAAAATCTAAAAAATGAATTTAGCAACTTTTAAATGTACAATCCATTATTATTGACTGGTCACCATGCAGTGCAATAGATCACTAAAACTTATTCCTCCAGTCTAACTGAAGCTTTGTACACTTTGATTAACATTTCCCTCCTTCCTTCTCTCCTTCTCTCCCCCTCTCACTCTCTCCTTTTGTCTCTCTCTCTTTCTTTCTCTCCCTCTTTCTGTCTTTCTTGCTTACAATAAGAGAGATAAGCACATGTTATGTATCTCTTTATAGAAGAATACAACACAACCTATGATGTAGTCTTGCCAGAAAAAATGAACTTTATTCTGATTATGTCTATAGATCCAATTACCAAGTTATAACAAATATGGAAGACAGAGGAACATGTTAAATCCAACAGGAATACAATCAGAGTCATCTAGTATGTGAGGAATTCTATAAGGCATTCAACGTATTTTTTTCAATTAATAAATTACAAGGGATGGAAGAAGAATCTAAGATTAAAAGAGACTTAAGAGCTATATGAATTAATCATAATGTGTTGAACTTATTTGGGTTTTGAGTCACATAAAAAATCAGAAATACAAGTAAGCTCATTTATATGTATATGTAATTTATGAGGCACTTTGAACACTACTTGATAGTTGATAATTTTAAATAATTTTTAAAATACAAAAATAGTAATGTTATAAAAAACACTTACAGCTTAGAGATACATATTGAAGATTTTACACATGAAATGACATGATATCAAAATAATATAGAAAGAGGTGAGTGGATAGAGGTATGGATGAAACAAGATTGGTCATAGATTAATAATATTGGAATAATATTTGAAGCTGAGAGATAAGAAATAGGGTTTGATTAAACTATTCTAATTTTGTATATGTTTACAATGTCCCATAAAAATCAAAGAAAAAGATAAAAGACACATATCTCAAGGTTTAAAAAATTAGCTGTGTGGAAAGGAAAGTATTGCTGGCAGATAAAATAGTATGCATAGATGTCCAGCCAGAGGTAGGGGAGAATGCTGCTTTCAAGGGACTGAAGTAAATTTCATATGGACAGACTGAGAGAGAAAGAACACAAGGAACAAAGCTGGTGCTAACAGTTTAAAAACCATGTTAAAAGTTTGGACTCTATCCTTAGGATAATAATCTATTGAAATATCCTAAGCAGGAGTGACCTGATTACTTGGAAAAGTAAAGTTACATCTTTGAAAATGGTTTTGAAGAAGTGAAGAGAGACATTGTAAGAATAGTTAGTAGATGGTTGCAGTAGTGCAGTCCAGAGATGGCAGATGAGATGGACAGCACATGGAATGGAGAGACATTGGGGATGAGGTTATGAGGGGTGAGCAGGAGGAAAGGGATTCAAGGTGATTTCTTAGCTTAGGTTTGGGTGGTTGGGTGGATAGTGAGCCTTACAGACATCAGGAACATCCGGTGAAGAGCAAACTGGGAGGAAATATAAGGGACTCTCTGGAAAGATTGAGTTTGAGGTACCTATGGGTCATTTGAGAATAGTTATGTCTGGGTTCAAAACTCAGGGAACAGGTCTAGGTTGGAGGTAGAAACTTGGGAATTATCAGCAACATGTCCGTGATTAAATCATCCAAGGAGAATATACACAGTAAAAGAGGAAGAAAATATAGACTAGAACCTTGGGGAGTACCAACATTTATGGAATGAATAGAAAAAAAGGAGCTTATAAAAGTAGAAAGAATGGCCATAAAAGAAGGGGGAAGATCAGCTCAAAGTGGTGTCATGGAGGACAGGAGCAGGAACTGTTTCAACATAGAGTGTGTTCAGGGGAATTGAATACTTGAGACAGCCAAGTAAGGTTAAGAATTGAGACTTGTCTATTGCATTTAAGAATGTTCCCTTTTATTCTTACTTTGTCAGTAGGCTTTTAAAAAACCATTAGTGTATATTGAATTATCTAATGCTTTTTGGGCATTAGACATAACAACAATATAATAACAAAAACAACAACAATAATAGTGACTTGCATATTACTTACTATATGCCAGGCACTATATATTAATACTTTATGTATTGATTCATTGTGTCAGGAAAACAAACATAATGTGGGTAACTGAAGAAAATTTAATGAAGGGACTATGACATTGTGGTTAGGATTAAAAGAAACCAACAATAGATGGAGAAACACTACAGGGCTAACAACAACAGGAAGCTGTTACCACTTCTAAGCCTTAAAGCGCAGGAGAAGGCAGTTACTGCAACCTGGTGGGGAAAGGCCACCAAACAGGACTTGTAACCTTAGGTTTAGGAATGCAGCTATTGCCCAGCTGTGGTCTGGAGTAGAGATGTGAATGAACACCCTTATTCTTTCTCCTCTGATTGACATATCGCCTGCTGTTGCTTAAAACCTATGGAGAGCAAAAAACCTGGTAATTGCAGTCCATATATGCTTCCTGAGACAGAACAGAGTGGAGAAGGCAAAAGAGTAGATCTAGAGGAAATGTGAAATGTCTAGCACACCCATTGGATCTTCACAATAATCCTAAATAAGTGCTATATTAGTACTATTCTGTAAATGAGGAAACTGAGGCACAGAAAAGTTAAATCACTTTCACAAGGTCATATAGATAAGTGCTGAGGCTGATTGCATGCTTACTTCATTAGTTTTTATACTTTCTTCTTTACTAATATAAGTATTTAGGTTGTAAATAATGTTTCAGATACATTCTACCCAATTTAATATGTAGTATTTTCACTATTTTTTAAGTTGAAAATATTTATTATTTTCCTTATGGTTTCTTTATTGCCTTGATTATTTAAAAGTATATTTCTTAATTGCCAAATATATGAAGTTAATAGTTATATTTTTGTTAGTAATTTCTTCTACATTTATTGGAATCAGAAAATGTGATGGTTTTAATATCAGCCCTTTGAAGTTATTGAGGCTTGCTCTATAAATATTTATTTGATGAATTTTGTAATGTTCTCTTTGAGTTTGAAAACAATGTGTATTCTGCAATTGTTGGTTCTAGTTATTTATATATTTTTATGTATATAAGGCTTGTTAATTGCATCAATTGAAATTTTCACTATCCTTACTGATATTATTTATAGTATTTTGTCTGCATAGGTTAATTTCTTCCTGTAATTCTCCTGATTTTTTCCTTTTTATATTTAAAAAGGCTATGATATAGATAAATGTTTGGGATTTTTATATATTTCTGAATCATTTGTTGTTATGTAGTGACATTTTTATCTATAAGAATCTCTATTTTTTTCTTCTGTTACTAGGAGAGTGACACCAGCTTCTTCAGATTAATGTTTGATTGGTATATCTTTTTCCATCATTTTACTTTCAATATTTTTGAATTCTATATATTTGATGTATCTTTTGTAAGCAGCATTTAAAAAGAAACCCATGACAGGAATCCAAGAAATTAATCATGATCTTTGTCTTTTAAATGGAACATTTTTTTGCATATACATTTATTGTAATTAGTGATGTATTTGGATTTATTTGTACATAGTTTGTGTTTTTTATTGTCTTGCATCTTCTATATTTCATTTTTCTCTGTTCTTGCCTTCTTTTGGATTAGTTAATTTTTAGCTTAATATTTTGTTTGATCAATTTGGAAAATATAGTTTCTTTTATGTATTTTTAATGGTTATTCTGGAACATTTGGCATGCATATTTTTCAAAGTCTAAATTTAATCCATGTTTTTACTCTCCTTCAAAATAATATAATTTAAGATCTTCAAATTTAATTACTTCTAACTTTATATT
The DNA here is from genome assembly GCA_023783475.1 of Daubentonia madagascariensis. Lineage (NCBI taxonomy): Eukaryota > Metazoa > Chordata > Mammalia > Primates > Daubentoniidae > Daubentonia > Daubentonia madagascariensis. The sequence continues at coordinate 46,753,015 of JAKFHU010002080.1, forward strand.
GTTATTGTCGTGTATTTTGGTTTTATCTTTTTACTCTCACAATACATTGTTATTGTTTAATTCAGTCAATATGTATTTAGATTTATCCACATATTTACCAATGCCTTTCACTATTCTATTTCCTTTTGCTTCTCAGATCTTGCGTCAGTAACACTTCCTTTTGCCTGATGTATATAATTTAGAATTCGTTCTAGTGATGGTCCACTGGTGAGCAAACCCTTGGGTTTTCATTGTATGACAATGTACAATTATTTTCTTTTCTTATAAGATATTTTTACTTGACATAGATTCTAGATTGATGGGTTTTTTTTTCTTAGCACATTGAAAATATTCTACTTGCATCTAGCTTATATTGGTACCACTGAAAGTCTGCTGTTAGTATAATTGCTTCTTTAAAGGTAAACCTATTTTTTCTTTTGTTTTAAGATAATCTCTTTGTTTTATTTTCCTATAGTTTTACAGTGATTTAACTAGGGAATGGATTTCTTTTTTATGTCTTGCTTTATGGTTTTTGAAACAGAGAATTTAACTGATTAAAATATGTTAGACCTCCTTCACTCTTCCATTTGATCTCTTAATTCTTTTTTATTTTTAATATCTTTGTTTTTCTGTGCTGCAGTTTTCAGATATATCTTACTGTTCAATAAATCTTTCTTTATCTGTTAATTCTATTTTTTTAGTTTCTTATTTTAATCATTATGTTTTTTATTTCCAAAAATTGCTTGGTTATTTTATAAATATGATTGGCCATTTTATAGCTCCTTGTTCTTTATTTATACTGTTGATCCTTTCGTTATTTTAAGAAACATAAACAGTTATTTTTAGTTTGTATGATAATTTCAATATTTAAAGTATTTGCATGTCTGATTCTGCTCTTTTTTTTGTTGTACTTGGTAACTTATTTCTGTGTTTTGTAATTTTGACTATGAGTAAATTTTTGGGGGGTTTAATCTGAAGAAATAATTTGAGTTCTGAGATAAATGTAAGTTTATGCAGAGAAGATTTGCATTTTCTTCTGCTAGTTCTAGTCTAGAAATATTTTAAATTCTCAGCTTAATGTTTTCAGATTAAATAGATAGTATGAGTTCAGGTAAAACCCACGTGAGGCATGGATTGTGGTTACAAATTCTCAGGGGAGTTCCCCTTCAAGAAGAGACAAAGTGATTCTCTTTGCAGTCCCTTTTTGAGAGGTGGGTGGTTGAATAAAATTATTGCAAGCTCACTGTCACCTTTCCACTGAGATTGTTGCCCTTTGAGGTCCAGTTTTATTGAGCGAAGGACTTTTTATATTCTGCAAGTTAGAAGACCCTAGGCTTTTCCTGTCCCTCACCTATCCAAAAGCAATAACAACAAAAGTAAAAATGTATATGCATTTAGGAAATGCTCACAAGGTGAAAGTCGACTTTAATGCTTCCCATGTGTGTTTGGATTTTTGCTTTCATTCAGTATTTCTTATTTTATTCTCAACTCATAAATAAATTTAAGCTTTTTAAAAGACATTTGATCCAACATTTTGTTCCTTTGTTTTTTTTTTTCCAGGATTTTCAGGGGACGTAATTCTCCACATTGCTGGATGTGACTTGGCAATATCAATGACTAAGGGGAAATCTTGATACAAGTATTTCAGAGTATTGGTAGGTGATTTAAGTCAGATGGTGGTAGGCTAAGAAGGCAGTGGGCAGTGATGCCATGTGGTGGTAAGGAAAGGAGGTCTGGAGTTGCTAGTTTATGTCTAGGCCCATCCCAGGCCCTTTCCTTCTTTCTTGTGTTCACAAAGTCCAGATCTCAATACTCCACCAAGATGAGAGCTGCAGTGTTTACAGTCTTAGTGTTTATTCATTATAGATTCAAACACTGTAGGCATCCTAGAGGCCACCGAAAATAAATTCTATTCTGTTCAAGGTTCAGAGCCAGGGAATAATTATTCTTTTTAGGATGTATCAATTTGCTGATTAGTGGAATGGTGCATATTTTCCCCAAACATTCCACTCTTTCCTTTATTATATTACAACTCTTATAATACCTTGTGCCCTCAGTGCCAATCTTGGGTCTCTTTGGGCTGTACTGGGCTTTTTGGAAGCAGTCCTCCCTCTGACAAGAGATGCCATTTCCAGATATGTAGATTCAGCATAGCTGAATGGAACAGGCAGCCCAGTAGGAGCAGCAGAAAACCGTAAAATCCACAATTTTAAAGTGTCAGGATAAGTATTTCATGGATCCATCCTGTTACTCTAAAATCAGATCAACTGGGAACATACTTTCCAGCCAAATTTTGACAGGTGCAGCTACTGCCACGGCTCTGCTGTTCTTTCTCTAATCTGCCCATCTGCTCCAAGGATTCCTCTGTTTTTCTTTGAAATATTCCCTCTTCTGCTTTCTTTAGCCTCAGATACTCTGTTATTTAAGACAAGGTCCACACAAACAAGTCAAACCAGACAGTAGCAGAGCTATTATATGTAATTAGAGCAGTAAAGGCAACCAGTCGGAATAATTCCATCTTGCAAATTGGTTTTCTTGTCTATATTAGTCTAATTATCCAATATTCTCTGCATTCTTAAGATTTTTCTGTGTGTACATAAGCAAATAAAATAGGTAATTAGTTGTTAGTAATGGATAAAAATGTTTAAATGGATTCATTCATACAAAAGTTTTTCATGAGCATCTTTTAAGTACTAAACACTATTTTTATAGCAGTTACCAAAATTATACTTCTTGCTCTCAAGAGTTTATAAAATAATATTTATTAGTGACATCTTTATTATTATTAAAATTCGGGATGAATTATTTTGTTGACTTTTTAGTAAGAATCAGAAGAAAAATTGCCACATTGCTGGCTATGTTGTGTGTCTTGTAAGCTAGACTAGAAATAGTTTATAGGCTATACAAAAATAGGAAGTGGGCTGGATTTGGCCCATGGGCCAGAACTGACTAACTCTTGACTTAAAATAATCATATGAAAAATGACTTATTATTCTCATTTTTCAGAAGGAAGAGACTAGGAAGACTTAGGTCAAAGTAGCAGAGCTTTGAATATATTTCTAGAATTCGTTCTCTTATTTCACAAGAGCCTATGTGGCTCTCCCTGTTGTGCATGTTTCTAGGAGAGGCAGGGGCAAAAATTGCAGTGTTGGACGGAAAACTGGGGGAGTTGGGGACTCTTGAAATACATGACATCTATATGGTTGTGTCTGTAGCAATCCTCTGCTATCTGGAGTTAGGGACTCATGCGGCTTGTACCTCTCTCCCTCCCTGAATGCATATTTGTTAGCCTGACTCCATTCCAGATCCTAAGAATAATAATGAAATGGAACAGGTATGTCTCCTGCCCCCTTTTCTCTTCCTAGTCATACTCCCTTAGGTTTTTGTATTCCTGACACTCTTCTTAATATCCTGAAAAACTCATGTTCAAGGAGAAATCCAAGACAGTTATACTAAGTTGTTAATGGATGATGAGGCTAGAGATGTCATCCTTACCAAGGATTTGAATTTGGACTGGGGACAAAGTCCTATGCCAAAATATTTAATATCTTGTTGCTGTTTCAGTCATTCATGAATAATGCAGATGAGGAGAATAGTTTTGAGGTTACCATAAACAGATTTCCATATTTTCTATCTGTCCATGAAGCTGACTTTAAGCCAATGTTCTCAATTTTTTTTTTAATTTCAGAATTTTACAGGGGTTCACACGTTCTGGTTACATACTTTGCTTTTGTACAGTTTGAGTCAAAGGTATAAGTGTGCCTTTAAGCAGTTAGTGTGCATTGTACCTGTTAGGTGTGAATTTACCCATCCCCTTCTCCCCTCTCCCACCAACTTGATTTCCCTTAAGTTTTACTTCCATATGTGCACATAAGTGTTGATCGATTAGTTTCAATTTAGAATTGAGTACATATGGTGTTTGTTTTTCCATTCTTGTGATACTTCACTAAGAAGAATGGTCTCCAGTTTCATACAGGTTGTTACAAAAGAGACTAGATTGCTTTTTTTTATGGCTGAGTAGTGCTCCAGGTATACATATACTACATTTTATTAATGCACTCATGTATTCATGGGCACTTGGATTGTTTCCACATCTTTGTGATTGTGAATTATGCTGCTATAAACATTCGGGTACAAGTGTCTTTTTTATAAAATGTCTTTTTTTTCCTTTGGGTAATACCTCGTAGTGGGATTGCTGGATCAAATGGTAGGTCTACTTTTAGTCCCTTGAGGTATCTCCATACTACTTTCCATAGAGGTTGTACTAGTTTGCAGTCCCACCAATGGTGTGTAGGTGTACCTTTCTCTCCACATACTCACCAGCATCTTTTGTTTGGGGACTTTTTCATAAAATCCATTCTCACTGGAGTTAGGTGATATCTCACTGTGGTTTTGATTTGCATTTCCTTGATGATTACAGACATTAAGCATTATTTCTTGTACTTGTTGGCCATGAGTCTATCTTCTTTTGAAAAGTTTCTGTTCATGTCTTTTGTCCACTTTTTAATGGGGTTGAATGATTTTTCCTTGCTGATTTTCTTGAGTTCTTTTTAGATTCTGGTTATCAGCCCTTTATCAGATGTATAGCATGCAAATATTTTCTCCCATTCTGTAGGTTATCTATTTGCTCTATTGATTGTGTCCTTGGCTGTGTAGAAGCTTTTTAATTTGATCAGGTCCCATTTATTTCATTTTTGTTGTTGCTGTGATTGCTGTAGGGGTCTTCTTCATAAATTCTTTGCCTAGGCTGATATCTATAAGGGTTTGTCCAACATTTTCTTGTAGAATTCTTATAGTTTCATGCCTTAGGTTTAAGTCTATGATCCATCGTGAATTAATTTTTGTGAGTGGTGAGAGGTGTGATTCCTGTTTCAGCCTTTTACATGTGGCTATCCAATTTTCCCAGCACCATTTATTGAATAGAAATTCTTTACCCCAGTGTATGTTTTTGTCTGCTTTACTCAGTCTACTGTTAAAGTCTTCCCTACCTTGCTGGAGTCTTTTATTTTTTAGTCATTAAACAAGGAAGATAGGAGATATGAACAACACAATTGCTGAATCAGACTGAACGGGCATGTAGGGAAATGCTATTTAGAGTGGCCCAAGTATCAGATTGGTGGAGGTCCACAAACTATTTTTTCCACCATAAAATAAGTGGAAGAAAACTTTATAGACATTTAATGGGAGAAATTTTGTTTTTGAACCTAATAATAAAAAATTGGAGCTTGTACCAAAAAAAAGGAAGGTAGGGCTAAATACTTGTATATATAAATGTTTAAATGAAACAATATTTTGTATTTTGTATGCATTATATTTGCTAGGTAGTTTTATACCATACTGCGGTAAATTTGTATTTGTGAAGTATTCATAAGCTGTGCAACCAAAATGACACTTAGCAATATTGATGATTCCCACAATGTGGAGAACTATTGCCTGGATATTTTGTAACATTCTTTTTCAGCATCAAGAGCAGAGGTAATAAGTGAAAATATGCAGAGAATATTTTGTGTGTATACACACACATGCTTATATGTGGGTAGAACAGTGGCAGTGTATTGGTTACCTGTTGCTGGTAACAGACTACCCCAAAACATAGGAGACTAAAGTAACAGCCATTTATGTGCCGATGATTCTGTGATTTGGGCTGGGTTCAGCTGTTGGTTCTTCTGTTACTCTTGCCTGGAGTCACTCTTGTGTCTGTGGTCCTCTTGTGGTTTAACTGGTGCTGGACAGTCCACAATAGTATCAATTATGTGTCTGGTGATTATCTGGGTCTATTAGCCAAGGTACCTTGTTTCTCCTCCATGTAGTTTCTCCAGCAGGACAGTGTCAGTTTCTTACATAGCTGTGGTAGCATTCCAAAAGAACATGCCCCAATGTGCTAGCACCCATCAAATCTCTTCTTGGGTTATATTAATATTTGCTTGTGTCCTACTGCCAAAGCAAGGACACACCGAGAGTCACTGTCGGAGAGGACTACACAAAGAAGTGGATACCAGGAGGTGTGATACATTGTGGGTATTATTGTGGTTATAAGATCTCCCTCCAAAATGGTATGTTGAAAGTTGATTTTTTTTATTATCACAGAACAAATTAATCCATAACGTACATTTCATAACTTTACATAGCTGATTTCAAGTAATACTATGTTCAATATTCTGTGCTATGGCAATTTAAACCATTACAATTGTTTTTCTAGAATATTGTGACCTTGTATGAGTGTGTGTGGGGGCACGCAGTGAAGCTACATTATAGTTCAGAAGCAATACCACCAATGCTTTATAGTACTCAAGAGAATTTTGATTAAGAACATGGACTTTAATTACCAACTCTGTCACTTGTTATCCTGGGCAAATTCTAAACCTCTCTGTCTCAATTTCATCAGCTAAAATAGTTGATAATAAGAGTTTGAAGGACACTATTGCATGAAAATGCTTCTCCCAGTGACAGTCCCATATCACACCATGAAAAATATTATCTACTATTACTATTTAATACTAGTAGAGAAAATTTTCCTTGTGTATTCTTCCTAGATTTTTCAATGACTCTTCATCTAAATATCAGCTAACTCAGTCTTTTCCTTATTATTTAAAAATAACCGAAATATTATGGTATATTACAGAGAAATACCACCACCACAAAAGAGAACAGGCAATATTTCTACTTGGCCCCATCTCCAACTGGATCTGCTGGCTTGAATACACTTTACTCCTGAAATGAATACATTTGTTCCCTCTTGAAACAAATTTATATTACTTGGGAATCACAAAAATTTTGTAGATATTTGTGCATTCCTATTTCTTTCTATCCTACTTTTATAAAGCCCAAGGTAGCAGATTTAGTGGGAAAAAACTGAGGATTTGGAATCAGGGAGCTATGCATGGAAATATCACCTTTGTCACTTACAGCTGTATGACTCTCAGTTTCGATTTTTCATCCATAAAATGGGGATGATAATATAGCCTTGGCAGGAGTTGTGAGAATTCAAAGGAATAATGTTTATAAATTACCCAGCACATAGCTAGGCTGAATAAATGATAGCCCTTAAAATAAATGTAAAGGTACTTTTGCAGGGTTATATGGATTCATTATCTAATCACACTCTAAAAAAAACAAGCCTTATGACACCTTGGTGTGTAAGAATATTTCTGCTGCCAAAGCTGTCACTGTAAGTTTTAATCAAGATTCCAGATAACTGTGATTATTTTGCATTTCTGTGTCAAGATTGCCTCAGGACACATCCAAGAACAAATAGCCTACTGTCGGATGAAAATATGGAAACAGACTTTGGAACACTAGCATGCAGCTAGCTCACCATGACTGTTTCTGAAACACTGCAAAGCTACTCCCAAAACAATAAAAGACAGAAGGAAACATCAGGGAATATTTATGGAAAATAATCAAGAGAAGATAAATTAGCTTTAGAAACTTCCTATAATAATTTCAACTTATATGCCTTTTCAAATGAATATAATATTATTTTTAGAATTTCAAGGAAAACTATACAAAGACAGACAAATATCTAAGTACAAATTGAATAAAACCTCATTTTTTCCCCCTACCCCAAAGACATGGCCTGATTGTGTTCAGCCTATTTGCAAGTAGCATTAATTCTTTAATGACTCCAGGTTACTATTTAGTAAACTATGTCTTCATCCCAACCAGACTGACAGCGTTAAAGATCTTTCTAGAAACATCACGATTCTGGAGGGCCAGGGTATAAGGGGGTTAAAAGATATAATATCTACCTAACCAGCCTGTTTCAGTTGGGTTTCTTGGTTCCCTTTGTTCCCAAGGTGGCTGACCTGAAAATGCAGCCTGCAGGGATCGGCACCTCTTAGATACAGAGTGAGGGGAGAGAGGGCTCAGAAGAAATCTGAGGGCAGATAGGTGAGCCAATGAGTGGCACAAGAGGCCAGATCCCTGGAGTCTTACGTTCTGCCACAAGAAGATAGATGATCAACAGTAAACATATTAAGTAAAATATTGCATAACATGTTAGAATACTGCATGGAACAGGAAACAAAAAAGTAGAGAAAGGCAAGGAGGGTGGAGAGTGCTGGGTGGGGAGAAGGGGACAAGTTCCAGAATTAAACAGGATAATCAATATAGGCTTCACTGAGAAGGCAAGTGAAGACTTACTTGAAGGAGGTGAGGAAACTGATTATGTAGATATTCAGAGATAGAGTGGTCCAGACAGAAGGAGTAGTAAGTGCAAAGACCCTAAGGTGCACTGTGCTTGGCAAGTTCGGGAACCAGCAGGGAGGCCAGTGTGGCCCAAGCAGAGTAAATGAGGAGATGAGTAGTAAAAGACAGGGTCACAGGGCCAGCTGGGAGCTGTATCATGTAGAGGTTTATGAGTCATTATAAGAGTTTGGATTTTACTCTGTGTGAAATGGAAAGACTTTACAAGGTTTTGAAGAAAGTGACATTGCAGGACTTAGATTTTTAAAAGAGTTGTCTGGCTGCAGAGTTGGGAATAATCTATGGTGATAGGGGTAGGGGAGGTAAGGGTAGAAGCCCATAAACCAGTCAGGAGGCTTTTGCAGTAATCCTGGCAGGAGGTGGTGGTGACTCAGACCATGGTGGTAACAGTGGAGATGAACAGAAGTGTGGTATCCTAAATATACTTTGAATGCAGAGCCAACAGGATTTCCTAATGCAAATTAACAAGGACTTTTTGACATGTCAACCTCATTTCAGTATTGTCCTTCACTGAGTCCAAGTTTCTAATAATCAGCTGAGCAAACAATTATAATCCTTCCCAGCTGCTCAAGACAGTACACCAATCATTCCATGATGCAATTGACCTTCCAGGCATGCTGGACAGAGGCAGAAAGGGCAGGGAGGGGTGGGGCTTGAGCATTGACTTCCTCTTATAAGATAACTCCCCAGGTAAGGGATGATTCCAAGCAATGCAGGAAGAGCTTCATCAGACAATGAGGTGGTAGAGTTGTCAGCTGACAAGGGAGGCTCGCAGAGGTGTAAGAGGTTGGGGTTCAGGGTGCTTTGTGTCCCCTGATACCTTTCATTTATACCTATTCCAATCTATAGGGTCTTATTCTTTCTTCATCAATACCCTAGCTTTTATATAAAAGGAACTGGTGAAGCTATGAACTTCAGTAGACACAAATTCAACAAATTACTTGTGCAAACCCAGAGTTTGTTTTTTGGCCACCTCAGCCCTGAAGTTTTAAGAGTTAAGAAATTCTTTACCATCTTTAAAGAAAGCCTTTGGGTATCAGTTTGATTTTTAAGCCAAACATTTAAGGATATACGCCTATCATTCCCTCTTTAACCTATTTAATGTCACTGGACAAAGCACCACCAGCAGGTCTTGACTTTCTCACAATTCCTCAGCTGCATTGTGGCCTTCCATATCTTGCCCTCAATGCTGCAGCCCCCTCCTTAAGACCAATTTTTGTTTGTCAAGTTTTCTAGTCACAAGCAGCAAAACTAAATCTAATTTAAGGTGAAAATAAGTTTATTGGAAGACAGGTTATAGAATTAATAGAAACACTGAAGAATTAAGCTTAGAAAAGGCAAGTGGTAAGGCCACTTGCTGCAGGAAACACAGCCTAGGTCACAGCTCAGAATAGCCTGTGGGTGCTGATATAACTCTGGTCTAGGCTGCCACACTAGATTTCAGTCACCGGGGAAAATGAATTTTTATGAATTCTTCACTATTTGTCATCTTTCCCTCTTCCTACTCAATTTTCATTTCTTCCAGTGCATAAGCATCCCCTTTTTTTTCTTTTCCTCTCTTTTTTGGGCTGCTTTTCTTTTTGACTTTATACCCTGTTTCTCTCTACTTATTTTATCTAAAACATTTTGTATATATCGTTTTCCTTTCTTCTCCTACCACATAAAATGCACCGGTGAGAACCTAAGCAAAGTTACATAGGTTTTATTTATTTTTAATCCCACCTCATCACGAACCACTTTCCCCACCCCCGTACCCTTACCACCATCATTTTTAACTTTTCTACCATTTCTTAGGTGTCCAGGGGTCCCATGTATGCTGAGGACAGCAATCAACCTCAGAAAGGCAGTGCAGTACAATGATTTAGGACGTGTCCTGTGGAGTAAAACTGCTACCATCATTTATATAATATAACAAAAATACCTACTTCATTTTATTGTTAAGAAGCTTAAATGAGTTATTCCTTGTTAATTGTCTAGAACAGTGCCTATAACATAATAAGCACAGTGTAGGTCTGAAGCTATCATTATTATTATTATTATTATTACAGTTGTCTATATCAAAGCATATCTGATCCTTGTCCCATTATGCCAGGGCCTCCCTGTATAATTTCTAAAGTATTAAGATGATGAAATCAGCATAATATGTTCATGGCTTTAAATGGTTTAAGTTCTGGTTCCAATCCAGGCAACATAATTCTATTTCAACATGAGGTTTAGCAGGCTATTTAACCAAAAGAGGTGTTAATATTTTTTTTGCCACCCTGGTGAAAATATTTTTTGAGAAAATAGGCCTTTGAGCCCTTTGATACTGTGTAGGTGACCACCCTGAGCTTCATGTCTAGAGTTTCCTTTCTAATTAGATCTTTCACATGGTCAGGCATCTTTCCTATCCCCTAGACTGCAACATTTTATTCTGAAAATGTTGAAATTTACAACAAAGCTGAATAAATTTTACAGTGAATGCCCTTACTGCTACCATTCCTATTGTAGATTGCTGGAATTTACACTGTCATTTTTTTTTCTATTATGTGCACCACTAGATTTAGTTGTAGTAGGGAAACAAAGAACATGAGCTTCACCTTCAGAGATCAACATTTGAGTCCCATTTCCTGGCTTATAGCAGTATTCTTTGGGTTGATTTCTTAAACTACTAGAGTTTAGTTTCTTTATCTGTAAAATGTGAACAATAATATTGGTTTTAAAGAAGTGGTGTTGTTATGATTAAATGACATAGCTTAGTTGCATAATAGACACTCAATAAATGTTAATTCTCTTCTTTTTTTGTATTTTTGCATTGTTTATTGTAGTCATTTTTGAAATAATTACACTCTAGACAAATGGCCTTTCTTTACTGTTTTCCATCTTTCAATTCCATTAAAAAAGTTAACACAACTAATTCAAACAACCATGTTGGAAACTAGATGTTCTGGTAACTTACTGGGGGCCAATTCATTTTGATTATATACTTTCATGACCTTCATGTATTCTGTTTAGCTTTTGGGGATCTTCTCTGCCATTTCAAGTGAGAATTTTATTGAGATGGTAATGTCTTTAAACCCCTCTATTTTATTTTTTTGGCATGCAATCAGCATTTCTTTTTTGGTTCAATATTTGAAACAATTTTTATTTTTGTATATTCTTTATCTTTGAAATATTTTCTAAATTATTTTCCTGCTTAGATTTTTTTTCTCATTTCTGTACGTGTAATTTGGGCTTGTGAGTACCTGGATGCTTATTTTCCTTTAAGTCCCATTGCTCATTTTTACCGCATTGATTCTTCTTTGCAGTGTTTCTTGATCTTATTCGCAAATTCTACAATTAAGAAGCATTTATTTTTCTGCCTGGCTTTTTTTTCCATTGGAAAAGACATACACATTTCTTTCATCAATCGAGCTACTCCTTATGCATTTTTTATATATTTTTCTTAAGGTTTTGTAGCATTTAGTACCATTCTTTTGTTATAGCTCCTTCCATATTTTCAAGCTACATTATTGAAAATTACTTTAATCAATCAAAGTGTCTGTCCCCTTTTCAGTTTTTCATTTGTTATTTAGTTTTTATATACTCTTGCATTTTCCCAATTTAGTATTAACCTTAACTAATCTACTTTGAATTTTACTTTTTCTCTACACAAAACATTTCAGAAACAAACAATTGAATTCAAACAACTGTTTAGTAAGATATTATTATTAGTTTGTTATTTTCAATTTGACTTTTAATAAGTTTCTTTAGAAATAGCTTGGTGATTGATAAATTCTAATGCATAAGGTAGTTTATAGTCCACTTCTCTTTATACACTTCATAAATATTTTAATTGTAACTGCTGATCTGTGTTGATGTTTGGCTTGTAGTTGTCAACCAAATAAGTATAGTAAAAATTCCAATTATTTGGAACCCTTAATTATAAGAAACAGCTGTTAACCCAAAAATAAAGAATAAAACTCCAAGTTTGAGAAATGCAAAAAATATTCTAGAAGATGTAAAGATGAAAATCTACTAGATCCAGCAAAACTCTCTCACATCAGTACCCATTTCCTTCCTAGCTCTTCACTGTGAGAACTTGGTGGGTTTCTCAGGGTAAAAACCACAATGGTTGGGGGGTGTGGAGGGTTCCTAAGACTATGGCCCCAAGGAGTTTCTCACTTTCATGCTAATCTACACTCAACTTGTAGTAATTAGTCAAAAATTACCATTTAAGTGTCCCTACCAATTTATGGTTCAGTGGCTTCTGCTACAGAGAAAAATATCTTGCTATGATCTCTGTGTGCACTCATCTCTCCAGATTTCAGGGGTGGCAGTTTGCCCTGCAGCCTCAATTCTCTGCTGGGTCCATAAAGTCATTGATTTTAAGTTTGCTCAGCTTTTTTCCTTGTTGTGAAACTGGAGTGATGACTTCCAAGCTTTCTGCATGTTGGAGCTGAAACTGGAAGTCCAGGATTGTTTTTTTTAACAAATGGTGCTGGAACAATGGGGCATCTACATGAAACAAAAAAGAACCTTGATCCATAACTTGTATCAATTTCAAAAATTAACTCAAAATGTATCATAGACCTCAATGTGAAATATAAAACTATAAAACTTCTAGAAGAAACATGGCAGAAAATTTTTGTGATCTCAGGTTAGGCAATGTTTTCTTATATACAACATCAAAAACACTGTCTATAAAAGAAAATTTCATAAATTTGACTTTATCAAAATCAAAAACTTCTTTTCTTCATACAACCTACCCAGTTTAGAAAAATTAAGACAAGCCACAGACTGGGTAAAAAGATTTTTAAATCAGGTGCTTATAAAGTATTAGTATTCAGATATAAAAAGAACTCTCAAAACACAACAATAAAAAATTGAACATTTACACCAGAAAGAGATATGGATAGCAAATAAGCACATGCAACAATTCTAAATGTCATTTGTTATTCAGAAAATAAAAATTAAATCCACAATAAGATGCTACTACATATTTGCTATAATGGTTAAAACACAAAAAGGAAACTGGCAGTACCAAATGGTAGCAAGGACATGGAGCAACTGGAACTCTTGTACGTTGCTGATGGAAATGCAAAATAGTGCAGCTACTGTGAAAAACAATGTGAGCAGTTTCTTATGAAGTTAAACATATGTTTACCATAAGTTTCAACATTCCCATATTTAGGTAATTTATTCAAAAGAAATGAAAAAAATACACTAATGTTTATAGCAGCTTTATTTGTAATAGCCTCAAAGTGGAAACAACCCAAGTATCCTTCAGCTGGTGGATGGATATACAAACTGCAGTACATTCATAAAATGGAAGGCTACTAAACCATAAAATAAAATGGACTATCGATATATGCAATGACATGAATGAATCTCAAAGACATTAATTATGTTGAATAAAAGAAGTCAGTTCCAAATGGATATATACTGAATGATTCCATTTGTATGACATTTTAGAAAAGGCAAAACAATGGGACAGAATCAGATCAGTGGTTTTCATGTAATGGGAGTAGAGGAAGAATTTGACTACAAAGAGGTACAAGGAGATTTTATGAGGTGATAGATCTATTTTGTTTGTTGCTTCTGGTGAAGGTTATACAAGTCTATGCATTTATCAGGACTCATAGAAGTGTAGACTAAAAACTTTGAATTTTATTATATGTAAATTGCATATCAAATATGATTGAAAAATAAATCAGTAGATAATCTATAAAATCTATAAATTAAAAATAAATCTATAAAATTAGAAATCAAGAAGAAGAAAAAAATGTTTATACTTAAACTATAAAACTGGACAAGCCTTATTTTATATGCTCACTGTCTGCTTTTTGGAACATATGCACCCATTTCTTTTGCTTCTACTATTTTATTCATGAAGCAAAGCTTTAGTGGTTCATATTTAGAATCTTTCAATCACAGTTTTACCCAAGGATCTGGAAAGGCACTGTAGAAACTGCTTGGACTTTTTAAATTTAATTCTTCAACTCTCAAATTTGGTGATCCAGTTGTGTACCTTTCTTTAGGAAAAGAAAAATACATGTATCTGTTTAGTATTAAGGATTAAAGTAATTTGGATGCTCCCTTTTTCTATGATTTTAGGGTATTTCAAGACTTGTACAAAACTGTATCTCCCAATAACAATCTAATCTAACAATTTAGTTGATCTTGAATGGTTTGATCATTGAACAATTCTTCACCTATAGGTTTTGATGGAAAGAGACTAATGATCTTCGCAATATACTTGGCCAATTCTCATGACTTTCTTACCATGGGAATGGGACTGGCATTAAATAAGCCATAATAATTTATTTATCTTTTTAGAAAATGTTTTTGTTTTTATAGATTTAGGGGGTACGAGTGCAGTTTTGTTACATGGGTATATTACATAGCAGTGAAGTCTGGGCTTTGAGTGTAGCCATCACCTGAATAGGGTACCTTTCTCATCCCTTACTCCCCCACCCCCAGCCTCCCACACTTCTGAGTCTCCAATGTCTGTTATTCTATTCTCTATGTCCACATGTACACATTATTTAGTTACTAAACTAATTGAGTATTTACAATCCCATTGTATTAGCTTCTAATTCCACAAACTGAGTCGTTTAAATAAAAGAAATTTATTGTCTCACAGTTTTGGAGGCTAGAAGTCCAAGATAAAGGTGTTGGCAGAGCCATACTCCCTCTGAAGGCACTCGGGAGGGATCAGTACCAGGCCTCTCTCCTAGCCCCTTGGCTTGCAGCAACAGAACTCCAATAATTACAAGGTGTTCTCCCTGTGTACATGTCTGTGTCCAAATTTTCCCTTTTTATAAGGACACCGGACATACCCTACTCAGAATGACCTCATCTTAAATAGTTATATCTACAAAGATCCCATTTTAAAATAAGGTCACATTCTAAGGTACTGGGGGTTAGGACCTCAACATAACACCTGTATTCACACATGAAAAGTGATATCTGATTGCAGAAGTAGAGGTTTCAGCCAAGGCCATCTGACTCTTCTGTCATGATTTCCATAGCATGGCTATAAACCACTATAAAAGACAAGGAAAGAACACTAGAAGCAGACCACCCCACTGATTTTAGTGTTTAGAGGATGCCTTCAAACTTGTTTTGTGATCACATATACTTAACAAATAATATACTTTGATTTTTATCACTAGGGATATTGTATTTCTATTTTTGTTTCTCTTTGAATTAGGCTGTTCTTTAAGTAATTACAGAGACAGAACAGATCTTTATGATGAAAGATCATTAGCTAATATGTAAGTTTCAACTTTTCCTTTGTTTCAATGAAATGATGAAAGGATAAATTTATACCTTTAGAAAAGCATTCTGTAGTAAAATAGTTTGCTTTGTCTAAACTCTTTATCCTTCCATGCAGCAATTATTATTAGCTTCTGATCATTAAATCTTTTCTCTTGTTTTCACAGCATGCTGTAGCCTTGGTCCTAGACTGCAAAGGTTTGATAAAAACACATAGAAAGGGATTTAGGAAAGCTCACTTGCTAGATATCAAATGTCCACCAAGCTTCTGCTCCCCTGGTTTGGTTGGCATTTTCAGGCAGTATGCTTTATTTTCCTTTGTTTTAGTTATTTTTATATCTATTAGACATTATTTTCTCTCTATTCTCCTTGCATATAGTATTTAGAAATGGCACTGTTTCTCTACTCTCTTTTCCTTACTCAAAATAATTAGTTTTTTAAAAATATTTCCTCCGTTTTCTTGCTACATATATTGCAATTATCTATCTGCACACCTTTCTTTTCTTTTTCTTTCAAACTTTTTGAAATCGGCAGGTGAAATTGAACTCTGCTTGTGGTGACATTGTAACTTCATAGATAAGAATGATTACTCTCTATGATATCAAAACTGAGGGTTCAGGTAGGCTATTCTTAGAAGCTAGACACAAACAAGATCTTTCGCATTTCAGGTCTGGCCCTCAGGTAGCCAGAAAGTCACTGAAGTTTATTCAACTGAAATAGAATCCTCTCTGGGGAGTCACTGCTCCTGAAATTCAATTAGGTCATTCAGGGTGTCCACCCTGCCAAAGGAAGCTTTGTATTGATTCTGTATAAAACAGAAAAAGTAAATGAAAGTGAGTCCAGTTGAGGATTCTGATGTTTTGAAACAAAGACCAAAATCGGTCTTTAGTCTTCTGGAGAACAAGAAACAGGCAATTTTTAATCTAATAGGGCATCTAGTACATTGCACTGTGAGCATTCTCTAAGGACCAGATCAAACAATTAACCATTACTACTCGAATTCACAACCTTCTGGATAATTGGACTCCTCATTCACATAGATTTAGTAGAAATCTACTGCGGAGTTCTTTATGCAGGATCCTTACCAGCTTATGTATAGTGGTTTCTTTACCAAGAAAGTGTTGTTGAAGACTTCCTATAGTCATGAAGAAGAGGTAGCACTCCTACTCTCAAGAGGAGATTACTGAAGTGATAAAAAAGGCATGTGGAGTTGTGGAACAGGTTTCCAAATCACGTTCTTGGGAACACAATGACTCCATGGATATGTTTCAGGATGGTAAAACAACAAATTATTTCCCATGTAACAATTAAGATTTTAATTGCCCAAGGATCTCATTCATCATTTTATCATTTTATTTAATGATATATATTTACATGTATCACTTACCATTTTATATAATGGGGTTCTCCATAAGATATTATTTGAAAAAAAAATTAACTGCTAAGACTATTTCAAGCCACTTGGGTAGGGGAAGGGCAGGATGTTAGCAGAGCTCTGATACCAGATGTTCCATCACCAGCTAAACAACATCAGACAAATTCTCTCAGCTTTTATGACTGAAAGGTTAGGTTCAGAAATGGGTCTGAGTTACTGAGGGGAAGAGTGATTTAGAAGAAAGAAGGAAATATGAAAGCAATAATATAAATGTTTATATCACACTTATAATTTAATATTTTGGTTATTACAACAAAAAGTAAGTAGAGGTGAGGGAAAAATTCTTTTCTAAAAGGAAAAGGTTAAACTCTATGCCTTCCCAATTACATTGTGAGTTCCCTAAGCATTTATTTATTATTTTTATTTTTATTTTTTTACCATTTGCCAATTTTCTCATACCTGGCCCATTGTAAGCACTCCACAGATTCTTATTTAATGAGTAATTGAATGAATTGGTGAATGAGCCAGTAAACAGATGAGCTAACTGTCTTATCTCTAGGACCCTCTTATAATCTACATTTTTATGTCAAAGCAGCTAGCAACAACCTGACTTTGGAAAACATGGCTAACGTGAAAATGAAAGAGCTACACTGGAGTTGAACTGAATATAGCTTATCTCCTTTCTTGTTAGAATGTTGAAAGTTCTATTCTTGCTCTGTCCTGGATTCTGCATAGCAATGACCTAGTATACATGGGGTAGCAAGTAGGCCAGCAGATACTACACTTTTATCTTGAGTCATAAAAGTTGGCAGTTTGGATTTATGACATCTAGTTTTGCCTTTGTGACAGAACTCCTCTAGCTTTCTACATGACATGTAGGACAAAATTTAGTACATCAAAGTCCCACATGTACCTGATTCCTTGCTGCATATGATATGCAATAATAAAATGGATGAGGAAATTCCCTCTTTTTACTACACATAAAGGCAACATTACAAATGCAGACAAAAGGGATGACACAAGTATGCACAAGATATGGCCCTTGTCCTCAAGAAGCTTATAATTCAATAGTGGGATTGAGATGAGCAGAACACAAATTATTGTAATTGAATAAAAAGTGAAAAAATTACAAATAATTTATATGGAGTTTGAAGAGCAGAAACTAGTTTATGTAATTGAGATTCATGAAAAGGATAGCATTTAAGATGGACACAAGGGATAGAATTTAGATTGCTAAGAAGTAAAAGGGTAGAAGAAGGAGGAGTGTGAGCAAAACTGGACAGTGGGCATGTGGTGGGTATTTTGCAGGAATAGTGAGTAGTTAAAGGCAACTGGAGCCTAAGGTACACTTGGAGAAGCGGTGCAAAATGAAGTTAGAGAGACACTTGCAGAAAAGCTTAAATATCAGGTGAAATTTAGTTGGAAACTGGGAGCCAATGAAGGAGTTTGAGGAACAGAAGAGTTTGGTGCTATGAAAATAGGTTTGGCTCTATGTTTTAAGA
Organism: Daubentonia madagascariensis; assembly: GCA_023783475.1. Lineage (NCBI taxonomy): Eukaryota > Metazoa > Chordata > Mammalia > Primates > Daubentoniidae > Daubentonia > Daubentonia madagascariensis. The sequence continues at coordinate 46,771,315 of JAKFHU010002080.1, forward strand.
AACATAGTTTGGCAGAAATTAGGCTAGAAAGAGATGAGAGGGGTGAAGATGAATTTTGAAATTATTATAATTCCCTAGTGCCTGGATTATTGCGAGGGAAGTAGGATTGGAAAGTAAAGTAAAGATGTAAGAAGTGTTACATAGGGTCCAAACAGGAACCAAGTGGCACACTCAATTTGGGTAACTTGAGAAGAGTTTAATAAAAGACTATTTTCAAAGCTGTGAACAGGGTGGGAAAACCACAGGTGATAGATAGTGCAGTTCCCTGGACTAGTTAGAGCAGGGACCATTACCACCCTGTGTCTGAAGTGGCATGGGACTGAAGCATCACCAGGACCCAGAAAGAGAGAACTGAGTGAAACAGACATCCTTTAGTACAGAGAAGCAACCAGTCCATGGCAACCTCAAGGAAAATAGCCTGACTTTAATCTCTTCCCTGCTTTTGGTGTCTTGCTGGGGCTCCCCATTGGCCAAGCACAACTGGAAATCAGAGGGCAAGAGAGCTGTTACTGTCATCTATTTAGGTCAACCTCCCAGGGCATGGAGCAAGGTGAAGGGTGGAGAATGATCTGGAGGGCAAACGAAAACTATTCTGTGCAGTTCATGGACCAATGCGGGGTAGGTACACTCGGTGAAATATCCGACAGAGAGTTGAAAATGCAGATTTGGAGTACGGGGGGATGTGGGCTAGGGATAAAGAGGTTTGAACTGGTGAAGCTATGAGTGGATGAGCTTATGAGGAAAGAGGATATAAAAAGGAATAAATTCCTAGAATAGAATTTTGAGAAAATGCTACATTTAGAAGACAGAAAGGTAAAAAGAAGACAGCAAGGAAGATTAGGAGGAATGGAAGGAAACAAAACTGGGAGAAGGTAATTTAATAGAAATCAAAGGAAGAACTGGCATCAGGGATGAGAAGGGAGCAGATAAACAAGATAAAAAAGCCCAAGGCAGAAAACATTTTTAGGAAGAGTTGGGACAGAAACACTGTTACCAGTTCTTCGCCAATTTAGAGTAAGCGGTTGATTTTACCAATGTCAACTTGGACTGGGGCTTCTGTCAAAGCTGTGCTTTGGATTTGAGGAGATAGGAAAGAGATCGAAAATGATGGTGGTTATAGTGAAGGAAGTGAGACAAGGAGCAAATGATCATAACCTCACTATTCCTTTTAGTATGATTTTATTCTCCTCATCCTCCTGTATCTCTTCTTCTTTCTCCCTTTTCCCTCCTTCACATTTACTGAGCGTCTAGAATATACTAGACAATTTATCCACTTACAGCATCTCATTTATTCCTCAAAACAACCCAGTGAGGTAGATATTATCTTCATTATATATGAAAGAAAATTTCAGAGAGGTAATGGATCTTGCCCATGGTCATAATAAGAGGTAGGCTCATTTTCAAAACCAGGACCCTCAGGCTCCAAGCCCTGCATTATTTTCACAATATCAAGCACTGTATTTGACACATGGTAATTATTTATTAGATAACTGAATTTAAAAAATGAATGAAGTGTGGCATAAAATATTGAATAAGAGATCGGCAACATGGGTTTCAGTGCTATCGTTGCTATTAAATACGATGTACCCTCTCTGTTAATAAAACTTGCTTTTAACTGCTCTGAGAATAGTCATGTCATTAAAACACTTGCCTTAAAGAAAGTTACTGTATAAATATCAGATAAATCATGAATATTTTCTATAATGCAAATGTTGGGGTCAAATTAAATATCTTCTTTATAAGGTGCTTAGAATAAAATATCTTTATCATGTTACCCGTACTGATTCTGCCCCAAGAAAATGGATGACATAATTCTAGATGTTTTACAATATGCCATATTCATTGTTAAATTTACAATATATAAATCAAGACATTGCCAATTACTCACAATGTGATCATCGTAAGTTGTTGTGAAATCAGTGACATCGAAGCGTTCAGGCCAGAAGATAAAACAGAATCTTGTGCAAGTAAGGCATGATGGGAGTCCTCTGACCAATGCCCTTTCCCCCACCCCCCCCCAAAAATGACTGAACAGCACTCACTGTTCATTCTCATTGTAAGTGAAAAATTAGAACTCAGCCATCTGGTCTGCTCTTAAAATATTTGCCTTAAATAGAAAGTGTCCATATTTTTTTAGCATCCCCACCAACACAAATAACACTTAGCCTTCCATTTATGAACTTTTGCTATACTGTTAAGATAGCATCATCTTTCTACTATGTAATATTTAGTAATGATTTTATACTGATTTTTTCATATCAAATGCATTGGAATTACAGAAATTATGGAATAAATATCTTGATCACCTTTTAAACTAGCAATTCAGCCTGTACACAGATTTTCTTGTTTTTTTCCCCTTAGTTTGTTTATTTTTAGAAAATTCCTTGAGTTCTATATAGTTCTACATACTGCTGTCCTTAGACTACTTGAGATATATTGTACATAATTAATATCTACTCATAAAGTAGAAAAGTGGCACATTTTATTATTCTCATGGCACAATTAGAAAAATGATACCCAGAAATGTTAATTGATTTGTTTAACATTGAAATAAATGCAAAATTAACAGAGCCACTAAGAGACTCAGTGTCCAAATAACAAATCCAGTACTCTAGAATATACCAATTAGTCAGATTGTGTTCAGAGCACTGCACTTTCTAGTTATAGAAATAGAATAATCTCCACATACACCTTTGGATACACCAATACATGGTTAAAACTGACAAGGCTATGAAGTTGAAAAGTGTAAGGTCTTCTTGGTCTCTAATCTTATTTTTGTGTGCGTTTACAGACACTCTCAAAGTTAAATTTTAATTCCCTTCTGTTTCTTCTACTGCAGATCTCTTACTAGCTTCAAAGAAGCTTGTTCAAGGGAAGGATGAAGGGATTCTTACATATTGCTGAAAAGGAAGAATCCAACATTACTTTGTATGTTTTGTCTATGATGGATTTTGAGAGAAACATTAGGAGTCAAGAGAAAGTGAATTTTTCAAGCCAGTAATGATCATATATGATTAAAAGATAAAAATAATAAAAAAGTCCAGATGATTTTGACAAATTTAATGAGTATTAAAATATCAAGGAAGGAAGAAAATTCTGTCTCTTTTGAAGTAGTAGACCCAAGTTCATTTCATGACAAAGGATGCATTGACTTGATCAGAAATGTCAATGTAAAAAGTTTTAGAATTTATTAAATGATGTTTGTTTTTTCCTGACATCATAGTCTCTTCTAATTATCCACATGGATAACTTCTGTAATCAACCAACTTATTTATTCAGCAAAAATCATTTTTAAAGGGTTTGTGTTGGGATATTTTTATCTTCAGAATCTATAATTAATTAGTGTAGTGCCCAACACAGGCATGGTCAACTGGGTGGTTATTTGGGATCCAGATAAAAGGAGAATCCAATTCTAAATATGTAAAAATAAACTGTAAGATAAGCATAGTGATGTCACTATTATTTCTGGGTAAATCAATATCATTTTTTTAATATATCAAGCTCATTATATGTGAAAGTAAAGTGAATTAAAAAATGGTTGATTTCTTTCAGCTGTCATGCATTATTTGAAAATAATCACAATTACCTGTTTGTTTGAAGCTGTTATTTGGTATATTAAAAAACAATTAAGTGCCTTCTATGTCCAATCATTTCATTAGGCCCTGGGATTCAATTCATGGTACCTGCCTCATGAGCTAAGAATCTACAAAGGTTTTGTGGAAAAGACGCAGTCGGTGTAGTTCTTGAAAAAAGAGTGGAATTGTAAAAGAAATGGTTCATAAAACCTTAGAGATATTTGTAATTTTATCTGGAAAGTTCTTACTTTTGACATGTAGTAGAATAGACATCAGTTTGGGAGGACAGAGAGTCCCAGATTAGTTACTAATTACTAATTACTTGTGGAACCTCAGGCTAGTCTGAATTTTGGGGGTCTTCAGATGGTCAAATCTGTAAAATAAGAGGTTGCGTCAGATTTCTGAAATCCTATTTCACTTTAACATACTATGTTGGGTTATATTTTCATCTGGAGCCAATGATGTTGGACATTTTGGTTATACAAAAAACACATTGTCTCATGCCTGAAAATGAATCCAAAACACAGTCTAGGAGGCCTTGATTAGATTCAGGAGATACCTTGGTCTTGGGAAAGAAAAATGTTGTTAAACATGTGAAGAAAGATAACAAATGCTGGTAGCCTAGGAGTTTTGGCTCCTAAGTATGTGACTGCTTTTGAGAGAAATGAAAATATTCTTCCAAGTAATATTCCTGGGACAGCATGAATTAAAATTACTTTCTCAGAACAAAGCTTCTGTAGATTATAAAAAAATTGTTCCTTCTTGTCACTGAACCATTCCCTGACAGTATTACCTGTCTGAATATTTTATCTCCTCTACCATATGTATAAACTCCTAGAAAGAAAAGAAAGAATCAAACACAATTTTGTATTCTGTATAATGAATACATTCTCTACTGCCTTCCACATAATAGGTGCTCAATAAGTGCTACTGAGTGAATGATGCTAATATAAGCAAAGAAATATTGGGATGTAGTATGGAAAAACCATGTGTAATACTATAATCAAGCTCAACCATAAACGGACATCCATTGGCTCAGTCTGTCTACTTCTAAGATCAGCAGTTTAAATCAGATGTTGAAAATTTGGAAAAGGTATAGAGAAAAAGGGGAATAATTTCAACTCTGAAGGAATGGGCCTTGTGAGAAAAGGCTCAAGGTAGTGGCCTTATTCACCAAAAAAAAATTATTTGAAGAAATTTACACTCTTGAAGTGTGTATGCTTTATTAGCGATTTGTATAGAGAGTTCAGTAAATATTAATTACTAAAATGTCTAACTAAAAAATGTATTCAGTTTGCACTGCCTTAAATATGTATTTCATTTGTTCTATTGTTTAGAATTCAACAGTGATTAGATATTACATTTTCAAGAATAAATTGCATCAGAGATGTTACATCGGAACTCATGCCACAAATAGCAGTTGGAACCAGAACACAGGTTTTCTGACTTCTGCTGTGGTGTTCTTTACGTTAGGGCACCTTGTCTGAGAGGTAGAAGTGAAATCACTTCCTTTCTAAAAATTCTAGATTCTCAAACAAAATGTAATGCATCCTTCACGTGCAACTAAATATTGTATCTGAGTTGGACTTTTGGATCATATCTGGTTAGTATTAACACTATCTTATTTTATATGAACACATTAGAGATACAAAACAAATTTAAAGCCATAATCATGAGGACTGTTAATCTGAATCCGTTTCCCTAGAATTCACTTGATTCTGAATTTTCAAGGATAAAATTGTGACAACAGTTCACATTCCTATGCCAATGGGTTAATTCCCTCCTTATGCCTTTAAATACTTTAAATTTGTCAAGGAAAGGCACTTTTCTCTCCCTGGTGTGCCACCTTACTTCCAAAGAGGAGGCAGGAGTCCATTGAGAGAGGTGGCTTGCTGCCCACAATGAGCTGTCCAAGCTAGCTGGAAGCAGTAGCTCAGGAAAAAAACAAAGCAAACAGCAAAAAACTGAGAATTTCAATTGCCAGCATGAGCCCCCAAATGGAATTAACAAGAAACAGATAAAAACTATAGTCTCTAATTATATTCTGTCAAAAGGATCTGTAGCAGCAGACTTTTCCTGAATTTACCTTCCAAAGAGAAGGAAATGGCTAAAAGTACAATTTTCTCCTATGTTGTTTGTTGCTACTTTGGTGATTAGAAGAATTTAAGTGAGTGCACAAAGAAAATTACCTACTGGATCAATGAAAACCAACTTCTGTCTTCAAAGGAGAGGTGATGTAGATGGATTTTCCCCCTTTCTAATCATAAAATAATCCTGAAGGGGCACGTTACTAAAAGAATTCACGTAAGTAAAAATTCAGTGAATATTCATGCAGTTCTTCCAATGTGCAAAGTACTGACTGGTTGTTCCAGTTCTGTCTCCAAACAGTTTGCAGTCTGGTGGAGCATGCACATGATAAATAGTTATAATGAATGGTAGAAAATGACGATCTTCATTAGAGAGGCATAGGAAACAAAGAATGAGGAATAAGAAGTAGAAGAGATTATTTCTAGTTGGAAGAAATCAAAGAGAGCTCCTTAGAGGGATTAGATTTTGGCTAGGTTTGAAAGATCACGCAGATTTGCATACGTGGAAGTGGTGGAGGCATTATTAAAATATTCTAGGTGGAGGAAACAATGTGAGAAAAGGATCCAGTGCCTGGCAAGAAATTATAGTAGGTGTTACAGATCATACATAGCTCAGTTTGCCCAGAGTATGGGGCATGTAAAGATGAGTGGGGAAGTGAGAATGGAAAGGTAAGGTGGAGGCCAGTAGGAATTTGGATTTTGTTCTGTAGACAGTGTAAAACCACTCGAGGTTCTTGAGCTGGGAATAAAATGATCACAGCTGTGTTTCTGGAAGATTCTCTCTCAGTGAATTGAAAGGTGTGATAAAGGGAGAAGGGATGGGGGGAGAGAGTTCCAGTTAAGAGGTTATTGCAGTAGCCTAGAAAAATGATAATACAGGTATGATTTAGGAGAGCTAGTAGGAATGGAGAGAAGTGGATGAGTAAAATATGCTGTTCATTGATTCCATTAGTATGCACTGGACTCTGCCAGGCTTTGAAATAATACCGGTGAGCAAAATAGAAATTAGCTTTGCCTCCATAATGTTTATAATATAGTAGTGGGGAAAGAGATTATTGAAATAGTCTCATAATTGCATAATTTCAAACACAGAATGGGCTGTGAAGGGAATACACTTAGTGCTAGAAGAGTATGTAGTAAAAGATCTCACCAAGGCTTGTGAAAATATAGGGAAGCTTTCCGTGAGGAAATAACATTTGATATGGAATCAGAATGGGTAAGAATTAAGTGTAAAAGAGGGAGAGGGAGATGTGAAACAGCATTCTAAGCAGAACGATCAGCGTATTTAAAAGCTTCAATGTGAGAGAGAACCTGGGGTTAAGTTCAAGGAACTTGGAGGAGGCTGGTGAAGTCGAGGCAAATGAAACGAGGCAGAGTAACGTGAAACGAGAGCGAGGCTGTAGTTGGGGCAAGATTATTCAAGGCCTGGTAGGTCAAATTAAGCCTACTGTAGTCTCAGAGCAATGGACTTAAAACATGGGAAAGATAGTTTTGCTGTGGAGTTGTTTGACACATGGATGAAGAAAATGTGGTGTATATACACAATGGAATATTCAGCTGTAAGAAAGAATGAAATCCTGTCATTTGCAGCAACATGGGTGGAACTGCAGGTCATTAAGTTAAGTGAAATAAGCCAGGCACAGAAAGGCAAATATCACATATTCTCACTCATATGTGAGAGCCAAAAAGTGGATCTCATGGAGACAGAGAGTAGAATGACAGACACCATAGGCTGGGAACAGTGTATGGGCGGTGAAGAGAGGTTGCTTAATGGGTACAAAAATACAGTTAGAAGGAATAAGTTCAGAAAAGAGGACTTGAAATGTTCCCAACACATAGAAATGATAAATACTCAAGGTTATGGATACCCTAAATACCCTGACTTGATCATTACACATTCTATGCATATAATAAAATACCATGTGTATAAATATGTACAAATATCATGTATCAGTAAAAAAAAATGGGAGTGGTTGTTGTAATTTACTCTGACAGATGTATGGAGAATGATCTCGAGATAGGCAAAATTTGATCTGGGGAGACCAATTAAGAGGCTATTGTAGTAGTACAGGTAAGAGGTAATTGTAGGTTGAACTAAATTAGTTGCAGGGAAAGAGAGAGAAGTAAATTATGTAAAACTTATTGATAAACTGGATGTGGGGTTACAGAGTGACTTCTTTGGTATTTTTGTTGGTTCATGAAACCATTAAAAAGTTAGGGGGGAAACTATGACTTTGATTTTGAGAAGACTGAACTAAAATTGCCTTTGAGATATCTAAGATGAGAAATAAGATGGGCAGCTGGATTTACAGGTCTGGAACTGGAGATAATTTGGGAATCATCAGATAGATCATAACATGGGCAAGACAAAATCACCAGGCAGATCTGTAAATATATAATAGTGCAAAGAGAAGAAGGACTACGTCTGACACTTGAAGATATCAATATTTACTGGCCCATCTAGGGAGAGTGAGTCAGTAAAGAAGGTAGAGAAGAAGAGTCAGAGACTCTTGAAGAAAATCTAAGCTAGGGGCATCATAGAAGCAAAGGAAAGAGAATGTTTCAAAAAGGAAGGGGTGATCCACAGTGATAAATACTGTTGGTGGTCTCGAAAGAGGAACACTGAAGATATACATTGGATTTAGTTACTTGGATGTCATTGATGACCTTACAGTGAGACACTTCAGTGGTGTGACTGGGTCACAATGGAGCAAAATTCAACTGGAGAGGTTTGAAGAGGAAGGAAAGTAAGAAGTGAGCATAGAAAACCCTTAGGAGAAGTTTGAGTATGAACAAGATGAGATAGGATGGCAGCTAGATGGACAAATGGAATAGAGATTTTTAAAAGAGTTACCTCCTTCAGAAACCAATTTGAGTCATTTTTTGATAAATGTTAAATGTATGATAATGTCTAAACGTAGAAATAGAAAAGTAGAATCTTGTATTAATAAAAGCAAAGTAAGCAAGTGGTTTATGAGGGATAAGTTAGTATAATTGAATATTAAATTGTGTTTGGGACTTTCTGGAAGCCAATGCAAATAGGGAAAGACCGTGGGTCATATAAAGCCTCATTATCCAATAGCAACAATAAAACTACCTAATATTAATGAGTGATTTATATTATACATGTAGAGTCTTATTTAGTCCTCATTAAACCCCATGGAGTAGTTATTACTATAACTTTCATTTCCCAAATGAGGACACCTGGTCTAAAGAGAATAAATAGTTTTGCTAAGATCACCGAGATTATGAGTGGCAGAGGGATGCTTAGAACAGACGGGGCACTCTGACTCAGAGCCCTCACTTTTACAACTATGCTGCGCTGGTTTCTTTTATACTGCTTCTTCAGGGAAGACGGTTTCTTTTGGTACCAAACTCTAAAAGGAATCAGTCATATGGGATCTCATATGGGGGCATTTAGAAACATGATGGAGACTGTCTATAAGCTTTAAGCAGTGGCATTAGCCATTGACTTTTTTTACATCAGTGAACATTCAGGCGGGTTGGAACATTTAGCAGCTACTTCCTGCTATATGCATATAATGACAGCTGCAGCTCCCCTCTGTCCTACTAAGGGAGCTTCTCCAGGTTTTGCTTCACATCCTCAACTTTAAAGCCCTCACTCGCCTGCTTTGTAAGATTTTCAGCCTTGTCTCCTGTAAAATGCTCCCCTTTTGCTGAGCATCTTAGAATTATTTATCTGTTGAGATGGTCAGAATGTCTTTTTTGTTTTTTTTAAATTATGAAAGTAATATATGTTCATTATATAAAATTTGGACAACTCAGAGAAATATAAAGAAGAAGTCAAAGATATTTGTAATCCCTTCACCCCTACATAACCATTGGTAACATTAAACATTCCTACTGTATTTGTCCCATGGATTTATATGTTTAATAAGTATCTTTTAATTTAGGCTCTCTGCTAGATACTTGGTATGAATATCACACAAATGAAATAAATACTATAATGTTTTGTAACATGCTTTCTTTGCTTATATATTTTGAATAATGTCCCATGTTATAACTATTTCTCTATAATGTATTTTGAAATAGCTTGAATAATATTTCATCAGAAGAATGAACATTCTATTTATCCAATTCTACATTGTTGGGCATCCAGGTTTCTTCTCATTGTTTTGACAATTACAGATAATGCTGTTAGGAATAACACTGTACATAAATTTATGTGCATAGGTCTGATTTTTTTCTTTAGGAAAATTCATAGAAGTTAAATTGCTGTGTTAAAAGGAATTAAGAAATTTAATCTGCTTACTTAGAAAAACTGGATTTTCTTCAGGGTGCTGTGTCTTAGATTAAATGTGAATGCATATAGTAAATAGCATAGTGCTTTGCACTTAGTAGTTGCTCAGTAAGTGATTATTATTATTCAAGATAAGCAAACTAAGATTTTTCATAGAGCTTAGTTATGGGGGTATTATTATCAAATGGGAACATATTTTTTAAGGTAATCTTTTACTACCTAATTTTATTACTTACCATTTGAAACTAATAATGAGAGATACTTTTTGGAGCTTTTAAATTTGGCAGGCACTGAACTTAAGAATTTTTTATGTAGCATGTCATTAATCTTAACGCACATAGGCACTGTTATTATATCCATTTCACAGATGAGGAAATTGAGACTGCAAGGTGCTTCATGATATGTCCAGAATTATTTAAGATATAAAGTGGCAGAGCCAGGCTTCAGGGCATGCACTTTAACTCTAGAGTCTGCCCATTTCACCACTGCTCTAAGATTAGAGAAAAGGAAAATAATGTGAATGTATGACAATAATTTAAAATTTTCTTTCTTATTGACCAAAAACTTAATGCTTACCTCAAAGTTAGGTAATAACGGTTTATTTGTGGCATGTCAAAGAATAATTTTTCTGTGTGTTGTATTCTCCTCTCCCTTTTAAAAAAATCCATCCCCAGTTTCCTCATGTTCTTCCTCCATTACTGCTATCAAAATCTGTTCTTATGAATGCATATCATAAATCATTTATTTAAGATTTTCATGGGTTTGCAGCTGTATTTTAGCAGGACTCAGTATTTTAATTCACTTGTGTAAGTCTGATTGAGGCATTTTGAACCTTAGTAAGCTGGAGGGGTAAGGAAATTTAAGGGGCAGAGGAGCTTTTCTAAAAGGACACTAGGTAGGCAGTGTAAACATTGCCTATTAAGAACACCAGCCTTTAATCTTGGCCTCATTTCTCTCTCTCACACTTTTTCTTTGACTTCTTCCCTCAGCTATTAAATATTTCTTGAGAGCAATTTAGAGAAAGTATCTTTAGGAAAGTAATAAAAATGAATGCATCAATGCTTTTGGAAGTAAGCAAAGTGATTGAAAAGTAATGTTTATATTCATTACTTTTTGTTCTTTCAAACTTTTGGTTTTTAGCTTCAGGACTTTTGATCCACAGGAAGAGCATTGTGCTAGGCTGGTTCAAGTGAGGAATCATGCAGACAGTCAACAACAATGGGAGCAGCTGCAAATATTGGTAATCTTCACAGTGTGTTTGTTTTAACCCTCTGTGCTGTTACATTGTGCTTCATATGTAGACTATCCTAAATGGAAGGATCGCCTTGAATTAAAGGAGAATGTTTAAGAAAATGATGGATATGTAAGAATGTTTAAGAAAATGATGGATATGTAAGATTTCCTCCCTCCTGCCAGCTGTGAAACTGATTGATCTTAAAGCTTTTGCCATGGTTGTTATTTCAAGGACAGAAAAATGTGTGTAGGAGTGAAAATTGTTCGAGGACATCATCTTTCTTGATTTTCTCGTTTCCTTCTCTAAGTGGGTAGAGAATAATTTTGTGAGGTTGAAAGATATGTAAGTATATACATTTATATTTACTGAATTTACATACAGCAGCCCTAGTAATGTCAAGAAACATCCAAGGACTATTCAAACCAACTATTGACTTTTAGTATAACCAAGTATCCAACCAGCTGAACAAACCATAGAGCTTCACTGGACAGAGGGGGCAAGTTGAACAATTTAAAAATGTTATTAGTAAAAGGTTTCTATCAAAAACTGTAAACAAATTACCAGTTTACTCTGCAGTTATTAGATTTAGGCTCTGCAATAACGTAAACATCATGGTATCCTTATGAACATATGTTAAGGATTCACTATTCCCGAGCTGTATTTTGAGACCATGGATCTAACCAAGTGAGCTAATTGGCCCAGGCACATCACTGATTTTTCAGTGAAGGAAGATGGGTGTTAAAGAGGGACAGAATTAAATTCTTGTTTCTGTTCTTTACGAGGGTGCCATGTTCCACTTACAGCCTCACTTTGTCCATTAGTTTGTAGAATGTAATTGGAGAAGCTAAGGTAGATGTAGACTTGCTTCCTTCCTTCATCTTCATAACAGATGAACCAAGAGGAAATAAAGTTCTTTCAATTCCAATGGCGTTTATACTCCCATTTTAAACAACTGTATTCGCTTTTGAAGAATTTGAATCAAAAGAAGGAGTGAAGTGATAGGCATCTCTGAAATGTGGATAGTACAGCTTGCTTTTATAGCCTCTACAAATGATCTGCCAGGTTGGTTTCCAAGCAGTTTGTAAAGCCAACCTCCTTCACCCACTCCTACCCTCCCAAACCTGTAATTACAACTGCCCTAAAGAAGCACTCCATTTGTAATCTCACTGTCACGGTAGGTTGGTATTGATGATCAGGTTACACAAAATTGGGAGGTCAAATATGAAACTTAGAGTCAGGAAATCTTTTTGGTTCTCTGATATGGTTTTGTTGGGTGAGCCTTGAAAAAATTTGTGAAGAATTAGGAAGTTTGAAGAAAACAAAGCTTCTAGAACAAAATATTTGTATGCAAAAAAAAAAAAAAAAAAAAAAAGCACAGCATAAACAGAAAGAGAATGCAAAATGGTGTAGAAACAAAGATCTTCCTAATTCAGATAGGCTGTTTGGTACTCCTCTACCGATGCCCACACAAAGCCTTGACCCTTAGATGTGTCCGTCTGTGTCCTAGTCTGGACATGTGGAAATATGTTTGTAAATTCTTGCCAAGCAAAGGCAGGAGAAGGGAGCCATCTGGTGTGGGAGGTACATATTGGTTAACTCTATCAGGAAGCAGGTGGCCGAGCTGCAGGAGGTTTCTAGGCTGAGAACTAGAGAAAGTGCAGACTTCATTGGTATGATGGACACTGAAACATCAAAATAAGAAAAAGAAGCTTACTGAACTAGGAGAAAGAATTTGTTTTACTTTGGCTAGCATTCAATTCTGTTCTGCAAGCATTTATTGAGTGCCTAGCCCATATTAGACATTGGTGTCTTTTGGGAAATAAATAAGAATAAATGTCATGGAAGAGAAGAAAGAGTAATTCTCTAGGGAAGAAACAATTCTAATAGGTATGATGCCTCATAATTCCCTAAATGCCAGTGAGACCATGGCAGGCACTGTGCAGAATCATTCTGAAGCTGTGTTCCTTCTCCTTCAGGAAGTAGCAATGTAAATACAAAATTCAAATAAACTAAAATGTAGGTTTGTTTTAGAAAGAAGGATATTCACTATATTTTTAAAACATATGTTTTAACATATGTGTCAGATGTGAACTCTCTGACTCTTTCTCTCTGTCTCTCTCATATACACATTCCTTCTCAAATACAATTTACTTTATCAATTTAAAATTGTGTTATTGTAGGCTTGTGAAAGGTAAGATTACAACAGCAAGCACAGAACAAATATAGAAAGTTTATAAATTTATATATTTTTATAAATATAATAAATTAATTGGAATGGGTGATCTCTTTATTTAATGAATAAACAAGTCAAAGTTCAAAGAAATTAAATGACTTGCCCAAGGTCATACAAGTTAGAGGTAAAATTAAAGAAAAAATTAGTTCACATGCCCTTTAAACTAGAGGTTATAAAAATGACAATATGTTAATTTCTGAATATGAGAAAACAAAATACATTTTATTGGAACATGTGGGTGAGCTGAGTCTTCTACCTTCTTTATTTGGGTATTGTCTGGGAAACTCGCTAAGGCTCAACAAATTCCTTTCTTGCCTGTATTGTTGTCCTCCTGTTATACATATGTATAAATTAATCATTATTTTTGAAAATATGTGTGACCTTTATTCAATAGTGATTCAATGAAGCTTTAGCTTTTCTGTTTGTTGTCTCATATTCTACCAACAGATTAAGTTTTTTTTATTATTTTCTAAATTAGCTGTCTATTCATAGATAAGCTTTTTGAAAGTACCTTTGGCTGACGCTGGAACACCAGGATTATTGCAGAATTAATGTGAAAACACCTTGGGTGCATTGTCTTTGCACAATATTCTCCCAAAATACAGCATCATGCCACAGCCCCAAATCACTTAATTCCTAGGCTATCCCATACAGTGAGTTATTCTTAATGTCATTGAGAAGTACCACTTTAAAGGAAGTGAGAAAGAACCCAGGTATTCTTGATTATGTTTTTTAATAAAGTTAAATAATCTCCTCTGTTCAAATTCAGAATTCTGTAGTATAGAATCTTCAAAAAAATTTTTTTAGTAATATATGTATGGTGAACTGGGTGAAAATATTAGAGGGAATATGTTTGATGTGACAGAGAGAATTTTCATACTTGGCTTTGAGGATGATTGTAAAAATATATATATATATACACATATATATCTATAAATAGTGTTTTATCAGGAAAAAAGGGGGACAGAAAAACTAAAGAGATGCAATCAATGTTTCAGGAAAGATTTAATTAGTTATAACTTAGAAAAGTTTTGCTTTTGCTTTGTATTTTATTTATAACTTGTTCTTATAAAGACACATTAGAAGAAACACTTCTGGGTAACTGTAATGATATGAAAACATTGTCTTCCTGATAGGCTATAAATAGTCAGTAGAGCCTTGGTGAAAATAATGCATTTTATTTCTGTTGCCTAACTCTTCCCATGTTCTTGCTCTGTACATAATAACTTTGCTTTGGGTCTACCGACTAAAGGCTAGAATTCTGTATACATAGGTACTTTTATACTAGAGTTAAGTTTCTGCAAACAATTATTTAAAATATCCTCTATGCTCCTCTAATGGCTAACACTTAGTGAATGTATGTTATATTCAAGGCACCGTGCTAAGTGCCTTACAGCATAATATCATTTATAATTCTCCCAACCACCTACAAGGCAGCTACTTTTATTATCCCCACTTTATAGATGAAAAAGTTGATGCTCAGGGAGATGAAGTTAATTGCCAAGGTCATCCAACAAATTAAGCGGGAAAATTGAGACTTGAGTCTAGTTCCATCATACTCAGAGCTTATGTTCTCTGTCACTGTGTTCTGGTGCTGCAACACAGATTCAGACTGTTTCTGTCAGCTCCTACACTAGTAAATTGGGAGCCAGTAATGCTCTTCGTGATTGGTCTCTGTTGTCAAGAGGGCATATAAAAATATAAAAATGGATGTTGAGTAGTAGAAGGAAGACAAAATTCTACACAAGCATTAGAAGAGACATCAAGTGGCTCCATAAAAGGTAATAACCAGACTAGCAGTGTTAGCATCTCCTGGGGGCTTGTTAGAAATTCAGCCTCTCTGCCCCATCCCAGAGCCCCTCAATCAGAATCTAGCTTGATGGTTTACACGTACATGGGCCCAAAAGCCCCAGACATCTCAGAGAAGCTACGGAGAGCCTGCAGTATTCGACCAGAGAAGCTCAGGTTTGAATTTTTTTCCTTTCATTTGAGCTCTTGCTATATCTGAGAATCTAATATTTCATTTAAAGAATAAGTTTTGCTGCTTAAAACAGCTGAAAACCACAGATATACACGATCATGAGGGTAATACATGAGGAAAGTAAAGTTCAATTAATGACTCACCCAAGGCAGAACCCAGAACTCAGCTTTCCTGCTTTTTGATTAAAAATATTTGAGCAGTGTGTTATATAAGGATGGAAAATGGGTTTAGAATCAGGAGACCAAATTTCTATTTATGGATCTGTCTAGAATCATCTGGGTGACCCAGAGTAAACAATTTAATTTTTCTGTGACTTAGTTTGTGTGGCTATAAAAATGAGAGTGGTGGTATATATATAATCTTTTGTTTCCTTTTAGCTTTTATATATGATGATGTAAATATTATCACCCAATTCCTAAAATGTCTTATTTTTAAAAACAAATTTGAAAGTAATATAAAAATAATGCTATGGTAAAAAGAAATCAAGTTTAACAGAAGGATCTAAAGAAATGTTAAAAGTCTCTCCTCTCTCCTGCTCCCACCACTGGTCTGTGCCACATATGCAAGCATTAGTGGTTTCTGGTTTTCACTTCTTCCAGTGATTACCATTCAAATAGTATACTGTGGCTCGATTTCTAGATTTACTACTAGACAATATGGATGCTCTTTATAAAAGATGAACAATTTATTCTATTTATACTACCAGAAAGTCCTTCCCATTTTTTTGTCTTAGTTTTTCCAGTGGCTACCTTTATGACTTTTAAATAGTACATTCCCTATTTTTTCATTTATCCAATTTAGAACATAACTTTTGATACTTTCTGTCTCTCCTACTGTTATCAGCTTTATAATAACTATTAACGCTATACTTTGTAGGTTGATTCTAAAAATTGAAAAGCTATAAAGCAGCATTTATAGTAATATGGTGGTGTGAATATTGCTCATACACATGGCAGATAAACGTGTATGTCTGCCACATATATGAGTGGTCCTCAAGTTTATGCCCTCCCCTTGAGTGTGTGTGAGACCTTTGGCTTGCATCTAACCAACAGAACATGGCAAAGGTGATAGGAGGTTACTCCCATGATTACTTTGGTGTGTGTGTGTCTGTGAGTGTGCATTCTCGTGTAGGACCTTTTTGACCGCTGTGAAGAAAATAGAAACCTCAGCCTTACAACCACATGGAGATGAATTCTATCAAAAACTTGAAAGTTCTTGGAAATGGATTCTTCCCCAGACCAGCCTCCAGACGAAAATGTAGCCTGGCCCAAACCTGGTTTGCAGCCTTCTAAGACCCTGAGCAGAAGACCCAAGCTAATCTGCGCCCAAACTCCTGACCCACATAAACTGTGAAATAATAACTGTGTGTGGCTTTAAGATGCTAAGTTGTCATAACTTGTTCAGTAGCAAGTAGCAAACTAATACAATGTAGATCCAAGTAGAATTTCTTTATCCATAGAAAAGAAAATGTAATTTTTTGTCATTCAATTTGTGCCAGCCAAAGAAGGAACTTCCAAATATTACAGTCTATTTCCCTCTTTATTAATTACTTTATTTGCTTTTAGTAAGACCTCAGATGCAGTGGGTTGAGTTAACCATAGTTCAATTCCTGACAGGTTATTGTCCTTGATCTGTACATAATCTTCCTCTTATTTATTTATTGCCTCTTCTCCTCACTTCCCACTCACAGTCTCTCCCTGTCCCGGGTAATCATTGTAATGTGTTCCATGTATAGTCATTTATTTACATGTGTTCAATATACATTCACCCAAAATAAGAATTGTTTTGAGTGAATATATATGCTATTGCTTCATAATACATTGAGTTATAGATCTCATTGTTTCTTACATCTTTCGGCCAGCACTATGTACTTAAGGCCCACCATATTGTTATGTGTACATCAAGTCCCTTGTTTTAAGAAGCCACAAGGCACTCCATAGTTAGCATCTACTCTATTTAATTTATTCCCTGTCAAAGGGACACGCAGAGCTTCTTCAAATTCCGAACACCATAAACAATGCTGTGTATTGAATTCTATTCTTCCACAAAAATTTTATAAAATAATTATTGATTAAATAAAAATCAAACTGGAATTTTGATTGAGATTGCAATGAATTTATAGATTAATATGAGAAAATTGACACCTTCCATTAAGATGTGCCTTCTAATGCATGAAAGACTCTACATTTGTTCACATCATTTTCTCTGTTATTTATCAAAAGTTTTAAGTGTTCTTCATACAAGGCTTGTGTATTTTGTGGATGAGAATTAATATCTGGATTTTCCTCTCTCTCTCCCTCACTACCCCCTCTCTTCCTTTTTTCTTCTATACTTCATTTTTTCCCTACTTTCTTCCCTTTTTATTTCTTGTCATCTTCCTTCTCTGCTGATTCTATTGTTTGTTTTTCCTCCTAGGCAAATAATGATATATTCTTCAAACATAGAAATCTTTTTCCCTTTTAATCATGCATTTCTTATTCCTTTTTATTTCTTATAGAGTTAGCTAGGCCATACCATAGTGTTCAATCAGCAACTGTGATGGAGGGCATTTTTGTTTTGTTCTTAGTACTTAAAGGTGATGCCTATAAAATTTCTTCTTTAAGTAGAATGTTTACTGTAGCAGCTTTAAAGAAAAACAGCTTTGTTCAGGTATAATTGGCATATGATATTTAATGTTTATAATTTGATAAATTTTGACATATGTATATATTTGTAAAACCATTACCACAACCAATAATAACAAACCTATTCTTAATTAACTCCCCAAAGCTTCCTTATGCCCCTTTGTAATTTTTCCTTCTCACACATCCCTGGACCCTCTCCCTCTCCCCTCTTCCCCCACCCCATGTCCAGTCAACCATTGATCTGATTTCTGTCACAATACATTAGTTTGCATTTTCTAAAATTTTATATAAAATGAAATTGTATGAAATTATGCACTATGTGCTCTTTCATATTATTTCACTCAGCATATTTATTTTATGATTTATCCATGTTGGTGCATATATCAGTAGTTTATTTCTTTTATTACTAATTAGTATTCCATTATATGGATATACCACAGTTTGTTTATATATTCACATTTGATGGACATTTGGGTTGTTTGTACATGTTAGTTATTACTGATATAGCTATTAAGAACATTAGTGTACAATTCTTTACAAGGACTTATGCTTTTATTTCTCTTGGGTAAATGCCTAATAGAATGACTGACTCATATGGTTGGTGCATGTTTAATTTTAGAAGAAGCTGCCAAACTGTTTTCCAAAATGATTGTATAATTTTACTTTCCAATAAGTGGTTGTTCCACATCTTCACCATTGATAATACTTTGGTTCCACTAATAATACTTTGTTATTATCAGTTTAAAAAAAAAATTTTTTTTAGCCATTCCATATGTATGTAGAGGTATATCATTGTGGTTTTAATTTGTATTTCCCTAATTACTAATGATACTGACTATCTTTTTTGATACAAAATGCTTGTTTGTCATTCAAATATCTTCTTTGGTCAAATGTCTGCTCAAATATTTTGCACATTATAGTTTTGTTTTTTTCCTTATTACTGAATAGTTTTGAGAGTTTTAAACAATATATTCTGATGTAGGTATTTCATCAGATGTTTGATTTTAAGGTATTTTCTCCCAGTCTGTAACTTGTCTTTCATTCTCTTAAGAGTTGTTCAAAGACCAAAGTTTCTTAATTTTGATGAAGTTCAATTTATCAATTTGTTCTTTTATAGATCATGTTTTTGGTATATCTAAGAAATTTTTGCCTAATTCAGTAACATGAACATTCTCCTTTTCTTTTTATTTAGAAGTTTTATAATTTTTGACTTTGCATTTAGTCCTATGATCCATTTGAAGTTAATTTTTATTTACTTTGGTAGTTGCATATGAACATTCAGTAGTTCCAGAACCATTTGTTGAAAGACTATACATTTTTTACTAAAATAGCTTACATTTTTGTTGAAAATCAACTGACCACATATATGTGGATCTATTTTGGGACACTTTACCTAGTCTGATTTATCTATCTCTCTATTTGTATGCCAATACCACATTTTGGACTGATGTCATTTTATATTAAATCTAGAACTTAGATAGTAAATATTCTCCAGCTTTGTGCTTTTTCGAAGTTATTTTGGTTATTCTACATATTTTGCATTTTGTATGAATTTTAGAATCAGCATATGAAATTCTACAACAAGCCTGCCAGAATTTTGTTGAGATTGCATTTAGTATATAGGCCAATTTGTGGGAAATGGCATTGTAACAAGACTGAGAGTTTCAATCCATGAACACAGCATGCCTTTCATTTATGTAGGTCTTCTTTATTTCTTTCAGCAATGTTTTTGTAGTTTTCATTGTATAGGTCTCATATAAACTTTTGTACAGTTTTCCCCTATTTTATTTTTTCTGATGCTATTTCAAATGGTATTTTTTTAAAATTTCAATTTCTAATTGTTAATTGCTAGTGTACAAAAATATGATCTAATTATATGTATTGACCTTATGTCCTATAAATGGCTTAACTCACTTTTTAGTTCCAGTCTTTTCTTGTAGATTCTATAGGATTTTCTTCATAGACTGTCATGTCGTCCATAAATAAAAACAGTTTTACTTCTTCCCAATACGGATGCCATTTTTTTTCTGTTTCCTGCCACATTGCACTCTCCAGAATCTCCAGTACAATATTGAATAAGTGGTAAGAGAATGGATATTCTTGCCTTGTTCTTAACCCCAGGCTGCATGTAGGGGAAGTGCTCCCAGTCACAAGCATATCTTGCCTTATTCCTCTTATCTATGTCCAATGGCCAGGCCTGAATACAATGAAGCATTTCTAAATAAAATTGCCTTTTTTTTACAGCAGCATTATTTAAGTTTTAGGTTTATCTCAAATCAAATTACTACATGTACTCTGTTGCTGGATCCAGTTGTAGGTTTTTGTTTGTTTGTTTTTTATTTGGAATTAGAACATATTTTTCCCATGAGGCATAGTAAAGCATTAGGTAACTTTGTTTTTTACTTACTGTTATTTTTTTCTCTCCAAAGCCTATGTATGTATAACCTACAGGGAGGGTGAATAAAAAGATTAAAATAAAAAATATTTCTTTGCTGGTTATCATAGTATCAGCATTGGATGGATCCTTTGGCTATCATACTAGGTAAGGCAGACGTTCCATAAGGTATAGAAACCCCTAAGCACACTAGAGAGACAGAAAATACTTGATTTTCTTAAGAGGAGTTTTGGCTTCATTCTAATCAGAATCTAGGTTCATCTACCTCTAATGGTAGGTTTTCCAAGTGACAGAGAAGAACCCTCACCCCAGCCTGGGGTGAACAGGATTGAGGGGATGTGATCAGTAAAGTCAGGAAGTGGAGGTGTCAAGGGCCAGAATAAGGTCCTTTTGTCTCTCTGGGTCCTGGCATCTGGTCTGACATAGTGGCTTAGTGTAGAGTCAGATGGAGGGCCTGTCAGAAGTCTGTGACCTTAGGAAACTTTTATTTTCAAAAATTTGCTGTAACAATGTATCTGGGCGATGATTACCGATGGATACCAAAACCATTAAGTGAAAGTTTGATGGGGGAGATTTGTTATAGTGGGATCAGGCAGTATCTCCATGGGCCCACAGTTAACTGAGTCATGGGAACAGAGAACTGGATTAGATCATGTCCCTGCCATTAAGGACCTTATAAACTTGGGGGATAGGGAGAAGAGGTGGATGTGGTTTGGGCAGATCAAATATGTGTGGTAAGTTACACTGGGTGTTATGAATAAAACTGCATCTGGTGTAAGAGTGAAGGGGAAAGGAAGAGTGTAACTAAATGTCCTAGGGAGGACAAGATAACTCAGAGAGCTGGAGTGATGCTTGGGTTGAGTGTTGAGAAGTATGCCGGGCCCTGTAGGCAGCCTGGCATAATCCTGATTGCACACTCTCATGACACATTGTACTTTCCTTCTGTAGCACTAACAAATTGTAATGTATTATTTGTTAAAAAAAATGCTTATTATTTCTTTTCCTGCTTGAGAATATAAGCTCCAATGGGCTCTTGTTCACCATTGTATACCAATAGTCCTGCAGCTTTTTCCCACTATAGACTTTTAGCATTTTAAACCTTTTTATTATGTAAAAATTCAAAGATACACAAAACTAGAGAATGCTGTTTAATAAACCTTCATGTACCTATTAGCAGCCTCAATAATTACTATTGTTTTACCAATCTTCTTTCAACTATCATCTATCCTTTACTTTTTTGGTTAAGTATTTTAAAACAAATCCCATGTCATTTCACTTAAAATGAATCTCTAACTGAAAAGAGTATTTTTTACATAACTGCCATTTTGTTACAACACCTAACTAATTGACTATCATTCTTTATATCATCTAATATCCAGTCCGTATTCAAATTTCTCTAATTGTCTCAAAGATGTCTTTTTAGAGTTGTTTTATTAGAATCAGGATCAAAACAAGGTCCACTCGTTATGTTTGGTTATTGTGTCTCTTCAGTAACTTTTATTTTATAATTGTCTCTTTAGCCATTCTTTTTAAAATCTCACTGATTCGTCATGGAGACAGTCCTACATTCTGGATGTGGCTGATTGCTTCTTTAGGGTGTCATTTAACTGGTTCTTCTATTGCATATCCCTCCTATAAACTGCTTGTTAGATTGAAGAGTTTGATTAGATGGAGGTTCTGCTCTTTTCCCAATACTTGTTTATGAGTAGAAGTGGGTATTTCCTACTGCATTACATGCAAATGGTTAAGCACATAATGTCCCATTTCCTCTCTTTAATGTCCCACCATAGTTTGGAAAAATTTCATTGATGAAGTGGCATTTGAATGGGGTCTTGAAAGACCCTTGCCAAGGAGAGTGGTCAAGGAGAATGGTGCATTTCAGTCAGAAGGAGGAGCAAATGCAGAGGCTTAGAATCATCACACCAGGGCACAGTGTGAAAACTAGCAAGTTCTGTTTTTCTTTTTATTATATTTAGAATCGATAGTGCACTTCAATTTGAAGATTGAATTTTAAACTCAGTTTTATTCATCATTACTTTTAAGATAATTACTTTTGAGACTGGGACATTTTTTACTCAGGCTAAACATAGGTTTGGCTATTTAAGTCACTCTTACCAATCAAGTTTTCTTTTTTCCTGCTTG
Source organism: Daubentonia madagascariensis (assembly GCA_023783475.1). NCBI lineage: Eukaryota > Metazoa > Chordata > Mammalia > Primates > Daubentoniidae > Daubentonia > Daubentonia madagascariensis. The sequence goes on from JAKFHU010002080.1 coordinate 46,793,847, forward strand.
AGTGAAGAAAGTTTACTATTTTTATCTTGAGAAATATTTTGTAGCCTGTGGTGTGGAGGTCAAATCTGGAAAGAGGCCGTCTAGTTTAATATCATTGCTTGATCATGTAGTGACACATAAATAAATAAACGGAATTTGCTAAATTTTGTTCCATTAAATCACAGGCTTTGCTTCATGAACTAAGTGACTCTAGGGGTCAAGAGATATTGAATGCAGAACACTGTAAAATTCATCAGGTATATCCTGGGATAATGTTATATCTATTTTATTCAATTGTTCAAATTGACATTTCATTAATATGAAATAATAGGACTTGATTTAAAAAATCTAATAATGGCAATAATAAGAAAGACTATCATTTAATTAGTATCTTCCAGAGATGCTTAGAGTTTAGTTATGCAGATTAATTACACCTTGTAAGGACTAAAGGTAGGAGGTAGAGTCCTGTGAGAAGGGTCTCTTCCCTGGAATATCTCCTCATAATCTTATTGCTAATGACTGAGATTTCACCATAAATAAACAATTTTTCATTACTAGAATGGAGCTATTGTAGGCCTGATTTCATAAGCTTTACTAGCACTAGCACCTTGGTGTGTACTAGTTGTGGTGGGGTAGTCTGTCCTTGAGAGCATAAGTAGTTGTCAGTAGAGCAATGACACTAGGATGGTCGAGATGAAACAAAAGGGAACCTCCAAGGGAACTGAGGCTCAAGGGTGGAAATATGACTGGAGGAGTTATTCTGTGAAGTCACTGTTTGGGTTGGGGTCTGCTAATCCTCTAACAGCAGCAAGTTAGAATGGTCATGGTTACAGGTGGGTGTGTTTATTTTTATGGTTATGATATTTAGTTGATGAAATTGGCTAAAGGTGAGAGTTAAAATGATGAGTCTCATATAACTATTTGGTTGATAGTTTGTCATATACAAGAAGTCTGCAGTTAAATATGATCTATGAATACATGTAATAATGCATGATTTATATGGAGTATTCCATGTAGATCAACATATTGTATGAATTCTTTCTACAAGGTGGAGACAAACCAGGTGAAACTGCCCCTCCTTAGGTGGTATATGGGTCCCAGGGTTCTGGTGGTGGGTAGGAATAAAAGGGCTTTGTTTCTGACAGTGTTTTGCTAAAATGAAGAGATGGAGCCATAAACAGGAGAATAGGTAAGGCAGAAGCAGGAGTGACCACATTTTGTGTGAAACAAAGGTTTCAGCCAGTTCGGGAGTCAGCTGCAAAGGAGGACTTGGGTCTGGATGCCCCCATATGTGCTGACTGGCATGTGCTCCTGGGACAAGCACACTTGTGTTAAGGGGTCATCATGGGGAGTGTCCAGTAGTGTGAGCAGTGCTTTTTCATGATAGTATCCAGGAGAATCCCATGCTGGTGTGTTAAAAAATAAACTTAATGTGAATGTCACCGAGAGAAAACAGAAATTCACAAGGTCACTTAAACACTCAATTTAAAGTGTAGCTGTGCTTTAAATAATGACTTACCCTGTGTTCTGTTCTGAATTGGTGTTTGGGGACATAAAAACATCCCAAACAAATAGCCATTGAATACATTTTGTGGTAGATGAGGAAGATTTACCCCTACATATTGGGATTTGAGCTAGTATTTTTCTTAATTATAAACATAAAATGTGACTAGAATACATTGCCAAGCTATTCCACAATCAAATGGGTGCAATGAATTTGTGAGTTACACAAGTGAATAAAGTAAATATGCTTCTGAATATACATATCTCTGATACAGGGGTCAAACTGAGCTGCTTGTAAAGCAAACAAGGAAAGAAGAGGGAGGAATGAATGTTCTAGTGAGGTAGGGATGTGCTAGTCTCTAACAGTACAATTTCAGAAGATAATGTAATTTTTCAAAAAAGAAGTTTATGTTTCAGCAGTGATTAAAACATGAAAAGTATGAAGAAACCTTTCACTTCTTTGCACAAGGAAGCTTCTGTTAGGAATCTCATAAAACTCCAATTGCAGAGATGGTAGATGAAAGACAAGGGTTCTCTCAGGCTGTGCTGTTTCTCGGCTGCCCCGTATGTGGCGATCACTGACAGAAACACCCTCTTTGTGCTAACTTCCTCGTATTTCTGTGTCGTGCTTACTTGTGCTTCCCTCTCAATAAATAGCTGCACGGTCATTTATTCATTCAATACACATCTATTGCCTACCTTCTAAATGCCACATACTGGGCAATGGGCTGAGGATAAAGATATAAAGAAGACATAGACCTTGTTCTCTAGGAGTTCACAGTCCAGGAAGCTGGTTTATAGCAGTCTTTAGAAGGGCTACTGCTTGATGTTGCCTATTTCAGATGAAAATAGAAAATGTGCTATTCCTTCTCTCTCTTTTTCTCTTCTGTCTCCCTATGATGCCAAACTTCCAATCAGCAAAAGTTATATTTCCAAGCTTCTATCACAGACTATTTCTATTTTAATTCTGGCCAAGGCAACCACCCTACTCTTCTCTTCTTTCTGCTTTTTCCCTCCTAATCATTAGCTCCTAAAGATAAAGTTATTTAAAGTTATTTTCTTGACTGAAGCAAGTAGACCACTGATTTCAAAATTACTTTTTTTCCTACTATCCTTCAACACATATTTATTATAAAAATACATTTTATAAAAAAGTGTGATTTTCTAAATACTTTCTTTATAAACCATAGTCACCAGTCATAGAGATAAGGGGTACCTGCTTTTCTGGATTAAAAAACTGTAAGCTTGTGTACTTATGCTTGATTAAAGTTAGGAGTCACCTTTTCTTGAAACTGATCACATTTAAAACAGTTTTATAAGTTTTTCTAGATATAAGATCATATCATTAGCATAAAGCGATAGTTTGACCTCCTCTTTCCCAATTTGGATAATGTTATTTCTTTCTCTTGCCTGAGTGCTCTGGCTAGGACTTCTAGAACTATGTTGAATAGAAGTGGTGGCAGTGGGCACCCTTGTCTTGTTCCAGTTCTTAGTGAGAATGCTTTCAACTTTTCCCCATTCCATATGATGTTGGTTGTGGGTTTGTCATATATGACTTTTATAATTTTGAGATACATTCTTTCTATGCCTACTTTTTATCATGAAAGGATGCTGAATTTTATCAAATGCTTTTCTGCATCTATGGAATTGATAAATAAATTCAGCAAAGTCTCAGTTTACAAAACTAGTGTACACAAATCAGTAGCATCCCTATACATCAGTAACAGTCAAGCTGAGAGTCAAATAAAAGACTTAATAACATTCACAATAGCTACAAAGGAAACAAAATACCTAGGAATATACTTGACCAAGGAGTGAAATATCTCTACAAAGAGAACTATGAAACACTGAAGAAAGACATATCCAATGACACAAACAAATGGAAAAACATATGCTCATGGATCAGTAGAATCAAGATTGTTAAAATGTCCATACTACCCAAAGTGATATACATATTCAATGCAATCCTCACCAAAATACTAATGTCATATTTCAGAGATCTAGAAAAAATAATTGTATGCTTCATTTGGAACCAGAAAATAGCCCAAATAGCCAAGGCAATCTTAAGCAAAAAGAACAAATCTGGAGGCATCACATTATCAGACTTCAAACTATACTACAAGTCTATAGTAACCAAAACAGCAGGGTATTGGCACAAAAACAGAGACATAGACCAATGGAACATAACAGAAAATCCAGATATAACACCATCCATATACAGCCAACTGATCTTTGACAAAGCAGACAACAATATCCACTGGGGAAAGAAAGCCCTATTTAGGAAATGGGGCTGGGAAAATTGAATAGTCACATGTAGAATAATGAAACAAGATCCATATCTTTCACCACTCACAATTTTTTTTTAAGTTTTTATGTGGAGAGATATATATATATATATCACATACATATATATATATATATATATATATATCTTTTTTAAATTTCAGAATATTACAGGGGTACAAATGTTTAGGTTACATATATTGCCTTTGCACCACCTGAGTCAGATACACAAGTGTGCCCCTCCCACAGACAGTGCACACTGCACCCATCAGGTGTGAATATAACCATCCCCTCCTTCCCCCCTTCCACCTGGCCCACACCTGTTGAATGTTACTTTCATATGTGCACATAAGTGTTGGTTAATTAGTATCATTTGATGGTGAATGTATGTGGTGCTTGTTTTACCATTCTTGTGATACTTCACTTAGGAGGATGGGCTCTGGCTCCATCTAGGATAATAAAAGAGGTGTTAATTCACCCTTCTTTCTTGTGGCTGAGTAATACTCAATGGTGTATATATGTATATACACTACATTTTATTAATCCACTCATGGATTGATGGGCAGTTGTGTGGTTTCCACATCTTCGCAATTGTGAATTGTGCTGCCATAAACATTCGAGTACAGATGTCTTTGTTACAGAATGTCCTTTTTTCCTTTGGGTAGATGGCCAGTAGTGACATTGCTGGTTCAAATGGTAGTTATACTTTCAGTTCTTTGAGGTATCGCCATATTATTTTCCATAGAGGTTGTACTAGATGGCAGTCCCACCAGCAGTGTATGAGTGTTCCTATCTCTCCACATTCACGCAAACATTTGTTTTGGGACTTTTTGATAAAAGCCATTCTCACTGGAGTTAAGTGAAACCACCTTGTAGTTTTGATATGCATTTCCCTGATTATAAGAGATGTTGAGAATTTTCTCACATGTTTCTTGGCCATTCGTCTATCTTCTTTTGAAAAGTTTCTGTTCATGTCCTTTGCCCACTTTTTAATGGGGTCGTTTGATTTTTTCTTTCTGATTTTCCTGAGTTCTATATAGATTCTAGTTATCAGATGTATGGCATGCAAATATTTTCTACCATTCTGTAGGTTGTCTATTTGCTCTAGTGATAGTTTCTTTGGCTGTACAGAAGCTTTTTAATTTGATCGGGTCCCATGTATTTATTTTTATTGATGCTGTGATTGCTTTGGGGGCCTTCTTCATGAATTCTTTGCCTAGGCCAATGTCTATAAGAGCTTTTCCAACATTTTCTTCTAGAATTCTTATGGTTTAATGCCTTAGCTTTAAGTCTGCTATCCATCTGAGTGGATTTTTGTGAGAGGTGAGAGGTGTGGATCCTGTTTCAGTCTTGTACATGTGGCTGTCCGATTTTCCCAGCACCATTTATTGAATAGGGATTCTTTTCTCCACTGTATGTTTTTGTCTGCTTTGTTGAAGATCAGATGGTTATATGAGGATTGTTTTATGTCTGGGATCTCAGTCCTGTTCCATTGGTCTATGTCTCTGTTCTTGTGCCAGTACCATGCTGTTTTGGTTACTATAACCTTGTAGTACAGTTTGAAGTCTGGTAAATTGATGCCTCCCAATATGTTCTTTTTGCTTAAGGTTGTTTTAGCTATACAGGGTCTTTTTGTGTTCCATACGTAACATAGAATTATTTTTTCTAGATCTGTGAAAAATGATGTTGGCATTTTAATAGGGATTGCATTGAATTTGTAGATCACTTTGGGTAGTATAGACATTTTAACAATGTTGATTCTGCCGATCCATGAACATGGTATGGTTTTCCATCTGTTTATGTCCTCTCCTATTTCCTTCCTTGGTGTTTCATAGTACTCCCTGTAGAGGTATTCAACCTCATTGGTTAAATATATTCCTAGGTATTTTATTTTCTTTGTTGCTATTGTGAAAGGTATTGAGTCCCTGATTTGGTTCTCAGTTTGACTGTTGTTGGCGTATGTGAATGCTACTGATTTAAATACATTGATTTTATAACTTGAGACTTTGCTGAACTTATCAATTCCAGTAATCTCTTGGCAGAATCTTTGGAGTTTTCTAGATATAAGATCATATCATCAGCAAAGAGCGATAGTTTGACCTCTTCTGCCCCCATTTGGATTCCCTTAATTTCCTTCTCTTGTCTGATTGCTCTGGCAAGGACTTCTAACACTATGTTGAATAGGAGCAGTGATAGAGGGCAACTTTGTCTAGTTCCAACTAAGTGGAAATCCTTTCAGTTTTTCCCTGTTCAATATAATGTTGGCTGTGGGTTTGTTGTATATGGCTTTTATCATTTAGAGGTAAGTTTCATCTATGCCTATTTTGTTAAGCGTTCTTGTCATAAAAGGGTGCTGAAATTTGTTGACTGCTTTTTCTGCATCTATTGAGAGGATCATATGGTCTTTGTGTTTACCTCTGTTTATGTGGTGAATTACATTTATAGATTTGCATATATTGAACCATCTCTGCATCTCTGGAATGAAACCCACTTGGTCGTGATTGATTATTTTTTTGATGAGCAGCTGAATTCAATTTGCTAGGATTTTATTGAGAATTTTTGCAACTATATTCATAAGGGATATTGGCCTGTACTTTTCTTTTTGTTGAGTCCTTTCCTGGTTTTGGAATCAGGGTGATATTGGCTTCATAATATGTGTTGGGGAGTATTCCTTCTTTCTCGATGTTGTGGAATAATTTCTGCAGGATAGGCACCAGTTCTTCTTTGTAGGTCTGGTAGAATTCAGGTGTGAAACCATCTGGTCTGGGACTTTTTTTTAAGGGAGGATTTTTATTGCTGCTTCAATTTCAGTACATGATATTCGTCTGTTCAGGAGTTCTATTTCTTCCTGATAGAGCCTAGGGAGGCTGTGTGGTTCTAAGAATTTGTCCATTTCCTCCATGTTTTCAAATTTATGTGCATAGAGATTTTTATAGTACTCAGAGATGATATTTTGTATTTCTGAGGTATCAGGTATAATTTCTCCTTTTTCATTCTTGATTGAGTTTATTACACTCCTTTCTTTTGTGCGTCTGGTTATTCTAGCAAGAGTTGTATCAATTTTGTTTATCTTTTTGAAAACTAGCTTTTTGTTTAATTAATCTTTTGTATATTTCTTTTGTTGTTGATTTCATTTAGTTCTGCTCTACTCTTGGTTATTTCTTGTCTTGTTCTGAGTTTGGGATTGGTTTGCTCTTCTTTTTCCAGTTCTTTGAGTCAATTCATAAGATTCTTGACTTGTGATCTTTCTATATTTTGGATGCAGGCATTTAAGGTCATGAATTTTCCTCTCAGGACTGCTTTAGCTGTGTCTCACAGATTTTGATAACTTGTGTCCCCTTTATTATTTAGTTCAAAGAATCTTTTGATTTCCATCTTAATTTCCTCCTTGACTTAATAATCATTCAGCTGTAGGTGGTTTAGTTTCCATGACTTTGTGTACAGATGAGTGTTTCTGTTGGAGTTGATTTTTAATTTATCGCACTGTGATCTGAGAAGATGCACGTTTTAATTCCTATGTTTTAAAATTTTTTGAGACATGTTTTGTGGCCTAGGATGTGGTCAATCTTAGAGAATGTCCCATGAGCTGATAAGAAGACTGTATATTCAGTGGTTTTTGGGTAGAAAGTTCTGTAAATGTCTGTTAGGCCCATTTGTTCTAGAGTTCTGTTTAAATCCAGTGTTTCTTTGTTTATTCTCTGTTTAGAAGATCTGTCCTATGCTGTCAGTGGGGTGTTCAAATCCCGGGCTATTACAGTGCTGTTGTTTATCATTTTGTTTAGGTCAAGTAGGATTTGCTGTATGAATCTGGGTGCAGCTGTGTTGTGTGCATAGATATTTCAAATTTTTATATCTTCTTGTTGAATTGTTCTCTTTACCATTATATAATGACCATCTTTGTCTTTCATTGCTTTTGTTGATTTGAAGACTAAGTTATCTGATATGAGAACGGCTAGCCCAGCTTTCTTTTGGTTTCCATTTACATGGAATATTGTTTTCCATTCCTTCCCCTTGAGTCTGAATGAGTCCTTGTGGGTTAGATGTGTTTCCTGAAGACAGCAGATACTTGGCTTGTGTATATTTATCCATTCAGCCAGCCTATGTCTCTTCAGTGGGCAGTTCAAGCCATTCATATGTATTGAAAGAATTGATAAGTGGGGTGGATTTCTGTTTATCCTGTTGAGCAGAACTTTGTGTGTTTTATGTCTTAAGCCATTGTGGTATCTGGCCTTTGATCTTTAGTTTTTGGATGATTTTACACTGTTGCGTTTCTATTGTGCTGATCTGTGTGTATTGCAGTTCTGAGCACTTCCTGCAGGGCAGGTCTTGTTTTGACAAATTCCCTCAGTGTTTGCTTGTATGGGAAAGACTATTTTGCCCTCATACGTGAATCTTAGTTTTGCAGGATACGAAATTCTAGGCTGGGCATCATTGTGTTTGAGAAGACTGAGAATGGGGCCCCCGTCCCTTTTCGCTTATAAGGTCTCAGTTGAGAACTCTGCAGTTAGTCTAATGGGTGTTCCTTTGTAAGTTTCCTGATGCTTTCACCTTATGGCTTGTAGGAGGGCCTCTTTCATGTTTATTGTGACCAGTCTGATGACTATGTGTCGTGGTGTTTTCCTTTTTGCAATGACTCTCCCAGGGGTCCTTTGAGCTTCTTGTACCTGGATTTCTAGATTGCTAGGAAGACCAGGGAAATTTTCCTCAGTTGTTCCCTCAAATAGATTATCCAACCCTTCTGTATTTTCTTCTTCACCCTCAGGGATGCCTATGTTTCTATGTTAGCCCTCTTCACATTATCCCATATTTCTTGTAGGCTTTGCTCTTTTCTCTTATTTCTCTGCTCTGTATCTGCTGACTTGTTGAATTGAAAGGTGTTGTCTTCAAGCTCTGAGATTCTTTTTTTTTACTTGATCTAACCATTCTTAAGGCTTTCCACTGTGTTTTGTAATTGCTTGAATGAATTTTTCATTTCCAGAGGTTCCATTTGATTTTTTCTTAATATTTCAATTTCTTTAGTGGATTTTTCATTCATTTCCTGCATTCCCTTTGTGTTTTCTTTGTGTTGGGCTTCCATTTTATCTTGCATTTTATTGAGATTCCTTACAATACATGTTCAACATTCATCATCTGTCACTTCAATGTTCTGATTTTGGTTGGTTTCCATTGCTAGAGAGCTAGTGTTCCCTTTTGGGGGTGTCCTTTCACTTTGATTCTTCATACTTCCAGAGTTCTTTTGCTGATTCAGTCCCATCTGTAGCAGCTGTTGCTTCTTACCTTTGGATTTTTTTTGTTTAGATGATTCCACACCCAGTTTAATCTCTGAGACATTGGTTGTGCTTGTGGGTGAGAATTGATCACATCCTGTATGATTGCGTCAGTTAATGCAATAAAGGGTGTGCAAATTGACCTCCCTGTCAGTAGGTGGTGCTTGCTGAAAGGAGCAAGCTACAATGTTTTTGTTTACTGTGACCAGCTCTAGTTCCTCAGGAGAAGCACTCTAATGCCCCAGGTGGTGGGTAAGGCCCTGGGACTTCCAGGTATGTCCTTTTTCTCCACCTCAGCTGGGGGGGTGTGGAAGTGAGGCTTGGCATGGTTGGGTTGGGTGAGCCATCCCTCAAGCCCCACAGATGCTTTTAGCAGGGGTCAAAGGTCTATTCCCTGCCTCTGGGCAAAGCTGCCAGGGAGGGGCTGAAGTGGCCCCACTCACCTGGAAAGTCTGCTTGTGGAGGTGGGGTGGTCTGAGACCCACAGTCTGGCAGTATGGAGCAGGCCTTGCTCCTTTCCACCCTCCCCTATTCCGTGGTTTCTTCTGGGCCTCTGCCAGCAGGCAGGACCTCAAGCCAGCTGAACTCCCCCATGAGTGTGATACAGGCTGGGAGGTTCACTGCCCAGGATCCTGGCCTGAGTTGGGAGCACAGTACTCCTGTGGGAGGAGGGGTGCCCTGTGAGTATGCCGCAGCTAGGACCCACTTTGCACTCTCACCCCTGATTGGCCCTTAGAGACACCCACACCTTGCGAGACTAATTCACAAATATCCCCTCTGTGCCCCCGGGTGATGCGATCCAGACCTGCCTGTACGGGATCTGGCCTGTGGGTCCATCCACCGGGCCTCAGAGATCAAATGCTGACCATGCCAGGGAGAAGGATACTGGTCCCAAGTCTCTCTCACAGGGTGCCCAAGCTGATTCAATGTCCCTCCACCTCAGGGTTTGTTCCCCTCTGCTGAGGTCACTGGGCCAGCAGCACCAGGGAGGGCCACCAGTCAGGGAGCTCACAGTCTGAGCACCCCTCAGTCTGCTGCAGGACCCCAAATGAAAGGTCTGAGCCCCGTTCCCTGTGGAAGCCTCTGTGTGGTGGCTGAATTGTCTCTCTTGGCAGCCATGGGTCGGGCAGGGGAAGGGGTGAAAAACAGTCTAGGTGGAGAAAAGTCCACCCTCTTGTCATCTCCAATCCTCTCTCTGGGAGGCAGTCCATCCAGAATGACTGGGCTTGGAGTCACACAGATCACCCGGGACCCACTGGACCCCTGTGGCTCCTGTAGTCTGGACCGGAGTTGGGAGATGTCTGTGTGGGGATGAGCAAGATGGATCCTGAATGGTTGAGGCCCCCTGGGGAGGACAAAGGCACCCAGTGGGTAGAGAAGCAATATGGCACCTGCCATCTGGCTCAGGTCTGTTAGGAAGGAGGAGCCCTGGTGGGGGGTGGTGAAAGCCTGGTGTCTGTCCCCAAGAAGCTCTCTGCTCACTGGTAGCAGCAGTCTCTGGGCTTGCTTTGGAAGAAGGTCTCTCCAGCAGCTTGGGAGCCCACCAACAGTCCTTGATGCAAGGGAGGAGTGTGTTATCCAATCCACCTACACTTCTTGCTGGTCTCTGAGCCTGTCTGCTTAATCCCCACTGATGCCTTTCTCCTTCCAGTACTGCTCTGCAACCTCTTCCCGTGGAGTCTCCTGTAGGTTCAGGCATGCTTCCTTCAGACCCTTATCTGATTTATGTTTGTCTGTCTGTTTCTTGTTTTTCTTTTTCATCTAAAATTTCTCCTTCTTACAGAGATGCTCTGGCTGGTCATGCCTTTGGTCTACCATCTTCCCCTGCTTCTTTCTCCACAAAAATTAATTCAAGATGGATAAAAGACTTAAATGTAAAGCACGAAACCATAAGAATTCTGGAAGAAAATGTAGGAAAAACTCTTCTGGATATTGGCCTAGGCAAAGAATTTATGACTAAGACCTCAATGACAATCACAGCAACAACATAAATAAATAAATGGGACTTGATTAAATTAAAAAGCTTCTGCACAGGTAAGGAAATAATCAACAAAATAAATAGACAACCTACAGAATGGGAGAAAATATTCACAAGCTACACATCTGATAAAGGGCTAATAACCAAATCTATGAAGAAATCAAGAGAATCAGCACAAAGAAAAGAAACAACCCCATTAAAAATTGGGCAAAAGACATGAACAGAAGCTTTTCAAAAGATGATAGACATATGGCCAATAAACATATGAAAAAATGCTCAACATCACTAATCATCAGGGAAATGCAAATTAAAACCACAATGAGATATCACCTTACCCCTATTAGAATGGCTTTTATTGAAAAGTGCAAAAACAATAGACGCTGGCATGGATGTGGAGAGAAAGGAATGTTTATATGCTGTTGGTGGGACTGCAAATTAGTACAACCTGTATGGAAAGCAGTATGGAGGTTCATCAAAGAACTAAAAGTAGACCTACCATTCAATCCAGGAATCCCACTACTGGGTATTTATCCAAAAGAAAAGAAGTCATTTTATCAAAAAGACACCTGCACTTGTATGTTTATAGCAGCACAATTCACAATTGCATAGACATGAAATCAACCCAAGTACCCATCAATTCATGAGTGAATTAACAAAATGTGGCATATGTATACTGTGGAGTACTACTCAGCCATAACGATGAATTAATGCCTTTTGCAACAATTTGGATGGTACTGGAGACCATTCTGCTAAGTGAAGTATCACAAGACTGGAAAAACAAACACCACATATACTCACTATTAAATTGGAACTAATTGATGAGCACACATGTGCACAGAGGGAAGTAAGACTCAGTGGAAATCAAGCAGGGGGCAGTGGGGAGGAGGGGATGGGCAAAACCTACCTAATGGGCACAGTGAACACTATCTGGGTGATGGCCACACTTATAGCCCTGACTCAAGCATTAAAAAAGCGATCCATGTAACCAAAAACATTTGTACTCACATACTATTTTGAAATAAAAAAATAAAGAACACTGTGGCAAAAAAAGTTTTATGAGTTTTTACTATGGTTGCCTCATAAATTTAAAGGTTGAATCGTCTGAATGGAAATTCACATTCTCAGGAATTCGGTGACTTTCTCAAAGGCCATTGTGTTAAAACTGAAAAGGAGAGCACACACCATAATATACCCAACCTTCCACAGTGGAAAACCAGATGGATGTGTAGCTACTTCCCCAAAGTAGTAGACATCTGTTCACTCAGTCTTAGGTCTGTAATTTGTTATTGGTAAGACATTACCACCTCTGTGCTGAGATTTCAACTGATACTCTATGAATTGTGTGTTTCCTTTTGTTGTGTTTGAACCTGCTTAATGAAAGCATTTTTTAACTTGTTGCTATATCTTAGGGAAAACAACCTTTAATAATCCAACAAAGAACTTATTTTAAAAAGTTGGGGAGCCTAATATTTTCCGTCTTTTGAGAGCCTGCACCATTGTGAATTCTTCATTTACTTTCCTTGGTTGTAATGACCTATGATAAGCTATGAACACCCTATCCTCAAGTGCAGACTGAATGTCTACAATAACCCCTTTTGGACCAAGTCAGTCTCCCAGTCCTTTGAACATTTTCTATTAATGAAATGTAATTTATTTCCAGTATATCACTACCATTATATTTAATTTGTAAATATATCTGAAAGCTTCAGCTGGATAACTGAAATAAAATCTCCTAAATTAGTCTTGTAAATTAGGTATTTATAATATGATATCCTTTTGGTCTTTTCTGCTAATGGATTAATTTTCTTCTTTTGGTGGTGTGACCTTTCCTGTACTCAGTAATTTAGAGGTGACGGAACAGTATTTCAACAACTATCACTCCCTTTTCTATTTTATCCTCCAAAAAAATGTGTCTTATGTGTCCATTTTTGATAAAGGAAGAATTGAAAAAATATTAAGTGTTCTACTCTTACATGTACTCATGCTCTGCCTTTTTAAGAATAATACTCCCTCCTTTTAAAACTTGGATTTATAAGCAGAAATATTGAAATATATATTTTATGATAACAATGTACCATCAAAGTGTGCAAATATTTTAAGCTTAAACAATACATTGTCAAATTAAAGATTATAAAAAGATGCTGGGTAAAGTGCAATAGCTGGAAGAAAAAGATTTTCAAGTACAATTAAACAAAAATTTTAGTAGAATGCATACCTGAAAGTTATAAAAGAACAAAGAATATTAGAGCAGGACTAACTTTTTAAATTTTATTGCAAGTATAAATTGAGACCATTTAGCTATTGAAGTGCAATCCTTAGATAGTGGTATACTCCTTTTTGTGGTAAACTCAAGGAAAGGAGTACATAGAATGTGTTTTTAATTTTTGGAGTACTTCCCTTGGAGGAGTGACTCAAAATATTTAGTCTTAGCAAGGGTTCTCCAGAACAGAGCCTGAGGCAAAACTTTCCATGGTAATGCCTCATTAGGAAGCATAATTCCAGGGTGGCAATAGTGAGGGGAAAAGGAAGGAGGGCAGAGAAGGAGGAACAGCAAATACGAGGTGGCTCATTACCAAACTGGCGTGACTTCATGAAAAAACACAGCCAGTTGCTTGATCATGCGGATGAGATAAGCTGTAGAGAATCCTGGCACTTTGGAATAGTCTGTCAGAAGGAGGAGGGGAGAGGAACCTGTAAGCTTCCTCTCATTGTCATCTCCTACACTTCCGGATTTTGTCACCTGACCCCTTTGGATAGCCCCTGGGGGAGCCAGATCCTACCTTCCATGGCACGACACTAAGTGTGGCAAAGTGGGAGTAGGACTCTTGGATTGGGCTTGGGCTCTGGAGCTGAGGCAGCTCCTGCCTCAGTGGGTGTAGCAGAGGCTGGCACAGCCCAGCCCTAATCCTGGGATGTGGCAGAGACAGCTGGTGGTGCTGAAAGGTAAGGCAACAACAAGTCTCTCTGAGCAGCTAAGGGACCAGAAGACAGGTGAGTCTGTGCGAATCTGGGAAAACACATAATTAGGCCCCGTATACTCCTCCCCTTGTACCATTCAGATCTGCTCACACCCTGTTGTGATACCTTAATGTGGGACCTCCAGTTTTATAAGAAAAAGGTGCCCTCGTTTTATTCTCAAGAGGGGAGGTATAAATCCAGCCAATCACAGATTCTCCTTTAAGCTGGTGGCCAACTATAATCTTGGAAAAACGACAATCTCAAAGTCAAATCACAGTGCCCTCTGCTGTTGCTTATCCCGCTGTTGTAATTGATATTCAACTCTTTCTCAAGGGCTTTTTACCATAGACCCTCCTCAAGAAAAGGTCTGAATCCTTAATTGCATTGTCTTAGTTGGGATGTGGTTGCTGCTTACCCACTGACAGTTGTCACTGAACGTGAAAGTAGTAAGAGTGCCCCAGTGAATTCCCTAAGTCTTAGACACACTCCTCCCTGCCCCATTGTGTGGTAATCCTAGCTTGGTATGGTAATTAGGGTTGATTATCTCACAAAATGCTATAAATCCTCTTTTTCCCCCGTACTTGTCCACTGGCATGAGGACTTCTAACTGGACAGGGTGTTGTCTCAGCCTCCAATTCAGTGGACATAATATGTCCTCTTGAAGAGGTGTGCCCAGGATTCCTGACCTCCAGATCTCACATTTTTATTTTGAGAAAGCACAAATTTTGCAAGTGGGTCACTGGGAGTGGTGCATTCCAGCTGTTGGGAAGATAGTATTATATATTGGTCATTGTTTACATGCAGATACTGAAGCCTGGAAGACAGTACTATAATCCTGAAATGTTTTTTCCCCAAGCTAGTACTCTAGTTGAGTTTTTAAGAGACTATCTTGCTTTTATCAGGCTATACTTCTAGCAATGCTCCCATAGTCATGAACCCATTGCCTTCACTCATATTTATTTAAAACAAATATCTTGTGGTCTGAAGTGATGTTGTGGGGATACTATATTGAAGGTTCAGGCATTTTGTAAGCCCACGGGATGTTAGTGGTGGTGAGGGCCAGATTCCATGTGCCACAAAAAGATGCTTCAATTGAGTTTGAAAGTGGTAAGAGGAGCCCAAATGTCTTTGGTTGCAATTGGGTAGAGTGTGGGAGTTGGGGATACTGTAGCTCCTGCTGCACTGGGCACATGGAGGACTAGCCAGAGCCTGGTCCTCCTTTTGGGGGAGACTGAGACACTGACAGTACTTGGAGGTTAGGCAATGGTGGCAGGAGATGAAGCTCTACATTGAGCACATGGCAGAGGACCCAGGAGGAAGGTACAGCCAAGCAAATCTGGGGGTGGGGGGAATGCATTGGATTTGGTACACATTCTAAATACATTTTCAGTAATTATAATCCTATGTAACTGTGTAAAGTGGGTAGAAGTCAAATAGATACACATCCTTGATTGCAAACTCTAGGGCAGAAGCAGCATATGCTTTAAGTAAGATTGACAGCTAGGTGCAGAGCCACATCCTTTCACCTCCCCCTGGACCCCATTCCCCAAGAATGGTGGTGTGCTTTAGTAGTACACTGAGAACCACAGACATTTAGGTATTAGGACAACTGGTTCTAGTCTAAGGCTTGTCACGAGCCATGTGACCTTACATACCTTTCTTCATCACTTTTGGCTTCAGAGTCCTTACCTAAAATAAAGGATAGCTAATATCTCTCTCAGTTCCAAATATTATAAGCCGTCACTAAAATCACATTATATTGGCAAGGCGTGCCCTCTTTAGGCTCATTATTGTCTTCAGGCTGGTTTCTACAAAGTGAAGGAACTGATAGAAGGTGAAGAAGGCACTTGGTGGTGGAGTGCAGATTGGGGCTGACAAGCCAAAAGATGGAAGCATCTTTAGGGCAGACAGAGGTAAAAAATTTAAAAAATACAGATCTTGTGAAATGAATATTATTAAAACAAATACTATGCTACATGAAGCTAATAAACATGAACGTGTAAAAGGAAGAATATTTAAAACAAGAAACTAGGCTTAGCCTAGAGCCTTTTCAGTACCACCCATTCTCACTCTCTTTTAATGAACTGTGCTAAAGCGTTTATTCTGAATCTACTTTTCTGATGAGCTCGCGTGTTCAGGGGTCATCTGCAACGGTCACCTCTGCCATTACTTGGCAGCTGAGTACCTTGGCCTAGAATCCCCACAGCCTTTCTCCCTGAACTGCCACCTTATTATGAAGGCAGCTGTCACTTCAACTCTCAGGTTCTGTTCTTTGAAACAGCCACTGATGGGGCAGTATAGGTTTGTTTCATTACTCATTACATATTTATGTTGAGGGGAGTTTTCAAATTACCTTTTAGCTTCTCATTATCATTTAATATTTCCTACTTCCAAGTTAAGTCAGGCTAGAAAGATGGAGAAAAATTATGCAGGGACTCTGGTATCTCTTTCTTTTGCTAAAACTCCTTGGATTCATCTTCTAAGCAGAGAGGGTTACAGAAATGATAAAATAACTGGCCTAAAGTTGTTATAGTCATTCTTTCCTTGGTTGTTTTTCACTGTTTAGGATTTTAGGTTTCCCAGCTTTTTAGTGAAATAGATTCTTTAACATTAAGCCAGATTGTTGCTTCTACTAAACTACGAATTTTTAAAATTTTTAATATGTTATACTCATTTTCACAACTCTCAGCAATTTTTCACATTGAATTTCTTTCTAGTCATCCGTTGAATTTTTAAAAATTGAGTAAACATTTTTCAAGTTCTTTCTTGTTTTCTGATTGTTCCTTTTTAACTGAAGCTTATTCTTGATTTATGGATGCAACCTACTCTGATATATATATATATATAAATAAAATAAAATATATAATATATATATATTTCTTATGTCTTTGTATCTAACAGGGTTTTGGGTCTTTATGGTGGACACTGTGGTGTGCTGTCCAGATCTTTCTCAAGGAAGAGCTTGATACACTAATTGTGAGAGTGTTGTCAACTTTTGATTTATAGAGATATTATTTTCTCCAAGATGTACTCACAGTAAATATTGTTCCTTAAAACCTCTGGGTCAGTTTCCCTCTTTGTGATTTTATAATTTTTTAAAAAATTAATTTCCAGAATGCTGGTACTTCTGTGTCTACTATTACTAGCTAACATTTATTAAGCACTTACCATATGCTAGAATCTGCTCAAAGTACTTTATATGCATAAACCAATTAATCTCCACAACCACATTACTGGGTACGTATTATCAGTATCTCCAGTTTTGTGAATGGGGAAAATTCAGATTAAGTAAATTAGGAAACTTGCTCAAGTTCACAGGGTCATATATAGCGTGGCTGGTAATCCATTCCAGGAGGTCTGACTCCAACTACACATTCTTAACTATTTCATGTTCTGCCTCCCAATAATAGAGAGTAGAATTATATCATAACAAAAAGTTTTATAGTTATTTATTTTTTGGAGGAGGTAGTGAGGATTGTATAGTCACGTATGGTTTAACAATAGGGATACATTCTGAGAAATGCATCGTTAGGCAATTTTGTCTTTGTGTGAACATCATAGAGTGTACGTACACAAACCTAGATGGCACAGCCTACTACACACCTATCCTATATGGTATAGCCTATTGCTCCTAGTTTACAAAAGTCAACACCATGTTACTGTACTGAATACTGTAGGTGATTGGAACACAATGGTAATTATTTGTGTATCTAAACATATCTAAACATAGAAAAAGTACAGTAAAAATATGGTACAAAAGATAAAAAATGGTATACCTGTATGGGACACTTACAATGAATGGAGATCACAGGACTGGAAGTTTCTCTGGGTGAGTCAGTGAGTGAGTGGTGAGTGAATGTGAAGGCCTAGAACATTACTGTACACTACTGTTGACTTTATAAACACTGTAAACTTAGGCTACACTAAATTTATAAAAATATTTTTCTTTTTTAATAATAAATTAACCTTAGCTTACTGTAACTTTTTTTACTTTATCTTTTTAATTTTTTAAAACTTTTTGATTCTTTTGTAATAACACTTAGCTTAAAAAACAAACACATTGTAGAGCAGTACAAAAATATTTTCTTTCATTATATCCTTATCTATAAGCTTTTTTCTATTTTAATTTTTAAAATTTTTAAATTTTTCTTTTTAAATTTTTTTTGTTAAAAACTAAGACATTAGCGTAAGCCTACACAGGGTCAGGATCACCAATATCACCGTTTTCCACCTCCATATCTTATCCCACTGGTAGGTCTTCAGTGGCAATAATATACATCTCCTATGAAAACAACTCCTTCTTCAGGAATACCTGCTGAAGGACCTACATGAGGCTGTTTTACAGTTGACTCTTTTATAAGTAGAAGGAGCAAACTCTAAAATAATAATAAAAAGTATAGTGTAATAAATACATTAACCAGTAACATAGTTATTTATTATCATACGTATACATAATTGTACTATACATAATTGTGCTGTACTTTTATATCGCTGGCAGTGCAGTAGGTTTGTTTACACCAGCATCCCCACAAACACATGAGTAATGCATTGGATTATGACATTTCAATGACTACAATCTTACTAAGCGATAAGAATTTTTTTAGCTCCATTATAATCTTATAGGACCACCACTGTATATGCAGTCTGCTGTTGACCAAAATGTTGTTATGCAGTGCATGACTGTATTTTGGTTTATCTATGATTCTGATTTAATTCATTAATATGAAAAATGAAAACTACTTAAACCAGACACAGGAAGGAGGAGTATGCTATTGTAATACTTAGATAATATGCTATATATTTAAACGAGATAGCTGCTAGAAAAATGTGTTTAAAATTTAAATTTATCTGTAAATAGCTTCAAGGTTGTCATTTTTGTGTGTGTGTGTGTGTGTGTATTTTAAAGAACTAGAAGTGTCAAAATTTCATTATTCTATGCCTAGCTTTTTAAAAAAGCTATGTATGTGGAATCAGTCTCATTAAAACAAACAAAAAGAACACTATAAACAGTTTTAAGTACCTTATATTTCAAAAGAATTAGGTTCAAATCCCAACTGATATGACATTTTTATTAAAAATGTCTCAATGCTTTGTTTTCACAGTCAAGTGGATGACTAAACTTTGAAGATTTATTTTCATCCCAGATACATTCTATTTAAGGAAATTTTTTTTTAATTTAAAGAATGTTTGCAGTAGAAGAGATACTGATTGCTTTGTCCCTATGTGTCCTTTTTAAACCTAACTTTGAATAGCAGATGGTTAGATTCAGACAACATAGGGTTTAGTTCATTCCTTTGTCATTACTCATAGCTTGAAATTTAGAAAACCTAAATTCAGGAAAGGAAGGAAGATAATCAGTTCATAGTAAGTTTTATTTCACATTTCTCCATCCATGTGAGTAGGAGTAGTCTTGTCTTTATAATGTTGCGATGCATTTTACATCTATTCTAGGCAGATGTAATGCTTTGGATCGGGTTGTTGGCCTGCCCTCAAACTCCCGCATACTTCCTAAGCTGCTTTGACTTAAGAGGAGCTCAATAAGCTTTAATTTTTAAAAAAGGAAATGAGGTAATGGTTTAAAGTATTTAAAATTTCTTCTGAGTTTGTCAGTCAATTATACTTATTTCAAAACCATTCTGTGCAAAGAGATTTTCTTGGTGGTATAAGATAATGAAGGGGGAAAAGGTGACAATGTTGCTTTCATTTAATATTACTGTGACATACAGAACATGCAATGGGATCTGCTATTATGGTACCCTTTTCAGAATAGATAAGGAGAGACATGGTAAATATCTTTTAATGATATCTGTAAAATCTCACTCTTTCTCTGAATCTTTTCTCTAATTAAGAAACAGGGATTATACATTCATTCTTGACTCAATGCTTTTCACATGTAAAAAACAAAAAGAAAGCAAAACAAAAAACAAATACACGATTGAAATCTTACTACATTTTTTTTTTTTTTGCAGTTTTCAAATTTCGTGTGGCATTGCCTTTTGGCTTTTATAATTCTCAGGCTGATATTGTATTACTTTAAATATATTTATTTTAATTTTATCTTTTTAGAAAATATTAAAAACTCCTACAAGAAGAAACTAGATAGCTTTTTTCTATGTTCTAATACAATGTTTTTCATCTAGAATAAATGCTATTTTAAAATGATATTAAATTTGAGACATGATGCTTATTTTAAACAATCAAGAGATTTAAAAATTTTGTTCAAATAATTTTTGTCAATTTTACACATTATTTGCAGAGGCTTTTGTTTCAAGGTGGTGTGCTGAACACCCGTTTCCATCTCTTCTCTTCTCCAAAATCCTATTGAAGTGACATCAAATAGACATAAAGAAAAGAAAGAATGAAGTCATAATTATGCTGTAAGAAAAGAAAGAGGAGCATCAACAGGTCAGGAATATTGACGACCTCATGGAAGATATAAAGCAGACAGGTTTGAATTAATGGGATAACATTAGAGAAACCAATAATGAAAATAAAAGCTATGGATAATTTTTCCCAAGTGAACCCCATGAAATTCCAAGACAGGGTCCATAGATGCAAAAAGAGAACTTGGGCCACAGATAACAGGAGTAATTAAGAATTGCCTTCTATATAGCTGAGTCTTTCCTATTTAATTTTTCTTTCCTTCTGTCATTCATTCTATTTAATAAAAATTTATTGATGACCCATCATGGGCCAAATACTTTGATTTAGTTTTGGAATATGTTGAGTTTGAAGTGTTTGTAAGACATCCAATAGGATTTTCTTGATATTTCTCTTCAAATGTTGTTGTTCTCCCCATTCTTTCACATCTCAACAATTGGTGTCTTAGTCCATTTTGTGTTACTATTACAGAATACCTGAGGCTAGGTAACTTATAATAAACAAAAACTTATTGGCTCACAGATCTGGAGGCTGGGAAGTCCAATGTTGAGGTGCTGGCATCTGAAGAGGGCTTTCTTGCTGCATTGTCCATGGCAGAAGGTGAGAGAGTAAGAGAGGGCAAGAGGGGGACAAACTGACCCTATTATACTGGTACCAATCATATCTATGAAGGTAGACCCTTCATTGCCTACTCACCTCTTAAAGGTCCCACCTCTTAATACTGTTACAATGGCAATTAAAGTTCAACATGAATTTTGGAGAGGACAAATATTCAAACCACAGTGATTGGCTTCATCCTTCCCCAGATTTTTAAGACAATAATGTAAGAGTCATCCTTGATTCTGCTACTTTTTTCACAACCAATATCCAATTCGATATCCAGTCTGTCAGTTTAATCTTTGAACTGTATCTAGGTCTGACCATTGATCATATCTACCTCTACCACCTTAGACTGGACCACTGCAATAGCCTCTTAACTGGTATTCCTATTTTACTACCTATTTTACAGACAACAGGCACAGTGATCTTTTAAAAATGCATATCAGATTCTTTTACTTCACAATTCAACTGGTAATCCATTATGCTTACCTGAGTCTACCATGTCATATAGGAAAGAAGGAATAGGATACAATAAATAAAGGCATCTGAGTATGTCTACTATACTATTAATAATATCATATCTAGTATTTCTCTGAAGAAATCCAGAAAGAAAATTAAAAGAATTCAAAAGAACTATATGCACAGATGTTTCTTTTAAGAGGAAGGGAATTATAATTATTTCACTTTAGATCCAGTAACAGTCTTGCTATTACCATAAATAGGGGGAAGTTAATAGATAGATGTCTTACTATGGTGAATCAAAAATTTGAAGTTTCAGTATACTATTTAAACTTATAAGGGAAACAAACCATTAGAAGAACTATTATACATACAGTAATATAACTAAACAAAGTGAGCAAGTGGCTGGGGTGGTAAACATAGTATAAATATTCCTCTTTCATAAGCAGTATCAACAGATACTATCTAAATTGATAAATTATGAAAAAGATTTCAATTGCGTTATTTAAAATTGTAATGGCAGTCACTAAAGATCAAAAACCACACACTTTAAAGTGGTTAACCTGGGGAACTAGAACTCAGGCAGAAGGTAAAGGAGATATTACTTACTTGCTTCTGTATGATTATTTTTTTCTAATCATGTGTAGAAATTATTTTCATAATGTAAAAGCTAGTCTAAAACACTTACATTAATAGTAAATTAGTAAACAGATTGTAGTATATTCACATGTTAGAATAGGATTCAACATTTGATTTAAAAAATATATGTGGGTAGTAATGAAACAACTGGAGGTCTAAAAGCCACAATAAAGCATTATATTTATTGGATTTAATGTAAAAATGTAGAAACTGACCAAGGTAACCTTCTCAAAATACTTATATTTATTATAGAATTATTCAACAAAGGCATTATTAAATATACAAGTACCCAATCTATGTAATTTAAACCTCCTCCTTAATACCTTTTGGGAGAGGAAATAGTATGGGCAAAAGGCATAATTCCTGTCTTATGTCAGTTTCTGTGGGAAACAGATCTGGGACAGAGAATTGCATGCACGTCATGTATCGGGAGTACTTTTGGGAAAAACACGTGTGAGGAAGAGAGGGCAGTGGGAGGAGCGTAACAGTGATGCAGTTGCAAGACTCAGTTGACCCCATGGTGATCTCTGAGGCTGGGATGAACTTTCTGAGCTGTTCTGACTTGAGGCAAGGGTACTGGGTCTCATACAACCACACTGAGCAGTCCTTACATATAGATTGCCCCTTGGGAGGACATAAGCTTGAGTGAAGCAACTTTCTTTGATTGAGGCCAATTGTGGGACTCAGCTGTGAACCGTTGTTGGCAAACATTCTTGGCAGCTGGGGGAATGAGTGCCTCAGTCCTAAATGGAGGATCTAGGTGGAATACCACAGTATGTCCTACAGTGACCTCTATGTGGCATCCGTGATGGTTCCTTAGTAACCCTGGAGTATCTCTTTTTCCCTGGTGGCAGCCTAGATTATCACTGAGGATAAGATGTTGTACGAGGATTTCTTATGAGAGCAAGGTCCAGAGACTGAGCACTCCAGCATTGGAAGAGTGGAAGAGTAACAGGCAGTCCTGCAGAAGAAGCAAGTATCGTGAGTGGTGAAAGCTCAAGGTTTTTATGCTTAATGAACCCTAGTATGTCAGTTCTAGATTTGAATAGTGAACATTTGACTCTGTTACAACCTCCCATCCGACTTTAAATTTTACAAATATGTAAATTAGGTATTCTTTCTTGTCACAGGCAGTTCTTATGGTGCTGATAAATTGCTGATAAGGTGCTGTGGACAGAACTTAGTTTTGATCCACACACATAAATACTCTATGGTGGTAAATCTTGTGAAGCTATGGAAGTAATACGTAAGCCAAATTATAAGAAAGACTTTTTTCTCCCCAACATTATCCCTCAGAAAAGACAAAATTAAGTTATATTTGAGACCTTTTACAATCATATTACAGATGTTCTCTCAATTATCCTGTTAGGATCAAGAAATACTGTTTGGGGAAGACAGCTTAAAACAATTTCAATCTAATACCATTTGTGTTTCTTTTCAAGATCATCTGATATAATCAATAAAATGGTTTCACAGAAGTCCAATGTAAAGTTAGTTATTTATTCCTCTGTAGATGCTTTCACAAATACAAGTATTTGAAACTGTTTATAAATTTAAAGAGTATCAGTTTTAAAAGCAATGCAATAAGTGATTATGTTATGGAAAATAGAAATAAATATCTAATGTAGTGATTCTCAAACTTCAGTGTACATCAGAAGCACCTGCGGGGCTTGTTAAAATATAGACTGCTTGGCCCCACCTTCAACATTTCTGATTCACAGATTGTATGTAGGGCCTGGAATTTTGCATTTTTGACAAGTTTCCAAGTGATGCTAATGCTGTTGGCTCAGAATCATGCTTTGATAACCACTGATTTATTGGATAAGTGGAAATAATCATCTTAATAAAAATTTTTGTTGTAGTACTTTGTGAATGGGTTCTTATAGGTTGGACTAAGTTTGCAGTATGGCATCTCCAACAATTAGGTGGAATTGAAGATGAAAAACTTTGGAAAATTATGCTAGAAGAGTCCAAAACTGGCTCTAGTGATCACAGATACTGAAGTCCAACATATATCTGAAGAATTTCAGTAAATTTTTTATGAAATTGGAGAGTGGGACAAAGTGCTATTTTATATAATTTGTCATAAAATTAAGTCAACATCATAAGCAGACATTGAGAATTTTATCCATCTATATCTCTAAATGTTTGAAAGTTACAAACATACAAAGCCATAAGGTTAGTTTCATACTATTTATGTAATAACAAGTTCATATATCTTTTTTTGTGTATCTGAGTACACAGAAGTATACTGGTTTAAAACATGGGTAAAGTTCTGGAAAAATACACTCAAATTTTAGGATTGGGGAGAGACAGAGGAAGCTTTTCTACATGATTTCATACTTTCTACACCTCTAGACTGAATATTTCATGATAAGTTATATTACTTTTATAATTAAAAAAGAAATTTTTGAAGTGACAATCAAGATTTATTTAAATAGAGGTAAAATGGAACATACTTCTAAAACTAAAAGCAATAAAAATTATAGATTCTTTTCAGCACTGAGATGTAGAAGGAGAGACAAATGGGGACAAGGTTGGCATTAAAGAATTTACACCAAGAGTGGCAACCACATCTCAGTGGCATCTGGATATAAGATGTGTCCTGCCTGGGATTAAAGGGCGTCCAGGAGAGTTCACTGTTGGGGGAAGGAAAAATGGAAATTTTCCTCAGCTGATGTGTGATAAAAATTGCCCAAATCTTGAATGCAGGTCTAAATCTCTAGTATGGACAGAAGGATTAGAAATCAAGGCAGGAATTCTTAATTCTAGTTTAAAGAAACCTCTGAAATTACATGCAACACTTTATGTGTATTTGCTCATGGAAATTTGGGCCAGGGCTCTAATAAAATGTTAAAAGGGTCAATGTTGCAATAAAAGTTAGGAATCTCTTTATTTATTTGGCTCAAGACTACGTCAAGAAGCATCAGTGTCTTCCTTTGTAATTATCCTCTTAAAGAATATTTCCTGTAATAAATCTTAAACATGCTCTTTAGATCATTTTCTGTATTTCTCTTTTTAATTTGGACAAAGTTCAGAATTATTTTTTGTTCAATTTCTATAGCTCTTCTTGGTCTAGGTTTTATGATACAATTATCTTCTACCCTTTATTTCTTAGTTCTTATTTTTCTAATTTACTTTAATGAGTTTATTATATATTTGTCTGTTTCGTTAAGCCCCTTCAAATTATTCCTGGAAGTAGTTGAAGTACAGACAATAAAATAATAAGTGAGTGTTGATTGTAGAGGGCATTGGGGAGGATTGGACCTTTCATAAACATTTTGAATTTTTACTTTAGACCTTTTTTACTGAATTCTGTACAAGATGGAGAAAAGAAGTCAATAAATTTTTGCATTTCTCTTGCAAGTAACTAATAAGAAACATGATTTACTGTGTGTAGAGTATGCTATTGCATATATGCATAATAATTAAAGACCATTAGGTCTGAAAGGGATCATAGAGATAACTTGGTGTGGTCTTCTTGTAGACCTCTATTTTTAATCCAGTGTAAAAACATCAATTTTCTCTACTTTATTTCATAAATGATAGGAGATTTTAAATTTTTTATTGGTTATTTGTTATTCATGCTACCAAAGAGGAATGATTACAACATATACAATGACTCACGGGTGGCAGAAGAAGTGTTGTCACCTTAGTTCAGTAAAAATAAAATATCACTGCATGCTAATTTATATTCCATGAAGTTAAGCACATGTGGTATGGTTTGAATGATGGCATCCCCATCCAAAATTTATGCTGAAACTTAATCCTCAATGCAACATCATTAAGAGTGTGGCCTTGTGGCCTTTGGGAGGTTATCAAGTCATAAGGGCTCTGCCATCATGAATGGGATTAGCACCCTTATAAAAGGGCTCAAGTTAAAGGGAGTGCTCTCTTGCCCTTGTATCCCTTCCACCAGATGATAACACAGCGTTTGTCCACTCTGGAGTAATCAGCAACAAGGCACCATATAGGAAGCAAAGATCAGCCCTCACCAGATGGGCAACCAGCTGCTGCCTTGATCTTGGACTTCCAAGCCTCCAGAACTGTGAGAAATAAATTTCTGTTATTTATAAATTACCCGGTTTAAGGTATTTTGTTACAGCAGCATAAGCAGACTAACACAGCATGCATCAGCTCAATTGTGTATTGAATACTATGAAAGACTAGTTCAAATTTTAGACTTCTCTTCTTAAATACATTTTTAGCTTTTATATTCCATGCTTTCAATTCCTGCGGGTTAATGTAATTTTGGTTAGATTCTTGATTACTCTTTGGAACTATATCTGGGTTTAGTATGTGAAAACAATAACTTTAATATTCCCAAGGAAACTGCTGAAATATGCTGTGTATATATAGGATCAGGGCTATCTTTTTCCTTCATCTACCACTTGTCATCAATATTTTGCAAGCAGTAAGTGAAAATGGAAGCTGTCATCCAGACCTCAGCATTTGCTTTGGAGCCTTCAGGCAGCACATTTCCGTTCGCTTCTCTTAAGCACTGAGCTTCATCCTGTCCTTTGTTGATAACCAGAACTTGACTTTATCTGCACCTGTCACTCCAGCCAGTACACAGATTTACTCATTTCAATTGTCTTCCATATCATTTAAAAAACTTAGCTTAAAAGACTTAGCTATGATTACCCATTGCTTTCAAAAATGTTTCCTTCTGGTAGTAGCTTTATGTCTTCCCATATATAAATATATGTAGGCATGAAGATCTGTGGCAACAGAAAGAGTTTCCATAAAATACTGAGGATGCAGTGGGGTGTTAGCTCACCAATTCACGGTAATAGAGGTAAAGCAAAACTTTCAAGACTACCTTTACGTCCTTGTACCTGGGAATTGAGAATAGTCTGTTAAGTAATGCATATGCAGCAATAATCTGTGCAGAGAGATTTATGAAAAATGTGCCCTCTGAGTTTTTTGTTCTAATGATGAATGTGATCCATTCAAACCATTAAAATGACTTAAATGCAGCCAAATGTCATTTGTTGCTTGCCATAGTATTTTAAGAAAAAATAGTCATTACAAACTCTTGAAAAAGTCTTAATTGCTTTATAACCTATGACAACTCAGGATGACTAGTAATAGCCATTTGGCTTTTGTGGAAATTATGAACTATGAAGGTCTAAATGTCATGTATGCACAAGGGCATAAAAAGTGTTTATTCCTTTTTTTGTTATATTCCCATAATTATCTAGAAAAATTAAAAGAAGTCAGAACTTCAAATAGCCTAATGGCTTTTTTCAGTCAATAGGGTCTCTGGTGCTATGACCTAATTTAGAATATTTTAGCTCAGTTATCATTAACCAAATAAATTAAAGTGATCTTGGATTTCTTATCTTATAGCCAAAATAGCTTTTATTAAGGAGGAAAGACCCTAATCTATACATTTGCTACTTGTAATTAAAAATATTTATGTTTACCTTGCAGACTATAGTATTTCATAGGTTAGAAAAGAGAACGGTAATACAAAATCATGGAAAATACAGTCATCCCTGCTTATCCACAGGGCATTGATTCCCAAAACCCCCACAGATACCAAAATCCAAAGATGCTTAAGTCCCTTATATAAAATGGCATAGTATTTGCTGTAACCTGTGCACATCCTCCTGCATACTTTAAATCATCTCTAGATTACCTGTAATACCTAATACAATGTAAATGTTATGTAAATAGTTGTTACACTGTATTTTTATTTGTATTATTTTTTATTTTATTGTTATTTTTAATTTATTTATTTTTAAAAATATTTTGAATCTGTGGTTGGTTGAATCCATAGATACAGAACCCACAGATATGGATGGCTAACTATATTATGTAGAATAAGTAAATAGACATTTACCAACATGTCTTTAAATAAGTGTAATTCAGCTCTACAATTTAGTAAGTGTAAAGGCAGATTGATTTTATCATTCATTTGTTCACTGATTCGGTAAATATATACTGAGCTTCTATTATGTTTATGATGTTGGAATGTATTTTTGGATGTGGTAATAATTCAGTTTTTTAAAAAACAAACAAGTAAAACTCAACAGAAATCAAGTAGATGGGAAGGGGGAGGAGGGGATGGGTAAATTCATACCTAACTGGTACAATGAACACTATCTGGGTGAAGGGCACACTTATAACTGACTCAAACTGTACAAAAGCAAATTATGTAATGAAAACATGTGCACCCCCATAATATTCTGAAAAAGAAACAAACAAAAAAACCCAAACTGGGTTACTATTTATAAAATTATACATGGCCCCTGGTATTTTCCTAAGAAGTTCCCCTCATATGGATGGGGGTTAAGGCATGTTAAGAGTTTTTTTCTGAGTCTAGTTATTTTGGTGAACAATGAGCAGCTAGTAGCTGACAGAAGGAGGATGCTCAGTGAGGACAGGGACAGAAGATAAACATGATACTTAATTCAGATAGGGAGAGAAGACACCACAGCAGTTTTTCAAAAAGAGTTGGGTCAAAAGAGAGCATGTCAGGGTATATATGACCCTGGACCTTCAAATGTTGTATGTTCCAAAGTGAACTTTTATCTTAGGTCTTGCACAATGCTAGTCATTTTGTCAAGCAAATAAAATTCTAGTCACCATTATATTTAGGGTTTTTATTGTTGCAAAACTTGCTCCAAAATGCAAATAAGTCCAAAATATGAAGAATCTTGGGAGTGTGTATGATGGGGTTTGGGGTAGACTGCATGTGCACCAGGTCTGCTACCAGAAGAAAGAATTACTGTCATAAACTTAAAACTGATGATTTAAATTGTGAAATGTAAGTCATATTCTAATATACAAGTTGATAAAAGCATATTTCTCCATCAAGATAGAGAGTAAAATGAAGAAAATCATGAATTCTTTGGCATCCCTCCACTGATGATGCATTTTCACTGATGATGCGTTTTCATTATGACAGCTGGACCTGGTTGATATAGGTCCTGCTCATTTGCTCACATATCTCTTGCTATTACTCTGCATTTCTTGGAACACACATTTCTTATCCTGCTTCAGTCATATAGTATTTTGGCCAAGGACTATCATAGTCTAAATCTTTCAAGGTATTATTTTAATTATTAATATTTGAAACTGGTGCCATAATAATGCCTAGAACGTTGTCCAGCATATTGAAAACATTCATTTTTGTTGACTCAATGAATAAGGGTTCTCTTTTTTTCCTCTCTGACAAACTCCCAGAGACCTTGCCTGCCTCTCCTAAAGCCTCAGGCCTTTGTTCTCCCTCTGTCCCCTCTATTTTTCCCCTTCACTATGTCTCCCCTCTCCTACTTCAGAATTCTCTGTAGAAGTGATACATCAAGTTATCAGTGTCTGAAGGATTGGCAAGGTTGGTTTGGGCTTGTGGATAATTATACATATATGCCACCTTGCTCTTTGTTTTATTTAGCCCAGGACTCTGCTGTTTGTTTCACTTTTTAAATTGTGTAAACTGTTGTTTCAATAATGAATTTCATTTTGTCTCTTTTCAAGAAAAGCTTGATTATTGAGGTATAGGCAGATGAAATATTATCTGAGTTTAGTTTGATTTCTTGGATTAAGTGCGAACTTTGTTAAATTCACCCCTAATTACAGAAATTTAATTATTTTCACTAAGATCAAGGGTAGGTTTTAAAACTAGTTGAATATTTAGCTTAAAATGTTTAGTTTTACTATGAATATTATCTAAAGTGATATTAGCAAAGAAGTCTTCTGTTCATATGCATGTTTCACTGTTATATTAATAAGGTTACTTATTTTTATATGTTCGTCCAGAGCAAAAACAAAAACATGAATAAGAAATTTCTATAGAGTCTGTATTCTAAACATAGACTTCATTATAATATGACTATACCTTCTCTGGACTCTTCATAACTCATGAATGCTAGAATCTCAAAGAGGGTTATTTTTTTCCTTGCTTATTTAGAAAAAGCATGCTACTAGATATCTTATTAAATAATTCAAATAATATTTGACAATTTATTTAAAAATATGGAATATGGACAAGGCAGGATCCAAGTACCCCATAGTGCCAAATATGTTATAGAGTGACCTACATGCTAGAGAAACATTATAAATGAAGAAAACAATAATTAAGAGGAAAGAGAAGGGGGCTCATATATTTCTTCCCTTTCTTTTATCCCCCCCTTCCATCTACCAATAGGCAGAGTGAATCATATGAAAGAAAGTTCACCTCCCTGGAATATGAGCTCCACAGCTGCTTACATTTCCATCAATTAGAGATTCATTTGTTTAACGAGTACAATACCTCGGGGAAATTACCACCTGGAAGATTTTATTCTTTCCAGTTTATAAAGCAAAGTCACCTGCTTCACACATTGCAGAACCCAGATAGAAATCATTAAAGTTTTAAGCTAAAGGAAACAACTGGGGAGGAATTCCTGACTTTAACATTATCAAGAATCTCTCTAAATTTTAGTCTTCAGCTCTTGCTTACAAGGCCAGCTTTATCAACTCAACAGGTAGAATTTAATTATGTGAACTCCCACGTCTTAGTGTCTTCCTTTTAATAAAACAGAGGCTCTTTTAATCCCCCCAAATAATAGACTTTTAACTTACTGAACAATCTGTCCAAAATGCATGCCACTCATTTGCCTACTATATTATAAGCCTGAATTTATCAGTCAATATTCCATGCAAGACACATGGTGGTGGTGGTAGTGGTAGGTTGTAAATGCCTATGATGTTTCAGTACTGTGTTGGCTGAGATAGCTATGATTCCTGCCCTCAGAGCTTACAGTCTAGCGGGGAGATTATACATTATACATATCATTACATAAGTATTTAATTACTATTGTAGTATAAACAACCATGATATAAAAAGTATGGACATATTAACTTAGTTATTCCATCTAAACTGTTTAAAGTTACTTGTCCAGCTTCAGAGAGATGAGATGGACTTATATCAAGGTTTATATATGCTTGTAAGGAGTTTTAATATTCCATTCACCTCTTTTAATATTAGTACACTAATGGTACATTCAGGAACTATTATACTAATTCAATGCTGTTCAACATTTATCAAAGCTCTTATTAAGAGAAATTTAAGGAAGATTGACTTTAAAAGTATGCTATTCATCCTCCTTCAGATACTCTGTCCCTGGATGAAACCAGTACAATAGGGAGCCGCCTGTGTGAGCCGCATTTTATTGCTCCCTTCCCCTATGGGGTTTATATTGACTTGCACTTTGACACAATGACATTAACGTATGTTGAAGGATGTTGCAGGAAGCGGCCTGATGAAATGCATCGCTGTGCATACTGTAAGGGTGTTGTCCATTACATTTACAACT
Organism: Daubentonia madagascariensis; assembly: GCA_023783475.1. NCBI lineage: Eukaryota > Metazoa > Chordata > Mammalia > Primates > Daubentoniidae > Daubentonia > Daubentonia madagascariensis. The sequence continues at coordinate 46,825,199 of JAKFHU010002080.1, forward strand.
TGTTCTCCAAGAGAATCTATGGAGAAATTTCCTTCAGGGGTCAACACACAAATATTTGTGTGTCTTCCTAGAAACTAGTTTGTCTTTATCTTATAGTCTGTGTGAATCAAGTAACTAATACCACTTTCTGTCTTTGCATTGGATGCTAGAAAGTTAAAGTTTATGGCTGATGTCCACCAAGTATATGATATTTTGAAACATGCATTAAAAACTTCTCCCCTTTTTTGTGTTTATTTTCCTCTTTCTTCATTTCTTCCATCCTAAATTTGCCTTATCTTTCTGTATGATGCATATCGTCATCTTAAAACATTTCTGTAACAAAGAGGGTTGTAAAAAATAAATCTGATGAATAGCTAAGCAATCAACCTTGCAGCATTTATTGAAAAGCAATTTCATTCTGTACTAATCCGTGATGTCCGCTTTATTGTATATTTAATTCTTTACATATACTAAACTCTGTTTTGGGGCAGTTCATTTTATTTTGTTTATTCACAATACCACATTGACTCAAACTCCACTGCTTGAAATTCATCCTAAGAAAATAGTTAAGGATAACACAAAGATTTTGCTACAAAATATTCATTGTGTCGTTTTTGTAATAGTAAAAATTGGGAAACAATCTAAACATCTAAATATAGAGGATAACGTGAGCAAATTGAAGCACAGTAATACAATGGAATACTTCTATAATAAGGTAATATTGTAGTTTATTTATTGGCATGTTCAAATTTGTTAAGTGGAATAAAACAAAGAGTGTGTAGATATGATCATATTTATGTAAATACATATTTAACTGAGATGTTTTTCTTAATTGTTTAGGGAGCATATAATGACTTTTCAGTAGTACCTAAAGCACAGCACTAGAGCACCTTCTTATAAAGAGTAGTAGAGTGTTCTTCTCTTCTTGGACCCCTTCTCTAGTGATATTTCCAAGAATACCTATGGCTGTTTTCTCATGTCCAAAGGACCTATTCTGGTTTTTTTAGCCATGTTGCAAGAGTCAGAATTCAGAAATTCTCCCCTGAGGCTGAAAAACTGTGCATTACCACTGAATGCTGGTTGCTCCATAATATGTTACTGTATCCCTAGGTCTTCAACAAGAGTGGGAGTAGGTGTTGCCCTTGTAATTTATCAGCATGGAAAGATGTGATTAGTGCTAAGCCTCCTGATCTGGTCACTGTTCCCTCTGCCAGTGCACATTTCTTTCTTTTTTTCCCAGAATATTATGGGGGTACAAATGTTTTGGTTACATGGATTACTTTCGTACTGCTTGAGTCCAAGTAATAAGTGTGCCCATCACCTAGATAGTGTACATTGTACGTGTTAGGAATGATTTCACCATCCCCTCTTCCTCCCTCCCACCTGCTTGATTTCAGCTGAGTTTTACTTCCATCTATACACGAGTGCTGATGGGTTAGTTCTGATTTAATAATAAGTACATGTGGTGTTTGTTTTTCCATCCCTGCAATACTTCACTTAGGAGAATGTCTCCAGCTCTATCCAGATTGTTGCAAAAGGTATTCATTCATTTTTTATGGCTGAGTAGTACCCTATGGTATACATATACTGCGTTTTATTAATCTACTCATGAACTGATGGCACTTGGGATGATTCCATACCTTTGCAATTGTGAATTATGCCGCAATAAACATTCGAGTACAAGTGTCTTTTTGATAAAATGACTTTTTTTCCTTTGAGTAAATACCCAGTAGTGGGATTGCTGGATCAAATGGTAGGTCTACTTTTAGGAATCTCTGTACTATTCTCCATAGAGGTTCTCTGAGGAATTACCATACTATTTCCCATAGAGGTTGTACTAGTTTGTAGTCCCACCAACAGTGTATAAGTGTTCCTTTCACTCCACAATCCATGCCAGCATCTATTGTTTTAGGACTTTTTGATAAAAGCCATTTTCACTGGGGTTAGGTGATATCTCATTGTGGTTTTGATTTGCATTGCATTTCCCTGATGATTAGTGATGTCAGCATTTTTTCATGTTTATTGGCCATTAGTCTATCTTCTTTTGCAAAGCTTCTGTTCATGTCTTTTGCGTACTTTTTAATGGGGTTGTTTGATGTTTTCTTGCTGATTTGCTTGAGATTTTTGTAGATTCTGGTTATTAGCCCTTTGTCAGATCTATAGCATGCGGATATTTTCTCCCATTCTGTTGATTGTCTATTTGCTCTGTTAATTATTTCCTTGTCTGTGCAGAAGGTTTTTAACTTAATCAAGTCCCCTTTATTAATTTTTGTTCGTGCCGTGATTGCCTTTGGGGTCTTCTTCATAAATTCTTTGCCTAGGCTGATATCTAGAAGAGTTTTTCCAACATTTTCTTCTAGAATTCTTATGGTTTCATGTCTTAGGTTTAAGTCTGTTATCCATCTTGAAGTAATTTTTGTGAGTGGTGAGAGATTTGGATCCTGTTTCAATCTTATACATGTGGCTATCCAATTTTCCCAGCACCATTTATTCATTGAATAGGGATCCTTTTCCCTAGTGTATGTTGTTGTCTGCTTCTTCAAAGATCAGATGGCAACATGTGGATGGTTTTATATCTGGGTTCTCTTTTCTGTTCCATTGGTCTATGTCTCTGTTTTTGTGCCAATACCATGCTGTTTGGTTATTGTAGTATAGTAGCCTTGTAGTATAGCCTAAAGTCTGATAAAGATTCATCTGGTAAAGATGCCTCTAGATTCGTTCCTTTTGCTAAAGGTTGCTTTGGCTATTCGGGCTCTTTTCTGGTTCTAAATGAAGCATAGAATTATTTTTTCTAAATCTGTGAAAAATGGCATTGGTATTTTGATGGGGATTGCATTGAATCTGTAAATCACTTTGGGTAGTATGGACATTTTAACAATGTTGATTCTGCCAATCCATGAGCATGATATGTTTTTCCTTTGTTTACATCATCTGGAATTTTCTTCCTCAGTGATTCATAGACAAATGGCTCCCTAGGGTTTGAAGGAGGAAAGACTTTTCTTTTGTGTTTTTCTCAGCCAATAATACTCAACACTAAGATTGCCTGTGCTCCTAAACTTACGGTTTTTTCAGTGTCACTCACAGCCCTGTTTCCCAAGGCAAGTCTATGGTAACTTAGTCCAGAGGGTTTTCCAAGTTGTCACAAACTGACTCTAGAATCAGAGCACTTAGTTCCACTCCCAGTTCCCCTCTCTCAGGATAAGTATTTCTTTCAGTGGAAACCTCTACTTTGTTGCACACACAGAGAAAGATTGGGGATGGCATATATCACAATGATATTATTGTGTGATTTTTTTAAATCTTAATTTTGCTTACTTATTTATTTATTTTTCTACATGATCATGCATTACTAAATAAAGTCTCCTAGTACATCTGAGTCCATGCACTTTTTCTTAAAATTTAAAAATATTTTTGTTAAAGAAACTTTCAAACATACTGAAAAATGGAGAGCATAGTACTGTAGAGTGAAGTCCCATGTACCCATTACCCAGAGCCAATAATCAACATTTATTTTTGTTCTTTTTCATTAAGCACTCTTACCCCCAACATTTTATCTTTCTGCAATATTTTTAAGGCAAATCCTATATATAAAGTGATTTTACCTATAAATACCTTAATATTCATTTCTAACTGCAAAGTCATTTTTAACATAGTCTTGTGCTATTATCATACCTAATTGAGTTAATAGTTATTCCTTGTGTCATCTGATCCCCAGTCTATATTCAAATTTGCCTATTTCTCAAAGATGTATTTTTTTACAGTTGGCTTATTCAAATCAGGAATCAAATGTGCTTCATGTATTGTGTTTTGTTTTATGTCTCTTAAGTCTCTTTTATGCTATAACAGTCTCCTCCTCCATCTTTTTTATTTGTCATTTGTTTATTAGAAAACTGGATCATTTAGAATGTCCAACTTTTGGAATTTGGTTGATTTGTTCCCATCTTGTGTTGTATAGTTTACTTTATTTTTTTATTCCATGTATTTCCAATAAACTCATGGTTAGACTATAAACATTTGATTACATTTAGGTTCTTTTTAAGGCAAAAATAATTCACAGTCATTGGTATAATTTTCTATTGCATTTTATTATGAGGAGATAATGCCTAACTGTTGGTGATGCTAAGACTGTTCGTTTGGTTTTGTTTGTCATTTTACGTATATACTTAGTTTTTATAAAAGTAGAACGTACACATGGTTAAAATGTTAAATTGCAAAAAGGTCTTATATGGCTTTACCCTCCTTTTTTTCTGTTCTACCCTGTGCTATTCCCAGTACCAAATGTAACTATTTCCATTTTTCTTCTGGTCATTATGTGTAGCCTTCGAATAACATGCTTATACTCTTCTTTCTTGATTGATCAACTTTAGACATAATCTATCCTAGCAGGTCAACAGAAAAATACTTACTTCATTTATACAACATCATCTTATGCTTCCTCTCTTTCAAATATAGTCATATTGTTATTTTCAGTTTATTTATTTCTTGTATGTTACTGTAAAGAAAGCTTCACTTATTTTCCTTGTTCTATTAATTTTAGCAGAACTGCTCACTCTCCACATTGAAAGATGAAGATACTAGCTTTTCATTCTTTCCCCTACCTGTTCTTCTTCACTTGAGGTTCCTTCAGCCTGTATTTTCCTCCTATGATGAGGAGAAATGCCATTTTCCTTGAAGTAGACTAGCACTTGCTTCAGATAGAAATTGCAGTGCTCCCGGTCAGTTGTGGAGCATCACCTTTAAGGCTGTGGAACAAGGTAAACATTGCTGAGGGAGGGCTGTTCCCAGTCAACCTTATGGACTGAAGTCTCTCTCAGAAGAAGGGCCAACTTCGGGTCTTGGCCTCACTTTCAGCCTTGGTCCTTTGTGAGAGATCAGTGAAGCTCATGTTCAAACTCAGACCCACAGTGCACTTGGACCTGCCAGCAGAATGAGGTATTTGGTCACAGTTGCTTGCATTGATTGATTGATTGAATGATTTACATCTATATATTTATTTGTCATTGCTGTGGATTCAGGAACTCTGAATACAGTAGTAGTGTATTTAGGAGTTTTCTGCTAGTTAGCTATTCTTGGGGCTTGCTTAAAATTCAATGGGAAAAAAATAACTGATTTAAAAAAATGGAAAGAAATGACCATTTCTCCTTGTAGAGGTAGAGGATATCTTCCTAACAATGCTGAAATCCCAGATGCCGTGAACTGAAATGTATTTCAGCCCTTAAATATATGAAAAACTTATAATATATGTAGAATGCAATATATGACAAAAGTTTAAATCCCTAACACCTAAAATTATCCTCCCACATCATAAGTAAAAGGTCAATAACAAGCAGAAAAAAATAAGAACAGAAGGCAAGATTAAACAATACTCAACAGAAGAAATGCAACAGTCTTAAAATTCTAAAATTCAGACATTTCTAGGTAGATGCAAAAATGATGTTTAAACCATGACAAAACTAATTAGAGGAGATTAAGTCTATCTAGAAAGACGAGAAAACAGCATATTCTTATAATGCTAATTAGACCAGCAAATAATCATTACAATAAAAATGCACCAAAATATGACCATCAACTCACCTTGGAAAAGCTAAGCATGTAGAAAGAATTTATTGATATCTTTCCATTTTTGTATAAGAATATATTCTGCTTTTCTGTGTGCTAAGTAAAAGAAACCCCATACTAATAATATTAACAAGAAGAATATCCATTAGGAAGGAAAAGAAAAGAAAGAAAAGCAAGAAGAAGAAGAGAGAAGAAAGTACAGAGCTTAATGTTTTTCCACACAGAATGTCTTCCTTCCTAGCTTCCTCTCCACAGTGAATTACTACATGGTATTTCCTGAACTAATGGTAATAATTAAACTGTGTTCTCATTTGTCTTCTAGGTTTAAATTGATAATTGTGCTGGAAGCTCAGAAAAAAAGATAATTAGTATATTCCACAGCAGAAACTGAAGAGAAACTGTTCCTTAGCTGACATTAAATACATTGGTACATTCCAACTGAAAATGCTATTTTGTCCTCGAACGTGTGTACGTTAGCAGTGTGTTGGATTTTCTTGGCCATCACAACTTGGCCATGCTTGGGAAAAGATATTCATTTCCTTTTGAACTGATCTGACTACATTTGGCTGAGGAATAGACAGATATAGAGAGATAATAGATAGGTTAGTGCCTAAGCTAATTGTCATGGCATTGTAAGCATTTTAACTGCCTTTTGTTTTTCCTTGGCTTTATCTCACTGTTCCTAAATGTTTATAGTGGTAAGCATTTTATTGTTATTTGTTATGATGTCCTCTAACTGCCACACCCCATCTAGTTCTTCATAACTTTTATATACAGAATAACCACGAAAGATTCAAGAATACTGAGTTGAAGGATTGTGGGAAAAGCGTGGTGTGTCATGGTTATGAGAGTGAATGAGCACAGCAGTGTTTGAAATCTAACCAGGTAAGTCTCAGCTGATTCTCCTCCATTTACTAATATCCAGAAGGAAACTCTTTTTTAAAAAAGTCCTTTCTCTATTTTGATTGGTGGTGTTTATTAAATCATCAGTTTGTGGGTAGAACATGAATAGTATATATTTTCACTTGACTTTTAGCATTTATCACATTTTGCAAGGTTATACCCATCTATCTGTTCACAGGTGTAAAATCTCTTTCCCTTATTGGTCAATGAACTACATGAAGGCAGGGTTCTGTTATGTTCATCCATGAATTTATGACATATAAAGGCATTTATTAAATATTAACTATTGAATGATTAAAGGAATTAGAGGAAATCCTACTAGTAATTGTATATGAAAATTAGTGTCATTCCTCAAGTTATCCTTCCCACTTTGATTGCCCAGGAACTGGGAGATATCAGAGATCAAGGTCCTGTTAAACTTTCTGTCACTTCATTCTAATAGCTTGCTAGCAGGAGGAAAGTGGGTTCCTGCAGCTGGATGAGAAGTAGAGAATGAAAAAGTAAAATTTGGGGCAGAAAATTGGAATTGGTTTAAACAAAATACTATTGTATACAAAAGATTACATTAAAAACAAGAAAAAGCTTTATATTTTTAGTATGTCTAGGAAAGCTATAGTAAAGGAAATAATAAAGTAACTATATGATTTAAAAATTATACAAATATGTTGTCTATTATAGTGAAAACATGAATTTTTAATAGCAATAATTATTTTAATGTTTTCCAAGACATGATTCCTAAAATATGAATGTACCATATAGCTTAGTGAATCACTATTGAACATACATTTGCTTAAAAGATAAATTTATCATTTAAAAAATGGAAGTAATGACCTTGAACATTATAAGTGATTTTTGTTGGTTTGAAGATGTGATAAAACCTCATTAATTCAGATTCTACTTAATTTGGAATTTATGATCATTTGCCAAGGCTGACATTTCCTTCTGCATTATCTTGAAAAAGTTTTAACTGAATAGATGAATAGCTTAAAGAAGATGGTGGGGGGTGTTTAACCTTTATGAAAGAGACAACATAATTTTAGAATACTTTAGAACATTGTTTCTATGCAAATGGATGATATTTTTTATGAATTGATTTTTGTCTATTTATTAAAGCAAGCCTAGAATAATTTGTTTTTACAAGTACAGTTTTAGTTTCTCTAGCATACATATGATAATGCCAACTAATTATTAAAGATGGTAAATTGGAGGTGCTTATTATTCATTTACCTACTAAACAAGTATTTATTGAATGGTAATCATGTGTAAGGCCCTGTAAAGGATGCAGACATCATTCCTTTTCTTGTGGAGTTTTTTGGTCTTGTGCCGTGTTTTTAAAACTTGTTTGATTGCACAGCTCTATTAGCAAAAATATCTCAGAATGCCCCATTGACATATGCATATTTATTTATAAATTACATGCATGTACTATTTTAGTAATATATGAAGTATATTAAAAAACTAATTCAAGAATAAATTATGAAAGGATGAGATAAAAAGAAACATAAATAAAAGTGTTGATAATGAATCTTCAGGCGTATTCCCTGGGTCTCCTGCTATCCATACGAAAAGCTCTGTCTAGTTGATGAGATAGGCATTGAATCAAGGGAGAGAAAAATGTTTATATACTTATAAATATAACAAATTAAATAAAGAAAAAATATAGTGATGAGAGAGAGAGGGATAGACAGACAGACAGGAAGGAGATCTAAATTATATGGTGAAGTTGAAGACCATTCTGAGGAAGTACTGTTTGAGCTGTCGTCTGAATTAATCAGGTGAAGTAAGGTGTGAAGAACATTCCAGGATGAGGGTGCAACATGCTCAGAGTTCCTGTGATGGGAAAGATTTTGGTACATTTGAGGAGCTGAAAGAAGGCCAGTATGGCTGGAATGTAAGGACTAAGAGGGTCTATGGCAAAAAAAAGAGGTTGAATGATCAGGGAGGGCCTGTGGTAAGAAATCTGGATTTTTGTTCTAGTTCACTGACAAACAATTAAAGGGTTTTAAGTAGGGGATTGCCATAATCTGATTTACATTTCAGAAATACATGTTGGGGTGATAACACCAAGGTTTTGACCGTGAGAAACTGAGTAGTTTGTGCTGTACTTACTGAATGGGGATGGTTAGGGAATGAATATATTGGGGGACAAATATATAGGGGGAATAGAGTTGTATTTTGGACATGTTACCTTTGAGATGTAATTGTTAGACTAATGTTAGCTGCCAGAGCAACTAAACCCCAAATTTCAGTGTTTTAGAAAAATAAAAGTTTGGTTTCCTGGTTAGTGGGTGGCTTTTGTCTATTCATTGATTCAAGGATCCAGGTTTTTTCTACCTTCAGTCTCCCCATGAATGAAGGCAACAAAGTCCTCTGAATCCAGTTGGTGGAAAAGGAAAGACAGTATGGAGAATGCATAACTGCTTCTTATTCTTGAAGCAGATTGACACGTATTCATTTCATTTATATTTCTTTGGGGGGAAATCAGTCACATGGTCCCACCAAAACGCAGAAGGGTAACTGCATTCTACTCTCTACTTCTATGAGATCAACTATTTTTGTTTCCACGTAAGAAAGAGTGAGGTCATGTGGTATTTGTCTTTCTGTGCCTGGCTCGTTCACTCAACACAATGTCCTCCAGGGCAATGAAGTGGGGGCTGGGGGTGGAGGAGCTTGGGGAGGTGTTGGTCAAAGGATACAAAATTCCAGTTAGACAGGGGGAATAAACTTAAGAGATATGTTGTACAACTGTAGTTAATAACAATATATTGTATTCTTGAAAAATGCTATGAGAGTGAATGTTTTCACCACAAAAATAACCATGTGAGATAATGCATATGTTAATTAGTGAGATTTGGTCATTCCGCAATGTATATATACTTCAAAACATCATGCTGCACACAGTAAATACATAGAATTTTATCTGTCAATTTAAAAAGTAAAATAATAAAATAAAACAAAACAAAAAAAGATGCAAAAGGACTTGGGAAATTTTTTTTTTTTTTCCCAGCAAGAGTAGCCACTTTCCAGGAGAAACTGAACTGTGAAAGGAGCAGTTCACATTTTTTGGTCAATGGACCCGTTGCCACAGACGTGTATTAAATGGTCCATCAGGTACATCAAGTAAAAAGCTGACTGTAGAAGTGAGGCAAAGCAGAGACAAATACAGAGTGAGCATTTAATAAACATTAGCTCCGTTCTCATCTTTCCCCCATTCTTTTTCAGGTTTTTATGTAGTCATTCGAGGAGAATCTAAAACACTCAGAGCACATTCATACTGTTAAACTCTAATATATTTACTTAGTACAATAGTTTTATATATTTGAATTTAGACTGCAATCGCAATTTTTGGTTAAGCATCTTAAATATACATTAGTTAAAGTATTTTAAGTCAGGTTGTTGTAAATTTATAAGAATAACTGTACTAGGCGTTTAATGGCAATATTACATAAAGGTGACTTCTTTGGTTCACTGAATTTTCTTTGCAATAAAATTTGCTGTCTTTGAAAATCTAGGTATTTGAAACAAATAGCGAAAATAAAATTTGTCTTGTATCTGTTTTTATTTAATATTTAGAATTGTGGTATGGTGATCAGGTTAATTGAATATCTGTTTAATTAGTAAATCAAGTATAAAAATATTTATGTTATTAAGCATAATAGAACAAATGCATAAAACATTTGTTTTCCAAATATCATAAATTCAGAAACTATGTCTTTTAATTCTTTTGTATTCTCCTTTCACTAGGACAAAAGTGTTTCAATTTGTATAATGCAACTGGTGGTTAGTTTAAAAATTCAAATTGAATGGAACATCCATTTTGACAAAATATTTGATCTAATTTTCCATTTAGACAGAATTTAATCCAACTTCTACCTGTTTAAATTTCATAGAAAATTATGTCACTATAAACTATAAAGCCAGGGGTTTAGAAACTTGATTCTAATCATTACCTTCTAATTAAAAATAATTGCTATCCTGGCAATCATATAATGTTTTTCTCTTCCTAAATATTTTGTCTCCCCACCCTTTTTGCATCTCTCCTTATTTTCTAGAATTGCTCCTCTCCTTAAATACCTTGAGATAAACATTTTTTTCAAGGTGGTACAAAAAACAATATTTGAAATGCCATCCAACTGTAAAGAAAATAAATCTCTGCATTTGTACCTTGTAATGAAAAAGAATAAACTCCTTTCCCTCAGGTATTGCCCAAAATTTTGTTTCCTTTAGAATACCAGATTTGAATATTACATGGAAATATTTCTATGCTGGTAGAGAAAAGCATAACTAGCCAAGAAGTTAAGAATAAAAACTTATTGTGTATATAAGCTGTGCATACATATACATACACATATATATGCTGCATATATATGCACGTATATATGTATGTGTGTATATATACTTTATATATATAATTTTAAACAGCTTAACAGGTGGTAAAATACATAAAGTCAATCTTCTTTGCAATATTAAATAAGGTTTTCCTGATTGTGGGGATTAGAATATAGTGTAGCAATTTCCAAGGCTGACGAAAAAGAAAACATTTTTTTGTTTGTGAGAAGAGCATAGGAGGGGGTGTGGTTGGGAGATGAACCTTTTGAATCATGTCTAGGGTTTTCCATGTGAACCAATGAAAGAATTAATCCTGAATGTTGGTATAATCACAAGTCTTGGTTTGTCAAGCTCTAAGTCTTGTGATGGGTATTTGTTATCATTAATGACTTTTTTCTTTTCATTTTTTCCCGTTGTAAAGGACGTGATGGATCTTACCATGTCTTTTTACCAAGTGTGACTTTTCCCATTATTTTTCTTATTGCTTTAAGGTTTGAGATCGTTTCAACTGCACTTTTCAGATGCAGCTAAGAATTTGTGCTCATTCTTATATTACTGGCACTGGGCGAGAAGATACACTAGGTATTTCTTAATTATGGGTGAATAACTATGGCCTCAGGAATATGTAAACAGATTTTATAGTGGTATCATAAAAGTTATCAGTATTTACTTACAAAAAATATATATTTTTTAGTTAAAGCAATTATAATTAACCACAATGACAAATGAAAAGACAAATAGAGAAAATGTATGAAAATGGAAACTGTCTCTGTTGGAAAATAATAATATATTCAAAGATGTAATTGATAACCAATATGAAAGAGTCAATTGATACTTTGAGAGAACTTTTTCTGTCTCTCTGGGATTATCTCGCTCATGAACATCACTGTTTGGACCAACTAGGTTGGATCTTTTCTTTCTCTTATAAAAACAACTTCTTGGTACCAAAATGCTCTTTCCATGCAATTAAACTTTTTTCTGCTTCCTTACAGTCTCAGTATACTATCTTTTCTTTCCAAAAAGACCTTTTTTTCCTACCACACTGGCTCTTTCATTTCACAATGTGGCCTCATGTTCCTAAGACTATGCCATCATTTTCTCCATATAAGGTATACAAAAATTAATATAACTTACAGAAACTAGATTTTGAAAAAACAGATAAATATTTACTGAACATAAAATAATTTGAGCTGATCCTCACAGGAAGAAAAGATGATTGAGACATTTAAATTAATTCAGAAAGTTTTGAAATAGTATTTTAAAATCTATTCTAAGGATTGATTTTATTAATCTTAGAAATCAAGGGTATCATTCAGTAATCATATTTCCAAAATAAATGAATTCTTTTGATTTCATAGATTAGTTGCCTAATTTTTATGTCTTAGATTGAAAGTCACATATTAACCACGGGTAACTAACTATGAAACAGGATGTAAAAGAAAATGCAGGATATGTTGTCATTTTCTGGAAGATAGGGTGATGATATTTATTTCTTTCACAGCTTCTATCACAAAACTGAATATTTACGGCTTACATTTCTATAATACTTCAAAAGCAGGATCCCATACAAATTCTTTGAGATACACTATTATTGGATCCAATTTATAGATGAGGAAACTGAGATTCAGGAAGTATAGCAGATACTGTCAATGTCCTACCCATACCCTTTCTTCATATAGCATTTCTGTGCCTGCCAGCTTCCTTTCAAACTGCCAGTAAATATGACCTTTTGCCTTTTAGTACCACAATCAGAGGGACAACAAAGTGTCTGATTTATCCTAATGATAATGTCATTGCTTGGGCCAAGGGAACCACTTATGGATATGGAGGTTCAACAGTGGACACACGACTTCAGGACCCATTAGTTCTATCGTTATATGCATGACACAGAAGCTGCTGGCCAGATGAAATGCTGCCTAATTTAGTTCTTTTTTTTGTATTTTTAATTTATGTATCATAGTCATACATATTTTTGGGATATATATGATATTTTCACACATCTATACAATGTATAATGATCAAATCAGGGTAATTGGGATAATCATCACCTCAAACATGTACCTTTTTCCTGCGTTGAGAACATTACAATTCTTCTCTTCTAGCTATTTTGAAATCTACAATAAATTGTTGTTAACTGTGATTTCCCTATTGTACTATCAAATACTAGAATTTATTCCTTCTATTTAACTGTATTTTTGTGCCCATTAACCAACTTCTCTTATCTTCTCCCTACACTTCCCAGCCTCTGGTAACCATCATTCTACTTTATACCTCAATGAGATCCACTCTTCTAGCTCCCAAATATGAGTGAGAATATGTGCTATTTGTCTTTTTGTGCCTGGTTTATTTCACTTAACATGATAACTTCAGTTCCATACATGTTGCTGCAGATGACAGCATTTCATTCTTTTTAATGGCTGAATAATATTCTATTGTATATATACCACATTTTCTTTGTCCATTTATCCACTGAGGGACACTTAGGTTGATTCCATATCTTGGCTCCTGTGAATAGTGCTGCAGAGTGGGAGTGCAGAGATCTCTTCAATATACTTATTTCATTAAAAAATATATATATATACATATCCAGAAGTGGGAGTGCTGGATAATACAGTAGTTCTATTTTTAGTTTTTTGAGGAACCTCTATACTGTTATTCATAATGGCTGTACTACTTCAAATCCCCATCAACAATGTACAAGCATTCCCCTTTCTCCACAACCTCACCAGTATTTATTATTTTTTTCTTTTTGATAATGACCATTCTAACTGGGATGAGATATCTCATTGTGATTTTGATTTGCATATCTCTGATAATTAGTAATGTTGAGCATTTTTTCATATACCTGTCAGCCATTTGTATGTCTTCTTTTGAGAAATGTCTATTTAAGTCTTTTGCCTATTTTAAAATCATGTTATTTGTTTATTTGCTATTGAGTTGTTTGAGTTTCTTATATATTCTGGTTATTAATCCCCTGTTGGATGGATACTTTGTGACTCTTTTCTTCAATTCTGTAGCTTGTCTCTTCAGTTTATTGATTATTTGTTTTGCTTTGTAGAAGCTTTTAAGCTTGACATAATTCCATTTATCTATTTTTTATTTTGTTGTCTGTGCTTTTGAGGTCTTGCCCCAAAACTATTTGCCCAAACAAATGTCCTGTAGCATTTCCTTAATGTTTTCTTCTAGTAGTTTCATAGTTTCAGGTCTTACATTTAAGTTTCTAGTCCATTTTGCATTGATTTTTGTATATATTAAAAGATGGGGATGCTAAGAAGTCAAGTGGGGGATGAAACTCTAAGGGGGTGGGCTCTGCTTTTGAAAGATGTTATATGCTTTTAAGTTGATTGCCATTACATGGTTCTGTGTCCCCTGATAGACAGAAAAGGAACCAAAGAGTGGAAGTAGGAATGGCCCATCTCAACATCTGTCTCTAGAATGTGTGATTCCTGCTCCCACAACTTTAAACTCTGCTAGATTAGAGGTCTTGGTTCCCAAGAACAGGAAGTAAGGCAAGGGACATAGTAAGTGTTCCATTAAATCTTAGCTATGGCTACCACCTGGTCATTTTGTGCTTCTCATGATAGTAGACAAGCAGTAACAGAAAGAAGTTACCATACTGGCAGGATAATTGATCCCAATTATCAAGAGGAGCTAGGATTGCTGTTACAAATGGTGGCAAGAAAGAGCATGTACCATACTCAGGGGATTCAGTGAGGTGCCAATTAGTTTTTCCATGCCTGGGGATAGCTGTGAATGGGCACTGAAGCAGCCATATCTGAGAGAGGTACAATAACCAGGAGCTCAGATTCCTTAGGGATGAGAGTCTTGATCACCCTATGAAGTAAGCAACCTAGAGAAGTTGAAGCACTAGTTGAAGGTGCTTTTGAGAAAAAGCTAGCAAGGGTGATAAAAGAAGGGATAATGTATACCAGTCATGGCCTCAGAATCAACCAAGGCACTGGGGACTGTAGCTTATTCTATTCACACTTCTGTTGTAATTTTACAAAAGAAATTGTGTATCAGTGCCGGGATGCAGTGACTTTCATATGGGTTGTGAGTGAATATGAGTCATGCAAGGAGAGGAATTAGCAAGACACTGCAAGTGCCCTACCTATGGAACCTTGGTAATTATAATTTTCTTGTATCCTGACACATCTTCTGATAGGATTTGTAACGCATTGACTGAGTGCTTACTCTAACAGATCCTTCTCTGCCTATTCTAAAACCAGGCTGGAATTAATACCCACCCCCAAAACAAGGCTCTCAACCAATGTTTGATAGGCATTACTATTTAAATAGCATAGCTTCCTCATCTTGGGGAGAGATAACTTGGAGGGGGATCTTCTATACCATCTCCAGAGTTCTCTAGCAGGATTAAGCTTCAGTTGCCCACAGTGATGACTTGATTCACAATACATTTGTTGTCAACTTTTTCCTTTTTCTGTTTCATTTCCCCACTCAACTACTGGTATTCCTTGGAATTCCTTTCCAAGTCAACAGCTTGTACTGAAATATTTGAATGAGAGTCTGTTTTCGGGGAAACCAAACTAAGACGGCAAGTGACTTGTTAAATGTCAGTAGTAGTGCAGAGATGTGATTCCAGGTTTCTCTAACTCTTACATCAGCGCTGTTTTTACTACTGCATTCCAGAAGTGTTCAGTGTACAATAGACTTGATACTGATTAACTCCGGACCTTTATGTGGAAAGGTTACATTAAATACATCATAAAAGTGGTAATAGAGCAGAAAATATCTCTCCCAGCTCTTTTTGTGGAAAAGGATGTTAAAGTAATATAGACTTGAATGTTTTCAAAAGAAAGAATAATACTGCATTTACCCATATTCATATTTGTTTTCTCACTCCTATTTCCCCTTAAAGGAGAGAGGATTCTATTCTGCATGGCTGGGTCAGTCCGTGGGCTCTCTTTTGTGTACAGAGTTTGGGTGATGTGCTGATTCTTGTAAGAGCAGTAGGTTATACTATACCTCTTTCCTCTGCACAGTGGAATGTTTTAAGAATAAAGAGTTTGGGCTTCTGGGGAAGCCATGGTGTGGATGAAGTGATGGCATGAACATACAGGAAGGGAAATTGGAAATCAGCATGTAGACAAAGGCTGTTGCACTGATGAACTAAAGGAGTGACTTTTAGCCATTGACATGAAAAAGAACATATGGAAAGAGAGGAGAGCCATGTGGGTTGAGTATTTGTGAGGATCTCCATCTATGTGAAGAACATGAGTGGCAGTGATAGCTAAGAAGGATTTTAAAGATATTTTACTGTGTATTTTGGGCTTT
The DNA here is from genome assembly GCA_023783475.1 of Daubentonia madagascariensis. Taxonomy (NCBI): domain Eukaryota; kingdom Metazoa; phylum Chordata; class Mammalia; order Primates; family Daubentoniidae; genus Daubentonia; species Daubentonia madagascariensis. The sequence continues at coordinate 46,841,264 of JAKFHU010002080.1, forward strand.
CTTAAGAGATGAGTGCAGATAAGAAGTAATTTTTATTAAATTTTATTTGTTTGCCTGTTTCTTTGATTGTGATACCATGCCTGGCTGGATCACATCAGACCACAGAAATTTTCAGGTTAGAAGTAATTACACGTACTAGAGCCAATATAGTTTAAATAGAGTTTGTTAAATTTAGTTTGTAGATCCTCTTTTACCTGTATGAGAGGCTTGGATTTCTGAGGAGGCAAGCCGACTGCCCCTGGGGTGAGTGAGGGGTAAAGGAAGAACAAAGGGTGAGGAAAGCAAAGCAGATTTAATTTAGAGACAATATCAAGAAAAAATAGTCCAGAACTCCCAAAACAATTGTTAGGGCTTTCATTTTTAATCTAGGGCTAAAGACTCAGATGTTGCAGGAGTCAAGGGAAAGCAACAGTGCAGTATGTGCTCAGGCTATTGTGGTCCTTGTGGAGAAGAAAAGGCTATTTCTGGGAGGGCCACAGTGGGCAAAGTTTGCCTGGGATGACCTCTCAGTGGTGTTCCTGAGCTCAGGTCAAGCCCACTGGCCATGTCGAGGCCACTTGCAAATGTGGACTTTGAAAGAGAGGGACCATACTGAGAAGCTGAGTTAGTGTGGAAAAGGAAAACAGAAGAAGGGGAAGGAAAAGGAAAACAAACTGACCCTGTCAGCTGTTTGTTTGTTTTTTTTTTTTAAATAAGAACTAGCTTAGGGAGGAGCTTAAGAGTAAGCGTGAAAGAACTTGTTCAGTTTCTAAGAGCATAGAAGGGTTGCTGGGGATGCCTTCAAGGGAAGAATCACAGTGAAGATTTGCCACAGGGGGGCTGACAAGAGTTGTTCAACCAGGGAACACTGATTAGAAACTCAGTTGGATTGAACACAAGAGGCATGTTTCAGATAATTAAAATCCTTGTTAATAATAAATTTGCTGTAAGTTTCAGATTGGATGAAAAGAAGAGGATTCAACTTTGGAAAATACATAAGAGGATAAAGGAGGCCAGGACTCCTGAAAATATTTTAGTTATTCTTCTGGATAAGCCAAGACTAAAGAATATCAGAATAAAGTTCAGAAAAGAAGAGGTTAATAAATACTGTGACTTTGGTAGTGGTAAAAATATATAAGCTATAACAGAAGTGGAAATACAGGACAGGAGAGAAACATAATTGGAAAGCAGAATGAGACATAATGATTGGTAGGACAAGAGAGAATTCAAAGGAGGTCTTGAGAGAGTAACTAGAGTAACTAAAACAATGTGTTTAACAAAACAGCAGCAAGAATACACTATGGAGTAGGGTAGCGTTAGAATTCTGACTGGCAGAGAGATATTTGAGGTCATTGCTCAGGAAAATAAAGTCCTCTTGGAAGCTGGAGGGCAACAGGAAAGGTTATTGGTTAGTAGAAACTAGGAAAAGAATGATTTTAGGGGTGAAACCAAAGTTTTAGTCCTCTTAAAACATGAGAGAAGACCTACAGCAGAAACTCTTCTGGAGAATCTTCTTGAGAGAACCAGAAAGCCAACTGCTGAGATTCATAATCTACATACATGAGCAGAGGATGCCCAGAGGGTGGAATTCTTTCCATCATTATATTACATCGTCTGTTCCATACTCTAGGAAGGTAGTGTATGGCTTTTGGGATCTAGGCAAAACAAACAAACAAACAAACAAAATTAGAAACTCTGTGCTCAAGGTAAAGTGACCATAGGAAAATTGAAAGATTAACAAAAGGGGAAAGAGGTATTTGCTAGCTCCTACACAAAAAATTACCTATTTGTGTGTCAGTGATTGGTTACTTTAGGGCATGAAGGGGTTACATAGTAATGTCTCCAAATACTGTTCCTTGAGCTATGTGAGAGTTGGGGATGTGGGGATGTAAGAGGAAGGGAATATGAGAGGAATAAATGAGATTTATTTTAAGTTCTAACTCTAAATATGAAGAGATATTTTCTATCAAAGGTTACTTTAAATCTCATTTATTACCACAGCATATTGGAAACACAAAGATTTTAATCCTCCTAAAAAGTTTCGGATTTAACATATTTAGGCTATAAAGACAGAGCTGATACATTTTAGAGTCATTTTGGATTAATGCATGTTAAAAAATGGATTCACTTGTAATTAAATTTTTAAAATGTTTTTAATGTTAACATTACCTCCTACTGCCTAGTCAATCCTTAGGGACTTTCCAGAAAAGGAGTATAATATCTATTTGGGCCATGTACTCTTTATATTTATAATCCCATTTCATCCCCAGTCCAATCCTTCTTGTAATGGTGCAAGTGTCATATATTTTATGCTTCTCTTATTTGTTAAACCTTCTTGGAAAGCTAGAAGTGAAGAACAGGGAACTCTTTGCCATGCAAACACATCACCATTATAATTTAATCCCCCTTTCCTCCAGGTTCTCTGCCCAGGTAACATGAAAGGATGATGATTCCTTAAAAGAACATAGTGGCATCTGAGGGTGGAGAGAAGTGGATATTTGGAGACATATTTTATAGGTAGAAATAACAGACAAGGCTTGCCAAGGTTAAATTTGGGGGAAAAAAAGGAAGAGAGGAGTCAAGAATGAGACTACAGTTTTAGCTTGTATAAAACTGTAAAAAAAGTGATGGTGCCAGTTAGTGAGACGGGGAAGACTGGAAGAAGAACTGGGGGGTTTCTATCAAGAGATTGATTTAGAGCATGTCAACTCTGAGTTGCCTATTGGCTATACAGGGAGAGATGTCATGTAGAAGTAGGGTATACAAGAGTAGAGATTGTTGCCAGAGATAAGATTTTGGAAGTAAATTCAAAAGCAGCAATTCAATACATGGAGCTGAAATGAATACCCACAGAGAAATTACATACAGAAAGATTTAAAACAAAGCTCTCAGGACTAAGCCCTCAGGCTGTCCAATATTGTTATCAATTGAGAGTTGGCATCTCCTCAAATTCATATGTTGAAATCCTAACTCACAATGTGATGATACTAGGAGGAGGAGCCACTGGGAGGTAAGTAGGTCATGAAGGTGGAGCCCTCGTGAATGGGATTAGTGCCTTTATATCATAGATGGGATCCCAGAGCGCTCTCACACCCTTTCCACCACGTGAGGGTACAAGGAGAAGACAGCTGTCTGCAACCCAGAAGAGGGCCCTCACCAGAACCTGACCATGTCGACACCTGATCTCAGACTTCCAACCTCCAGAACTGTGAGAAATATTAATACATTTCTGTTGTAATAAGCCACCCTGTAGCATTGTGTTATAGAGGCCCAAACTGACTAAGACACATTTTAAGAAGTCAGGAGGATAGTCCAGCAAAGGAGATGGAGGATAGAAGAAAAAATAATAATAAACATTGTGTGATATCATGGAAGCGAAGGGAAAAATATTTCCAAAAAAAGTGAGTATTCTGTTACCGCTGCTGAGAGGCAAAGGTGGAGAAGACCGTGAATGAAGTGGACGTTGTTTTGACATGATAATAGTTTATTGATTGCCGTAGAAAGGGCAGTTTTGATTCAAAAGTGAAGGAAGCCTAAATGATTGAAGACTGAATGGAAGGTGAGGAAGTAAAGACCGTGAGAGCAGATTTTTGAGACGTCTTCCTGTGAAGGGGATCAGAGATGCAACATTAAGTACATTAAGAAATACTAAGCAATTTAGAATTGGGGGGAAGGTTTATATTGTAATGAGAGTAGACTCTAGAGCATGTCCATAGCAGATGGGAATGGCATGGTGGAGAAGAAGGAAACAATAATGCAGGAGAGATGGGGATGACCGCAGAATGAAATCCCCAGAGGAAGTGAGTATAAACAGGATCTGGAGCAAAAGTGGAGAGATGGCAGGGTGTGTTTCCCACTATAGCAGAAGGGAAGGTGGAGAGTAAGGGTGAGGGTGGAGAGAAGTCATTGATTTGGTGGTAGGAAGACAAAGGAGTTCCTATCTGGGCAAAGAAGGAGGAATCTGCATGTAACCAAATCCAGTGGTAGTTTCATACAAAGCCAAACAAATATCTCCTTGACTCCACTAACTAAGAAGAGATATATCAGCTACTCACTGAAGAAGAGGTGAACTGGAGCTGAATTCATACCTTACCATAAACTTGATATAGTTTTCTTTACAGAGAGTAGATTTAGCCATTGTCGATGAATCCCTTTATCGCTGTCAGAAAATCTTCAAATAAAGAACTCCTCCAGGGGTTATTAAAAATAGATCCAAGGATTTGGAGGGAACCCACCTTTCCACCAGGTCACAGTTATAGTGCCCTTCATGGAGGACAAAGGAAGCCAACTTGCCTCAAGGAACTCTGGCAAATAACTACGATAATAATAATAATAATAATAATAATGAGAAGCAGGAGAACCGCTTAGCAGTTACTGAAGACCTACTATGTGCCTGCACTGTGTTGGGTACTATCTATTAGTTATCCAATATAATTCTCGTAACAGATCTCTGAGTTAAGGATATTACCTTCTTTTCGCATTTGAGGAAACTAAGGCTGAGAGAGGGAAGTGACTTGTCCACAAATACAGCCACACACCACAAAACGATGTTTCAGTCAATGATAGACTGTATATAAAACAATGGTCCCGTAAGATTATAATGTAGCTGAAAAATTCCCATCACCTAGTGGCATTATAGCCATCATAATGTTCTAGTACAATGCATTACTCACGTGTACGTAGTGATGCTGGTGTAAACTAACCTACCGTGCTGCCAGTCGTGTAAAAGTGTGGCACATACAATTATGCACAGTACATAATACTTGATAATGATAATAAATGACTATGTTATGTTTTATGTATTTACCACACCATACTTTTGATCATCATTTTAGAGTGTAAATTTTTGTAAGTAGAAGTATACTCCTTCTACTTATTAAAAAAATGTTCACTGTGAAACGATCTCAGGCAGGTCCTTCAGGAGGTATTCCAGAAGAAGGCATTGTTGTCATAGGAGATGACAGTTCCATGTGTGTGTTATTGCCCCTGAGGACCTTCCAGTGGGACAAGATGTGGAGGTGGAAGAGAGCAGTATTGATGATGTTGACCTTGTGTAGGCCTAGGCTTTTGTGTGTTTGTGTTTTAGTTTTTAACAAAAAAGTTTAAAAAGTAAAAAAAGAAAAAGATTAAAAATAGACAAAAGTTTATAGAATAAGGATAGAACAAAAGAAAATAAGGCTGAATGCAGTGGTTTATGCCTGTAATCCCAGCACTTTGGGAGGCCAAGGTGGGTGGATGGCTTGGGGTCAGGAGTTTAAGAGGAGGCTAGACAACATAACGAGACCCCCCCCAAAAAAAGTAAAAAAAAAGAAATTAGTCAGGTGGACATGGTGGTACGTGCCTGTAGTCCCAGCTACTCGGGAGGCTGAGGCAGGAGGATTGTGTGAGCCCAGGAATTCGGGGGCAGTGAGCTATGATCAGGCCACTCCACTCAAGCCTGGCTGACAGAGTGAGACCCTCTCTCTCTTAAAAAAAAAAAAAAAGATGAAAATATTTTTGTATAGCTCTTTAATGTGTTTGTGTTTTAAACTAAGTGTTATTACAAACAGTCAAAAGTTTGAAAAACTTCTAAAAAGTTTATAAAGTAAAAAAGATTACAGTAAGCTAAGGTTAATTTATTATTGAAGAAAGAAAAATTTTTAAATAAATTTAGTGTAGCCTAAGTGTGCAGTGTTTATAAAGTCTACAAAATGTATAGTCATGTCCTTGGCCTTCGAATTCACTCACCACTCCCTCACTAACTCACTTATAGCACCTTCTAGTCTTGCAAGCTCCATTCATTAAGTGCCCTATACAGGTGTATCACTTTTTATCATTCATATCATATTTTTACTGTACCTTTTCTATATTTAGAAATGCTTAGATACACAAATACCATTATTTTCTGATTGCCTGCAACATTAAGTACAGTAATATGCTGTACAGATTATAGCCTAGAAACAATAGGCTATACCATGTAGCCCAGGAATATAGAAGGCTATGCCATGCAGCCTTGTGTTAGCACATTCTATGATGTTTGCACAGTAAAGAAATTGCATAAAAATGCATTTCTCTGAACATATTCCTGTCATTAAGCAATATATGACTATATATGGCTAGGGTTTGAACTTAGACCAGTATGATTCCATAGGCAGCTCTGTGTGTGTGTGTTTACGTGTATGTGTGCATGTGCTCATGAACTGGGTAGTTACCAAATGTTGCCAGGTTTAAAACTTACAGAGCAGGATATTTACAATTTTTACAATCTGATTTCTTTAGAGTTCAGACCAAAAACAAGAAGGAAATGGGTAAAAAATAAAGTATAAAGAAAGAATAAGAAAAATAAGTAACAATGTTGCAGAATTGGAAACTGGAAGAAAAAAGATTTGATTTTATTTTAGTCCAAGAAATAGATTGAATGCAATAGGGAAACAGATAGATAGATTAGATTAGATAGAGATAGATTAGATAGATAGATGGATAGGTATAGATATCATTAATGGTTCTTAGAATTCCAGAGTTTCTAGCACTAGAAGTAACCTTAAAAAGCATCCCAACCAGTCTCCTTATTGAAAGTCAAGAAAAGTGAGGTCTGTAGAGGTGCGGTGATTTCCCAAGGTTAAAGGGAGAGTTAAGGCACCAAGATTAACCCTAGATTTCTTGCCTATTTAATGCTTTCCCACTATAATCAAATCTTAGATTAGATTATATCTAATACCACCATCCCATTATAATCTAATCTTAGATTAGATAGATAGATGGACAGGTATAGATATCATTAATGGTTCTTAGAATTACAGAATTTCTAATACAGAAGCAACCTAACAAAGCATCCCAACCAATCTCCTTATTGACAGGCAAGAAAAGTGAAGTCTGTAGAGGGGCAGTGATTTTCCCAAGATTAAAAGGAGAGTTAATGCACCAAGATTAACCCTAGATTTCTTGCCTATTTAGTGCTTTCCCACTATATCACAGGGACTCTTCTAAGCATAGGTAGAAAAAGTGAGAATGGAAATCAAAATATAAATAATTAAAAGAACAAAATAAAAAATGTGATAGAGGGAAAAGAGAAAAAACAAACAAGAAATCAGGTACAATTTATATACCAAACCATATTCAACAAAAGTATATTGAATGATTTAAGAGAACTGTAGTCATATTTAGACGAGTGAGTTGAAGAAGAGAGGAAGAATTAAAGAGTACTCTACAAAACAAGTCCAGAGCAGAATTAGGGAAAGAATGCCAAATAGCATGAGGAAGTCTGAGAAGGGATGAAGAAACAAAAGCTTGGACAGAAAAGTTACAGATATTATGGTGGGTCTGACAGCCATAGGGCTGAATTTTAGAAGACATTTGAAAATGTCCTCATCAACCGCTGACAAAAGTCTTCAATGATGTATGGGAAAAATATCAAATGACTACAATATTGCAATAAGGGGCTAATAATGTTTTTAAAAAGAAGATGGCAAGAGAGAGGCTCTTGACATTGGTATACACAGTTTTCAAGTTGCTTTTTTCCCCCCAGTAATCCTGCTGCAACTGTTCTCATGCATAGTTATTGGATGACACCCACAGCACAGTGGTGTACCATAAATCACAAGGAAATGGCCAGTGAACTTGAAATTATAAAATATGCTATGAGGAAGGTAGGAAGAATACTTTAGAGAGACCATATTTTTCTCTTCAGGACCATGCTGAGATATGTAGGCACAATACACCCAAATGAACCTGGGTGCCCACATTCAGTGGAGGTGGGAAAAGATAAAATGACAGGTGGAATGAATCAATGTATCTTTATTTTATGGGTAGTCCTATGTTGTTCTTCACAAGGAAACATGCCAAATTTATACCAAGTTAAGATTACAACTGGCGGCTTCCAAATGAAAAAGAGGTAGATGGGCCTCACGTGTCAGATGATATTGTCTGGATGGGCGCAACCACATGAAAAATTATAGCAGTAGTATTAGTAGTATTAAAGATGAAAATTTGCAGAAGCATAGGCAATACATTTTTAAAAAGATATTTTCACTGTACTTTGTAAGCCTTAAATACTTATGGTTCTCTATAATGCATTTTGTGGTGGTAATGTGGTGTGATAAAACCTTGAACTATTGGTTTGTGGCATGTATAATTACAGATTTTTTAATTTGAAAAAAACCTAAAAAGTATAACATTAATGGTAGTACACTTTATAATATGCAAAATATTTCTGTCTGTAGTGAAATGTGCTAATTAAAAAAGTCATAAAACTGTACTGATAAACTTAGAAGCTACACAGGGTACATTCAAAGATTTTGTTTCTAAGCAAAGTAAATAAAACAAGGAAAATAAAAACATGAATATAATATATATCTTTTATATTTTGGGTTATGATGAGTAAGTTATTGAAATGTGTTATTTTAATTTTATAACATTTTTCTGCCACTTCAATAAAAATTCTTTTGTTAGGGAATCAAAGCTTATGTTTTGTTAAAGTATAGTCTAATTAAGACTGTTGCTCCCACATTCTAAGAGTATTTAAATTTTAATCATGTGATATTATAGGGACTCATAATTTTAATATTCTAGCTCCTAGCTAACCATGTGTTGTATGTTTCTCTAATATTACTGTCATGGTTGAAATACACACACGTACACACATGCACAATAGCTCTTGGATTTTAATTATAGATCATAGAATAGTCCAAAAGGATTATTTTAAAAATATCATCTCTAGTACCATATTCTAAAAATACTTTTTATTCATTCACTCTCCACAAAATAAAAGCATTAGGAAGAATACTGTGCATCATTCCTACTCCCTTTTATCCTGTCTCCTGTTTTGCTGGGGCCAGAATTCTGGGAACTGAATTCCCTAGAATCCCTTGCTAGTGTGGTTTAGTTTCCACCAATGAGAGACATTTTATGAAATTTCAAAGTTGTAAGGAAAGTAGGGAATATTATTCCTTCTCCAGTAGTGGTAGATAATTGTGTGGACTTCAGAAAGCATGACTTTTAAAAACCTTTTTATTGAGAAATAATATGTATTCTGTAAAGTGTGCTGATATTAAGCTTACATCTTGAAATATTTATATGTGTATATGTCTGTGTGACCAACACCTCAGTAAAGACACAGAACATTTTCAGCACCCAAGAAGTTTCTTTCATGTCATTTGTCAGTCAACACCCAACCTTCGACCTCACAGATAACCACTGTTCTGACTTCTTAACATCTTAGATTAGCTTTTCTTAGTTTTGGAATTTATATAAACTGATTTACACTGTTATGTATGTTTTTATGTCTAGTTTATTTTACTCAATATATTGTCTATAAGGCTCATCCATGTTATTGTATGTGGCCCTATTTCATTCCTTTAAGTTCTTGTGTGGTAGTCTGTTATGTGACTATGCCATACTTTATGATCTGTTGTAATCTTTATGGACATTTGTATTGTTACCCATTTTTGGCTCCTATGAGTAAATTTGATAGAAACATTTATGTGTAATATATATGTCTTTAATGGACATCTGGGAAGATGAAAACTGCAAGTTTCCGCCTCCAACTGGGCCTCTCTGGAGGCTGCCCCGTGAATTATCTCCTTGGTGTTATAGGTAGCCATGGCCAATGAACTGGTTTCCTGCTGTTCCTGACCTGAGATTTTCCTGAAATCTAGTGTTAAACTTGAGAAATAGAAGGAGCCTTCCCTGACCTTTATTCTTCCCCCTTCCAACAGCATATTTGTAAGCATAGAATTCTCTGTTCAATCCCATTCTGCTTGAAATACCTAAAATGATTTCTGTTTGGTAACAGAAATGTTTCCAGGATATAGGCTGTCAAAGATAAAAATGTGGGATTGTTTATCTCACCTAGGGTTTCCAGATAAAAGTACGGAGTTACTAGTCACATTAGAATTTCCGAAAAACAAAAAATACTATTTTAGAACAACTATGGCCCATGCAATGTTTGTATTTTTATCTTCTAAACTTGTTGACCCTATTCAGACCTGGTTAGGACAAAGGCAGTGATGATTCATCACCAGCAGATACTGCAAGCTCATGGGATACAGAGGAAATGCAGTTACGATAGTTACAGCCTGTGGTTGCCAAGAATGAAGTAATGAAGGCAAAACTTTGGGAGACCTAGTGGTATTTTATTGATATGTCAAGTCTCAACTTTTTAATGTGATTGACATAATTTTGAACGATTGAGAATTTCCCTCGAAGGATAAGATAAAACAGACAATTGATGTCAGATTTTTTTGTTTGTTTGTTTCAATAGACAGTAAATCCAGCATAAAATAACTTGCCCAAAGATTAATTTTATTCCTATACTTAACTAAAAGGTATTGGGATGGATCTGACTTTAGGCCAGTGATATTCAACGTGCTACCTAGACCTGGTCATTCCCTGTCTTTGTTTGTTTTTGTTTTGTTTTAACTTTAAAAAAATTTTATTAATGTTTGATTGACATCCCGTAAAATGCACATATTGGAACTGTATCATTTATGTTTTGATGTATATGTGCACCCAGTAAACATATCTATCACTACCCCTCAAAGTTTTCCTGTGCTTCTTTTGTGATCCTGCCCCTCCCTGTCTATTTCCGGGCAACCACTATTCTGCTTTCTGCCACTTTAGAATAGTTTTTGTTTTCTAGAGTTTTACTTAAATGGAATTGATCAGTGTACACTCTTTTTCTCTGTTTTTTTTTACTCAGTATAATTTTTTTGAAATTTATCTAAATTGTTAAGTGTTTCAATAGTTAATTCTTTTTTATTGGTGGATAGTATTCCATTTTATGGATATATCACAATTTGTTATACCTGTTGGTTGATGCTTGGGTGATTACCGGTTTTGGACTACTGCAGAAAAAGTGCTCATGCATAAACCTTTGTATAAATATATGCTTTCACTTCTCTTAGGAAAATAGTGAAATGGCTGGATCATGTGATATAGTTATATTTTTAACTTAATAAACTGCCAAACAGTTTTCTAAAATGGTTGTACTATTTTACATTTTCACCAGCAGTGTGTCTGTTCTAGTTCCTCTACCTCCTCACCAACACTTGGTGTGGTAAGTATTTTTAATTTTAGTCATTCTAATAGTTATGTAGTAATATCTCATTGTAATCATGTTAATCATATTTTCTTATGACTGTTTGCCATTTATGTATTTTTACTGGTAAAATATTCATTCAAATTTTTAACCCATTTAAAAAAATGGATTGTTTTCTTATAATTGGGCTTTGTGAGGTCTTTATGTATTGTAGATACTAATCCTTTATTATATATGTGTTTTTTAAGTATTTTCTTTTGGTCTGTGGTTTGCTTTTGCATTCTCATAGCCAATCTATCAAAGAGCAAAAGTTTTTAATTTTGAAAAGATCTAATTTATCCATTTTTATGGATTATACTTTTAATGTTGTATCTAAAAAGTCTTTGTCTAATCTAAGGTTACAAAAGTATCTTTTGTTTTATAGTTTAATGTATTATATTTAGGTATATTATCCATTTTAAGCTAAATTCTGTATATGGTGAAATGTACAGATAAAAGCTCAGTTTTTGCATATGAATATTCTGTTTTTCCAGCACTACCCTTTCTCTGATGGCCCATTAAGCCAATGTCCAATATCAGTTGTCCATATATAGTTGAGTCTATTTCTGGATTCTCTATTCTATTCCAGTTTTCTATTTCTCAGTCTCTACACTGAATCACACTGATTTGATAATTGTACCTTTAAAGTAAGTCTCAAAATTAGGTAGTGTTAGTTCTCCAGCTTTTTTTTAATAAATGTGTTTTGCTTATTCTAGGTTCTTTTTATTTCTGTATGATGTTAGAATTTAGAACTTTGTCAATTTTTAAAAACAAAGTCTAGGATTTTAATTTAGATGGCATCGAATCTATATGCCAACTTGTAGATAATTGACATCTGAAAAATATTGCATCTTATGACTCATCAAACAGTATTATCACTCCATTTATTTGGGTCTTCTTTCATTCCTTTTAGCAGTATATTTTAGTTTTCAGCATATAGGCCTTACACAGCTTTTATTAGATTCATCTATTATATTGTTTTCCAATTTCAATTTCTTTTCAAAGTATATCTACTTCATTATGAACTCTGATTTTTCTGAGTTATAATTGATGATCATATGATTTTTCTTACTGAGTTTTCTAATATGATGAATTGTATTGATTGATTGTATTGAATATTGAATTATATTGAATATTGATTTTATTGAATATTGAATTATATTATTGATTGCATTCTTGGAAGTTCTATCCCACTTGGTCAAAATGTATTATCCCTTTTCTATATTGAATTTTTTTGCTAAAATTTTATTGATAATTTTGAGTTTATATTTGGGAGGAATATTATTCTCTAATTTTGTTTTCTTGTAATTTATTTGTTTTGCTTTCAGGTAAATATTGGCTTCATAGAATGAGTTGGGAAGTATTTCCTGCTCTTTGGTTTCCTGTAAAAAAAGCACCAGTGAAGCTACTTAGGATTGAAGTTTTCTTGGTGGGAAGGTTTTTAACTATGCATTAAATTTCTTTAATAGATATAGGGATGTCCAGGTCCTATTAGCAAGCTTTGGTAGTTTATGTCTTTCAAGGAATTGATCTATTTCATCTAAATTGTCAAATTTATTGGCATAAAGTTGACCATAATATTGCCTTTTTATCCTCTTAATGTACATAGAATCTGTAGTGATGCACACCTCTCATTACTAATATTGGTAATTTGTGTTTCTTCTAAAAAATTGATCATATGGCTAGGGACCGGTTAAATGTATTGCTCTTCTCAAAGAACCAAATCTTAGTTTCATTGATTTACTTTATGGTTTTCTTGTTTCCTATTTCATTCATTTTTTTCTTTAATCTTTATTATATATCCTTTGCTTAACTTAGGTTTAATTTACTCTTGTTTTCTAGTTTTGTTAGGCAGAACCTACATTTTTTGAGGCCTTTCATCTATTCTAATATAAGCATCTCATGCTATAAATTTCCTGCAAAGTATTACTTTAGCTTCATCCCATAAATTTTGTAAGGTGTTTCATTTTTACTTACTTCAAAATATTTATCATTTTTCTTACTATTTCTTCTTGACCTGTGAGTTCTTTAGGTATGTTATTTATTCTTTAAAAATTGGAGGATATTTCATGAGGTTGGTTTTATATTTGGGTTCTCAGTCCTGTTCCATTGGTCTACGTGTCTGTTCTTGTGCCAATACCATGCAGTTTTGGTTACTATAGCCTTGTAGTATAGTTTGAAGTCTGGTAGACAGATGCCTCCCAATTTGTTCTTTTTGCTTAAGATTGCTTTGGCTAGACGGGGTCTTTGGTTCCACACGAAGTGTAGAATTATTTTTTCTAGATCGGCAAAAAATGATGTTGGTATTTTGATAGGGATTGCATTGATTCTGTAAATTAATTTAGGTAGCAACGCCATTTTTACTATGTTGACTCTGCCTATCCAAGAGCATGGTAGGGCTTTCCATCTATTTACATCCTCTGCAATTTCTTTTCTCAGTGTTTCATAATTCTCTCTATATAGGTCTTTGACCTCCTTAGTTAGATATGTTCCTAAATATATAATTTTCTTTGTTGCTATTGCAAAAGGTATTGCATCTTTAATTTGTTTCTCGGCTTGATTGTTATTAGCATATATGAAGGCTATGGATTTGTGTGTATTAATTTTGTATCCTGAGACTTTGCTGAATTCATTTATCAATTCCAGTAATCTCTTGGTTGAATCTTTGGGATTTTCTATGTATAATATTATATCGTTGACAAATTCCAGAAAAACGTACACTGGGGAAAAGATTCCCTATTCAACAAATGGTGCTGGGAAAACTGGATGGCCATATGTAGAAGACTGAAACTGGACCCACACCTCTCACCTCTCACAAAAATCAACTCACAATGGATAACAGATCTAAACCTAAGACATGAAACCATAAGAATTCTCGAAGAAAACGTTGGAAAAACTCTTATGGACATTGGCCTAGGCAAAGAATTTATGAAGAAGACCTCCAAAGCAATCACAGCAGCAACAAAAATAAATACATGGGACCTGATCAAATTGAAAAGCTTCTGCACAGCCAAGGAAACTATCACTAGAGTGAACAGACAACCTACAGAATGGGAGAAAATATTTGCATGCTACACCTCTGATAAAGGGCTGATAACCAGAATCTATACAGAACTTAGGAAATCAACAAGAAAAAATAAAACAACCCTATTAAAAAATGGGCAAAGGACATGAACAGAAACTTTTCCAAAGAAGACATAATGATGGCCAGCAAACATATAAAAAAGTGCTCAACGTCTCTAATCATCAGGGAAATGCAAATCAAAACCACAATGAGATATCACTTAACTCCAGTGAGATTGGCTCATATCAAAAATCCCCAAATAACAAATGTTGGCGGGGATGTGGACAGATAGGAACACTCATACACTGCTGGTGGGACTGCAAATTAGTACAACCTCTATGGAAAAGAATATGGAGATACCTCAAAGAATTAAAAGTAGAATTACCATTTGACCCAGCAATCCCACTACTGGGTATTTATCCAAAAGAAAAAAGGACATTTTATAATAAAGACATCTGCTCTCGAATGTTCATAGCAGCACAATTCACAATTGCAAAGTTGTGGAAACAACCCAGGTGCCCATCAATACACGAGTGGATCAATAAAATGTGGTATATGTATACCATGGAGTATTACTCAGCAATAAGGAACAACAGTGAATTAACACATCTGGTATTATCCTGGTTGGAGCTAGAACCCATCCTTCGAAGTGAAGTGTCACAGGATTGGAAAAATAAGCACCACTGGTACTCACCATCAAACTGGTACTAACTGATGAACACTTACATCACACAGGGCAATAACATTCATCTGAGGGCGGGCGGGTGGGAGGGGGGTGGAGGGGATGGGAAAAACTCTCACTGAATGGATGTGGGGAGCACAGTTTGGGAGATGACCACGATTGTGGCTCTGACACGGGCAGAACAGGGGCAATGTGTATGGCCAAAGTGTTGTACCCCCATGATATTCTGAAATTAAAAAAATAAATTAAAATAAATAAATAAATAAAAAGAGTCCTGGAGAAACATAAAAAAAAAAAATTGGAGGATATTTCAGAGATATTTCTAAATTGGTTCCTAATTTATTTCCAAAGAGGACACATTTTGTGTGATTTGGATATTTTTATATTTATTGAGATTTTGGTTTTTTGTTCTATAATAAGGTCTATCCTGCTAAATGTTTTGTATGCACTTGAAAGAATTTTTAGTCTGCTGTTGTTGGTGGAGTCTTCAATAAATGTCAATTAGGTGACATTGGTTAATAGTATTGTTCATGTCTTCTATATATTTACTTATTTCTATTTGTTCTTTTAGCTATTGAGATGGGGTATTAAAATATTTTCCTATAATTGTAAATGTGTCAATTCCTTTTTGCAGTTCTATCAGTTTTTTGTTAATGTACTTTAAAGCTGTTTATTAGGTGCCTAAATTTAGGATTGTTATGCTCTCTCTTGAGATTGACACTTTATCATCATGAAATAATCTTATTTATCTCATATAATGTTCTTTTCTCTGAAATTGACTGTCTAATATTAATATATCAATCCAGCTTTTTTATAATCCATGTTAGCATAGTATATCTTTCTTCCATTTTTGTATTTTTAGTATATTTTTCTATATTTAAAAGGCATTTTTTTGCATAGGTAGATAGCATACAGTTAATTATCACTTTTTATTCAATCTGAAAATCTCTAAATTTTCACCAGCTTCATTCATGTTGTTGCAAATGACAGGATTTCCTTTTTTTTAAAAAAAAGGCTGAGTAGTATTCCATTGTGTATATGTACCACATTTTCATCATCCATTCATCTGTTAATCGATACTTAGGTTGATTCCATATATTGGCTATTATGGATAATGCTGCCATGAACATAAGAGTGCAGACATCTCTTCAACATACTGATTTTAATCTAACTGCATATGTACCCAGTAGTGGGCTTACTGTATCATATGGTAGTTCTGCTTTTAGTTTTTTGAGGAAGCTTCATACTTGTGTCAGTCTGTTTTGCATTACTATAAAGGAAATACTTGAGGCTGGGTAATTTATAAAGAAAAGAGGTTTATTTGGCTCACAGTTCTATAGGCTGTACAAGAAGCATGGCACCAGCATGTGCTTCTGAGGGCCTCAGGAAGCCTCCACCCAAGGAAGAAGAGGAAGGAGAGCAGCATAACATGGTGAGGATAAGGAAGTGAGAGAGAGGAGGGGGTGCTGTCACTCTTTAAGCAACCAGTTCTTGTATGAATGAATGGAGCAAGAACTCACTCATTACCATAGGAGGGCACTAAGCCATTCATGACGGATCTGCCCCCGTGATCAAAATACCTCCCACCAGGTCCCACCTCCCACATTCAAGATCAAATTTCAACATGAGATTTGGAGGGGACAAATATCCAAACTATATCAATAGTGTTTTCATGATAGCTGTACTAATTCATATTCCTACCAACAGTGTGCAAAGATCTTCTCCACATCTTCTCCAACACTTGTTATGTTTGGTCTTTTTGATAGTAGCCATTCTGAACAGTTGTGAGATTATATATCACTGTGGTTTTAATTTGCATTTCTCTGATGATTAGCAATTTTGAACATTTCTTTAATATGCATATTGGCCATTTGTATGTCTTCTTTTGACAGGAAATGGTGTCAGCAAGATGGCAAAATAGAGGAATGACATCCTCTGATGTCATTCCCCTCATGAACATACAAATAGAAACTATTCAAAGACAAGAATACTACCCTGAGCACTTCAGAACTTGAGGGAGAAGTATAGAAACTCCCTGGGCCCACACAATTGAGAGAAGCCAAGACCAGTAAGAGAAAGTGGTCATTTCAAACTGCACCACCCTCCCCTCAAGTCAGCATAATACCACTCACAAAGAATAAGGGTGAGATGAGTGAATTGGAGGTGGATGTTTTATCTCCCCGCTGGTGGGGGAATCTTCACAGGAAGCCCACTCCAGTCCTGCCCATGGGAACCATTGAGATTACCAGGACAGCTGAACCACCTGTGATGAATTTAGGACAAAAAGCAAGGCACTGATCACAGTGAGTGGCTTGCAGATCTTGACAGGTACTCGGCTCTCTGGTCAGAGGAGACACCATGTTGAAAAGACTGGCTAGAATGATAGCACCACATAGAACAAAATTTGCAGGAAGGCCCAAATCTCTAGCTAGATTTTCTGCAAAGCTCTGGTGCTCATGTGGAGACTTCCTCTGGCCACAAAACAACTAAAAGATTTGAATTAAGTTTCAGTGCCCACTTAAGTCTTCCACAGACTGAAAAAAAATGGCAGGACAGTGATTTAGTTCCAAAGCAGTGCTTAAGTTCCAATGTTTGCTATAAGACTTCCATAGACTGGAGGAAAAATAACTGAGCAACAAGTTAGATCCAGTACAGTATTTTCTTCCCAGTGTTCACCATAGGTCTTTCTCAGAACAGGAAGCAACAACAGGCCAGTATTTAAGTTCCAGTACTAAGATGTAAAGGTCTAATGCCACCATAGAACACCTGCAAAAACTGGAAAAGGTGGCTCTTTCTTCAAATGCACAGGCATTAATGTAAAGAAGCAAGGATTGTGAAAACTCAGGGAAATATAACACCACCAAAAGAAACCAACAAAGCTCCAGCAATAGACCCAGAATAATTGAAGATCTACGAAGTATCTGACAAGTAGTTATTTAGAATTACCCTCTTAAAGTAATTCAGGGAATCACAAGAAAATATAAATAGAAAACTAAATGAAACTTGGAAAACAATCCAGAAATAAAATGAGCAATTTGATAAAGCAATAGAAACAAGCAAACAAAAAAAATAGAAATCCTAGAAATATAGAATATAATAACTGACTGAAAAACTCATTAGAAAGCTTCAACAGCCACTTGATCAAACAGAAAAATTAGTGAGCTTGAAGACAGAACATATGAAATTACCCCATCAGAGGAGCAAAAAGAATAAAAAAGAGTTAAGAAGGCCCACAAGGATTATGGGATGCCATCAAGTGAACTAAACTCTGCATAATTTGAATTTCCAAAGGGATTTAAAAAATAAAAAGGCCTGGAAAGCATTTTTAAGCAAATACTGGTTGAAATTTTTCCAAGTCTGGAGAAAGATGACAGCATCCAGGTGTAGGAAGCTCAGAGATAGCCAATCAAATTCAACCTAAAGAGGATTTCCCTAAGGCATGTCATAATCAAATTAGCAAAAATCAAAGACAAAGAAAGAATGCTTAAATCATCAAGAGAAAAGAAAAATTACATTCAATGCAGTGCCAATATGGCTTTCAGTGGATTTCTCAGTAGAAACTCTGTAGCCCAGGAGGGAGTGGGATGCCATATTCACAGTGCTTACGGAAAAAAAACCCAAAAACGCTGCCAACCAAGAATATTGTATCCAGCAAACCTGTCCTTCAAACACAAAGGAGGAATAAATACTTTCCCAGACAAACAAAAGTTGAGGAAATTCATCAATGCTAGACCTGTATTGCAAGAAATGCTAAAGGGAGTTCTTTGGTATAAAAGGATGCTAACGTGTGATAAGGAAATATCTGAAGGTATAGAACTGGCTGGCAAAAGTAGGAAAACAGACAAATTCAGAACAACTGTATATCTTCTTTTGAGAAATATCTATTCAAATTCTTCACCCATTTTTTAATTGAGTTATTTGTTTTCTTACCATTGAGTTGTTTGAGTTCTTTATGTATTAATATATTGGATATTAGCCCCTTATAAGATGTATGTGTCAAAAGATAAAAACTACAACATATTTAGTTTAAAAATTAAATTCACTTTTATCTGAAATTCTAGAATTAGGCAGCACATCATCGTACAAAATAAAATTAGTGTTCCAATTAGATGAGCAGAGGAGATTGGCTTTATCAGCCAAATAAATAAATAAATAAATAAAAGCAGAAACAAAAAACAAATGTTGATTGGTCATTTCATTTCAAAGTCACTTTCCTTATAGGGTTAAAACAGAGGGGACTTATTTATTATGCTGACTGAGGTTAAATAGAATCTCCTGCTTTTTGAGAAAACTGGCTCATTTCAAAGTTAGATTTGATCATGTGGCACTTAGCACAAGTTGGTCCATTCTGGTTTGGTCTGGAACCACAAAAGACCCTGAATAGCCAAAGAAATCTTGAGCATAAAAACAAACCTGGAGACATCACACTACCTGACTTAAAAATATGTATTATAAAGCTATAGTAATCAAAATAGCATGGTACTGGGAAAAACAAACACACACATAGACCAGTGGAACAGAATAGAGAGCCTGGAAATAAATCCACACATTATGGTCAATTGATTTTCAACAAAGGTGCCAAAAACACACAATGGGAAAAGAAGTCTTTTCAATAAATGGTGTTGGGACAACTGGATATGCAAAAGAATGAAATTGGACCCTTGTCTCGTACGATATACAAAAATCAACTCAAAGTGGATTAAAGACTTACTGTAAGACCTGAAACTATAAAACTGCTAGTAGAAAACACAGATGAAAAGCTCTGTGACATTGTTTTAGGCAATGATTTTTGGATATTACTCCAAAAGCACAGGCAACAAAAGCAAAAATAGACAAATGAGATTACATAAAACTAAAAAGCTTCTGCATAACCAATGAAGTAATCAACAGAGTGAAGAGACAACCTATAAAATGGGAGAAAATATTTGCCAACCATATGTGAAGCAAAGTTTATGGGAAGCCGTTGTTTAGGACTGGCTTTCTGTACCATGCCTCTGCAGATCTGACCAAACCAGACTAGAGTCATTTGTTCTAAGTGTCACATAATCAAGCTGAACTTTGAAATGGGCCAGTTTTCCTATAAAACAAGAGATTTCGCTCAACCTGAGTCATCGTAATAAAGAAGTTCCCTGTTTTAACTCTATAAGGAAAGTAACTTTACCTTGTTTAATGCTTGATATTTTTGTATTACTAGAAATGTTCTTGAGATTTATTAGAAATTGTAGTTAAGTTACTTGGAAACAGTTTGATTTTTTGGACTTGCTTTTAAGATTTGTTATGTGAGGCCAAAACACTGTTTAGTCTAGAGCTAATTATTTCTCTCTAATGAAGCAATTCCTTTCTAATAACTCTATTCATTATCCATAAATTATGAGTTTTTTCCAAACTGGTTTGTGGGAACATTCACTAATTCTGGCCCTATCTATGATACCATTCCATTTATTCTTTTCAGATGGTTCTTTCCCTAGACTCAGGTAGTTTGCTAGTGTGTACACACTGATTAGTACTTTGCTGCATACTTGAGGAGAACCCTCTTCAGAACCCTAGTTTTGGTTTTTTCTTTGCAGCTCTCCCATCTCTGATTCTCTGGTCTGAGAACTCTAGGCTGCCTTTATCTCAGGGACTCTGAGTGCCATCTCCTCAATTGTGGACTCTTTTAGATCATGCCTGTGTCCCTCTCCTTTGTCCACAGCCTTGAAAGATACTCAAGGCAGTGGTTTGGGGGCAGTAGTAGGGCTTACTTACCTCATTTGTTTTCTGTCTCAAAGGAATCATTGTCTTTCATATCTGTTTTTAGGTAGTACTGCCTGATATCTGTTTTTTAATTGTTTCAAGTGACAGGGTAAATCTAGTCTCTGTGTTTTCGCCTTGGCCAGAGGCACCATTCCTGATCAAATCTATGACTGCTTTTTAACAAAATACAAGATGTAAGCCATTGAAGGAGGTTTGGGGCCTCCAAGGTCAACTCTGAATACTTAATCTTTACTGAGTGGATTTATTAAATAATTGTCTATTAATATGTTAAAACAGGCTATGTGATCAGTTTGTGTCATAAATCAATATAATGTTTTTGAGATTATGTGTTGTTAGTTTCTTAGTAGCTGCTACTCAGCTCAATTGACATGGTGATGAGATAAAGTAAATAAGGAAAATTTGTAAAAAATATCTCGAAAAATAAAACCACATTATGAAACCATCTAAGAGAAACCAACACATAGAAATAATAATTGTTTCACCAATTGTCATTGACTCATTGTTTTTATAAATTTGGGCAGAGAGAATCCTATAATACAAAAACTCTTGTAGAACTTTGAAAAGAGTTTTAGGTAGTTTTAAAATGTAAGTATAAACAAATCAACACTGTCCAATCAAGATGAGAAATAAATAATGAAATCATATATACTGCAGTGATGTAGTCCTTAGGATGAAAGGGATTATTCCGTTTAACTTGATGAGCTGTCATATCATTTTCCTCAAAGAACTAACATTTTAGGAAAATAATAGAGGACAAATGGAAAGATTAAGCATATCTGAAGTGAATAAATTGATGAATGCACAAAAAGTCATTCAAACTTTAGATAATCATACCTATCTGCAATTAGGGGTGGTTTGTGGAGAGAAGTAGCCAGGTGTAAATTAAATCCAATAGTGTGACTCCCACCTAGCATTTCCTGGTAGGCGTTCCATTGTTCTGAAGGCTAGGCGGATATAACTTTATTTATGTCACAAAATTTTGATTTAAAGTACTCTTAGTCTAATACTTCTGAAAGTTTCAAAATGAATTTCATGCCACTTTGAACAGCTGGAGTTAGAACATGGAAAGGATTCTAATATAAGCTGCATGATTACTTGTTATTCACTCACGGTAAAATATGAAAGATGTATTGAATAACACTTTTTAGTTATATTTTAATGGTAATTCTACTTTTAAGGAAACTTTAGAAAACATGGAAAATGTCGTGGGAAAAATAAGTAATATGTACTTTAATGATAATATTGTTGTCTTCCCTAGGGTACATCCACCTACTCACAAGGCATTTAGACATATAAATGGGGCAGGGGGAAATATACATTTTTACCTCATTTGTTATACTCACAAGAGTCAGTGTGAAAACCGTTGGTCAACAAAGAATTGGTAGCCTTCTATAAACTAATATAGGATAAGATATATTTTCAAAGTTTTTACTAACAATGAGACTGTGTTTGCATAGCCCTAATCTTTAATATAAAATAAACCATGAAAATCTTTATATTACAGAATTGAAAACAGACAAGCTGAGAAATTAAATAATTGGAAAAATGATGCACATATGTGGTAGAGAAAAAAGATAAAGCTGAGGCTTCTTATTATTTTCAGTATTTTTTTCTGTACTGAAAATATTTTATTAATAAAAATGTATTTTATTTATGATCTTGAACAGAGTATTTATAATACTGGAACCAGAAAATTAATTTAGCTGGGTTGAATTATTATGAAACTGTAACTGTTAACAAAATGACTCAAAAGCAAAACAGACAAACAACAAAACAAAAAACCTACAATTTTTAATTGAGTGACTAAAGTAAGTTTTCTTTATTTATCTTTCTATAATTCTCATAATGAGCCTATAGTAGACATTATATTTTTGTTGTGTCTTGTTTTGGTTTCCTCCATTTAGCCGTCCATTTGCTCCTCTTGCAATGGCACCCTGATTATCTTCTGGGGAGGCATTTCTACCTTACTTTCAGCCCATGGAGTGTGATGTTGTTCAGTACATCCTGGTCCCAGGGTTGGCAGAGATGCATGCTGTCCCAGGCAGAACGCAGCTTCCCCCAATCCACAGTGATTGCTTTAGGATGTGAACCCCACATCCTTGACTAGGTACAACTAGTCAAGTTAAATCAGGACCAACTTGGGAATTTTTATTTCAGTAACCAGGAAAGGAGTTGAGATATTTTCTTCGGGATATGGAGCTATGAAGGTATATATCTGGAACTACTGGTAATTCTCATAAAATCATAAGGGAGATTTCAAACAATGTAACCTTCCCAAAAGAAAACAAAACAGAGGGACTTTGTGGCAAGAAACAGGAACCAGATTTACCCTCTTATAAGAAACAGTAACAACAAAAAACTGGACGCAATATATGAAATGATGATTTTCAAGACACTGGACATTGGGCAATGAGGAATAGTAATCCTTGAAATATGGGAAACAAACAAGGTGTGCCCTATAATTGTCACAGGGTACGGTCTTGAAAGAATTTCCAAGCTTGGGCTCAAGGATAGGGGAACATAATTACAGCCTGGCAGACTTCTGATTAAGGGAGACCATGAAGGTTTGAATTTCTGGGAGTGAGTACCAGACATAGGAGATCTGTGCAGACAACACTAGAGATCTCTGGACTCCCCCTTGAGTTTTTGGCAGGATGCAAGCATGCAAGGGAAAGTGCCCAAGGCTGTGGAAAGAACCACACAAAACTATTAGAGAGGACATTACCCAGTGATCACCGCAGGATTGGGAATAGACCAAGCCAGACTAGAAAACCTCATATATCACAGAGCAGTGGATAGAGTACCCAGAAGAGTCTTGACTTAGTAGAGGGAAATAATCAGCTTAAGAGTAAAGAGTAGTCTGGCTTGGCCTTAAAAATTTTAAAATACAAGACCTGAAAGGATCAAACTGTTGCCCAACAACTTGACTGCATTCCAGAACAAAGCTCAAGAATATTTATACAAATACAAAAATACCCATTACCCAACAAGGTAAAATTCACAATGTATGACATTCATTAAAAAAATTATCAGGCATGCAAAGAAGCAGGAAAATGCAATTCATAATGAGGAGAAAAATCAAACAATAGAAACTGACTCAGAAATGACACAGATATTAGAATTAACAGACAAGGACATTAAGCAGTTATTAACTGTACACCTTATCTTCAAAAACTTAAGTAGAATGTGGAAGATGAAAGACCAAAAATGAAGCTCTAAAAATGAAAACTACAGTATCTAAGATGAAAAATACACTGTATATGCTTAATACAGAGATAAAATATACAGATTAGACATTGAAGAAGATGAGATCAATGAATTCTAAAACTCCACAATAGAAACTATTCAAAATTAAACAGAGAAAAAAAATTTAAAAAAAGAAAAGCACATCAATGAGCTATAGAATCTACAAAAATGTAACTCAAATTTACAAAAAAAAACTATTAATAGTAAAAAAATGAGGGAGTTTATCAAGGTTGCAGATAAGCAATTAATATACAAACATCAATTGTATTTCTGTGTACTAGCAAGGAACAATCAAAACGGAAATTGGAAAAAATTATAGCAAAAAAAATATAAAATACTTAGCAATAATCCTAATAAAAGTTGTGCAGGCCTATATACTTGTAAATTGCAATGCACTGCTGAGAAATTAAAGAAGACCTAAATAAACGTAGACATATACTGTGTTGTTGGGTCACAAAACTCAACATTGTTAAGATGTCAGTTCTCCACAAACTGGTGTATAAATAGAATGAAATCCCTATCAAAATCCAAGCAGTCCTTTTTTATTTCAAAATATTAAGGGGGTACAAACGTTTTTGATACATGGATACCTTGTATAATGCTGAAGTCAGGGCTTTTAGTGTGCCCATCACCAGAATAGTGTTCGTTGTACCTGACTGGTAAGTTTTTATTCCTCACCCTCCTTCCATCCTCCCCCCTTCTGGGTTTCCAATGCCCTTTTCATCTCTTTGTGTGCATGTGTGCCCATCACTTAGCTCCCAATCATTAGTGAGTGCATGTGCTGTTTGGTTTTCCATTTCTGAGATACTTCACTTAGGATAATCATCTCCAGTTCCATCCAAGTTGCTGCAAAAGACATCATTTCATTTCTTTTTATGGCTGAGTAGTACTCCATGGTGTATATACCACATTTTCTTATCCACTCGTCAATTGATGGTCATTTAGGTTGATTCCACATCTTTGCAATTGTGAATTGTGCTGTGATAAACATTTAAGTGCATGTGTCTTTTTGATAAAATGACTTCTTTTCCTTTGGGCAGATACCCAGTAGTGGGATTGCTGGATCAAATGGTAGGTCTACTTTTATTTCTTTGAGGAATCTCCATACTGTTTTCCACAGAGGTTGTACTAATTTGCAGTCCACCAGCAGTGTATAAGCATTTCTTTCTTTCTGCATCCACTCCTGCATTTATTGTTTTTTCACTTTTTAACAATGGCCATTCTAACAGGGGTAGGGTGGTATCTCATTGTAATTTTATTAATAATTTGCATTTCCCTAGTGGTTAGTGGTGTTGAGCATTTTGTCATATGTTTGTTGGCCATTTGTCTGTCTTTTTTTGAAAAACTTCTATTTATATCTTTTGCTCACTTTTTAATGGGGTTGTTCATTTTGTTCTTGCTGATTTGTTTAAGTTCTTTGTAGATTCTGGATATTAGCCCTTTATCAGATGTATACTTTGTGAATATTTTCTCCCATTCTATAGGTTGTCTATTTACTCTGTTGATTACTTTCTTTGCTGTGCAAAAGCTGTTTAATTTAGCAGTCTTTTTTTTAATTGACAAGCTGATTATAAAATTCATACAAAAATGTAAAGGACCTAGAATAAGCAAAACAAGTTTGATAAAGAAATAGAAAATTAGAGAGTTAAAACTACATGATTTTAAGACATCTCATAAAGCTACAGTTGTCAAGATGGTATGGCATTGAAACAAAGATACCCAACTAGATTAATGAAAGATAATAGAGAAATAGAACCACATGTATAGACAATGTATTTTTAACAAAGATTCAATGGAGAAAGGACAGTATTTTCAATAAATTGTGCTAAAATAATTGGATATCTATTTTTTTAAAAAAATAAATTTGGATTTATATCTTATATACAAAAAATAACTCAAAATTGATCATGTACATACATTTAAAATATAAATCTATAAAACTTATAGAAGAAAATATAGGGAAAAATAGTGACCTTGGATTTGGTAAAGATTTTTTTAAACAGGACACAAAAGTCATGAACTATAAAAGAAAAAGTCATTAAATTGGACTTTAACAAAATTAAATTTTTTGCTCTTCAAAAGACACTGTTCTGTGAAAAAACATTTGCAAAACATATATCTGACAAAGGCCTTGTAACCATAGTATATACAGAAATATTCCGATTCAATAATAAAATGACAAACCACCCAGTTAAAAACTTTTGAACAGGACTGAAGAATTGAACAGATACATCACCAAAGAAGATTACACATGGCAAATAAACACACGAAAAGATATTCAATATCATTAATGATTACAGAAATGCAAATTAAAACTACAATGAATGAAACACCTACTAGAAAGGCTAATGTAAAAAAGAGATGGATAATACTAAGTGCTGGAGAGATTGTGAAGAAATGGGTACATTCACACACTGCTGGTGAGTATGTAAAATGGTACAATTATTTTATAAAATAGTTGGGCAGTTTCTTAAAAAGTTAAACATACATCGACCATATGATCTAGTTATTCTACTCCTATGTATTTAGCCAATAGAAATGAAAAGATATGTCAGTTAACCTTTTATATGTATATTTATTTACATATCCTTATAGCAAATATAAAAGTACTGGATCAGGGAACAGATCAATTATTTACTCACAGTCCATCTTAGTGCCATTTCTCCATACCTCAGTACTCCATGGGCTGACACAGTGACAGCCTAATGTCTATGTGTATGTGTATGTGTTTGCACCACAGAAAAGAAACTCCAAAATTATGAATCTCAGAGTTTATATAGAGCAGTAGACCAATATACCCCTCTTCTGGATGGAAAGAGAGAGAGAGAGAGAGAAACAGAGAGACAGAGAAATTTATTCTGGAGTGTATGGAGAAGAAGGGAGAAGAGGAGAAGAGGAACAGCCTCTGGGATCCATTACCCTTTCAAAAAGAAGTAAATGATGGCCTTAGAGGGAGATAAGACTTTATATGTCCCTGGAGGTCTCTATCTTTAGAGTTGCTACTTATTCATCTCTTAACCCAAGTACCAGGGTTCTTTGCTCAGAAAGCCTTGATCATTTTAAAAAGTGAAAATATTTATAGAGCATTTAGAGTATTCTTTTTTGATAATGTCCATATAAAACTTGTACACAAATGTTCATGGCAACTTTGTTTTCAATAGTCCCAAACTGGACAAAACAAAAATGTTTATCAATAGGTCAATGAACAAACAATTGTGACATATCTACACAATTGAATACCACTAAGCAATAAAAAGAAATGAACTATTGAAATATACAACTACATAAATGAATCTCAAAAAATTATGCTAAAGGAAATATGCCGGGCCCAAAAAATCATACTTGATGATGTCATTTATATAAAGTTCTAGAAAAGGCAATTTAATTTAGAGTAACGAAAAGGACATCAGTGGTTGCATTGAAACAGTGGATAGGGAGAGCAACTGCGATGGGCGGGAGGGAAGGATTATAAAAGGGTACAATGAAACTTTCGTGCATAATGGATATTTTCATTATCTTGATTGTGGTGATGGTTTCGTGGGTTTATTTGTATGTTAAAACCTATCAAATTGTGCACTTTAAATATGTGAAATTTATTTTACCTCAGTTATACTGTGATAAACCTTTTTAAAATCATAAGAATCAGTCCCTCTAGATTTTGAAAAATTATTTCTTTGAATTTCTGCTTTAGAGTTACATGTGGAGAGAAAAGCACAAGAATAGCTTTTCCTACTGTCAGGGAGATTAAAGGCCACAGTGCTCAAGTTTCTCAGACTTTCACTTAATCTGGGGTCTGTAACTAGACAAAAATGTCCTCAGCCTGGGGACCAGTGGAACCTGGCATAGGAAAATTTCATGGGATTGACTGAGCTGTAACTTTTGATGAGACTCTACTAACCTCATATAGTAAAAAGTAAAAAACTGAAAATTCAAGGTCACGGATAAGCCCATGATTTATTGTTGATTTTGTATAAGTCATTTAACCTTTTCTATTGTAAAGGTTTTTAAATTTTTTGTTCTACGTTTTAAGAAAAAAAAAGAACAATCACTATGCATTTATATAGCAAACATGCAGCCCATTTTACCTGTAGTATCTTAACATATATTCCTCAAAACAATGTTATGAGGTATCGTGTCCCCATTTATTCATGAAATGGTGATATACAGCTTTGTGACAGGAACTGTCCCTATCTCTTGAAACCATGAAGCATGTTGGCAGCATTACTACCTTTTCCTTGTTAGGACTACCTTATTCTATCCCGATCTGTTCTCTCCTGCTGCCACTTCCATTGGCTAAACCCAACTGCAAGTGGAGGACAAAAGATCCCTAGCGATGCAGTACCCAGAGATCAGGGCCCAAAGCAAATAAAGGTAGAGAATAAACAGGACGGGAGGGACAGAGAATAACACGTCCATTTTCTCTGTTCATACTTGCAACCCAGATACTTTTACAAATTCCAGTAGAAGCTAATTTGCCTTGTAACATTGTCAAATATTTATTTGTC
This sequence comes from Daubentonia madagascariensis, assembly GCA_023783475.1. Lineage (NCBI taxonomy): Eukaryota > Metazoa > Chordata > Mammalia > Primates > Daubentoniidae > Daubentonia > Daubentonia madagascariensis. Next base: position 46,869,547 of record JAKFHU010002080.1, read on the forward strand.
AGCCTTAAGCTCTTGTTTGAAAAGACGTTCCTCAAGTGTTAAAACTGCCGGTTTGCGTCATGGCTTCATCATTTTGGACTGTGTTCTTGAGCATGCTAGTCTCTGATTTTTATTGTCTTCCACTCTGAGATGGGAATATTGAAATGTCTGACATGTGCTGCTATAAACATTCAGGTGGAACTAGAGACCATTCTTCTAAGTGAAGTATCATAAGAATGGAAAAACAAACACCACATCTACTCACCATTAAACTGGAACTAACCGAACAACACTTACATGTACACATGGAGACAAAACTCACCGGAAATCAGCAGGTGGTGGGGGAGGAAGGCGTGAGTAAATTCACACCTAACAGGTACAATGCACACTATCTGGGTGATGGGCACGCTTACAACTTTAATGCAAACTGTACAAAAGCAATTTATGTAATCAAAATATTTGTGCCCCTGTAATACTCTGAAATGAAATAAAATAAAATAAAATAAATTAAAATAAAGCAAAGCATAAAAAAAAGAAGTGCTTGACAGATAGTCGGGAATTTGATCAATGCGAGCCTCCTTTTCCCCTTCCTATTAGATTCTCAACTCTGACACATGGCAAACATGTTTTTTCCTTTTTCTACTTATCTTGTGTCCTACTTGTGGTTGTTCATTTTCAAGGCTTTTTTCCAAACTGTACTAAGTGTTATGTCACTTTGTTATCACATAAGTTCATTGCAAGATAAATGAAATTAGAATGAATATTAGTTTTCTGCCATTATGCTGATCATGTATCAGGACCTTGTGGTTGATTTTGATTTTTCAATTTATGTTGAATTAACTTATAGTTGATAATAATAAAAACATGCTAAAGAAGGCAGATCATGTGGTGAGTGAGAAATGTGTTAAAAACAAGTCTAGATATTCTCAACTCTGTAAGTGCTCTATTTTGCTCCAGAATTTTCTGCCACACTGATGAAATTCTGTCAGTCTCGCTCCTGAAAGGCAAACTTGCAATTTTTCTTTATGAGATGCAATTGTCCTTGTTGTTTCTGGATTTAGCATTTGTGAATTAACTTACTTGCTAAAATTTATTTGTAACACCCAAATTAAAACTCTGGTGCTTTTGTGATCATTTGCAAACCATGTGCAGAGCTGCCGAAAATTTGAATCACCTGCCTGGCACACACATCAGCTGAGGTTGAACAAGGTCACTCTCCCTTCTTGTTTTAGCTCTCATATAGTAAACAAGTATCCTTTTCAAGGTTTATTGAGTGCAATTTTTTTTGCACTTTTGCACTTCTTGTTGGTGATTTCACTTTTTAAGATGGCCCCCAAGTGTAATGCTGAAGTGCTGTCTGGTGTTCCAAAGTCCAAGCAAGCTGTGATGTGACTTATGGAAAAAAATACAGGTGTTAGCTAAGCTTCATTCAGACCCAAGCTATAATGCTATTGGCCATAAATTCAATATTAATAAATCAACAATACTGTACATCCAGAAAAAAGGAAGAAGAAATTATCTGATCTGTATGTGAGGCCACTCTAGAAAGTGCTAAAGTAACATGTATGATGTGTGATGAAGCTATGGAAAAGTGGCTGTATTTGTGGATTCATAAGATGACAACTGGTTTTTGAAATGTAATGGATAGTGGTGTTGTGAAGCTGAGTGCCAAAGAAAGTTATGGTCACATTACCCAGCATCAGGTAAATGTTAAACCGTTCTTAGCTGGCTGACTCACACATTTCAAAAGGCCATACAGTGTGAAAAATGTTAAACTTTTGGGTAAGGTAAGTTCTGCAGATCAGGATGCTGCAAAAGAATTTTTAAAATACCTGTTAAGTGTTATACAGGAAAAGGGTTATGTTATGTGGAAGAACAAGCTTTCCATGCTGATGAGAAGGGCTTATTGAATAAGGATAGTGGCAAAGAAATCTGCATAGTGTTTTGGTTGATGTAAATTTTGTGACTAGAAGTTCATAGGAACCTAACCTTGTATTTCCCCTAAGAGCAATAGTCCAGGGTTCTATTTTATAGAATATAACTACTGGAAATAAAGAGAATCAATCCTATTTATTTAATCATGTTTTTTTTTCCTCTATCAAATTGAATTTCTTTGCTACTTTATATCAATGAGTAATCTTCATTATACCCATTAGAAATTTATTTTCCTGAAAAATGCAATTGATTTTATGAAACTCTTGTCTCTTCCATGTATAAAAATAAAAAATAATTGACACTTTAGAATTCTGTGCATAAAAATTTAAAATATGTAGACTATAGAAAGTTAAGATTTAAAATACTGGTTCTCTGTGAACATATCACAATCCAGTTAGATAATTTTCTAGTAAACTCATGAGCCTGGCTTGAAGAAGGGCGTTTATCTTCTTAGATATTTCATTATTTTTAGAGGTATAGGACTCTATCATAAATCTCCAGGGTTGGAAGAATCAAACTAATTAACACTGGTGTTAGAGGCTTCTTGTATAGATCTTATAACAAGGTAATTAGATTGGTGCTTTACTATACTTTTATTTAAAAACCTTATGAGTAAACCAGTGTTATTATTTCTATGGTAAATTATTATGATTTTTTCACTTCTTTTTCTTATATTTAATAAGTATTTTCTATGATCTTGGCTCTAATAGCCATGATTAAAGCAATTTACACTATAGAAAGATACAGCAGTCATAGGACAGGTAAATAAGATCACATGGTATATTAAGATGCTAAGAAATTCCATTTCAGTTTTGCAAACTTAGTATTAACCATCTGCTAAGCTATAGCTGCAGAACTAGCCATATGTTGAAGGCATTTCTCTTATCCAATGTATACAGTTAAAAAAAAAAGTTTTCAGCTACTATTGTCCAAATATCCTGTGAAATCCATCTCAAGATTTTTTTATTAATATAGGCCATTTCTTTTGAGGGAATTTGGTTATACTGATTAATAGAGAAATATTTCCTTATATTACATTGAACAATTTTAAAGTAATGGCTTCATATCTGCTTTGAGTTTTTAATTATTCAATGAATCCAGTAAAATTTAGAAACTTTACATATACAATATATGTAAAAGTGAAGCATATTATTTTCACTTTCCAAAAGTTCCTTCTAATTACATATTTGGCAAGTATATAATTTTTCATGTTGAACTTGGTTAAGACTGTGTTAAATTGAATATTCTTACTTTATATGGAAACTTTTATTAGTCTATTGCCAAGAGCATAATGTTTGATTTATTGGTTTCTAGTTTTGTTAACTTTTAATATAATTATCACTTATAGCTACTAAGAAAAATAATTTTAAAATTTCATTTAAGCACATCCATGTTCATAATAGTATTATTCACAGTAGCTAAAAAGTGTATGCCACCCAAGTGTCCATCAACAAATGAATGGGTAAAGAAAATGTGATATATGCATATGTCAACAGAAAAGAACCCAAACTCTGTAAAATAACTGAAAGAGATTTATGCTGAGATGAGATATGTGCAACCATGGCCCAGAGAACCATGCCCAAGAAGCCTTGAGCAAGTGGTTTCACTGTGGTTGGGTTACAGTTTGGTTTTATACATTTCAGGGAGAAAGAAATTACATGTAAAGTCATAAATCAATACATGGAAAATATACGTTGGCTTGGCCTGAATAGGCAGGACATCTCAAAGTGGGACATTACAGGTTATAGGCAGGTTTAAAGATTCTTTGATTTGTAATTGGTTAAAGAAATTAGGCTTTGTCTAAAGGCTTGGAATTTTTTAAGTTAAGATAAGGAAGTCTGTTAGTAGGAGACAAGCCCCTGGACATATACCCAGACTCAAGTGATCTGTTAAGTAAATTGATGATGTGCAGTGTGGTTTAAGCTTTGTCTTGTATAGTTTTAGGCCTGTTAATGAGTTATAAAGTATATCTCCAAGAAGGGGAGGGGGACATGGTGAGGCATGTCTGACCTCCCTTCTCATGGCCAGAAACTCAGCTTTCTTAGGGTATTTCTGGGGTCCCCTTGGCCAAGAGGGGGTCCATTTAGTCATCTGGGGGGCTTAAGATTTTATTTTAGTTCATACATACAATGGAATATTATTCAGCATTAAAAAGAAAGAAAATTCTGACACATGTTACAACATGGATGAACCTTGAGGACATTAGGCTAAGTGAAGTAAGTCAGTTGTAAAAAGACAAATACTGTATGAATCTATTTATATGAGGTATCTGGAGTAGCCAAACTCATAAAAACAAAGTAGACTGGTGATTTCTAGGGGTTGGGGGGAGGGGAAAATGGGGAGTTTTTGTCTGATGTGTAAAGAGTTTCAGTTTTACAAGATGAAAAAGTTTTGGAGATGGGTTGTACAATAATGTGAATATACTTGTGCACTGTACACTTGAAATTAAGAAAGATGATGAATTTCTGTCATGTATATTTTATCACAATTAAAAAATTTTTAAAAACCATTTGAAAGGATTATTGAAATGATCAGTTTATCACTTTAACAGTATATAATATTGTTTTCAAATAAATGTCAATGTAAAATTTCTATCACTGAAATATTATGAAAAGATAAATATATTTTTCCAATTATGCAAATTTGCCCTGTGTGTATGTGTGTTTGTGTATATACTTATTTTATAATCCCCAAAATATTTGTGCAACTTGTTTGAGAGTAAAGTCTCCACTCTGGAAATATTCATAGTAAATTGTTCATTTCCATTTAATGCAATAAGTAAAACCACTATATGTGATCTTAAAGCCAGTTTGTTTTCATGTGATCCTGTACGTGTCCTCAATGTTTGTGCTCAGACTTTGGCAAATTATTCCTCTTAAAGGGTTATTAATTACACCTAGTACAATTGATAATTGATTAGCCTGATCTTTATAAATCTTTTCTCTTCTCTTCCACTATGATCTATTATCCTAATTCTCCCTGTTGTCTCTGAGCCTACTTTTTATTGACTCCTCTGTTCACTGCTCCCTGCTTTCTCCAACTCTGCTTTTCCCTACCCCACCAATGTCTCCTGATATGGAAATTTTCTAATGTTCACTCCTTGGATTTTTGCTATTCTCAGTACAGGCTCTTTAAAAAAAATAACTTATTTATTCTCATAATTTTAACTCTCACATCTAGAGAAACAGGCCTAGTAACTTGGTCTCTTATTCCTGAGGCTTAATAGTAGGCTTAAGCAGAGTTAGGGTATAACTTAATGTTAAAAGAATTTCAAAGTATCAATGAAAAGGAACACATTGTATTCTTTTCCATTCATGTATTTAATAAACATTTTTTGATACTTATTATATGTGATGGAAACTGAGGATACAAAATCTATGAGAAACATAAGATTTAGAAAGGGAGAGAGGTAAACTAATTAATGATTTTAGCACAGTGGGATAATACAGTGTTTATGATAAGATGATTTTTGGAGAATTAAGGGAATACATAAAAGGGACTTTTAGTCAGTATGTACTGGTAAATGCTCAACAATTCTGTGGGAGAAAGCAAAATAATCTGTAGCGGTTGCTGATTGCCATGATGGAAATACCTCTACTGTGGATGATTTGGGGCTATCAATATAATGCCACTGAACATAGAGTTGGGAAGAAATCTGTACAATTGGGTCTCAGGAACATGTATAAGCCAGCTCTGGCTAACACTAATTTTAAGTCACACTAGTGTTGTTATAAGGAAGACGTTCTGAAGAAAACATTTGAGATGAAACTGATAGTTGAGGAGGAGCTATCTAGCTGGGGTGGGTGGGACGGGGAAATGTATCTCTGTTAGCAGAAACAGCATGTGGGTAGCACACAGTTTTGCAACAAAGTGATGTGCTTGTATGAATTTAAATGGTTTTGCTTAGCTATAGCAAAGTATAGGCACCAGGGAGTAGTAGCAGGTAAAGCCAGAGAGGAGGGCTTTGTGTGGTAATGTAAGCATTGAACCCTGAAAAGGAGCTTTGTGAGAAAGAATAGGATTCAACAAAAGCCCATGATTTCTGTTGATACACCTTGTTTAATATCTACTGTGAGCCAGCCACTGTGTTAAGCACTTGCCATACAAAGATGAATAGGATATAATAATTTTTGCCCTTGAGGAAATTAGAGTTGAGTTGGAAGCTTGTAAAAAGTTGGACAGGTACCTGGAACCTTAACTAACTGATAATGTCTTTTGTGGGTATTTCCATTTAATCATCACTCTTCAATTAACCCCTATATTTTCTATCTTTTATGCATCCCCAAGTTTCCACTTTATATTTATTCATACATCCAGATGTTTAGCACTGACTACAACCCTGAACTCAAGCCCCACATTTTGAACTTCCTATGCTATATTTCTGATTAGTATTCTGCCACCATCTCAAAATTAACATGTCCCAAATAAAACTCAATTTTCACTAAACTAGGTCATCTTATAATAATTCCACTTTTATATTCTCAGACTTAAAATCAAAGGGATAGATCATGATAGCTGACTGGAAGTACTCAGCACTGACCTCCTCCACAAAGAAGGACCAAGACACCAAGTAGATCAGCACACATTGAATAGACTGTCTAAGGGAGAACACTGGAATGAAAGAAGAAAGTAATAAAGACCATCTGAGGCACAGAAAATTGGGATGGCAGCATAGAAAGGGAAGTGAAGTAGCTAGTAGCTGGGACTGGCTTGGAGTCAAGAGAGGCTCCCCATTGTGGAGAAAAGGTAAGTTAGATATCCCCAGCTGTCCACATTCACACTGTGAACACCTATAATCTTACCTATTAGAGATCCCAGCAGCCCTCACAGTCCTGAGCCCAGTATAGGGTACAGCCTGGAGTCCCCATGACTACATTATTCCAGGGAAGGAATTCACTCTGAGTCACCCCCATTCCCTGGGACCCAGGCTGCTGCAACATGGCACCATTTTGAGAGTGGAGCCACTACCAGAGTATATCTTGCCTATGGGCCCAATAGCTCTGCATTTCTACATCCCTGGAGCCCCACTGACCTCTCACTGCATCCACCTGAAGGACTGCAGCTTCACAACACCAGCTGGAGTCAATGGTGTGGCTATGACCCTGGCACCTGAGGCCATGCAGCACTCTACACCCCTGGGAACAGGCAATCCAGCACAGCAGGGAGGATGTCCACATGACAGAAGGAGCCAACATGCATGCTCTCCAGAGCCAGAAAGCTGCTTGCCTGGGACCACCCAAAATTCCCAATGGGGACCACACTCTCTTCAGTGGAGTAGGCACCCCACACCAACACAGGGCCTGTTATTGCCCTTGTCATTGGCCCTGCCCCTTCCACAAAACACCAACCTAGGCCCCTGAGGCACTTGCAGATATAACTGACATTGATTACAGAAGAAGAAATCATATGGAGATTATACTACTGCTCCCACTCAGAACCAAAGCCAAAGCACTATATCCAACCAACACTACAGAACACATCTACAGAAGAAAGTCATCCCCTTTGAAAAGACTTTTCCCTATGACAATTACTACATTAAATTGGAAGAAGTGACTGTCCACCATATGTGCAGAGATCAACACACAAGAAAAAAGCAAGGAAACATGACACCTCCAAAGGAACCCCATAATTCTCTAGTAACAGACTCCAAAGAAAAGGAAATCTATAAAATCCCTGAGAAGGAATTCAAAGCAATGACCATAAGCAAACTCAGTGATATATAAGAGAATACAGATAGATAATTCAATGAAATCAGAAAAACAATTATTGATCTGAATAAGAAATTCAAGAAAGAGGTAGGTATCATAAAAAATCCAAAAAGAAATCTTGGAACTGAATAATGAGTTAAATAAAAATACATTTGAGAGCTTCAACAAGAGACTAAGTCAAACAGAGAAAAGAATTTCTAAACTTCAAGATAGCTCTTCTGAAAAAACCCAGCCAGACAAAAGACAGAAAGAAAGAAAGAAAAAAGAATTTTAAAAAGCAAAGAAAGCCTATGTGAAATATGGGACACCATTGAGAAAAGAATATTCTCCTGGGAATTTTAGGAGGGGAAGAGATGGGAAAACGCATGGAAAACCTATCAATAAAATAATAGCTGAAAACTTCCAAAGCCCTATAAGAGATATGGACATCCAGATATAGGAAGTACAGAGATCCTAAAATAGATTCAACTCAAAAAGATTCTCTGTGATGTACATTATAGTTAAATTGTCAGAAGTCAAAACAAAGAGAGAATTCTAAAAATAGCAAGAGAAAAGTGTCAAGTTACATATAAGGAAATGACCATCAGACTAACAGCAGATTTCTCAGAAGAAACCTTACAGGCCAGGACAGAATAGGATGATATATTCAAAATGCTGAAAGAAAAAAACTGTCAGTAAAGAATACTATACACAGCAAGGTTATCCTTCAGAAAAGAAGGAGAACTAAAGTCTTCTCCAGATGAGTAGAACCTGAGGGAATTCATAACACCTAGACCAACTTTATAAGAAATGCTGAAGAGAGTTCTTACACCTGAAAGTGAAAGGAGAATATCTACCATTATGAAAATACACAAAAGTATAAAACTCACTGGTAGAGCTACACAAATGAGAACAAGAAAGGAACAAAATGTTATCACTACAGAAAACCACCAAACTGTAAAGATAAAAAATAAGAGAGGAAGTAAGGAAAAAATGATATACAAAACAACCAGAAAACAAATAACAAAAAGACAGGAATAAGTCTTCACCTATCAATAACAACCTTGAATGTAAATGGTTAAAATTCCCCAACTAAAAGATACAGACTGGCTGAATGGATGAACACACACACACACACACACACACACCCCAAGTCTATGCTGCCTACAAGAAACTCACTTCACTTGTAATGACATAAAGTGAAAGTGAAACTGAAGAGATGGAAAATACATTCTACACAAGTGGAAACCAAAAGCGAGCAGGAGTAGCTATGCTTATGTCAGAAAACCTAGACTTTAAGTCAAAAAACATAACAAGAGACAAAGAAGGTCATTACACAATGACAAAGAGATCAGTTCAGCAAGAAGACATAGCAATTGTAAATGTATATGCATCCAACTCTGGAGCACCCAGACATACAAAGCAAATATTATTAGAAATAAAGAGAGAGAAAGGCACTAAGACAATAATAGTTGGAGACTTGAACACCTCACTCTCAGCACTGGACAAATCAACTGACAAAAAGTCAACAAAGGAGAATCAGAGTTAAACTGCACTGTAGACAAAACAGACCTAACAGATATCTACAGAATTTTTCATCCAAGAGCTGCAGAATACACATTTTTCTCATCAGCACATGGAACATTCTCCAGGATTGACCATATGTTGGGCCACAAAACAAGTACAAACAAATGTTTAAAAGTCAAAATTTTATCAGTATTCTCAGACCATAATGGAATAAAACTAGAAATCAATAACAAGAGAAACTCTGGAAACTGTAAAAATAGGTGGAAATTAAAGAGCATGCTCCTGAATGAAAAATGGGTTGATAAAAAAATTAAGAAAATTTAAAATTTGAAATGAAAATAAAAACACAACATACCAAAACCTATGGGACATAGTAAAAGCAGCACCAAGAGGGAAGTTTATAACAATAAACATTGTTTATAACAATAAAACCAAACCAAAATTAATAAATGAAAAGAAATAATAAATATCAGAGCAGAACTAAATGAAATGAAGACAAAAAATTAAAAAAGATTCGTAAAACAAAAAGTTAGGATTTCAAAAAGATTAAAAAAACCCATTAGCTGTACTAAGAAAAAGAGAGAGAAGACTCAGATAAATAAGAAACAAAAAGGGATACATTAGAACTGATACACAGAAATACAAAGAATCATTAGGGACTCTATGAACAACTATATGCCAGCAAATTGTAAAGCCCAGAAGAAATGGATAAATTCCTGGACACAGGAATTCCTGGACACATACAACCATGAAAACTGAACCAGGAAGAAATAGAAACCTGAACAAACCAACAGTGAGTAACCAGATTCAATCAGTAATAAAAAATCTTGAATCAACAAAAAGCCAAGAAGTAAATGGCTTTAGTGCTGAATCCTACCAAACTGAAAGAACTAACACCAATTCTTCTCAAACTATTCCAAAAATTTGAAGAGGAGGAATTCTCCCTAACTAATTCTATGAGGCCAGCATCACCCTGATACCTAAACCAAGGACACAACAACAACAACAACAAAAAAAAAAAAAAAAAAGAAAGAAAGAAAGAAAAAAAAAGAGAAAATTATGAACCAACATTCCTATTAATATAGATACAAAAATCCTCAATAAAATACCAGCAAACCAAATCCAACACCACATCAAAAAGATAATACACCATGATCCAAGTGAGATTTATCCCAGGGATGCAAGGATGTTTCAATATATAAAACCCAATAAATAATGTACATCACATCAGCAGAATGAAGAACAAAAACCATATGATCTCAATAGATGCAGAAAAAGCATTTGATAAAATTCAGCATCCCTTCATGGTGAAAATGCTCAACAAATTAGTTATAGAAAAAACATACCTCAACACAATAAAGGCCATATATGACAAACCCACAGCTAATATCATATAAACAGTCAAAAGCTAGAAGCTTTTTCTCTAAGATCAAGGAACTGAGAGAAGGCAAGGATGTGCAATTTTACTAGTTTTATTCAATATAGTATTGGAAGTTCTAGCCAGAACAATTAGATGAGAGAATGGAATAAAGGGCACCTAAACTGGAAAATAAAAAGTCAAATTGACCCTCTTTGCAGACAACATGATCTATAGAAAAACCTAAGGACTCCATCAAAACACTCTTAGAACTGATAAATGAATTCAATAAAGTTGGAGGGTACAAAATCAACATACAAAAGTCAGTGGTGATTCTATATACAAATAACCAACTAGTTGGATAAGAAACCAAGAAGCAGTCCCAACTACAATAGCTAAAAAATACATAAAATACTTAGGAATAAAATTTTTATTGAGGTAAAATATACATACATAATTTACCATCTTTACCATTTTAAGTGTACAGTTCAGTGCTAATAAATGCTTTTATATTCTTTTCTTTTCCCCCTCATCCACTCTTCCCTCTCCCCTTCCTGGCCTCTGGTAACCATGAATCTACTTTCTATCTTCATGAGATCCACTTTTTTAGCTCTCACATATGACTAAGAACATGAGATATTTGTTTTTCTGTACTTGGGTTATTTCACATAACATAATGACCTCCAGTTCTATCCACCTTGCTGCAAATGACAGGATCTCATTCTTTCTTATGGTGGAATAATATTCCATTATGTCTATAAACCACATTTTCCTTATTGATTCATCTATTGCTGGGCACTTAGGTTGATTCCATATTTTGGCTATTGTGAATAGTGATATAATAAAAATGTAAGTGCAGATCCCTTTGATATATTGATTTCTCTCTTTTGGATGTATACCCAGTAGTGGAATTTCTGGATCATGTGGTAGTTATATTCTTAGTTTTGTGAGAAACTGCCATACTGTTTTCCAGAGTGGCTGTACTAATTTACATTCCCACCAAGAGTGTACAAGATTTCCCCTTTCTCCACATCTTGGCCAACCTCTGTTATTGCCTGTCTTTTTGATACAAGTCAAGTCATTTTAACTAAGTTGAGATGATGCCTCATTGAGGTTTTGATTTGCACTTCTCTCATGGATAGTGATATGATAAGCATTTTTTTATATATATCTGTTAGCTATTTGTATGTCTTCTTTTGAGAAATGTCTGTTCTAGATTTTCCAATTTGTTGGCATAAATATGTTCACAATAGTCTCTAATGATTCTTTGTATTTCTCAGGTCTCAGTTGTTATGTCTCTTTTTTCATTTCTGATTTTATTTATTTGGGTCTTCTCTCTTTTTTTTCTTTGCTATTCTAGCTAAAGGTGTGTCAATATTTTTTCTTTTCAAAACACCAACTTTTCAGTTTTTTTGATCCTCTATTGTTTTTAAGTCTCAATTTTATTTATTTCTACTCTGATCTTTATTATTTCTTTCATCCTACTAATTTTGGGTTTGGTTTGTCCTTGTTTTTCTAGTTCAGTGAGGTGCATCATTAGGTTGTTTATTTGAAGTCTTTCTACTTTTTTGATTTAGGTGTTTATTGCTATAAATTTACCTCTTAGTACTGCTTTTACTGTATCCCATAAATTTTAGTATGTTGAATTTCCATTTTCATTTGTTGTAAGGAATTTTAAAATTTTCTTCTTAAATTCTTCTTTGACCCATTGGTCATCCAAGAGCATGTTGTTTAATTTCCACGTGTTTGTTTATTTTCTGAGGTTCCTCTTGTTATTGGTTTATATATTTATTCCATTATGGTAGGAAAACCTACTTTATATAAATTCTATTTTTTGAATCTCTTCAGACTTGTTTTGTGGCCTAAGACATGGTCTATTCTGGAGAATGTTTCATGTGCTGATAAAAAGAATGTGTGTTCTGTAGCAGTTGGGTAAAATGTTCTGTCAAGACCAGTTAGGCCTATTAGACCCAGCCTATAGGTTACCTTCTCTCTCTCTTTGTTGATTTTCTGTACATATGATCTGTCCATTACTGACAGTGGGGTGTTAAAGAGCTCTACTATTATCGTTTTGCAGTCTGTCTCTACCTTTTGATCTGTTAATGTTTGCTTTAAATACCTGGGAGCTCTGGGGTTGGGTGCATGGATATTTGTAATTGTTATATCCTCTTACTGAATTGACACTTTTATCATTATATATTGACTTTTTTGGTCTTTTTTCACAGTCTTTGTTTTGCAGTCTATTTTATGTAAGTATAACTCTTTTTTGGCTTCCAGTTGCATAGAATATATTTTTCTACCCCTTCATTTTCAGTCTGTGTGTTCCTTCAGAGGTAAAGTGTGGTACATGTAAGCAGCATATAGGTGGATCTTTAAAAAAAATTTTTTTAATAACTAGTCTCATTTTATTTTATTTTGTTACATTGACAGCCTTAATAGTTAATTCTTTTTTTTACTTCAGAATATTATGGGGGTACAAATGTTTTGGTTACATGGATTGCTTTTGTACTACTTGAGTAAAAGTTAAATGTGTGCTTATCACCCAGAAAGTATTCATTGTACCCAGTAGGTATGATTTCACTCATCCCCTCCTGCCCCTCCCACATGCATGATTTTCATTGAGTTTTATTTCCATGTGTGCACATGAGTGCTGATTGGTCAATTCCATTTAATAGTGAATACATGTGGTGTTTGTTTTTCCATTCTTGCAATACTTCACTTAGGAAAATGGTCTCCAGTTCCATCCAGGTTGTTACAAAAGTTACTAATTCATTTTTTATGGCTGAGTAGTACTCCATGGTGTACATATGCCACGTTTTATTAATCCGTTCATGAATTGATGGGCACTTGGGTTGATTTCACATCTTTGTGATTGTGAATTGTGCTGCAATAAACATTTGACTACAGGTGTCTTTTTGATAAAATGACTTTTTTCCTTTGGGTAAATACTCAGTAGTTGGATTACTGGATCAAATGGTAGGTCTACTTTTAGTTCTTTGAGGAATCTCTATACTATTTTCCATAGAGATTGCACTAGTTTTCAGTCCCACCAACAGTGTATAAGTTTTTCTTTCTCTCCACATCCATGCCAGCATCTACAGTTTTGCAACTTTTGATAAAAGCCATTCCCACTGGGGTTAGATGATATCTCATTGTGGTTTTGATTTGCATTTCCCTGATGATTAGTGATGTTGAGCATTTTTTTTCATATGTTTATTGGCTATTAGTCTATCTTTTTGAAAAGCTTTTGTTCATGTCTTTTGCTCACTTTTTAATAGGGTTGTTTGATTTTTTTCTTGCTGATTTGCTTGAGTCTTTGTAGATTCTGGTTGTTAGCCCTTCATCCGAAGTATACCATGTGAATATTTTCTCCCATTCTGTAGGTCGTCTATTTGCTCTGTTGATTGCTTCTTTGGCTGTGCAGAAGCCTTTTAATTTAATCAAGTCCCATTTATTTATTTTTGTTGTTGCTGTGTTTGCTTTTGGGGTCTTCTTCATAAATTCTTTCCCTAGGCCAATGTCTAGAAGAGTTCTTCCTACACTTTCTTCTAGAATTCTTATGGTTTCATGTATTCAGTTTAAATCTGTTATAAATCTTGAATTAATTTTTGTGAGTGGTGAGAGATATGGATCCTGTTTCAGTCTTATATATGTGGCTATCCAATTTTCCCAGCACAATTTAATGAATAGGGATTCTTTTCCCCAGTGTATATTGCTGTCTACTTTGTCAAAGATCAGTTGGAAATATGTGGATGGTTTTATATCTGGGTTCTCTGTTCTGTTCCATTGGTCTATGTCTCTATTTTTGTGCCAGTACCATGCTGTTTTGGTTACCATAGCCTTGCAATAAAGCTTAAAGTCTAGTAACGTGATGCCTCCAGATTTATTTCTTTTGCTTAGAGTTGCTTTGTCTATTCAGGCTCTTTTCTGGTTCCAAACAAAGCATTGAATTATTTTTTCTAGATCTGCAAAGAATGACATTGGTATTTTGATGGGGATTACATTGAATCTATAAATCACTTTGGGTATTATGGACATTTTAATAATGTTGATTCTACTGATCCATGAGCATGATATGTTTTTCCATTTGTTTACATCATCTGCAATTTCCTTCCTCAGTGATTTGTAGTTCTCTGTGTAGAGATCTTTCACTTCCTTGGTTAAATATATTCCTAGGTATTTTATTTTCTTTGTAGCTATTGTGAAAGGTAATGAGTCTTTGATTTGATTCTCTGCTTGCCTGGTGGTGTGTAGGAATGCTACTGATATGTAAACATTGATTTTGTAGCCTGAGACTTTGCTGAATTAATTTATCTATTCCAGGAATCTCTTGGCAGGATTTTTGTTGTTTTCTAGATATAGGATCATATCGTCAACAAAGAGTGATAGTTTGAACACTTCTTTCCCCATTTGGAAACCCTTAATTTCCTTCTCTTAACTGTTTGCTCTGGCTAGGGCTTCCAGAAGTATGTTTAATAGGAGTGGTGACAGTGGGAATCCTTGTCTTGTTCCTGTTTTGAGTGGGGATGCTTTCAACTTTTCCCCATTCAGTATGATGTTGGCTCTTTTGTCATATATGGCTTTTACAATTTTGAGGTATGTTCCATCTATGCCTATTTTGTTAAGAGTTTTTATCATAAAAGTGTGTTGGATTTGTCCAATGCTTTTTCTTCATCTATTAAAATGATTATAGATCTTTGTTTTTGTTTCTGTTTACATGGTGAATCATGTTTATGGATTTATGTATGTTGAACCATCCTTGCATCCCTGGGATGAAGCCCACTTGGTCATGTTGGATTATTTTTTTGGTGTGCTGCTGAATTTGGTTTGCTAGAATTTTATTGAGGATTTTTGCATCTATATTCGTAAGGAATATTGGTCTATAATTTTCTTTTTTTGCAGTGTTCTTTCCTGGCTTTGGTATCAAGGTGATACTGGCTTTGTGAAATGAGTTAGGGAGGATTCTTTCCTTGTTGATGTTATGAAATAATTTCTGCAGTATGGGTACCAATTCTTTGTAGGTCTGATAAAATTCAGCTGTGAAACCATCTGTTCTAGGACTTTTTTTTGTTGGAATTTTTCTTTATTGTTCCTTCAATTTCATTGCTTGTAATTGGTCTGTTCAGGAGTTCTATTTCTTCCTGATTGTGCCTTGGGAGGTTGTGTGTTTCCAGGAATTTGTCCATTTCCTCAATGTTTTCTAGTTTATGCACATAGAGATATTTGTAGTATTCACAGATTATATTTTGTATTTCTGTGGTATCAGTTGTAATATCTCCTTTTCATTTTCTGGTTGAGCTTATTTTGGGTCTTTCTTTTCTATTTCTGGTTAGTATAGTGTGAAGTCTATCAATTTTATTTATCTTTTCAAATAACCAACTCTTTGTCTCTTTAATCTTCTGTATAGTTTTTTTGTTTTTGATTTCATTTAGTTCTGCTCTGATTTTAATTATTTCTTTTCTTCTGTTGGGTTTTAGATTGGTTTGCTCTTCCTTTTGTAGTTCCTTGAGATGATTCATTAGGTTATTGATTTATGATCTTTCTGTCTTTTTGATGTAGGCATTTAAGGATATGAATTTTCCCCTCAGGACTGCTTTTGCTGAATCCCAAAGATCTTGATAACTTGTGTCCCCTTTGTCATTTATTTCAAGGAATCTTTTGATTTTCACTTTAATTTCCTCTTTTTCCTAATGATCATTCAGCAGCAGGTTGTTTAATTTCCATGACTTTGTGTAGA
Organism: Daubentonia madagascariensis; assembly: GCA_023783475.1. Classification (NCBI taxonomy): domain Eukaryota; kingdom Metazoa; phylum Chordata; class Mammalia; order Primates; family Daubentoniidae; genus Daubentonia; species Daubentonia madagascariensis. The sequence continues at coordinate 46,885,769 of JAKFHU010002080.1, forward strand.
ATTGAGTGTTTCTGTTAGAGTTGATTTCTAATTTTATTCCTCTATGATCTAAGAAGATACATGGTATGATTTCTATTTTTTAAAATTTGTTGAAACATGTTTTGTGTCCTAAGATGTGATCAATCTTAGGAAATGTTCCTTGTGCTGATGAGAAGAATGAGTAGTTTTAGGGTAGAATGATCTGTAAAAGTTTGTTAGGCCCATTTGCTCTAGAGTACTGTTTAAGTGCAATGTTTCTTCATTTATTTTCTGCTTGGAGGATCTGTCCAATTCTGTCAGTAGGGTATTGAAGTCCCCAGCAATTACAATGTTGCTGTTTATCACTTTTTTTTTAGATCTAGTAGGGTTTGCTTTGTGTATGTGGGCACAGATCTGTGTTGGGTGCATAAATATTTAGTATTCTTATGTCTTCTTGATGAATTTCTCCCTTTACCATTATATAATGACCACCTTTGTGTTTATTTACTATATTGTTGATGTGAAGTCTATGTTATCTGATATGAGAATGGTTACAGCTGCTTTGTTTTGATTTCCATTTGCATTGGAATATTTTTTTCTGTCCCTGCACCTTGAGTCTGAATGAGTTCTTGTGGACTAGATGTGTTTCCTATAGACAGCAGATACTTTGCTTGTTTTTATTTTTATCCATTCAGCCAACCTATGTCTCTTGAGTAGGGAATTCAAGCTGTTCACATTTATTGAGAGAATTGATAAGTGGGATGCATTTCTGTTTGTCCTGTTGGGTAGAACCCTATTGCTTTGTTTTACTTCTTGAAACATTAATTTATTTGGGCTCTGAACTTTTTAACTTTTGGGTGATTTTACACTGGTGGGTTTCTGTCGTGCTGACCAATGTATAATGCAGACCTGAGTACTTCCTGCAGGACAGGTCTGGTCTTGACAAATTCTCTCGGTGTTTGCTTGTCTGATAAAGTCTTTTTTTCTCTATATATAAAAAATTTAATTTTGCAAGATACAAAACTCTATGCTGTCCCCTATTCTGTTTAAGAAGACTGAAGATGGGGCCCTAATCCCTTCTGGCTTTTAAGGTCTCAGTGGAGAAATCTGCAGTTAGCCGGATGGGTTTTCCTTTGTAAGTTACCTGATGTTTTCACATCAGGAGTTCCTCCTTCATGTTAACTTCAGCTAGTCTCATGACTATGTGTCATGGTATTGCCTCTTTGCAATGAATCTCCCAGGTGTTTGTTGAGCTTCTTATACCTGGATATCTAAATTTCACTTCCAGTGAAGTTTTCCTCAATTATTCCCTCAAATAGGTTTTCCAACTCTTGTATGTTTTCTTCTTCACCCTTAGGGATGCCTATAATTATGTTTGGCCTCTTTACATAATTCCATATTTCTTGTAGGCTTTGTTCTTTCCTCATAATTCTCTGTTCTTTATCTTTGACTGATTTGTTTGATTCAAAGATGTTGTCTTCAAGCCCTGAGATTCTTTCTTCTGCCTGGTCTAGTCTATTCTTCAGACTTTTCACTGTGTTTTGTATTTCCTTGAATAAAATTTTCATTTCCAGAAGTTCTATTTGATTTTTTAAAAATAATTCAATTTCCTCAGTGAATTTTTCATTCATTTCCTGAATTTTTTTGTGGTTTCTTTGTGTTGGTTTTCCATTTTCTCTTGTATTTTTTTGAGCTTACTTATAATCTCTATTTGGAATTCTTTATCTTTCATTTTAATAATCTGATTTTGGTTGGCTTCCATTGCTAGAGAGCTAGCGTTCCCTTTTGGGGATGATTTCCCTTTTGCTCTGATTCTTCATACTTCTGGAATTCTTTCACTGATTCCTTCTTATCTGGATCAGCTGTTGCTTCTTATTTTTGGATTTTCTTTTGTTTAGTTAGGGGTTTTACCCCTTGCCTCACTCGTATGGGTGTGTTTGTAGCATATGTTGGGTAAGAATCTTTGGCTTTGCTTGTGGATGCTTTGATGGTGATCTAGGTTCTCAAGGTATGCCTTGGTTATAGATATGCTTGGTGTGGTGGTTTTCTCACCTGCTGGTTGTTTGTAGGCTGCAGGAGTGATGAGCTATGTAAGTGCACAGATTCCCTGCCTCTCTTTGATGAGGGAGGATGTAGGTCTTTCAAATCCTTTCTCTTTCCCCAGCCCTATGGTCTTCTTAACAATGTGAGTTGTAATGGCACGCCCATTTTAATCTGTGAAGTAGTAAGTGCTGCTTGTGGGTGAGAATCAACCACACGCTGTATGATTGAGTCAGTAAATGCTGCAGAGGGCATGCAAGTTGACCTCCCTGTCAGTAGGTGGTGTTTGCCATAAGGAATAATCTGCAGTGTTTTTGTGACCTGTGACTGGCTCTAGTCCCTCAGGAAGAGCACTCTGATGCCCCAGGTGGTGGGTGGGGCCCTGAAACTTCAGGTGAGTCCTTATTCTCTGCTACAGCAGAGGCAGTTGGGGGAGTGTGACTGGGTGGAGCTATGTTGAGTGAGCTTGCCCTCGTACTCCACAAAATCTGGCAAGGTACCTGTTTCAGCAGGTTTGAAGGTCTGTTCCCAGCTTTTGGGCAATCAGGGAGGGGATGAACTGGCCCCACCCAACCAGCAAGTCTGCTTGTGGAGACAGGGCCATCTGACATTCACAGTCTGGAAGTCTGGAGCTGGCCTCACTTCTCTCCACCTTCCCTTGCTCCATGGATTCCCCTGATGTCTGCCAGCAGGCAGGAGCTCAAACCAGCTGAGCTCCTCCATGACTGTGATGTGGACTGGGAGGTTGTCTGCCCAGCATTCTGGCTTGAGCTGAGAGCGCAGCCCTCCTATGGGGGAAGGGGTGCCCTATGAGCATGCTGCAGCTAGGACCCACACTGCACTATCCCCTCTGATCTTCCCATGCAGGCTCCCTCACCTCTGGAGACTAATTCACAAATCTCCCCTCCTTGCCCCTGAGCAATGCGATCAAGACTGGGGAGTATGGAATCTGGCTTGTGGGCCCTTCCCTGGGTCCCTGAAGATAAATCCCTGACCATGCCAGGGAGAATTGTGCTGGTCCCAAATTGCCCACAGGGTGCCTAAGCAGGTTTGATGTCCCTCTACCTTGGGGCATTCCCCGCTCTGATGGAGTTGCCAGGCAAGCAGTACCAGGGAGGGCTGGCAGGCAGGGAGTTCATAGTTTGAGCACCCCTCAGTCCATGGAAGAACCCCAAGAGGGAAGGTCTGAGACAAATTTTCTGTGGAAGCCTTGGTGTGATGGCTCAATTGTCTCTCTCGGCAGCTGTGGGTAGGGGAGGGGAAGGGGAGAAAAATAGTCTGAATGGAGCAAAGCTAGCACTATGGTTGTGTCCATCCCTCACTCCAGGAGGCTGTCCACCCACAATGCCCAGGTGCTGGAGTCATGTAGCTCACCCAGGACTCCTGTGGCTCCTGCAGTCTGGGCCAGAGTTGGGAAATATCTGTGTGGGAGCAAGCAAGATGAAACCTGAGGAGTTGAAACCCCCTGGCTAGGACAAAAGTGTACAGTGGGTAGAGAAGCAATATGGCACCTGCTGTCCCAGCTCAGATCTGTGCAGATGGGATGCACCCCAAGGGGGGCTGGCAGCCTGGTGCCCTGTCCAGAAGAAGCTCCCAGCTCACTGGCAGCAGCAGCCTCTGGGCTTGTGTGGGCAGAAAGTCTCTCCAGCAGCTCAGGAACCAGCCAACTGTCAGAGATGTGAGGGAGTGAGAAATAAAGAGCTCCACCTACCCTTCTTACTAGACTCCAAACCTCTCTCGGGTTGATCTCTGCTGATACCTTGCTCCTTCCTGTTCTCTGCAACTTCTTCCCATGGAGTCTCCTTAAGGTTCTGGCACCCTTCCCTCAGATCCACATCCGATCTCTGTTTGCCTTTTGTTCATGTTTCATTTTTCCTCTTTCATCTAAAACTTCTCCTTCTCACTGAGACACTCTGGCTGCTGTTGTCTCTGATCTGCCATCTTGCTCCTTTTCTCTAGTTGGCTCTTGTTTCTTCATCCATTCAGCTACTCTGTACCTTTTAGTTGCAGAATTGGGAGCATATATTTTCAGTTTTATTATTTATAACTAAGACTTACTACTGCCATTTTGTTGCTTATTTTCTGCTTATTTTACAACTCCTTTTACTTTTCTTCTTTTCTTCCAGTCTTCTTTTGTGGTTAAGTGATTATCTTTGTTAGTATGTTTTAATTTGTTGCTTTTTATTTTTATTTTAACTCCATTCCCCCCACATTTTCACTTTTAGTTGTTTCAATTTACACATTTTTGTATTACCTATCTCTTAACAAGTTCCTGTAGTTATGATTGTTTTTGATAAATTTGTCTTTTGGGCTTCATACTAGAATTATTTTTGGATTGCATACCACAAACATAGTAATAGAATATTTTGTCCATGTACTTAATTTTACCAGTGGGTTTTATACATTGAAAAGTTTTCTTTTGCACATTAGTTTTTTTTTTTCTTTCAGATTAAAGAACTCCCTTTAGGATTTCTTGCAATATAGGTCTGGTGGTGATAAATTCTCTCAGCTTTTGTTTTTCTGGAAAAGACTTTATCTCTGTTCATATTTGAGTGATAATTTTGCTGGATTCAGTATTCTTAGATGGCAGTTCTTATCTTTGATCACCTTGAAAATGTCATTTCACTCCTTCCTGGCCTGTATGATTTCCATCGAGAAGTCTATTGCCAGACAAATCAAAGCTATTTTATGTGTTATTTGTTTCTTTCTCTTGCTAACTTTAGGATTCTTTCTTTGTCCTTGACCTGTGAGGGTTTGATTATTGTATGGTTTGGGGAAGTTTTATTTTGGTTGACTCTATTTGGTGTCTAAGAGCTTCCTATCCCTGGATATTTATATCTTTCCCAAGTTTTGGAAATTTTTCTATTATTATTTCTTTAACTAAGCTTTCTACCCCTTGCTTTTGCCCAGCTCCCTCTTGAACATCAATAATTGTTTGATTTGGTCTTTTGAGGTAATTTCCTATAACTTGTAGGTGGCTTTTGTTCCTTTTTATTCTTTTTTCTTTCTTCTCCTTTGACCATGTGTTTTCAAATAGCTAGTCTTCAAGCTCACTGATTATTTCCTCTGCTTGGTTAATTTTGCTGTTGAGAGCCTCTAAGTAGTTCTTCAGTTCAGCAAATCTATTTCTCAGTTCCAAAATTTCTGTTTTTTTAAGTTATTTAAATTTCTGTGTTAAATTTTTCTGATAAATTTCTGAATTGTTTTTCTGTGTTTTCTTTGAGATCACTGAGTTTCCTTAAAACTACTATTTTGAATTCTTGGTCCGAGAACTTACAAATCACCATCTTATTAGGGTCAGTCACTGAGTCACTGGATTTTTACTTTGTCCTTTTGGGGAGGTCATTAATCCCTGTTGCTGTTGTTTCTTATGGGTATATATTTATGTCTTTGCATTGAAGTATTAGCTATTTATTCCAGTTCTCTCTATCTGGCTTATTTCAGTTTTTATTGAATATATTTACTTAGTGAATCTTTTTGGCTCTAGGTGGTACCTTAAGCCTAGAGTCGTCTCAGCTCTAGTAAATGTAGGAGTGCTACCTTTCCTGAATGGGGGAGGTCCCAAAGGGATTATTCTGGCAGTATAGGAAGGCTGTCTAGGGGTTCATATCCAGGAAACTTGCAGAACATACCTCCTACCATATGGTGTTGCTGAACAGTCACTCTGATTTGGCATCACCTTCAGCTGAGTTACAGAGCAGACTTTCCAAGACTGGGGATAGTAGTCCTTCCTCCCCTCTTTGTCTCTGCCCTTCCTCAGGGATATATCTCCCTTCAGGCAGTCATGATGCTTCCTGTGGGTTAAGGCAAGGACAGGTCTCCTGCCAGGAAACCCAAGAAGGTAGGGAACCTGGTTGACATCTCAATTTCACATTTTCCAGTGTTGAAACAGTGAGTTGGGGGGAGATTTTCCTCATGCTTTGTTCTGGGCAGAATGGGGAAAGGGCATCATGGATGTGGAAGTCTGACTCTCCTACTGTCTGCTCAGAATTTTTCCACTTCCTTGTGGCCCCAGGAATTGTCTCATCCTCACACTTGGGCTCTGGGTTGTATTTGGTAAAAATCTCAGTGCTGTATATTTGTTTTTGGTTTTATGTAGGGAGGGGTAAAGCCAGCTTGCCTCCACACTGCCATTTTGAAACCAGAAGTCCCCTAGGAATAAATTTAGCCAAGGAAGTGAAAGATCTCTACAATAAAAACTACAAAACACTGATGAAAGAAATTGAAGAGGTCACAAAAAAATGGAGAAATTCCATGCTCATGGATTGGAATAATTAATATTATTAAAAAGACCATACTACGCAAAGCAATCTCTATACTCAATTCATATCATATCAAAATACCAATGACATTCTTCACAAAAATAGAAAAAAAATTCTAAAATTTGTATGGAATGACAAAAGACCCTGAATAGTCAAAGCAATACTGAACAAAAAGAACAAATCCAGAGACATTACCCTACCTGACTTCAAAATATCTACAAAGCTATAGAAACCAAAACAGCATGGTTTTGGTATATAAATAGACACATAGACCAGTGCAACAGAACATGGTACCCAGAAATAAATTCACATATTTACAGCAAACTGATTTTTCAACAAAGGCACTAAAGAAGAAAGGACAACCACTTCAATAAATGCAGAAGAACAAAACTAGATTCCTGTCTCTCACCATATACAAAAATCTACACAACATGGATGAAGTTCTTAAATGTAAGACCTGAATGTGTAAAATTACTAGAAGAAAATATAGAAAAAACACTTCTGTATGTTATTCCATGCAACAATTTTATGAGTAATACTTCAAAAGCACAGGCAACAAAATAAAAAATAGACAAATGGGACTATAACAAATTTAAAAACTTCTGCATAGCAAACACAATCAAAAGTATGAAGAGACAACATATAGAATGGGGGAAAATATTTGCAAACTATTCATCTGAGAGGGGACTAATATCCGTAATATACAAAACACTCAAACAACTGAACAGCAATAAATAAATAAATAAATAAATCGTCTGATTTAAAAATGAGCAAAGTATCTGAATAGACATTTCTCAAAAGAAGACATACAAATGGCCAAGTAATATACCAAAAACTGCTCATCACTAATCATCAGGAAATGCAAATCAAAATTACAATGAGATATCATCTCACCCCAGTTAGAGCGGCTATTATCAAAGAGACAAAAGATAACAAATGCTGACTAGGATGTGGAGAAAAGGGAACTCATACATTGTTGGTGGGAATGTAAATTAGTACAGCCATTATGGAAAACAATGTGGAGGTCCCTCAAAAAACTAAAAATAAAACTATCATATGATCTAGCAATCCCACTATTGGGTATTTATTTAAAAGAAAGAAAATCAGTATATCAAAGAGGTATCTGCACCCCATGTTTATTGCAACAGTATTCACAATAGCCAAAATATGGACTCAACCTAAGTGTATATCAATAAAAGAGTGGATAAAGAAATGGTGCATGCATACACAATGGAATACTATTTGGCCGCAAAACAGAATGAAATCTTGTCATTTATAGCAACATAGATGAGCCTGTAGGACATTATGTTAAGTAAAATAAGCCAGGCACAGAAAGATAAATACCACATGTTCTCACTCATATGCTAAAACTAAATAAATTGATCTCATAGAAGTAGACAGTAGAATAGTGGTTACTAGAGACTGGGAAGGGTAGCGGGGAGGAGGGAATAAGGAAAGGTTGGTTAATGGATACAAAGTTACAGCTATATAGGAGGAATAAGTTCTAGCATTCTATAGCACTGTAGGGTGATGATAGTTAACAATACTTTATTGTGTGTGTTCAAATAGCTAGAAGAAAGGCTCTTGAATGTTTTCAATACAAAGAAATGATAAATTTTTGAGGTGATGTATATGCTAGTTATCCTAATTTGATCATTACACATTGTATTCATACATCAAAATATCACTCTGTATCCTATAAATATGTACAATTATTATATGTCAACTAAAAAGAAAAGATGGTTAAAATGGAAAATTTTGACATATATATTTTACCACAATTTAAAAAATTAATGTAATATACCAAAACCATCAAATGGTACACTTTAAATGGGTTAATTTTATGGTATGTGAAATATATCTTAATAAATCTATTTTTAAAAATAAATAAAATCAAGGGGATAATCTTTGAGTCATCCCCTGTCACCATTTCATAACCTTAGGTAGATACCAATTTCTGTGAGTTCTTTATTTGTGTTGGCCTCTTACTGTAATTGTTTTCTTTTTTACTACTCTGATCCATGGCTTTACCACCTCAGGGTTAGAGTTTTATGGAGTACAACCAATCAAGTTTTTGTGATTCACCCTGCTAAACCATTGCCAGACTAACCTTCTGTCAACTCTGCCAAGATCTAAGATCCTATCCTCTGGTCATTTGCAATTTAAATGTGGACAAGGGACAGTAAGAATGAGAATTATGATGCTGAAGAGATGGGGAACTCCTCTTCGAGATTACTTCCCCTCCTCCCACTGGAGACTTGAGAAAACATCAGGCAGCTTATGATTTTCACTTCAGTCAGGAATATTCTATATTGATGAATTCTAATTTCAAGGACATCCTTGTTTAGTTTCTAGGCCTGGGTTTCATACTGGAGAAAAGCTAGTCATTAGCTTTTAGTTTCATACTGGAGAAAAGCATCATTAACTGCTGAATCTTGTTGAAGTACTTAGTGCTGAAACCAGTCCTGCTTCCCTGTTTGCCCAAAATGTTGAGCTGCCTGACTTCGGCTTCATCCTTTTCTATTGCCATCATCTTTATATAACTGATGACCCTTTCTCATCTGCCACCTGAGGTCTCCTTAGCACTGTCCTACCAGGACTCACACCAACTTGGGTTTTAACAACCAACAAGATTCTAAGCTAGCTGGATTTTGATCTTTCTTAATCTAGTGGCACTGTCGTGACTTCTCCCTTATTGCAGGGACTTTTGAGTCAGCTGTGTTCATCTATCCTACGCAGTCAAACTCTTTGAATCTATTGGATCTTTGTTCAAGAAAAACAATTATATGTAATGGTTTCTAGCATCAAGAGCCATACCTTTACAATTTTCTACATTTAGTTTTCACTTCTTTCACATTTATTTTCCACCACTTCCTCCACTACACTTATTCCAATTTCTTTGTTTTTAGTAATTCCACCCACATTATAAGCCTGTGTTCTTCCCTTTACACATATCCAGGTACTATTTACAAATTGTCCTGCTCTACCATGTAGTCCATCCCATTGACTCACTATTTACCTTGAGTTTTCCTTTCTGTTTCTATAGCATTTCCTTGTCCCACATATTTTATCCCTCAATTATATTAATTAGCAGCTATAATATATGTTTGTTTCCCATTTGTCTTTGTTCCTTAAACAGATCATAAACTCTAGAAAGAAAGGAATTTTTAAAACAAAATTCATACTTTCGCATACACCCACTATATCAAACCGTAGTTCAGTGTAAAGCAAACTAAATAAATATTTGATAGTTCTGAAGGTTAAGAGATGTATTTAATTGGTGTGGTAACCTAATGCACAGTAAAAATGTACATATTTAATGATACAAGAATAATTTTGTATCCCTTAGGTTATAGGCACTGTGTTAAATGTTGGGGATATAGTCTTGACCTTTGAGGGGTTTATAGTGTACTTGAAGAAGACTGAGAAAAGGCCTTTTATGACTTATAAAATTTGCCAATCTCTGTATCCTGTTTGGATACATAATTATGACAAATATAGTGGTTGTATGGAACCTACATAATTCTAATACTAATACTAATAAGAATTCTAATAAAACCTAGGTATTACCTTAAAATTTGTCTGCCACAATATTGTATGGAAAAATGGTAACCCTGCTTATTCTCAAACAATAAAACAAGGATATGGTTTTTTTTTTGTGGTTGAAAGTATGGTTGTGATTTATACTTTCGAGTTAGGTGGCCGTGGTCAGAAGAGTCCAAGTCTTGGTTCTGCCACTTACTATATGATCTTAAGAAATTTACTTAACTCTCTTGAAGCCTCAGTTTTCTCTAATTTATCTAATAAATTATAATAAAATGATATCTACCTATTAAGGCAGTTGGAGAATTAAATCAAATAGTGAATCAAGATATTTAGCACACTGCCAGAAATAAAATAAACACTTTGGCTCTAATGACTCTCCAGCCTCTGCAACTAAGCTAGATCTCCCAGTATATTGTTATGATGATGTGGTGGTGATGATGATGAAGATGATGAACAGATAATATTTATTAATTTGGTTTCCATCTGCCTGTTTTTTGTTAATATTTTATAATATGAAGTTCTAGTTTACATTTTAATTCAAACATTATATCTCTGAGATCCTTTTGGATTTCAGAGACCTAAGGCTATACATATGGTAATATTAATAGTAGGTGTTGAAATTTAGGGGAACAAGAACAGGACGTTAATTTGATTCTCTCAACAACTTGCTGGAAGCTTTGGGTAGGTCAATCTCCAGACCACAATTCCTTCAGGTATAGAATGAATAACTTGGGTTAGACAATTTTTGAGGTGCCTTCTGCCTTTACCATTCTATGATTTTGATCCACTGTACATGTTTAGGATAGGAGAAATGTGGCTTAATAACAGCCCATTTAGAAAAGTGTCATGACTTCCATAAATGCTAACGTAAAGTTAGATTGGTTAATAAAAGCATAGCCCATTGACAAATGGAGATCTGTTCAGAAGAGAGGCTTCAGAGAGTAGGAGGGCTTCGGATGTCATATGGGATGTAGAAGAATTGAAGTAAAAAGGTGGAACTGTTTAGCTTAGATGAGAGAAGACTAAAATGGGAAGGTATGACAGCTTTTATTAAGTATTTTAAATGTTATCATATGGAGAAAGGACAAGTTATAATCTGTGAGAATAAGAGGGCAGAACTAAGAGCGAGAGATTAATTTCCAGAGAGGCAGGTACTAGGAAGTACTGACTTAAAAAAGGCAATAGCTGGATGATATGCATGGTAAGGTTCCACATGCAGATTCTATGACTTTATGATTATATTTGTCTGGAGAGTGTCCCTGTGATAGGGTCCCTACTTGCCTTCTTTTAAAGCTTTCCCTCTAGTTTCACTAGGCCCTTTCATCTTCCTTACTGTTTCTCTTGTGTCAGAGGTAAACTTGATATCTATCCTTACATTTTTTAAAATTTTAAGTTGGGGTATAATTTATGCCCAGTGAAATGAACAGATCTCAAATCTACAGTTTGATGAATTTTAAAAAACATATGCATCCACTTAACCTCCACCCTACTCAAGATATAAAACATTTCCAACACCCCAGAAAGTTTCCTGTAGATCTTTTCATTCAATCCCTTCCCTCAGAGATAACTGCTGTTATGATTTCTATCTATGGATTATTCTGTTCTTCATATAAATGGAATTACATGGTATGCACACTTGTATCTGGCTTCTTTCATTCAATGTATTTTTTTGAGATTCATGTTGTGTTAATAGTTTATCCTTTTTATTGTTGAGTACTGTTCCATTTTATGACTATACCATGCTTAGTTTATTCATTTTCCTGATGATGAATATTTAGGTTGTTTCTCACTTTTTGACTATTGTAAAGAAAGCTGTTATGAACATCTTTTAATAAGCCTTTGGACATATATTTTCATTTCTCTTGAGTAAATATGAAGACATAGGATTACTGGGTCATAGTATAGGTCCATGTTCAACTTTATAAGAAACTGCTTAAGAGTTTCCCAAAGTTGTTGCAGCATTATACAATCCTACCAGCAATGTAGGAAAGCTTCAGTTGCTCCATATCCTTACCAACATTTCATATTGTTATGAATTGTCTTTTCAATTTTTTCTGTTCTAGTAGGTGTGAAGTGATGTCTTATTGTGGGATAACATTAGTTTTGATTGACCTCAAATTTTTTTTATGTATTTTAAAAATTTTTAGTCAGAATTTTGACCTCTGAAAACTAATAATTGCATTATTTTGTAAACCCTGGATGGGCTGCCATTAACTCACTTGGGTGACACAAAACGTAAAGTTACATCTCTATAATACAATGATTTGAGGTGAATTACTACTCAAAGAGAAAAAAATAAGCTAAGGCATCTGCATTGTTATAAGCAGAGTTTTTCTTGTAGAAGAAAAATAAATCAACTTTATACCTGAAACAACATATTAAACAATTGATATTAATAATTTAGCAATGAAAACTGGTAAGTTTGACACATAGAGTGGGGAATGAAATAGTATCATGGGACAAGTTTTGGAGAGAGTCAGGACAGACACAGTGATTCCTGCTTCAGAGGATCTTAAAGTCTGTGAAATTCCTTGCAGTATTGTGAGGTCAGTTTGTGTGTGTGTGTCTGTATGTGTGTATTTGGGGGTGTGTGTGATTTTTTTGGAGAGGTAATCTAAAAGTGATCCATGATCTATAGAAAGGAATAGTTAGGCAAATAAATCATACTTTGAAATATTGTTTCCAACTTTCCCTACATATATTTTTAACATTGAATGTGCAATTTGTTGATTAATATTTGTAAGAATTTAAATAAATACAATTTATCTTTGTTATGTATTTCATTCTCTTGCATTCTCACCACTCCAACTCCCTGCAGAAATAAATAAAAACACTGACCCTGCTCAACATCAAGTATTTTACTCCAAAGCACGAGCTCTGCTTGGCTGCTGTAATGTGTTAGAACATACAGCTTTGCTTTAAGGGGGGTTTCATCAACTTTCAGAAAGTTCACTGTTCATGTTTGGCTAATCCCATAGGAGTTGGAAGGTCTTAGAATTTTACTCTCCATGCAGAAATAAAAGATGGAAAAGGTCTATTTGGTTGCCTGGTTCTGTGCCAATGAAGGATTGCCTTTTCAATAGCTTTGTGTGTAATTTTCAGTTTGACTTTAGAAATTTTAAATTACTGAACTTGAACCACTTGCTTTAGGAGACTATTTCAGAGAGCAAATTACTGCTTAGGTTTATCCCAGTTCTGTATTTAAATTATAATATAAAGTGTTCTAAGTACTAAAGATTAGATAAATCCTGATAAATGGCAGTGGTTTAGATTATCTTTGCCAAGTATGTATTACTGATCCTCTTAATGTTCAAATTTCCATTTCAAAAATAGTGAACATTTTCTCTCTATGTGAAAGGAATCCACATGTATTTACTATAAAATAAAAACTTCTTAACGTTATAAAATTGGGCTTGAGAGACTCCCTTCATCTGCCCATAATTGGTGGCAAAATCTGTACTTGAGCACAAAGCAGACCATGATATTCTTGATTTTGTTGTAGTAGAGAAAGCATAAAGAGCCTAATCTTGGTATCTACAATGGATGCAACATCCCCTGTATTGACGGCTAAACTTTGATCTTTTCCTCTTGGGGTTGGTTGGTATGGGAAGCAAGGATTGCATAGCTATTTTAGTTCTAATTTTATATAGCTGCTCTAGATCATTATCTTCTTTGTTTGGCTACTGCTATTTTGAAATCCCCTGCTTATAGTCACTCCTGTAGTCACATGACAAGACCGGTTTGCTGCAGGTCGGAGAGCAAAACCTGAAAGCTCTTATGTTTCTGTAGGTGTGAATCTCACTGTGTCATCTTTCCTTGTGCGTTATAAGCTTATATTATTGCCTTTAGTCTTTCTCTTGCTTTCTCCTTGACTCTCAGCAGTCTAGTTTCTAGTCCATTAAAGTCATGTCTTTACTACCAATGCTATGTGCATAATCTCATTGCTTGCCCTTGTGGGAGTTCATCATTGTCTTTGCTTCTTTTCCCTCCTTGTAATCATACTTCAGGATCCAGAGGCATATCCTGCCCCCCAACACACACACATTCTTGTTCTTTATTTTTGATGGATCTTTTGACCTTCGCCTAAAGTTTTTTTCTTTTATGAATCTCAACTACCATGATTTTTTAGGAGATTGTTTTCTAAGACTGGTACCAATTGCTCTATATGTCCCTCTTTTTATTGGAGAAATTGTATTGGGAGAAAGCATGTAATTTTAAAGGGTATGTCTTAGAGATAAATAGTGTACCTCGCACTCAATCTTGTAAAGTTAGAAACTCAATTTCATATGTACTCCAAAGTAACAAGATGTTGGCATGCTGAATCATGCAAACAGACCTCACAAAAGACCACAATATAAAACAAGAATGCAGTTTATTAATTTGAAATGAGAAATGTAACTATTAGAAAGACCAGGTATTTTTCTTGGCCTGACCTACCCATATGTTTATATAGACAAACTACTTTGGAATTGTAACAATGTAATTGAAACAAGAAATATTAGTTAAATGAGCTCAATATTTATAATAGCGTCCATCTTTGATAGCTTAGTGTGTCTCACTCCATAACAGAAATATTCCAGCCAGATCAGCTCTATGTCTTTGCCTGGCTGAAAAAGTATCTTTTTTACTTGTTAGTGTTTGTATTGCCATTGTGGATGTTTGTCCCTGTGACAATCATTTTTTTGTGCTCTTATAGCTGAACAATCTTGCTTTTGAATGACATGTTCTTTGTTCAATTACATCAGCACTGTTGATTAGGTTATGATCAATTTTTGCTGGCCAGAGAATATGTATTTATATCTACTGTGTTTGCTTTTGCAGTTTAATTATTAGAAGAAAATCTTAACTATCTTTATTTTCCCCATTTGCTTCTAAGATTTTGGTAATCATTCATTTGATTACATGTAGATTTGAACTTTTAAATTCATGTCATGCTATATCCAGACTGAAAATAATATGGCAAAACAATATATTTCCTTGCAGTTTTTCTCCTAGCTACTTTTAAGCACCTGAAAAAATATCCTTTCCTATTCCATTTTGACATTATTTTTCCAGCTGCAAAGGTACGTTCTGTATGTTGGAGAAACCAGTCAGTGTGCTTTAGAAAACTATAGGTTGAAACAGACGTCTAAAATTACAAAATTTGTAGTATATTATGAAATATAGTTTTAAAAACAAGATCAAGCAGACACTGTATTAGATGATCATGTCATCATATTTGTCTCTAGTCACTCAAAGTATGATGGGAGTGGCAGATATTAATATATAAATGGGTTATTTTAATACAGAGGAATGTATTAGAAGTGGACAGATGGAGTTCATAGCTATGTCTAGGTAGGCAGAGGCTTCCAAGAAATAATATTTGAGGTTTGTAAAGAGCCAATAGGATTTTCCCGGTCAGGCTGGAGAAGCACGCTGTTCATTGTATTTGAGGAAGTTGAGTTTGGCTGTGGAATGCAAAGCAAGAGGTGAGCAAAGTGAGGCTGGAAATATCAGTTACAGGTGACTCTAAAGGATCTTCCTTACCCTAGTTGAGACTCTTGTCTTCTTGTAGGCAAGTCGAAGCCATGAAGTCTTTTAAGCAAAAGAGCACTATAACTTATTTTGTTGTATGTCTTTGGCCTTGGGAACAGATATTGGAACACTGAAAAGGGTGGCTTGCAGGAGAGTTGACCTGGTAGCAAAGAGGCCAGATATAGGTTATTGGATTGGTCAGTGATGAGTGTTTAAACTAAGCTACAATGGTGGTAAGAAAAGGCAATATATTTAAAATATGTAAAAATTTATGAGACTCAATGACCAATTTCATATTTAAAAAAGGAGAAAAAAAGAGGGAACAATTATAAATTTTGTAGCTTTGAAACCTAGTAAGTAGATATGTCTTTAACAAGATAGAAGGAGCCTATCAGGTGGGTACAGTGAGAGGTTATCTGTTCCTTTCACCAACAATAAAACAGTGAACAAGTTACGCTTGATTTTTTTTTTCAGTATATCCACATTGTACCATTCAGGAGGCAATTGCAAATATAGGGCTAGAAATTAAGAGAAAGACAAAAGCTGGAGACACAGATTTGAGAGAGATCATAGACCATTGAAGCTGACTATGACCAGAAACAGCCTGTAGACTGAGAAGAGAGGTTAAGAGGTTTAGGGACAATGGGGATGCTTCCCTTGGTGTAATACAAAGATTTTTGTTTGGGAATGAATTGAGAGACCTAATGATATCCCATGGATATTAGGGAACACTTATGAAAGCAGATATTCTGGAAATCCCTAGACATGTCCTGCTGTATGGTTGAGAGCAATCAGTAAAGGGCTCTCCACCTGCCATCCCCTGGTCACGTCTGTACCTCAGTCTTGCCAGTCAAGTAGTATAATTACTTTATTTGTGAAAATTGTCATGATAGTCATTAATCTATCATATCCTCAAACCTCTGACACTCATTTATTTTTACTATTTCTCAGTTTTGTCATTTTTTTTAACTTCATGCCTTGTGTTTCTTAATTTCTTCGGCCAAATGGTAAACTTTCTTTTCCATCAACTTCATTTCTTCTAACTCCTTTGCTTCTTTTTTCTTTTGATACCATTTTGAAAATGGCCCTCACTGTTTATAGTTTTCACATGTCCATCTGTTGCCCTTTGCAACAGAATCCTTTCCTGGCTTTGGAGAGCGCTTTCAATGTCCTTCTGTATATCTTTATATATCCTTTGTCCTTTCATTTGACTCCATCAAAACAACCATCCTCTATTTGCTTGCTTCTTTTATTAAAGACTCGTCTAACCCTTTTCCCACTATCGCCTTTTCTTAGAATAATTTACGGGTCTTTGTCAACCAATTTTTAATTTAAAATCTTCTTTAAAAGAAGTCCTTCCTTAATTTATCTCATAGCACACCTTCACCAACCCAAGATACCACTTCTGAGAAAGGGACTGTCACTTTTGAACATTTGACCAGCTTGGGGTGTGTATTTCTTGAAGGAAAGGATTGTTCTTTAATATTTATATATCTTTCTTATGTTTTGAATTTTTAAAGTCTTTTAATCTATAATGAATATAATTCTAATTGAGAAAGATTTAAAACCATTTCTACAATTATATAAGTTCTAGTACTCCTCCATGAATGTGTACATATGCATTTTTCTTGTGGAAAGAATTCATAATTTTAGCTAATTCTTAAAGGTCTCCAGATGAAAATAAGCATGTCTACTTAGAGGTTTAAGAATCAAGATCTTACCCTCAACTTATACAAAGAATAAATATGATTAGGTTTTCACATGAACTTGAAATAATCCATATGTAATTGATATTACTACTTTTCCTCCTTAACCTGTCTGATTGGTATTAATATTACATTTTATTAACTTACTGGTCATACTCAACAATATCCAGTAGTTTTAGACTGTCTTCTTATATTATTAGCTGTTTATAAAGATTTTAAATTTAGCTCTACTTAAATTTGTTCTTTGGAAAAACTTTTTTCAAAGAACAAAATCTGAAACAGGAAAACAGGAGCTTCTGGCAGCGTAGAAGTAAAGTGTGTAATTTTCTAGCCATTCAGCTGCCACCTGCCTTGCCACCAGAGATTCAGCCTAATTATACTCGCTGATCTGAGCCAGCCACAGAAAGGAACATGATGTATGGGAAAGGGGAGGTCCTTTGAAGAGTTAAGCAATCTTTCTTTAAAAGCTGGGTCTGTTTTTGCCTTGATGCATGCTTAACTGCTCCTTTCTGCCCAAGATGCAAACCCAGATTCCACAGAAGTAGGTGACAGAGTGGGAGCTAAAGGTACTAACATTAATCATGAAGAAATCTAATTTTTCTATCCTTCAGTTCCACCAAATGAAAGGGTGATTTTTACTTTTCTCTTCCAGAATTTAAATGTGCTGGATGATATTTAGGCTTCACACTTTCCTCAAAGTATCCCCGTGTCATACTGACAAATGACCATGTCAACTACAAGATGCCAGGTTTGGATCATGGGCACATCTGGTTTATTTTATTTTTTCCAGTGTAGGGGAAGGCTGACCCAGGGGTTATGGGGTTAGTGGTTTTTTTGTTGCTGCTGTTGTGATTCTCCATTTCTGAATAAGTGTCAAAGGTTATCATGGTGATCAAGTTATCTGAAATTGACATATATACTACATGTTTATCTTTGTGACTAACAACTGTTTGTTC
Organism: Daubentonia madagascariensis; assembly: GCA_023783475.1. Lineage (NCBI taxonomy): Eukaryota > Metazoa > Chordata > Mammalia > Primates > Daubentoniidae > Daubentonia > Daubentonia madagascariensis. Next base: position 46,903,751 of record JAKFHU010002080.1, read on the forward strand.
ATTCATTATTTTAGTTTGTATAAACATAATATTGGAAAGGCGATGTTTATGTGTATTTAGACAAAATAAATACTTGTCATGTAATCAGTTGTGACTTTGGTCAGTTATTATAGCTTAATTGAAGCTCTTTTTTTATTCAGAATCTCAGCAAGTTTAATTTATAAAAATGTCTCTTGAGATGAAGAGCTAGAGTAAGTAAGCCCTTTTGCAGTAAAGCCATAACAAAGCCAAGTTCATATCTTAATTTTATGTACAAGTTTTCCTTGGGACAAATGATGGTGTGATTGCTTTACAAAACAATGCTAATTTTATCATCCTTTGAATTAATTTTGAAAACATCCTTATTATTAGAAAATATTTTATTTACTTGTTGTGTGCAAATAATATTCCTATAACTTTCAAGTTTAAGGCCCAAATTGTTCAAGTCTAAAGACTTGGGTCAAAACTTAACACTACTCCTTGCTTCTGCCTCTTTTCATTATACCAACTTTAATAAATCATCTCTTTTTAAAAAAGTATTTTTCATCTCCCCACCACACATTATTTTCCTAAATTACTTTTATTATATAAATAAGACTTTTTATACTTTTCCTAAAAATATTTTAATAGTAAAATCAGGAAATATGGTTGGCAATGTTGATGCTGTATTAGTTTTACAACACTGTGTACAAATTGCCAAAAACTTAGTGGTTTTGGAACAACACACATTTATTAGCTCACAGTTTTGTTGGTCAGAAGTCCAGCACAGCATGGAAACCTCTTCTGAGCTCATGCTTGTTTGCAGAATCCAGTTCCTTGAGGCTGTAGGCCAGAGGTCCCTGTTTCCTTGCTTGCTGTCAGCTGGCAACTATCTCCAGATTTAGTAACATTTAGATATGTTTTGTGGCTCAGAAGTTGTAAAGACAGGAAAAAATGGGGAGTTATTATTAAAACTATATGAAGGAACTAGAACCATATACGTTCGGTATGCAACAAATTATTAAACATAATAAAGTTCTTAAAACACTTCCAGTTCACCTTTAAAAGTTACTAGTAAAACTCCTCCGTGTGTGCTGAGGAGGACAGTCACTGTCATAATCCAAACTGGGTTTCCTGTATGTTGTACAAGCTCAGCTTCCCATGTGTGGTTTGTGATACCACCATTGTACCAAAATCATTAGCCCTAGGATGGTCACTTTTTTTGTTTTAAACCCTGTTTTGTTTCTCCACTAAAAAAATTTGTTAAATTTCATTTTAATTTTTTTCAATTTTTTCCTAATTTTAAAGGAAAGTTTGTTAATTATTTTCTTCTTCCACATGCTCTTCAAAATGCTAGTTGCCTATTTTATTTGTTATCCCAGAAATGTCTGCTCACTTTGTTTATTTAATGATTCAGCTTTTGTCACTAACCTTAATGTTTACTGCATCTATTTCTTCTAGATCCTCAATATTCTCTATAGCATGAAAGTGAAGCTAGGAATGCCTCAAACTGCTTCTAGTGGGACAAATAAAATCCTGATTGGGATTTGAGCTGAAGACAACTTTTTCCTTATGGTGATCTTTGGTTTCTTCCCTCCCTGTAACTTTTAAGTATGTTGGTCTTCTGTTTTGAATGTTCTCCCCCCACCACCCCATTACATGACTACTGACTTTCAATCATTCAGGATTAGCTTAAATATCTTTTCCTCAAGAGGATACAACTGAGAAACCTGTCTAAAGTAGGTCACTATAGTATTCTACCCTACAACCCATTACTATTATTTTTCATAGATTAGTCACCCTTTATAATAACAGATTTATTTATTGCCTACTAGACTTATAAGCTCCACAATATCAGGGACATTTTCTATATACCTATCACTTAGTACACAATGCCTCTATAGTACTCAGTAGAAAATAAATGCACAGAGAGGTAGACTTGATTTTCCCTCCTATGCTATGACTTAGATGTACTAGTCTATAGAGATCTTAAAATGTTCTAATCTTTTCATACCTAATATTGATTGGCTATATATAGGATTTGACAATAAAGTTATTCTTTCCACTCACAGAAATCTGGCATTCTTTCTTAGAGTGAAAGTTTTGATATAGATACAAATAAACGTTTATAAAAAAAGCAATCAATATAAGGATATTTTTATAAACATTGAGTGGAAATTAAGGTACATTAAAACACTTATTTAAATTTGTTTTTATATATGGAATAAAGTACCATTTTATATTTATATCCATTTTTGGAACTTTGAGGTTAAACAAAACTAAGAAAGAATAAAATAGTAGGATTGTGAATTTAAGGAATTTGAAAAGATAGTACAATGAGAAGAAATAATGAGTAGTGAGAGCAAAACAAATATATTGGAGTAAAGAAAGAGAAGCATAATTAGCCTTTAGGGAACAAGAGGATAGTTTCATTCGGTCTATCTCTGTTCATTAGTGTTTACTGTCTGTGGTAGAGACTGTTGGTTCTTCTGCAGTGTGTGTTCTCTTCTTGTTTTTAGTAATAGAACTTTTGTTTAGGCACTGCCCCTAGATCTAACTCAGGACTACACTCCCCAGCCTCCTTTGCAGCTAGGTATGCCCATATGACTAATTTTTGGTCAATAGAGTGTGAGCGGAAGTGATATGTGCAACTTCTGAGTCATGTAATTAAAAAGGAAAGGTGTGTCCTCCCTTTCTCCCTTTCCTTCTTCCCATTAATTAGAATATTGTCATGATCACAGGACCTAGAATGTCTATCTTGAAATATAAGAGATAAACTATGTGGTAAGCTTGGAAAGATAATGGGTAGAAGAAACTGCGTTCCTCTTGATGAGGACTGGGACCTCTATCAACTGGAAACATACCAGTCCTGGACCTCCCACCCAAATTTTACATGAGAGAGAAATAAACCATCTTGTTCAAGTTATTTTTTTCTTGTTACATCACCTGAACTTATGTCCTTACTAATACACTGGACAAAATTTTGGAGCTATCTGTGGTTTGAAGAACCTTCCTGAAAATTTCTATCTGCTGAGGACTGTTATCTTGAGTTAGTCCCTTAGAGAGGTCTCTACCCACTCCCAGGTATTTCAAAAGGGTATAACCCACTTCTGTAAATTCCTGATCTCTGCCCCTTAAACCATTCTGTTAATCAAGTCCCTTCTAAAGAAAGATCCCTGGGGTCATGAAACTGCAACCTGAATCTCAACCTATCATAGCTGCTGGCACCCATGAGATATATCCCCAGAAGATACTCCGGGCAAATATATATGCATTACCACTAAGTAGAGCATTGAGATCCAATTCCTATCTTACCTTTTACTCCAATGAAGCTGGACTAAACTATAAGAGAGCTTCAAGAACATTTTTACCTTCATCATATATTGGACAAGACTAAAGGCAGGTAAAAGCCTTTCTCCTCTCTCCTAGATATGCTCATGGTTTGACTCTTGGTTTCCACTCTAAGAGCAGGAAGAAAAAGTTGAGGAAGAATATAAGGGAGACTTCGTCTCACATGGGTCAAAGTACCCCTCATTATGTCTCCTGCCTTCATCCCCATCCTGGTTCCATAAATCTGACTCATTAGAAAGCCTACTTACCCCACCCACCTTACTCCATCTTTCATGGGAGTAAATGAAGAGAGCTCTGCAGACAAAAATAGAAGCAAGCTCTCCCAAAAAGATTGTATTCAAGTTCAATGCATAATTCCACCTACCAAAAGCAGCACTTCCATATAGTCTGCCCTCATTGTCTCTTTAGAACTATATTTTAGCTATCTGTTCAATAGGAATTCCAGGGTGTAAGTGGGGATGAAAGAAAAATTTGATCTTCTACCCTGCAATGATTTTCAAAATCTTTAGTTACATAATGCTTTATTCTAATAAAACCTATTGGTATCCCAATTATATAAATCTAATAAATTCAGAAATTCTGTAATTGAATTAAGGAGCAGGGGGCACTGTAGATGCTGGGGCACTGTTGAAAGCTAATGAGAGATTAGAAGATGTGAATATCCCCTGGTCCAGGCCCCATAGTTCCCAACACACAGGCGGAAAACGGGCTATGGGAATGGAGGAAAGACTAGACCTATGGTTTGTCAGATCTGTGGCTCTATCTTTTGCCTTGTTTACTTTGGTAGGGTTGACATGTACTGTATATAGGGAAAGACTAAGACCTGTTGATTTGGTGGATGAAACCTTTTCCCTCTGTATAGCATTACTGGATTCAAGAGCTGTAGCACTCCTGTCCTGCTTCAGTCATTGGTAAAGGAAAAAGATGTGTGAGATACTCCAAGTATGCTCCAACTTCTCTCTAGACTGTGCCCTACTGAATGTGATAAAGAGAACCAAACTTAAGTCATTCTATAAGAATCAGAATTTCAAAATGTCTGACTGTGGGTTCTTTAAGGTCACTGAGCTTTCCTGGTGCCCAGGGCCAAGGAGGGAGAGACCAGTGTTATCAGCTCAGGTTTCTTTTACAACCTCTGAAGATCTGTTGATTTTCTTGCTACCAGTTCTATTTCTGCACATGAGTAATTGGGGGCAAAGGCTGAGCCTGCTGTTGTATAAAAGTAATTGACGACAGTAAATTTGACCCTTTGTGTTGGTCAGATATAGAAGGTGTTTTATTTCACACTACATTGTAAATTTTCCACCCACAGCCAGGTTCTGAAATTGTCTTTCCTAACTTCCGTTAAAATTCATGGAGTTTGATGGGTGGATTTAGTATAGGATTAATTTCAGAGCCATGACCTTAGACCTTCCTACACATGGGTATTTCGTGCATGGCTTTTCCTATTAAGATCAAATCTGATTAGAACATAGATATTTACTCCACCAGAGGTGTTGGTTGTAGCAGCAGTTCTCAAATACATGTCTCAATTACCACTATGCCCCCTCTTTACAAAGCCCTACTGATGTGGGCTGTTTTTGTTGTGCCCCTTTGATTATTATTTATTTAACTTCAATTATCATGCCATCTTGTATTTAACCAACCACAAGTAAACATGTAATTGAAAGAAACCACATGAAAATATGCCAAAGATGAATGGACAGACCCACATTTAGAGTTGTGAATTAGAAGAAAGAAAACATAGACTGGAGCTAGTATTTATTTAAACTTCTGTCAGAATGACTGACCAAATTCTAAACCAGCCCACAAACAATTAGCTGAATCTCGATTATACCTGGCAAACAATACATTTTTATTGCATATATTAAGTAATGCTAACAATATAAAGAACACTGTATTGGAAGGTGAAATCTTTAATCAAAACCACATGCCATGTCCCCTTCTTCCAAGGCCAGGATTCATAATTCTTAAGGACACAGCCTAGTTTTGATCACCCCCAGCTTAGTTTTTCAATGTTGCTTTTACCACTGCAGCCATTGATCCTAAGTCTAATTGCTATCTCTGGTTAGAAAATTTGTGTGCAGTCATTTCTTTGCACATCATTTTGTTTTTGTGGGCACACTGAAAAGAAGAAATTGTTTGGGCCCAAATCTATAACCACCAATGTGCTTGTCTCATATCGACTCTAGAAATGTGAATGTCTGTGTATACGCCAATATAGGAATCAAAGCAGAAAATTAGACTTTTGGAGGTTACCTAGGAGATGTTTCTTCCTATTTGAAATGCTCTTAATAAAAGAGGTATGAGAAAGCAAAATATATTATATCAGGAAAGGCCATAATGTAATTTATCATGACTAACTCTGATGGAAATATTAAAATCCTCAAATATAAAGTCCACATTGGCTAGTAAATTGGATTTTTCAATTTATGTATAAATAACCTAATTTATGTACTAAAGAGATTATAAATTTAGTTGGAAAGTGCTATGGAGCCCAGGAACACAGTAGTCAGTGACAGAGAACAGAAAATGAGTAATGGGTGAGGAAAGCATGATGGTTACCAAGAAGTAAGCAAACTAAACTGACAGTAAAGGAAATGTCCATGTTTCAAAGAGTTAGGGACTCATAAGGAGAGATCTGTGGAAACTTCATGGGTCATCACAGTCATAAAGACCCAGAAAGGAAAGGGAGAGCTGAAATCAGCTAGATTTCAAGTTCTCTGTGGCATAAGAGAGAGTAGGGGTGAAAATAAGGTAATTACATACATACTTTAGTGGCATAACTTCTAGAAAAGAAACAGATCAAAAGGGGCTGCACTGTGGGTCTCAATAGGCAGCACAGTGCTGGGCTTATGCTTTAAGGAAAATATCTCTGGACTCTATCTTTGTGCTGCTCTTTACTTACCAAAAGTCCTTCAACAAGTAGCTTAGCCACTGAGACCACCTGTTGTTTTTTTTGTTTTAACCTGTAAATTAGAGATAAAAATGGTACCCTATCTCATAGGGTTATTTGAGGATTAAATAAGTTAATGCATGTAAAGTGCACCACACAGGGCCTGGCCCCCGCAAATGTTCTATAAATGTGAGTTAATATTTATTAACAATAATTATTCTAATTAGTCTCAAAACAAACTTTGGGATCAATCCTACAACAAGCTCTGTCATTAGTGTCAAGTTCAACATCAGTTTTACTGCTGGTTCTGCTTGGATTTTTCTGTTCATTTGTAAATATATTCACTCAACAGATATTTATTGAGTCTCTACTCTGGAGGTACTTCTGTTCTACTATAAAGTATTATCAACAAATAAGATAACTTCAGAGAATGGTAAAGGCTATGAAGAAAAATAAAGGGAACAAGGGTGGCTGGGGAGAAGAGACTATTAGATTGTGTGCCCAGGGAAGGCCTTTTCCATCGGGTGGCATTTGAGGAGAGATCTGAATGAGATGGAGCAATCACAGAAAGATATGTATTTTTTAAATTTTTAATAGCCTTTATTTTTTAGAGCAGTTTTAAGTTCATAGCATAATTGAGCAGGAAGTACACAGAGTTCCCACATACCCTCTGAAACCACAAAAATCCTCCCCCCACCACACCAGGGTGGTACATTTGTTAACACTGTTGAACATACATTGCCATGACCTTCTCTCTCAAAATCCATAGTTTACATTAGGGTTCACTGTGGATATTGTACATTCTATGGGTTTTGACAAATGTGTAATGACATGTATGCACAATTACAGTATACGGAATTGTTTCATTGCCCTAAAAAATCCTCTGTGCCCATCCTATTCTTACCTTCTCCACCCTACCCCTTGGAAACCACTGATCTTTTTACTGTCTCCAGTTTTTTCTTTTCCAGAATGTCATACAGTTGGAATCATACAGTATGTAACCTTTTCAAATGGCTTTTTTCACTTAAAAATATGTACTTAAGATTTCTACATGTTTTTCCATGGTTAGATAGCTCATTTCCTTTTTAGCATTAAATAATATTCCATGATCTGGATGTACCACAGTTAAAACATTCTAAGTATAGGAAATGGTAGCGATAAAAGCAGAGAAGCAAGAAAGAGTTTGGTGTATTTGAGTTTCAGAGATTCAGAATCAATAATGATGTATCTGGACCAGTATTGATCCAGATGCTTCTGAGATGAGATAGGAATGGTGAGGTTGGAGGAGTAGATCATTGAGGCCCTGAAGGCTGTGATAATGAGTTTGGATGCTTTATCCAACCCCCTTATTAATACTTCTTCTTGATCAACTCAAAAGAAACTCAAACTGGGCACTATCTCTAAACAAGCCTTTAAAAATATTTCTGGGGAGATGAAAACTGGAATATCATTATCTTAATATATGGCCTTCATTATTTTGGTACTTTCTGTAACTTACTGTATTAGATGATAGCAAATTTAGGAGCAGTACTAGTTTCTCAGAATCCCTGTTGATCTCCCCTAAGGGCCCAATGCCTCTTTCTTCTAAACCTTTGAAACCTGGCCTATCCAGAACATCTGAACTATCAGCACCTTTCTCTTGAGTCATAGAAGCTGTCTGCTGCTGCCTCTGTTGGTTCACCAGGCACACAAAAGATCATCCGGAGTTTTCACTCAAGCTGCAGGCATGGACCTAAGTTAACTCCTAATGCCAAAAGGATTTCTGTTATTAACAAAATACTTGCATTCACTGTCAGACATTCTCCTGACCTCCCCAGAGTGAGTTTAACTTACATATTCTGATCCCAAGGATCCAGATCCAATAAATCATCCTAAAGGAGCACTTATCTTCTCTAATAAAGAAGTATAATGATGAAAAGGCATTATTTTAAAACAAGAATAGCTCAAGTGTGAGCTTAAAATGGAATTAGCCATTCCATTTACTTTGCACCCAGGGGCATTTTACCCTGTCCTTTAGGGGTCCTGTCAAGTGAAATATAAGCCCTCCTAAGATCCAGCAATACTCTTTCTCAACAAAATTTCTGAATCTAGCTTCAAGCTATTCACATTGGCTCTCCAGGATTACATTCACTATTTAACTCTAAAAAGCCTATCTCTAAGATAAGGACATCATTCCTTTTCATTCAACACATGTTTACTTGGTGAGTTTGCACCAGATAGTGTTAGATGTTTTGGTTACAGTAATTAGCAATATAACCACAGACCTAGCCATCCCTATAGTGAAATAAGCAAAGAATTTTCAAAGATCAGGAAAATTTAGAGTGCTGTGAGAGCACAGAGTAGCATGTCTAACATTGACACTGTTGTCTAATCTGGGATCTGTACAAGGAGTAGCATTCAGCCAGTTATAAGGTGTTATATTGGAAGAGACCTGAAATTCAGGAAAGATTGTATAATTCTGTGTTGGGATAAGATGTTATTGATGCCTAAATACATCCTTTTGCATATTATTTTGAGGAATTATTTTTTTTACTTTGATGAGTGTTATTCAGATAAAGATAAAACAATCCATGAAGTGACTGAGAGTCAACTTCTTTGTATTTTTTAAAGTTACCCTCAATATCTCAAAGGGCCTCATGGTAGATTGTATAATTGGCCCCAATTGTTCGCCACTTCTTGTATCCATGGCTTTTGTCACAGGACGTTGCTGTCCCTTCTACTACAGGTGGAGTGAATTCCTCACCTTGACTTTGTGCTCAATCATGTGACTTGCTTTGGTCAATGGAATGCTAACAGATATGATGCAAACAGGGGCTTGAAGTGTTGGGCTTGCCCTCTTGCACTTTTGCTACCACCATGAGAATAGCTTTCCTTGGGTAGATGCTGCCCATTTAGACTGGGCCCCAGAATGAACACACATCCAACCCACAGTGAGGAAATAAGCCTAGACACAACAAAAACTTGCAGCAGAGCTGACCAGCTTGGTCCAGAGTAGATCAGTAAACTCCCAGCTGAACCACAGATGCCTGGGTTGTCATTTTGAGCCAATGAATTTTGGGTCATTTGTTACATAGCATTGTGTGGTAATAGCTAACTGATGTGATCACAACAACTAAAAAGCTGGCACCAGTAATAGTCCTAAGATTTAGTACTAGGATTCCTGCCTTATTCTTTTGTCTATCAGGAGCTACACTTTCTAATTTGTATCTGGGTTTGCCAATACTTGTGGCTCAACCCATCCTACTGTCAGTGACAATAATTTCTTCTCCTGCGCCTTTTATGATTACCCTATGCCTGGTCAACAGTATAACTGAATGGGTACCCAAGGTCATTGATTGAATCCTGTGCATATGTCCTCTCTATGATCTCTTTTCCTTATAAATTTGGACATACTTTCAACTTCCATCTTTGTTTAACTATTTCTAGAAGAAATGATTTGAGATCTTCTTTCTTTCAAGTTATGTATTGGAAGTTGTGCTAGAAACTGGAAACTATGTGCTGAATTGTGTCTCCCACAAATTCATATGTTAAAGTCCTAAACCTGGTACCTCAGAATGTGACTGCATTTGGAGATAGGATCTTTAAGGAGGTAATTAAATTAAAATGAGGTTATTGGAATGGGCCCTAATTCAATATGACTAGTGTCCTTAAAAAAAGAGGAGCTTAAGACACAGATACCTATAGAGGGAAGACCATGTGAAGGCCCAGGGAGAAGATGACTATCTATAAGCCAAGGACAGTGGCCTCAGAAGAAACCAAACCCAGTTGACATCTTGATCTCTACCCTCCAAAATTGGGAGAAAATACATTTCTGTTGTTTAAACCACCAAATAGGTGGTACTTAGTTATGTCAGGCCTAGAAACTTAATACACTAGTCAATCAGATAAAGTAGGATGAGTGCCTTTTTAAAATAAGTCATAATTAAAGCATTATGAAAACACAAAGGAGGGTTCAGGTAATTTTAGGGGCTGGGGAAAGAAGAAAGATGAGAAATCTCCATAGAAGTGGTTCAGTTTGGATTTTGAATGATGAATAAGATGTTATTAAATGGAGAAGTAAGGGTGGCATACTTTAGGTAAAGATAAGCAAACATAGGAAAACATGATAAACCATGGCATATTTAGGTAAAGGCAAGTTATTTGGTAGAGCTGCACATGTGGTGTCCACATATGTTAGTGGGTGGGGGTGTGAAGGACAAGGAGTAAGGCAGATGAGGGGTAAAGACTATGAAGTCAGGCAGCTGTCAGAGCATGAAGCACTTTTTGTGCAATGGGAGTGCATTTAGATTTTATTACATAGGTTAGTTATTCCCAACCAGAGTTAGAGATATCAGAATTACCTGTGGGTCCTTTACAAACTACACTTGCCCAACTTTGTCCACTCACTCTCAGTTTGAAAATCATTATTACAATGGGCAATAATGGGAAATTGCTACAATATTAAGATGTATGTTTACCAAGGAAAAATATTAAGACAACTAAGAAAAAGATTATGGCTGCTGGGAACTTGTAATATTAAGATATATGGTCATGGAAGCAAAAACTAAAAACAACTGAAAAAAGTGAGAGCAAAGCAGAGGAGTGACATGATCAAATTTAACTCTGGTAACCAAAAAGGGGTGTACTAAAGAGAGGCAGGTCTGAATTCAAGCAGAAGTTAACTAGCTATGGCAATGGCCTTGTGAAATATAATAAGCTCTTGAACTAAAACAACAGAAATGGTGACGATGGAAGGGGAAAAGCTTAAAAAAAATCAATAAGATCTAGTAAAGTAAGAAATGTAGGGTGGTCAAGGAGGGGTCACATAGCTTTGACTCAAGAAACTCAAGGGGATGGTGGTTCCATTTGGTAGGAGAAAGAGGTTTGGGGAAGGAGATTTGTTTCCTTTTGGATGTGTTGAGTGTGAAGCATGGAAGAAAGATTAAGGAAGGCATGTTTAAACACAACCCTTTAAGTCTCTGAACACTTGGTCCTCAGCCATTTACCCATAATGAGAAGTCAAGTCTTTAATCCCTAGCCTTTATCAGCCCGAGAGAAATATCAAGTTAGGATTTAAAAAATAAAATATAACAAACAGAACAAAAAAAACTTGGCAACTCCCCAAACATTTTTTTTTTGTAATCAAAAGTCATCTCTAGGAATTCGCATGTTTTCTGCTTTCTAAGAACTTAAAGGAAGTTTGGTTTCTAAGTGTCTCTATGGGTGGCTTCTATTAGGCTTCATACCTTACAATAGCATGGAAAGAGATTAAATGCTTGATTATAACACTATACTATAAACATTCCAATCCAGTTTCTCTAGTTTCACTTCTCTCTGTGGCCAAGGAAAAAGAAAGGGGGTTAATTAAGTCAGAGACTGAAGTCACTATCCTCCTTAATAAAATCCTGTAATTTTTTATATCGCTACATAAAGTAGTTTTCCTGAGAATTAGTTTTTAAATCACTCCAATTCTTTTTGTTAAACTTGAAGTTAAGATGATTATATTCATGAAATTTATGTTTGACTTTGTATTAGTGAGGATAGATTAGTGGTATAGTAAAACTCCCAAATCTTAGGGCTTAACAAAAAATTCTCATTTAGTCTATATGTCTGAAGTGAGTGGGCAGCAGAGTTGCAAAGTTCTACACATTGTAGTCATTTAAAGACCCAGGTTGATGATGGCTCTTTCTAGTCTGTACTTTCAGGGTCATTTCATCAGGGAATATGGTAAATCACATACTGGCTTTTAAGGCTTTCACATGGACATGACATATGTCACTTGCTCTCAAATTTTATTAGCTAAAGCAAGTCACATAGCTACAAAGATCAATCACACCATGTGTCTGGAAATGGAGAGAATCAGTAATAATTGGGGTTTAGCAAAAATAACTACCACAGACACCTTATTCAGAGAGTTCATACTTAGAGTATATGCTCTTTCTTAGAACATATAAATCAATCTACCACAAAAAATAATTTTTGTAACAAAAGAATGATTTCTTCATATTCTGTTTCAATTGGATCCCTGGTGTCAAATTGGGTGAGATTCAAAAATACCTTGACAGCTCGATTCCAATGTCTAGCTGAAAAGCTTTGGAGGGAAAGTGATGTTCCTGGAATTCTATCCCTGTATCCTTACCACTACATAATCATTGCACCAAATGTTCTTCCGTTTTATAGGATAACTAGCTTCCAAAGATAAAGCTCTGAATTCGTTACAGAGGTTGTAAAATCAGAGATCCCAGATACTATTTACCATCAAACTGAACCAGAGTAATTTTTTTTTCACTTTTAAAAGGGCTGAGAACCCATGATTGTTTCAAGATGTACAGATGAGAGTGAGAAGAGTGGTTAAAACATTGAGCTTGTGGAAGAAAGAAGATGAGCGAATTTCTCTTATTGGGCTCTTCTCCAGGAAGAGTCATCTGGCGAGTTGGCAAACACAAAATCAAACAGCCATGTGCCAGATGTGCACGGCTGTTGTTGGGCCATCTGCAGCTTGCTTTTATGCCATATGCCACTTTTACATTTGGTCGACTGGGGTATCAGAGGCGAAATTCACAGTGCAATTGTTTTTGTATTATTCTTGTAAATTTAGTCAGAAAAAAATGAACTGATAACCAGCTCTGCTAGGGAGTAAGTACAGCATAGTGGATGTAGAAGATGAGTACTGCCAGGATTGCTTAGGTCTTAATTCAAGAAACCACCTTTGGATACACTTTGGAAAAACAAATGGCAAAGTGGTGATAGGATCCTGACTCTTTGGTGCCCTCGTTAACTTCAGTCATCTCTAAGGCAATCTTCTTTTTCTTCTTTTCTCTTAAGTTGTTCCATTTTACTTTTCCTTTGATCTATGGATAGTAAAGGTACTACTCAGATAAAAATCTAGCCAATTATTTTATCTGTATTGTAAATGGGCAGCAGTTGTAGGTTCTGAGTTGCTGGGTCTACTTGGCACTGTACAACATAAGCAAAAAAAGATTGCTTTGCAGTTTGAGTTCCGTAGGCGATATAATGATATTACTGACAGGGTACGAGCAGATGAGAATGGATTATAGTATGCTTATGTTTCACACCAAGAAAATACTTTCTTGATTTTTTACCAGATTCTTCCAAGGCTGTCAGTCATTAGTGACTACATATTAATGTGTTTGCTTTTTTGCCAGTTTGGAATCTAGTTGAGGCTGAACTTTTCAGTCAATAATTTTCTGAATCAAGCCTAGAGTTTTGATTATGCTAACAAATATCTACACTTCTTAACTGAAGTGATCATGACACTCTGCTGTTTCCTGCTGGTGGTATTCCTATTTTGGAATACAGCATGTATATACACCATAACAAACAGTGTACAAAACAACAGCATGCTGAAAAAAAGTGTGCCTTGTTCTTTTTAAGAAGATTTTGTGAATATTGTATTATTTTGTTAAAGTTTGCATGAAATAAGTAAATCTAGGGGGTCTTAAAAAGTTATAAACAGTAAGTGAAAAGGAAAGTTTAGAGGAGACAGCATGAAAAATGTATTAATATTTATATTGCTAATTTAATATTTTATCTTTAGTTTAGGGATCTTTTCCTTAAATGTTTTAATTAGTGTCCTCAGTGATTTAAACCTTATGAAACGGTCACTATTTGTAATGTTTAGCATATTCACACCATTCTAAATGAATACTGATGTTAAGTTATATTTTAAACTTTAAATGACCACAAAAAGGCCCTCTTAGATGTTTTTGCATTTAAAGTTTGAGAGCTGTTCTGTGACATCTAGATGAATTAACTCTTTAAGAAAAATTGTGGATTTATAGACCATGATTCTAAACTAAGATAATAAAGAGTTCTCTATTAATGGCTAGATTCAGATTCCAGATCTGAAAAATTAGTAGGTTAAAATAATTTATATCTATTTTCAGCTCTTACAGTATATGATTAACACCTGCAGCATTTGGTTTTCCATCCTGTGCATATCTTAACAAACACAGAAAATTGAGAACAGATTATACCTAATGGTCAGTATTATCCAGGGAGAATTGAGGGGAATATGAGGGAACATTATTGTGGATTGACTATGTATTCCAGGAAGTGAGTTAGACACTGTTTGCAGACTATCTCTATAATTCCCTCAACATACATATAAGAGTTAGGTATTAAATTAAAACACATGAAATTGCCTTCTTTGTAGGCCAAAAGCTGTTGAATATCAACAATTTCATTTGGATCATCCTAAATGTTATTTTCTCTGGGTTTCAGATCAAAACACTGAGGACTAGAGAAGATAAGTAATTTGCCTAGATTCGTAGTTATTAAGTTGCCAACCTGGAATTTAAACCCAGTCCACTCTTTTAAATGCTATATAAGATACTACTTTCTATAAATTGGATAAAAATAGCTTATTATTATCTATTTCCATTTGCATGTAAATAATACAGTCAAGCCTTTTCAAATTATATTTTAATGGGTTAAATGTGCCCCCACCACATGATTTTTCTTACTAGAGAGCCCTTACTTTTTAAATTCTAATATCTATATATTAACTCTTGACAAAGAACTGTACAAATACAGCTACTTTTTGTCAAATACACACACCATATTAATAAATTAGTTTTGTGTGCCACAATTAGTACCAATTTTTAAAATTTATTTTATTTTATTCTTAAGCAAAGTTTTGCTTATTTTTTTCTTAAAGATTTTGTGTTTATGTGAGGGTGTATGTGTGTGTGAGGGGGGTATCATCAGCTTTTGGAAACAATTTTTCCTTATGACTATCTTCTTACAAATGTTTTTCATTGTTGTTTTTGCATACTTGGTTTGTCTTATCTATGATTAGCAGATGTTGGGTGCAGTTTTACAGGTGAACAAAACAGGCAAGCTCTAAATGGCTAAAAATATGTTTATTTGGGCTATATTTAAAGCAATTGGATGTGTAAGAATTTGATTTTGGCGGGCTTTGGTATAACAGTCCTAGCTTATTATAAACAATTACACAATATAGAGGTCAATACACAGGAGCCATCTTGGGCCATTTATGTAACACTGTGTTATCCAAGTATGCAGCTGGGTGAAAGGAAACACAGCAAAACATCCAGTGATGATCTTCAATGATCACTGTACCTGCCAAGGGACTAAGAGAAAAGGACATCTCGCAGGAGTCATGAATAGTCCCTTCAGTTCTCGCTTCTCTTGTGATCCCATGAGATGAGGTACATACCCTTATTTATTGAGTACCAGGATATGCCATGCATGGTGCTGGGTAATCTACATAACTAGAACAGTTCTTGGCATATAATGGTGCTCCATAAATATTTTTAAGTAAATGAATTATCTCTAATTTTCACAACAATGTGAGAAGATATATATTGTTACACCTCTTTCACAGATCAGGGGTCCACAGTTGTTTTGGGTTTTTTGCTTTTGGTGTTCCTGTACTGCTGGCAGGTGAGCACCAACATAGAAATGTGGTGGTAAGGTGATGTCTCTTTAAGTTTATGGCAAAAAAAAGAAGACTGAGTTCTCACATACATAATCAGTCCATCATAACTGCCTGCTCCATACATATGTATGCTCCATACATAATTTGGGTCTCTGTTTCCACTTCCACCCAGTATTCAAGCAGGCAACACTGTGTAGGGGAAAGGGTAGGAATTTTGGAGTCAGACAGACCTGAATTTGAATCCCGAAATGGAACAAAGTAGCTGTGGACAAATAACCTCTTTGATCTTTAGTATCAGAACTGGTAAAATGGGACCATAAATTACATCTCACAGTATAGTTTTCAGAATGAAATAAAATAATATATCTAAAGCATCTAGAAAAGGATCTGGCTCATAGTTAAATGTTCAACAAATGTTAGTTTCTGTCCCTACTTTTTGAGCCTATGTTTTTGGTTTTTGTTTTGCATTAAGGCTTTCCCTGATGCTCATTTTACTATGACTTTACTAGAAATGTTCAGTGTGGAGGTACTTGGATACAGAGATTTACTTCTCTCTAGCTTCCTTTCCTTTCCCAGGCATGAGTCTAGAGGTGAGTTTAACTTTACAATTTTCTTAGAAGCTACAATGCTGAGAAATGGATAAATCTGTATATTGGGTTATTCTTCTCATTGGAAAGCACAATAGAAGCTGGAAAAAGCTAACATGGGAATAGAGAGGTTCATGTATACATGGAGATCCAGAAAGTTCTAATCTTTGCTTCATGTGACATAAGCAGGTTGCTATTGGCGTGAGTGAGGAGCTGGGCACAAGGTGAAGTGCTTCCTTTAAATGAAAATATGCTTTCTATGAGAAGTGTGACTAGGTAGAGCTTATGGCTCTGGAAGGATATACACCAGGTATCTTTATCCTCTGTTAGAAAGTGCTTGCAATACAATTCATATTAATATTTATTTATTCATGGCAGAAATGTTTTGCTCTTTGTTTTTATACTTTTGGATGCTACATTTATTTTTTCTCTTTGAAAATTCTAATGACCATCTGCAGTACTGGGAACTAGAGAAGTTATTATGACATTATGTTTCAGATTCAGTTAAGATTATTGGTAAATTGCATGCATTAGCTTTTGAAAATTTGGGGCAGATTCTAAACACCTATATACTAGCTTTTAAAACAAAATGTGTTCCTCTTAAATGCTGGAAAATTCTCAAAAATAAAAGAACATAAAATTTGTTCCACATGTTTCTTTGAGAATATCTTGCAGCATGTGAAATCTCAACTTCATTTAATAACTTTAGTTGAAGCAGGACCAGTTTTTTATTTCCCCCCTCCAGTAGTTGACTTCCTTCATGGTTCTATAGCTATTGACTCTAATGACCAAACCATTCTTCTGTAAACTTTCTTCTTTCCTAATTTGGGTTCTCTATTCTAGAATGACTGTTTTTCTATTCTCTAATTTTTTTCTGTTTTTTTTTTGTTGTTGTTCCTTTTTCCTCCTCCAAAAATGTAACTTCCTGTCCTCAGCCCTATTTTCTTCTTTCTATATCCTTTGTTACTTAGTGAGTTCACATATTCTCATGGCTTCAATAATTACCCTACATCAATGATTTTCAAATATCACTCTCAAATAATAACCATGTTTTCAAGCTCTATTCCACATTTACAACTCTTTGATAGACAACACCCAGAAGTTCCAATGGCACCACAATTGGATCATTTTCTGTTTATGACTTCCCATTTTTTGGATACTGGCTTCTAAGAAATAAAACTAAAAATCTCGAGTTCTGTGTTTGATTCCTTCCTTTCCCATTCTACCTTTGGTAATTATATTATCAAATTCTGTCAAAACTTTTAATCTCTTCTTCCTTTTCATTGCAACCATTATACCATCTTTCATCAATTCTCACATGCATATTTGTTCAAATGTTAGCATCTCTGAACCTGGCTTGTCTTACAATCAATGATGTATTAAGATTGTGTCAAAGGTTAATTAGCAGTGCTTTATGTTCTTTCATCACAGCCAATATCATACTGAATGGGGAAAAATTGAAGGCATTCCCCCTTAAAACTGGCACCAGACAAGGGTGACCACTATCTCCACTTCTTTTCAACATAGTGCTGGAAGTCCTGGCCACAGCAATTAGACAAGACAGAGGAATTAGGGGCGTCCAGATGGGGGCAGAAGAGGTCAAACTTTCACTATTCGCAGACGATATGATATTATACATAGAAAACCCCAAAGATTCAACCAAGAGATTACTGGAATTGATAAATGAATTCAGCAAAGTCTCAGGATACAAAATTAATACACACAAATCCATAGCCTTCATATATGCTAATAACAATCAAGCCAAGAAACAAATTAAAGATGCTATACCTTTCACAATAGCAACAAAGAAAATTAAATATTTAGGAACATATCTAACTAAGGAGGTCAAAGACCTATATAGAGAGAATTATGAAACACTGAGAAAAGAAATTGCAGAGGATGTAAATAGATGGAAAGCCCTACCATGCTCTTGGATAGGCAGAGTCAACATAGTAAAAATGGCTTTGCTACCTAAATTAATTTACAGAATCAATGCAATCCCTATCAAAATACCAACATCATTTTTTGCCGATTTAGAAAAAATAATTCTACGCTTCGTGTGGAACCAGAGAAGACCCCGTCTAGCCAAAGCAATCTTAAGCAAAAAGAACAAATTGGGAGGCATCTGTCTACCAGACTTCAAACTATACTACAAGGCTATAGTAACCAAAACTGCATGGTATTGGCACAAGAACAGACACGTAGACCAATGGAACAGGACTGAGAACCCAAATATAAAACCAACCTTATACAGTCACCTGATCTTTGACAAATTCCAGAAAAACATACACTGGGGAAAAGATTCCCTATTCAACAAATGGTGCTGGGAAAACTGGATGGCCATATGTAGAAGACTGAAAGTGGACCCACACCTCTCACCTCTCACAAAAATCAATTCACAATGGATAACAGATCTAAACCTAAGACATGAAACCATAAGAATTCTCAAAGAAAACGTTGGAAAAACTCTTATGGACATTGGCCTAGGCAAAGAATTTATGAAGAAGACCCCCAAAGCAATCACAGCAGCAACAAAAATAAATACATGGGACCTGATCAAATTGAAAAGCTTCTGCACAGCCAAGGAAACTATCACTAGAGTGAACAGACAACCTACAGAATGGGAGAAAATATTTGCATGCTACACCTCTGATAAAGGGCTGATAACCAGAATCTATACAGAATTTAGGAAAATCAACAAGAAAAAATCAAACAACCCTATTAAAAAGTGGGCAAAGGACATGAACAGAAACTTTTCCAAAGAAGACAGAATAATGGCCAGCAAACATATAAAAAAGTGCTCAACTTCTCTAATCATCAGGGAAATGCAAATCAAAACCACAATGAGATATCACTTAACTCCAGTGAGATTGGCTCATATCAAAAAATCCCCAAATAACAAATGTTGGCGGGGATGTGGACAGATAGGAACACTCATACACTGCTGGTGGGACTGCAAATTAGTACAACCTCTATGGAAAAGAATATGGAGATACCTCAGAGAATTAAAAGTAGAATTACCATTTGACCCAGCAATCCCACTACTGGGTATTTATCCAAAAGAAAAAAGGACATTTTATAATAAAGACATCTGCTCTCGAATGTTCATAGCAGCACAATTCACAATTGCAAAGTTGTGGAAACAACCAAGGTGCCCATCAATACACGAGTGGATCAATAAAATGTGGTATATGTATACCATGGAGTATTACTCAGCAATAAGGAACAACAGTGAATTAACACATCTGGTATTATCCTGGTTGGAGTTAGAACCCATTCTTCGAAGCAAAGTGTCACAGGATTGGAAAAACAAGCACCACTGGTACTCACCATCAAACTGGTACTAACTGATGAACACTTACATCACACAGGGCAATAACATTCATCTGAGGGCGGGCGGGCGGGAGGCGGGTGGAAGGGATGGGAAAAACTCTCACTGAATGGATGTGGGGAGCACAGTTTGGGGGATGACCATGGTTGTGGCTCTGACACAGGCAGAACGGGGGCAATGTGTATGGCCAAAGTGTTGTACCCCCATGATATTCTGAAATTAAAAAAATAAATTAAAAGAGAAAAAAAAAAGATTAAAAAAAAAGAAATAAAACTAAAAATCTCGAGTTCTGTGTTTGATTCCTTCCTTTCCCATTCTACCTTTGGTAATTATATTATCAAATTCTGTCAAAACTTTTAATCTCTTCTTCCTTTTCATTGCAACCATTATACCATCTTTCATCAATTCTAACATGCATATTTGTTCAAATGTTAGCATCTCTGAACCTGGCTTGTCTTACAATCAATGATGTATTAAGATTGTGTCAAAGGTTAATTAGCAGTGCTTTATGTTCTTTCATCATAGTATATAAAATAAGGATGCATCTTATGACTGATGGTATCTTAGATTTGAAGTCTCACTCTATGTAAATTCCTAATTACCAGTTTCTTGGATTATGGTAATTGCCCTATCATGTGCCACTTGTTCTTTTCATCATCACCAGAATACCCTTCCTTTAGTATAATTCTGATCAATCACTGTCTTGGTCAAGAATTTTTATTTATACTCATTAGTTATTATGTAAATTCCAAATTATGTATATTGGCATTCAAAGCCCTTTGTAATCTGATCCCAGTCTACCTTTATGGTCATATCTCCCATATCCCCTATATTTTCCCCCTTATTCCCATATACAAACTGGAATAGCTGTAAAGTATACCCTATGATTTCTTACCCATGTTCTTTTGCTGAAGACAGTGTTCTTCAAATGCTACATTCTTCTGCCTATCTCTTGATGTGAATCAAGAAACAGTTTAAATGTTACTTTCTCCATGAAGTCTTACTGATAGTCTCACACTCTGTGGTTTCCCTCTCACTAATGAAAGGGAATATTATTATTTTTGTTATTATTCTAGTCCCTATTTTAATAGAATAGGAAGTTGAAGGTCACAGAATTGTCACTTAAGGGCCAGGGTAAGTGACAAAGTCAAGATTTGAACCTAGGTTTGTCTTACTTGAAATAATGCACTCTCTTTAGTTATAGATGAAATGTAAGGAATGCGCTGAGGAGAACAGCAAGGAAAAGAAGTCCAAGAATCTGCTTTGTGTGTTGTAGAAGTAGAAGCCTAACAATGACTTTGTTTTACCTTAGTATCTACTTATAATGAAATAACCAGATATATTTATTTTCAGCTGAGTAATTTATTACTTATTATGGGGAGAACTTAGAAGCCTCAGATTTAATATTTTTTTACACGTTTTGATACAGCACCATAGTTATCAGTATCGTACAGAAAACTATATTCAACAATGTTGCCAACCATAGGCTTTGCTAATAAAAAAGTAAATAAAATTAAAGGGCGCACTAAAAGGATAAAATGAAAAATGAGAAGATTAAATAAGACATAAGAGAACTAGACATACATGTGCCTACAAAGGATAAAAGTATGATGTTACAATCCTATTTTTTCATAGGAATAAATAGAATTTTTTTTGTTTACTGCATGGAGAGCTTATTAAAATTTATTCTAATGCAGTATGCCCACTTGTTGGGAAAGACCAATAAAATATTTGCCATGGACATTTTTGAGTAAGAGATGACATTCATTTTACATCCCACTATGAGATTATTTATTAATTAGAACACTTATAATTTATTTAATTTTTTTTCGTGTTACCTTCTATGTTTATTTTAAAATGTTGAACTTGTAATTTTGATTAATGGGCAGTTAAACTACATCATTCATTGTTCTCCAGGTCATATACACCTCTCAATCATGTGATCAATTTGCTAGAGCTCTAAATTTTGCCTTCTGTATAATTTCCTATTACTACAGTTAGAAATTAGTGGCTTAACACTACACGAATTTATTGTCTTACAATTCTGGAGGTCAGCAGTCCAAAATTGGTCTCACTGGGCTAAAATCAAGCTGTTGGCAGGGCTGTGTTCCTTCTGTAGGACATATTAGATAATACATTTACTTGCATTTTCCAGATTCTGTGGGGTGCTCAAACTGCTTAGCCTGTGGTCACACATCACTCTGAATTCTGCTTCCCTGATCACATTTCTTTCTCTTTCTCTGACTCTCCTGTCTTTCTCTTTTTTTCTTTTATTTCAGAATATTATGGGGGGACAAATACTTTGGTTATATATATTGCCCATGCACTGCCCAAGTCAGAGCTACAATCATGAACATCTATCTCCCAGACAGTGTGCCCTGCACCCATTAGGTGTAAGTTTTCCCATCCCCTCCACCCGCCTCCCACCTGCCCGACCCCTGATGAATATTATTTCCATGTGTGCACATAAGTATTGATCAGTTAGTACCAAGTTGATGGTGAGTACCAGTGGTACTTGTTTTTCCATTCTTGTGATACTTTGCTTCGAAGAATGGGCTCTAGCTCCATCCAGGATAATACCAGATGTGTTAATTCACTGTTGTAATACTCCATGGTATACATATACCACATTTTATTAATGTTTTGAATTGAAACAGATTTGAACTGTGAGTTTTCTTTCTACAGCTTCATACAAAAATCAGGCACCATATAGAGATCTCTGAGGGAGGATGCCTCAAAGCAACTTCCTGTGTCTTATGCTGAAAGCTTGGACCTCTTATGGCCTACTTCACAATTATATGTGGGGAGAGGAAGTCATTAGCCTCATTCAGAATCAGCTGAGTGCCCTTTACTCAAAGATCCAAATCTAAAATCCATTAATGTATCTATTCATAGAATCTACTCTGTAAAAATGTCCCACTGCAAACCAAGTGCCCATAGGAAATCCATCATTCACTTATAGAATCAATACCATCTGTAATATAGAGGATTGGTTTTTACTTTAAAAGAAATCAATTTCATCAATGTATAATTTCCATGAAAAAAACATCCATTATGAGTGTAGAGTTCCATGAGTTTTAACAAATATAACCATCGCCACACTTAAGGTACAGAACCTTCCCATCACCTCAAAAGGTTCCCTGGTTGAGGCCACTTTCCTGCCACTCCCCACACCCACCCTGGCCCCAGGCAATCACTGACCTAATCTCTGTTACTATAATTGAGATTCACCTGTTTTCAGACTTTCATATAAACAGAATCATATTGTATTTACTTTTAATATGTTGCTTTGTTTGCTCAGCATACTGCTTTTTGACATTCAACTCTGTTGTTGCATGTATCAGTAATTAGTTTCTTTTTCTTGCTGAGTACTGTTCCACTGTAAGGATATACCATGATTCACTTATCCACTCACTTGCTGATGGCCATTAGAATTATCCTCATGTTCTGGCTATTGTGAATAATAGCCAGATATTCATAAGACATATTCAATATAATAATATGAACATTCTTGAATGAGTTACTGTAGAGACATATGTTTTCATTTCTTTTGGATAAATATCTAGGCGTGGAATTTTTGTATTGTATTGTACAATACAATTTTATGAGAAACTGCCAAACTCTATTCTTTTAAAAAAATTTTATTTTACTTTTAATTGGAAAATTATAATTTTATATATTTATGGGATACAATGTGATGTTTTCAGTACATATATAAATTGTAGAATGATCAAATCTGGCTAATTACCATATCCATCATCTTGAATATTTATCATTTCTTTGTGTTGAGGATATTTAAAATCATCTTTTTGGCTATTTTGAAATATATAATACAATATTCCTAACTATATCACAGTGTTGTGCAATAGAACACCAGAACTTATTTCTCCTATCTAATTGAAACTTTGTACCTGTTGACCCTTTCTCCATCCACCTACTGCCCCTTTACAGTCTCTGGTAACCACCACACTACTCTCCACTTCTATGAGTTCAACTTTTTTAGATACCACATGTAAATGAGATCATGTGGTATTTGTCTTTCTTGCCAGGCTTATTTCATTTAAATAATGTTCTCTAGGTTTATCCATGTTGTTGCAAATGACAGAATTTCCTATTTTTTAAAACCTGAATAATATTCCATTGTGTATATATACAACATTTTTTTAGTCCATTATCCATTGATTGACATTTAGGTTGTTTCCATATCTTGGCTGTTGTGAATTATGCTACAATGAACATAGGAGTGCAGATAGCTCTTTGACATACTGATTTAATTCCTTTGCGTATATACTCAGAAGTTGATTTGCTATGTCATGTGGTAATTCTCTAGTGTGTTTTTATCACCTGTGTCGAAAATAAATTCACTTTAGATGTGTGGGTTTATTTTTGGGCTCTCTAACCTATTCCATTGGTCTATGTGTCTGTTTTTATGCCAGTACCATGCTGGTTTGACTACTATAGCTTTGCAATATGTTTTGAAGTCAAATAGTGTAATGCCTCCAGATTTGTTATTTTTGATCAAGATTGCTTTGGCAGTTCAGTATATTTTGTGGTCCCATACAAATATCAGGAATTTTTTTCTATTTCCATGAAGGAAATACATTGGAATTTTAATAGGTATTGCATTGAATCTGTAGATTGCTTTTGGTAGTATGGACATTTCAACAATATTAATTCTTCTAATCCATGAGCACAGAATATCTTTCCATTTATTGTGTCATTTTCAATTTCTTTCATCGATATTTTATAGTTTTCAGTATACAAATCTTTCTATTCCTTGGTAAATTTACTCCTAAGTATTATTTTAACTTTTAATTTTAATTTAAAAATTTTTCATTTCAATAGATGTGAGGGGTACATGTGGTTTCTGTTACATGGATGAGTTATATAGTGGTGAAGTCAGGGCTTTTACTGTACCTGTCACCTGAATAGTACACATTGTACCTGACAGGTAATTTTTTATCTCTCACTCCTTCTGACTCTCCAATGTCCATTATACCTCTCTGTATGACAACGTATACCCAAACTTTTGTTAACGATTCAATCTTGCTACTTGTTATTGGTATGTTCAGGATTTGTATTTCTTCCTCGTTCAAACTTGAGAGGTTGTCTGTTTCCAAGAATTTTTCCATTTCCTCTGTTTTCTAGTTTTTGGGCATAGAGGTGTTCATGGTAGTCTTGAATAATCTTCTGTATTTCTGTGGCATCAGTTGTACTGTCTCCTTTTTCATTTCTGATTGAGCTTGTTTGAATCCTTTCTCTTCTTTTCTTGGTTAATCTAGCTAGTGGCCTATCAATATTGTTTATCTTTTCAAAGAACCAATTTTTTGTTTCATTGATCCTTTGTATTGTTTTTTGGTTTCAATTTTATTTAATTCTTCTCTGGTCTTTATTATTTCTTGTCTTCTGCTAGCTTTGGGTTTGGTTTGTTCTTGTTTTTCTAGCTTCTTGAGTGAGACATTAGGTTATAAATTTGTGATTTTCCATCTTTTTAATGTAGGTATTTAGTGCTATAAATTTCCCTCTTAGCACTGCTTTCACTATATCCCAGATATTTTGGTAGCTCATGTTGCCATTGTCATTCAATTCAAAAATTTTTTTCATTGATTTCTTTGTTGACTCAAATATCCTTCAGCAGCATATTGTTTAATTTCTATTTATTTGTACAGTTTTGAGAGTTCCTCTTGGAATTGATTTCTAGTTTTACTCCACTGTGGTCTGAGAAAATACATGATATTTCAATTTTTTAAATTTGCTGTGGCTTGTTTTGTGACCTAACATATGATCTATCTTGGAAAGCGTTCCATGTGCTGATGAGAAGAATGTATTTTCTGCAGTTTTCGGGTAGAATGTTCTGTAAATGTCTGTTAGGTCCATTTGTTCTAGAGTCCAATTTGAGTGTAGTGTTTGTTGATTTTCTGCCACAGCGATCAGTCTAGTTCGGTAAATGGAATGTTGAAGTGCTCCATTATTACCATGTTGCTGTTTATTTCTTTTCTTAGGTTTAGTAGTATTTTTTATAAATCTGGGTACTTGATATTAGGTGCATATATATTTAGGATTATTATATCTACCTGTTGAACTGATCCCATTATCATTATATAATGACCATCTTTGTGTTTTTTTACTGTTGTTGATTTAAAGATTGTTTTATCTGATATAAGAATAGCTACTCTTGCTTGCTTTTGGTTTCCATTTGGGTGGAATATTTTTTTCCACCCCTTTACTTTGAGTCTATGAGAATCCTTAGGTGTTAAAATGGATTTCTTGGAGGCAGCAGATATTTGGATTATATTTTTTCTTATCCATTTTGCCAATCTATACCTTTTAAGTGGGGCATTTATATCATTTACATTCAATGTTAATATTGATATGTGAGATCCTGTTCCAGTCATCCTGTTGATTGTTATCTTTGTATTCTCCCTTATGCTATTGTTTCATGTGAGCTATAAGTTTTTACTTTCGAGTTTTTTTATACTGGTGATTATCAACTATTTTTTCAGTGTTTAGAGCACTTTTAAGCATCTTTTGTGGGGCAGGTCTAGTGGTGACAAATTCCCTTTGTGTTTGCTTGTCTGGGCAAGACTTTATTTCTCTTTCATTTATGAAACTTACTTTTGCAGGATACAAAAATCTTGGCTGACAGTTATTCTGTTTAAGAAGACTAAAGATAGGACTCTAATCCTTTCTCCATTGTAAGGTTTCTGCTGAGAAATCTGCTGTTAGTCTGATGGATTTACCTTTGTAAATTACTTGGTGTTTTCATCTCAAAGCTTATAGAAGTTCCTTCTTTACTTTGATTTTTTTCTTTTTTGCAATGAATCTCCCAGGTGTTCGTTGTGCATCTTGCATCTGGATGTCTAAATCTCTAGCAAAACCAGGGAAGTTTTTTTCAATTATAGATTTTCCATGCTATTTGCTTTTTCTTCTCCCTTAGCAATACCTACGATTCTTATATTTGGGCATTTTACATAATCCCATATTTCTCAGAGACTTTGTTCCTTTCTTTTGATTCTTTTTTCTTTATTTTTGACTGACTGGGTTTGAAATTCTTGTCTTCAAGCTCTGCAATTCTTCTGCTTGGTCTAGTCTATTTTCAAAACTTTCCATTTTGTTTTGTATTTTTCTAGCTGAATTTTTCAGAAGTTCTGTTTGTTTTATTAAAATATTAATATCTCTCTTTAGTAAATTTCTATTCATTTTTTGAATTATTTTTCTGGTTTCCACTATTGAATTGGTTTTCCATTTTCTCTTGGATCTCATTGGATTCCTTACAATCCTTATTTTGAATTCTTTATCTGTCATTTCAATACTTTTGTTTTGGTTGAGATCCATTTTTTGAGAGCTGGTATGATGCTTTGCAGGGGTCATTACACTCTTTTTTTCATACTTCTAGAGTTCTTGTGTTGATTCCTTCTCATCTGGACAGGCTGTCATTCCTTGTTTTTGAATTTTCTTTTGTTTAGATGGGAATTCTTTTCCTCCCTCTTAAATGTATGACTATATTCCATGTTGGGTATGTACCTGTAGATTTACTTGTGGGCACTTTTAGGGAGGCCTAGGTTCTGAATGATTACCTTGGTTATAGATAGCCTTTGTGTGATGGTTTTCTCATTTGCTAGTTATTTGTAGGCTGTATTGGTGGCATACTATGCATGTGGGCAGATTCCTGTCCTCCTGTTGAGAGTGGGAGATGGAGATTTCTGAAATCTTATCTCTTTCCACAGCCCTGTGAACTTCTAACAGTATGAATTATATTGAGTTGTCCAGTTTAATCTCCAGGTCAGTAGGTGGTGCTTGCAGCTAAGAGTCAGCCAAACCCTGTACGATTGAATAGGTAATGCTGTAATGGGCTGTACAAGTTGACCTCCCTGCCAATAGGTGGCACTGGCAGGAGAGAGCCAGGACCTGTCTCTCTAGTCAATCTGCAGAAGCACTTGGAAGTCTCAGACAATGGGCTGGTCCCTGGAACTCTCAGGGAGCCCCTTCTTGTGTTCTTCCACCACTAAGACAGATGGGGGTATGAGGCCAGGTGGGGCTGGATTGGGCGGCCCGTGTTCAGGTTCCCCAAAGGCAGGCACAAGCCCTGTCTCAACAGGAGTTGGGGTTGTCTCCGAAATTGCTGGGGAAAGCCACCAGGGAGGGGCTGAGGTGGCCCCACTACACCATAGAACCTGCTTGTGAGGGAAGAGTAGTTCAGAATTCACAATCCCACAGGCAGGAGTGGGTTTTACTCTCTTCCCACTCTCCTTGCCCAGCTTTGTCTGGCCACTGGTACCAGCCCCAACCAGCCAGGACAGTTAAAAAGCAGCTGTGCTCACACGGCGATATCACCAGAAGTTGTGGGCCTCCCTGCCCAGGTCCCTGCCCAGGACTGAAACCACGGCTTTTCCAGTGTTCCTGTGGAAAGGGGTGCTTCACACTTGCTCTGCAGTACTGGGCCCACAGCACACTCTCCTTTCAGTTCTTCCCATGTGAGATTAGTTCACAGATCTCTCTTCCATGCCCTCATCAAGTCCTGGGAGTATGGCCTCAGGTTCCCGGAGTTCAAGCTCTGACTGAGACATGGAGATGTGGGCTGGTCCCAGGCTGCCTGCAGAATGCTGAAGCAGGCCAACAGTTGTTCTGCCGTGGATTAGCTGTGGGATGGGCAGGTATGCCCTGCTCTGTGGGAACAGTGAGCTCAGTCCGTATACCCCCCGGCTTGGCAGTAGCCCACAGCTGCAGCAGCAAAACTTGACCTTGCAAGATTGCCCAGTTTCCCCTCTCCCTCCTTGGCCCATTAGTGGGGCAGAAGTGTCCTCAGGGCAGAGCTTAAAACACTGGGAAAAGGGCTCCCCAATTGGCTCTGGATGCATGTGCCCTAGGTTTCAAAGCCTGTGGGGCTCCACACAAGCTCAAGCAGTGCCTCAGCATGATCTCCTGGCAGCTCCCACACCACCCGGTAAGCCTGTGGCGGCCAAGGAGTTCCCCTGTTACCAAAGCTGCAAAAATCTGAGATGGACGTGCAGAGCCCCAGAGGTCTACTGCTTACCCCTTCCCTGGGTCTGGGTCCAGGGGTCACTCAAGGCTCTCAGTGGCCCTGTGCTGGAAGTCGAGTTTGTACCTTCACCCTTGGTGTTTCCCCATCACCTCTCTGTTATCTTCAAATGTTCTTCCTCTGGTGAGCTATTAAAATATATGGGTATTTGATGAATATCCTGATTGTTCTCTGAAGAACAGATGAATACCAGCTGTCTCTAGTAGGCCATTTTGTCTTGAAAAACATTTTTTGAAAAAAATCAAATTTTTCATATTTGATTATTATGGGTACATATGTGTATAGAAATCCTACTGACTTTTGTAATTTGATTTTGTATCCTGCAACTTTACTGAATTCATTTATCAGTTCTAACAGCTTTTTTGGTGGAGTTTAAGAATTTTCTATATATAAGATCACGTCATCAGTAAACAGAGATAATTTTACTTTATCCTTTCCTATTTGGATGTCTTTTAGTTTTTTCTCTTGCCTAATTGCTCTGGCTAGGACTTCCAGTACTATATTGAACAGAGGTAGTGAGACTGGGTATCCTTCCTTTGTTCCTGATCTTAGAAGGAATGCCTTCAACTTTTCCACAAGAGTATGAAGTTAGCTGTGAGCTTGTCATATATGGCCTTGATTGTGTTGAGGAATATTCCTTCTATACCAGTTTTGTGGAGAGCTTTTATTCTGAAAGGATGTTAAATTTTGTCAACTGCTTTTTCTGCCACTAGTGTGATGATAATTTGGTTTTTGTCCTTCATTCTATTAATATGGTGAATCACATTTATTGGTTTGCATATGTTGAACCAACCTTGTATCCCAGGGATAAATCTCAATTGATCAAGGTGAGCAATCCTTTTAATGTACTGTTGAATATGCTTTCCTAGTATTTTGTTGAGGATTTTTGCAGCTATGTTCATCAGTGATATTAGCCTGTAGTTTTCTTGTCCTGTAGTGTCTTTGTCTGTCTGGCTTTGGAATCAGGGTAATGCTGACCTCTAATTCAAATTAGAAGCCAGGCCGTCAAGTAGCAACTGGAAGTGCATCCCATAAGCCCTTTCCAGAGAGAAAATGGGAGCTGCATGTTCCTGCCTCTTTTCTTCACTGCTCCAAGTGGGTGTAGTATTTAAGCACCCTTTTGTTCTGTGATCTAGGGAGACTTGCATATGCCTAGTCCCTTCTGCTCCCAGAGCTAAAATGTTTAGGATGAAGTTCTTCATGAGGTAGCTGTATAAGTTGTGGCACTTGATGCATGGCATAAACCCTTTCTGGGGAGAATTGGGGAGCTGAATTTTTAAAGCTTCTTCTCTGCACTGCTCCTGGGGAATGAAGCCTCTGGAAGTGCTTATGTGCCCATATAAAACTGCCACTTTTTTCTGTGGTCAAGATAGTCTCACATATACTTAGTCCCTTCTGTTCCCAGAGCTAGGAGGTTTAGGATGCTGTCCTTCGGTGGAAGTTGTGAAAGGTGGGTTCTAGATGTATGGATAACTTCCTTCCAGGAGGGATTCATAGCCTTAAAGTTATTGCTGGGGTGAGCCAGAGGAGTAGGCTCAGGAAGTCCCAACCTTCTTTTCAGGCTGGCAGTGGGTTAATATTTATATGCCCTTTAACCTGCCCAATGCAAGTTAGTTAGAAGCCAGGCCACCAAGCAGCCACTGGAAGAGTGTGTTCCTCCAACAATTTAGGAGGGTTCCCCTCTCTCCACATCCTCACCAGCATCTGTTATTGTCTGTCTTTTTGATAAAAAACCATTTTAATTGGGGTGAGGTGATATCTCATTGTAGTTTTTATTTGCATTTCTTTGATGATTAGTGATGTTGAACATTTTTTCACATACCTGTTGGCCATTTGTATGTCTTCTTTTGAGAAATGTCTATTCAGATCTTTTGAACATTTTTAAATTGGATTATTTGGTATTTTTTCTCTTGATTTGTTTGACCTCCTTATAAATTTTGGTTATTAATCCCTTGTCAGATAAGTAGTTTGCAAGCATTTTCCCCCATTCTGTGAATTATCTCTTTACTTTGTTGATTGTTTCCTTTGCTTTGCAGAAGTTTTTACCTTAATGTGATCCCATTTGTTCATTTTTGCTTTGGTTGCCTAAGCTTTTGAAGTCTTACTCAAGAAGTCTTTGCCCAGACCAATGTTCTGAAGTGTTTCCTAGAATGTATCCCCATCAAGTGATGCATGACTGTATATACAATATCTTTCAGTCTGTGTCTGGCTGGCCTTTTTATTTTCTTAACAGTATCTTCCGAAAATCAAATATTTTAAATTTTGAAGAAGTCCAATTTATCAGTTTTTCTCTTGCAACCAAAGAAATATTTGCCTGTTTCAAGGTCACAACTATTTTCTCCATTTCTTCTAGAATTTTAGAAAGTTTAGTTTTTACATTTAGAGCTATTTTAGTTAATTTTAGTTAATTTTCATGTGTGTTGTGAAGTAAAGGTTCAGGTTCATATTTTTCTATGTGGTTATCCAGTTTTCCCATGATATTTGTTGAGAAGTGTCTATTCCTCCATTAAATTCCTATGGCTCATTTATTTAAAATTATTTGGTATTATATTAGTGAATCCATTTCTGAATTCTGTACTCTCTTCCATTATTTTATGTATTTATTTTTATGGCAATGCCACACTGTCTTGATTATCCTAGTTTTATAGTAGGTCTTAATCTTATGCTATAGCCCATTAACATCTCTTTGTATATAGGAGTGCCACTCTCCAATTCATCCCCTTCTTGGTTACCAGAGTGAACTTTGAATAGGATACTCCTCTGTTTGGGTTTTATAGGTCCTTTCATTTCAATGTAAATTTTAGGATTAGCTTGTCAATTTCTACAAGGAAGCTTTCTGAGATTTTGATTGAAATTATGTTGAATATGTAGACCAATTTGGGTAAAAATTACATCTTAACAATGTTAAGTCATCTGATTCATGGATATGGCACAACTTTCTATCAATTTAGATTTTAATTTCTCTCAGCAATAATTTGTAGTTTGTGGTCTACAGTTTATTACATTTACCCCTAGTTACTTCATGTTAGAATAAAGAAGTAATTATTAAGATTTCAACTTCTAATTTTTTATTGCTAATATACACAAATGAAATTGATTTTTTTTGAGACAGAGTCTCACTCAGTCACACGTGTTGGAGTGCAGTAGCACCATAACAGCTCACTGTAACCTCGAATTCCTGGGCTCAGTGATCCTTCTGCCTCAGCCTCCTGAGTAGCTGAGACTACAGGAATGTGCCACCATGCCCAGCTAATTTTAAAAAACATTTTGTAGAGATGGGGTCTCACTGTGTTTCCCAGGCTGGTCTGAAATTCCTGGCCTCAAGCAATCCTGCCTCGGCCTCCCACAGTGGCAATTGATTTCTTAATAATCTCCTTGTGTTTTACTCATTATTCTGCTAATTTACTTATGAATTATAATAGCTTTTCATAAATTCCCTAGGATTTTCAATGTACATGATCATGTTGTCTTAGAATAAAGACAGTTTTTTTTTACATCTTCCTGCCTTCCTTCCTTCTTTTGTTTCTATTCTTTTCTTTGTTTCTTTCTTCCTTTTTCTTTCTTTCTTTTTTTTAAATTTATTGCATTTTCTACAACTTCCATTGCAAAGTGGGATAGAAGTGCTGTGAGCAAACATCCTTTTTTTGTTCATAGTCTTAGGCAAAAGCATTTACTCTTTAATCACTGCATATAATGTTAGCTATATTTTGTAGACACCATTAGATTGAGGAAGTTCATTTCTATTACTACTTTTCTGAGAATTTTATAAGCAGATGTCAACTTTTGTTAAATGC
The DNA here is from genome assembly GCA_023783475.1 of Daubentonia madagascariensis. Lineage (NCBI taxonomy): Eukaryota > Metazoa > Chordata > Mammalia > Primates > Daubentoniidae > Daubentonia > Daubentonia madagascariensis. Next base: position 46,936,108 of record JAKFHU010002080.1, read on the forward strand.
TTTTCCACGTCTATTGAGATAATCATGTGGTTTTCCTCATTTTTCTGTTAATATGTTGAATTACACTGACCAATTTTCAAATTTTGAGCCAACCTTGTATTCCTGGGGAAAAAATTAGTTGATCATGGTATAATACCATTTTTAGATATTGTTGTATTTGATTTGATAATATTTTGCTGAGGCTTTTTCTGTCTATATTTATAAAAGATTCTTGTAATACCTGTGTTTTGTTTTGGTATCAGAAAAGTGCTAGCATTATAAAATAAGTTGGGAAGTATTCCCACATCCTTTACTTTCTGAAAGAATTTGTGTCATTTTGGTATCATTTCTTCCTTTAACTTTTGATAGAATTCACTATTGAAGCCATTTGGGCCTGGAATTTTTTTTGTGACTGTGAACTAAAAAAGACTTAATAGCTACAGGGTTACTCATATTTTCTATTTTTAAGTCTGTTTTTAATTGTTTTTTGTCTGTGAAGTAGTTTGTCTATTTGATCTGTTACCAAGTTTATTGGCATACATATAGTTCTAATATTTTTTATTATTTTTGAATACCTTTAGGACCTATAGAAATATCCTCTCTTCCATATCTGACATGGATAATTTCATTGTTTCTCTCTCTTGCTCCCTCTGATTCTCTTTGTATTTCTCTCTCTGGATGTCTCTCAGTATGTCTCAGTATGTCTAGAATTGATCAATTTTATTGTTTTTTTTCTGAAAACATAGCTTTTAGTTTTATTGATTTTTCCTTTTCTTCATTTTTTATTTTGCTGAATACATACATGCAACTAAAACAAAATGACTAAGAAAAGTTAAAAATAAAAAGTATGCATAAAAGTGTTCCAGACAACTTCAAACAAACAAAAAAGCTATCTCACTGTCTTAATATCAGATAAGGTTTAATATAGAACAAAAGACCTAAATGAGACTGAGTCATAACTTTATTATGAAGATATTTAATAGTCATGAATAGCTATATGCCAAATAACATAGATTTGAAACATAGAATGTACAATATGATTATATACAGGCAGAACTGCATTGAGAGCAGGAGATTTTAATTTATTTCTCTCAGTCAATAACAATTCTAAAGGATGGGAAATAAGTATATGTACAGAAAAAATAATAATAAATTAGATCTTATTGAGTATGGATAGATTAATATCAAACTCTATACAAAGAAAATAGAGTATATATCTTTTTTAAAGTATATTATATTCATAATACGTTATATATATTTAATATACTACATATAAATACAGAATACATTAAAAATGACTATGTATTAGGCACAAAAAAAAATAAATCAATTCCAAAACATAGAAATAGTAAAGAAAATATTCTCTGCTCAGAGGAAAATGAAAATAAAAAATAAAACCCTATTCAGGTTTTTCTTGGGTTTGAGGTTTCTATTTTGTGCATGGAAATATGTTTTTAAAGCTTTATAGTGGGGGAAGGACAAGATGGGTGACCAGAGACACCAGCTGCCAGATCGTCTCAGAAAGAAGGAAAAGTGTTAAATGAAAAAGAAAAAACATTCAAACAAACAAACGTAGATCAGCTGTAATTCTGAGGGAGAAGTGCCAGAATCTACAAGAGATTCCATGGAAAGAAGTTGCGGAGCAGAACAAGAAGGAGCAAGATATCAGCAGAGGACAACCATGGAGAGGCTTGGAGTCCAGTGAAAAGGGTAGGTGGAGCAGTTAGTTTCTCCCTCCCTCACATCTCTAGCAGTCATCAGGATCCTGAGCTGCTGGAGAGCCTTTCTACCCTCATGAGTTCAAAAGCTACTGCTGCCAGTGAACTGGAAGCTTCTTGAGGACAAAGCACCAGCCTGCCAGCCCCCTTGGGGCCCTTCCAGTCACCACAGATCCAAGCCGAGATGGCAGGCACCATATTGCTTCTCCATCCATCATGTGCCTTAGTCCTCCCCAAGGGGCTTCAGTCTCTCAGTTTTCATCTTGTTTGTTGCCACTCTGTGGCCCAGACTGTGGGAGCCACAGGGGGCCAGTGGGTCCCGGGGGATCTGCATGACCCCAGAGCCTGGACATTCTGTGTGGGCTACCTGCTGGAGAGAGCGACGGAGATGACCAGAGTGCTAGCTTTCCGTCCAGACTCTTTTCCTCCCTTTCTCCTCCCCCACCTATGGCTGCCAAGAGACACGATTCAGCCAGGGCTCTCAAAAGCTGCTGCTTACCCCCTGTTGGTACCTACACCACACAGCAGCTTTCACAGAGAAAGGGGCTCTAACCTTTCCTCTTAAAGACATGCAGAGGACAAAGGGGTGCTTGGACTGTGAGCTCCCTGCTCACCAGTACTCCCCAGTGCTGCTTTCCTGGCTGCTCCATCAGAACAGGGCACACCCTGAAGCAGAGAGCCATCAAACCTGCCTGAGCACCCCTTAGGCAAGTCAGGACCAGCACGCTTCTCCCTGGCACAGTCAGGGATTGATCTTTAGGTACCCAGGAACAGGCCCACAGGCCAGATCCCATACCCCTTGGATTTGATCATGTTGTTTGAGGGCACAGAGGGGAGATTTGTGAATTAATCTCAGGAGGTGAGGGAGGCCATGTGGACAGAACTGAAAAGAGTGCAGTGTGGGTCCCAGCTGCAGTGTAATTGTGGAGCATCCGTCACCCCACAGGAAGCCCACACTCTCAGCCCAGGGTGGGATCTTGGACAGGAAAGCCCACAGCCCACCACACCATCATAGGGGAGCTGAGTTAGTTTGAGCTCCTGCCTTCTGGCAGATGCCTGAGGAATACCACAGAGCAGGGGAGTGGGGAGAAGAGTGAAATGTGCTCCTGACAGCCAGATTGTGAATCTCAAATGGCCCTGCCTTCATAAGCAGACTTTCTGGATGGGTGGGGCCACTTCAGCCCCTCCCTAGCAGTTTTTCCCAGAAGCTAGGAGCAGACTTGTGACTCCTGCTGAAACAGCTACCTTACCAGCTTTTGTGGAGACTGAGGGCAAGCTCACCCAATCCAGCCCCACCCAGCCTCACTCCCCACTTGCCTCTGTTGTGATGGAGAATAAGGACTCATTTGGAAGTGCCAATGCCCCACCAACCACCTGGGGCATTCAAGTGCTTCTCCTGAGGGGCTAGAGCCAGCCACAGGTCCCCAAAACAATACTGCAGCTTGTTCTTTCTGGCAAGTGCCACGTACTGAAAGGGAGGTCAATTTGCAAAGCCCTTACAGCATTTAGTGATGCAATCACACAGGATGTGGTTGATTCTTACCCACAATCACCACCTAAGGTCACAGTATGAAACTGGGTGTGATGATAAAAATCAGACTGTTAAGGAGACCACAGGGCTGGGGAATGAGAAAGGATTTCAAAGACCTCCATCAACAAAGAGACACAGGGAATATTCCTGCACACAGCTCATCACTGCTATAGTCTACAAACAACTAGCAACTAAAAAAACCACCACACTAAGGGTATCTATAACCAAGGCAGCCATCCAGAACCTAGATCATCATCAAAGAACCCACAAGCAAAGTTAAAAGTTCTTACCCAACATATGCTAAAAACACTTCTTTACAAGTGGTGGAGGAGGGGAAGCCCCATCTAAACAAAAGAAAATCAAGAAATAAGAAGTGACAGTTACCCCAGATGAGAAGGAATCAGTGAAAGAACTCCAAAAGTATGAAAAATCAGAGTGAAAGGACACCAAAGCCAGGAAAGGGCACAACAAAAGAGATAACTACAGGCCAATATCGCTTATGAATATAGATGCAAAAATCCTCAATAAAAATACTAGCAAACTGAATTCAACAGTGCATCAAAAAAATAATACACCACGACCAAGTGGGCTTCATCCTGGAGATGCAAGGATGGTTCAACATACGTAAATCAATAAATGTGATTCACCACATAAACAGAAGCAAAAACAAAGGCCATATGGTCAACTCTGTAGGTGCACAAAAAGCATTTGACAAAATTCAGCACCCTTTCATGATAAAAACCCTCAACAAACTTGGCGTAGAAGGAACATATCCTAAAATTATAAAAGCCATGTATGACAAACTCATAGGCACATCATACATAATGGGGAATAGTTGAAAGCATTTTCACTAAGAACTACACCAACACAAGGGTGCCCACTGTCATCACTTCTATTCAACATAGTGCTGTAAGTCCTAGGCAGAGCAATCACGTAAGAGAGAGTAATAAAGCATATCCACATTGGAAAAGAGGAGGTCAAACCACTGCTTTTTACTGACAATATGGTCTTATATCTAGAAATGCCCAAAGATTCCACCAAGAGTCTTCTGGAATTGATAAATCAATCAGCAAAGTCTCAGGTTACAAAATCAATGTACACAAATCAGTAACATTCCTATACACCAATAACAGTCAAGTTGAGAGTCAAATCAGAGAGTCAATACCATTCACAATAGCTGAAAATAAAATACCTAGGAATATACTTAACCAAGGAGGTGAAAGATCACTACAAAGAGAACTACAAAATACTGAGGAAAGAAATCACAAATGAGAGAAACAAATGGAAAAACATATTATGCTCATGGATTGGTAAAATCAGTCTTATTAAAATGTCCATACTACCCAAAGTGATTTACAGATTCAATGCAATCCCCATCAAAATACCAATATCACATACCACAGATCTAGAAAAAATAATTCTATGCTTTGTTTGGAACAAAGAAAAGATGCTGAATAGCCAAAGCCATCTTAAGCAAAAAGAACAAATCTGGAGGCATCACATTACTAGACTTAAAACTATACCACAAGGCTATAGTAGCCAAGACAGCATGGTATTAGCATGGGAACACCTATAACAAAAATAGAGACATAGACCAATGGAACTGAACAGAGAACCCAGATATAAAACCATCCATATACAGCCTACTGATCTTTGACAAAGCAGAAAACAATATCCACTGGGGAAAATAAGCCCTATTCAATAAATGGTGCTGGGAAAGTTGGATAGCCACATGCAGAAGAATGAAACAGGATCCATGTCTCTCACCACTCACAAAAATTAATTCAAGATGGATAAAAGACTTAAATGTAAGGCATGAAACCATGAGAATGCTAGAAGAAAATGTTGGGAACACTCTTCTAGATATCAGCCTAGGCACAGCATTTATAAAGAAGACCCCAATGGCAATCACAGCAACAACAAAAATAAATAAATAGGACTTGATTAAATTAAAAGGCTTCTGCACAGCTAAGGAAATAGTCAACAGAGCAAATAGACAACCTACAGAGTGGCACAAAATATTCACAAGCTATACATCAGATAGAGGGCTAATAACCAGAATCTACAAAGAACTCAAGCATATCAGCAAGAAAAAAACAAACAATCCCATTAAAAATAGGCAAAAGACATGAACAGAAGCTTTTAAAAAGAAGATAGATAAATGGCCAATAAATATATGAAAAATGCTCAATGTCACTAATCATCAGAGAAATACAAATTAAAACCACAATGAGATATCATCTTACCCCTATTAGAATGGCTTTTATTAAAAAGTCCAAAAACAATAGATGCTGGCATGGATGCAGGGTGAAAGGAATGCTTATGTACTGTTGGTGATATTGCAAATTAGTACAACCTCTATGGAAAACAATATAGAAATTCCTCAAAGAACTAAAAGTAGCATTCTATCCAGCAATGCTACTACTGGGTGTTTACCCAAAGTAAAAGAAGTCATTTTATCAAAAAGACACCTGCACTCAAGTGTTTATTGCAGCACAATTCACAATTGCAAAGATGTGGAATCAACCCAAGTGCCCATCAATTCATGAGTGGATTAACAAAATGTGGTGTATGTATACTACTCAGCCATGATGAAGGATGACTTAATGCCTTTTGCAACAATTTGGATGGAACTGGATACCATTATCCTAAGTGAAGTATCTAAAGAATGGAAAAACAAACACCATATGTGCTTGCCATTAAACTGGAACTAACTGATGAGCACACGTGCACAGAGGAAAGTAGAACTCAGTGGAAATCAAGCAGGGGGAGGACGGGGTGGGTGAAAACCTACCTAACGGATACAGTGAACACTATCTGGGTGATGGGAACACTTATAACCCTGACTCAAGCATAAGAAAAGCGATCCATGTAACCAAAAACATTTGTACCCCCATAACATTTTGAAATAATAGAAAAAATCCTATTTAAAAAACTCTTATCATTGAAGAAAACTCCAACCAAAATTTCAGAATATCTAGAAAATAATAATAATTATAACACTACCTAGCAGAACAAATTTTCCCCCTCTAAAATATTACTCAGAAAAAATACATATGCTTAAAAACTCATATAAATCAAACAATATGAATAAAAAAATTAAGCATCCAACTCAAGAAGTTATAAAAACAAGGAAAAATGGTTGTAGAAGAAAGGAATTGACAAAAAATAGAGGCAGAAGTCTAAAAATTAGGAAACAAAAACGTTTCATAACTAAACAATAAACCCAAGAGTTGTTTTATTAAAAATGACAACATCAATAGCATTAACAAAAAGATAATAAAAGAGATAACATATTAGCTGACCCAATCAATAAATGAAAATAGGGAAGTAACCATCTGTTGGGGGGAAATTAAAAAGTCAGGAGAGACTGTAATGATAAAGAGACTATCTGTGAAAATATAAATGGGGGAAAATATTAATATGATTTTGAATAGTTATATGCATAAATTACTGAAAATGACTTTAGAAAGATGGAAATTCTAAATAAACCAATTACTATAGTAGAAAGAGAGGATGTTATTGAAGAATATTGTCCTACAGCTACTTGCACATATGCAAAATAATCTGTGAGTAAAGATGTTTATTTCAATATATTTACAACTGCAAAAGGGTAGAAATAACCTAATTTTCCAATGACAATGTACTACTTATTTTACTTATGGTATATCCATGTAGCCATTAAAAAGGATGAGGAAATTTTATGTATATTCAATAATCTCTATGATAAATTGCGATTATATGATATCATAATGTCATGTTACTATGACATAATAAGCTATTGAACAATGCATACAATATGCCACATTATTTATGGTGAATGGGAGACTACTTCTCTCTGTATACACTTTTGTATATTGAATTTTGTAGCATTTTGAATTTTACAGCATGTTAGCTTTATCTGTAAAATATAGATAAAATATAGTTAAAATACACTTAAATATATTAAAAGTAAAAACACTTGAAAATAATGATGATGATGATGATAGCTACCATATTGAGTGCATGTGACAGGGGCTTTCATACATTATCTTGAACACTCACAATAACTCAAGACCAATTATATAATCCCTATTTTGAAGATGAGAATATTTAGGCTCAGAGAGGCTAATTAATGTTTCTGCTACTACAGGAATACTAACCCACTTACCACCTGGAAATCAGGTCTGTCTAACTTCAAAGCCAATGATAATCAAGTTTTGCCCGAGTTCAACTGAGCATTGCAGTTAACTAACTTTAAATAGACGTTAACCATTTCTCTGCTTCATTGAGCCACATAGCAAACCTTTTTCTTTTTAAGTGCTAAATTTTATATAAATTAGCTGACTTTATTACTATAGGTTTTGATTTTATATACATGAAATCTTGTTTTCCTGAAAGATCCAATTAAGATTACATAAATGTTTACAACAGTCCTGTGGTATAAATGGTTCAACATTCCAACAACAAACTAGATAAACATTTTGCCAATCACTAATTAAAAAGCTGGCTTTAAGCACAATAACCTGGAGTCAGTTTGCATTCACATTTCTATTAAAGGCTAATGAATACACAGCTAAACTAATTTAGTCAAATTGTTTCTTCATTGTGTTCAAAGTTAAAACTAACAATTCAGCTTTAGCCCTGAGTCTTTTAAATTATTTTTTCTCCCCTATTGAGTAAAAGTCTAATTAAAAGCTTTTAGTCTTTCACATTGTGCAGGCTGCTAAGTGATATTGTTTAGTCTGCAGGGATTCAATTATTACTCGACTTTAAAATATACAATTCTATAAGGTTTTTTTTTTTAACCCACTTTGCCTGGAAGGTTTTATGTTGTAAAATTTAATCTGATAAGAAGATTTTAAATTGTGAAACAAAAGAAAAACTTTCATTAAGTATTTGATGTGAGATTTTAATTCAGCCCTAAGACTTATTGACTATAATAGGTAAGTTTTAAGTCAGGTGGAGTGGAGATGTCAAAAATGTCCAAAACACTATGTAGTACGTGTGGGTTTTACTCTGCATACTCACAAACAGTACTAGCTATATAATTCACAGGGCCTAGTAAAAAGTGAAAATGTGGGGCCCCTTGTTCAAAAACTATTATGAATTTTAATATGACAAGAGAGCATTAAACCAAGCACAAGGCCTTTCTGACCATGGGTCATTGTGCAACCACACAGGTTACATGCCCATGTAGTCAGCCCTGCTCACAAGTGTGGAGTGTAGAAATATCACATTATGTTATTATTAATATTACTTTTTAAATTAAACTGACTACCCAAATCCCATTGTCTGATGGACAATTCCACACTTTTTGACCTCCCCACCTTAGTGGTTTCAGATACTGAAGACTCTTGGTCTTCTTGCTACTGAAGTGCTCATGGTCCAAGTCCACTGTTCTGTATCTGTTGCCAAAGATATTTTGCTGGCCTGGAAAGTTGGTGCCTAGGATTGAACCTTTCTAGCTATACCAAATGTTTAGTCTAGGTCAATACATTTTGAGAGTGAAAGGAGGGCATACTGACCCTAAGTGGCCTACAATAGTACTGTCCAGGCCAACTGAATTGCATAATCACCCTTGTGCAGCCATTTATTCCAGAAGTCCAGCCACTCCACCCTTAGCAGAACACACATACCTCCAAGCTTTCCGTGGATCTGGGGGCAAGTCTTTTCTCTGCCACCTGGAGTGGAAAACCCTGGCATGCAAAAGACAGTCAATGCATGTCTGTCTAAACTGACTATTATTTTCTCCCTTTCTCCTTCTAAAAAAGTATTCAGAGATAGTTTCTCATGTTGGTGCTTCCAGGTATTTAGCTTTTCAGAGATACAGGTAGGTAGCCAGAACTTTTAAATACTGCAAAACTAAAAGAACTAATATTGCTAAGGAGTGGGATGTTTCTAAAAATTGTCTTTATTTTTATATAACAGATGCATGAACTTAAAAACAAAGTAAAAAATGTGAAAATATTTTTGAAAAAAATGTTTCTTAACAAATACACTTATTTCCCTGCTTTCAAAAACATGTACATGTATGTAATATATTTGTTCCTTGGTTGTGCAGGGTCATCATATGAATTAGAGCAGTTAAAAATACATACTCTGGAGTTAGACTGCCTGGTTAGGAAGCTGTGAGACTTTGGACAAGTTTCTTAAATTTTCCTTGTCTCTGTTCCCTCATCTGTAAAATAGGGATACTAACAGTTCCCATATTATAGTGTTGTGGTGAGCATTAAATGCTAATATATATAAAGCACTCTGAATAATACCAGTCAATAATTGTGAACAACTATAATTAAATTGTTATGCTTGATTAAATATTTGTGACACTAATAAATGCTCCCATTTTGGGCTCCTAAGTATGCTTTAAAATAAAAATGTGTTTGTGTTTCAAATATCAGACCACTACCTCTTAATGTGTCCATGAATAGTAGCTCCTTTTCCCCATACCTCTTCTAGTGTTTTTTATAATCAGGTATGCCTCATTTTCTTAGAATTATGCCTAAAATAAAAATAAGTGGGCTCAGAGAAAAACTGAAATACTCTCCTAATAGGAAAGCAAACAAATTTTAATATGTGGCTTTCCAGATCCTGATTTGAGCTAATTAAAATGGTTGTATTCTTCTCTCCAGATGCTTGATAATGCTCTCAATAATTGAGATGGCTAATTAATGGGCTACCAGTTAAGTAAACATTATAATATCTCACAGCTTTGTTATAAAGATGAAATAATATATAACATGAAAATTTTTGTAGACACTATGGTGATATATACATTCAGAGTTTTAATATTGTTGATGTGTGTGTTAATATTAGATGTGGGACTCTAAGAAACATAAAGCCTGTATGTAAAATGAAGATGATTCCTCCTTTACTACAATTCCTAAGTCCAGTTTTTGGCATATGAAGAGCGGGATACAACTCCCTATGTAAAAAGCCTTGAGAAGTGAAGAATAAAAGATTGTCTGTGCAGCTGCATGAAGCAGAGGACTAGAAGTACTGAGGGCTGAGGCACCTTAACAGATTTCATTATGTGTTGACTTTGAAAAAAAATTACCTCTTACGGCTAAAGTTAAAGAGTCTTTTTCAAATATTTCTATGGTATAGGCTTGACCCATGAATTCTTGGAAATTTTGTAATGACTCTCAGGATATTTGTTACTTATTCAATCATCCTGTTTTTCATAAGATTGAGTGCTTGAAAGATTTTTTTTCTCCCACGTGAACTGACTCCTCTGACTCTAGTTGATGTAATTCAAATATAAATCAAAGTGTATCCTAGAAATCACCAGGTCAGAGAAATCCATATTATTGGAAATTCTATAAAATAATTTCATTTGCTTCCCTCCTACCCACTCCATTTCCCTAATTCAGTTTCCTTGATCCAGCCTTCCTTTTTGTTAATCTCCTCTTCAATTTTTCTCCAAAACCTTAATTATATGAATAAAGCCATACATTCTTAATTTTACAGTGTGCACACAATTTACAATTTATTTAACCACATTTTTACATCAGCATAATGAATTCTGCGAAGACCTTGTCATGTCTTTAGGATGGTTGTATTTAGGAAACTCACTCCCCAGCCTGGGAGGAGCCTCTCTCTCCTGGAGTTAACAAATGCTCAGACAACAATTTATACAACCTTGCTTTCAATATGAAGTCTTAATCGCTCATGTTTCTCATTTAAAGCTTGTAATGATAGTAATTAGGTAAAAATGACTTTATTGTGCTTCCCTATCATTGGCAATGTTACCTTAACCAAATTTTCTCAGCAAAGGAGAAAAAAAGAGAATCCTTCAATTTACTCTTATGGGAATTTTTACACCATCTTAGTTTCAGCTTCAATAAGATGCAACATTCTGATGGAAACCTATAGGGAGTAGTTAATGGCCAAAATAAATCTCCCATATTACCCCCACTAAATTGTCAAGTTGCCAGCATAAAAGTACCTCAATAACAGTTAAATTAAAAGTATAATTGAATGAGACGTCACTATAGAGGAACTGGCAAAACTTTCCATTTAAACTCGATTTTCAACAGCCAGCCAAGTTCTTAAGTCTTCAGAGAGCTATTATTTTGGCAAAAAAGATCATATTCATGACTATCTAGTTGTTAGTATTCATTTGTATTACTTCAGTCCCTTAAGAAAACTTTGTCTTAAACAGTCACTTTCTGTTTTCGTATAAGCTTAGTTTTCTCTGTATTTTCTAAAATTGCCTTTTCAAAGTGCTCTCCTGCCTCACAAGAGTCATGGCACCATTTGGGGTTCTGAGATATAGTCCAAAGTGATGACATCAGAGGGAAGGACTCGATGAATATAAGGACATTTTCCCAGAGCCACTCCTACTATTATTATTATTTTTATTAGCTTGAAATATGGAAAGGTCTAGAAAATTTCTGTTAGCTCAGAGGGGCCAGTGAAATTAATTGACTTGTTTAAAGTTCTGTTTCCGTTAGAGGCAGAGCTGAATACAGAATTCAGCCTTCTATTACTCTTTTCATTAAGCCACCTGTAAGATTACCAATTGTTAATTTTGTACTTCTAATTCCATGAAATTTTGTTTTTCTCATTTTTCCTTCTCTATGCTCTTGTTCTTCTTTAATCCATAAAGGTTGGTTATTTCTTATTTTATTTACATTCATGTTGTTTTCTGTTCATGTTTTTCTCTTGGAAGACTTTTTGGGATTTTCATTTCAAAATATGTGATAAATTAGTGAATGAATTGAATAAATAAACTAAAGCAGGATAGCAGTGGTAGTGCAGGGTTTAAGAATACTTATGTAATGCTTTCTTTGCTAGTATCGTCTTGGATGGTGTTCAGTTGTACATTATGTGAGGGGTAAACTCTTAGTGTTCCTAAACATTTCTTTTATTAAGTTAAAAGCTGTTTTCAAGTTGAGCAAAATTTCAATTTTCTCCTGTAACACATTACCACAAAATTAATGGCTTAAAACAATGTAAATTCGTTATCCCACAGTTCTATAAGTCAGAGGTCTGGGTGGGTTCAGCTTGATCCTCTACTCTGGGTGTCACAAAGCTGAAATCAAGGTGTTGGTGGGCCTGGACTTTTATCTGCAGGCCCTAGGGGAGAATCTGCCTTCATGCTCATTCAGGTTGTTGGCAGGATTTGGGTCTATGCAACCGTAGGGCTGAGGTTGCCCTTTCCTTTCCAAATGTCAGCTGGGAGCCCCCCTTACCTACGTAAGCCTGCTACTCCTCCTTGTCATCTTGGCTCCTCCATTTCTAACCAGCAACTGCCAGTCAAGTCCTTCTCACACTTTCAACCTCACTAACTCTTTTTCTGCCACATCTCTTCTACCTGAGCCAGGGAAAATACTCTGCTTTTAAGGGCTCATGTGATTAGAAAAGCCCACCCAGATAATCCAGGATAATTTCCCTATTTTAAAGTCTGTAACCTAGTTACATCTGAATCCCTTTTGCCATGCAACGTAACATATTTCTATGTTCCAGAGGTTAGGGTGTGTGTATCTTTGATGAACCATTCCACCTACCACAGCCGCCAAATCTGAGTTTCCCATAAGGAATACTCATGAATCATTTTTAATTTTCACAGCATTGGGAATAATTAGTAAACCTCTGAAAGCATGAAACTTTAAAATTTCTGCCAATAACTTAGAATCTTTATTTGTGAAAATAAGATAAATGATTTTTTAAAATTTGCATACACTAAGGTTCATTCTTTGTGTGGTAAACTTCTATAGGTACATGCACAATGTTGTATATCTACGATTACAGTGTCATACAGAATAGTTTCACTTGTTTGCTTCACTTATTTATCACTGCCCCCATCCCCCTGCACCCTTAGCAACTACTGATCTTTTTATTGTCTCTATAGTTTTGTCCTTTCCAGAATGTCATATAGTTGGAATCATATAGTATGTAGCCTTTTCAGATTGGTTTCTTTCACTTAGCAATATGCACTCAAGTCATATCATAACTCAACCTTGAGTTATGATATGATTTCTCCATGTCATATCATCTCCAGAATGATATGATTTCTCCATATCATTTTATGGTATGATGGTTCATTTCTTTTTATTGCTGAATAATATTAATATTGCATTGTATGTCAGTACTACAATTTGTTTATCCATTCACCTATTTTAAAATATCTTTTTTTTTTTTGCTTTTTCTAAGCTCTTGAAAACATCTTGATTGCTTCCAGTTTTTAGTGATTGTGAATACAGATGGTCTAAACATTCACACACAAGTTTTTTGTGGGCATAAGCTTTCAACTCAATTGTGTAAATAACTAGGAGCATGATTGTTGGATTGTATAAGACTATGTTTAGCTTTGTAAGAAACTGCCAAATTGTCTTCTAAATTGGTTGTACCAGTTTGCATTCCCATTAGCAATGAATGAGAGTTTCTGTTGCTCCATGTCCTTGCTAGGATTTGGTATTGCTTCCATAAACATTGTTATAAAAAAAATCTGTTAAAATCTCTTCCTTCAATTCCTTGTGATATGTACCTATCCCAAAAGAGTGAAATTACTATGTTATATGGTAGCTGTATTTTTAATTTTTTGAGGAAACTCCACACTATTTTCCATAATGGTTGTACCAATTTATATTCCCGCCAACAGTGTACAAAGGTTCTCTTTTCTTCACATTCTCCCCAACACATTTGTCTTTTTTATACTAGCCATTCAAATAAGTAAGAGGTGATATCTCACAGTGCTTTTGATTTGCATTTCCCTGCTGCTTGGTGATGTTAAGTGTTTTTCACATACCTACTGGTCATTTGTATGTCGTCTTTTGAGAAATGTCTATTCAAATCCTTTGTGCATTTATAAATTGGGTTGTTTTCTTGCTATTGAGTTGTTTGAGTTCCTTAAATATTTTGGATGTTAATCTTTTATCAGATGTATGATTTGCAAATATTTTCTCCAATTCTGTAGGTTATCTTTTCACTTGGTTGATTTTTTTTTTTCTTTTGCTGTGCAGAAATCTTTTAGTTTTGATGCAATCCCATTTTTCTGTTCATGCTTTTGTAGTCTGTGCTATCAGGGTTGTATTCAAAACTGCATTGTCCAGATGAATGTTAAGAAGTTTTTTCCCTAGGTTTTTTTCTATTAGTTTTATAGTTTCAGGTCTTACATTCAAGTCTTTAATCCATTTTGAGTTGATTTTTGTATATGGTGTGAGATGTGTCCAGTTTCATTCTTCTGCATGTGGACATACAGTCATCCCATCACCATTTTTTGAAGATTCTATCCTTTCCCCGTTATGTGTTTTTGGCACCTTTGTCAAAGATTGATTGACTGTAAGTGCTTGGATTTAATTTTGGATTCTCTATTCTGTTTTATTGGTCAATGTGTCTGTTTTTAAGCCAGTACCATACTGTTTTGATTAGCATAAATTTGTAGTATATACTGAAATCAGGTAGTGCGATGTTTCCAACTTTGTTCTTGCTCAAGATTCCTTTGACTATTCCAGGTCTTTTGTGGTTCTATATGAATTTTAAGATTTTTTTTCTATTTCTGTGGAAGATGTCATTGGAGTTTTGATAGGAATTGCATTGAATCTGTAAATTGCTTTGGGTAGTATGGACATTTCAACAATATTAATTCTTCCAATCCCTAAGTGAGGGGTATATTTCCATTTATTTATGTCTTCTTAAATTTCTTTTATCTATGTTTTATAGTTTTCAGTGTGCAGATCTTCCCCTCTTTGATTAAATTTACTTCTAAATATTTTAATTTTTTGTAACTATTGTAAATGAAATTTTTAAAAATTTCTTTTTCAGATAGTTTGTTGTTAGTGTATAGAAATACAATTGATTTTTGTATGTTGATTTTGTATCCTGCAACTTACTCTATTTGTTTATTCTAACAGTTTTTTGGGGGGTATTTTTAGAGTTTTCTGTATATAAGATCATGCCATCTGCAAATGGAAACAATTTTACTTCTTCCTTTCTGATTTAGATGCTTTTTATTTTTTTTCTTGCCTAATTACCCTAACTTGGACTTCTAGAACTATATTGAATTGAAGTGGTGAGAGTGATTATACTTGACTTTTTCTTAATTTGACAGGAAAAGCTTTTCACTTTTAATTGTGATGCTATCTGTGAGAGTCTCATATTGGCCATTACTATGTTGAGGTACATTCTTTCCATAACTGTTTTCTTGAGAATTTTTATCATGAAAGGATGTTAAATTTTGTCAAATGCTTTTTCTGCATCTATTGAGATGATCATATGACTATTATCTTTCATTCTCTTAATGTAGTGTATCACATTTATTGATTTGTGTATGTTGAACTATCCTGGCATCTGAGGGATAAATTTCACTTGATCATGGAGAATGATCCTTTTAATGTACTGTTGAATTTGGTTTGCTAGTATTTTTTAAAGGATATTTGCATGCATGTTCATCAGGGATATTGGCCTGCAATTTATTTTCTTGTAGTATCCTTTTCTGGTTTTGGTATCAAGGTAATGCTGACCTCAGAAAATGAATTTGAAAGTTATCCCTCCTACTCAATTTCTTGAAAAACTTTAAGAAGAATTGGTATTAATTCTTCTTTAAATATGTGGAAGAATTCAGCAGCGAAGCCATAAGGTCTTGGGATTTTCTTTTTTGGGAGACTGTTTTTTACTTCAATAGATTTAGGGAGTACAAATGGAGTTTTGTTACATGGATATATTACATAGTGGTGAAGTCTAGGCTTTTAGTATACCCATCGTGCAAATAGTGTAATTTTTCATCCCTCACCCCTGTCCCACCCTCCTCCCTTTTGAGTCTCCAATGTCTATTATTCCAGTCTGTATGATTGTGTGTACTCATTGCTCATAAGTGAGAACATGTGATATTTGATTTTCTGTTCCTGAGTTACTTCACTTAGGATAATGGCTTCCAGTTCCATCCAAGTTGCTGCAGAAGACATTATTGCATTCTTTTTTTATGGCTGAGTAGCATTCTGTGGTGTGTATATATTATGTATATATATATACACACACATACACACTACATTTTCTTTATCAAATCATCCACTGATGGACACTTTGGTTGATTCCATATCTTTGCAATTGTGAATTCTGCTGTGATAAACATACGAGTGCAGGCATCTTTTTGTTATCATGACTTCTTTTACTTTGTGTAGATACCCAGTAGTGGGATTGCTAGATCAAATGGTAGACCTACTTTTAGTTATTTGAGAAACCTATGTACTGTTTTCCATAGAAGTTGTACTAATTTACATTCCTACCAGCAGTGATAAGCATTCCCTTTTCACTGTATCCATGCCAACATCTATTATTTTTTGACATTTTTAATAATAGCCATTGTGACTAGAGTAAGATGGTATCTCATTATGGATTTAATTTGCGTTTCTCTGATGATTAGTAATGTTGAGCATTTTTTCATTTTTTTTGGCTATTTGTATATCTTCCTTTAAAAAAATGCCTGTTCATGTCTTTTGCCCACTTTTTAACGGGGTTATTTGGTTTTGTTTATTTATTTGTTTGTGTTCTGAGTTGTTTGAGTTCCTTGTAGATTCTGGATATTAGTCCTTTGTTGTATGCATAGTTTATGAATGTTTTCTCCCATTCTGTAGATTGTCTATTTACTCTGTTATTTCTTTTGCTATGCAGAGCTTTTTAGTTTAATTAAGTCCCATTTATTTATTTTTGGTTTTGTTGCATTTGCTTTTGGGGTCTGAGTCATAATTCTTTGCCTAGGCCAATGTCCAGAAGATTTTTTCATAGGCTTTCTTCTAGAATTTTTACAGTTTCAGGTATTACATTTAAATCTTTTATCCATCTTGAGTTAATTTTCGTATATGGTGAGAGATAGGCATCCAGTATCATTCTGCGTATGGCTATCTAATTTCCTCAGCACCGTTTATTGCATAACATGTCCTTTCCTCAGTGTATGTTTTCATCTGCTTTGTCAAAGATCAGTTAGTTATAAGCATATAGCTTTATTTCTTGGTTCTCTACTCTGTTCCATTGATCTATGTGTCTGTTTTTATACTTGTACCATGCTGTTTTGGTTACAATAGCCTTGTAATATAACTTGGGGTCAGGTAGTGTGATGCCTCCAGTTTTTTTCTTTTTGCTTAGGATTTGCTTTTGGCTATTTGGGCTCTTTTTTAGTTCCATTTGAATTTTAGGATTGTTTTCTAATTCTGTGAAAAATGACATTGGTATTTTAATAGGAATTGCATTGAATCTGTAAATTGCTTTGGGCAATATGGTCATTTTAACTCTATTAATTCTTCTAAGCCATGAGGCATGGCACATTTTTCCATGTATTTGTTATCATGATTTCCTTCAATAGTATTTCTTAATTTTCCTGTTGAAGTCTGTCACCTCCTTGGTTAAATATATCCTAGGTATGTTATTTTTTTTTTTGCACCTATTGTAAATGGGATTGTGTTCTTTGTTTGGTTCTCAGGTTGGTCATTATTGGTGCATAGAAATGCTATTGGCTTGTATATGTTGATTTTGTAACCTGAGACTTTACTGAATTCATTCACCAAATCTAGGAGTCTTTTGGAGGAGTCTTTAGGGTTTTCTAGGTATAAGATGATATCATCAGCAAAGAGAAATAATTTGCCTTCCTCTTGTTCAATTTGGATGCCCTTTATTTCTTTCTCTGATTGCTATGGCTAGGGTTTCCAGTACTATGTTGAATAGAAGTGGTGAAAATGCTTGTCTTGTTTCAGTTTTTAGGGCGTGTGCTTTCAACTTTTCCCTGTTCAGTATGGTGTTGGCTGTGGGTGTCATATATGGATTTTATTAATTTGAGATATGTTCTTTTTGTGCCTAGATTATGGAGGGCTTCTGTCATGAAAGGATGCTGGATTTTATCAAATGCTTTTGTGTCCATTGAGATGATCCTATGGTTTTTGTTTTTAATTCTGTGTATGTGGTGAATCACATTTATTGATTTGCATATGTTGAACCATCCTTGCATCCCTGGGATAAAACCCATTTGATCATGCTTTATTATCTTTGTGATGTGCTGTGAATTTAGTTTGCTAGTATTCTTTTGTGCATTTTTGCATCTATTTTCATCAGGGGTATTGGTCCGTAGTATTCTCTTTTTTTATTGTGCCCTTTCCTAGTGTTGGTATTAGGGCAATGCTGGCCTTGTAGAATGAATTAGGGAGGATTCCCTTCTAAATATTTTGGAAAAGTTTCAGTAGGATTGGTACCAGTTATTCTTTGTAGGTGTGATAGAATTTGGCTGTGAATTCATATAGTTTTGGGCTTTGTTTTTGTTGGGAAATTATTTATTATTGATTAAATCTCTCTACCTATTATTGATCTAATCTCTCTACCTATTATTGATCTGTTCATGATTTCTATTTCTTCCTGATTCAAGCTTGGGAGGTTGTATGTTTCCAGGAATTTATCCATTTCCTCTAGATTTTCTAGTTTGTGGGCATAGAGATGTTCATAAGAGTCTTGGATGAACTAAGAGTCACAAGCCCTGGGATGGGGCATGATACAGAAGTGGACAGTATTGCTGGCAGCCTAACACATGGAGCTGGTGCAACCCCTCCACCACCTATGGAGACCTCAGTGCAATTCACCAAGAGCTCCCCCTCTTTCCCCAGTCAGAGCTCAAGCCTGTCCTCATGTTTGGGGTATCTATGGGTGAGGTTGGTGGTCCAGTCCCACCCAGCTTTGTCCCCTACTCTGGGACTAAGCAGGGAACTCAGGGCACCAGGCATTCCACAGACCCGTATATCTCATGAGAAAACAGAGAGCCCCTCTGAGTTAACAAAGATCAAACACATACTCATTGGTGTCTGCTATAGCCAGTTCTTACTCTTAAGTGCCACCTACCAGCCTGAAGGTTGAACTGCACAACACAATATAAAACCTGCTGTCGGAAGGGACCAGTGCTGGAGAACAAGATAAGCTTCATGAGACCTTCTCAATTTCAGTTCTGCAGAAGGTAGTGAGCCTGCTCATACACCCAGTATATCTCCATTGCAATCAGCATTTGAGAAAACCACTGCATAAGGCTATCTATAACCAAGGAACTCATACAGAGGCTTGGACCCCTGAAAGCACCCCAAATTGAAGCCAAACAAAGAAACACATCATACATTAAAATCATACCCTCAAGGGGGAAAAATAAATAAATTAATTAAGATGTCTCACTCGAATGAAAGTAAATTCAAAAATAAAAAGTGACAGCTTCTCCAGATGAGAAAGAACCAGCATTGGGAGATTTTTGATTACTGGTTCTATCTCCTTGTTATTAGTGTGCTCAGATTTTCTATTTCTTCATGATACAGCCTTGATAAATTATATGTTTCTAGTAATTTATTCATTTCTTCTAGATTATCAAAATATTGGCATATATTTGGTTATAATAATCTCTTATGATCCTTTGACTTGCTATGGTATTAGTTGTAATCTCTTTTTTCATTTATGATTTTATTTATTTGAGTGTTCTTTTTTAATTTCATAGTCTAGCTAAACCTTTGTCAATTTTTTTATCTTAAAAACCCAATTCTTAGTCTCATTGGTCTTTTACATTGTTTTTTCTAGTTTATATGTATTTTTTGCTCTGATATTTATTATTTACTTTCTTATACAAACTTTTTGCTTAGTTTGTTTTTCCTTTTCATGTTTTTCTAAGTCATAAAGTTAGGTTATTTATTTGACATTTTCTTTCTTTATGTAGATATTTATTGCTATAAATTTCCCTTTAGAACTTCTTTTGCTGCATCCCATAAGTTTTGGTATGTTGTATTTTTTATTGTTACTTATCTGAAGATATTTTTAAGTTTCCCCTTTAATGTTTTCAGTGACTCATTGGTTGTTCATGATTGTGTTGTTAAATTTCCATGTATTTTTGAATTTCCTCCTGATACTGATTTCCACTGGGTCAGAAAAAGTGATCACCATTGTGGTCAGAAAAAGATACTTGATATGATTTCAATCTGCTTAACTTTGTTCAGTCTTGTTTTGTGACATAACATGTGACTTATCCTGAGAATGTTTCTAATGCACTTGGTAAGAATGTCTTCTTGTACTGTTGGATGGAATGTTCTCTATATGGCTTGTAGACCAATTTAGTCTATAGTGATATTTTCTTATTGTCTATTGTTTTCTTATCAATTTTCTCTCTGGATAGTATATCCATTGGGAAAATGGGATTTTGAAGTCCCTTGCTATTATTGTATTGTTATCTGTTTCTCCCTTCAGTTCTATTAATATTTGCTTTCATATATTTAGGTTCTTTGATGTTGGATGGATGCATATTTGCAACTGTTTAATGCTCTTGATGAATTGATCCATTTATCATTATATAATGACCTCCTTTGTCTACTGTGACAGTTTTTGTCTTAAAGTATATTTTGTCTGATATAGGTATAGCCACCCCTGTTCTCTTTTAGTGACCACTTGCATAGAATGTCTTCTTTCATCCCCTAACTTTTAGTCTGTGTGTCTTTTAACCTAAAGTGAGTATCTTGTAGACAGCATATAGTTAGATCTTGTTTTCTTATCCTTTCAACCACTGTATGTCTTTTGATGGAGAATTTAATCTATTTATATTTAAAATAATATTGACAGGTAAGTTCTTACTATTGCCATTTCATTAATTATTTTCTGACTGTATGTTTTTTTTCCTTTCCTCCTCTCTTGCTATAGTTCTTTTTGATTTGATGATTTTTGAGTGGAATGCTTTGATTCCTTTTATCTTTTGTATATGTATTGCAGTTTTTTTGTTTGTGGCTACCATGAGGATTATATATAATATCTTATAGTTATAACAGTGTATTTTAGGTTGATAACAGCTTAACTTTCACCACTTACAAAACTCTACATTTTAACCTCTCCTCCCTCCACATTGTATGTTTTTTATGTCACAATTTACATTTTTATATATCATTTCTTCAATAACAAATTATGTTAGCTATAGTTAATTTTAATACTTTTGTCTTTTAATTTTTATACTTGAGTCATATGTGATCTGTGTATCACCTTGACAGTATTAGAGTATTCAGAATTTACTTATATTCCTACTCTTATAATGAATTTTATACTTTTATGTGTTTTCATGTTGTTAGTTAGTGTTCTTTTGTTTCAACTTGGAGAACTCCCTTTAGCATTTCTTGTAAGGCAGCTCTCATGAACTTCCGCAGCTTTTGTTTCCCTGAGAAACAAAATCTCTCCTTGATGTTTTCATTGATTCATTCAAAGACAGCTTTTCCAGTTACAGAATTCTTGGTTAATAGTTGGGGTTTTTTTCAGTACTTTGAATATTTTCTCCTATTTTCCTAGGAAAAATCCTTCCTATTGTGCAATAAGTGTTGTGTGTTTCATGTCGTTTGTTTTTTTTGCCCAGAATGGGGGTTTTTCTTACTTAGATGTAAAAGTTACTGATTGGCATATTTATATGGAAGTATAATCTATTGGAATTAATTTTTTAGTAAGTAATATCTTACTAGTATTTATTAAATAGGCAACTAGATTAATTGATATGTATTTTCTTAGAAAGAGAAATAAATTTATGAATAAAAAGACAGTGATTGTATATTCATTACAAGAATAAGGTAACTACAACTGGCAGTCTCAGTGATATATTAAAATTGCTTCAGCATGAGGGTACTGTATTTTGGCTTCTGGTCTTCCAAAGAAATTATTTTGCTTAGCTTGTCAACCACCTATCTGTGGTCCATTATATTTTGGCTTTTCCTCTTATTTTCTACTAAGTCTGACTCTCAGACCATAGCCTTCTTTGTATAAATTAATATTAATAATATTTTACATATTTTATAACCTTATGATGTAAGTCACAAGAAAAGTATGAAATTCAAATTTACAAGATTTCTTGTTTCTGTACTGTATCTGCTATATGACCTTGGTAAGTCATTTAACCTTTCAGTTTACATCTAATGAATCTAAAATTTTCTACATGTTAAAAATGAATGACTAGATGTTTTAGCTGTCAAAGACTAATTTCTTATTCCCAATGATGAAACTAAAGCTATGTATTTTCCTTTATCTAAGGAGATTATTACCCAGAGGATATAGACGCATAAATAAAATTAAAGCCTATTGCTGCTTTTGCCAATTTTTGACCCAGGAGAGAAAAAGGAGGGTCTCTGACCTAGGGAAGACTAAGGGTTATTATTTTCTTTTCTCCAGGCAGAGTAGAGAAATTGTAGCCATTGCCCCAATAGCAGGCAGGTACCCAAAGAGCACTGGGTCAAAAATCTTCAGGGAGGAACAAAAATTTTATCAGTGTATGTCAATAGGTGTCATCCACCCAAAATGTGGGGACAGGAGTATGTACCTTGTTACCTCAGGCTGTCCCAGAGAATCTACATGAGAGTTAATTACTGTGTGACATCACTTCATAATTATGACTCTTATCAAGAGTAACATTCATGGGCACCAATCACTCAATGATCTCTCCAAGTAACGTGACTTAAAATCAATTTCAAGTTTATAATTGCAACATAGCTTTCAAAACTAAATTCAAAAAAGAAAATGGTGAAATGATGTCTTCCTTATTCTAGTTGATCAATGGATTGTTCTTTAGGAAAGATAATTTCAACTTCTTGTTAAATCATATCAGCCTAGGAGGGATCTCTAAATTGGTGTCATGTGTCTATAATAGGTTCCCTGGACTGTCAGATTTATGAAAGAAATCTTTGCTTTCTAAATATATATAGTTATCCCTGAGAATGAGAATTCCTATTTTTCCTTCATGACTAATTTCTCAATCAATAGGGGATGTTTGTCTTTCTAAATATTGAGCACAGCTTATTCAAACTGCAATAGAAATTGAAGAAGGTAAAAACTGTACATTTGCAATTTAGGCTATATGATGGATTAGGTAAAAAGAAAAAGTTTAAGTGTGAGAAAATGTAAATAAAAGGTTAACATTCAATTTCTCTCCATTGTTTAGCTCTTAATTTTAGAAACGTTTAATGAAATTTTTATTGACTTGTATACTTTACAAATCAGTCACCTGAAAGATGAAATTGCTAATTTTTTTCTTAAATCACAATAGGTTGAAAAAGTAGAAGGATGCCTTTTGGGTTCCTTTTACATTTTACTTCTGCATCTTAACTTAAGCTTGTAATATTCTATGTAATTAACGAACATTTATAGTCAGATATGTTTCAATATAGCTGGGGGCTGGAAGAGACTGCATGCTGGAGAGGGACTAGAAAGTGCATTTCATGATGTGCATTTCATTATGGGGATGAGAGTTCAGGAACAAAGACATGAGTGGAATTTGGTGAAAGCAAGTGATTGGAACAGATCAAATTATTGGTATTAATTAGAAAATAATTAGCACAGTAAAGTCTGAAGGCAATGAACAGTAGTTAGAAATGAGTCTGTTCCCAGGAGAATAGGACCAGAGCTATAGGCATAGTTAGAGACGGTATCTGAAGTCAGAGTACATTGAATGAGGTAAGTTTAGAAATGTTAATAGGCCTCTCAAGATTTAATAGGCATAAGAAATATTGATAATTCAAGATTACAAAGATATATACCTGAGTTTTCTGAGACTTCTATACTTTGGGCTCTTATATGTAGGTCTTTAATCTATTTTGAATTAATTTTTGTGTATGGTGTGAAGGGCCCAATTCATTCTTTTGCATGTGGATATTGAGCGGTTCAGTACCATTTGTTGAAAAGACTATTCTTTCTCTATTGTATGGTAATGTCACTCTTGTCCAAAATCAATTAACCTTATTAGCTTTATTTCTGGACTTTTAATGCTATTCCTTTAGCCTATATGTCTGTTCTTCTGCCAGTACCGCACTTTTTTTATTTCTCTTGCTTTGTTTTTAAAATTGGGAAGTGTGAGTTCTCCAACTTCATTCTTCATCTTCAATATTGTTTGGCTGTTTGGGCCCCTGGCATTTTCATATAAATTTCAGGATCAGCTTGTTTATTTCTGTAAAAGGTTAACATTCAATTTCAAGGCAGTTGGAATTTTGAAAAGGACTGCATTGAATCTGTAGATCAATTTGGGAGCTATTGCCTTCTTATAATGTTAAACCTTTCAGTTCATGAAAACAAAATGTTTTCTATTTAATTAGTTCTTTAAAATTTTCTTTTAATAATATTTGGTAGTTTGCTTTAAATAAGGCTTATGCTTCTTTGGTTTATACTATTGTAAATGGAATTATTTGATGTTATTGTAAATGGAAAAGTTTTCTTAATTTTATTTTCAGACTGTTTATTACTAGGGTATAGAAATACAATTGCTTTTTGTATGTTGATCTTGTATCCTAACAATTTGCTGAACTTGTTTATTAGCTAATGTGTGTGTGTGTGTGTGTGTGTGTTCTTTAGGGCTTTGTATATATAATATAATGTCATCTTCAAATAAAAATAATTTTACTTTTTTTCTTCTAAAATGGATGCCTTTAATTTCTTTTTCTTGTATAATTGCCCTAATTAGACCTTTCAGTACCATGTTGAATAAAAGTCATGAGTGTGAGTATCCTTGTCTTGGTCCTGAACTTGGGAAGAAAGATTTCAGTCTTTCTGAGTTTCTAAGTTAGCAGTGGGGTTTTCTTAAATGCCCACTGTCATGTTGAAGAAGCTCACATTTATTGTGTGTTCTGTCATGAAAGGTTGTTAGATTTTGTCAAATGCTTTTTCTGCATCTATTGAGATGATCATGTCATTTACACCCTTTATTCTATTAACATGGTGTATTACAATGATCAATTTTCATATGTTAAACTAAAATTGTATTCCAGGGATAAATCCCACTTGATTATGGTGTATCATCTTTTTATATGCTTTTGGACTTGGTTTGCTAGTATTTTGTTGGGGATTTTTGCTTCTATATTTCTTTCTCTTTTGTTAAAAAATCAGAATATAATGGGCACACAAATATTTTGGATACATAAAGTGTTTTGATACCATTTGAGTCAAAGTTATAAGTGTGCCCATCACCCAGATAGTGTGCATTGTACCCATTAGGTGTGTATTTACCCATACCCTCCTCCCCCTTGACCTGCTTGATTTCCATTAAATTTTACTACCATATGTGCACATGAATGTTGATCAATTAGTTCCAATTTAATAATGAGTACATGTGGTGTTTGATTTTCCATTCTGGTGATACTTCACTTAGAAGAATAGTCTCCAGTTCCATCCAGGTTGTTACAAAAGGTATTATTATTTCACTATTTTATTATGGCTGGTCAGTACTCCATTGTATACATATGTCACATTTTATTAATCCACTCATGTATTGATGGGCACTTGGTTTGATTACACATCTTTGCAATTGTGAATGGTGCTGCAATAAACATTGGAGTGCAAGAGTCTTTTTGATAAAATGACTTTTTTTCCTTTGGGTAAACACCCCAAAATGGGATGGCTGGATCAAATCATAAGTCTACTTTTAGTTCTTTAGGTTTCTCCATACTACTTTCCATAGAGGTTTGTAATCCCACCAAAAGTGCAAAAGTGTTCCTTTCTCTCTGCATCCATGCCAGCATCTGTAGTTAGGGGACCTTTTGATAAAAGCCATTCTCACTGGTGTTAGGTGATATCTCACAGTTTTGACATGCGTTTCTCTGATGATTAGAGACATTGGGCATTTTTTCATATGTTTATTGGACATTAGTCTATCTTCTTTTAAAAGTTTCTATTTATGTCTTTTGCCCACTTTTTAATGGAGTTGTTTGATTTTTTCTTATTGATTTGCTTGAATTCTTTGTAAATTCTGGTTATTAGACCTTTATCAGATGTATAGCATGCAAATATTTTTTTCCGTTCTGTGTGTTGTCTATTCACTGTATTGAGGGTTTCCTTGGCTGAGCAAAAGCTTTTTAATTTAATCAGGTCCCATTTATTTATTTTTGTTGTTGCTGTGATTGCCTTTGGGGTCTTCTTCATAAATTCTTTGCCTAATATATATCTGTAAGAGTTTTCCCAACATTTTCTTCTAGAATTCTTATAGTTTCAAGCCTTAGGTTTAAGTCTGTTATCCATTGTGAATTAATTTTTGTGAATGGTGAGAGATGAGAACCTGTTTCAGTTTTCTACATGTGGCTACCCAATTTTTCCAGCACCATTTATTGAATAGGGATTCTTTTCCCCAGTGTATGTTTTTGTCTACTTTGTCACAGATCAGATGACAGTATGAGGATGGTTTTATATCTGGGTTCTCAGTCCTGTTCCCTTGGTCTATGTCTCTGTTCTTGTGCCAGTACCATGCTGTTTTGGTTACTATAGCCTTGTAGTATAGTTTGAAGTCCAGTAAAGTGATGCCTCCCAATTTGTTCTTTTTGCTTAAGGTTGGCTTTGGCTGTTCGAGGTCTTTTCTGGTTCCATACAAAGCTTAGAATTATTTTTTCTAAATCTGTAAAAAATGACATTGTATTTTAATGGGGATTGCATTGAATCTGTAAATCACTTTGGGTAGTATAGACATTTTAACAATGTTGATTCTGTCAATCCATAAACATGATGAGTTTTGCCATGCGTTTACATCTTCTGGGATTTCCTCCCTCAGTGTTTCACAGTTCTCCTGGTAGAGGTCTTTCACTTCCTTGGTTAAATATATTCCTAGGTACTTTTTTTGTTGTTGTTGTTGCT
Organism: Daubentonia madagascariensis; assembly: GCA_023783475.1. Lineage (NCBI taxonomy): Eukaryota > Metazoa > Chordata > Mammalia > Primates > Daubentoniidae > Daubentonia > Daubentonia madagascariensis. The sequence goes on from JAKFHU010002080.1 coordinate 46,962,889, forward strand.
ATTGTGAAAGGTATTGAGTCTGTGATTTGATTCTCAGCTTCATTGTTGTTGGTGTAAAAGAATGCTACTGATTTGTGTACATTGATTTTCTAACCTGAGACTTTGCTGAATTTATTTATCAGTTCCAGTGGTTTCTTGGCATATTCTTTGGGGTTTTCTAGATATAAGATCATATCATCAGCAAAGAGTGATACTTTGTTCTCTTCTTTCCCCATTTGGATAATTTTGATTTCCTTCTCTTGCCTGTTTCCTCTGTCTAAGACTTCCAGGACTATGTTAAATAGAAGTGGTGACAGTGGGCAACCTTGTCTGGTTCCAATTCTAAGCGGGAATACTCTTAATTTCTCCCTGTTCAGTTTGATGCTTACTGTGAGTTTGTCATAAATGGCTTTTATAATTTTTAGGTATGTTCCATCTATGCCTATTTTGTTAAGCATTCTTATCATAAAAGGGTGCTGAATTGTTAAATGCTTTTTCTGCATCTAATGACAGGACTATGTGGTCTTTGTTTTTGCTTCTATTTATGTGGTGAATCACATTAATAGATTTATGTATGTTGAACCATCCTTGTTTCTCTGGTATGAAGCCCACTTGGTTGTGGTGGATTATTGTTTTGATGTGCAGTTGAATTCGGTTTGCCAGGATTTTATTGAGAATTTTTGCATCTATATTCATAATATAGATGCAATATTGGTCTGTAGTATTCTTTTTTTATTATGTCCTTTCCTGGCTTTGGTATCCAAGGTGATATTGTCTTCATATAACAAGTTGGGGAGGATTCCTTCCTTCTTGGTGTTATACAATAATTTCTGCAGTATGGGTACCAGTTCTTTGTAGGTCTGGTAAAATTCAGATGTGATACCACCTGGTCCGGCACTTTTTTTGTTGGAAAATTTTTTTTGTGCTGCCTCAATTTTGTTGCTTGATATTTGTCTGTTCAGGAGTTTTATTTCTTCCTGATTGAGCCTAGGGAGGTTGTGTATTTCCAGGAATTTTTTCATTTCTTCAATGTTTTCAAGTTTATGTGCATGGAGTTTTTTTTTTCAAATTGTCCCAATAATATCCTTTATAGCGTCCCACCAACAACCATGGATCATCACACATTATATTTAGTTGTCATGTTAATTTGGTCTCCTCTAAATCAGAATAGTTTCCCAGCTTTATTTTCGGTGGGGGTAAAGGAGGAGGGGAGTCTTAAGGTTGTATAGTATTCAGAGATGATATTTTGTATTTCCATGGTGTTACCATGGTATTTCCATTTTATCTCCTTTTTCATTTCTGAGTGAGGTTGTTAGGGTTCTTTTCTGTTTCTGGTTAATCTAGTGAGAGGGCTTTCAATTTTGTTTAACTTTTAAAAGAACCAACTTTTTGTTTCATTTATCTTCTGTGCAATTCTTTGTTATCAATTTCATTTAGTTCTGCTTTGACCTTAGTTATTTCTTCTCTTCTTTGGGGTTTGGAATTGGTTTGCTCTTCTTTTTCCAATTCTTTGAGATGATTCATTAGATTGTTGATTTGTGATCTTTCTGTTTTTTGGATGTAGGCATTTAAGTCTATGAATGTTCCTCTTATGATTACTTTTGCCAAATCCCACAGATTTTGATAACTTGTGATCCCTGTGTCATTTAGTTTGAAGAATCTTTTGATTTCCATTTTCATTTCGTCCTTGACCCAATAAACATTCAGCACTAGGTTGTTTAATTTCCATGACTTTGGGTAGGGAATGTTTCTGTTGGAATTAATTTCTAATTTTAATTCCACTGTGGTCTGAGAAGATATATGGTATAATTTCTAATTTTTAAAATTTTTTGAGACCTGTTTTGTGGCCTAGGCTAAGATCAATCTTAGAAAAAGTTCCATGAGTTAAGGAGAAGAGCATATATTAGTAGTTTTTTGGTAGAATGTTTTGTAAATGTCTGTTAGGCCCATTTTTTCTAGACTCTTATTTAAGTCCATTGTTTCTTTGTTTATTTTCTGCTTGAAGCATCTGTCCCATTCTGTCAGAGGGGTATTGAAGTCCCTGGCTATTACAATACTGCTGTTTATCATTTTGTTTAAATTGAGTAGGGTTTGCTCTATGAATCTGGGTTCTCCTGTGTTAGGTGCATAAATATTTAAGATTGTTATGTGTTCTTGTTGAATGTCTCCCTTTACCATTATATAATGACCCTTTTTATCTTTCTTCATTTTTGTTGATTGAAGTCTATCTTATCTGGTATGAGAATGGCTACATGAACTTTCTTTTGATTTCCATTTGCATGGAATATTTCTTCCCACCCCTTTACCTTGAGTCTGAATGAGTCCTCATGGGTTTGATGTGTTTCCTGGAGACAGGAAATACTTGGCTTGTGTTTTTTTATCCAGACAGCCAGCCTGTGTCACGTGAGTGGGGAGTTCAATTCATTCACATTTATTGAAAGAATTGATTAGTATGCTGCATTTCTGTTCACCCTGTTGAGTAGAACTTGCTTTTTTTTTAAACACTTGAGCCATTGTGACATCTGAGCTCTGACCTTTAGCTTTTGGGTGATTTTACACTGGGTGTCTATTGTGCTGATCCATCTATAATGCAGTTCTGGGTACTTCCTGCAGGGAAGGTCTGGTCTTGACAAATTCCCTCGGTATTTGATTTTCTGAGAAAGTCTTTATTTCTCCCTCCTGTGAGAAACTCAGTTTTTCAGGACACAAAATTCTAGGCTGGCCTTTATTCTGTTTGGGAAGACTGAGAATGGGGATCCAATCCCTTCTGGCTTGTAAGGTCTCAGTTGAGAAGTGTGCAGCTCATCTGACAGGTTTTCCTTTGTATGTTACCTGATGCTTTCACCTTATGGCTCATAGAAACGCCTCTTTCATGTTTACTTTGGCCTGTCTGTTGACTGTGTGTCATAGTGATTGCCTCCTCTCAATGAACCTTCCAGGAATCCTTTGTGTTTCTTGTACCTGGATATCTAGATTTCTAGCAAGGCCTTGGAATTTTCCCCAATTATTCCCTCAAATAGGTTTTCCAACACTTTTGTATTTTCTTCTTTGCCCTCAGGGATGCCTGTGATTCTTATCTTAGTCCTCTTTACATAATCCCATATTTCTTGTAGGCTTTGTTGGTTCCTCTTGTTTGTGTGTTCTTTCTCTTTGACTGAGTTGTTTAACTCAAAGTTGTTGTCTTCAAGCTCTGAAATTCTTTCTTCTGCCTGATATAGCATAGTTAAGGCTCTCCACTGTGTTTTTTATTTTCTTGAATGAATTTTTCATTTCCAGAAGTTCTGTTTGAATTTTTTTTTAATAATTCAACTTCTTTGGCGAATTTTTCATTCACTTCACTCATTGTTTTTGTGGTTTCTTTGTGGTGGGTTTCTATTTTATCTTGTACTTCATTGAGCTTCCTTAAAATACATATTTGAAATTCTTCATCTACCATTTCAATTTTTTGCTTTTGTTGCTGTTCATTGGTAGGGAGTTATTGTTTTCTTTTAGTGGTGCCCTTTTGCTCTGATTTTGCATTTTTCCAGAGGTCTTTTGTTTCTTCCTTTTCATCTGCCCTCTTGATTGAGACCTGGTGGTGCTGGGCCTGGCCTATGGGCCTTGCTTATGGGCCTGTCTCTGGGTCCCTGAAGATCAATCCCTGGTCATGCCTGGGAGAGGGGTGCTGGCCCTGAGTTGCCTATGGGGTGTTCTAGCAGGTTTGATGACCCTCTCATGTTACCTCTGTCCTGCTGTCTTCACCTCTTCCCAACAGTGTGTAGTGAGTTAGGTCCCCCAGCATAATATCCGAGATGTTGGATGGTACTTGTGAGTATGAATCAGCTGCTCCCTATTTGCTTGAATTGGAATGTACTATGCTTAGCCATGGGGTTGTTCCCCTATCATTGATTGCAGTTTGTGTGGAAGAGCTGGCTGCTGAGATTTTTTTTTGTGCCCATGGTAAGCTCTGGTCCCCAGGTGGGCACACAAGTGCCCCAAGCTTTAGGAAGGACCCTGTAGCTCCCAGGGTGTTGCTTAATCTTTACTCCCCCTAAGGTGGTGGGAGGAGCAAGACAAATTGTGGCTGGATTGCAAGAGCCTGAGAGGCTGTGCAAAACCTCCACAGGGCTCAGAAGTTGCTTATCTGGCCACTTGGGGAAGCTGCTGATATGATGTTCAGGGCAATGTCTCCAACCTGGGGAGGGGATTATTTTCTTGAGTGCTAAGGCCCTAGACCAGGCTCTTTCTGCCCTTGTCCACTAGTGCAGTTTTTCTATGGGGTGGGGTGATTGCCCTCCCTATTCACTCCCTGAAAGTCCACAGCACTCTCTGATCAGAACAATCCATGTGGGTTCCCTCACCACATGAGACTAATCCTGGAGCTACCCCTCAGTCTGTGTGTGTGACCCACTAGTGTGAATTTCTGCAGGGTGCTGGCCAGTAGGAGGTTCCCCAATTGTGCACATCTGGTCCACCACAAAAACCCAAGGGGAGAGAGGTAGGCCTCTCTGTCTGCAGGGGCCTCTGTCCAGGCTACGTTCCTGCCAGGGAGAAGCAGCCACTCATGGGTTTCTTGGCCCAAGCTGCACTCCCTCTTGGAATGAGTGGGGGGAGGTGCCATTGTTCCTATTCAGCCAGCTTGCCCAGGGCATTTGTTTGTTATGGGTTCCAGGGGCTAGGCTAATTTACTCTGAATGCCATGCCCCTATCCAATATGGCAGTTTTCCAGTGGGGGTGGAGGACAGCCATGGTCACAGATCCCTGTTCCTCAGTGCCCCTCCACACTCTCTCATTGGATATGTCCACAAAGGCTTCCTTGCCACCGGAGTCCAGGACTGAGATCTCTCCCCTGCATCATCCTGCACTGCTTTCATGTCAGGTATGAGATGCCTCCAGATTTGTTGTTTTTGCTTAAGATTGTTTTGGTTATTCTGACTCTTTTTATGGTTCCATATAAAGTTTAGGATTATTTTTTCTAGATCTGGAAAAATGACATTGGTATATTGATGGGAATTGCATTGAATCCGTAAATCACTGTACATTATGGACATGTTAACAATGTTGATTTTTCCAATCCATGAGCACAGGATGTTTTGACATTTGTTTGTATCATCTATGATTTCTTTCACCAGTGTTTTGTACTTCTCCTTGTAGAGATCTTTCACCTCCATGGTTAAGTATGTTCTTAAGTATTTTATTTTCTTTGCATCTATTTTAAATGGTATTGCTTCCTTGATTGGATTCTCAGGTAATTGTTATTAGTATACAGAGATGCTATTGATTTTTGTACATTGATTTTGTAACCTGAGGATTTGCTGAATTTGTTTATCAGTCTTAGGAGTCTTTTGGTGGAGTCTTTAGGGTTTTCTAGATACAAGATCATATCATCAGTGAACAGGGGTAATTTGAACTCCACTTTCTTGATTTGGATGCTGTTTTTTTTCTTTCTCTTACCTTATTTCTCTGTCTAGTACTTCCAGTATTATGTTGGATAGAAGTGGTGACAGTGGGCACACTCATCTTGTACCAGTTCTTAGGGGGAATGCATTCAACTTTTCCCCATTCAGTATGATGTTGGCTGTGGGTTTGTCATAAATAGCTTTTATTATTTTGAGGTATGGTTCCTTCTATACCTAATGTGTTGAAAGTTTTTATCATGAAGGGGTGCTGGATTTTATTGAATACTTTTTTCTACATCTATTAAGATTACCCTATGGCTTTTGTTCTTAATTCTGTTTATGTGGTGAATCACATTTATTGACTTGCATATGTTGAACCATCCTCACATCCCTGGGGTGAAATCCACTTGATCATGGTGGATTTTTTTTTTTTTTGATGTGTTGTTGAATTCAGTTTTCTAGTATATTTTTTGGGATTTATGCACCTATGTTCATAAGGGATATTGGTCTGTAATTTTCCTTTTTTGTTGTGCCCTTTCTTAGCTTTGGTATCAAGGAGATAACTGGCCTCATGAAATGAGTTAGAGAGGGTTTCCCCCTATTCTTAATATTATGAAACAGTTTCAGTAGAATGGGTGCCAGTTCTCCTGTGTAGGTCTGGTAGAATTTAGCTGTGAATCTATCTGGGCCAGGGCTTTTTTGTTGTTATTGGGAGATTTTTTAAAATTAAATAATTGCTGTTTCAATCTTTCTAGTCATAATGACTTGTTAAGGATTTCTATTTCTTCCTGATTCAGGGTTGGTAGGTTGTGTGTTTCCAAGAATTTATACATTTCTTCTAGGTTTTCTAGTTTGTGTGTGTAGAGATTTTCATAGTAGTCACAGATGATATTTTGTATTTCTGTGGTATCACTTGTAATATGTCCTTTTCACTTCTGATTTAGTTTATCTGGGTTCTTTCTCTTCTATTTTTGGTTAATCTAGCTAGTGGTCTATTGATTTTGTTTATCTTTTCAAAGAACCAATTTTTTGTTTCATTGATCCTTTAAATTGTTTTATTGATTTCCATTTTATTTAGTTCTGCTCTAAGCTTTGTTATTTCTTTCTTTCTGCAAACTTTGGATTTGGTTTATTCTCCTTTTTCTAGTTCCTTGAGGAGTGACATGAGGTTGTTAGTTTATGATTTTTCATCTTTTTGATGTAAGCATTTAAGACTATGAACTTTCCCCTTAGGACTGCTTTTACTGTATCCCATAGATTTTGGATGCTTGTGTCACCTTTGTCATTCAATTAAAAATTTTTTTAAATTTTTCTTGATTTCATCGATAACCCAAGGATTGTTCAGCAGCAGGTTGTTTAATTTCATTGTATTTGTGTAGTCTTGAGGGTTCCTCTTAGAATTGATTTCTAGTTTTTTTTCACTGTGGTCTGAGAAGACACATGGTACAATTTTGATTTTTCTTAATTTTCTGAGACTTGTCTTGTGGCCTAACATATAATGTTTCTTGGAAAATGTCCCATATGCTGATCAGAAGAATGTATATTCTGCAGTTTTGGGGGTAGAATGTTCTGTTAGTGTCTGTTAGGTCCATTTATTCTAGAGTCCCATTTTAAGTCCAGTGTTTATTTGTTGATCTTCTGCCTGGATGATCCGTCTAGTTCTGTCAGTGGAGTGTTGAAGTCTCTGGCTATTATGATATTGCTGTTTTTTTCTTTCCTTAGATCTATTAGAATTTGTTATATGAATCTGGGAGCTCCTGTGTTAGGGTCATATGTATTTAGCATTGTTATATCTTTCTGTTGATTTGATCCCTTTATCATTATAAAATGACCATCTTTGTCTTTTTTTTTTTACCACTGGTGATTTAAAGTCTATTTTATCTGATATGAGAATAGCTATTCCTGCTTGCTTTTGCTTTCCATTTAAATGGAATATTTTTTCCACTCATTTACCTTGAGTCTTTGAGATCTCTGTGAGTTAAATGGGTTTGTTGGAGATAGCATATATTTGGGTTGTGTTTTTTAATCCATTCAGCCAATCTACATCTTTTAAGGGGGACATTAAGACTGTTCACATTCAATGTTAGTATTGATATGTGAGATACTGTTCTGGTCATCATTTTTATTGTTACCTAGTTGCTTTGTTCTCATCCTTGTGTTGCTGTTTTATAAGAACTGTGAGTTTTAACTTTTTGGTGTTTTTACACTGGTGGATATTGACTATTGTCTTCCATGTATAGAACATATTTAAGCATTTCTTGTAGGGCAAATCTAGTGAAAAATTCCTTTAGTGTGTGACTGTTTTGGAAAGACTTTACTTCTCCTTCATTTGTGAAACTTAGCTTTGCAGCAACAAAATTCTTGGCTAGCATTATTCTGTTTAAGGAGACTAAAGATAGGACCCCATTCCTTTCTGTCTTGTAAAGTTTCTGTTGAGAAATCTGCTGTTAGCCTTATGGGTTTCCTTTTGTAAATTACTTGATTTTTTCACCTCATGGCTCATAGGAGTTCCTCCTTCACTTTGACTTTGGCCAATCTGATGATGATGTGCCTTGGTGATACCCTTTTGCAATGAATCTCCCAGGTGTTTGTTGGGCTTCTTTTATCTAGACATCTAAATCTCTGGCAAAACCAGAGAAGTTTTCCTCAATTATTCCCTCAAATAGATTTTCCAGGCCTTTTGCTTTTTCTTCTTCACCCTCAGGTATGCCTATGATTCTTATATTTGGCTGTTTTACATAATCCCATATTTCTCATAGACTTTGTTCATTTCTTTCGATTCTTTGTTCTTTATTTTTGACTGTGTTAATTCAAAAGAATTATCTTCAAGCTCTCAAATTCTTTTTTCTGCTTGGTCTAGTCCATTCTTAAAACTTTCCACAGTGTTTTGTATTTCTCTAAGTAAATTTTTCATTTCCATAAGTTATATTTGGTTTTTAAAAAATATATCTATCTCTTTAGTACATGTTTCATTCATTTTCTGGATTATTTTTCTGGTTTCTTTGAGTTGGTTTTGCATTTTCTCTTGGATCTCATTGGGCTTCCTTATAGTCCATATTCAGAATTCTTTATGTTATTTCAGAATTTTCATTTTGGCTGGTATCCATTGCTAGAGAGCTGGTGTGCTCCTTTGAAGGGGTCCTTTCACTATAATTTTTCATACTTCCAGAGTTCTTGAGCTGATTCCTTCTCCTCTGGAGCAGCTGTTGCTTCTTGGTTTTGGATTTTCTTTTGTTTAGATGGGGCTCCTTTTTTTCCCCCCTCACTCTTAAGGGTAGGTCTGTAGCATATATTGGGTAAGGAACTTTGACTTGACTTGTGGGTGCTTTGATGGGGGTCAAGGTTCTGGACAGATACCTTGATTATGGATATCCTTAGTGTTGTGGTTTTCTCAATTACTACTTATTTGTAGGTTGTAGTGGTGAATGATGTGCATGGGCATATTCCCTGTCTCTTGTTGACAAAGGGAGTTGGAAGTCTTTGAAATCCTTTATCTTCCCCCAGATCTGTGGTCCTCTTGGCAGTATGAATTATATTGGATAGTCAGTTTAATCTCTGAGTCAGCAGGTGGCATTTGTTGGTAAGAGCCAGCCACACCCTATATGATTGAATCAGTAAATGCTGTAATGGGCTGTGCAAATTGTTCTCCCTGCCAGTAGGTGGCACTTGCAGGAGAAAGCCAGCTGTAGTGTTGATTTTTGGGACCAGTGTCCAGCTCTGGTCAATTAGGAGATGCACTTGGATGTCCCAGGTGGTGAGCAGGGCCCTAGAGCTCCCAATGCACTCCTTCACGTACTCCGCCACAGTCACAGTGGGTGGAAGAGTGAGGCTGGGCAGGGCTGGGTCAAGTGAGCCTGTGTTCATGCTCCACAAAGGTGGGCACAAGAGCTGTGTCAACAGGGGTTGAGGGTCAGCTCCCAGGCCGCTGAGGAAAGCCACCAGGGAAGGGCTGAAGTAGACCAGCCAAGTCAAAAAGTATGCTCACAGGGGAGGGGCAGTCTGGGATTCATGGTCTGGTAGGTGGGAATGGATTTCACTCTTCTCCCTCTTCTCTTGCCCTGCAGATCTCTTTCTCTGGCATCTGGCTGCAAGCAGCAGCCCAAACTAGTCAAGCTCATCAGCAATGGCACTGTAGGCTTGGGGCTTCCTTGCCTAAGCCCTGCCATGTACCAATAGTGTGGCTTTCCTGTGGCTTGGACCCACACCACATTCTCCTTTTAAGTTCTGCCTGTGTGGGCTCCCTTACCTCCAAGATTAGTTCACATATGTCCCCTATGTCCCCTCAAGTGACACAATCAAGTCCTGGGGGTATGGGATCCAAACTGCAGGCCTGTCCTCTGATCTCCCAAGTTCAATCCCTGACTGTGCCAGTGAGAGAAGCATGCTGGTCCTGAGTTGCCTGTGGAGTGCTCAAGTAGGTTTAATGTCCCTCCACTTCTGGGTATGCCCTGCTCTGCTGGAGCAGCCAGTCAGACAGCACCAGGGAGGGCTGGCAGGCAGAAAGCTCACAGTCTGAGTATCCCTTGGTCTGCTGCAGGTCTTAAAGAAAATTTTGAGCCCAACTCTCTGTGGAAGCCTCAGTGTGGTGGGCATGCCAACAGAGGGGAAGCAGCCACTCCTGACAGCCCCAGCTCAGTCATCCCTTGGGGCACCCGTCTCACATGGGAATGGACACAGCTGTGTTGGCAGCTATGGGCAGGGAAGGGCAGGGAAAGGAGAAGAGTCTGAATGGAGGAGAACTGGCACTCTGATCCCCTTTGTTCCAAGGGGCTTCCCTGGCTTGTTGTATTCTCTCCCCTGAAGACATTCCACCCTGAATGTCCAAACTCTGGGATCACACAGTTCCCTTGGGACTCACTGGCCCCATATGACCACTGCAGTCTGGGAAGGAGTTGGGAAATATTTGCGTGGGGACCAGTGACAAGAAAACTGAAGGGCTGAAGGGGAGGGCAGAGGCATACAATGAGTAGAGAAGCCATATGGCACCTACTGCCTTGGCTTGGGTCTGCGGTGAGGGGGAGTGACCAGGAGGGGCTAGCAGCCCAGTGCTCTGTTCTCAAGAAACTCCCAGTTTGCTGGTGGTGGAAGCTTTTGGGCTGGTGAGGGTAGAGAAGCTCTCCAACAGTTCAAGAGCCTATGGTCTGACAGAGGTGTAAGGGGAAAAAACCCAAGCATCCTCACCTACCCTTTCCATGGGCTCTAAATTCCTCGGGAGTTAATCTCTGCTGAAATCTTGCTCCTTCTTGTTCTGCTTAGCAACTTCTTCCCATGAAGTCTCCAGTAGGTTCTGGCACCTTTCCCTCAGAATTACATCTGGACTATGTTTTTTTTCATCTAAAACTTTTCCCTCTTTCTGAAATGATCTGGTGACTGATGTCTCTAGTCAGCCATCTTGACCAATCAATTGACAGATTTTTAATGACTGATTTAATGTTTTTAGCTTGGTTAGCTTCATTCATATTTTCTTTTACATTTTGATTCACTTTTGGTAAGTTATATTTTTAGAAAACCATCTTGTTTAAGTTTGTGCAGGTCTCTCCTCTATCTTACTCTTCACTTTAAACGCTAGACATCTTGGTATCTGAGGACTCCCAACTCTATCTCCCTGACATCTACTGGCATAAAGTCATTGATAGTATTATTTTATCATATTTAAATTTTCTGCTTTATCTGTAGTTATGACTCTTTTATCATTGCAAATATTATTTTTTTGATAAATGTTGTTATACATTTTTCAATTTTCTTAGACTTTTCAAAGAACCATGTTTTGTATTAATTGATTCAATTTCATCTTTATTTTCTATTTTATTAATGTTTAGTACTGTGCTTGTTTCATTTTCATACTTTCTTGGAATTTAGTCTATTGTTATTTTTCTAACTTTGTAAGCATAACCCTTAATTTACTGTATTTCATTCTCTCTAATTTTTTTCTCTATGCACTGTTTTTTATTCTGTCTCACTTTTTTCTCTAACCTACTAAGTAACACTTAATGTGCATATTGTAAGCTTTGCTATGTTGTAATTTTATTATCATTATTTTCCAAGTATTTTATAATTTCCAGGACAATGTCTTTCTTTTTTTTCATAAATTATTTAGAAGTGTTGTTATTTTTAAATTTCCTATATCTTTCTCATCTTATACTTGCTATTGACTCATTCCTCCAAGTTCATTCCTCTGATGAAAGTCTTCCTCTATACAGAATTAGATATTCAACTTTTATGCCCCTATCAGTCTCTAGGTCATCTTTGTAGTTTCTCCAGTTTAAATAAGGCTCACACTGGACCATATATCAGGCCCTGAAAGTTTGCTCACAGTGCTTATATAGAATTCTAGGAAAATATGGAAGACTGGGTGTGAATTGGGCTGAAAACCCAGTTGTCCAGTGGGTTTCTTTTTCTTTTCTTTTCTCAATTGTACACTTATAAAATATAGTTAGATCATTGAGTAGTTCAGTAATCTGGGAACAGTTCTTCATAAAACTATAGTAACCTCTGAGCCCCAAGATGATTTTTATTTCTCTACAATTGGTGGGGCATTGCCAACTGGTGTTATTTGGTAACTTTCCAATACTTGTGCTCACTCTGTGCTTGAACATTCTGTAGTCAACATATTTGAGGACAACTGGGAAGAAATGGGAACTGGTAATTCCAAATCTGTCCTCCCCAAACTGTTCAGTAGTTTAAGTAGTGGTTACTCATGTTTCTTCCAAGTCCTGCAGAAAATAATTATTTCATATGATTTAACCAACATTCTGCCTAATTGGTATCCCTAAGTACCTTTTTTGTTAATCAATGAAAAGTGACAGTTGTTCCTGAAATATCTTGGATTTTGTTTCAAATTGAGAGACTCCCACAGAACATAGTATAGAAGTTCTTTATTGTCATAAACCGTGGGTATTTTCTTAAATGTTTTGGAGTGGAAAGGAAGACAGTGAAGGGTCTTTGAAGAAAAAGAAAAGGGAAAAAGTTTCTATGTGTGTGTGTGAGAGAGAGAGAGAGAGAGAGAGACTGGATTCCAGGAGAGTAGGGAGAGAAGAGGACAAAATAAGAAGGGATCAAGGTTACCTAATCCTCACTTTGTTAAGAGTGGACCACGGAGAGGGCAAGACCTTAGAAACCTATGCAGTGATTCTGAGTCAGCTGGACCCTAGTCACAGAGACTCACTTCTTCAGCAAATATTTCCAGGCTCTACTGTGACAAATAAGCAGCAAAGCTGCCAGGTCTGAATGGGCTATGCCCGCTGGGACAAGAAAATTTAAGTGATACACCTGGAGCAGTTACTGGAGAAAATTCTGGGAAGCTCTGGTGCCACCTAAGTCCCTGGAAACTTTACATATACTTGGGGAATAGGGGGAGAGGCAGGGAAGGGTGCAAAAGAAGAATGTAGATATAAATCAAATTTTTTGTCAATTTAAAGAATAAAATCTTTAGTTTTTGCTTACTTGAGATTTTCATCAAGGCTCATGTCTGCTAAAGAATGGTAAACTTTTTACACTGGAAAAGATCACAAAAACTGCTAACACTAATGTCTTTATAAATTAGGGCTACTTGATTATTAGCTGGCAATAAGTGAATTGCCAATTCCTAATGTGTACTCCTCAACTGTCTAGTATTTCAGTTAGGTCTGAATATCAATGATAACAGAAATAAGTCTTTGTTTTTTCAATTCTACTCACATTTATTAAAATGCCTCCACCCTTAACCACCATTTCTGGGATTAACTTGAAAATATTTATTAAAGTTGAAAACGCAAATACTCATGAACCAACGATTCTAAGTATGTGCTCTAGAGAAAAACATGCATATATGCAAAGGACACAGATACAAGTATACTCATTGCAGTACTGTTTGCAAGAGCAAAAAGGTGGGGAAAATTTTAATATCTATAAACAGGAAATGATTAAACAAATTCTGTTATATTTATAAAATGACATATAAGGCAGTTAAGATGAATGAATTAGATCCATATACACTAATATGGACAGATCTCAAAAGCATTATATTGAGTGAAAAAAAGCAAATTATAAAGTGATATAATTTATTTAAACTATTAAAATGCACAAAACAATACTAACATTGTTTATGGATTATTGAATATGCAAAAGTATTAAATTTTTTAAAAAAAACTTGGATAAGATATAGGCTAATTCTATGACAGGTTGCTTATAGTAAGAGAGAAGAAAATGCAACTATAGATTGAATACTAAGGGGTCTTCAACTGTATCAGAAATGCTTTGTTAAATTAAAAAAACCCATTTGTGGCAGATAAAACAAAAATTTAACATTTGTTATTTATTATTTCTGGATTGTACAATGGTGTTTATTATAATATTATCTGCTCTTTATTTCTGAATTTTATATAATTTTTTAAAAAGTGATTCCTCCTTCCCACTCTCCTATTTAGTACAAGATTTCCTGTCATTCTTTAATTCCTTCATTGGATATTTATTGAGCATCTTCTATGCATTATGTTTCAGGAGGCTTAAAACCTCCTTTGCTAAATATGTATGTAGACAGATAATATGAGATACCACCACCTAAATTCTCCCAAAGGGGCTGACTCCAACCTGTAGGTGTGGGGTGAGGGGTGTCAAAGGAAGGGGATGTTGAATCTCACAGGGCATTAGGAAGGCTTCTCAGAGGTGAAGAAACCTTTTCATTTGTGCTGGGCCTTATTGAAGTCTCCTTCATCCTTCAGGTAAGGTAATCCAGGCTGAGGCAGAGATATGAAACTGTGTAGTGTACTCTGTGAATAGAAAGACATTATGCTTGATATCAGTGGAGGAGAAGATATCTAGGACAGGATGTTAATGTCAAATGTTTCATGACTTTAAGATGGATGAGGTATCAGCTGATGCTCCCCAAGGGAGCAGCTCCAGCCTAGGATAAGAGAGAAGCTAGGCTACATGGTGATGATAAAATGAGACCTACTGCTCATTAGAGAAGTGTGAAGGTAAAAAGAAGGAAAAAATTGGAGTAGTAGCTTTAAAAAAAAGAAAATTGACTCATCAATGTATCTGAAGTTTATTTTTAGTTCTATTTATTATACAGATATTTATATATTATTAATATATAAATATATATATTATATATTTTTAGTTCTATTTATTATTTATTTATATATTTAGTTCTATTATTATTTAGTTCTATTACATATGACTTTTAGATATATAACATACAGAGAATCAGATTTATAATAAGAGAGGTTATTTGGGAGCTTTCAATAAAGAGAAGCATGACAGAGTTCTGACTTTTAGCAAAAGGAAGAGATCTATGAAATATCTCATTATGAATTATGCTGTTCATTTCATTTACATTTACATCCAATACTGGACTGAAAGAAGCTTTCATAAGCAATTCTGTAAGAATGAAGTTCCAGGGTTTGCAGAACAAAAAACACAGCATTTTTAGACAAGGGTATCTTTTTTTTCCCCTGCTGAATGGGGTTTCCACAGCTTGAGAAAAGAAAGTCATGCTTTGGTTAACTGTTAACTCTTTTGGGAAAACAAAAAGGGGTGTTAATGAGAATTCCTGGAGTCTGTAAAGGCTTTATAATACATAATAGGAATAAAGTGAAGACAGGCAGTCCAGGGAAAGTGCTGATTAAATTGCATGTTGTGGAGGAGTGCTTGGGGAGTTTTGAGATGGCCAGAAATAGAACTGTTTCTCAAACTTTCTAGGCAGACCAGGTGCCACCCAATACAGGGACTAGGTTTTTTCTCTGTGCACAGCTGGCTGTGGGTGGAACAGTTGTGTCTACCCAAGCTGTGAATCGAAAACCAGTATCTTTGAAATTGTCTTAGTTTGAATGTTTTCTCTTTCTCCCTTCGCCCACCAGTTAGCCATGAGCATTGGATGTTTTTCAGTTTCTGGAACTACTGAGGGCAGCAAAGGTACCCTACCATTCCTTTCTACCTGATTTATCCTCACATTTATAGTACTTTACACTTTATGAAGCACATTTATTTAAGCCTAGCAGCAGATATTCCAATCTGTTTACGTGAGACACAAAGGCTCAAAAAAGTTGAATGAGTTATCTTAACTGCTGAGAGATGATGGAGGAACTCACCCCATAAGGTAAATTTAGGTCCTTTATTCTTTCAATTTGGGAGAGTGTCAGTGGGAATTATTTGGGTCCTTCATACAGCCCCCCTCCTTTTAGTTCTTCTACACATGAAAAAACATGATATTCTGGTCAAAGGTTGGGGCACTCCTTGGTCCTTCTACAAATGGTAAGGTTTCTGTGGCCCAGGGGCAGAAATAAGCTATGCACTTTCCTCTTTGGCTTCCAGGTTCTTACAAAGTAGGTCTTTCCTGTCTTTATCTCTTGTCATACACACATCTTGGTGGGTAGGGGAGGCTAGTCATTTCCACCCTCCAGTGAAAAGGCTATGTGTGTGATGGTTAAGGGTGTGGGTTCTAGACTTCGTGGCACCTGGTTTCTAATTCCAAATCTTCACTTACTCTTGTACAGTACTTCTGCTCGTGTCTTCTAAATGGTTATATAGAAAAACCCTGATAAGAGCTACCACAAACTCTGTAGTTGTTTTCATAGTAGCTGTGCTTCCTGCGGTATACAAGGGCATTCAGAGGAGAGAAGGAATAATTAGAACTTCTCTTTATTTTTTTATATAAAATGTTAAGCTTTTTTATTAATCAATATGTGGATTAACACTGGTTCCCACACTCATTGGCATCTCAGACAGTAAGCCAGGCCCTTGAGGCATCCTGAAGGCAACATGAAAGTTTCTCAATGTGGAGGTGTTGATGGTGCGGCTCTCACTCATTTGATTTTACCGTCTTGAGACAGAGTTATAGTTTACATGCCATGTATCGCCACCAAGGTAATTATTTTCACAAATGCAAGACCTAGAAATATTTTACTTTTTAAATGCTTTCTAATGTAAGGTGTAATGACTTTCAAAATCTGTTCTATACAGAGATTTGCCACTTATCTTGTCACAAAATATTTAAAATAGTTGTTGAAATTTAAAAGTTACACATTTTTATTTTATAAAAAAGATAATATTTTAAATTTGTTAAATATGTTTGTGAGGGAAATGACTTTCAGCAGTGTGCCATCCGAAATATAAATATAGATATACAGATATTTTCACCAAATATGTTCCTCTCAAAGGAAAAGGTGACATTTAAACAATGAGTGAGAAAATAAATGCTATTTTAAAAATCTCACTATACAAAGAGCACTTCAAAAGTGGATATTTAGAAATGTTTCCATTGCTGTGTAGTTTGTTGCTGAAAATAATGTATCACCTATAAAAACTGTTGTACTTACAACATTCTATTTACTTACAGAACTGGTAAACTGAATTTCCTTACCTGTTTAAAAAATCTTCCAAATGAAGTTATTCAATGAATTTTGAACCCATTTGTTAAAAAAAATCAGAAAATCATGACTTTCCAATTTGTTTGTTAAGAACAACTGATTAATGTCAGGAAAGATGGGAATTTGCTATCTGAATTTCAACAAAAGTTTTTGTATAACTGGTAGACGGGATTGAAAAATGAGTATCATAAGTAAGCAAGCATAGCCAGTAATATACTTCTGTTTGAAATTATGTATGTTTTGAGCTAGCTTTTCAACTATGAAATCAAATAAAACCAAATATTAAAATAACTTAGACTTAAAACTAGACCTTCAAACAGCTGAATCACAAAGTTTAAGCCAAAATTTTAAAAAATGAAGAGACATAATCTACCACATTTATCATAAACAGTATTGTAGAAGGAGTGAAAAAAATTTGTCTTATCAATTAAAAAAGAATATTTAAAATTATGGTGTGTTTAGTCTTTATGTCAGACTTTTAAATTTGTTCTATAATGTACCAAATATTTTAAAATACCAAATACTTTAGTAGCATGTTAAGAAGAAGTAGATCTACATGTACTGAAGGTGCATGCTCACAACTATTTTATTACTGGGCATACTTAACCAGAAAGCTTGCTTTGTTATCCTAAAAAAGAATATAAGCAGGCTCTGGTAATGTTGGGGACTTATTCCGGGAAGTAGGAATTCAAATTAGGTAATTTCTCTGTAGGGTTATTATAGTGTAGCCCTGTTGAATCTTGCTCTCAGAAACTCTCACTAGTGATCACTCTTTTCTTCTCTTTAAATCCCATTGTAATGCACTTCCAACCATATTTTCTTCCAGCTGCTAGCCATGCATTTGTTGATGAGAAACTTTCATCTTAAGGTATAGTATGATAACCCTCCCTGTGTGTATAGACTATTTCTAGCAGTATTACTTTCATACCTTTTAAAGCCTTATTAAGTCAAAATTGTTTACCAGAAACTGAAACAAAAGACAGGAACAGGGATAACAGCAGAGAAACAATGTTGTAGAACTCACTGTATTTAGGGCAGACTATAAGAGAACTCACTAGCTCAGTCTGTAGCTCAAGAGAGCACAGAACAATCTGTCACTCTATTTCTCAATGACTATAAAAACTCTTTTTATTAACATGTATTCAAAACTAGAAAAGTCAATTGAACTGATCCAGCCTGACACTGAATTGCATTCTTCATACAAAATCCCTTTGACTAAGCTCTAATTCCTGCCTACCAGAACAGGGGACAACCCTTCTTGCAATCTCCAGATGTAGACTGTACTTTGCCTCAACTAAATTGTACATTTCTCTAGGGTGCAGACCATCTCACAGGTTGCAGGATTTTTTTTATGCATCCCCTACATTCATAACTTGAGACTAGTTGTACAATAGAGCTTTAAGAGATATTTGTTAAACTGTGTGTTAGGGTCGGCTGGTGAAAGGAGACAAGGCTTGTGAAGTAGATCACAATATTGACTCCCAAATAATTTAGTGTTATTTTTGGATTTGAATATGAGTGTATCTGACACTTCTGTGATATACACACTTTAAGAGTGCATATTAAATTATTCTGTGAAAACACAATTCAAAAGGACTTGAAAAGAAACTGCATCAATTCCTTACTTCAGTGCTTATAAGAGGCTTTACCCTCTCTTTTCCTCTCAATGCTGAGGACAGATCTCTAAAACTCATGTAACTTGAGCAAAACTATTCAAATTCTGCCTCAATTTATTGATCTCTCTGGGAGGAAAGTTATTTAAGTCTCTCCCTCCTCTTCACCCCATACTGCTTCCCTCTTCTTTTTATTAGAGCTAAGCTACTTTTGAGGACTACTGAAAAAAATGCTTATCTTCCCTTCCAGCTAAAATGCATAAAACAATAAATAAACATTCACTGAAAAAGTCAACATTGGTTATTAAACGTAGACTCCAAAGTCTATATTTATATGAAATTGGAGTACCCCAGAGAATTTAGTTAGGAGAAGTCATGATAAATGAAGCTCTGGACTACTACATTTTTCTAGGTTCCTCCTGGTTACCTTTTGGGTTTAAGTATTAGGTTGAGAGGGTTGATCCCCAGGAGTTCAAACATCTAAACAAACTGATTAACTCTTCTGGAAGCTCCAAAGACCCTAGTGCATTTTTTGTACTAATGTAACTCAACTTGTAACAAAATCTCTCGGTGCTCTTTTGTGCTTATTTTCCCACTAAAAAAAAGGTGGGGGATTCTTCTTCCTCTCAGCTGTGTCTTTTCTCCAGATAGCACCAGATTGAAGGGAAGGGGGTTGTACGGTGACTGCCCTTGAATGCTAAAGGTAGCACATGGCACCTTTATTACATTCCCTTTATAGAAAAATACACGTTTCTTATCTGTTAAAAATATGTTATTTTCCAGATTAGTTTTTCCCAGTTATTTTCAATTTCTATAGCTAATCCTGGATTTCATTTAAAGAGAGGTGAAAATTGACATATTTTTAGTTAATAGTCTAAAGATGTCAATTTAAATGGGGTTCAGAGGACCAATGTATTTTATTATACTTCTTGGGAGGGGAAATGATGCTGATAAGATTTCATGAGCTTATAGGAAGAAGGCTGCTTCAGACATGCACATACAGGCTGAGTACTGTTAGTAAATGATGCCAAAATGCACTGGAAAGATTTGATAACATTTTTATTAAAAGTAATGGAAAAAAAGCATGCGAAATATGATATACTGAATAAGCCTTTTTATCCCCTCATGAAAGGATATGAAATGAGAATATGCTAGTGGTGCATACTACAGGCTTAACTTAGAAATAAATTTTGAGACTACATTGGCTAGGTTCGTTTTAACTCATCTGAAAATATATTTCCCATCATTTCCTTGGTTTCTCACTGTCTTCCTTTTCCCTATCTGTGAAACATCATGTTTTCTATGGTTCCTTTGCAAAAACTGACTTGATAGGCTCTCTCCAAAGAACATTCTCCTACCATAGAAGAATATGAATTAATATAATGTAATAATAATTTTTTTAAAAAATTAGCTCTCAACTTGGGATAATCCAGGGAAAATTTCTGAGGAAAGTAAAATTTTTAGAAATTAAGAGAATAATTTTTGCTTGGTCTAATTAAGATAGACTTTTAAGCATTTATGGTTCATTCACACAATGGAAAAATAATGAATTTAGTCAGTCTTCATTTGTTCTGTTAGTGTGTGTGTGTGTGTGTGTGTGCATGTGCACACATTATAAGGCATTACTCTGCTAACTCCCTGTGTCTTTAGCTCACTTGGTCTTCCATGGTCTAATAACAGATATACCATATGAGTGTGCTCATTTAAATGTGCTTATCTAATTATTCATAGGAAACTCCAAATAGATTTTTTTTCAGTCCTTGAGTGTTGGATATTACATTTGTTTATCTGCTTTAGTCAACATGAACACAATATATAACAGCAACATCATGAAATTTTTCTAAGGCTACAATTATATATTTCTAGTGAAGTGAGGCTCAGAAGACCTTCTTCACACAGATCTCAACAAACTGCTGCCTTATACCAATTGCTCTCTTTCTTGCACTTGCAGAATCACAGCTGGGTTTCCTTATGAGAAAACAGCACATAATAATTGCACTAAATATGCATTAAATTACTTTGCAAAATGATAGTGGCATTCATTATAAATCCTGTGTTTGAGGAGTTTAATCAGCTATTTAAATTTTTATCAGGATGCAAGTTGACATGCAAGTTCTTGGCCAAAGGCATTCTATTTACCACATAAATATTTGTTGATTAAGAAAACCACAGATCCCTATACTTTCCTAGGGTTTCAGAGGCACACAAGCATTTCTCAGGAGCAATAAATAAAAACATGAAATTTTTAAAAATCAAACTTGAATTTTGATACATTGTTTAGTTAGCAACTACGTTTCATATGAATAATATGCCACTTCACATTTAATATTAATATTCCTCAGGAAATCAAGTTTAGGAGAGTAGAATTAGAGAACATAGAAAATGCAGTAAATTGTGTTATAGAAGAGCAAAGCTAATAAATGCAAAGCAAATGATTTGCTGATTATGTCTCAAGGTTTTATTTTAGTTTCTTTTATGTTAAATCTTTTGTACACCAGAACACTTAAACCAAAATTAAAATGAATGGAGTATTTGAGGTTATAGTATTTTATTTTCCAATTTCTTTTCACACTTACCTGACCTGAGTTACACACAGGGTTTGGATCTGTATTGACTAGTTTCAGAAAACAGAGCCGGTACATTTTCTGCCTGCTGGGCTCCAGGGAGGGATCAAGAGGTAAGTGACTCCTGGTCTCTAACACAGCAAGTGCTCCATTTATGGAGCCCTGGGTTTCTTGCAAGTGCTGGCAGGAAAGAGCATAAGGGAGGGAGGGAGAGAAGGAGAAAAAAGAACTGAGATCACCTTGAACTTGGCTAGGACTGAATGGTTTCTAGATAACTGTATGGAATTTTTAAAACGTTTCCCTGGAATAGTTTAGCATTCGGAGGTGAAGGGCAGAAATAGTGATTATCTGTAGAAAATATAAATGAGACTGCTCAGTGAACAAAGGGAGAAAGCAACATATCTGATATGTGGTTTTGCTCTTTGGGAGTTTGTAATACAGGGGATGTTTACATTTTCATTCATTTTTATGCTTCTAATACCCAGCAATTTCTCTGACAGTTGTAAAATAGTAAGGCTGAAAAGGGCATTAGAAAATTGTTTAGATGAATCTCCCATTCCCTTTGCAAGAGCTATAACTATAACAGTTTTGACTATAAGTGTACATCCTCATAAAGGTCATGTGATATTTTATGCACTCTTATTGTATACACCAGAATTTAAGTCCAATGATGGGAAGGACTTTCCTGTTCTGTTTGTCACTGTACTTACTCCTTTAACCTAGAATGGTGTCTAGACACAACAAATATTTATTGAAGGAATGAATACATATGTGCTTAGGAGACTAATAGAATGAAATGGGGGAAAATGGCTTTTTTAAGTCAGGCAATACACTATGTTTTCAGGGGCTTCCTGTGTGGAGCGAAGCTACTGAATTCAATTGGCAGGGCTGCTGTTCCTAAGTGAAAAAGTGAAGATGACAGTGCTTTTCAGTTTATGTGAGCATCCCTGATGCTCTCTCTCTCTCTCTTCTTTAAAGATATCATTACTAACAAGGATGAATATCTATGTAATTGAGAGAAGTTTTAAAAAATAATTAGCAGCCAATATGTTTTTCCATTATTCATGTATAACGACTTGCCCTTGTTTCCTAACTGAAAGTCCTTTGAAGGCATTGGTTACAGAACTGCCTCTAACACTGTGTGTCACTCAAAACCTGGGCTCCAAAAGTCTGAAATATTGATATTAGTCAACCTGCCATTGCTAACTAGGCATATTACCCCAGGAAAATAACTTTATTTCACTGGACCTCAATTTCTCCATCTACGGACAGCAAGTTAGGCTGTTTCGGGAGAGCTCTAAGGTTCTTGCCAGTGTTAACAGCCTACGAATTTGCATTCTCAGGTCTACCTTGACTGCTGCTTGCAGCTTACAGCATATTACTAAGTAACACTTCCTTATATTTTAGAAATATGTCTGCTGTTCCTCTTAGTTGTCACACTTCAGTTGACCAGGTGACTTACCATCACCATGTCTCTGCTTCTCTCCCACTGGGGAGTTGAGTTGGCTGGAGCTTCCATGTCAGTGGGCAGTGCTCGGGGCACACATACTTCAATCACCAAGGCCAGCTGATGAGACAACTTAAGGATGGCATTGGTGTCCCTGCTTTTTCGCTTACTGATAATAGGACTCATAAGTAAGTCATAACAGTACTGGAGAAGTTAGAAGGAAGATGTATCTAAGTTCATATCTCAAAGCAATGTGGAATACAGGTAGGTCCCTCCTTTTCCTATTCTGTGTCTGTGTGTGTGTGTGTACTTGTTGAATGGGTGTGTGTAAATGAGCCTTCACCAACAAAAAGGTAAAGAAGATATAATCCTGAGACAGAAAACCATCAATCTAGTCATAATTATAAACATTCTTGTAAACAAAATGAAGAGCAAGATTTTTCGGCACCACAGTAGTACCAATTAGTTCACAAAGCATCTCACTAGTGGTAGGTGGAGAAAGAATTTAACTCAGAAATGCTCTGTTCTCTAACTTGCGCATGAGCCATATTTTGTCTATCAGTATTGTATCACTTCACCGTCTTTGTTTGAAGCATGCCTTGCTCCAAAATCTTTCTCATTTCATTTTCTTTCCTTTCATTAAGTATTTGAATATACATTTTAAAGCCTCTTAAAATTTCTCTTTCAATGTATTTAATCATTTTTCTAAGTCATTTGAAGTGCTCTTTTTTAAAAGTTAACTCATTAAATAAGTTATAATACTATGCCTTGCTCTCCTATCTAATAAGGAGTGTAGATTCCTGGCAAAGGTCTTAAATTTGTGTTTAATCGAAAGCTGTTTTACCCATTTGACTCAACTGTGGAAATTTCCGGTTTTCAAGTCATAAATTTACCCTTCTCTCAAAACTGTTTGAAATTTGAATTTTCAAAGTCAATGTGCTTTCCGGATACCAGCCACTTTGTTATAACTCACTCATTGCAAACCTTAACAATACCCTGTGCAGTTTTCTGGAAACTAAAGGGCTAAGAGATTTAAATATTACTCAGACTCAGGGAAGAGAAATAACATAAATAATTATAATAACTAACACTGTTAGTATTCTAGATACTAAGTAAGGAATAAGTAATTGCATGGAGTTCAGATGATCAAGCTAGGGCAGTTGGGACAGCCCCAGTGAAGTTGCAATTTCGCCTAAAGTCTTACGATACTCTTAACATCAACAGCTGTTTGTGAAAGTTGTCCATTTCCTCCTAAAGGCTTCACAGATGGACTTCATAAACATCAAGAATTTCTGGAAATTGCATTGAAATTTTTGTTTTTATGTCCCTATTTTTTCCTGAGGGAGTCAGCTTTTCAGTTCTGTTTATGCCTGAGGTTCCTGACTCTTCATGTAGGATTTCTCCCTGAGGTCTTCGGCCAACCTGATCCTTGGGTGTTTGCCTCCCCACTGATTTAAGCACCCTACCCCTTATCTGAGTTCCTGTTTTGTGAACCTGTGAGTATATTCTTGCTTTATGCCTCAAATTCCCAGAAATAGAACTTGTGTTAGGCTTGTATGGATAAGTCCTTTCCTGTACTACTCCTACCCCCTGGACCTCCCAAAAGTGAATTTTCTGTCCCTGAGCCAAGTTCTCAGAGCTGGTTTCCCAATATCTGCTGCCAGGTTTCCAAATGCTAACCACTTGTTTCCCTGTTCTTTTTGTTGTGATCAACCACCCTGGCGTGAATGGATGCCTTGAATTTTAGATAAGCTATAGAACTTTTGACTAGTCATGTTTTGGTCATGCCTCTTTTTTGTCCCTGATTAACTCATCTACAAATTTCAGATCTGCCTTTGGACTGATGATCTCATACTTTAAGCTACTAAGGTCTTCAATCATTCATTGTTGTCCAAGCCTGCAGTGCCAAACACTGTCTAACCCTAGTTAAGAATTCTATATAATCCTAAATTTTCTTATAACTCTTAGACTTAAACAAGGTCTTGAAAGTAATATAATTTGAGGTGGGTAATAAGGGGTTATTGAGAAATATAGAAAACATTCCAGTAAGAGGTAAGAGAAGCAATTTAAGCAAAATTAGAGAGGTGGAAATCCTATCAAACATGTTTAGGAAGGGTGAAATAGTTATGTGAAATAATAAATATCCTAATTTGTATAGTGGTTTTGATTGGAATAGGGAGTTGATATTTTTATTTATAATATCCTCTAAATGGAGCTCCTCAAATTTAAAAATTTTGCAAAATCTTTAGAGATTGTTGGCAATATTGGTCCCTTAGAGTCATTATTTAAAGGTTTCAATGAGTTTCTATTTGTAGATGTTTCAAAATTCGGTATATCTATTATGCAAGTACAATCTTTATGGTACTTAGCTTCCGATGGGTTTTGCACTGTTTTTACCATCACATTATATTTTAAAGCTACCATATGGTGGTAGAATGCCAAGATTCCAAACTAAACCTCGTTTCCTGAAATAACACACATTGGTAATACCCCATAATTGTCACATCAGTAATTTTCTACAATGCTCTAATGTATCACAAAGAATCCATTTTATTTGGCAGTTTTATATTTCTAAATGTATTTTTATTATTTAAAATATAAATATTTCAACTTTGAGCTACTGTACCATGAGTTGTTTTTGTTTTATAAAATTATTATTAACAGCACAAGCCCTGACTTTTAATTTAGGGTAGGTTTAGCTTATAATTTTTTAAGTACTTTTATGACTAGAAGCCATTTTTCAGTGATAATTAAAATTATATTAAGTGAATCTTGTAAAATGTAACACTATAAACTGTTACAGTGGTGCTAATCTGATAAATCTCAAAAGCAATGAATGTCATTAGCACTTTAAACACATGGAAAACAAACATAAAGGAAGATATAGAAGCAAACATAATGGTAGCCCTTAAAGTTTTAAATGATTAGCAGTAATGCTTACTTACAAGCTTAATGTCTTCTGAAATTCTTGCATAGAGGTTAGAGGTTCCAAATATATGCTGCCCTATGTATTAGAAGAGAAGAACACCAAAATCATTTCACTAAAATATTTGCCTCTGAAGAAAAGTGAAGCTATGAATTGGTTAACTGAGCATTTACCTGCAAATAGAGAAGGAAAGAAAAAATTGTGTGGGAAACACAGTAGATTTTCAATAAATGTATATTAATTTTATGAGCCTTCAACTTATACTTCAGGCCATCTCCAAGCTTTCCCAGGAGTTCCTTTTTACATCTAGCTTGAATAATATGGTCCAAGAGAACATGAGAACAGCGCTGAAGTCCTTTGAGGCCCAGATTCCACTTTGAGGAGGGAGAACTAAGGCACTACTAAAGTTAGTGGTGGTTAGTGTAGCAGCATAGATCAGAACCACATGAGGGTATTCTACGATAGTCTACCTCTCTTTCCCTAGTGTCAGTAATGCAATCCAGCCCCAAAGGAGGTCACGTCTCTATCATGCTTACGTTTACCAAATTGTGTCTGAGAAAGCCTCTGACATGCAGGCTACTAAACTTTCTACACAAAATAATAATTTTTCTCTAAAATCAAAATGTGGGATTATTTTATACATCCTTGCCCTTTCAAACATAGTATTGAAAAGTAATCTGTCATAATTTTGAAGTCTGCTTAAAGCTAGGGAAAGGTGAATGCTTCCATTTGAATAAAACTATGTTAAATTGAATTTTATCTTAATGCATGGTACTATATGTTTAATACAAAATATACTATAACAGATTTTTTTATTTACAATCTCTTAATTTGGTCTGTCCTCATACAATTTTCCTTCCCTTGAAAATTTGATTGAAAAAGTTCTTCCTCAACATGGAGAATTTCAGTGTTAGTAGATGTGGATTTTGAGACAATTTTGTGGTGGAAAATTGGGAGGGACGTTGAGAAGTGATACTTCAGGGAACAAAGAATCCCAGGGGTCATGTAGAGAAGAAATCATGGGGGAAGGATTGTCCTGTTGCTTCTCCCTGATATCACGGTATAGTGTCCCAGGTTTCTGAACAGGAAGAAAAAATGATAACTCTTAGAAAAATACTATAATTGTTCATAGTACATTGTACTACAAAAGATAAATCATCATTCTGGGAAAGTGTAAATTTGTTTTCCTTTTTTTCTTTTTTCCTTTTTGTTTATTTATTTCTTTTTTGGTCAAGGCAGAAGATAAGAATAGATTGACTAGTCCACCATCTTATGGAAGTACCTAACAACACACCTTGAGAAGGGAGCATCTTTTCCAGCTTTTTTGTATAAAGATAAATAAAACACTGGTAGTCAGCAATGCATGGTAGAGGGCTTCACAAAGTTGCCTTAAGAGAGACATAGGAAGATGATGCAAATAACCCCAAACCTTCTCTGTTAGGTAGGAAGCAGTTTAAAAGTGTCAGAGGTTTTCACAAAGCCAGGCCCAAGTCTTCTGCTGTGTTCTAATTTATGCTGGCCTTGGTTAGGTTCATGGATGAAGCTAATGCAGAATAACTGTCTCTTTGTTTTGGGGCATGTTTGTTGAGTGGGATTAGGCCTTGATAAAATCTACTTCTCTGTAATTCACTGAAAAACTTACAAGATTACCTACCGTTTTATTGTTGCTTTTTTTCCCCTTCATCTCAATATATCAAGTACATCTATTATTTGGGGTTTTTTTTAAATGTCTGGTAGAAGAACTCAACAATTTAGGTCAGAAGAACAGAAAGACATTGAACATTTTTATAAGGGACCAGACTCCACTTCAGTATGTTATAAACTGCAATAAAAAAGTCAACAAGTCTCTCACTAAAACAATGGGGACAGATCTTGTAGTAGCTCCAGCAAGGAAGAAAATGGAAATTAATTGTGGAGTATCAGTCATTATTTATTTTAAAAATATAATGTACCCTTGTTAATCTATTTAATCTGCTATATTTTCCTTTTATTTTGGTTAAAGCAAAAAATACTTACAGGACGTTCACAGATTTCCCGCCCCCCCATGTTATCAGTTCCCTAAACCCATGGTCTTAAATTCCACATGGTCTTAAATTCCTAAGGAGGGAATTTGCTTACAGCAGGTTATTTCAAGAACATAGTGGACATTAGAGAAAGACTGCTGTTTTATTCTTGGAGTGTTGTTTGTAAGATTAAAAGAGGCCCATACTCTTTCTTTCCTGAAAATGAGAAAGTATTTTAACTGATACATCCAACTTCTTTCATCTCATCCCCTCTTATTTCCAAGACATAGATAGAGACAAGTGTGGATTTGGGGAAGAGTTTTCTCTGTATTACACTGTTGATGGATTTCAGAAATATGGTGTTCAACCAGCTGAACCAATGTCCCATACAATTATATTCATCTGAGTCAGCATACATCAGACAATTACATTAACAAATGCTATATTACCTGAAGGATTTTTTGTTTGTTTGTCTCTTGACTTCACCAGACTTTATGATGTTTTTTCACATACTTCAGAAATTTAGAAATGTAAGATATACTCCATGCCACTCCATTATTCATAATTGGCAATACCATGTAGAGAGCAATCAACAGCTTCATGTCTTAGCTTCTTTCTTAGCTCCATCCACCATCTACCCTCACACCTATGCAGATGTGAGAAGGAGTTACTACTCTGAGTGGTCAAATTCCTAAACCATATCCTTGGTAAGCAGGAGTAACATGGATTAAAAATTCTTTAACTGTTCATATTTTATTTTCTTCCTCTGTTGCTGAGTTCAGCTTTGGGCAGGGAATTAAAAGCCCAGTTTTGCCTTGAAGTATAATCTGCCCATTAATAATAATAAATATTTAT
This sequence comes from Daubentonia madagascariensis, assembly GCA_023783475.1. NCBI lineage: Eukaryota > Metazoa > Chordata > Mammalia > Primates > Daubentoniidae > Daubentonia > Daubentonia madagascariensis. The sequence continues at coordinate 46,991,002 of JAKFHU010002080.1, forward strand.
AGACCACTTCAACCCAGCTACCATTCCATTCTTTTTTAAAGAGTAAAGAGCAGTAATTTTATCAGCATGGGCCCAATTTAGAAAGATATGATACTTTGATTTTCATTTTCTAATATTTCTTTGAGTTTGAAGTCATGTGTTGTTAGCCTAACATTCTGAATGTGATTGTGAGGTAGAGCTCCTTGCCAACTCTTGTAGAATATTTACACTGAGCAAGAAATAAACTTTTGTGGTTTTAAACCACTAAGAATTGGGCTTTCTAGTTATCATACCAACCAATGCTGAAGCACAGGTCTTTCCTTTCTTAGTGCATACCTTTGATTGCTATTCAATTTTCTTTCCACTTCATGGGATAGGTGTGGGTGGGAAGGCATGGATATCTGAAAAGCTAGTGCTCCTAATGTGCTGCTGGAGTTGAGAACCCTTTTCCTAGAAGAAAAGAGGCTTGCATTATACTGTAACCTGTCAAGAAAAAAACTCTCTACTTTTTGTGTTTTGAGAGACATTGCCTAAATTTTATAACTAATGAATGACACATATTGCTGTATTCTGGCCAGTGAAAAATGATCAATACTATGTGAGCATCAACCTTATAAATTATTTATTATGTTATTTACTTGCTTATTTTCTTGGTTAATATTTGTCTCCCTGACTAGACTGTAAGTTCTATGAGATCAAGGATTTTTCTGTCTTATTTGCTGTGTAGAGAACATTGACTTATTTTCTCAGGGTCTGGAGCAGTGACCAGTACATAGTTGTGGTAAAGCAATTGGGAGCTATATATGAAGAGCTCCGAGGATGTTAATTCCTATTGACCAAGAAATATCATTCATAGAATATATTTTGAGGAAATGAAAATCCAATATTTGCATATAAGGATATTTATCTTATCATTTTTCAAATAGTAAAGATTGGAAAACAGTTTGTTTCTTAAACAATAGGGAAATTTCAATATACCACAATATATCTTCATATGAGAGACTGTAATAAAACCATTGTTGAAAATATTAATTACAGGGGAAAATGCTCCTATTATATTGTTAATGGAAATAGGTATAATAAAATGTTAGGCATCTTGCTTTTAAATGTATAACTTTGTGAAACTTTGATGTGATCATTGGTTTGATTTTTAATTTTTTTATAGTTTGTTGTTTTGTACTTTCAAAATGTTCTATCTGATCTTAGCTTGTATGATTTGACCATTGACAATAATAGATGTTTATACAGAATACATTCCATATGTGTGGCACTATTCTAAGCACTTTCTCTTTAAACCTATTAAGTAGGTATTATTGTCCCCATTTTACAAGTGAGGATGTGTAGGCAAGAAGTGATTAGGTAACTTGCACAAGGTTACCAATTCATAAGCTCTAGAGTCCATGCTCTTACACTATTGGAAAAAAAAGCCAAAAAAGGTCAACCTAGGAGACAGTTTTAGGCTCTGAGAAAGTCTATATTAGAGTCCACACATTGGACAGAGCTTACCCACCCAAGGACTGGAAGAATTAGTTTTGTGACAGTAGAGGGCTTTTATAGATCAATTCCAATCTCCTGCCTTTTTGATGAATAAAAATTTATATCTACTTTGTTTTAGAAGCATTTTATATATTATCTTGCTTCAGAACAGAAGCTTAGAGAGGTAACATGATCATGTTACACTGCCAGAGCAGAGACAGAGATATAGCCTGTTCCTTGTTGTTACTTTCCCCTGAAGTCACTGGTTGTTGGCTAGCAGCTTCCCTGACCACCTGTTTAGGGTGATGCTGCTGCTTCTATGCTGGGAGAAGAGACTTTGGAAATAACCCACGCAGCTTTCTGTGAACCCCAAAACTATAAGCTCTGCTGTGGCTCTCTGACTCTGGCTGCTGGGAACTAGAATAGGAAACATGGAATGTGTATTTCTGCACTGCTGAGTACCCTCTTCTCTCTCCACGTTTCTTCTATTATGAGTATCAGAGAAACCTCAGGTATAAGGAAAAAAGGGGTGATGAGAATTAAATTGTACTCCTCAGGAGCAAGGGATTTGGCAGACTGAAGAGTTAAACAGCAATTGTATAAAATGTCGTGTAGAAGTTTTACATCTGGTTTTCCAGAGATCGTCACTCAAGAATTTTAACAGCCAGAAAGGTGGGTGTCCAAATCCACTGTTAAACTATTCATATCACCTCAGGCCAGCCCTTGCCCTTACTCTCAGTGCAAATAAATGACTCTATAAATGTAAACTTAAATTGTGATGGTGCTAAGATTTGCTAACTGTAGGCATTTCTGAACCTTCCATTTAGGTAACATTTTGTTCTCTCTTTCTTAAACAAAATTGTTTTTGATATTTTTATTTAAAAACACATCACCAGGAACTTTTCCCAAGGTAGTGGTGAGATTATTTTTAAGGTAGCTTCAGTTAATAAAGCATTTTGGGATAATGAAGGATAAAAATCACAGTAGAAATGTAAAAATTGTTGTTTTAATGAAGCATAACATATTGTTGGACCCTTCACAGAATTTTCCATTGCCAAATCAAGGCTCATTATTCTGCACCTGAGCACCACAATCCCTGGAGTTCCATGGCATGTTTTAATAATAAGAGAAATGTCCCATTTTGTTTTATGAAACCTTATTTTCCCTTTCTGACAGCATTTTTCTTACTAGCTTTTACTATGGTCTCAGAGGTTCATGCTTTCAAATAGAAATTCCCTTAGGATATATGTTTTTCAGTTGTGTGGGCTGAAGCAGGATAGAGGGGTGGCTATTATCTGAGAAATAGTTTAGCAAGTTTTGCCAGAAAATCTGCATTGGAAGACGTCTAATGAAATAGTTCTTACTTTGTGTTTATGATACAAAACATAGCATCAATAGTAAAAACTTCATGGTATTTTGAGATCTGATTTATATATTATGACAATTGTCCTTTCTTATCCCAGTAGTGGGCTAACATCTTGAACAATATGTATTAGAGACCCTGTTAGAAAAAGGCAATGATTTTCTATTGTCCTCATTGATCTTCCTCTCAGAATTAATTTCTCCCTACTATGTTCTCTCACCAGACTTTGTATGTGATCCTCTGTCTTTTATTTATAATTGTCCGCAGCTCTCTTGGTCACTAAATCATGTTCAGTAGGAGAGAAGGAGTTATGCCTCATTTGTGATTCTATCCACATATTTAGCACAGAGCCTGACATATTAATAATGTTGGGGCTCAGTTGGATTGGTTGAATGGAATTGATTGCATTATAGGATCAATGCCCTAATACTGAGTAGATTTTAGTTTAATTTTGTGAATGACTGGAATCTTACCAGTTCAGGGAAAGAGTGAAAGATTATTTTGAATAGATTTCAAATGCTAAATTAAGGTTTACTATTAAGTGTAAATGAATCTATTAAAATTGTAAAAAGAATCTCATATTGACCACAAATATAAACCCTATAGATTTTAAGAAATAAAAGCAATACAATTAACCACAGATGTAAACCCTATTGATTTTAAGAAATAAAAGTAGTAAAATCAAAATAGAAAGTTATAGCAAAAATTGAAACCAAAAAAACTAAAACAAGTTTTTTTTTTTTTAAAAAAAGGACAACAAACCTCTCTCCTACATAATTCTTAAATCAAAGAAGAGAGCAAAACCAATTGTAGTATTTCTAGGAAATAAAGGTACTACATTGTAAATCAGAAGCTATAGGATATGGCAAAAAAATGTATACAGAGGAAAATTCTGAGCAGTAAACATTTAATTTATTGAACATAAAAGAATAAAAATAAATAAATTAAATATTAAACTCAAGACATTAAGAAAAGAAAAATAAACTCCAAAAATACAGAGGAAAATAATTGTTAACATAAAAATATGAATTGATGAATTAGAGAAAAGGAAAACAGAGACAGATAAATCAGGGGCTGGTTTCATGAAAAATTCCTCTTGAAAAAAGTTGGCTAGATAACCTAATGGAAAAATAAAAAAGAAATGGATACATAAATGAGAATAAGAAAAAAGCAATATCTATGGATTGACAGGAATTATATACTTTAAATGTTAAGAGATTTCTTTGTACCTTGCCATATTATTGAATTTGAGAAAAGTGGTAGATAAAATGTTTTTGAAGATAGAAATGATTAAGATTGATTTAAAAAGGTAAGACAACAAAATAAGCAAATAACAATAAAAAAAATTGGGAAGATTTAAAAAAATCTACATACATCCCTAGATACCAACAAACAAATCAATAAAATAAAGGAAACCAGTAAAAAATCCTTCAGATGCAGAGTGGCTCAGGAGGCCTGGCCGGAAGTGAATCCGCTCGTATTTCCCAGGAGCCTCACCCGTGTTCCTCTCCGGCCACACTGTTCCTTACTGTTCCTGGGCACTCCAAGCACGCTCCCACTAGAGCCTTTGAACTAGCTACTTTGTCTTCCTGGAACACTCCTTTCCTTAAATAACTGTGTATTTTATGCAAAATAAACGTTAGATTTTATATCACTGGAGTAAAATGAATTATTTAATAGGTGATAATAGAATAATAACTTAGCTTTTGGGGAAAGTTGGGTTATGTTTTTTATCTCATTCCTTATACTAAACAAATTTCACTTGAATCAAAGACTTAAATATGAAATTTTAGGCCATAAAAGAAATAAAAGAAAACATAGATGTGGGACTGATATTCAGTTTATACAAACCAGTATAGGCATACAAGTGGCATGGAATGTATTGTTTATCTATTTCTCTATCTCTATATGTCACTTATCTATCTATCTACCTATCTATCTATCTATCATCTACTTATATCTCTCTCTACCACTTTAGTGTATATATCTAAACATATATAGGATATGGCAAAAAATATCTATTAGATAGATAGCACTATTGGGATAGTGCTAAATATTTGAGACTACTCTTCCACCTTTTAATAAATTTGTGTTATATATATTTATATATGGGGAAAATTTTTCAAAGCATGGCACAAAACAAATATCTCTGTGGAAAAAAAAAAAATATCATGACCAAACTCAAAAACAAACAACATGAAAAGAATATTTACAACAATAAGACAAGCCAAAGGCAAATATCCCAAATATACAGAGTTTTTGAATAATCCATAAGAAATAAACTGCATATACTACCCAGTCACTTCAGCAATAATTAAAATACAAATTAAAATAATAAGTTATTTATCATCTAAAATATTTCCAAATATTTAAAACATTGATACTTAGTGTTGACAAAAGTGTAATGAAGTACATTGTCATTCATGTTGATGAAAGGGTAAATTAATATAATCTTTTTCTGGAGAAATTTGACTATTAAAAATTTTTAAAAATATATACCCTTTGACCCAGAAATTCCATTTCTAGAAAATTCACCCTACAAAAATACACAAGAAAGATCTAAGTGAGAGAATGTTCACTTATAAAAGGGAAAAAAAGGAAAAATTTACATATCTACCAATCTGGCTTTAGTTAAATATTTTATGGTAGAGTCATAAAATATTGTGCTGGTATTTTACAAAATGAGATTTATCTATTTGTCCTAACGTGGGAAGGTTTACAAGATATATTATTAGATGAAAAGAACAAGCATCAGCATACTATATTTGGTATGAATCTGTTTCTATAAAAATAAATCCACGTAGCTTTCTGTCTAAATGCACCACACACACACACACACGTGTAAATGAAGAGTAAAAAATAGGCAGTATATTCATTACCTGCTAATAGTCATCACTTTTTGAATGTATTTTCAATTTCTAAGTCATACATTTTGTTAATGTTTGCATTTTATTTTAACAACAAACGTGTATTTTTTAAAAATATAACTAAAACATAGAGTTTTAAAAAGAGTAAAAGGAAACAGTGAGTATAAAGACATCCCTAAAACATATTTTAGGTCTATGCTTCTTCTGATAGAGATTCAGGACTAGAAGTTAAGCTGAAAAATGTATACAGCATCTCTAAGCATAGTTTCAGTGAGGCAAAAAATGATTGATTATTTCTGGGTAATATATAGCAAAATGTGCAATCTGATCTCTCTTATATGAATTGTGAAATATATCGCCTTGAAGGAGATGAATTCCATGCAGTGTTTTACATATTAACTTCTGTCAATAGGTATGCTAAAAAACAGGTAAGTTTTTCTAATCTTTTTGACCATCCTTATTTTATCTTTTGAAATATTATTTGTACTAATGTTTGAGAAACACTCTCAGAGTAAATTGAGTATGAGGAGTTTTTTAAAAAGGATTTAGTGATATATCTTTTAGAAATGCTAATCCTCGGAACATTTTAAAATTTCCTCCAGTCTCCTTACAACAGTCTCCTGGTTACACTGAATAAATTGGAACATTTGCACGTAGCCAGTTAACTTCCTTGGGGAGGAAGCTTAGCAAGGAACTTTTTTTCGTTAACTATACCCAAGTGACTTTATACATTCTAAAAGATCCTGCAATTCAAAATGATTAAAAGCAACATTATATAATAAAATCTAATTTCTGAAAATAACAGCACATAATTATTTGAGAGAATACTAACTTTGAGACAGACAAGTCTGGGCCATATGAAGAAGTCAAATTGTAGAACCTCTCTCCTGCAAGCCTTGCTCTGCCAGAGCGAGGAATAACAGATTCTCTCTAGGAGTAAAACTGGAATTACAACATATTCATTCAACATTCAACAAAGACTTTCAGTACCCATCACATACCCAACACTATTCTATATGCTGGAGATGTAGTAATGAACAAAACAGACAAAAATACTTTCTTGGAGTTTACAATCTTGAAAATAAAACCACATCAATACTGATTCCTAGAATCTAAATAAATTTTAGATTTAGACAACTGGGCAAGGGCTAGGTTTGTCCTTTTTTGCTTAGAAATATCCTTCTATTAAAGTTATACATTCATAAATCTGGAGCTGAGTAATGTTTCAACTACTCTGCAATTAAAATTTCCTAAATGTTGTAGAAGTACACATTAATAAGCAACTTATTAGCATAACTACAATATATAAGAAATTTATCTTATAATTAAAAATAGAATTTATATAAACTATGGATATAGAATTAGTTGATATTTTAGTTATTTTGTATATATTTAAAAGTAATTATAAAATTTATGCCTTAAAAGTACTCTATAATTCAGATTTGCTTTCCTCAAATTTTATTAATGACTTGAGTTTTTATATTAAGTTTGGAAGGAGTTCAAAGGTATTTAGAACAGAGGCTTATTTATTTTATAATTTGTCTTGTCAATATTCTCTCCAAATTACTTTATGTAAATTTAACTACATTTCTCATAGATTTCTATGCAGAGATGGTTGTTTTTTAAAAATTTTCTTTTCATATTCCTACTAACAGAAGTTAATAGATTAGTAAGCCAACAGCTTATAGAATATAATTTACTTTTATAAATTTTATAAACTGAATTTGAGACAGAATTATGTAATAGAGAGTCATAGTTTTCTTACCACTTATTTCACATCCTCAGTTAGCCTCAAATCTTTCTAACAAAGTCATGTCTTTAGGAGATTGAACAGTCTAGATGTTTTTCTTTCTTTTCCTTTTATTTTCCCCAGACGGATGTCTAATGGTTGTTTGTTGATGGTTGTCTGTAAGTTCAAAGTACTTGACATATATAGTCTGTGAAGCATTAAATATTTTAGCAGCACATTTGGGACTTGAAATCATTCTGCATTTAAATCTATTTATACTAAGCACATTCTGAATTCCCTAATGAACATTAAGAGAAAAAGCTTGCTAAAAATGAATCTATTTTCCAGGTTTTAAAAAATTTTTTAACTATTCATCTTTAACTACATTTTTTCAAGATTGGCTTTCACTTTTGGAGAATATTTTCAATTGCATGTCTAAACATTTTTTTATTCTTTACAATTCAAGGAATTCAGGTGAAGCTGCAATTCAAATGACCATTACAGTTTGTGACTTTCTTAATTTGGGGGGATTTTCTTTTTTTTTTTTTTTTGGATCTTTGCTCAAGACAAACCACAAGCTCCTTACTGACAATGGCCAATTTCGTTGATCTGCCCTGGTCCCTGGTCATTTTACAGTGGTCTATTGGTTTGCTGCCCTTTAAATGAGGAGAGGCTGGGCTTGTCCAGATGATTTATCTGTCCTATGTCAAAAGTGCCAATAGGTTGACAACAATAAACACTGCTTTGATGACAGAATGGTTTCAAGTACATCTTGTTTTATGATGATTATATATGGATATATATAGTTCTGATAGATATATTCTGCATCATCACCCATGAGACAGTAATAGGCATTGACAGAGCATAGAGGAGGTGGTTCAGGATCAAGTAAAGAATATGATGAGCTTTTCCACCCCCAAAGAATATGTGGAATCCAATTTTATCACTGCAGATAAGTGAACCGTGTATGAAATAGATGGGATATTTTATGTATATGACAAGTAGTTTGTTTGCAGTTAGCTTAATGGAATTAAAAATCACTTATAAGGAAAAGCAAGATATATTCTACTGAAACATAAGTAGTGTTTTTAAACATATATAATATATATTTATAAGATACTATAAGTATGCTAATTACTAAATAATGATAAAATCTTCTTTTGCCATTAAATCACAAAACCTAATACTTTCAATCTGTAGTACTTCTGCACATTTTATCTTTTGATTAATTTTATATAGTTTTGGATAAAATTCATACTAACTTTTCTAACTATGTGATTGAGGTACATTCTTTAGTTCACTGGTTACTATCAGCACCAACAATGATGTTGTCTACTTTAGACTGTAAGTGCCTAAAGGGCAAGGGCTTCACCTGATTCCGTCCCCATCGGCTAATGGAGTTAAAAGGGAATTAAGCCAGCTACATAAAATAATTACATGGAGACAGTTTTACTTTTCCACCTACTACTTTGGGCATGTAGAGACAAGCTTCCTGGAAACTGCTTTGTTCAGGATCAAAATTGCATCTTGTATCACATATATATTTATTGATTATTATGGTGCTATTGCCTTGGAACTTTTTTTTCTTGCTAATATGGCATAGAAATAGGATGTTTGTAATAGCAAATGTGCTAACAAGTTCTACTTTAAGAGTTTTTTCTGAAATTTGTTTATCCTTTGGGTAATTTTGATACACCTAAAGTTTCTCATTGGCTTTTAATTTATCACTATTAATACTTTTTCATAATTTGTATGGCCTGTATTATTAGAAGTAACATTCTGTTCCAACAATATAGAACAGTTTTAAACTCATTGTTCTGCCTTTCTCCAGTGTTTTAAATATATCATGGTCTTGCATTTTAATTGTGAGGCAGCATGATATACTCCAAACATTAGTGGATTTACAGGTGTGGGCTCCAATATTAGCACTACCACTACCTACTGTGTGATCTTAGATAAGTTGTTCTTCCTCTCTGGAATCCAGTTGCTGCACAAAAATTTGAACTCTCATTTCTGAAACTTTGTTATATAGAAGTTTATATGATGTGTTTTACTGTTAATATTTTTCTAATGGTAGATAAAGTGCCAAATTTGCTATAGACTTACATTTTATTTTAGGGTAGTTATACCTAGCATAATATCACTTATTCTCATTTTTATTCCTATATGCTAATTTTGAGTGGGAGAGAAAAGGGTAGATTTGTAGCTTTTATGCTAGGAATAAACTTGGGAAGTAGTTCATGCTTAAGAGCTTCATCTTATCTGTAGATTCAGAAAATGAGGTTAAGACTTTCAGGGTCTAGTTCAAATGGTCACTAAGGCTCTGTACTCCAACTCCCACCATTCCATGACTCCATTATTCTACTACAAATATTCCCAATTCTCCATTGGGAGAATTGATCCTCCAGGATCAAAGGGACCTAAAATGTCCTTTAAGTTACCTCATCTACCACACTAAAAGCCCTCATTTTTCTTTCATTTTATGAGTTTAATGATAATTTAAGTATTATATATTCAAAATGATTTGTTCTTTTTAGAACAGCAATGCCCTATTTATTTGTGATCACAGCTTTGATCGAGCACAAATTCAAATTTTGTAATAAATATATGTGTATATATATTCCAAGTGTGAACAGTGAAAAAATTGCTGAAAATGAACTACAGATAAAAAGATAAAAAGTCAGTAGGAAATGTAGTGTAATTATTTAGTTCATCAAATTGAAGAAAGGAACATTCTCACTGGATGTTAAATGTAATAGGCTAAATCTTAACAAGATTAAGGATGATTGAGACAGAGAAAAATAGGAACAGCAGAAAAGATGATGTTTAAAATAACTTTGGGAATTAAAAATGGTCATGAGGCAACTTGCTGATATCTGAACAATGGTGGGAGTATCCACAGACAACAATGGAGAAGAAGAGAAACATCCATTAGAATACTACAATATTGTGAGGACATTTAGTGTAAGGATAAGTTAAATTCCACATAGCTCAGTAACCCTCTAGGGAGTCTCAGTGCCAATTTAATAATAAAGCTCACCAATTAGAATAGCACAACATTCTGAAATCATACAGTGTTTGGAAAAGCAATATTTCATATTTCAAAATGCAAAAAAAAACCCCAATATTTTACAGCATAATCGAATTTGTCAGTTCAAAAAACTTTTTTGATTCATCAAGAAAATTGTAAAGTATTTTGAGAAACTTCTATGTTACAGAGAATTAAGTGTGATATTTTCAAAAGACTTTATTGACAAAAAGATTACTTTCTGTGGAGTCTGAAGACCCAGGTCCTGATATTGTGTCTTCCACTCAAAGGATAAGTGACTTTGAAAAATTCATTTAACTTCTCTGAGCTTTACTTTTTTCCTCTCTGTTCAGTGAAAATATCTGTTCTACATACCTAACAGGGTAGAGAAAAAGATTAAAATTAGATTAAAATAATGTATGTTCTTTGAGCCATTGAAATACATAAAATGTATTTGTAAGATAGTGTCACTGTGATTAAAATGTTTAAGATTTGACTATATAGTTGAAGGGATCTACAATCCTCCCTTTTCCAAAATATCACAATTCTCATGCCTGAGAACTAAAGCAATACTACAGAATAAATCAGTTACAACTGATTTCAAGGACCAGATTCTTCTGAGGAAAAAGGAATCAAGTAAGTAAACAAATCGCAGGATGGCTTTATTTACATTTTGCGAATAGAATTTGACTTTTGTTGCAATTAGTTAAATTTTATGAGAATTCTGTTTTATGCACATTTCAAGGTAGCTTCTAAATGAATGCAATTATTCAGCTTCTTAAAAGCATACAGAAGTCTAATTGATGGGCTGTGATATTAGCTTTAAGTGTGATTTTATAAAAGATCAAATTTGCATTTAATGGAAACTTAACACTGACACATACTTGTCAAAGATATGAAGGAGTTGGTATTTTCATACATACAGTTTCCTCAAGAAAAGTGCTCCTAAACAGGAGCCCAGGAGAACCTCGGCCATGTTTGCTTGCACTTGGTTTCTTAAGGTGGCTGTGTCAATTTCATCACCTTGTGATTTCATCTCCAGTTATGTAAGAACAAACTCATTTCACATCTTTATATATACATCCTTTTTACCTAACCAAAAGGGTTGTAGTTTCATAAATATAGTGAATTCCTTATCAGCTTTGTCAGTGCTAAGCAGTAGGTTGGAGTAAGGTAATAAATCTCTTTGAATAAATTGGTTATTGTAGATGAACAGCATGATACATGAGGAAATATTGACTATTCATGTTTTTCTTGCAGAAGGAGATTTGTATCAAAATAAAGAACTTCTATACCAAAGTCATGTTCTGTTAAAAAATGAAAGGGAATTATGCTTTTGTGATTGGAGGCAGAATGGGGTGAATTTGGGTCATATCTTGCAGGCTTTCAAATCTGGTAATTTTTTGATGGAAAGGCAGACCAGAAGATTTGTAAATTCGTTTGGAAAGGGATGGGGACAATGGAGAGTTATTTCTTTCCAGTTTTTCATTATGGAATTTGCTGCAAAGCAAAAATAGGAAAAAGCAGGAGACGAAACCTCTATATTTGGATACTTTCCACCATAGGTTTAAAATATATTCTTTGCCATTGAAAGACTGTTTTCACTGTTTTAATGAAGGGAACAAATCTGTTTTCAAAGGTAAAAGGACAGTAGGTGGATGGTGCTGGGTAATATGACTCCATGAATCTGGCTGCTGATTCTACCAGTTTGTCAGGTGGTAATGGAAACAGGGCAGCAGCAGCCTGCCTGGCCTGGGAGTTCTCCCACCCATTTAACCCACAGGAGATGCATTGGAGTCAATAAGTTCTAATTTTTGAGAGGGAAGTTTAGGCTCACTGTTCATTCACCACTCCCTGTAAATTGCTTTAGGATCTGTTTCAGTGACTGGATGTTTTGATGAGAGCATGGTGGATAGAAGAGGTAGGTAAAGGAAATTGTGCCTCTGGAGACACGTGTTCCAATATCTTGTCTCCATTTTTAAACTCTATATCTACTGTATATAATAAGCTTCTACTTAGTTTTGGATTACGGAAACCTAGGGTAGAATCCTAGGATTTCAAGGCTGTGATTGCCAAAATTCCCTGCATTGGGCAAAACACTGCTGGCAGGTAGTGATAGCCTCAGCCTGGCTGGGAGTGTCCTGAGATGGTGATTCGGCTTGGATGAGGGCAGCAGACATTGAGACCGTTTGAATGCTCTAGTGACTAGCTTCTTATGCTCACCTAGACTGGAAGGTGAGACCATCTTAAAATAGTGGTGGGGGCAGTAGTTATGTTTCAAAAGAATGAAGAAGGCGGAAAGGGATGAGTCAGGTGCCAGGGGAGGATTGCTGCAAGAAGGAAGTACCCGGGGGAGGAATCTACAAGCGCACGTCCCTGGCTTTCAGATGGCAAGGAAGCCATCTGCGGAATTGGTGTGAAATGACTTGCAGGAGGGATATTTGGAGTCATATAGAGAGGCATTTTCTCAGGTCAGGATGGCTGTGGAGCTGAAATGGAGCAAAGCCAGGGCCGGTTGTGGTGCCCTTCCCTGAAAGGGGGCAAGGAAGGAGGTTTAGGGGAGAACCTAAGAATGCTTCCAAACCTAAGCACAGGAAGCAACTCAAACCACATCAGCCTGGATGTCCTGGCGGTGCTCAATGAGACAGGAATGAAGTGAGAACTTGGGACATATATCAACCAAAACACAAAGGAATTCTAGATTTTATTTTTCTATGTCTGAGCTTTTGCGTTTTTATTCGGCATACTTTCTTCAATTATTCCTCAGAACTTTTATTTACAAAAACTGTGGAAATCAGACTGCTATAGAGGCTACATGAAAGGAGCATATCCCTTACTTTTCAAGCCAGCATCTAATAACATAGGAGAATGAAACTGAAGGAGGACCTTGGGCATATCCAACAGTGGCCTAATACACTTAGACATTTCTTTGAAGTTCTATGTCTTATCTTAAAATCTTTGTAAACTTGGCATTATGTTATGTAAAATGGTCATTCATGCTTATTTTAACATAAAATAGTATAATGAATTTCTTAGTAGTTATAACCCTAACACAGCACCATATACTTCTGGCTAACCAGGCTATAATTCCAGAAGCATGGGTAAAACTTTGTCTCTCATTTTTACTGGTTTCATGACCTTAGTTAAGTTAGTTCTCATCTCTGAATCTCTGTGCCCTGTATAGAAAATATAGAGAAAGGACACTTAAGAAGTTTGCTCTAAATATGAAATGAGAGAATGTGTACAGCGCTTACTAGTCCTACAATACATGGTGCTAGTAGTTGTTGAAGTTTGTGGGGAATATCAAAATGAAAGCATAACACCAGGGCAATTTTTTGACATGGATTAAAATGATGAAGATGTGTTACTCTGGAAATAAGAGTCAGAATAAGTGGAGAATGGCTATGATGAATGTGGGATTATTCAGCAAATCCAAGAATAGAAAAACCAGAGGGCAATTCTTCTTTGAAGTGATTTTAATGACAGGGTTTTAAAACAAGTAAAATAAAGCATCATATTTATCCATATTTTCTGTTTTCCTTTGCATTTTCACCTAACACAGAGGGGCAGAAGGGACTTGTGGGTGCATCCACCACCTTAGTTACTTTTACATTCCTAAGATTTTCACATCTTTTATACTAAAGAATAGGTATTCCTCCAGAATAACTTGGCACTTATTCACAAAGCAAATTGGATTGCAGATATTTAAACACTTTTTCTTGCCTTCAGCAATTTCTTCTGCACCTACTGAAAGATTTAAATCATCTGGCTGTAGAGCAAAGATAGAAATGCCTGGCAGTTTGCTAGGATTGAAGAGTACAATCAACATCTACCACATCCAAATTTTAAGTTGAGCTTTAGGGGCCTTGGTACAGGAGAAACAGGACCTGGCTGATATCACCTATCTTAGTCTGCTCGGCTGCAGTAAAAAAATATCATAGACTGGGTGTCTTAAATAAAAGACATTAATTTTCACAGTACTCTTAGAAGTCTGAGGTCAGAGTGCCAGCATGGTTGGGTTCTGGTGAGGGCTCTCTGGCTTGCAGATGGCTGCCTTCTCTCTGGGTGTCCTCACATGGCAGAGAAAGAAGTGAGCAAGTTCTCTGGTGTCTCTTCTCATAAGGGCATTAATCCCTTCGTGGGGGCCAAACCCTCATGACCTCGTTCAACCTAATTATCTCCCAAAGGCCCCATCTCCAAATACCATCACATTGGGGGTTAGGGCTTCAACATATGAATTTGGGAGAAGGGGAAACAATTCAGTTCATAACATCGCCCAACGCTACATTCGATCTTGTACATTTATTCCTAAGTTTGGACATGGCTCTGGACAGCAAGGTGTGCTTTGGATCCTTTTGAACTGATGTTCTAAGTCACTGCTGAAACAGTCTTGCTGCTGGTTCTGCTCTGACCTTGATGGTACCATCTTTAAAAGAAAACACTTTATATTTAGAGCAGTTAGGTTCACAGCAAAATTAAGTGGAAAGTAGAGAGAGTTCCCATATACCTTCTGTGCCCTGCAACACACACGCAGCCTCTCCTGCTCTCAACATCCCACATGAGAGTGGTACGTTTGTTATGATCGATGAATCTATGTTGAAACGTCATTATCACCTAAAGTCCATAGTTTCCATTAAGGTTAATGCCTGTTATTGTACGTTCTATGGGTTTTGACAAATGTATAATGACATTTATCTACTGTTATAGTAACATAAAAATAGTTTCACTGCCCTAAAAATACTCTGTGCTCTGCCTATTCATCCCTCCCCCCTTCCTAACCCCTAGCAACCATTAATCCTTTTACTGTCTCCATAGTCTTACTCTTTCCAGGATGTCATATATCTGGAATTATACAGTAGGTAGCCTTTTAGATTGGCTTCTTTCACTTAGCAATGTGCATTTAAGATTTCTCCATATCTTTTCATGATTGGATAGATCATTTCTTTTGTCCACTGAAGATGTTGCCATTTTTGTCTGGATTCCTGCCCTTGACTTCAACTTTTTTGGTGCCTAGATTTGGCTCCAAGAGCTCTCTCTTTAAATGTCTCAGTCTGCATTCCTGCTATTTAGATCTTGATCCTCAGCTTCTGAAACCTAAGTTCTGTCTGACCTTCTTCTTGGATTCATTTCATCTCTCAAGTTAGATCCATGTTCCTTCATGCTGCACAGCTTGGTATTTCATGGGCAACCGTCTTTTGTGTTGGCCCCTGGTTTCTTCTCCACCCCATATCTTTTCTTGGCCTTCCCTTGTGTGATATTCAAGCCTTGCCCAAGCCCTAGTGTGGCAGTTGACAGGCAGGGAGCAGCAGTATGCTAAAGTAATGCACATGATCCTTGCTAAACTTAAGCCTGTTCCAAGCAGCAAACTAGAAACTCAGTCCTGACAAGAAAATTCTCCAATGGCAGCATGTATACTATAAAAAAAATCAGACACACACACCCACACACTCACAGACCCCAAAATTAACAAACAAAAACACTAAAATAGTAGAGGTGAATTATTAAAATATTTTTCTTGTTTTCTTTTCAAAATGGAATTGGTATTAGAGGTATTTGAAACTTATCAGTTAACACTGTCACATTGTCATTCTTTATAAAGCAAGTGACTCACACCCAAAATGTATTACTCTCCCTTCTGCCCCCTCCTACATCCTCCCAATCTGGAGGTTAAATAGGTAGAAAATCCAAATGATGGAAAAGAATGTTGGTAGCTTCATGGATGTTCAAACTGTAGCAAGTTAGAGAGATTCTGAGAGCCAAAGCTTGACTCAATATCACTAATATAATCCAGGCTTATTTGGTTCAGCTAGTTATCACCATCTATAGCTGCATTCTTTTTCCTCACAAAGAAACAAATTGGTAT
Organism: Daubentonia madagascariensis; assembly: GCA_023783475.1. Taxonomy (NCBI): domain Eukaryota; kingdom Metazoa; phylum Chordata; class Mammalia; order Primates; family Daubentoniidae; genus Daubentonia; species Daubentonia madagascariensis. The sequence goes on from JAKFHU010002080.1 coordinate 47,007,307, forward strand.
AATGCAGAAAGAACTCTGTTAAAAGAATTGGAACATTAACCTTTCTTCATTTCTCTCTACTGATATAAATGACATAATTGCATATTGTGTTTGAATTCACATGGGAAGTCTGAAGGGATGTTGTGAGAATTCATCTGCAACTTGTTCAAGCTCCATGAAAATACAAAAAAAATTGCTATATTGGGAAAACTCTGTGACAATAACAAAATGCACTGTTGTTTTACTACAGCAGATGCGAATAAAATGGATGGAGAAGCCAGGCTTGACAAAACACCGTGATGGGTCAGGAAGATGAGATGGTTGTAACCTTTGGTATCTGAAGTACTCTCCTTGCACACTCTTTGATGAGACTGGAGACAATGCCAGGAATTATGAATGTATGTCATAATTATGTTCAACTACATTCACAATGACCTGTTCTTGACCCATATCTGAGAACAATTTGATAGTTGTTTCCTTTCCGATGGAGTGGTTGAAATCTCTTTTGTTTCTCTTTAAGTGAATGGCTAAATTCATCATTACAGAACTACAGATGATTTAATTTAACATGAAATGAATAAAAAATGAACTTAAGCCCACCTTGATTGCTGTCAGCATTTTAATACTAGAAGTGTCTTTTTATGCCTGATATTGGACAAGATCTGAGAGAGAAAAGGCTTAGAATGCAAGGCTGAAGAAGCATGATGCTGTCTGTCCCTGGGGAGAGAAGAAATCTGTCCTCATTTTGAAATAGCTCTTGGCTATGGCTCAGAAACACTCAATGGGCAGCTTTAGAAATTGTAGCACTTTCTTTGACAAAAAGAAAAATCACTGTATTTCTGTGTACTGTTAAAGGAGATGGAGGAGGTTAAGAAGTAGATACAGAAAGTGTTATGTAGAAGTATCCATATTATGAAATATTCTTGGTTTTTCATTAGAAAAAATTATGCATTTTTCTGTAAATATAATTTTAAATTTGTCTGGAAAGTTTATGATTTCAATTATTTTGTTCTATATTCAGATCATGTGTTTCAATTCTGCATTAAGGAGTATACAAGATATATATAAATTAACTGATATATATTCAAGAAGACTTTCATCACAGTTATAATTTTTTCATTAATATTCTGCAAATCTTCAAAAATCTCTTTGCCTGAGGTGAGTAGTCTTTATTTTGGAGTGGGAGTGAGCTGAAATACATGTCTTCTGGTTTCTATCAATTTTGTCTTCTTTTCCCACACTTTGTGGTCTAATCTTAGATTTCCCTCACCTTTATATTGCAGGCAACAGTAACTGCCAAAGTTAAAATCAGTTTTGAACTTGGAGAGGTTATATAGGGTCAATGGAGTTGGAAGTTAGGATTCTTTTCTGTTTAAAAGGCATTTCAACCAGTTAAAAAAAAACAGCAACTATTTTTTGTTGTCTGTCTGAAACAGTATAAGAAAACTGACATATAAACAAGACATTTCAACAATATGCTATGAAAAAAGCCCTGAAAATTAGCTTACTCTCAAACTGTTTTGGAATTGTCCTTCTGGAATAAAACCACTTTTATAAAAAATAGGCAAACAACTATTTTGAAGATTTTTTTATGGTATTGATGTGAAACCAAACATATTCTCAAAAGTATGTATATACTCAGCCTGGAGAAGGCCTCCTATCTAACTTAATAGATTTCCTTCTTAAAGTGGCATTTTTTGTTATCACAGTCATTTCCAGGGAGTGGAGTGAAAAAGCATGGACTTTGGAAGTAAGCAGAGCTATGCTTAACAATCACCAAGTAGACTGAGGATCTGAAGACCCCACGAGTTAGTCTCCATATCTTCTTTGAAGGATTGTTTTAGGAGAGTGGAGTGAGATAAAATGTGCAAAATACCTAAAAGAGTGTCTGTTTATAGCAGTTATTCAATAAAGATCTCTTCCTTTTCCCATTCTCAAAGGGGTGTAAGGACTCAGAAAAAAATAACACTGTGAGTTATCTCTTTTCTCCCCTCCCATTATATTTTATAGGAAAAAGTTGAATATGGATCACCTACTAGAGCCTTGAACAGTCAAAAATGAGTAATCTTGGGAAAAAAGAGAAAAAAATTAGAATATAAGGTTTGGTGACAATAAAAGGGACAATGAACTGCTAGCATATGCGCTAAAAACCCTGGCCCTTTCGAGCACAATCTGATGGAATTGCTATCTTCTGGAATTGTTGTCCAAGGACCAGCAAAACAGAGGCTCACTTCCAAAAATTGGTCATCTGCAGTGATAACTTTATTCCTTTTATCTAACTATGAAGCTCTATCTCTGAAATAAAACCAAAAAGAAAAAACCCAGGTTTAAAGTTTGTAAGTTGGAGAAATATTTTTATAATATTTTAACTGAAAATTAGGAATGGACATAAAACATATGATACCATCATATAATTTGTATTTTACATGTTAGAAATTACAATATCTTTGTCACTAAAATCTGTCCTATTTTGCATAGCACTTATGGGATAATAGGTCTTCACTGATAAATATTTATTGTCTCCTATTCTACGCTAGGCCCTGGGTATAGATAGAGTTATGGGGCTGTGGCTGAAGGGAGACATGGGATGAAAAGTTATTTCCTTCTTTTTTTTTCTTAAGAAGGAAATGGTAAATGACAGGATTAGAAGGCTTGAGGATGTGAGAGAGTACAGAATCCAGAGCACGAGTAATAGGTTAACTTTTAAAGAGAAAGCAAGGTCATGCCATCTTTCGAAGATCAAGTATGTGTCATGATATAGGAATAGGTGGCAACAGAATTCCTATCTGATGCCTTCTTTTGCCTCAAGCAAAAATGGAACATATTATAAGCTGAGATGAGGGTTTGGAAGAGAAGGAAAGAGATGTGAGATGTGAAACAATTGTCTAAAAGAGTGGGAGAGCAAACTTGCAGAGAATGTTGAGAATTTAATTGAAATGTATAGTCATTAATACTAAGTTTGGCCAGTATCCATGTATTAGTTTCCTAGGGCTGCTGTAACGAAGTACCACAATGTGTGTGGCTTAAAGCAACAGAAATTTATTCTCTTACAGTTCCAAAGTTCAGAAATCCAAAATCAAGGTGTTGTCTGGGTTGGTTCCTTCTGGGGGATCTGAGGAAGAAAATGTCCCATACCTCTCCCCTAGCTTCTGGTGGTTGCTGGCAATCTTTGATGTTCTTTGATTTATATGTGCGTCACTCCTGTCTCTGCCTCCACCTTCACATAGTGTTCCTCTCTCTGTGTGTGTCAGTGTCTAAATTTTTCCCTCTTATTATAAGAACACAAGTCATATTGGGTTTAGAGCTCACCCTAATCCAGCATGGCCTCTTCTTAACTTGATTAGATCAGCAAAGTCCTCTTTCCAAATAAGGTCTCATTCACATTCATAGGTTCATAGATAAACATGAATTCATAGATGATAAACATGAATTTTGGGGAGGCACTATTCAACCCAGTACAGCCTAGTTGTTTAATTTTCTCTAGAAATGTTCAACTGCTTGTGTCCAAACAGTGAGTGAGTGAGTGAGTTTAATCAGGGGATGTTTATATAAAAAGTATTATGACATTGCTTTCTTTATGTATTAAAATTAGGCTTAAATGATTAAATTAGTATTTTTAGTGGTTTCTTCTAAGTGAACAAAATTTATCACATCTTTTGCAGGAAGATTTATTTTTAAGTTAGATTGTAAGTTTTGCATGTTTTCGATGACTTTGAATGAAGGATCAAGGCAAAGAACTATATATCTTCACAGTTCAGCTCTTGATTTCAGATATGTTTCATCATCAAAATAGTGGTACGTCCAAAGGTCTGATTACTACTCCTGCTCCCCCAATGACTGTCATGTGATACTTGTTCTGTCAAGAAACCATCACTTTTTTTAATTGCAGGGAACTCATAGATTTCAAAGCAAATTCCTTCTCCAGATTTTACAAGTGAGAATATGGAATTATAAGGGAATTAATTGACTTACTAAAGATATTATATTTAAATAGAGGTTCAATTGATGGAACTTTCAGTCCATGCCATAAAATTATTCTGAACCTTTTTCTCCTCATTGATAAAATGAGGATAATATATTTTTTTAACATTCTTTAGAAATTATTATAATATAGAATAAGAAGAAATAAGTGAAAAACATACATAAATTCTAGATTCTACCCCCTTATAGCTGAGACCAATTTCCATAATTCTGGCTTTGACAACTGGATCTTGATTCCTAATTTCTTCGTTGTAGTGTGCAGTCCATGTAAATATAAAATATATCTCTTGTTTTAAATGAGTGAATATTGAAACATATCATAGAAGTTACTATATTTTTTATTTATCCACCAAAATAGCAATTGCTGATTATCAGGTATTATTAGTGTTCTTATCACAGATTTTTTTCTTCTATTTTCCTAATTATATATGTATGTAGTTTTGTAGAAATAACTCTAAAGTTATCAATCTGTCAGCCTAGAAGGGCAAACAAAACATCAGGAACAATGTGTTTGACCACATTTCTAGTTTGTAAACAAGTCTTGGTTGGGTAGCTCTGTTTATGAAGTGGAAGTGTGGTCAAAAAACCCTTAGTCCCTACAGTCCACAGAGAAGTCTAAATCTGCTTCTGATTTTTACATGACCAACTACATAAAATATTGATGCAGTTAAGTGATGCATTGCTATTGTCCATCTCTCTGTACTCAAATTTAATATGTGTTTACAAAGGGATGCTGATTTGAAAACAGATTGAAACAGTTATATATTAAAAGTTTGTTAGCACAACAGATTGCAAAGTAAAAGTTTATTTTCTGATTCTCACACTTTCCATTATTATACAGAGTATGGGCCTACATTTTTATTCTAGCCTCCTCTCTATTCATTTTCCGTTCATTTTAAACTTATTGCTTCATCCATTAATTTACAGAATTAAAAAACATAACTTAATCCCATTACCTCTGTTGTATGCTCTCCAACAGTGCACATCCATATCAGGCCATAGCAGCCTTGATCGGCAGCCCGTGTGATCCTTCAATAGGAGGGAATGTGAAATGCAGGTGGTTAGCAGAGTGTCCATGTCCTTAATGAATGTCAGCCATTGAAACTGAGCTCACCTACACTAAGACATTTGAAAACTTTTCTAATTAGAGTCACTACATTAAATTAGAGGAGAAAAATCCATTGACACCCTGGTCAGTTTCTAAAGGCCCTTCATAGTAGCTTTCTTCAGCATGGATGACCCCTCCAGGATCAGCTTATTAAGAGAACAGTGTTAATTCTATAATGAAATGATTTCTATGGTGAACTGAATCAATCAGAATTTGCTTAAAGAGTATCTCTTAAGTGCTTTACTTTTACTTACGACTACTTAAAAAAAGGTGGTACATGTATTAATTAACTTGATTTTAGTAAAATTTTCATTATGTATGTGTATATCAAAACATCATGTTGTACACCTTAAATATATACAAATGAGAAATGAATATAAAGCTCTGTTTGACATTCTGAACCAGTTTACAAGGTTTGCTTGAATCCTGGGATATATACAAATGAATTCTGCACTATCATTGGAACAACTCATGAACCCAACATTCTTAGGAATCATCTCCAGTTTCCATTTTGTTCATTTTCCACTGGATAGTTATATAGTCATAAGGTTGGTATTAATAGCTGGTAAGTATAGGTTGTCTCATAGAAGGAATAACTAAGAAGGCATTTTCTTTATGGATAAAGCATTATTAACAGAAGTGCTTTTGTCTTCAGTTCTCACTTATTGCAAAAAATGCTCTTGGCAGAGGGTATCCTTCAGGCTCTGTTGAGAACACTCTTAGAAGATCAGGTGAAGTTCTAGGGTTTTACTTGGACTCTGATAAAGGCTGAAAGGAAGATCCCTCCACTTACTTTAAGCAGGCTTCCCTTCTGAGAGGCAGATCATTCTGATTTCCAGCTCCAGACAAAGCCTTTTCTCAGGGAGTTGCTAAGGGAGCAAATCTGCTCAATCTGAGTTGTTCCATATTCTCCGGCCCTCCACATTCCCAGCCTAATTTATAGAAATTTATCCCTTGCATCTTAGAAACAACATCTGGAATACTTTGAGATGAGAGACAAAGAGTTCAGGCAGATACTACTTTTTCCCACCTACCTCCTCTGATGTACCAGCAAGAACAATGAACTATTAATTACAAAGAGTTGAATACTAGTTCTGCCTTTACTAGCTGTGTGTCCATAGGCAAGTTACATGACCTCTCTCTGTTTTACTTTTCTCATCTTTAAAATGATAATTTTGCATTTGATAAGACTATTCAAAGAATTAAATGTGGCATTTTATGCAGAAGTGTGACTAGAGTAGATTTTAGATAAATAATAGGTTTTTTTCCTCCCTGAATCTTTGCATTAACCATCTAGAGTAGAGAGCAAAGGTAGAAGGGGAATAATTGTGAGGATCTGTGTTTGGCAATTTTCTCATTATCTGGCAAATTTTGTGCTATACTTTGGGGAAAGGTGTATTTCTGCCCCTTGATACCTTTTTATCCCACTGAAAGTGGGAATTTCCTTCCATTTTTCCATACTCCTACTGATCTTCAGTGCTTCTTTCCTTCTTTGTTTGGGGTAGAAATTGGGAGTCCAGTACAGAATATTTTCCTGATACAACATACCTCTCTAACATATGGCACTTGTGTATATACTGCTGATACATTCCTGCTTTTCTGTCAGTGCTTTCTATAGGGGAACAAGAATGTCATATCTTCCTAACAGAAGTCACCATGTATTTTCAGGAATATCTTATAAGGTGTATGGCCTACATTTTCTCCTCATTGTCTTGTCTTCATTTATTTGGAACACAGTAGGTACTCAATAAATACTTGCTAAAAGAATAAATGAATTCCTATGGGTTGAAGTAGGACTTGGGGATTTAGGGATTGGTGAGGGAATGGACAGCAGTTGTGGGGTAGATGAGGGGAGACACTGCAAAGGATTGTACCCTCAAGAGCCTAATATTTATACTGGTAGGAAGGGTGAGTGAGCCTTTGGAACGTTAAAAGACCTATAAGTCATCAAGGTAGAGTGTCCTTGAGTGTTGGCCAAGTATGCAACTACATTCATTATCCTTTCACACTTCCATGCCCCTAGATAAAAATGTCACATATTCTCTATTCTCCTTAAACACCTAATACCTTCTCCCCACTCAAGCCTCTCAGCTTGTTTTTAATTCTTATTTCATGAAGAAAACACAAATAACAAGAGGACCTCATATCCTCTTTCTGTTCCCATTCTCCTTCCCCTTCTCAGTATGAAATCTATTAGATGAGACCAAGAAACATAGGCATCTGCATGGGAGTTAGAATCACGGGAGCCAGACAGTGGTGAGGAAGGTGTCTGTGGAGCAAGGCAGCCTGGAATGGGGCTTTAGAGCTTATGTGGGAAAAGTAGACCCCCAACACCACACTGAGAAACCAGTTGACATCTGTACTATATACTCTGCTTCCTCTCTTATTAACTAGGATTAATTGGCCCTTCTCCTTTTCAAGGGTAACCGCTCTGCTTGTACTAGATCCCATCCTTTCCCAACTAGTCAAGGACATCCATCCATCTCTTCTTCAACACCAGTTTTTCCCACTGCTGCTCCCACCAGAATACTAACATTCTGTACTTACTATCTATTGTTTAAAAATAAAATCCCTCGATCCCACATTGTCTTCCAGATGCTGCCCCATTTCTCCTCTGCATTTAACAGCAAAAGTCCTTGAAAACAATGGTTTTATTCTCCATCGTCAATTTCCCTCCTCCTATTCGCTCTTGAACTTATCTCAGCCATGCTTTACTCCCTCCCAATACTTCAAAACTGCTTTCCTCAAGGTCATCAGTACTGCTACATCATTATACCAAATGGCCAATCTTTAGTGCTCACTATCAGCAGCATTTAGCACAGGTAAACAATTACTCATTTGGGGTAATACTTTGGTCACTTGGCTTCTAGGAAACTCTTGGATCTTCTACTATCTTAGTGGCTGCCACTTCTGTATCTCATTTCTGGTTCCTTCTCATCTCTTCAATATCTACACTTTGGAATGTCTGAATGCTCAGTCTTGAGAGCTCTTCACTTGCTTGTCTACATTCATACCCTAGATTATCTCATTTGCCTCATAACTCTATGAGCTGGTGACTCACAAATGTACCTGTCCTCTGAACTCCAGACTTATTTTATATAACTACCTATTCAGCATCTCTAGCTGGATGTCCAATGCATGTAAGAAAGTTAGTGTGTCTGAATCCTCACTCATTATTTACCTGGTATTCTCCAAATCCCTTCTCCTATAATCTTCCTCATCTCAATAACAACCCCATTCCTTAGTTACTCAAGCCAAAAACCTTGGAGTTATTCTTCATCTGATCCATCAGCAAATTACTTCAGCTTTACTTAGAAACATATCTAGAATCTGACCACTTTTCACCATACCGACGCCACGTCTGCTCTTATTTGGATTATTACAGTAGCCTCCTAGCTGGTTGCCTTGTTTCCACTCTGTCCTTTATTAAACCTAGACTATATTAATACAGCAGCTAGAGTGGCCCTTTTCATATGTCAGATCATACCTTTCCTCTGGTCAGAATACCTCGATGTCTTCTGTGTTGCCTACAGAGAAAAATCCAAAACTCTCTAGTACATGACCTTCTGCTCCCCTCTGACTGGATTTTCTGTCATTCTCCTGTATCATCACTGGGAATTGAGTTCTTTGTTCTTCCTCAGGGGCTTTATACTTGTTTCAACCTCAGGCCATTTACATTTCCTATTTCTTCTGCCTGAAAACTACTTCTTCCAAATACATGGATCTTCCCTTTACTTCCTTCAGATTTCTGCCCAAATGTTGATTAATCAGGAGGACCTTCCTTGACTACTCTACATAAAACAACACCTTTCCCCATCCCTGTCTTCCCAACATGCCCTATTAGGCTTACTCTGCATTATTTTTCTTCATGGTGACCCTTGCTATCTGACATCTTACATATTTGCTTGCATATTCATTTATTGTCTATCTTCCTGCCACTATACTGGAGGCTCAACAAAGGCAGGCATTTTGTTTAGTTTGTTCACTGCTGTTTTGCTAGCACTAGAATAGTGTCTGACAGATAGTATACAGTCAATAGATATATTGAGAGGTTTCAGAAATGACTAATAGATCCCATCCTTCAAGCATAAATATTAATTATTATGAGTTATTAATTATGAGTTATTAATACCTCAGTGTAATGTATGTCAAATTACCTATAATTTATGGCTAAAATTACCTGAGGGGATGGGAACAGGTTGGAATCAGGACACCTGGTCTCTAGTCTTGGAACTGTCCTTAACCTACTCTGTTTCTCTAAACAAGTTATTTTGGTCTAGATTTCCTCATCTGTAAAATGACATTGTTGGACTAGATTGGTGGTTCTTAGCTTGGGGTGTAGAGCCTCCTCACCAGCCCACAGTGGGCTTCAGGGGATCTGTGCATCTCCTATCATTATATGCAAAATTTTGAGGCCATGTGCACATGTGTACATTTTTTTCCACATGACAGAAAGGTCTGTGAAACTGTAATGGAGTAGATGTCCTCAAGATTTCTTTTAGTCTTATTTCATGTGAGTCTAAGTTTTGAAAGGAGGTGAAAGGAAATGGTCTGATATTGCTGCACAGCCGGAAGGCAGTCTCAGTTTTGCTACATCCTGAGCAACTCACTCCTTTCTCTCACTTTGGTGTTTATTACCTGTAAAATGGAGGCATTAGATGAGATGACCCAAAATAACACCTTCCACTTCTACATTCAGTTCAACCAAACAAGATCAAAACAAACAAACAAACTCTGGTAGTATGCTTGGGAGTTCAGACTGTCTCTGCTGGGCCTTCAGAAGTCAGAATTCCAGAGCTGCTACTGTTCTAAGAGCACTTTGAGAGTAAGAAAGAGTGTGGAAGCCAGGTGTGGGCAAAAGAGCAAGACCCTGTCTTTAAGAGAGGGGTTGGAGGAGGTAGTTCCTGCATAAGACTCTAGCTGAGGGACTTAGAAAACTTCTCAAATACAGAAGATTGTCTTTTTTTATTATTTTATTTCAAAATATTAAGGGGGTACAAATGTTTTTGTTACATGGATAGCTTTTATAATGCTTTAGTCAGGGCTGTAAGTGTGCCCATCACCCGAATAGTGTTCATTGTACCTGTTAGGTAGGTTTTTACCCCTCCCCTCCACCCCCACTTCTTGATGTCCAGCAATTTTTACTTGTTTCTGTGCCCATTGGAAGATTAAGTCTCAAGGGTGAACGGGCATGGAAAGGAAAAAGCACTTCATGACTGCCCCAGAAGTGACTTGGGATCTAATTTCTTAAATGTTTAATGTCATAAATCTTGAATTAATTATTAAAAAGTTCCTTTATAGCATTGGAGAAAATTTTTTTGAAAGGTCAAATGCATATGTACAGTCTAATACTACCTTGTTAGTCTACTTTTCTCACTAGGATCTAGATAACATTTTGCTATTGAGGAAATGAATTTGTCAAAACATGCATAATTTTGATTTGTTCTACTCTTCTCCTAGCTCTCCCTGCCCCTGCCCCCACCACCCCATCCCCTTCCCTTGTTAGGGCTTGTTGTTTCTCTCTTTATAAGGTGTCCTGTTTGCTCTGGAAAAGAAATTCATGACCAGGGTGTAAGATCACACATAGCAATAATAGGAAGTTGTTGGTCAGCCTCTCTTTCCCCAAATACAGCGTGGGCCTGGGGACAACAGTGTATGGAAGGTGGAAGGTTGGTCCCAGTAATCACATCATTCTTTCATGCAGTACCTACTGCATATCAGACCCAATGTTAAATAAAGTCATATTAGGCACACTCTCTGTTCTACACTCTGAGTCACCATAAACAGAGCTGAATGCCATCACCCAGGGATTTCCACTGGAATCTAATCGCGTCCAGTGTTTTGCTCCTTTCTCCCTGGAAGTGGGTGGGTGTAATGATGACAAGGAAAGTGTCTTTGCCCAGTAAACAAGTTGTCTTCATTACTCCCGTGGAGGAATGGGACTGAATGGGGCATTTTTTTCGAGCCTGGCCCAAACTTGGTTGTGTCTCAAGGGTCCATTAGGCTGCAGGTCACAGCAGCTGGAGCCCAGGCGCCCAGAGCCGGTCACGCGTCTGTGCTGCCCGCTCTGGGATACACAATGGAGTCATTGACTATTCATTTACTCCGTACAACAAGGCTGCTGTTGACTTAATGACGAGAGCCTCCCAGCCACCCCCGGGATCTTTAAACGACTAAGGGACTCTCCATTGCCATTAGCTCATCTCCCTTTAACTTTAGTCCAGAGTGTACCCCACCCGGGGGCGTAGTAGGCGTGTTGAGGGCTGAGAGAATCCGGGGTGTTGACTGAGAGGGTAGAGACTGGTGGTTTTGGCAGGACTGAATTTCTGTGTTTCAGAGCTAGTCTGAGTCAGGCGCTAGCCCAGGGCGTGGAGGGTGGCACTGCTGAGCCGGGGTCGGGTGAGGGCTTAACTCTACAAGGGCTGCAGGCAAGGAGGCAGCAAAAGGGGAAATGCTCTTCTCCAGCCCAGACAACTGGCCCCTTGGGACTCAAAGCCTCTCTATTTGTAGGCTTTCGGAATTAAAGATTGGAGTGCCGCTAGGGATTGGGGCTGCTCCGGGACTCTGCGGAGCCGCGGGATCCCACCTGGCCCCTTCCTTATACAGCCAGTTTGAAAACTGTTTCCCGAGCCCAGCGCGCCGGGGCTGTTCCCGCTCAGCCTTACTTAAATCTCCTAGCGAATCGTAGTTCGCCAACTCCCTCTGGGGGAAACTGCTACGTCTCTACTCCAGTTAATATTGCAGGGCTGAGGATAAAATAGCAAAGGTATTGAATAGATGTTGACTTTTCCGACCCACAGGAGCGGAAATCGGGGATTGTTTGCAGAAGCTAATCGTTTCCACAGAGAAGCGGGGAGAGCCTGGTGCACTCGCCGCCTCCAGCCTCTCCCTGGAAACTAAGCTGCGAGAAGGCTCTGGACTTAGGCTCCCCTCCCCATCTCTAGCCTTTTAAAAAGTCCTCTGGAGAATTCAGACGGGTGGCCACCAAACCAAGGCTGCTCCCCAGGCTCCTTTCTCCAACCTTTGAGTCTGCCACCTCAGGTTCGGCTCCTGCCAGATCTCAGATCCAACTGCTTTGGGCAATGTGCATGGCTTGAGAGCTCAGGGACTCGGGGGGCGGGAAGGTCTGCTATTACGGCGCCAGACATGCACAGAGACGGCCCGCCAACTCTCTGACTCTCGGGAAAAGTCCCTTTCCAGGCATCTGTTCTCACCAACGATGCAGGAGCAGGGCGCTGACTCCCTGCAAGGGAGAACCAGCACATTTGTTGCGTGCACTGTAGGTGGGGGTGGGAGGGGCGCAGATCAAGGTCTTTCCCGCAATTCTCAAAGGGAAATGGCAGTATTTGGGCTAAGAAGGCCATTTTAGAGACTACCAGCTGCTCCCCAAACCCCGGCAGCGAAGCTTCGTTGCTGTGGTTTCAGAGAGGTATAAAAGCCAACACCCGGAACCAAACGTGCTTGGGCTCCTTATACGTGTTGTCACCATCCAAGGCCAGGCAAATTCCTTAGCGTTTTGCATCACCCACTCCCTGTCAGAGCATCTCCGTCTCAGACCCTCCATCCCAGGAGGCGGGTGTGCGCGCAGGGGGCGAAGTCCCAGCCGGGGTGGGAGTGGGGGTGGTTCATAACGTCCAAGTCTGGGGACGCCCGGAATTGTCTCACTCTAGCTCTTGAGGTCCAGGGGCGGGAGTTGCGCCGGGGTGGCCGCGGTTGTCAAGAGCGGGGAGGGACCGCGGGGAAAGGAGCGCGGCGCCTTTAAAGGAAGAGGCGAGGAACCCCCACCAGGAGGCGTGTCTGTCTCCGCAGCCGCCGCTGCTGCTCCACGGTCACCGTCTTAGCCGCCGCCGTCACTCGCGCTCTACGCCGGCGGCTGCGCTGCTTGGTCTGGGAGCGGGGGACTTTCCGCCCGACCTCCTCCGGCTGCTCCTCCCCGAGGACCACCCCACCCTCTCCCCGCCCACCTCACCCTCAGCGCCAGGTAAGGACTCCCCAGTGGTGGGCTCCACTCCCGGCTCCTTCCCGAGGTGTTTGTTTTCACTAGGACCGGAGGGACTGTGGGTGGGCGAGGGGCATTTTCCGCCTGGAAGGAAGCAAGAAGGCGAACAGCAGCGCGGCAGAGCTGGGTGCGCTCGGGGTACCAGCTGGACTGATTCACTGCGAGTGTCTTTGTCCCGCTCGTCTAAGTCAATTCCCGTCAAGGATGCAAGTGGCTCTGTTGGCTGCAGGCACTCGTATTCTTCACAAGAAATAATTTAATAAGTGTACGTGTCAGGAAGTGGCCTCAGCTACAGGGACTCACGCAAGGCGAAGAGAATGAGACAGATGGCAAGAAGCTGTGTGTCTGCCTGCGGGTGTGACGAACTCCCCATCCTTCCTTCTGTCCACCCATCCTTCCATTAACCCTGTTCCTTAGTTCTGTACTGAGGAAGTACAGACATTTGTTTTAAATGGCGCCAGTATTAAGAGCTTTTAAAAAAACTTGGAGGGTGTCCCATTAGAGTAAGGAGGGTGTGGTGTCACACAGGGTGGATCATAAACATCAAGAACTTTTAAGGAACCCGCATCCCCTGATGTTTTTACCTTTAAGGAGATTGGGTTTCTTTACCAAACAACACTACCTAGCTGAGACTTCTTAATGATTTCCAATTTAGGAGATAGGGAATATTAGAAAACTTAACTACTGCTATCATCTTGGTAATGCAGATTATCTTCTATCATTTCTTCATCTCCACACTGTAAGTATTCTGTCATCAGAAATTATTTTATGAATTAATGATTATTTTCATTTCACAAGAGATGATTGATTCATTTGAATCTTAGTCTTACTTGAGCTGCTGGAAGATATGCAATTGTATTTCAATGTCGATTTGTCTTAGTTCATTACCTTGTAACTTTTTATAGAGCCTATTCCTGTAACCACCAAGGCAGCTTATCAATTTCCTCCCAGTGGCCTTAGAAACTTTTGAGTTAAATGAACAAAAAAATTGAAAGGCACAGGAGGAAGGTGATAAAGAAATGAGTGATGCCTAGAAGTCTTACCTGTTTGTTTTTTTCTATTTAAACCCATTGAAGATTGCACAGGCTGAAATTAAAAAAAAAAAAAAAAAAAAAAAAAGGTTCCAGGACATGTAAAGCTATTCCACTTCAATTTCTTAATGAAGATATATTTCTTTTCAGCATCTAAACATTAATTAAAACTCTAAATGTCGTTAATCATCAATGTATCAGAATGTTGGTGGAACAGCTGATAATGTGTTCAGAATCACAAGGGATAGATAGCATAGCATTCATAGTTAAGAAGAGTGAGTTGCAAGTATGCAACAGTGGGGTTTCAACTGATCTCAGTTCTGACTTCATTCTCTGGGACCTTTAATGCCATGGATGGGCAGGCTGTTTATTTTAGCTAAGCTGCAATACAACAGGCCATTTGCATGGAAGAATAGGTTAGGTGTTACTGCTAAGCTGAAGTTTCTCAAATGTCACATAACAGCAGGACTTCTGTGACAAATCAAGTGGAATCCTTAATAAAAATTCCATGTAAAAAATTTAAATACAGATATGGCATGGCAGAACCTTTGAAATACCGTTGAAATTCAGGTTGTTCTGGGATATATATTTGTTGTTTCTAGCAAAAGATATATGCATTGTCTTTTTAAATGTTGTGCTATAAGGATTATTACACATTTGTTCATACCCCAGCAGGTGGCAGCTAACTAGAATAAGATTCATTTTCAGTGGGAGAATAGGAAACTAAAATTGCTTCTCAAGTAATCCTGCCCAAGAATAAGAGGTCATTAGTGTCAGCAAATATAAAAATACAGTGAAAGATGAAGCTAATGGCTTTTTTTTTTTGTTCTTCTTGTTGGAAAAAGCTTTGCATGAACATGATACACATTTTCTTCTTTTTTAATTTATCATAGACTTGGTATTTCTTCATGTCAGTCTTCTATGGTATTTTGTTTTTTGAGGTTTACTTTTAAACAAAGCTCCTCTCTGTGTGCATGTATGTGTGTGTTTGCAGTTTGTCATCTCTGTTTTGACCTTGGAACCTTCAGAGCTTTGGCTCCTAGAAATAAAGGTTGCCATATGGTTACAATGAGAAAAAAAAAATGAGACCATAGAATAAAGTATATAAATCTCATTATTACTAAACATTGTGACCACCTGACACCCACCCAGTAGCAGTATTTTTTTGTCTTTTGAGAAAGGAGCAAATTACAGAACTGACACAATTTTATAAAGAGATTTAAATCTGGTTAGTGAAATACTGTATAATGACTTTATTAATCCTTCATATAGCCTCAAAACTATTGTGTATGGTATCAGTATTGGGGAGAAACTTGTAATAACTTCAAAATTGCCATATAGTAAGGCATCTCTTATACCACCAAATCATTTTGTTGTAGTATTGGGGAGACAAATTTAGTGGATTTTTTATTTTGTCCTGGGGAGTGAGTGAAGTTTAATGAGAAAGAAAGAAAATTAATCTAATTACCCTTGTAACAGATGGAAATCTGGAGGTGGAGAATTGAAAGTGATAACTAATTGTACATTTTAAAAATGTCTTTAGCCACCGAATATTGACAGCATGTTATTCATATTCTGAATTCTGAATTGTGGTCTTTCAGGCAATTTTGTTTTGTACTGAAAAACAAGTAATTTAGTGCTCATGAGGAAACTCACAGTTAACATAAGTGACTTTTAGTAGTATGCTCTGGAAAGGAACAATTGTACATCCTGAGTATGTTAAGCAATCCCAGCTAGTGGCACTGAAAAATACACACAATACAGTTGATAAAATAGTCCTCTTGACAATGTGAACAATGCAATAATTCAAATGCCCTGGCTCTGTGTAGTAGAAATATGCACATTGTCACTCCAATGGCATATTACCCATTCACTGTACGACTTTCAATGTACTACTCTAGAATAAATCGATGCCTGGAGCGCTGTCCGCGGTCCTGAAGAAAGGTTGTCTTCAGTCTTGCAGAAGTTTAATTGAACAGGTGGAGTTGCTGGATGTTGTGTAAAAGCCTTTCAACTTAGTTGATGACAGTAAATGAACCTAATTTAGCATATGTGCAAAATTAGTTCTTTGGGGCCAACTAATAGTAAGAAAAAATTGTGCTAGATTTTTTACTGTTTAATTTATTGTGTAAGAACTTCATGAGTCTGGAAGCTTGATCTCTTGCTCTTCCAACTAGACATCCAATAAATAACCCCACAAAAACTAAATAGTTTAGAATGCTAGTTTTAAGTATATAAGTTACAACTGTAATGTCAAATGTCATTATGTTAACAGAATACATGAACAAGGAGATATGGTACATTTTGTTTTCTCAGGTTCCATTAAATGCCAGCTACACTGCAAAATTGCAGTATTTTGATTAGTCACAACAGAACATGCTATTTTCAGGTAGTACATATCAATTATATTGACACATGAAAATACTAAGAATTAGTATTGCCCTAGCAGTCATTATTATCTCTGCTAGGATTAAAAAGAAAATGAGCAAATAGAATGGAATAAATGAGACAGCAAATACAAGACAGAACATGTTGGGCTGTACATATTTTATACGGGATATTTTAAACATGGACTGAAGGAGTCGCTAGATACCCTTGGTTTTAGCACTAGGTGTTTCTTTTAAAGTGCTCAAATAGTCGAATTATTTGATTGAATTGCCTGCTAGACCGCAGAACTAGACATTCATGATACTTATTTTTGACACTGCAGTTATGCCTCCATTTTAAAAAAATCAATGCCACTTAATGCCTTTGCAAAATGCAGATTTCTTTTCAAATCAGCACTTTATAATATCTTAAGAAAATATAGATTGAAAAAAAATCACTGTGATGAAATGAAAACATTACGTTGTTTTCTTGCTATTTGGAGGAAACATAGTAAGGCTTAGATAGTACTCATATCACTTTTTATTTTAAAAAGTAGAGTACATGATCTTATATTTTTTCATAAAGTTTAGCCTATGTCCTGTTAGTTGGTTATGAAAAAGAGATTAATTGTAAGATATAGGTCCAACAGCTTGCCATTTCTGCTGTTTAATCATTTTAAAATATTAACAATGATATATTTATTATCCATGTTAGCTTCACTTAATATGAAATATTAGCAGTTGATATTTTTAATCTATGGACAGCATATTACCTATTTTTGACAATAAAATGTATTTTATGTTAAAAGAAAATCTATTTCTGTACTTTTTTTCTTGAATAAATTACTGCTTGTGAAAGCCAAGAGAGTCACTACCTGGGATCTCTAAATATTTCCACCAGAAAACTAGAAAATGATAAGACATTTTTAGACAAAGCTATGACACTCAATGTTGGTCAAGCTATGATCCCATATTCCACCTCTTAAAGAAAAAGAAACACTTCCAGGAGCCAAAATGAGAAGAAATTTTGGGCATAAATTTTTGAAGCCTTGAGAGTTTGCTGCACCAGTTCAAACATCATTGTCTTTTATATAGTCATAATTATTTTAGATGAACTAAAAATGGGTGGGCAAAATATGATTCCTTCATTTTAATTTAATTTTCCCCCTAAAAGTCCATTGGAAGAAATTTCTCTTTACTCCTAGGTAGTAATCAAGGAATACCCTACTCAAGTTTTTAAAGACTAGGTTTACCTCTCCAATTGCATTCCCATCTATATTCATTCCTGGACCAAATTAAAAAAAAAATGTAAATAAGATTCTCTTTCAACCTAACCACAAGTTAGATCTGCAGTAAATTCGTCCGTCTTAGATCACTTCCTTTTTTTTTTTTTTTTTTTACAATTCCCAGGCAAAGTGACTTTGATTTAGCTAGTCATTTATTAAAATTCATCAGTTGATTGTAAGAAGCTTGCTTGCATACACCAGTCATTCTCTTAGCAAAGACTCTTATTGAAAATAAGAGCAATTTTCTCCACGTAAATAAGTCCGACTTCTTTCTTGAAACTCAAGGCGGGCTATCAGATCAGTTGCATAATAGATATTGGGAAGCTCACTGGCAGGGAGCCTGAAGAGGCGAGCAGCTATCTCAATTTTTCTCACTTAATCTTGGCTTCACGTCAGAAGCTGTGCAGCAGTGCAGTAGAATAGGGCCTGGCAAATCCTTCGCGGGCAAAGCGCCTTTTGTGCTGGGACTGTGGCTCGCAGTCGACACCTCGTTGCTTTCCAAGGCTGGATTTCCTATTGATCTTCCTCCTCCTTTGCTTCCCCAGGCTCGCGGGGCCGGACATTGTGGGTGTGCGTGCTGGATTTCTCCCGGATGCTCTCCGACTAACATGGATGTCCCACCATCCCTTGCAGTGGAAGGTTGCTCCTTGGCGCAGTGAGTGAAGAACATGCAGCGATTGCTAATGGGTTTGGGAAGCGGAGACTCCTTCCTCTCTCTGTGACCATGCCGTGATCGTGTCTGCGGCCACCACTCGACGCATCCTCATTTCTGCCCGAACCGGGAGCCTAACGCTAGATCGGGGAAGTGGGTGCCGCGCGTGTGGACACAGAAACACCATGAAGATTATTTCCCCGATTCTAAGTAATCCAGTCTTCAGGCGCACCATTAAACTCCTGCTCTTTTTACTGTGGATTGGATATTCTCAAGGAACCACCCATGTATTAAGATTTGGTAAGATTCCCTATCCCTCTCCATTGCCTGGTATCCGGCTCCGAGGCAGCCGGATGTAAACAGGCAAGTTCGCTCTGCCTGGCGGTGGGCTCAGAGCATTCAGAACTGCTCACTGCTCCGTCGCCTTCCGGGATTTTTTTTTTTTTTTTAAACATCCTGTGCTTTCATTTATTTTCCTCCGCTTCATTTTTATTTTTAGCCGCGGGAGGGTGAGGGAAGGGCCAGTGTGTGGTAGTGGTCGCTCCATTACCTCCCCATAGTAGCCTGCCACAGAGATGGTAACAGCGCTGGGGGCACGGCCAGCCTGTCTCCCCCTGAGCCTTTTGGGCTTGGAGGGGTGTGCGGTCCGCGCGAAAGTGCGCGCTGGGGCTACACGCCTCTCAGTTTGCGGGGCTAAGTTAATATTTGGTAACTCTTTGGCGAGTTGCGCCTGTCAGCTACCGCCTGGGACCAGGGCAGGTCCTTATGCGCAAATGAAAGGCACTAACCCTTTTGATGTCTTTTGTCAGAAAGCCTTTTCGGTTCGGTTAATTTTACCACTTTTCCAGTTCCTGGAGCCCTTACTGGGATGCGGAGAGTTAAAAAAAAAAAAAATATATATATATAGTTTTAAGATTCAGGGCTCTGCTTAACACAGAGAGGGTGTTGCTCAGCCAGAACGAAATAGCGTCATAATAAGAATGGCTTTTTGTTTGTTTTTGTTTTTAACTTGCTGAGTCCCTCCTCTAACAGCTTTCTGGGCGTTATGGACTAATAAATGATGAACGGCAGTAATTGGGATGGTAGGGGAGAGGGTAGTTGTGTATGGGGGTCTAAGTCTGCATCTTTATTTCACTCTGGCAAGATAAAAGACCTTAGGTAGCTACAGCTATGGTAATTTATTGCTTTCCTAAGAATCAGGGTTTCCTTGGAACTTGAGGGAAAATCTAAACGTGGGACACCAGTGGAAACCCTGGTCAGAGGGTTTGCTTGGAAAAAAAAAATGAACCGTGGACAACGCTCAGCTGCTCTCGATGGCCAATGGAGTTTTAGTAGGAGCAGAACTAGTCAAGGAAAGTTCCCTAAAGTAGGTAAGAGGGAGAGAAGGGAAAGTCAACGGGGTAAAGGCTCCCACTGCAGGCACTTTGAAAGTTCAAGTGGAATCAGACCAAAAAGTGCAAGAAGCCATATAATCCTGAGTGTGTGTCTTTGAGATAAAACCAGATACATTAAGTCACTCGGTCAAAATTAAATTGAAGAGTGATTGCCTGCATCTCGTATCATGCCAACAGCATCTTATGTCTTTCCATTTTTCCCTATAATAAAATTCACCATCTCTCCCAGGCTTTGTAGAATCAAAGTAGGAATGCTTTCACATATATTTAAAAAGGGAAACCTCACCCCTCACACACACACACACACACACAGACACCTGGAGTCAAGAAGGCTGGTAATGACAAAAGAGACAATGGGTTATAGCTGGATTCCTACTGTAGTACTTTTCCTGTTTTCTTCATGCCTTTAGATGGTAGTTAGCACGTTGCTCTTAGCAACAAGCATCCACAGGAATGCATGTTTCTTTGGACAGGATTAAACAGGTCCCTATAACCACTGGAAATGTGTGTGTGTGTGTTTGTGTGTGTCTGTGTTTTCAGCAGTTCTGTTTCAAGCATGGTAAGTGCTATAGTATGTAGTTTTGCCCAATATTTTGAGTATTACAACCTACTTATGTAGAATTCTGATGCGTGTTTGTGAATGAGTGTGCGTTACTAAGTGTGTTTGCCGACTGGGTGGAAAAAAAGAAGACTTGAAGCTGGAAAACTCCCATCAATACTCTAAAGATTTAATTATTGTTGCTCTGGTCTTTCAGCACAATATTTGCTGAATCATTAGATTGTTATATTTGCTGATCATTTCATATCTTCCTATTAAAAATCTTGGCGACTGTAGCCGAGTGTGTAGCAGCTTTCCAAAAGAGCTGACACACACACAAAAAATACATTTTCTTAGACGAACGTTTACTAAGAATGTCCTTAAGAAATAGGGTACTAGGCAAAGATCTCCACACCAGTCCCCGGTACCCTAAACCAACAGCCCAGTTTCTAGATAAGCTGTTATTTTCTACATTAACTTCAAACATTTTCCATGTGGAGATCCATTTTCTCTGATTTCTGACCTAAGTTGTGGGGAAGGACTGTGTACGCTGTAATCATTGGAACCTTTCCCTGTTGGGACTATTTTGATGCAATGGTGGGAGTTTTATTTTCTTCTGGGGTAAACATGTTCTGGGTAGATTGGATGGTTGGTTGAGCCACTCTTGAGAATGGTTGTTTTCAACTTTGGCTCTAAAGTCGAACCAGTGCCTTCTTGGCCCTGTGCCTTGGAAAAGGAGGAGCTGAAGTTGCCAGGGCATCAGCTGCCCCTGGTGGTAGAGGGACCCGCCGCCCCTCCTGCGGAGGCAGCATCTAGTGCCCCTCCCATCCCCCACTCCTGGAGAGGCTCGGGGCTTCCACCCGCCCCGCGCCGCCACCGCGGCGCTATGGCAACCGCGGAGCCCAGCCCGGCGGCCACCCCAGCCCCCTTTCCCTCTACTGGAAGCCCTGTGCTGTCCTTCGTCTTGCTCTCACTAGGACTGTGACTCCACCCTACGTCTTCCTATCACCGTCAGTGAAGCAAGGGGCAGCCCCCGCTTAGGGTGCTGACCCCTGCTGTATCCCTTGCCTCCCCCGCGCGTCTTATGAGTGCACAACCCTTGCGTCCGCCAACTCCCTACCCTTCTCTCTCTCTCACACACACACGCGAGCGGGCAAATGCGCTTTCGCAAAGCAAGTCTCAGACTTTGGCACAGTGATTCCTCTCTGATGCACTAGAAAACTTTGCAGTTGCACCAAGGGGCGCTTCTGTCCTGTTCTCCCCTCCCCCAACCTCTGCAGCCGTTCAGCAAACATCTCCAAGAAAAGGTGTCCGTAGTACCGACCCCAGGGCGCTGTCCTGAGGCTTTATGGCAGCCTAGGGCAGTGGGGTAAACGACCTGAGGGTCAGCCAAGGGTTAGCTCCAGGCAGGCGGGCGGGCGAGCGCCTCGCGGTGGGTAGTGGCGGTCTCCTCGCCTTAGATCCTAGGTCGTCATAACTTTGTTTTTCTTGAGTGCCCACCCAGCAGGCATGTTTTCTGCGGGCAAGGTGCATCTTAAAGAGTCAGTTCCTCCGCCCCAGGTCAAGTCAGATGTTCTCCAGCCGGCTTTTCTGGGCTCAGAGCCAGCGAGACTCCTCCAGGCAGGCCTCTCCTGGGCGCTGGTGCTTCAGGCACAGCGCATCCCAGATTATCCCAGCGCTATGTAAATGACGCACCTTTGTTTCTCTGCAGCTGCGTCCTGGGCCTACTGGCCGCTAGAGTGGGCGAAGGCAGGATCCTTCAGTCCGCGGGGGTGTGGCCCCAATTCCTTGGTCTTGCAACGGAACTGCTGTGGCGGCGGTACTTGAACATTTCTTTTGTTACTTTAGCCAATCCTTCTCTTCTGGGCATACTCTGATCCCTGCTCCCGAGCAAGTGCAAGGAAGCTTAGAAGCCAGCTGGGGCAGTGTGCAGGGCTGGTCTCCCGCTCTCAGCCTGGGGACTTTGGCATGTTTAAGCATGTTTGAGAAATCATTCCCTAAGCCACTACTTGTTTCCGATCATCGAGGACAGGTTGTTATTTAAAGTCTTTATCTGAATTGGAATTTAGGACGCCAGGGGCAAAGACATCAACTCAAACTTTCTTTCAAACTCCTGGGCATCTTCTCCAAGATAGTTCTTTCCAAGGAGCTGAGCATATGGTAGGTCACTTCTTCTCTTCTGATGTTGCGACCTAACGCTTCTCTTAAGCAAGCCGATAGAGCGGCTTTCTTAAAAGGTTTCCCAGTCGAAGTCTTCCCTCCCAGACGCGCTCGGATCTCCTTGGCACTGCGCACTGGCCATCGGTCCATGGCACAGCGTGCAGTCACCTCCCTGCACACACGCCGAAGGTGAAGGCAGCCTGCCCAGGGACGGCCCACAAGATAAAATCTACAACGTGAGCGAGAACAGAAAGGGTTCCTATGGAAATCTCCCTCTCTTGCTGGGCATCCCATGTGCTCACAGATATAATAATTAGCAGCAGATGTACTGCAGCATCGAAGAGTGTGAGTGAGTTGAGTTTAGAAGCCGCCACTCTCTACAAATTCTTTGAAAGAGATTTTTCTTCCCTTGGGAGGTGAGGTGGGCGGGAGGGAGGAGTGGCCTTACATCTGGAAGTAGGAAAACTGACTCTTGGGAGGCAGGGGTGGGGGAGTAATAAAGGCTACTATCTACAACAGTTAAAACCCCAGCACCTGCTCAGCTGAGCTCTGGAAAGCAAGGGAGGGAACTCTTTGTAAGAACCGTCAACACAACGGCCACACTTTTAAAAAAATCAGTTTTTCACATAAATTCTCACTTATTCTTAAATCTTCAAAGAATAACTTGATGTGATCCATCAACAGAGGCACAATCATTTCAGAAAATGACTTTGAAAAATGATCTTTTCGTCCTCTAGAAATAGCTCTCTTTCTCCACCAGACACATGAAACTCGACACATTTTCTGGCTTTGTGAGGTTGGCTTTTAGAAGTGAGCATGGGTTTATATGTCAGTAGATATTTCTTCAGACGAGTTTTGCTTTTTGGTTTAATGCAAGTGATCATTGCAGTCTGTTCATTCTCTGAAATCTCAATTGACACTGTTTCAACATTTACTCAGCACAGGGAAGTTAATGTGAATTGCTCTCACACAAAGGGAGGAAAATATCATAGATCAAACGGGGGTGTATTATTGATTATCAGAGCCTTTTCAAGTTTGCTCACCATTAGATACATTGTTTTCCATGATAATGATGACATAATCTTTTGTGCCATTTAATTATCATAATTTTTGATAAAGAAAATGCTTTGCTCTTCTGTGGCAGGAATTTAACATTCAAGTGAGAGAAATTACTTCACTTTCTCCTTCAGTTCTTAAGATTTTACTATGTTATGGTAACCCCAATTATATTTATTTGCAGGAAATTGTCCCCATCTTTACACATCAGAGTAGAAAGTGGTTCAGTCTTTCAAGTGTACTATACTTAAATCATTAATCTACTGCATGTGTAATAATTGGGGCTTGCAGGAGTTCCTACATTTTCCTCAGTAGGATGGTATGATATATTGAAGTCTAAGTGTTGATTGTTTTTCATCTGGGTGGTGAAGCTTTATCTTTTGTATTCCAGTTATCAAAGAATTATACATGCTTGAAATGAATCTTAAACCCTAAATCTTAGCATGAAAGGTAAGGTCAGAAGCCCCTGGAAGGGAAGGAAGTAGGTGCACATCATCATTATTGACTAGTCTAGATTAAACACCAAAGAGGAAGATTTCAATCTGATAACGTCATAGGGCTTCCTGTTTTTCTTTGCTGCTTCTGCTGACAATTTTGTAAGGTAATTAAATTGGCTGATTGAAGTCACAGTGGTCATGGGGCGATAAAGACCATTTGGATTTAATGGAATTTAAAACAACAGAGCACTGAACACAACTCTTACAGAACAAGAATTTTAATGGCCCATTCAGGGTGCTGACTAAATAGAACACCCTTAACAAGTTTAATTGAAAGGGCAAGGCAGATTAGCACTATATAGTCTTTATGGTTGAAGATTGGGGAATTAAAATTATCCTTTTAAAAGACTCATTAATGCATTATCAAGATTTAATGTAGGTTAAATAAGCTTTCTTTAAACCTTTATCGTATACTGTGAACCTAGGTTTAGGACCAAGTTTCAATAAGAAAATATTTTAAGAGCTGATTTAATAAATGGAATTATAGGTCTCCCTCATTTCAAAAACAAAAGGCATTTTAAATTCTTTGAGCATATACAATGTATTAAGTGTTGATGATGAATTCTTTCTTTTCTGTAACTGAAACAGATTTGACTTTTCTTTTAAAGTTTTAATATTAGTAATTTTTTTTTCTTATAAACAAAGCTTGTCTGTAGTAGAGAAACTACTGAGATAGCAAAGGAATGTTCTCTTTCTACAGTTTCAATAGAGTAATAAGTATTTGATCTATTTTGTGTTGTCTTTCTAATCCTGACCTTTTCTCTTAGTGAAACTTCTGCATTTAGGTTATCATACTTTAGTGCATTCAAGTCCCTTCTGCCCCCAGAAAAAGGGCAGATCCTTGCTTAACATTGGGAACATTAAAGCATGGTTAGTTCCCAGGTGAAAGTGAAGCCTGAGTCTGTTAAGGAGATTATTCACTCCACATGTTTCTTGCCATGTGGAATTGGCTACTCAAGGTTGTCAGTTCCTTTGAAATTTTCAGAAAAACCTTCAACTCAAATTTTTGTATAAAAATCTTCCAAATTTTAATTATTCACAATTTTGAAAATTTTTTAAAAAATCCAGAGTTGGACAAACCAAAAGCATTTAGCAGGTGGAATGTGGTCCACCCACATTCTGCATGTTTTCACCCTCTGGCCCACCCACATTCTACAGGTTTTCTAATGCACACCTGCTTTTCTCATATTTCATTGATCCCCAAACAAGTAAGGCTTGCTTGTCTCTTGCCTCATCCCTTACAGCCAACAATTTTATATTTTTATATTTTCAAAGTGACAATTAGCTAATCTGATAAAAACTAATTTGTGTTCTTGAGAAGACTCAAAATCTTTCTGCAGGATTTTTTGTTTTTAATTTTAGTTTTGCGTTTGGGCTTTGAGGTGTCTCTCCAAAGATAAGAGCATTCAAATATAGCATTTGGTGCTTAGGTTTCTGCCTATAGATTGATTTAAATTCTTAATTTCCTTAATTAAAAACTGAACAATCTTTTCTGGATTTAGTAGGGAGCTGGGTCACTAGACAGCAGGGCCACATGTGATGATCTGAAAGAGTTTGGGGATGTTGTGTCTTTTGGTTATTTTTCCTACTGATACATATAATCCTATCAGTCTTTCTTTTTGGCTAAGCATTTGCCCTCTTCCATGGCCTTGTTTTAAGACAAGTATATTCTGGGAGCACATAGTCCCAAGACTGTAGAGTTAGGATGAGTTTATTAGGATCAATCGATTCTGTCTGCAACAGAGATGCTCAGATACAAAAGAGTATACTGGGTGCTTAAGGGAGGGGAGGCTGAGAAGAGAGAAAATTTAAATGACACTTGATACACAGTCTTTTCTAGATTTACTGCCAGACATCTCAATGCTTTGTAAACTGATCTCTTTCCTTGTATTAATCCAAATCTTTGAGCATATGTGATTATTTTAAATAAGGTGCCAATGATGATATTCTTACATTGACATATTTCCTCTCAATCAAAATGATCTTTAATGGTTTTCTCCTCCTTTTAAATCAATCAGCTACTTTTCTATCATTAAAGTAAAGCAAGTATTTGGAAAGTATTGCCTCTAACTGTCATTTCCATCTCCAGCTCAGTCTCATTCTAAGTTTTTGACCTATCAAAATGGGAATACTGCTGAGCTAACGTGATCAAATAAGCAAAGCAAATATTAAAGAAAGCTTCTTCTGAAATTTCAGTACTTTCATAGGTATTTGGTCTATTTTATGTTGTCTATTTAATCCGGCCTTTCTTTTTGCTTACTGAAGCTTCCTGCATTCTGTTCCTCATAGCTTTTAGTGCATTCCGGTGCCTTCTTCCCCAGAAGAAATGAAATAGGTACTCTCTATAATGAATGAAAACTATAGAATACTAGATTATCTGAACCAAAGGGGAATTTAGAGATCATCAAGTTTGGAATCCTAAATTTAAAAGATGAATTGACAAGGGTAGTTAAATAGCTTGTGTTAAGTCACAACCAGTTAGTGTCAGATTTTTAAAAATTTTTAAATTTTAATTTTATATTATTTATTTATTTTTTTAGAGGCAAGGACTCACTCTGTTGCCCATGCTAGAGTGAAGTACTGTGATCATAGCTCACTGCAACCTCCAGGTCTCGGGCTCAAGTGATCCTCCTGCCTCAGCCTCCCAAGTAACTGGGACTAGAGGTGTGTGTCACCACACCCAGCTGGTTAATTTATTTATTTTTTGTAGATCAGGGTCTCACTGTGTTACCTAGGCTGGTCTTGAACTGCTGGCCTCAAGTGATACTGCCACCTCAGCCTCCCAAAGTGCTGAGATTATAGGTGTGAGATACCATGCCCAGCCCTTAGTATCAGATTTTATACCAAAACATGGATACCCTGACTGCTAGTCTAGTGGTGTTTTTCATTGAATTATGCTGTTTTTCCAGGGTGGCCTCTGACTCCCTGTGCTTTGTATCAATTTTAGAAAGAGTTCTATTAGCTCCCTTAAGTATTTGTCTAATTTGTTACTCCACATTTTCTTTCATAGAGCATTATCTCATAGGTTATCACCCTTTTCTTTCTTTTTTTTTCCTTATTCTGTAGTTCTCTCCTCCTACCCCTCTCGTGCTTGTTTGGCCCCTTCCTTTCCTGGTGTCCAAAGCTTTCACCACATCAATTCATTCAGTAATATTAATTGAGTACATATTGTGCCAGGCATTTGAAAAATAGAATTCTAAGATCTAGTTTCTGACCTTAAGGAGTTTGTAATCTAATTCAAGAGAAAAGATACATACATACTAAAGTACCAATTGTGTGGTACAGCAGCAGTCCCCAACCTTTTTGGCACTAGGGACTGGTTTCATGAAAGACAATTTTTCCATGGACCAAGGGGCTGGGGGGATGGTTTTGGGATGATTCAAGCACATTACATTTATTGTGCACTTTATTTCTATTATTATTACACTGTAATATATAATGAAATAATTATACAACTCACCATAATGCAGAATCTAATGCCAGTGCTGATCTGACAGGAGGCGGAGCTCAGGCGGTGATGCCAGCAATGGGGAGCAGTTGTAAATACAGATGAAGCTTCGCTTGCTTGCCCGCTGCTCACCTCCTGCTGTGTGGCCTGGTTCCTAACAGGCCATGGATCTGTACTGGTCTGAGGCCCAGGGGTTGGGGACCACACTAGTACAGAAAATATATACAATAGTTATTTAAAGGGGATTATTGTGTGTTTGAATTTTTATAGAAGAGATAAGACTCTGACTGGGGCCTGAAAAAACTGTGTGAAAGAAAAGGAGAGGGGAAAATGTACCGTTGGTGGAAGATTCAGCTCAAGAAAAGGAATTTAGGCATAAATTAAGAAGTTGAGTTTTGGGACAGATAATAGACTAGCCCTGTAGGGGCATAGATAAGGCCTTGACTCTTCAGAGCTTTAATATTTAGGTTACAGGGTGTGGAGTCCTGTGTGTAGCCACTGGAAAGCCATTGAAAGTAGAAGATGGGCTTGACTTGGTCTGCAATAAGCAGTCACATGCTTTTGTAGTCTGTTGCTTGCATGTTATGAAGAATAAATGGCTCTTCTTTCTCTGTCTTACTGAAATGAAAGAGAGGACACATCCTTGTCCTTGATCATTGTAACCTTTAAAAAGTTCTTGATCTGGGATCACAGATTATTAGCTCAAGTTCTCCAAAGAAACAACACACACACACATACACACACGGGTGGAAGAGAGAGAGAGAGAGGTAAGTGTGGATATTTATTATAAGGAATTGGCTTGCACAAGTATGGAGGCTCAGAAGGCCTAAGATATGAAGTTGGCAAACTAAAGACCCCCAATGGCATAGTTCTAGGCTAAATACTGGCAGGCTTGAGGCCCAGGAATAGTCAATGTTTCAGTTTGAGTTCAAAGGCAGGAAAACAAAAACAAAAACAAAAACAAACAAACAAACAAACAAAATGCTCTAGCTTGAAGGCAGTCAGGCAGGAAGGAATTCCCTTTTTCTCTTAGGGGAATAAGCCTTTTTGTTCTATTCAAACCTTCAACTGATGGGATAAAGCCCACCCACATTAGGGAGAACAATCTGTTTTATTCAGTGTACTGATTCAAATGCTAAACTCATCCAGAAATACTCCCACAGACACACCCAGAATGTTTGACCAGATGTCTGGACACCCCTCGGCCTGATCAAGTTGACACATAAAATTAACTATCACACAGATACTTCCTAAGCAAAATTCTGAAAGGAGATAAAGGAATGCCTTCTTAACACATAGCCGGATCAAATGATTAAGCAAGGAAAAGTTACCAGTTAATCTTAAGGAAAATGCATTGGAGGACAATTTAAAAGTACTGTTTGCTTCTTTGAGGGATACAACAAAGTGCCTCCAAGGAATTCTCAATGTTTTATGTTTAGTTCTAATAGATATCTATTACCTGAAAATTTTATATATATACACGTATGTATATACGGAGTTTATATGTATAGAGTTAACAATTATACATATCATAACGGTCATGCACCACATAACAATGATTTAGTCAGAGACAGACTGCATGTACGACTCTATGACAGTGGTCTCATAGGATTATAAAACTATATTTTTACTGTACCTTTTCTATGTTAGATATGTTTAGATAAACAAATACTTATCATTAGGTTACAATTGCCTATAGTATTCAGTACAGTAATATAATGTACAGGTTTATAGCCTAGGAGCAATAGGCTATAACATATAGCCTAGGTATGTAGTAGGCTATACCATTTAGGTTTGGGTAAGTATACTCTATGATGTATACAATGAAATGGCCCAATGACACATTTCTCAGAACATATCCCCTTGTTAACTCATGACTGTGAATGCATAATTATATATTATATATAATAAAATTCTTTTTAATCAGAATTAAAGATTAAATTGAATTAAAATTAAAAACAATTTTAGTAGAATAGATTCATTGTTAGTAATATTTTCTAAATCTACATGAACTCAGGACCCTAATCCCCAAATTTAGTTGTTTCAATAATGAATTTTTTTATTTCAAAATATTAAGGGGGTACAAATGTTTTAGGTTGCATGGATCATTTTTGTAATGCTTGAGTCACGGCTATAGGTGTTCCTGTTGCCCAGATAGTGTTCACAGTACCCATGAGGTAGGTTTTTTTCCCTCGCCTCCTCCCCACTTCCTCCTGGTTGATTTCCACTGACTTTTACTTCCCTCTGTGCACCTGTGTCCTCATCGGTTAGTTCTCGATCATGAATTTTCCTCTTGACTTTGTTATCTAGTGGTCATAAATTAGAAAAAATAATTAAATCTCACTGGGCCTTGACTTCCTTTTCTTAAGAATGTATATTAGTTGCCATCTGTTTAACTTCCAAGGATAATGTGGGAATTAATTGGAAAATGTATACTGCTCTGAGTTTATTGGCAGAAGAGGCCTTTTGGAACTGAAAGTATAATTGTTTATTGTGTATGTGTGGAATAAAGTAATATTTATTGTCCCTCATAAATATTTTTCCCAACTTCTTAAACTGTGCGTGAACATTTAAGAAAGTCTGCTTTTCTAAATTACTCTTCAGTTGTCTTCCTCAAAATAATAATTTAAGCTATTACAAATAGGTTGATAAGGACTTACTGACTAATAGAAGAAACTTCTGATTTGGTAGTTTGATAGAAGAGCAAGTCGATAATTTCTTTTTCTTCTTAAAACATCATGACTTTAATTGGTGTTCCGAAATGTATAGAATATAAATAAGAAACAAACCAAAACTAAAAACAAAAATCAGAAGCAAAGAAATCATGCAAAATCTTGTGGTTTAAGATTCTGCACTTTATCACAAGTGCGTAGTTCTAGTTTATGTACACAAACATTTTCTGAAAAGCAGAGCCTGATTTTATGTAATTCCATTCTTTATCTATCTGCCTATGATAATCTTTTAGTTATTATTCAACGTTTCCAGACACATAAGTGACTTCATTTGATCTATCTGTGCTGATTCAGGAAAGTTTCACAAACACTTGGATTTACTACAATTGTTTGAAATAGATAAGTGGGACTTCTCTATGGTTATATTGGCTACTTCATCAAGGAGCTGCTCCAGGCAGTCTTTCTGGGGCTTACTCTTCAAGGGAGAACTGATTTTGGTGCCACCCCTAGACCACTAACCTCACCATTCTTTCCTAAGACTTTACCTCTAAGCTGACTTTCGTTCCTTTTTTAAAAGCTCTAACCTAGTGTTAGAGCAGCATAGATATGGGTAGGGAGAGATGACAGATGAGGACCCCCACATCTCCCAACCAATGGTACCACATCAGAGAATACAGGGGACCATTTGAAAGGTATATTTATCTTACAATACAATTTTATAATTGGAAAATGTAAAAAATTCTTTTAAAACTTCAAAATGTTAAGTTTATTAGAAAAATTGTCTGGCTGTTGAAGATATTTAGGTTTTGGATCAGTGATATGAAACTGTCAAATGTGAGATGGAGAAGGGGCAGTCTCAAGATTTTTATGTTAATCTAAAGGGGAAATGGAGGAAATGCAGGTTAAAAAACACTCTCCTACTCTCCTACTCTCCTATTTTAAGCTTAAATGTAGTTTTTGTGTTTCCTGGAGCCTGCACATCATGGCATAACTGATGTTGGAGTATGTGAAGAATATTTTTGAGTTCTTGCCTCCAGTGGGTAAAGGCCAGACAGGTATCCCAATCAGTCATTTTTCCCTGAGAATTCTGGATTAATCCCTCAGGAGGCCTTTCTGGAGATTAGGGGGGATGTTCCAGTCACTCATCTTCAACTTGTTCTCTTATAACCATTTCTCTGTAGTTTTCTGTTCCATAGACCAACTATCTTTTAAAATCTAAATCATTTTTTTTGCCTCCTCCAAATGGTCTGTTTTAGATAGGCATGCTGTGGAATAAATTCAAACATTGACAAGAGAATTTGATCAGATCAATGGCTCTCACATTTTATTGCATATCAGGGGGAAGGGGCTTTAAATAATTTAAATGCCTAGTCCCCAGGCCTGGAGATTCTGTATCCTAATATATTATAAATGTTTAGTCTAACATGTTACACATGCACAACTGCATAGTTGTATGGGGGTGGTTCTTAGTCCCTTTACTTTTTAGAAAACTCCTAAGTAGCGGTACTTAGAAGACACAAAATAAAACAAAACTCCCAGGCAGGTTGAGAATGGATCACTGAGCTAGATAATCCTAGGGATATTTTTGACCTTTAAATTTATGATTCTTCTATTTATAATGGGCAGGTACATCAGCTTTCTGAATTGGCAGTTGATAATCATGACTAGACTATATAAAACAATGAGTAAGTTTTGTAGATAATGGTTGGGGCTTGGATATTTTATCATTCCTCACAGAACAAACAGTGTTGGGTTCTTGGCACACCATTGAAGGGATGATTCTTTAAAACCTAAGCATTTAGAATATTCATATTCACATAACCAACCCTGTAGCCCAAAGGGATCTTAAACCGGTGTTGTTTTATAAATAATGTCTAAAGTGATGTACGGTTGCAGGATCTTTTTCTCTTAATCTCCCACTAAAGGAGCTTCTAATAGATTATTTTAAAATTTTGTTTTCCCAGACTTAATCAGAAAAAAATTTCAGCAGACATTTGCTCTATTTGAGAGGACTTCAACTTTTCAGTTGCCATGAATGGCCCAGAACCTAGGCTGAAAATAGTGTCCAGACCAGGTGGTATTCATTAGAAACCTCTTGGACAATACCATGCCTACTCTCGTCCCCATCCCTGTTGCTCTGATCGTACTCTTTCAACCATTGTTATGTCATGGTGCCAAGAGATGAAATAGGGCACTACATTTGGAATTAAACCAGGATGCTCTTATATATTTGTTTTGGGGGATATTGTCAATAACTGTATGTACTGTTTTAATATTAAAACTAATATCTTTATCTGTCCAAATTACTGATATCTTGGTGTTTTCCATATTGATTGCCTACTTGGTGAAACACACAAGTTTATTAAGTGTATTCCTATAATTAAACTTGCCATGTGGATACAGAATTATGTATAGGAAACATCTTAGTGACAGAACAATTTAAAAGTAGCATGATTATAGATTGATTAGAGATTCCAATGTATTATAATCATCATAATCACATGCTAATGGTAATTTTAAGATAAATATTGAAGAAAATCATCAAACTGACTTTATTTTTTCTCAGAAGGTTTATTTGCCCTCAACTATATTTAGCAATGTGTCTATATATTTTCAATTCTTTTAATAATAAATGGTTCATAAGGGATTTAGCAATTGAGAACATGTAAATATGCAATTTCAAGAAAATGTATCCAGTGGTGTGCAGTTCTCTGGAAGACAAACTATGAAAAATCCTTTTACATGCTATAAATTTCACAGTAGGTCTCATTCATATATATTCATCCAATTATAGTTCTAGAATTACTATACTTTTGACCTTTCTATTTGTGTAGGGTAAATTTGTTTAAACACGTAGGATGTGAAAAAGTATTCACAACAGAAACTCATAACTGATAAATTTACATTTATTCAAGGATATTCATTTATTGTCTTTAGGTAAGAGTCTCTGACTTTATTGAGCTTAATAGTCACAAATAAATGTTAATGGAAATGAATTTCCCAAGGTTCTTTGAATTTTATACATCATTTATTTCCTAGCAGGTAGCCAGACTATATCAGCTTTTTAAATATAAACTAAGATGTAATGTTAACTAAGATTTAAAGTACCATATTTTGTAAGTGAACTATGGAGAGAATTTTAACCTTCAAAACTGTTTATTGTTCTTCTGCACTATATATAGTATAAGGCCACGAAACTTGAGTATAAAAACATAACTATATATTAATGAGAAAAATCCCTACTTAGTATATATAATTCTCTCTGTCTCTCTGTCTGCCTCTCTCTCTCTCTGGTAAATAAAGCTAAATTTATTTACCAGAAAATAAAGTGATACTTTGTTATGGTTGTGAAGGAGAATACTGAAAGCTTCCTGTCAACTATTTCAATTTCATTTTCATTTTCAATTTAAATTGCCATTCAGCTCACCAAGTATTTATTCAGCATTGGTATCTTATCTGCTTCTTCAATTATTTGCATAATACAGTAATTGGACAGCAAGATATAATTAAAGCTTTCAGTAAATATAAAAATTTCCTGAAAATATGGTTGATTATTTTTAGAAATACATTGTATAAGGACTCCTAATGATCCCCTAATTTTTTTTTTCCCTGAGAGGCATCAAGATGTATATGTATCAATGCCATTCTATAGGTTCTGTTTCAATATTTCATTTCAGTTCTTTGTTAGAATGGAAGAATTATTTTACCAATCTTAAAGAAATCTATATTTAGTTTGATATAATTTATCAATATGTATTTATACTTCAAGATGATTATTCTCTAATATTTATATTTTATACTATAATATATGCACATCTATAATATTTTCATGTCTGTGTTTTTACAAGCAACCAATTTGTTATTTGATCATTCGCTTATTCTTTCAATCATTCATTTAACAAATATTCAACTGCTTACCATGTGCCAGATACTGGGCTGGGCACTAGGACACTAAGAATTTGAAAGTAAAAAGAACTGGTCTCTGCATCAAGGATATCATATTCTGTAGGTATAGATAGACACATTAAAAAATGCAAAACAATGTGACAAGTACACACAATAGTATGTAAGTAATTATACTAACATGAAGAGAGGCATCTAGCTGCTTCCACAATAAAGGATTTCTAAAGCTTGTTGTTTGCATTTTTTTCTCAGATTTGTAATCCACTGAGAAGTTCATAATACCAGATTAGAATGACTGTGCTGTTTGTGGTCCTTCTCTCCACTGCCCCAGCACCAGAAGTCCTCACCCGGACCTCTAGTATCAAATCATAGTGATGCCATTAATGTATTTCTTTTGTATTTTATATATAATAAATATAGATATTATGTATACTAGATATTAGTATATCTAATTATTTGTAAAGAAAACTAGTCTAAGTTATTTTGAGTTTATTACTCTATTTGTCAGGATGTAGATTCAGTGACTTATGACCGATACCCTCCACTCCCCAAAACAAAAGCAAAAACAAGCTAGGTGTTCACTTCTCACTTCTTTCTCCAGATTTGGGAAGTTCAGGGATGGTAGGGCAGATCTGCAATCTTCCGGGGTCTGCGCTGCTTCCAGCTCTCTATTCTGGCATCCTTAGGTTACGAACTCTCACGTGATCTAAAATGGAGCTGTAGTGATCTCATCCACCTTCCCAATGGCAGGATAAACAGTTCCTAGATGTTGCACATTTCATTTTACCTCACATCCCATTGGGAGGAACTTAGTCACATGGCTACACCTGGGTGCACAGGAGGCTGGGAACTGAGTCCCTATTATAGGAAATGTGCCCAGCTGAAAATCTAAGGGTCTATTCCTGTAGAAGAAATGGAGAATGCATATTGAAGGACCACTGGTAGTCTCTGCCAATTAAAGGCATCCAATTAAACATTACAGAAAGGAACTCCTTAAAATTTTAAATTCTGTGTGTGTGTGTATATGAGTGTGTGTAGTTATAAAGTAATTCTTTGTAGCAGATTTGGAAAATATGAAGTGTGAAAGTGAAAATAAAACCTCCTATAATTATATCATTCAACCATAAGCACTGTTATCATTTTGTTTCTGTTAACTACCTTTTTAAAATTAAAACAAAAATATTTTGGTTGATGGTAAAAATGTTTATTGTTGAAAGTGGAAAATATATAGAAAGTTATAAAGAAAATAAATATCACTTAATATCTCACCATAATTAACATTTTGATATCTATCCTTGATCATACTATACATGTTTTGTTAATTTTTTCATTTAACACTTTATTGTGAACATTTTTCTGATATTAAGTATTTTTCTGTGATCATTTTTAACAGTGTCTGACTTTTCATTATATAGATGCTTATCATTTATTAACCAATCCCTCTATTGTAGGGTCTTGAGTTTGGGTTTTAGAGTCAAACATACCTGAGTTTGAACCTGGCTTTGCTGCTTTTGAGCAATATGACTGGAATATGCTGCTGAATCTTCCTAAGTTTTAGTTTCCTTATCTGTAAAATGGGAATGATAATATTATTGACCTTATAAAGGTATCCTTGGGATTAAAAGAGATAACACACATAAAGTACTCAGTAAAGTGCCTGGCACATAAGTACCTAATAAGTGGTAGCATAATCAATCAATCAGTCAATTAATAATTTAATTAATTTTGCCTTACAAAGTACTTGATTTCTGTAATTGGTTTAGGCTTATTTAGATCTGATGCTTCCAGATCTTATGCTGTTCTCACGAGGGTGGTTGGACCCCCACAGAAGTCCTGTGATGTCTTTCAGGCCAGTGAGGTGCCCTTTAGGAACACAAAGGGCCAGACAGTCAACCAGGACCCTTGTGATCTGTGGAGACAGGGAAAGGAATGGGGACATACAGGGTGACAAATAGACATCTGTAGAGTTCTCTACGACTGTAGGCTAGGGATGATCTGTTTTAGAAGCAGGAAGAACAATTTTTAAATTCCTAAATGTGTGCTGGGCTGAGGCTTTGGAGCACAGCCTGCCCTTCACTGCTCACATCCAGGGATGGTTCCTAAGTGATGAGACAGGTCCAGGGGAGGAGCAGCAGCAATTTTCACAACAGATTCCTCTTTGCTTTCTGACTTGCTAAGCAAATTCCAGGTGTCTTACTTGCTAATCACATTGTCATCCCTGATGCTTAATTATTTTCTGTAGGAAAATGAAGTTGTTTGGGGCTTTCAGGAAATTAAATTGAACTTCAAAAGCTACTTCCACATAACAATTAACATTTTGAAATGGGTAATTCCTAAGGGTTTGTTACTAGGCGAGTTTACCCAGTTTTTTCTTTAAAGAGTGTTCTTTAAAATAGTGATTTATTTGTTATTTTCATTTTAGGTCATATTTTTAAAAATTGGACACATTGTTTTCATGAGTCCCTAGTAAATTGGTATGAAAACATGTGGCTAGAGCCTTTGAGAGAGACTAGTGCTGTCATCTATGAAGCAGGAAATTGGAAGTGATTATCCTGGGTTCTATATTTGGGAGAAGCCTACATCACTGGAAGGAGGCGCCTCTTGGCCTACTCAGAAAGAAGGAAGTAGCTTCAATTTTAGTGTATCAAAAATACCTGAAGATGACTTACATGTATGTAAGAAGGTGAATTTCCATATGTCTTGTGGATACCACCCTCATCTTCTAATAGAGTCTATATAACCTCAACACAAATGTTTTCAGTCCCATATTAATAAGACAGAGATTCTAGAGATTCTATGAGTTGCCACTCTGTGCCCTCTTAAACATTGTCTACTTACCCTGATGCATTCTTCTTAACCCTTTTAGGTTGCCTTTAAGTTCATATTTTCTGATTTGCCTGCACACAGGTATATAACCACAGTGAAATCCTAAATCTTAATCATTCCACTTCCCTCTAAAAGGATGTGGGTGTAGAATTATCCTTTAAATATTGCCATGTGTGAGCCTTTGAAAGGCTTTTCCAAATTATGAGAACCACAACCAGTTGCTAATAACCTACTATTGCCGGGAGCCATAAGACGGACCTAGAAAAGGCATGGAAAATGTGGTCAAGAAAGATTAGGATTCCAGAGGCAATTCTACCACTTTCAAGGTGTGAAACCTTAGGCAAGTTACTTAACATTTGAGTCTCACTTTTCTTATTTGAGAAATGAGGATAATAACACCTCACTTACACGATTGTTGTCGGGATTAAACGAAATAAAGTCTGTGCACTTAGTAAGCATCCAAAACTGTCCCTTTCTTTTTTGTTATCCTGAAAATATGGGCGTGGAAGAGCTGTTGAACAATAGATTCGTTTTATATTCTACAAGAGCCTGTCAGTCAAATGCAGAGTTCTATGTGTTTATTGACTACTAGCTTCAGCTTCTGTGCAGCTGAGATACAAATTCATCCCTAGGCTTTTATCCACAGATCTGAGAGGAGGAAGGCAGGCAGGCACCTGTAATTATAGTGGCGGTGATGAATTGCAGCTGAATTGCATACTGTGTTAAGGCTTTTCTGTGCTGGTTGGCTTTGGTATTAGTATAGTGATTCTGGGAGTAACAGACAGTATTTTAGCAAGTGTTTGTCTTTCCATTACCCATCCTAACATAATCCTAGAATCTCCACAGACATACAGGAGTTCTTTTGTTGCTTTCTGGCAGCAGATAAAAGAGCTTACTTTTATAAAGAAGTCTGTGCAGAGTTTAACAGTGCTGTTATGGACTGGTGCTAGATTGTACATGGAGGGGTCGTGGGAATGTAATTTTTCCACTGACATTTCAAATTTCCATGAACCAGAATATTACTCTACAGAAGTCTAAGACTCTAAGCTTTGCAAATGATTGTCTTTTGTTTCTTTATTTCCTTTCTTCAGGTTGGTTGGTCACAAAGGCATCTGTCCACTTGATCTTTCCAGGAGAGTGTGATGGGGGTGGTTGGGGCTTTCTGTGAGGGTGATAGTTGGGAAGGGGAAGGAAGTAGGAAAGGAGACCACTTTCTTCCTTCTGCCAAACCCCTTTCATCAATTACTCTGTTTGTTCCTCTTTCCCTAAATTCTCATAAAAGAAGAGTCAGTTCTCTCAACATAAATTAAATGAGAAATAGTGACTCTAAACAGCATCTGGAAAATGATAAGTATAAAATCTAAAGAGAAAAGCCCCTAAACCCATGTTATTTTCAATTTTCTCTCATTTATTTGAGAGCCCCAGTAACAGAGTCACCCTGACATGCTAAGGGGATTTAAAATCTTTCCTGGAATTTATTGAGTGTGCTTTTTTAAATATCATCATGTCTGCGTAACTTCCCTGGTCCTTAAGAGTAGAGGTGAATCCTAACTAGCTGTGTCCAAGATAGGAAAGAAGAAAACCCCTTATACATCTTACATCGTTCTGCCTCTTACCTTTCTCTGACTCTTTCCTTCCCTGAGGTGGACAACTATGATGCCTTCTCTTTTTTCTTTTCTCTTAAACTAGGCATCAAGCTGGCTTTACTCACTTCTTTTTTTAAACTTTGTTTTATCACATGATCTATTCTCCATGTGGATGTAGGACTTTTCCCAGCACCCATTCACCTTTCCAGGACCCACTTCTACTTCTTTCTACCTATAACCATCCATTTCTCAGTGTAAATATTTCTCTGTTTGTGTAGTTTGTAGCTTTATTCAATAACTAAAATCTCATGCAGAACTGTGCAAAGAGGCTAGGGAGGGGTGGAAGTATTTGGGCCTTTTGGTAACATACAAAAATGGCTGAGGCCCTGAGATAATTAGAGATTCTCTACAGCTACAGTGGCTATATTTTACAAACCCTCAATCAGTTGAAACTGGAAGTATCTCACGACACAATTAAATAATAGTAGGATAGTGCTTTGCATTTTGTATGCACTTGTATGCACAATGTTTATTAATCCCTATAAGCCTAAGAAGTAGGTACTGTTAATCCCCTTTCACAGATGAAGAAACAGGGGCTAAGAAAGTAACTTGATCCAAATGTCCTAAATATTGAGGAGTTTGAAGTTGGTTAGGTTTTCTGACACACTCCTTTCATTTTGAAAACTTTACATTGAATTTAGTTGAATTTCATTACTGTTTGATTGGGATGTGAGAGTCTCTAAGCACACTGTTGTTACTAGAGCAGGTGTTGCATGCCGTAACAAGAACGTCTTCCTCAGCAGGAAGAGACATTGCTCTTCTGAAACAACCCTCATGCAGCCTTTCCCAATTCTAGTTCACTTCTTTTACAGAGAAAATATGTAGAAGAACACAAGTTAATCTAATTTCTAGAATGCAGCTCAATGTGAAAATGATAATAATAATGGTGAAATTAATAATAATGATGATGGTTACTCTTTATTGAATATCTGCCACGTGCCAGGTACAGTGCAGGTTTTTTCATACATTATTTTATCCAGTCCTCACAGCAAGTCCATCACCCCCATTTTAGAGGTGAGAAAACTGAGGATCCAGGAAGATAAGTTATTTACCTGGGGTTTCACACCTACTAAGTGTCAGAGTAAGAATTTAAATGTAGGTCTGTCTGGCTCCTGAGCCCATTCTCTCTAGTCTGCCGTGTGTGCTTGAAGTAAGTTCAAGAAAGACTATAAATGCCTACATTGTATTTAACCATTCATTCAAAAATATTAATTTATAAACATATGAGAGTGGATCATATGAAATTGCTAATATTTGGCCATTTTGGATCAAGAAAAGTGGTAATTGCATGTGGCTTGACACAATGGTACTCCAAATGTGGTCTCTGGACCAGCATTATTAGCACCACCAGGGAGCTTATTAGAAATGCAAATTCTCAGCTCCTACCAGAGACCTATGCATCAGAAACTGGGGGTGGGACTCAGCAATCTGTGGTATAACAAGACCTTCAGATGATTCTGATACCCACTAAAGTTTGAGAACCACTAGTGTTTGATATATTTATTAAACAGCTACTCTGTACCAGGTGCTGTTTTAGCCACTGGGTTTACAGTATAAACAGAAATGGACATGCTTCTTGCCCTGAGAGAGTTTATACTTTACTGGAAAAGACAAAGTTCTGTGAAGTGCAAATATGGAGTTATTCTTTTTAGTATTTATATTTTATTAGAGTTTCTAGACCTCTGCCAAAAGACTAGAATCTTTAGAGGCAAATTAGAGTGGGAAAAGAGTTAACTTCCCATCATATGGGTGGATACAAACTAAGCAAGACAACCACAGATCCAGCGACTGTGTGTAGAAACAGAGATGGGGCTAGTGCTCAAGGCTCAGTGCCATAAAACCCAGATATCTTAGGCCCCTTTTCTTCCTCTTCTCTTATCTTGTCTCCAGGGATGGCTCTGTTCACTTTGAGGCCACATTGGGATGGGAAGCATGCAATAAGTACACTTTGCAGCATGGGACAACTAGGAATGTTCAAGGTAGGGCTTGGCCAGCCTCCAACAGCTGGTCAGCCAGTTACTGATCTGATGCTACCTCCTGCTCTGAGGGGCTCCATTTTTTTTTTTTTTTTTGGCAGATGGCAATGTCTCAGGAAAGGCTTTATTCCAGAACTTTATCTTTGTCTCTTCAGTAAATTGTGCAGCATGATATAGAGGACGGCTCTGCCTTTAGCAGCCTAGAGGTTGGTCTAGGGTTTAGTCACACAAAGGAAAAGGAGAAAGCAGGGGTCAATGGGTAGGAAGGGCTAGGTGGGACTTTCCTATTGTTTGGGTCTCCACAAGCCTGAGAGGTTGTATGTCTTAATATATGTTTGTTAATCCTTTGTCATCCCAAAGGCAGAAAGGGAGACATTTCTAATACTTTTCCATTCACCAAAGCACATGAGTCCTAAAGGTTTAAAAAACATTATTGAACAATGTTTTGAAGCCAGATCATTCTGGGTTCATGTTTTCTTAATTTTTTACAAGTTAACGTTTTTCAAAATAACACTTAAGTACATGAAACACAGCTTGAATAAATCCCTGCTTTTTTGAAAGTGTCACTAGGCCATTTGTGCCACCAAGTTTCCAAAGAAAAGTGAACACCTGCTGTATGATCTTTTTAAAAACAACAACAACAACAACAACAACAACAACAGGATTTTAAGCAATCTCAAGTAAATGAGCATTGAATCTCACTTGGGTTCCCTCCCTTCCATTGGTAACAACTTAGAAAATAATTTAATAGAAAATTTAATGATGGGATTAGAACCTAAAGTTTGCAGGGAGAAGGAGGATGCTTCGTGACAATTTACCTTTTAAGTCCCGATGACATTTTAATGACATAAAAAATGTTGCTTCTCTTATTAATACTTAATTTGAATTAAATTCCCAAATGTAATTCTGGCCTTGTTGAAGGAAAAATAATTCATATACACAAAGAGCAGCAGTTGTGTACTTAGTAAAGGCAAGTGAAATTCATATCATGCATCAGGAAAGGAAGTCCCACCTCTGAGAATTCAGAAGAATGTTCACATAATCAGCACAGGTTTTTACTCAATTGATTAAATTATATTTCCTCTGCTTTAAATGAGGGGGGAAAATTCTAAAGGTTATGAAATCAATGCAAGCTGCTCTTAGATTGTACTATTTGCTTGAATTCAGGATTCAGATTCTTCTCATCACCTGAAAGACAAATCATATTTTTCTCCTGGAGTCCTTCAGAAATTCCCAGAGTATACTCAAGTATTACATGAATAATTCATTTTACTCACTACACATTACAGCACTTAACAAAGGCAGCAGACAGAGTCCCCTCCTTGGGGAAGCTAATTTGGAGCATCATTACAGCTCTGATTCCTAATGTTTAGTGGCTTTATGACCTACCTGATGAAGTCCTTCTTTCTTGTTCAGACCTTTTAGAGAAATACTTCAAGTTTAAAGTTTCATTGAGTATATTCTTAGTAGAAAATACTCCCAGGCTTTCATATTTACTCCATCCCTGCCTTTGAGTAATAAGAAAAAAAAAAGAAAGAAAGAAAAAACAGAAACAAAGAGACACTTTTGAATATAAATTAAATCTACTGCCCTCAAATATATCCTTAGCATTGAAAATCAAATGGTGTGATTTAAATGTCATGTTATATTTTCCTCCAAATTATTCAACATTGGAACTTGACCAGGAAAACCAATTATGTGAATATATATGTGGATATCACTTAGAACTCTGTATGGGGTCTTTTGTATATTTTTCTTGATTTAGAGTGCACTTTTTCATATGGCTCTTATGGGAATCCATATGAACATTCGTGTTGCTGTAATATGTCAGTGTTCTCTCAGTTATAATTCATTACCACATGGGATGTGTCTTGGTCCTGCCACAGAGCAGATGGGCTTGTGCACTTGAGCACATGCTGAAATATAAAAATCTGAAGGCAGTGCTGACTATTCAGCTGACTCCACCAATGAAGTTTAGTCTTTGTGCCTTACTCTCTTTCTTTATTAGTCCATAACCCACCAAGACAAACCCTTGGGCATCAGGTTGGAAATATAGAATTCCTCAATGACTCTAATTAGCACACAGCTGAGTATATTTTCTAAAGTGACTTGGTTTTAAATATCCAAAGGGAACCCCATTTTACTCATAAGGATGGGAAAAATAAGCTTCTTTTTAGATATACTTTAAGAAGCCCTATTTTTAATTTTTGGAGACCTCCATACTATTTTTCAAAGCAGTTGCTCTATTTTACAGTCCCACCAGCAGTATACAGGGGTTCCAATTTTCCACATCTTTGCCAACTCTTGTTTTCTTTTGTTTTGTTTTTTGTTTTTGGTAATAGCCTAACAGGTGTGAGGTGATATCTCGTTGTAGTTTTGATTTGCAGTTTTCTGATGACTAGTTTTGTTGAGTATCTTTTCATTTACCAGTTGGCCATTTGTACGTCTTCTTTGGAGAAATGTATATTCATGTCCTTTGCCCACTTTTAATCAGGTTATTTGTTTTTTTGCTGTTGAGTTACAGGAATTCTCTTATATATTTTGGATATAAACCCCTTATAGAACTACTATATTATTAATCAATCCTACTTTTGAGCATTTATCCAAAAGTATTGAAATCAGGATCATGAAGAGATATTTGCACTCCCATGTTCATTTCAGCATTATTCACAATAGCCAAGATATGGAAACAACCTAGATGCTTGTGGACAGATGAATAAATAAATTGTATGGTATACACATACAATGAAATATTATTTGGCCTTAACAAAGAAGGAAATCCTGCCATATGTGACAACATGGATGAACCTTGAGGCCATTATGCTAAGTGAAATAAGACAGTCACAGAAGGACAAACGCTGCATGTTTACACTTTTATGAGATATCTAAAATAGTGAAACTCATAGAAGCTAAGAGTGGAATGGTGGTTTCTAGGGATTAGGGAGGTGAGAAAATGTGGAGTTGCTATTCAACAGGTATAAGGTTTCAGTTATGCAAGACAGATTTGTTCTAGAAATCTGCTGTACAACATTATGCCTATAGTTAACAATACTATGTTGTGCACTTAAAAATTTATTAAGAGGGTAGATCTCATGTTAAATGTTCTTATTACCACAATAAAAAAGGAAAAAAAAAGCCTAAGGAGAGTATTTCTAAAAGGAAAAAAAATAATTAAACTTCTTCATTTTTCACAGCACTTGGCCAACATGCATATGAAAAGATGCTCAAGTTTACTAGCAGCTAGGGAAAGGCAAATTGAAAATAAGTGATATATCACTTCACACTCATCAGCCTGGCAGAAATAGAGCAGAGTGAGAGCATCTATTGCTGTCTGGGAAGTGGGGGAAAAGGGTACTTTCATATATTGCTGGTGGAAATGTGAAGCCTTGCAGCCTTTTTGGAAAGCAATCTGGCAGTATCTATTGAAATTAAATATGCACATGCAAGCAATACACTCATAAGAACAGATTCCACAGAAATAAAAGCACTACATGTAAAGATATAAGTAAATGGATGTCTATTTCACTGTTGTGTTTTTGTGGAGAAAAATGGAAATAAAGTTCCATTAAGAGGAGAATCACTGAATGAATTATCATGTATTCATACCAAGTAATATATCACTATTAAAAAGAACAAATTAGGACTACACCAGATGATTGGAAGGCTTTCCAAAAGATATTGTTGAATGAAAAAAGCAAGAAGTATAAATATACATGATAAAATTTTTTGTAAAGTAGTGACAAAAAAATCTCTATATAAATATATATGCATATATTATGTCGTGTGAGTCCATGTGTGTATGTGTGCCCATGCCCTGGGTAGTATAGATGTGTATGAGATTATATGAATACAATGAAAAACCCATTGATTGTTAACATGGATGCCTGGACAGGAAGAGACATGGATATATGTGAGGAATGTAGATATAAATGGGAAAACCAAACGGAGGGATTAAATAAAAAAGGAAAAAAAGGGGAGGGAGAAGAATCCATATGAGCATACTTATGCATCTATTTAAAGTTATGTATATGTCATTACATGCATAAAAAAGTTTAGTGAAAAAATACAAAGGGACAAAGGGAATGAAAATATTTCTGGAAGGACCCCCTATCATTCAGAGCTTAATACAAACTAATCTGATTGCTTTCTTCTGATTTTGACAGAGGATAGAGGAGAAAGAAGGGGTAATTTTTAGGCATGGGACATTAGAAGAAAGTGAGAGCAGATCAAACAGAATGTGGAAACAGGTATGTTTGTGAGGGCTGGAGAGACTATGAGGTGGGCAAGCACAGAGACACTTTTTCTCTATTTTGACATTTAACTGAGGTTTGCTCCCTTAGGAACAGAGATGAACTGGCTCCAAATTGAGCTAAACAAATTCTGATGTATGTAGCTCATCATCCTTATTTTTGTAGAGCAGATCAAAAGTACATGGGTAAAACTACCCTTGACATTTATAGGGAATTG
This sequence comes from Daubentonia madagascariensis, assembly GCA_023783475.1. Classification (NCBI taxonomy): domain Eukaryota; kingdom Metazoa; phylum Chordata; class Mammalia; order Primates; family Daubentoniidae; genus Daubentonia; species Daubentonia madagascariensis. Next base: position 47,052,292 of record JAKFHU010002080.1, read on the forward strand.
GGCTCCTTACAAACTGGGGAAGCTCCTTATTTTTAATGAAATACTTATTAAAGTCTTGACTTCTTGGACAGACTGGGTCCCTTCCCACGCAAAGTTTCACAAAATTTGGAATGCAGGGTAGCTGTGGGAGTGGTGCATGTCTACAGCCAGAGTAAAGATTATAATGATTACTCATGAGGACTTGATTTCTCCTGTGGAAAATATATGTATTTGGGAGTTGTTACTATTTTCTGAAAAGAAATGGGAGATCCAACTTGCAATAAAGTATCTAGAATTACTAGCAAGTATTATGAATCTTATTCTATGCAAATTTGTATAAGTCAAGCATAAAGATTAGTGGAAACATTAGATATAATCAATACTGTAGAACAATTGGTTATATTAATGTTGACCAGTACTGGGTTGTGCCAGTTTAATTACGTTTTAATAAGTTATTTTATTATATAATTTATATAATCATATTGCCCAAAATATGGAAAATTAAGATAGTAAGACATCACTCACAACAGCAACAATTCATATAACTGCTGATAATATTTTAGGATATTCCATTCTATTTTTTTCCAGTATGCATCTTTTTTCCTAATTTTTACTACAACTATACACAATTTTATCCTACATTTTTCACTTTATATTATATCATAAGTTTAAAGAATTTATTAGCATGAAGTATAAGATGAATATTTTAAAGACAGCAGGGCATATTTATTTTTAAATAATTAACTTCTCTTACAATCAATCCTGTGCATCACAGGCAAATTCAAATTTAAGATAGATTCATTTTCACTGGCTTTGTTCACTCCACCTCTAGATCTTTAAATCTGTCTCCCTGAATTGTCACCTCTGTATGGCCAGCACTTCCCTGACTTCTGCTAACACTCCTCATGAATTATTCCTGAAGGGAGTTCTGTTCTGTCTTCTGGGCATCAGTTTATCTCTCAAGAGTGCACTGATTGGCAAGTCTCACTGGCACTGAGGTCATCATCTGTTACTCACAAACTAGCTTTTCCCTGTGAATTTCCTTTGTGTTGTGGCTGATGGACTTTTCATTGTTTCAGACTTGAAAACTTGGAGACATCTTTAATTTCTCTTTTTTCTTCTTTACCCACATCCATAAACAGGTGACCATATTGTGATTTCTAAATATTTTCTCTAAGTATTCTAATTCCTAATTCAAATCTTCATTATCGTCCACTTTGTCTATTGAGAAACAGTACAGCACTGCATTTACGGAGATGGGCCCTGGAGCTAGATTACCTCAGCTCTGCCACATATTAGCTGTGTGACCTGGGGCAACATTCTTAATGTCTCTCCTTGTCTCTGTTCTGTAATATGGGCAATACAATAGTATTTAACTCACAAGATTGTGATGAAGATTACAGAGTATCTTCTAGCTATTTTGAATATAATATAACTTCTTATTTATCATAGTCACCCTACTGTGCTATGGAATGCCAGAACTTATTCTTTCTACCTAACACTATGTTTGTACCCATTAACCAACATCTCTTTATCCTCCCCCCCATACCCTTCCCAGCCTCTAGTAAGCACCCTTCTACACACTACCTACAAAAATATCTCATGTACCCCATAAACATGTGCAACTATTATGTATCAATATAAAAATATTAATAATAGCAGGAATAATAAAAATGGCAAACATTAAGAAAAAAATTACAGAGTCTCTAATATGTACTAGGCAGTTAAAGAGTATAGCCCCTGTCCTATTTGATACCTGTCTCTCCCTTTCTCATCTAGCCTATGCACTACTGCCAGATTGATTTTCCTAAAACATAGTTTTGCTCCTACTGATTCCTTCCCTTTTCTTTTCTCTCACCCTGCAACCCCCATAATACTGCTTGTCTAATGAAATCCAAACTCCTTGGCCCGCCATTAAAGTCTTACACAGTGACACTTCAAGACCCCTTTCCAACAGTCCCCTGGGCTCTAGACAATCCAAACACCGTGTCATTTTTTAAAAAGGCCTAGTTTAAGGGTGAAATATAATATATTTAATATCCCATGAAGCACAAGCACAGACCACCAACTGTAGCAGTGTCTTAGGGAGACAGTTGTGCATTAAACTTTTAGTTGCTTGATTGCGACACATCCTTTGAGAGGGGCCCATGCAGTAAGAAGGTCAGGAGGGCCTGAGGAAGGATGGGGGCAGAGGCCAATTACAACCCAGTGTGAAAGTATGTCAATATTTTAACAACTTCTGCAGCTGAATCAAGGCATACTAACTAGACGTCATCCCTGGCCAGGTACCTACTTCTTGACACTCCTCCTCCTGCTCATTGAACTCTTGTTGAAATTTCCTTCGTATTCAAGACGACCTTGATGAAACGGCGCCTCCATTCTCTTTGCTCTACCTTTCCGAAATCCTGTAGCACATCTAAAGAACTCTGTTTTGAAAGTTACATAGTTGTATTCCCTTTTTGTAGTTATCTTTATACATGAACATGCATAGTTACGTATGATTAACTAAATAGCTGGAAAACCTGACTGAAGGCAGGGACCGTACACTTTTCATCTCTGCATCCACACCCTGCTTCTCTTACCCTAGTGAGCAGCCAGTCAATATTTGTTGAATGAATAACTGTACTAGCACAGTTCAATAGCTTTTTTTTTTTTTCCTGGCAAAGAATGTACTTATGCTCCCTGATATGTCTGCATATGGATTGCAAATTACTAGGTTTGAATTATGGTAGTATTTTGTATCTGTGAATTCTATATGAAAATGAAAATCTGAAATTTTTGGTAAAATTAAATGATTCATGTAGGCGAATTGATCATTCGGTCTGCCAGTGGGTCATTCTGTCAGTTAGTTTGTCTACCATTAATCCATTCATGTATTCATTTATTTAATGAATGCCAACCATTCACAGCTAAAAGATAGTCTCTATGATGTTGTAAAATTTCTGGGATGATCTGGGATCACAGAGGCAATATGTAATAATTTTTTAAGAAAGAGTTTTAAATGCTTTTCTAATTTCTAATATTCAGTTATCCACTTAGAAAGTAGTTCTGGAGACATCTTTTGTGTAACACACTGCTATGAGATTTTCTTTAGTTAGCTCATTAGGAATTAATATCTGTGTTGGAATTAATAGTGCACATTTTATCATCTATCAACAAAAATGTCAGTGATTTTCTTTCATGTGAACCAGACCAACATACAATAATAATTTCTGAACATGAATCACTGGGCTTCTCTTGGGCTTGATGTTTGTCTTGTCAACTCTGTTGGGTAGTTATGCCGTGAGAATTCTGTAGTACAGTTTTGATTTGTTAACATACAGTTTTTCTTATGTAGTCCTACATATGAAAGTGAGGGAAATACATTTCTACTTATTGCAGCTACTTTTACAGCATTAAATAAGAATAAAAATGAGAATACATTTTGTTAATCAATTGCCAACAAAAAAGATATAGCTTAAAGCTTTGGTCATTTAAGAAATTTTAACATTTGTAATATAATTTAAAAAATCTTGGTAGGATACAAGAATATCACTTTCTATTGTTTCTTATTTGCTTTTTCAAAAGACCCATGGAAATTTTGATAAGATAAAAGAAAAAATTACAGAAATCAAAAAGGGTTCTTGTAGTTACGTCAGGAAATTATTAACATTATTAAGCAATTTAGAAACCTCTACTTTCATAAAGAACCAAGCTTCAATGAAAAAACAAATGTAATGAGAATCTATAAAACCATATAACTTAAAAGCAAAGGACACCTTAAAAATCATGATGTCAAATAGCCTCATTTCCTCTCCTAGGGAATGCAGATGTCTGAGTAATCTGTAGGCGGGTGGCAGGGATTAGACTTGAACACACACCTCCCATCTCCCAGTCCTGTGCTCTTCCACTGCATCACACTGCCATTCTTTTAAATTTATTTTGTGATTCTTCTTTCCCCTCTCAAATTCTCAGGTCTTTTATTAGCCTTAGTGCATTGAAATTCTAAGATAAAGCCTTATTGAAAAATGGAATGATTTTTTTACTAACTACAATTTTAAAATGCTGATATTTGCATCTCAACCTAAGTCTAAACTACTGATTTTTTTGCATGTTGCCTTTTCATTTGTAAGTTCTCTCGGGAAACAGCAAAAGTTATGGTGACTATGGTGTCCTCAACAGTTTCTAGTGGGAATGACACATGTGAACAGGACCAGATCTTCTTCAGTCAAAATACTTTCAAGTAGCTATTTACCTGTTATCTTTAATTCAAGCACCACAAGGACCTCAATTTGTAAGTATCATGTTAAGAGGAGAATCATATTGCAGATGAATGAGAGAATTCATGTAGGATGAGGAGAAATGATACACTCGTCACTCCTCAATGTTTTATTAATACTTAACCAGAGAAAGAGGTAGTGCAACCCTAACTACGAATGCACTGTCCTTCCTCTCTGGTATTTTGAGCAGGGTAATTCACAGCTGTGAGTCAGAATGATAGCATAAGGACTTCAGAGCTCTGATAATAGACCAAGAATTATCTTGGCAGAGAAATGAAAAGCAGTTAGTACTGAGAGCTTAAAAAGAAAGTGCTAAGTAGATAATTAACATCTTTTCTCTCAGTGGCAACCTGGAAAATTTCTTGGTCTGGAGCCATAAAAAGGTCTCAGGCCTATAAGAAGGGAGAAAAAGATAACAGACTTTGTCAAGAAAACATGGTTTTACTTTATGTGTATGTGCATGGTGTGTTTGTGTATGTATGGAGGTGAGTATTTAACCAAAATAAAGTTAACTTACGGTATTATTTACTAGGGTAGGGCTTGTTTTTTACATCAGTTTGGCCATTTGAAAAATGGGCATACTCATTATCATTTCATTACTTGGCCTGCATGGATACCTTATAACTGTTGATGTAATATCCTTGGTAAATTTCCAACACTGAATTGGACTAAGAGTACTAAAACTTCCCACACATGACAACACTGTGCATTTAGTGTAGTCCCATGAAGAGTTTTCTTCGGACGTGGACAACTGGCACGGGGAATCATCTAACACTCCATGAGTCATGTTCCCAACAAAATATAATTCCTCATTAGAAGGCAGAATCTCCATTCTCTTCTACTTTTCACATGCAAGAAGCTAATAATCCATTCTGAGCAATTTTTAAAGAAATTAGTACTCTTACACACAATTAAGAATCCTGTGGCTATTTAATTGTTGTTCTTCTTATTAGATCCTGTCCCGCTCCCCTACAGATACCCCATGCTCTTGCATTTCCCCCCACTTCCCAGGGCTTCCTCCTGGGGCTGCCTACCTATAATCTAATCAGGCCCCTCTTCCAATATTTTATTGTATTTTAGATTATTCTTTTTTTGTTCCTCTAAGAAGAGTTGCTTCCTGAGTAATTCATTCAACTAATATTTACTGGGACCCTATGCTGTCTCTGACTCTGTCCCATGTGCTTACTGGAAAGACAAGTCTTTACTCTCATGGAGTTTACATTCTAATCTCATAATCTTTGGACCATTCTTGAGGTAGTTATTCAAATAAACTAATTTTTACTGAGATATCAGTTGCAAACATTAGATTAAGTGATATTTCCTACCCAAATATTACTTAACAATCCACTCAGTAAACATTTATTGAACACCTAACGTGGTGTAGGAAAATATTCATTAATAAGGTTCATTCTCATATTCTAGTAGCCTATAGGAGGAGATTGAAACCTATATATTAAGAGTGATATTTAAGTATAAATATGCACTTCTTTTTTGTCTTTTTGGGAACAAATTCACTCTAGCCTTTCTAGGCATTCATCTGCTTAGGATGATAAGAGGGGCGATGATTAGAATTTTTTATGAAAAAGATCATGAGAATATGCATTTTCTGTCTTTCAAGGACAGGATTAAAAAGCACAATAGTAACAATGCAAGTTGGGCTATTTTCTTGAAAAAGAGATCTTCCAAATATCTTCCTTTTTCCCCTTTGGCAAATCAACAAAGAACAAATGAGTTGAAGGGAAAACATTCTCCACTATTAAAACATTTTAGAGCTAGGGAAAAAGAAGATGTGAAACAGAGGAAGAAAAATTCACCCTTTTTCCAGACTCTGTAATTTTAAAAAAGAAGAGGAGAAAGAAATGACACAATGTGATCAGACCAAAGGAGACTCAGAGGTTAAGTGTTTGAGACGCAGACGCTGAATTGAGAGCCATTGGCCTGTCATGGCAGGATGAGGTGACCCATGGCAGAGGCTGTGGAGGGCTTTAGAACTGGCAGAATATCAAGTGATCTTTTCTGAAAATTGGAAGGAATAATAACTACTCTGGTGACTGTCATGAGAATCACACAAAAAGGTACGTAAAGTGCCCAAAAAAGCACTTGGCATCTAGAAAATGCTTAGGAAGTGCAAGTTACCTCCATTGCTTTTCAGTTTGCCTTCTGGGCAGGACTGAGTCAACTAACTTCTTCAAAGCTGAAAAGGTTAGAAGAACAAAGAGTGGCCTGGCTTGCTGCTTTCATAGCTGTGTGACCTTCAGAAAACTGCTTAACCTCTTTAAGCCTCAATTTCTTCATCTGTAAAATGAGGATAATATTAGTAACTAATTTATAGGATGGTTATGAGTATTAAAAGAGATAGCATATGTAGTGGTTTTAGCCCAGTATATTGCATGTGGTAGAAGTGCAATAAATGTTGTTTATTATTATGTTTCAGAATAGGAATTTGTATTTTTGTTCCTTGTTTTTATGTTATCTGATTTGTCTAAAAATTAGCTTCAATTTTTTCTTTATTGAAAAGCACCTATCTCAGGTACAATTTTTTTCCTTATTGTTCTGATTTTATTTTCTGTATGCTGAGGAGCAAGATGTATAGCTTTGTATTTAAAAATCTAGAGGTGAGAAGTTAGATTAAAAGAGAAAGCTCTACATTTATTTATCCCCTATTTGCCTACATTTGCAGTCACCCTATTAATGACCATCAGTTGCTTATACAAATTACTCCCAGGAGTAGCTTAAGGAACACTTTATGAGTCTTACAGGCCAGGAATAGATCTTAAAATGGTGACCAGAGATTTGAAGTCCCTTTTTACTACATTAGAATAAATAGTGCATGACCTGTCATAGCAACAAGGCAGCCCCAAATTTTACTGTGGCCCATTGACACAGGGGAATATATGCGACTTAAAGGGCACCCTTAAATATAGAAAAGCATCTGGCTATGGGACTTTTTAGACACGTACAGGCAAATAGTGCAAAAATGGGTTTCCAAGCTTGCTATTTATTCCTGTGGGTGATGTGGGGCCACTGGCAGTAGAATTCTAAAGGCTTTCAGCCAAAGCTTTAATTGGAGGTGAGAAGCAGATGATGCAATGGAATATATATCCTGGGACCATTAGTGAGGAAAGACTCCTATAATCAAGCCTAAGGGATGACATGGCTCCCTAGACATAAACCCACCACCCTAGAGATGGGTTCTCATAAAAGTCTCCCTCTTCTCAGGCAAACTCAAAATCGTAAAATCTCAGCTCTGGAAGGGATCTTGAAGAACATCCAGTTCAAACTTTAGAGTACCTTGTAGTAGTCTGATTCAGTGAACAGAAGATCTGACATGCAGACTTTTCTCACTAATTTGAATGTCTTTTTTCATTAGAAGAGGAAGAAAAAGACAAATCATTTGTATATTTTTACCTCTGAGAAGTTTGTGAATCTTGGGTAAAACTTTATAGCTCTATTCAGTTTCATTTAAAGATTTTAATATTACCTCCTAGACATGAAAGATTTAAAATATTCTCTTTTCCTACCACTTTCTGGAATAAGACCAAGGCTTTTATAAGTGAGGGGAATTTTCCTCACCTTTCTGTGGTTATCTAATATGTCACATACCTGGTTCCTCGTGGTGGGCCACCCTTTCTTCTTGAGGTCAGACATGTCAGTGGAAGCACCACTGTAAATGGGGCACTTCTCTCCCAAGCGGGTCAGAAGGGATCCCTGAAGGGGAAACAAAAGCCACAGGAAATCAAGAATGTTTTGCTTATTTCCCTACCGCTACCCTGGGAGGACCCTGAGTGCTTGGCAAATTTGTTTTTGCTCCTGAGGAGGAGCCTGAGGAGAAAAGAAAATTGTGTCCAGAGTAATTTAGGTTGTTCAAACTGAGCCTGCATTTTCAGGGAAAATGATAGATCACATAGTCCCAACTCTTAGAGTTAAAATTGTTCTTTCTTCTTTTTCATTGACAACATTTCCCCCCACTATATAACAGTTTATGGATCAGAGTTTTTGAATGCTTTCATTCAGAACCAGCGAGTGTACTTTTCTATTCTTCTTCTTCTTCAATGTTGTGTGACTCAGCAGCGGTAACAATGTCTTGCATTTAATTCCCCAGTAGCTCTTGTGGGATAACTCTTACCTTTGTCTGATGCTGGCACTTTCTGCTATTCAGAGCTGAGATCATTCCCTTCAGGACTCAATCTCTGCCCTGCTTGAACCGTGCCAAGAATTAAACAATCCCCCCAGTTAACTACATTATGAAGGTGTACAGTGATTTTATTTTTTATTTCTTGGCAACAGAAGAAAGTTTAAAACAGACAGTTTAAAGTGGGGTATAGCAAACCCCCCTCTCCCTTGACCCTTTCCTCCTAATAAGCCACCTGTCCAGTTTTCTCATTGTGGTCCAATTTGCTGGTGACACCTCTAGGCCTCTCCCTTTTCCACTATCTCCATGCCAGTGGCTCAAGAAATTTCCTTAACACACATGATTTCTAAATCTCTATCTCCAGTTTTGTCCTCTTTTCCATACTGTCAAAATTTCCTTTAGCACTTCAGATCCATGTGCCCAAACAGCACTCAATTTTTTCTTTCCAGAACCCATTTTTTATTCTTATTAACGTCACTGACATTCTCCAAACACTTGGACTCAGAATCTTGGAATCTTTGACTTTTTCCTACCTTTACTCCTCATGTCTAAACATTTTTTCCAAGCCTTGGAGACACTTCAATCTCAATGCTTCCTGGATCTAGCTTGTCTTTACATGCATATTTATCACCAGGTATGTGCTATTAATACTTTTTCACATGGATGATTTCAGTAGCCTCCTAATTTGTCTCTTTATCTTTATTCTTCCCTTTTATTTCATATGAAAATATTAAGATGTGCATGTATATATATGTTTTAAAAGAGCTATTGTTTATTTTTTACAAAACTCAGCCTAACTTTCTCTGTAAGTGTAATCTTGCCTACTGCATTTAAAATAAGATTTGGTTAATAAACTTCCTATCTATTCAGAGTAAAATTTTACAAGAGTAAAACTTTTGAATAAGTTGATATGCTAATGTATGTACTTAAATGTTTATATAGCTACATTTTATTAATTATTAGATTTATGAAATAAATAGGAAATGAGTTTGAGTTTTTTTTTCAAATTGGGTTTTTGAAGGTTCATGTATATCATAGTCCTACAGTATGTTTTTTGAGTATGTCAGAAATATTCTGCAAAACAGAAACCTTGACTGAGATGATGATGATTTTTTTTTGTGCTGAACTCTTAGTGACATTGTTAAAAAAAATTTTTTTTCAGCTGCAAGGCTGTGTACTGAGACATTTAGCATTTGCCTTGTGAGAAAAATGTTCTGTGGCAAAGCTTGAATAGAGTGGGGGTGTGGTAGATAATTAGGTTTCTTCCATATTTAGATCCTATGATTTATGTTACCCCTGCTCTTACTGGAGAAAGATTTTTATGTGAGAGCAAGTACCAGTCTGGATAAAGAATATATAATTTGGGCAATTGGTATCTTCTGCAAATTTTCAGATTCTTCTTAGTTCATTTCATATATAATTTTTTCCTGGAACTAAATCACCAGATTTAAGATCTTATAGTTTTCCTTCCTTATTTTATAATTAGAACTTTTGGGGGTTTTTTTGTAAAAATTAATAATGATTTAAAGTAAAAAAGCTGTCCCAGATAACTTAAAATTATATTGTAAATTTCTTCTAACTTCAGATTAGAAATGGCCCATATCATAATGCTTAAAATTTTGATCTAGTTTAAATTGTATAATATATTGCAGAAATTGTTAAAATAATTTTAGCTTTAAATACACACATGAACCTATATTAATATATTGTATTTTGCACACAAATTAAAATTTAAAAAAACTCACAGTGTCCTTATTGCAGCAATGGTTAGCAAAGAAATCCCCTAAGTTTACCAAGGACTGACAGAAAGACATAAAATTCCTGTCACTTGATGCTAGCAAGCCATCAACAAACCACCTTGCTGGCTTATTTCCATACTCAGAAAAATCTTCTGTTTTCCATTCTCACAAAGGGAAAGAAAGGCAATAGAAAAAAATGTCCCTTTGCATTCCTTCATGAGACCTATTTACTTAATGGAAATCTTAGCAAATATGTTCTTTTTACTTTTATTGATAATGGTCTAGGTACATAATAGAAGCATAATGTGGGGAGCATCTAACGTACCTGACAACTGCCAACAATGGTGCCAATTAGGACAAAAAGGATTGCTTTATTTCCATTTACTTCAAAGACCCTCTTTATATTCTTTGTTGCTTTACAGTAAATATTGTGATTAAAAATTTCCTACCCTATTTCTCTGTTATTATGTTCTTAAGAACTTGTATTTAATAATTTCACAGGACATTTCTTAGGAATAAGAAGGTATTGTAAATAAATGGGGATATATTCTTAACATCTTAGGGAGTGGGTAAAATAGTAGCATATTGATTCCCTTACAGTATATACAATACAATACTATTCATTTTCCAAAAATGGCCAAACTGTCCAACTTGCCATCTGAGTGGCCTTGAGCAACTAACATCATCTCTCTGAGCCTCAGATCATCACCTGTAAAACAGAAAGAGATACTAGGTTATTGTAACAAGTAGAATAAATGATATACATAAGTGTCTAGCAGAGTGCCTGATATTTTTCTGTATATACCCTTCCAGCTCGCCTCCACACTCCAATCTTCTTACCTCAAATATCTTATGTTTTCCTTGTGACAGACAAAAACACACATACAAGGAAATAAACTATAAAGTGGTAGGCAGAGAACATAGAGTATAAGAAAAAATTTAACATGAAACCTCCTAAATTCTAGTAGTCCTAGTTTTGCCACCAAATAGCTATGAGACCTTGGTTTGATCGTAAAGTCTTTCTATGTCTCCATTTTATTCATCAGATGAAGGTTTAACTGGGTATTGATAAAGTACCAATTTTGTCATACAGTAATTAAGGCTTACTATAATTTTGATAAGATAGTGGTCCTTATGGATTGAAGTAAGTGATTAGGGAAGATACCATGCAAGAAGTGGGACATGAAATGAGCTTTAGAAGTTGATTAGGATTTGGTTAGAAAGACATTAATTTGTTGTTGTTTTTGTTATTTTAATCTTAGCCCACTAAAATTCTTTAATTTTTCACAGAATGACCTAACTGACCAGAACAATTTGTTCTAAAGTGACACTGGCTATTAATTTAATTTCTTTAATACTTCAAATGAGTTTTATTTGAGAGATTTAAAATTACAAAGAACAATGCATTCTGTGAATAGTTCCATTGTTGCACTTATCAATAAGGGTTTATGTGGAACTCCTGAATGGAACATATATCTTTCCAATACAGGGCCCTCTGAAAAGACCAAAATAATGAAGCAACATTGTAAGATTGCCATCAACAAACGTGCTCAACATTGTTTTTTGTCCCTGTCATACTCTTTCAATGATTTCATATTTGTAATTAATAAACACGTGAAATCATTATTTTCCAGTAAATATATATATAAAATAACATTTAAAAGTAACATGTCAAGTGTGATTAGTATTTTTCTCAGTGAACTAATGGGGAAAAATGTGCTTTAAAAACAAAGTCACAACCAAGGGAACTTTGAGAGTCATCACCATACAGATAGCAATGAACTCCTAGGAATAGATTACATTGCCTAGAGAGGACAAATCCGTGTTATGAAGCAACCTGCACTTTTGTAGGCTGTACTGTTGATAAGTATATAAACCTAATGCAATTTGGTGTATTCTAGGTCATGTTGGTTTCATTTATCTTTAGTTCCAATTTTATCTCAGAATTTCTAAACCTGAGATGCAAAATAGGTTACATTGATATCTTAAACAATTGCTCAGCTGCTTTCAGGGTACAGCTGGAGCTCAGGGACCACCTGTTCTCTCTGGTACACTGAGTATTCTAAATCCTAAAAGTTCATCTCATTCGGTCTATATATGTTTATATCACATGGATTATCCCTACTGTTCATTGTTCTGTGGAACCCATCTTAGAGATAATCTTACTTATGTTTGCCTGTAGTTTGGTTGCTAATCCCTTGACTAGCTAATTTTGTCCCAAGAAGCAAGGATGGTTTTACTGGATACCCGTAAGTCTGAGTAACAACGCTGTGCAGAAAGAGCATCTTGGGGCCTCTAGCCTCAGAAAGCAAGCACAATTGTGGCAGCTCTGAAGTGTTTTGTTGGCTTCTTTACACATGCATAATCTCATTTATCCTATAGGAAAGTTATCCCCAATCTCATCTTTTAGACAAGAAACTAAATTTTAAAGCTAAGTTACCCAAACTCACACAAATAAGCATTTAAACCCAGGATTTTCTGACTTCAAAGTCATGGGATTTTCCATTACACAATACTGACTACAATAAATATTCCTCTTCTCTTCAACTTCAATCATCATTATACATGTAAATATGTATGTTGAACATTATTCTAAAAATGGAAATATAATGCATTATAGTTGAAATAACAAAAACAAGAAAATACCTGTATGAGATATAGTATTATAAGAAGTTATCTTACTTATTGTGATAAGTATGTTAAAATGGACCTCAGGTTTAGAACTTTGAGTTACATAGGCATACCTAATTACTCTGAACTTACATACAATTTAAGGGAAAAAACAATATTTTGTCTTAAAGAGAGTATTGTGAAAGGAAGACTGTTGAAAAGATTCCTGAAGGAATATTTATCTGTTTCATGGCCATTAATGGGAAACTGAGTTTAAAAACTGCAGCTATGGCAATAATGTTCCTATAGGCAGATGACCACTTCAGTGAGGTTATAAAAGTGCTCATGAGATAAAAAAAAATGTTAGTAAGTACCAGTGGAAGAAATAACATAATTTCCAAGATATATATATATATATATATATATATATATAAAAGTATATACATGTAATATCATACATATCCAGTTGTAGAAAAATGATGGTGTATCAAAGAAAAATAATATTTTCATGGAAAATTGCTTAAGAAAGCATCTATTAAAACAATAAAACACTAGGAAATAAGGTAAAATTAGATAGAGAAAAATTCAACAGAATTAGGTAAAAGACACAGCATGGACCAATCTTATTTGACAAGGGTCAATTGATATTAACAAAAACAGGAGGGAAATACTAGATTTTATGAAGAAATGAACAAAGCTGTAATTTAGCTCAGTGCATTAAGTTAATCAGTAATTAAGATAATCCTGCAGAGGCACTCGAATCTCTATTTCTTTACCCAATAGGTAGGAGCCACAAGAACCCTAAAACAAATTCTTGCACAGTTGATCTGGTTAATCAGTTAATTCTCAGACTGATCAACTTTGAAGAAAAATCAGTTGAGAAAGATTATTATGCCCAGTTGGAAGTCACTGGACTGAGGAACTGAAAACTGTACATCTTTCTGCCTGTGTAATAGAACCTGCACCCATTCAGGTTGTCCAACAACTATATTTTTCAGTTGAAAAAAATTGAAATTGGTGATAAGATTCTAACTGAAGGCCCTCCTCTGCCCTAGAACGTATTGAAACATTTACTCATACTTCTATCTGAGGGCCTAGAGCAGTATGTTTCTTCCTCATGTATGTGCGTGCTCCCCTCCTAAGTATGCAAGGGGCTTGAAGACCCAGTCTTCAGCAGACTCAGATCTAACGACTCGTCATTCTCTTTGTCACTAGATTCTATAAGAAAGAAATGCTTTTTGTTTTGTTTTGTTCTGTTGGGTTTTTTTGGTTTTGTTTTGTTTTACTGTTTTACTGAAGATTTACAGAGGGGAGGGAGTTCGATTTCTATCTTCTGTCTTGCAGGCTTTAAGATGCTTATGCTCTCTCTAGGCTCAACCTTTTCCAAAAGCCAGGGTAACCACCCATGTTACCCCCACTGTGTGATACTTTCTGAGTAGTCTAGTTAATCTGTCCCCTGTCGTCACAGTGTTTCTGCTTTTGAGGGGATAGGCCCTGTCGGACCATTCTGAATCTCCTGAAATGCTGGCGAATAAGATTCCATTTTGATACCACAGTATTAGGAAAAAAATAAGCAGTTATGCTTTCCTATTTTTCTAGAAGATCTAAAGTTATTTTTAATACATCTAGTGAAGGAACAGGTTTTTTGTTTGTTTGTTTCATTTTATTTTATCTTAACACTGGATATGCCTGTGCTACCCAGAACATAGTGTTATAGACCTTAGGAGATGATTTACCTGCTTAAGGCAATCAAACATCAATAATTCTACCTTGGTGAGCTTTAAGGTCTGGAAAAAGCTTAATGAGGTAAGGAGTCTATAAGGCCTTATTTTGTTGCTGAAACTACAGAGCTACAGAATTTCCTAGACCACTTTCTGGGTCTAGGAAAGTGGTCTGGGAAACTTCTTATAGTGAAAAGATCTGTATACTTGTCTTTTGGGAGATACACGAAAAGGTTGAGCAGGGCAGAGTTTTTCCAATTATTTGCAGAGAGAAAACTTCAAGGGATAAGAGTGGGTGGAGATGATTTGAAAGAGTGAAGAAACATTGGTTGAGAATCCATGGTTTGCTGGATGGCAGGAAAGGACAGCATGAAACTCTGGCTTTGGCCATAAATGTGTCTGGAAGCTTGATACTTGCCTGACATGCTTCCAGGCATCATGAAAAACATACCAGAAACTTATGTTTTCTATATGCTGACATAGGGTTTGGAAGGAAGTATAAGACATAATGAGTGATGCAGGGACAGATTAATGGAGAACCCCTTTGAATCTAGACCAGAGGTTTTTCTGTTAAGGGCAAGATTATAAATATTTTCAGCTTTATGGACATGGTTACTGTAGACACTACTCAACCCTACCTACATAACATGAAAGCAGACATAGACAATACATAAATGAATGGGCACTGCTGAGATTCAATATAACTTTATTCACAAAAGTAGGTGGTAGGCAGATTTGGCCTGAGGGTGGTAGTTTTTGTCTCTGTCTGGACTGTTTTCCCAGATTTCTTTGAATCAGCGTATTTAACACTTTTTGTGTTAGCACATTGTGAGTGAACCAGCAAAGAAACAACACAAGATATTTTTCCACTTCTGCTCTTTCTTTTTTTAATAATGTTTAATAGAATTGTGTGTGAATACTTTTGATTTTACTGCTATCTTTCTTTGCATTATAATATTTCATTTTCTTCACTCTTCTCAACATAATATAATGCATCACATAATGATCACCTTGACATTGGCTGATACCTATTTTTTAAATATCCAATGCATGAAAGGGGTCTCTAAGAAAAGGCACCTAGAATAAGAGGTGCATATATACTTAAGGAACCAGGGGAGCTAATAATATCCTATGTGCAGGTAAAAAAGTGAATAACATAGAGTATTGCTTTTTCTTTTTAAGAAGCAAACAGTTCACTTGAGGAAAAAATAGAGAAAAAATGTCTCTAAATATGGAAAATATGTGTCTCAAAAACTCAATAATTTAATTCCAATTTACATAAAGGAATACTGTCATATAGAAAAACACTAAAATATCCAGTGATTAATGGAAAAAGCAGACTACATCAAACATCAAAATAAATAATGTCTGCTGTATTGTAATGATTCCTCAGGGCAAATAAGTGGATACAGATTTTTGAGTTTTAATCAGGGAATTCAATTTTATTCAGCCATATCTTCTGAGGCAATAATAGAGCTGAAGTGGGCTAAGTTAATTTTTGATGCTAGGGATGAAAAGAAATATTTCATGCAAATGGAAACCAAAAGAAAGCAGGTGTAGCCATTCTCATATCAGATAAAATTGACTTTAAATCAATAATAGTAAAGAAAGACAAAGATGGTCATTATATAATGGTAAAGGGAGCAATTTAAAAAGAAGTCATAACAATCCTAAATATTTATGCATCTAGCACAGGAGCACCCAGATTCATAAAGCAAATCCTACTAGATCTAAGAAAAGAGATAAACAGCAACATCATAATTTCAAGGGACTTCAACACCCCACTTACAGAACTGGACAAGTCATCCAAGCAGAAAACAAATAATGAAACACTGGACTTAAATGGACCTCTAGAACAAATGGGCCTAACAGATATTTACAGAACATTTTACCCAAAAACTATTGAATATACATTCTTCTCATCAGCACATGGAACATTCTCCAAGATTGATCATATTTTAGGCCACAAAACATGGCTAAACAAATTCAAAAAAATAAAAATCATACCATGTATATTCTCAGACCACAGTGGAATAAAACTAGAAATCAACTCCAAGAGAAACACTCAAGTCTACCCAAAGTCATGGAAATTAAACAACCTGCTGCTGAATGAATATTGGATTAATAATAAAATTAAGATGGAAATTAAAAGATTCCTTGAACTGAATGACAAAGGGGACACAAGCTATCAAAATCTATGGGATTCAGCAAAAGCAGTCCTAAGGGGAAAATTCATATGCTTAAATGCCTACATCAAAAAGACAGAAAGATCATAAATAAACAACCTAATGACATGTCTCAAGGAACTAGAAAAGGAAGAGCAAAACAAACCCAAAGCCAGCAGAAGAAAATAAATAATTAAGGTCAGAATAGAACTAAATGAAATTGAAAACAAACAATCAAAAAATACAAAGGATCAATGAAACAAAAAGTTGGTTTTTTGAAAAGATTAAAAAAATTGATAGATCTCTTGCTAGATTAATCAGGAATAGAAGAGAAAGGATGCAAATAAACTCAATCAGAAATGGAAAAGGAGATATTACAACTGATACCACAGAAATACAAAATATCATCTGTGAATACTATGAAATCTCTATGCACATGAACTTGAAAATGTAGAGGAAATGGACAAATTTCTGGAAACATACAACCTCCCAAGACTCAATAAGGAAGAAATAGAACTCCTGAACAGACCAATAACAAGCAACTAGATTGAAACAGCAATAAGAAATCTTCCAATTAAAAAAAGACCCAGACCAGATGGATTCACAGACGAATTTTATCAGACCTACAAAGAAGAGTTGGTACCCATTCTGCAGAAATTATTTCATAGCATTGAGAAGGAGGGAATCCTCCCCAGCTCATTCTACGAAGCCATTATCACTATGATACCAAAGCTAGGAAAGGATGCAACAACAACAAAAAAAGAAAACTACAGACCAACATCCCTCATTAATATAGATGCAGAAATTGTCAATAAAATACTAGCAAATGGAATTCAGCAGCACATCAAAAAAATAAACCACCATGACCACGTGGGCTTCAATCAGGGATGCAAGGCTGGTTCAACATATGTAAATGAATAAATGTGATCCACTACATAAACAGAAGTAAAAACAAAGACCGTATGATCATCTCAATAGATGCAGAAAAAGAATTCGGCAAAATTCAGCACCCTTTCATGACAAAAACTCTCAATAAGCCAGGCATAGAAGGAATATATCTCAAAATTATAAAAGCCATATATGATAAACCCATAGCAGGAATCTACTGAACGGAGAAAATTTGAAAACATTCCCACTGAGCACTGGAACAAGATAGGGATACCCACTGTTACCACTTCTATTCAACATAGTTCTGGCAGTCCTGGAATTGATAAATAAATTCAGCAATGTCTCAGGTTATGAAATCAATGTACACAAATCAGTAGAATTCCTTGACCAATAACAGTCAAGCTGAGAGTCAAATCAAAGACTCAGTACTATTTCCAATTACTACAAAGAAAATAAAATACCTAGGAATATACTTAACCAAGGATGTGAAAGATCCCTACAAAGAGAACTATGAAACACTGAGGAAAGAAATCACAGATGATAAAAACAAGTGGAAAAACATATCATGCTATGGATCGGTAGAATCATCATTGTTAAAATGTCCATACTACCCAAAGTGATTTATAGATTCAATGCAATCCCCATCAAAATACCAATATCATATTTCCCAGATCTAGAAAAAACAATTCTATGCTTCATTTGGAAACAGAAAAGATCCTGAATAGTCCAGCAACCTTAAGCAAAAGGAAAAAATCTGGAGGCATCACATTATCAGACTTCAAACTATACTACAAGTCTATAGTAACCAAAACAGCATGGTATTGGCACAGAAATAGAGACATAGACCAATGGAACAGGACAGAGAACCCAGATATAAAACCATCCACATACAGCCAACTGATCTTTGACAAAGCAAACAGCAATATACACTGGGAAAAGTAATCCCTATTCAATAAATGGTGCTGGGAGAATTGGATAGCCACATCCACAAGAATGACACGGGATTCATGTCTCTCATCACTCACAAAAATTAATTAAAGATGGATAAAGGACTTAAATGTAAGGCATAAAACCATAAGAATTCTAGAAGAAAATGTTGGAAAAACTCTTCTAGATATCAGCCTAGGCAAGGAATTAATGAAGAAGACCCCAATGGCAATCATAGCAACAACAAAAATAAATACATGGGACTTGATTAAATTAAAAAGCTTCTTCACAGTCAAAGAAATAATCAACAGAGCAAATAGACAACCTACAGAATGGGATAAAATATTTGCAAACTATACAACCAGTAAAGGACTGATAACCAGAATCCAGAAACAACTCAAGCAAATCAGCAAGAAAAAAATCAAACGACCCCATTAAAAAGTGGGTAAAATACATAAACAGAAGCTTTTCAAAAGAAGATAGACAAATGGCCAATAAACATGTGAAAAAATGCTCAATGTCACTAATCATCAGGGAAAAGCAAATTAAAACCACAATGAGATGTCACCTTACCCCAGTCAGAATGACTTTTATTAAAAAGTCCCAAAACAATAGATGCTGGAGTGGACGCAGAGAGAAAGGAATGCTTATACGCTGTTGTTGGGACTGCAAATTAGTACATCCTCTGTGGAAAACAATATGGAGACCTACTATTCAACCCAGCAATCCCACTACTGGGTATTTACCTAAAGGAAAAGAAGTCATTTTGTCAGAAAGACACCTGCACTCGAATGTTTATTGCAGCACAATTCACAATTGCAAAGATGTGGAATCAACCAAATGCCCATGAACAAAATATGGTATATGTATACTATGGAATGGTACTCAGCCATTAAGAAAAATGACTTAATGCCCTTTGCAACAATTTGGATGGAACCGGAGACCATTGTCCTAAGTGAAGTATTCCAAGAATGGAACAACAAACACTGTATGTACTCACTGTTAAATTGGAACTAACTGATGAGCACACATGTGCACAGAGGGAAGTAAAACTCAGTGGAAATCAACCACCGAGGAGCAGGGAGGAGAAGAGGGGGAAAAACCTACCTCATGGGTACTATGAACACTATTTGGGTGACGGGCACACCTATAGTCGGAACTCAAGCATTACAAAAGTGATCCATGTAACTTAAAACATTTATACCCCCTTAATATTTTGAAATAAAAAAAAAGATAAAAGACTTAGGTGCTAGGATATATGTTTAAGGAATCATTTTAAAAGTGATTGTCATTATATACCAATGAAAATTATTTCTGAAACTTTTAGTAGGATAGATCTTTTGAATATGTGCATATACTTGGAAGATTCCAAACTAAAGCCAGGTAATAGTTTTCTCTTTCACTGGTTACTTGCTCTAGAAATATGATTACTACCTGAAAACATTTACATTATATTAAATATAATTTGCCATATCTCAATCTTAAAATTCTATTTATTTCTTAAATTATTTTTTCTTCTTTTCAAGGTAGAACATGTCCTATATGCTGAGATAAAGTCAGGATGGAAGTTATTCTTGTATTTACTCATATAATTGTTACTTTAATAATTTAAAAAATATTTTAGGCTTATATTAAATAATATATTCAGTTTGGTGAAAATGTTTCATCTCTAAGCCTTGGTAATGTAACAATATGTTTTTTAAAATTCTATTTATAAAATGTATTGAGGTTTCTGAATTAGGAATGAAAACATTGTTTTATAATAGCCTATGGTAGCTGTTGAGTTCTAATTTCTTTTAAAGGTGTAATGATCTAGATTCACAAAATCCCTTCAATTTATACACAAAGTTCACCTTAATTGCATTTTTTATAGGACTATACAATTTGTACGCTAAGTAATAATTTTCAATTTGGGAATTGTGATCCTTCTTTCTTATTGAAAATTTGTGCTTTTTCAGGTTGAAAAAAAGGTTCCTACTTGACCCACATGGTTGATGGTACTAAAAGCTTCTTCATTCTCTACTTTCTACTTCATTCTACTTGCTACTCCCTGTCTCATTACTGAACCATGAGCATTCCCCCCCCTTGGATGAGAGCTTCTCTGTTTAACCACTGCATCCTTCTGTTTTCTTACTTGTTGCCAGCTCTGCCCTACAGGCCCTCAGGGCCACTCCACCCCAACTGCTTTTTATCAGTTGCCTCTAAGTTGCTGCATGCATGTCTCATTCTATTAGGAACAAACTAATCTTAGACTTGAACTTTTTCTCAGATGTTTCTTCCTCCTCCTCTTTATGTTACCTAAAATGTGACAATATCCCTGGAATTCCTTTCCTGTACAGGCTGCTTCTCCATCAATTCCTTGAAAATCCTGGAACCAAGAGGCAGGCCCAGCATACTCCTTGATCTCTATTATCTTACTTTCTTTTCTTCCTTAATGTAAGGATTTGGCGCAGTCTTCCTCAGTGGCTTTCTATTGTCATGGTATTTAGAGACTTAGTACTCATGTTGATAACCTTTGATGACCCTGGTCTCTCATTAGTTTCACTTCCTAAAACCTAGTGGTGTTTGTCTCAATTTAGTCTCAGCCACTCTGAGCTACCTGTCATTGTGCATATACTCTTATTTCTTGAATATATTCCATTTCTTAGAACTCTAACTCACCATACTTTCTGTGAACACTACATCTTACTCCCACTCCTATAATGAACTTCTCATTTATCTCCTCCCCTGAGTCCTTGTGTCCCTCTCATATGCATTGTACATCTTATTCATTCTGGCTTGTCTGCTTAAATGTTTAGCTCGTACTCCAGGGACAGCCATTTCAAAAGTGTACTTGCAACCACTTTAGAATCTACTGTCCCTTTGATCTTCTACCAATTTTCTTTCATCCTTCCATAGCCCTACTTATTCTCCTGTGTTTTTCTCTTTTGCAATTGGCCAACAAATTCTGTTGATGTGGGCTATGGACCCAAATAAGTGGTTCCTGACTAACTCTACAGCAAATTCTTGCAATTTTACAGCAGTTGGGTTGTAGCCACTTTTCCCACCTGTAGTTGACTAATGTTGTTCAGGATTTTTCCTCTCGTGGTACACATAGAAACTATTTCTATGTGACATTTTACCTATGAATAAAGCTAAAATACTTGACTTGTTTACGTTAATAGACATTGCAAGGACTTAGTGAGATATTGTTTGTGAAGATTAGTTTTATATCTATACGGTCTTAGTATTATTATCATTCCTAAGGCACATCTCATGCTTTACCGCTCTGTGTCTTATTCATCCTGATCTCTGCCTGTGATATCCTTCCTCAACCTTCAAGACTTAGCTTAAATACTATTCCGCTCTTTGTGACCTCTCCCCAGTCAGTGCTTTGCATGTTCCTGTTGGCTTTGATGTGTAGAAATCTTATCTTTGATAATCCTGACTATACGATTGTATAGTCCTAGTATCCTTGGTAGTACTAAGTCCAATGCTATGAATATAGCTGCACAGAATAAATTTTTACTAAACCAAATTAAATTGAATGACATGTACAAATTTAGAAGCATGCTCCTGATCACAAAGGTTTGAGTGAGTTTATGGGTTATTTATAAAATTTTTGTGAATTTTTCATTTTTTTATCTATACAGTTCATTATACTTCATCACAAAGAATAAACTCTTTATTACATAGGACAAATTATGCAGTGTTTTGTTATAAGAAACAGTCTTATAGTGGCATTGATACCTTGCCTGTTCAGTGGTAATACCTCTTTTACACACTAAGAACCTTATGGTTTTAGGAGCATAAGATAGTAGTCTTGTAAAAGAACTTGATGACAACAAGTAATCAAGCTCTTCCTAGTAAGACTTATTTCTGAACAAGCCCTGGGAAAGGAGAATAGATTGATGTATCACTTTCATCATCACCTCTTTGAAAAAATAACTTCATTCAAACTAGCCACATATTTTCAAAATTGCCCTTAAAAATCCTGAACCTTGAAGGACAACTGGATTAAATGTCAAAACAATTTTAAAAACACTCTTTATATATGGCTTTATTAGTATTTTTGTGAGAGAATTTATGGAAATGCCACCTAAGCCTTACCAGAGTCACCTCAATCACCCCCCCTTTTTTTTTGCTTTTCACTATGATACATTGAGTGTATAAAAGCCTTTATACACATACACAATGATTCTTTACCTTTTTTCTTTCTTCAACACTCTGGGGTATATAAACATCTCCTTTAATAAGAATGGCTTCCTAATGCATTGATTTGTCATTGCATTGGGAGAGGGCCAAGGGGGAATCCGAATCTAGGAGACTTGGAAGGAAATTGTTTGAAAAATGCCCCTAAGGTTTAAAAATATGTTCTCCTAGGAAGTTGTGTACTTTTACAAAAGTTTCCAGTGAGGGGACACTAAGTTATAAATTTGATTTTTTCTCGGGTATTTGAACTAATCTGACCTGGTAATTCTTATAGAGACCAAATTTCTGCCCTTTAGATAATACCCATTTCAAAAATAGAGTTCCATATTTGCTTTCTTGATATTCTTGGAACAATAAGTCTCTCAGGCATTTTGATTATAAATAATTTCAACATATAATTGAGAATCTATAATCCTATGTCCTACTCATTTAGGCCAGTTATTGGTTACCTAACATATTAGGGTCTTTTTGACATATGTAGAAATTTTTTAGTCCAATTTAAAGGCCATCTTGAACACTTCTATTGAGACATAATGTACTTAAGAGCCTTTTCTTTTTGGGGACAATTTGTATTGTTAGAAAACCTTTCCCTAAGTCCCTAAAATTACACCATAGTGTAGTTCCCAGACCTTTTTGCCATCCTGTCACTTTTTTTTGAATATTTTGTCAATGTCCAAATTAAAAATGTACTTCTTAGAAGTGAACTCAGTAATCTATCACAGAGTATGGGCATAACCATAATGTGAGCATTACTTTATATGCTATATATTTCAGGCTTGAATTAACATGTAGGCAGCCAGATCAAGCATTGGCTCATTGAATTTGTGGTCAATTAGAGGTGTGAATCATTTCAACATGTGCTATTTTAGAGTTAGTCTACCTAATATAGTATATGCTATTGTTTTTATGTTTTACATAAATTTCTCTCAAATTTCTTAACAAGAGTTTTGGTTCCAAAATCCATATTTTCCATATGTTAAGATATTTGTCAAGTATACTTTTGATTTTAAGCATTAAATTGTCCATATATCTGAGCACTAAAATAAATTGATAAATATATTTGGTAAGAACATTTAAGCCTGAGATTTGAAACACTGTTTAATTAGTTATTTATGGGAAAAGAACTATCATCTACATTTAGTTAATCAAGACTATGTAACCAACCACTTTCCCAAATTTGTCCTAAACAGAAGTTAGTAGGCAATAAAGTGATTGTGGGGAAATCAGTTCATTTCTCTGGGTCTCAATTTCTTTATTTATATAATCATATCATTGGGCAGAAAGCTTATATATTACTCTTTCAACATACATTTACTCTTATATATGCAATTCTAATAAACCAGATTTTTCTGGATTATGAGGCATTTTGAAGCATGGGAAGGAAAGGGGAGAAGTGGATATTATAGGCAGCAACAGAAAGATTAGCAAGAAGTCACAGATACAGCCTGAGAAAAGGGAGCAGACATAATACTGTCCTCCCTCCAGATACAGAAATTCGCACTCGTTTAAAAAGCAAAGAAACACTAGAATTCAGTAACCTGGACTTTGGCAAGGAATGTATGGCTAGAAAGCTTTTTGTAATCTCAGGAGACCCTGAGTTTTGAAAAATCCATCTAGTGAGGTAAAAGAGACTAGCTTATTACATTATTTTTCATGAGACATTTGAACGCCATAAAAAGATTAAAAGCAAGTGAAGAATATATTGGAAAAAATGCATTGATTACCATTATTATATGTAGCATTCTTATGAGTTTATAAGGAAAATCCTTCAATATTAGTAGAGAAATTGACAAAGGACATGAAGAGAGGTGATTCACATACCAAGAAATATAAATTCTCTTAAGAAATCAAAATGGCACTGATTTACCATGAATTTTTAATCTTACTCATAATCAAATAAATGCTAGTAGCAAAAATAAAATATATTTATGTACCAAAATATTAACAAGTATCTTTCTTCTTTGTAAGAATATAAAGTGATTTTTTTTACCTTTTATTTCACATTACTCTGTATTTTTCATTTTTTACAATAACAAATGTATTACTTTATAATTGAAATCAACACAAAACATAGTTTAGCTCAAGACTTCCTGGAAGGAAGGACAATGTGAAACACTTATTAGTATGTATAATGTAGGGAAGAAGAAATATCTTTTCCTCACTCATCTCTACATTCATGGCTAAGGTACCTGTAACAAAAGACAGATTAACAAGAGAAAAGCATACCTATTTACTTAACATAAATTTCATATGACATAGAGGCCTTAAGAAATGAAGACCCAGAGAAACAGATAACCTTGTGTATTTTTATGCTTAGGTTTGATAAGAAATGGATAGTTGTGGAGAAGTATGATTGGACAAAAGAGGGTGTAATCTAATGATGATAAACTGGGGAACTTAACAAGGCCTGTTCACATTCTTCTGTGTCTTTGTGTGTCTTCAGAGATAAGAGTATTCCTTTCTTCCAGGTGTAGGTTGGGCACTTCTCACATGAAGCTCTTCTGACTTGCTTTAGGGGAAGGTCAGAGAATTCTTTGTAGTTGTTATGACCTGCTTCAGGGAAGAAAGGCAGGAGAAGGTCAGAAAGACCTTCCTGCTTCTGTGGTTTTCTCAAATGCCAAGGAGCCACATTTTCAGGTAGCATGTCCTAAACTCCATCAATAATAATCTGATAAATGAAGACACCTATTCTTTTTATACATACTTACATAAGAAACAGTAACAATAGAATGGACAGAGGCCTTAACAATGGTGTTACTGGGAACACTTTTGGTTATTTTTACCTCTTTCCTTTAATATTCAAGGACTTAATATTAAAATGAAATGTGGTTGGGCTTTTGTGACAGCAATGCTAATTATCTGACAATATAATGCTAATTATCAATCTACAGGTAGCTGACCTATCTCTTTGACATGCCAACTATCTTAGGTGCAACTTTGACAAAGCTTGGATACTAATCAGTTTAAGGGTAAATCTTCTGGTGAGTGCCTGGAATACAGATTTTCTGATATAGAGAGATAAATTTCCTTGAGCAAGATGAAGGGATCTTAAATTCAGTTATGTTTGTAAGAGGGCTGACATATTCTGTCTGGTTCTATGTGACAGATTTGTATTCAATCATGCAAAAATGCATTTTGTGACAATATAGTAAACATTTACTTGATATGAAATTTGGAATTATGTACTAAGTATATATAGAGAGAGGATTTATATGTAAAATATTCAAAATTTCTTAATTTTTCCTTCAAGGCTTATGCCACAAAAGGTTTACTACATATCCAAATATTTTGCCAACATGATATCCACATTCAAGTATTTTGAGCTCTTTGGGTGGCTTAATTTCTGTTTTTTTTTTCAATCTGGATGTTTGGCACACCAACAATGTGAAAGGCAGGAAATTTAAGTAATTATGTTATTGATTAACATTGATTATAACTTAGATTTAGAATAAATGATTTTAATCAATTTTTTAGAAAGTGTCTAATAAATTTCTCCAAAGTATAATTAATCATGAAAATAACAAATTTTTTAGTTAAATTACTTATACTGAGAGGGTTTTACAGTATTTTAGTTTGAAAATTTATATAGCTTAGTGTCAGTGGTAGAATACTTTGAATATATTTGTCAATCAAATACTCCTTTCAAGATATTTCAGATGCCTTTAATAAATATTTCAACATATAAGGGGAGAAATATCTGATAGGGGGACTTTGTACCTGATTTTCTTGAAGCACAAAGACTAATAATATAAAGATAAAATTTTAGAAAAAAGTTAGAAAATCTCAAATTTGGAGAAGGCTGCAGAAAATTAGAGAACATCATGATTTCCTCCTAAAGTAAACATTTTTCACTCTTTGTTCTTATAAATTGTTCTGGTAAATTTATTGTTCTGCAAATTGACTAATAGACTCCAAAATATTATTGAGTCTATTGAAAGCCAGCCTGGAACTCAGGGAAAGTGTGTCATTTCTCTGAAGGTCAATAGTTCTTAACCTTCTAATGCAGATGGCAAGAGAAACCTAGGAAATCACGAATCACATATCACATCCAGATGGCTTGAAATTTTGTAGCACTAGTAAGAATAGATTTAGAAAGTCAATGTAAGAAAGACAAAAGACATCACAGAGTCTTTAAAGGAATTTGCAATAAGTTAGGGGAATGGACCTTATTAAAATGTAGTAATGTGTTATAACGTTGACTTCTTTGTTGCTAAGTTATTGATTCCCTGGAGTTTTAGAAATGTGGCAGATTGAAAGCTACTGAACATACCAGAAATTCTGAAGTCTCAAGACCTCATCAAGGATGTGATTCTGAGCCATGGACAATTTCAGGATCAGCTTTAGAACTTCTGGTGCAGACCTCAGTGGGCTTAAGGTCTGATGAATGCAGGAGAATTTTGCTAGTAAGTAAATGGTCTCTATGAGTGTGGCAGTAACTACTCAGTGTTTCTCATTGCCTGCATAATTCAGTTCAAACTTTTTATCATGATATTTTAACGTACTTTGTATATGATATGGCAAATAATAACCTTCCAATCCCCCCAAAAAAGAAAGAAAATGAAATGAAAGAAAAAAGGACAAATAGTAAAAAAGAGAAGAAATGAAAAGAAGGAAGCAGATGGGAGAGAGGAAGAAATGGTGGGGGAAGGAACCAAGGGAGAGAGGAAGAGATTAATTTTTGTGTTTAGTGCTGCCAGTTATTACTGGCATGATGTTTAGTGAAGCATTAAACACCACTGGGCTTCATCCTCAGTGTAAAACTAGAAGATCCTACCTGACGATCTTTAAGTGGCTTTCAGGTCTTTTGATCGTGATCCCATGGCAATGTCTGAATGTCCTTGCCTGCTCTTGTCTTTTCATGTGCTCCATACTTCAGCCGGATCCCACTACTTCATGCTATTCTCTAAACCACTCTTCTTCCTTTTTAGATTAATCATTGCACAGTCTTCCCCTTATCTTGTGGAAATTTTACTTAATCTTTATGATTGAGCTCAATTGTCATCCCCATAGCCTCCTTGATTCCTGATGCTGAAATTAATTTCTCCTCCCTCTGGCGTACTGTAGTACTTCTTGGTCTATATCTCTCTTGCAACTCTTAATATATCTTACTATCAGTTATTATTTGTGTATAATAACGGTGACGGCTGGGATCATATTGTTATCATTCCTACATCTTTCATAGCGACTAGCAGTCATTGATTATATTAGGCAGTCAGTAAATTGCTTGAATGGCACTGGATTAATTATGGAATTTTTTTCAAGATATTTTTTTCTGTTGCCTTCTGGAAGTTAACCATTAAAAAAGCCCCCTTTCACTGAGACAGCATAGCATAGCAAAAAAAATACAAAGTAAAACCTGGATTTGTGCCCCATTTTTCCATTTTTTTAACTTAGTTATTATGTGAACCTGAACTAATGATTAACTTTTATGAGACCCCCATTATTCATCTTTGATTGGGAGGTAGCAACTACCTCCCAGTTGTTTTTAAGAAAGGTAGAAATAATATATTTATTATGACTGGCCAGAGGATGTTCCTTCCAAATATCAGTTTCCTTTTCATCCCTCTTTTAGTGAAAGTTAGAAACTTTATTCTGTGCTACTTATTTTGTTTTTTATGTTATTTCACCCTTCCTATGTAGATACTCTGGATATCCAACATTAAAGTACATTCATATCTATTGAAGTATTAAAAAAAGTATTCACTAATATCCAAACTAATATCTAATACTTTATCTTAATAGTTTTTCATGAATTATGGCTTGAAATAATATTTTTATTGATTTAAAGTTATGGTATATGTATATTTAATACCCTTCTATTAATCAGTTCATAAAACAAGGAGGACATGTTTCTTAAGAAAGTGACACAAAGGCTACAATGGTATTTTCAATAACATACATAGAAACAGAGCATATGGGTATTCAAGAGAAGCATATGGATCTCCATATGTCAAACACTTTCTTCAAGAAACATGGCTATAGCATTGATAATCAGCATAGTATGGTGCCCTGATTTAATTAAAGACTAGAGTCCCTCGTGGCAATAGTAAAAACCCTAATAACATTTAAAAAATAACTTACCCTTAAAACAGTGGTTCTCAAGCTCGTCTGCATATTAAAATCATTGGGGAACTTTAAAAACATTGTAATGCCTGATGTCTCAACCAAAGACATTGTTACTTAATTGATCTGTACTTGTAGTGCAAACATGAGGGGTTTTTTTTGTTTGTTTTTTGTTTTTTTAAAAGTTCTCCAGTGTGTATCCAGGGTTGAGAGCTATTGCTCTCAAAGTATCAAATAAGACAGCGCTTTCAAGTTCCTCCCAAACTACTTGACACTATGAGGTTTCATTTTCCTGAAAAGGTGGCAATGATAGTATGAAAGATATGTTTGCTCAACACTTAAGTCAGTTCTAGGCATCAAAAATTGATGTGCCTTCAAGCAAAAACTAAGAAATGTAAAGTCTGTTTTTATTGGAGAGCAAGTTAGGAGGATTCCATTTCGATGTGCTTCTTTATTGCTTTCCTATCTTACAGAAACAAGCAAAAAATCCAAGTATTATGGTCCCAAAGTAAACCAAAATGTGTTAAAGAGAGGTAGTGAAACATTGAGAATACTATCTGAATGTGGTCCATAGAAATATATCACCACTTGATAGTCTCAGTTTCCATAAGTGATCAAAATTCAAATCATGTGATTAATGGTAATAAAAGAAAATGGCAGTTTTAATTTTGCAGTAAATTTGTATCTTTCAGTTACTATGAAAATGCAGTTTTCTATAATGTGATTGTGCTAAAAAATCCTTTCTGTTTAGGATATTGGTTGTGAAAATGATGTACCGACTTTCTAGATATTAAAGTTTTCAAAATAGATTTCTCTCCCTATATTTCAGTGACCTCCAATAGATAATGTTATTATTCAACTGTAACCTGCTATTAAGATCAGAATAAGAAATAACAACTTTAGATTTTCCATCTTTTTTGTTTCTTTCTCCTTTCTAGTAATTTCTTTTTTCATTCATCTTCAGCTTTATTCATCCCTCACAATTTCAAGCTAGAAGAAACAAATTAAGAAAAAAAAATAATTGACTTTATTTGCTTTAATGCTGCCAGCCCATGTTATCTGCTTTCTTAAATGAGATTGGAATTGCCAGCTTTGAGGGTATTACACTACATTTTGGGTTGCCGCCAGCATATCCTGAGCAAATATATTTAAATCAAAGCTAAGCTGCTTAAATATTCATGTTTTGCTCTTATTATGGTTTAGAGAAATGTGAAACCATTTAAGATTTGCAAACGTGTTACATGGCCAAAAAGTGTATTTGAACTGTCAGAAACATACTTTAAATTGGTAGTGTTAAACCAGTTTAATAAGGAAAAGTTTCCACATTCTTACTAGTTGTGATGCATTTAAAATGTCTAATTTGTTTGTGATTTTTTCAGTTACTAAGGCAATACGAATGTAACATTTCTTCTGAAATGTATATTGGAAATGACCCCACAGTTTGTTGCATTAATTTTTCCTTCTTGCTTCATTGACATGTTTCTTCAAAGTGTACAAATTTTAAATTTTATATAAAACATTTACTTAATTTCCAGTGACAGGCTGAATAAAGCATAAGATATAAAAAAGGAAATAATGAAGACATGTTAAACACCAAATAATCATTACATGAAACAAAGGAAGTAAAGAAGGAGATGCTGAACTCACACCCTTTGTATACGGGAGAAAATTGAGTTATTCCGACCACAGACTGGAGAAAGAAGTCTTATTTCCCTGCTACCTCTTCTCCTTCTCCTTCTTTTTTTCTTCCTCTTTGGTCTCCCTTGATTGGTAGCCTTACCAGTTGAACATTTAGAGTATCTGATTTAGTATAAAATAGCTTTGTTCCTTTTACTTTCCTTCAAGACAAAGAAACTATTCAGAATTTTTAAATTCTGGAATACCAAAAGCTATTTGTTTATGTCAGAATCCTGGGTTTCGGCACCAAAGATGTCAGGGTGGGTGTCTGCCTTCGGTTCTTGGTGTGTTCTTGGCTGAAGAATGACCAGACACACAGAAGTGTCAAGGCTAGACTATTATCCCAGTCCTCTGACTCCTTTCTAGGAAATATCTCTAGCAAGGCCAATACGACAGAGTAACCTCAGGCAGGGAGCAGTTTCAGAAGAGTAGCTCTTTATTGTAGGATAAAATGGATCTATCTCCTTGAGTGGAGAGAGACAGACCAACTCACTCACTGACTGACTCACTCACTTCTGACTTCTCAGATTGTTTCCTTATATTAGCCCAGTCTGAAGGTGGGCTCTTGGGAGGTGTAGGATATTATCAAATGATCAACAGGTGTCCTCAAAATTCCATCTGTGTATAGGAGCTCCCTCTAAGAAAGCCCACCTGGGGTAGGGGAGTAAACTGCAATGCAGATTCAAGCTAATGGCATATTAATTACCCTTAGGTTACTCTAGGTTACTTTCTAAATCTTATTGTGCCTGGGCTGGGGAATTCCTAGATTGATAAAGCATTCCCTTTTCCCAGGTGTAGCAGTTGCTTGTGATAGGATTAAGGGTGGGGTCAACACCAAAATGGAGTGCCCACCCTTATCCTTCTTCCCAGGTAGAGCAAGTGCTTGAAACAGCACCAAAACAGGGAACCCTTGTCCCAAGAAGAGCCAGAGATCCTATCTACCTAACATTTATAATCATAGATTCTAATGATAGTAGAATGATCTAGGATTTATGGGATGGAATATTTTTAAATCATTCTGAGCAATTCAGTAAAAATTTATGAGATGCCAGTGACAGTTGCCACTGTTCTACTTCTAGCCCTCACGTGAGTAGGGACAAATATGCAAGAGTGACCTTCCCAGCAAGGAAAGAACCTGGAGAGCCAGTGCAGTTGTCACAGACAAGGTATGGGTGCTGTTTTATGCTTTCCAGCTAAATGTTTGAATTTCGACCTAGGAGACTAACCAGTTATAGTAGTAGGTCCAGCCTTGAGTCTGCTTGTCCTATCTTGAGCTCTTTTTTAGAATTTCTAAAACTAAACTCTTGGTCTGTCCAATCCAACCATTAGCTTTTACTATATGTCATAGTGTTAGAGAGAAGTTCTAGTGCTTTCTCTGTGGGGGAACCACAATGTTGTGTTTTAGCTTCAGTGAGGCATAAGCTTTACTGGGACAGAGCCTGTGAAGATTACATGAGCATCGGTTTTAGTGCTCTGCTAAGAGGAGGAACTTTAGCTAATTGGTATCAATTGGCTGGGTTCTTGAGATTTTTCAGACATTTTCCGTGAACATTTGCAAAATTCACATACCTGAGCATTCACAAAATATTGCATGCAGCAAATGTATTACCTTTAACAGTGTTGTTTCCTTAATGTTTATTTTTTCATATAATTCTGAACTTTAACTGCTGTTTAAAATAATTTTTAAGAATCTATAATTTATAAATGTCTTCTCTATTTTATCTACTGGATTTGGCGATAGCAGAACTAAAACTATTATGTTGGGGAGTTTGTGTGTATGATGGGGAGGGGCACAAGGATTGGTCAATTGTGGCAGCCTGAGGCAGGAAAAGGGGACGGAGACTTTTTCTGGCAAAGTGGGTTGATTTGTTTCTGCTTTCGGTGTTTTGTGTATCTAAAAAAGAAGAAAAATTGAAAGTGGGTAATGTGTTTAGGAATGTTGGTTCTATTTGGTTCTAATGAGGTTAGCAATATGTTATATGTTGAGAGACCCCTCTCTCCAGCAAAATTCCGTAATTCAAGACAATGCTTATTAAGTGACTAGAGTGGGAAGAGGTAAAAATTCTTCTCCAAAGACTGGGGTTGGGAATGGGAAGCCATTCTTTTTAGACTTATGTTCTAATTGCCTCAATTTCCTGCTGAATTGTTCCTGTCTCCCAGCTTCTAGAATGCCATGGGCCAGGCTACATTATTATAAGTGTTATAGGTGCCATGCCATAAAATAATTAGACCTAGGTTAGATTTATACTGCCCAACTTAATTTTAATAAAATGTGGATATTTGGAGGAGTCCTTATAAATTGAAGGTGCAGTAATTTTTCTGAATTCTTGTTTAGTGGTCCATTTACTTGGTTAATACAGGTAGATGATGGATTGATTTGGAAATCATCATATAAACATGACATAAAGCTAAATTAATCTTGGGGCTCTATTTAAATATGTTCAAGATTTAGTAATAGGGTTTGGTAGAAGAGGAAATAAGTTATTTATGACTTGATGGGATATCTTGTTTTTTTGTCTGGGTATGAGCTGATTTTACTATAGTACCTCTGATGGTGGATGTCATGAGAATCAGAATTATAGCTCCATAAGCACAGGGTATGCTAAATATATAATTGAATTAAATAGCTGGTAGTTTATCCTGAATTGAGAGATAAAAACTCAAAAGGCTGGGGTACAGGAAAACCAGAACTTAAATGTTGGTTTTTCAAGGAACCAGATGTAAATCACTTAACACTTTTGGGTTTTAATTTCCATATCTATAAATGAAGGAGTTTGACTAAATGGTTTTGAAAGTCCATTCCAGATCTGAAATGACCATTAAGTGTAGACTTGCTCTGGGCCTGAAATTTCAACTACTGTAGTAATTTTTACAGGTTAAAGTACTATCTCTAGGCAACGCTTATTAACATGTAATATATTACTGTGAAAAGTAATCTGTTATCCCAGTAGGATCCACTAACACATTAACTCAGCTTACGGGATAAAATGGCTGTTATTCATCAGAAGAGACGTCCCATAGGGGAGTTGGTGCTGGGCCTGACATGGAGCAGACCCTCAATAAATGCTCATGCTATTTTAAAGAGGAGATAACATGGCATATTTGATTCACAAACTTGATCTGGAATAGGAGATGCTTCTAAGACTGGACAGATTTTTGAAAAGGAGAAGGATGTTGTAAGGCTGCAGTCCCCAACCCCCAGGACACAGACTGGTATTGGTTTTTGGCCTGTTATGAACTGGGCCACACAGCAGGAAGTGAGTGGCAGGCGAACAAGTGAAGCTTCGTCTGTATTTACAGCTGCTCCTCATCACTCACGTCACCGCCTGAGCTCTGCCTCCTATCAGATCAACAGCAGCATTAGATTCTCATAGGAGCTTGAACCCTACTGTAAACTGTGCATGCAAGGGATCTAGGTTGCAAGCTCCTTATGAGAATCTAATGCCTGATGATCTGATGTGGAGCTGAGGCAGTGATGCTATTGCTGGGGAGCTGGGGAGCAGCTGCAAATACAGATTATCATTAGCAGAGAGGTTTGCACAGAGACCATAATAAATCAATTGCTTGCAGACTCATATCAAAATCCTATCAGTGAGTGGCAAGTGACAATTAAGCTGCATCTGGTGGCAGGCTTTATAGTGGCAAGTGAGTTGATGTACTTCAGTTGTACAGCTGCATCTGGTGGCAGGTTTTAAGTCAGAATCTGACACTTATTTTAGTCTATGCATGGCCCGCCCATTATTTTATTTAACATTTACGTCTGTGCCTCTTTCTCGCACTGCACACTTGTCTCAGTCACAGTTTTGGTAAGCACGCAAGCTAACCCTAGCAAAAATGAGTAAAGAACAAATGTCGCTGAAGAGTTTCTTTGAAAAGGGGTATAGACCCAAGATGAGACAGCAGAAGACTCTAAGACTGCCAACAAAATGAAAGCTGCATTTACAAGAAAATACCAAGAGTCCTACTTAAATTATGGGTTCATTGCAACAGGTGATTCACATTCTCCAAACCCGCTTTGTATAATATGTGGTGTCCGGCTATCCAACAAAACCATGGAACCTTCAAAACTGCTTTGCCACATGGAGACCAAGGACACTGCATTAAAAGACAAGCCTTTGGAGTTTTTCAAAAGAAAAAAAAATCATGAACACAAAGAACAGAAGCAATTATTGAAGGCCACCACTTCATCAAATGTGTCTGCATTGAGAACATTATTCTTAGTGGCTAACCACATTGCTAAAGCTAAGAAGACCTTTACTATTGGTGAAGGGTTGGTCTTGCCTGCTGCTAAGGACATTTGCAGTGAAATTTTAGGAGAGGCTGCAGTTCAAAAGTTGGCATTTGTTCCTCTTTTGGCTAGCACCACAACTAGACAAACTGATAAAGTAGCAGATATTGAGACACAATTGTTAGAGAGGATTAATAAGTCACCGTGGTATGCAATCCAGGTTGACAAATCTACCGATGTTGACCACAAAGCAACAATGCTTGTTTTTGTGCAATACATTTTTCAGGAGGATGTGCACGAGGGAATGTTATGTGCACTTTTGTTGCCAACCAACACCACAGCTGCAGAACTATTCAATTCTTTGAATGATTACATATCAGGAAAACTGAATTGGTCATTTTATGTAGGTATATGCACGGACAGAGCAGCTTCCATGACTGGACAGCTTTCTGGTTTCACTACTCAGGTCAAAGAGGTCACTTCTGAATGTGAGTCTATGTACTGTGTCATCCATAGAGAAATGCTGGCTGGCCAAAAAATGTCACCTGAACTAAACAACATTTTGCAGGATGTGATTAAAATTATCAACCACATTAAAGTACATGCCCTTAACTCATGTCTTTTTGCACAGTTCTGTGAGGAGATGGATGCAGAGCACACACGTCTTCTCTTATACATAGAAATGAGATGGCTTTCTGAAGGTAGATCACTGGCTTGAGTTATGAGAGCCACTTCAGAGATTTCTTTTAGAAAAACAGTCACCACTGGCAGCACATTTCAGTGACACAGAATAGGTCACAAAACTTGCTTACTTGTGTGACATATTCAACCTGCTCAACAAACTTAATCTGTCATTTCAGGGGAGAATGACGACTGTGTTCAAGTCGGCAGATAAAGTGGCTGCATTCAAAGCCAAACTGGAATTATGGGGGTGATGAGTGAACATTGACATGTTTCAAACATTAGCAGAGATTTTGCAAGAGACTGAGCCAGGGTCTTCTTTCTCCCAGTTGGTGCGTGATCACCTATCTCAGCTTTCAAAAGAGTTTGAGCATTACTTCTCAACCACAAAAGATCCCTGAACTGGGAAGGAATGGATCCACAACCCATTTGTGAATAAGCCAGGTGAATTGACTTTGTTTGTGCTAGAAGAGGATCAACTACTTTAGATCACAAATGACGGTGGCCTTAAAAGTGTGTTTGAGACAATTCAAATCTCCATACATTCTGGATTAAAGTCCAGGCAGAATACCCTGAGATTGCCACAAAAGCACTGAAAGGTCTGCTTCCATTTCCAACATACTATCTTTGTGAAGCAGGGTTTTCTGCAGTGACAGCAACCAAAACAATATTATGGAGTAGACTGGACATAGGCACTTCGTGTGTCACTGTCTCCTATCACCCAGATAGGACCACCACGAAAACAAGCTCGGGGCTCCCACTGATTCTATATTATGATGAGTTATATAATTATTTCATTATATATTACAGTGTAATAATAATAGAAATAAAATGCACAATATGTGTAATGCTCTTGAATCATCCCGAAACCTTCCTCCTCTCCCCCCAGTCCATAGAAAAATTGTCTTCCATGAAACTGGTCCCTGGTGCCAAAAATGTTGGGGACTGCTATTGTAAGGGATATGCATGTGAAAAGGCTAAAGGAGAACTTTACTAACATTGTCATTTTGGCTACACATGGTCATGAATTATTAAAAAAGTATATTATGAAGTCCTAGGACTCAGAAATGCTTTAGTAGGATTTAGAGGCAGGTACTGACATATTTTAAACTTGAAGTGGAATGTTTTCCTTGGGATAATTTATACTCAAACTTGCTTAGGCTGAATATTGTTTGTCTAGGAAGCTACTTGGAGGGAGGGGGGTCAGGAGAGGAGAGACGCAGGGTCCACTAGTTTGAGTTGACTGGAAAATCAAATTCTAAAAAGCAGAGTAATAAGGTTAGTCAAATAACCAGTAATTATTTAAAATAAACATTTTCTATATCCATTGGACCTAGAGAACAACGTGTGGCATATAGTAAATGCTCAAAAAATTTTGTTGAAAGAATGAAAATAGCATGTTTAACCAAACTTAAAATGTGTATTTGGTATGTATGTGTGTGTGTGTGCATTTGTGTGAAAATACAACCTTAATTTGAAAAGAAAAATAAAGAGGTTAAAGAAGAATGTAAGTTATTTTTTGTAGTTCTTAATTTATAAATCTTGGATTCTTGCATTATTAAGTAAGACTTTTCATTTGAAGTTGAGTACATTTTTATCTAAATCTTAAGAGTTTTTAATCTTTTCAGATTTTTTAATCAGGCAAGAAAAAATATGACTTTCCTAAATAAAAACATACCAACACAAACTATGGTGGGGGACAATCCAGAATATAGATGATTATTTCTGGAGTCTTTAGGGGACTCCCTAAACAGAGTGAAGTTACTTGCCTAATTGAAACAAGCCATGACAAAAATGTAGCATTTGGTTTAGTTGAATTGTTGGGCTGGTTGCTAAACAACTCTAAAGAGAACATCATGGCCTTTTGCATATGTGCTTATGCTTAAGTGAAGCTAAAGATATAAGTGAGTAAAAATGACATGCTTATTAAGCTGCAGATATGGAACTATCAGTAGTCGAACCATTGCATATGAATTCATGAACAAATTCTGAGTGTGTCTCTGTTTTTTTCCTTGTCTGTGTAATTTTAATATCAATATTATAAACTAGGTAATCACAAGAGGGCATGGTAAAC
Organism: Daubentonia madagascariensis; assembly: GCA_023783475.1. NCBI lineage: Eukaryota > Metazoa > Chordata > Mammalia > Primates > Daubentoniidae > Daubentonia > Daubentonia madagascariensis. The sequence continues at coordinate 47,089,626 of JAKFHU010002080.1, forward strand.
TTGATGAGATGTAAGTATATGTTAATAAATTTGTATCTCTTGAGGTCACTTGTTGATTACAAACAAAGCTTGTTATCTTTGTGCATTTAATGGAGTAATTGCTTTTGAAAATTATAGCAGGATGATACAAAATGCAAATTAACAGTATGGCAGTATGGCACTTAGCACACTTGAGATTTCAATAATTTTTTCCACATCTATAGGTGATCTTTATTAACTGAGATAGTCTATCCACATTTTGCTCTTATGAAATATTTAATTTCTTGTCATAGCTAAACCTGCCTTAATTAACATTTTGATTTTTCTACTTCTAAAGTTAAATGTCCATTTTTGCTCTCTGAATATAATCTATAGCCCATGCAAGTAATACTTACTTTCTAAAAGCTCCAGTGGGTCTTTTCATCCTCTTTTATTAAATTAGGAATTTCAATAACATTAACATTTAGGGTTTTGGTGCTTCACAGGTTAGTTCTTTGAATATTTTCCTCTACACAACAAGGTTGACCTGGAATTAGGAATTCTAACTAGCCATCCTTGATTAAACAGCAGCTCCCTGGATGCCATAGAATCCTGTGGGTACTACACTGAAAGCAAAGGTGATAAGCATTCAATGTGGTACAAAAGCATTTTCCAGTAAATTTAAAACCATTAAATCTTCATATAATACCTTTATCTAAAATGATGAAATATCATATTTAGACCTTGAAAGTAAATTACTTTAAGCAAAAAGCAAAAACACTTAAACCATCATTTTTAAAGACTCTTTTGTGGAAAATAAGTATTCCTGTAAAAATATACTATGTATATTTGGAAAACAGTATGATATAGATTTCTGTTATTTAAAAAGATAGTATTATTATTGCTATGATGCCAGATTACATTATTTTTTTTTGTATATTCTCCATATATTTTTTCTTCTGGGAGGTGATATGATTTTTTTAAAAGAAAATTTCCAGAAAAATCTTAGCATTTAAAAAAAAAGTATTTTCTGTATTGTTATTTCAAGAATTTTATGCAACTGATGTATCCCCTCACAATGTTTGTTAAAAGCTGTGAACCAATCTCTTTTTGACCAGTTTGTTAGATATGTCCTTGATGAAATACTCATTCCTTTAATTTAGTGCTCCAAACATTTTTCACATTCTGGCACACATAGAAAATGATCAGATTCCCATATCCCCTAGGATAAACTGAAGATGGTAAGCAGCTGGAAGTGGCTGGCCCAGGGCTTGGGCTGCCCCAGCCTCCTGAAGTCCACCCCCCAATCAGTGCACCTGCAGACAGGCTTTGACATAACCGACATTCACTGACTTGGCCTCTGTTCTAGGCACCACAAGTACAAAGCTCCATCAGAGGGATCAGGATCATGTCTATATCCTGTGCCTTGTACAAAAGTGTTCTCCGGGAAACTCAGCCCACCTCTGCTTCACAGTGGCACTCAGTTTGGGGACGGCAGCCTCTTCAGCAAGAAGTGGGCACCTCAGCCAATTCCTATACATTGGGCTCCTCCTGAAGAGGCTCATTTATCCATACAGAGTATTTATTACCATGTTAAATTTACCTCAAAACACAGGGCCTCTCATTCCAGTAGGCCAAAGGTTTCTTTATTTTAAAGTAATTTTTAAGCCATGAGAAGATGGCTGGTTTTGGTTTAAAAAAAGTTTCAAACTGTGATTGATTTTTTTTTTGTGTGTGTGTGTGTGATTATGACCCCACATTTTTGTGATTTTAATATTTTCAGAAACTACAAATTATTAAAACATCAACATTTTTACTTTTTTTCAAAGTTAGAGTCACAAGAACAGGGGGAAAAAACCTTCTTAGTCTGCTGCTTTTAGCTTCTGTGTTAGTCAGGGGCTAAGGCAAACCTTTTTCACAGGAATGTGATTTTCTTGACCAGAAGCAGAAACTGTCAGCTCACATATAATGAAAACTATCCATGCATGATTTTTAGCCCAATTTGGCAGACTCCAAGGGTCTTTTGAAAGGCAGCTGACATTTCTGATGATTACCTAAATTGAATTGAACCTTTGAATGTTGTCATTTTAAAACAGTGAGACTCAGTCCAAAAAGGAAAAGAGTAATAGCCATATATTACAATTTTTGTTCATGTGGAAGAAACCATTTAGTCTTCCATTTATAAGGCACAAATAGTAATATATTTCTATATGCATCTTGAGGAAACCTTGTCATGATATACCCTTACTGGAATTGCTTTCCCACTCTTTGTTAGTATACTCACAGTATAGTTCTAGTCATAGACAAAGAGAGGCTAAACATTTTTTTGGGAAGGTATGGCTTACTTGGACATTATAGTGATGATTCTTCCTACAGGTGGACCTTAATTATGCAAAGGAGAAACTTTATTTATTTTTTCTAATCTTCTTGAATCAAAAAAAAAGAAACCTTAAAGGAAGTTCTAGATTAACATTTTTTCAATAATATTTGGCCATTCATGGTGGCCAATGAGCAAGTACCAAAATATAAAGTCTCACTGTAGAATGTCCTTGATGCGTGCCTCTTATATTCTTAGACTGTGGAGGGTATTCTGCTCTGGAACATAGAAATTGCACATCACTTGCTCTTATCACAACCTCTAGATGCTGCCACCACTTCTTCTGCTACTCCCTTCTCTGTCTCCCAGCTGTCCAGATGTGCCATGACAATTTCAAAGCCACAGTTGAATATCACCTCCTCTGCAAAACCTTTCCTGGCTTCTCTCCAGCTTTTTGTTCCTTGGGTCCCTCAAGTAGGGTGCCACTGTACTTCCTCTGGGGCCATTTAGATCTGTTTATACATGGACAAGTGTTCAAAGGAGAAAAATCATTCTTCTAGTCTGGCTATTTTATAAACCTAAAAGCCAGTGTACCACATTCTGATGGAAGTATGTGGGAAATAGGTGTTATTTCTCAATTGGAAGTTTGTTTCTTCTTGAATAGAAGAATAGATCCTAAAATAAATTTATATTAGTAATGTAACACAAGTTGAAAAATCTAATTTGTAGCAGCATGCATTCTTAGCACTAACAGGAACTGTTGCAAATAAGCTAGAATAGTTTTTTGCAGTTTGGATTACTTTTCTAATATAGTAAGAATGATACAGCACATTAACACTTTGGCCCATTTCAAATAGACAGAGAGGATATTTGCAACCTCATCCTGGATAGATTTACATTTAATCTTTGAACAGCAGGCTGTTATCTCTGCTTAGGGAATCTTCAATTTTCACTATGCAATTCCTTAATTTTCTCTGGAAGGACACCTGGAAGAATTAAACATGGGCTCTTTAACAACAAATTTTGTGTCCTTAGAAGCCTGAGGGAAAGCAGAAGGACACTCCCGACAGGTCAATTTTTTTTTCTTTGATGAAAAGTCATCTGTCTTTTTTATTTTGGTTTAACAACAAATTGGCTGCCTGTAATGAAGTTTATGTAGGGAGTCATTTTATGATGAGAGTTAGAGGTGACATGTAACTATTTTTAAGAGCAGGATTTTTTAGTGCCAGTGTGTGTATGTGATCAGTTTGTGTGTCATTATTCTAGACATCACCTATTAGAAAGAGATATAACAAAATGATACATGGTGGAGATAAAGGGATAGATCTTTTAATATTCTTTAATTAAGACAGTGAATTAACTAATTTCTCAGTTCCCAAATACTGGAGCTGAAGTCATGTGGGCATTTACAAATATTGCCTCCATCTTTAAAACCAAAAACTAATACTAGTTTTCTATTGCTGACATAACAATTACCACAAACTTAATGGCTTAAAACAACACAAATTTATCGTCATACTGTTCCATAGGATATTGGCTATGGATCTCACAGGACTAAAATTAAGGTGTGGACAGGATCGCATTCCTTTGTGAGGCTCTAGGGGAGAATCTGTTTCCTGCTTATTACTGTTGTTTGCAGCCTTCTGTTCCCTGTGCTTGTAGGATTGGAATCCTATACGCTTGTGGCCTGTTAGCTAGGAGCTATTCCCAGGTTGTAGATGGCACCACATTCCTTGTCTCACTGCCACTTCCTCCATCTTTAAAACTAAAAATGGCTCATCAAGTCCTCACATCACATTTCTCTGACCCAGCCAGGAAAATTCTCTACTCTTAAAGATTCATTTGATCAGATTGGCCCATCGGGATAAACCATGATAATGGCCACTTCTCCAGGTTTGCACTCTTTATCACGTCTGCAACACTGGCTTTTGCCATGTAAGGTAACATCTTCACACATTCCAAGGATAAAGATGTGGACATCTTTGGGAGGGCATTATTTTACCTCCTACAATGCTGAAGAAAGTTATTTTAATGGTTCTTAGTTGCCAACAACCATTTACCATTAGGGATTTCCAGGAGAATGTCAGTTGGGTTAAATTGGGCTAAAGAAAAGAACTGAGTAAAAACTTTGTTTTATAAGTTCTAAAGCCCAATTCTTTTGACTTCTAATAGTGTTTCTACAGAACCAGCATGTTGGAGTGTTATATTCCCTGACATTCTTAGCTATTGTTAAGACTCATGAAGCTGAGAATCAATTCACAAGGCTGCCTGGTTTCAAATCTCAGTTCTGACTTTTACCTGGTTTTGAATACCTCAGTGTGATATTGGGAAATATATGTAACCTATCTGTGCCTACCTGAGCTCAGGTGAAATAAAGATACTAATATACCTATTTCAGGGTGTTAAATATTAATATGTTAATGTATTATTCAATTAGAATTATTAGGGCCTATAACTGTATAAGAGTTATATGTAATGGTTGTAGAACCATACATTGCTACTGAGTGTCCCAATTCCCCTCACTTAATAAATCTTTTTCTGATATAATAGTGTGCTCCATCTGAAAGTGGACCCAAACATTTCTTTTTAATTGATGACTGACTGGGGAAGGGAGGGTGTCATGAGAAACGGTTGTTTTAAAGTTGACAGTGTATTTTCTATTTCTCAGGACAAGGTTGAATTCACCTAAGAGGGCAGAACGTCGCTTTGGTTTTGGAGGAAATGTCACTGAGCTTTTTCTTTCAGGAAAAGTAAAGTCAAGATGCTGTTCTAAAATAGAGACTTTCAAGATCTTAGGGGACACAGTTTCTCTGCTTTACAGTATAATATAAAATGTTATTTTCTTTAAAACATTGTAGGTACAGGGCATCTAAGAAATTATATTTCCTATCAGGATCATTACACACACTGACCTGCTTTTATCTGCAGTCTGGGGAGTTAAATTCAGGCCTGTGCCAGTGTCTGTAAGAAAGTTATAAAGAGGAAGTTAGTTGGTGTGGCCCAATAAAGATAGAATGAAAAAATGAGAGATGTGTGCAAAAAAGCAGGGCTGCTGGCCAAGGGGTCAGCTAACACTCAGCCCTGATATGTCATCCAGGTAAACATTCCACATGGATTCCTGAAACTGTGGCAGTGGAGGCTTGTGAAAGGTGGGGATGGGCTCAGATGACTGCTGAGTGGGTTTGACAAAAATGAATACTTCTAGCATCTAGGAACATCTGGGTTAGGCTAAGAAGAGTCTTTCTTATATAAGCAAGAGTTTGTAATGTTGAAGATCATTGTGTTTTAAAAAAGTCTATATTTCTCTTTGGTATCAATCCATTAAAATACTGTAGATTAACAGTTAGCCATCTTAAACATTTCAGACATTTACCTTTTTGGTACACTATCTATCAAAATATTTTGTTTGAAATTTTAATGAAATGTAGCAATATGACAAATCATTTCAAAGAATATTCTATTAACATAATCTAATAGCTTGAAGACATTTTTTATCCAGTATTTTAGAGACAGTGCCTTTAGTCCATAAGAAGCCATACAAAATGTATGAGTTAATAAACTATAATCCATACCTAAATATCTTTGAGTAGATTTGTTGATCACAATGTTACTTAATAAGGGCCTTCTTATGATTGTGATGGTTATTACTATCTCTTTAAAGAAATCTGTGCTGAAAAAAGGTAATTTTGTCTTTCTAATCAAGAGAGTTATTGACTATCTTGATGCTAAACATAATGGCTAGAGTGGGACCGAAATAGGAAGAACATAAGTTGTACTTCATGTTCTACATTGCTGGCCTTTACATCAAACTAGAAAACTCAATTGGAGTGAGAATATACTGCCTGCTTTTTTTTTTTTCCGGGTAGGCCTTAAAATCAATTTTGAGAGAATGATTTAAAATGCCATAACTCTTTCTTAGGAAATCATTTCATGTGCACCTGTCCTCCAGCAGACACCTCTAGGACTTTGCCTCTATCCAAGGACAACTACAGGATTCTAATCTCCGTTGCACAGATAGAATCAGATCATGGGCACAAGGAAAAGAGACTTCAACCTGTGTAGAGACTAGCATTTCCCAAGGTCTACTCTGAGGAGCACTAGTGAACATAGTTGTGGTAATCCAAAAAAAGCTTCACTTAGAAAACTAGATTAAAATATATCATAGACTTTTCCTTACTGCAAGAATTGCCAGGTCCTTCAATGCAATAGTGTACATAGTAAATCTCTAAGAGAAGGAAAAATATAATGAACATAGCATTTCCCAAAATTGCTTGATTACCTTACCCCCTCTTTTTTGTGGCATATCTTCTTTATTACTGGGAACCCACTTAGGTGAAGTGTTTGTGCACAGGAATAACCAGAAGCACATGTGGAATGGAGAATCAGTGCAGGTTTGGAAGCTAGCAATTAAGGCAATAAGCAACATACAGACTATTGGGAAGACTGGATATCCTACATAAGATGAGCCTAAAGAGAGGGTCAATGCCCTTAGCAATGATAGAGTTCAGTTAGTGATGTACAGCAGAGAGATTAATGCATGAAGCAGGTTAAAGAAAATGTGATTAATAAAGCCACTTTCTACTTCAGATTTTAGGTATTTTTTGTAGTTCCTCTTGAGGAGGAGCCAATTTCAGTAGAACAGGCATAAACATTGCCTGTGGTTATAGGTCATTGTATTGTACTTCATTGCAAATTTTACCAGACCTTCTTATAAAAAGACTTTGTGGTGGCTTCTTCAAGGTAGAACAACATAGGCCTTTTAAAGGGCTTGTACGTGGCAGAGATGGAGTATATGCGGGAATTAGATCAATAGTTCTTTGTAAGCCAATCTTGATAACAGGAATCCTAAATTCCTCCTTCACTATTTCATCATCTGCAGCACCCCCTTTAATAGTCCTGAAATGCAATATGACCAAGGTGGTAACATCTGAGAGCAATGGATCTTGACTTTCCTTGAAGAACATATTATAAAAGTATATTCTTAGACCCCAGATTTAGAGAGTCTGACCCAATATATCTGCAGTGGGATCCAGAGCTCTCCATTCATTTTATTTTTTAATAGAGATGGGGTCTTGCTTTGTTTCCCAGGCTGGAGAGCAGTGGCCTGATCATAGCTCACTATAACCTCGAACTCTTGGGCTCAAACGATCCTCGCTCCTCAGCCTCTCGAGTAGCTGAGACTACATGTATGCACTACCATGCCCAGCCAATTAAAAAAAAAAATTTGTAGAGACAAGGTCTCCCTATGTTGCCCAGGCTTGTCTCAAACTACTTGCCTCAAGAGATCTTCCTCCCTCAGACTCCCAAGTAGCCCGGGCTCTCCAGTTAATGAGCTGCCCAGATGATTCTGAGGTAGGAAGCTCAGAGACCACTCTGAGGAGACTGTCTGAAACCTCTGTGTTTGCAAAAATATCCCTCCTCTAGCTGGGGAATATCAAGCATGACATTTGTGTTATTTAAATCAAGGGAATCCACATATATTAAGATTCCAGTCAGGTCAAGTATTTAGCAGCATTTCTGAGAAAGAAAATTATCCTTAATTTAGAGAATAAGATTAAATTAATTCAAGTCTTATGGGGGTTGAATGCTGTTTTGACTAGAAGGAGGCAATGTCTAAAAGCATGAGGTAAGATCGTCTTCCCAAATGAGCTGAAAAACAAGAACAACAAGAACAACAATAAATCAAAGACAGGTTTATTTAAATCTTGGCCTCCAGTCAATGTTGTTGTCATTGACACTCTAGGCTGATATGGTTCACATTTATTCAGTTCTTTCCAAAATATTTCCTTCTGTCATTGCCAATGTTTCAGCAATGTCAAAGTGTTTCTTTATGGGTCATGGTCCCATCACCTTGAAACTCTTCAAACTTCATTCTCCATTGAAACTAAACTTATGTATTAAATTAATTCCATTTACCACAAAGAAACACAGTTGCAGTTTATGAATGTGTAAAATTTGGTACAATATTCATTAATGTGATTCTATTCTATTTTACTTTATACAAATAAAAAAGCTAATAAGAAATTTGTGGCATTTTTATAACTTGATTAATATTGGTATATTACTATTGTCAGTAACATTTCAATGAGTTAAGCAGCCCTAAAAATGATTAATACTCAATAGGAGATTCTTTGTACACTGCAGCTTGTAGCATACATTTACTTTACAATTAGTAGTCAGTTGCTATGTAAATAAAACCATTTTGAGTTAGTAAAAACATATTTGTTGGTTACTTTGAAATATTAGCAACAAAGCTGACACTCTTTAAAAAGCTGTTTCTGAGCTTACACTTGTCATGTAGCATATATATATAGTCTTGCCTTCATCCTTTTTCCAGGACATTAATAACTTTCTCCAGATGTCAACCTTTATAGAGAGGAAAGGAGGAAGCAGACATTTTAGGCAACTACAAAAACTCTGGTGTACTTTGAAAGAGTTAATGTGCTTCCAGGAATTTTAGCAGGAAACCCCTGCAGATAATGAAGGTAGAAATCTAGAAATGTTTGTTGTCTATATAAAATATGGAATTAGAAACATTTACTTCATGACTGATTAGATTTCAAGGGATGGATGAATTTTAAAGGTGTTCATTTGTTGCTTTCAAATAACGTGTAAAAATAATTTCCTTTCTTCTGAGATTTGATCTAAGCACCTGCTAATATACATAAATAGTAGCTGTGTCAGATGACACAAGAAAATGAAATGTCTATTCATTCATTTTTGGTTTGGCAAGTTGCATATCACAAGACACATTTTATACTCTTTTCCAGCAACAGAAATATGCTTTTATTGTATAATTTAAAGCCATTTTCTTTGTAAAATTTTAAACAAATTAGGAATTTGTTGAAATTGAATTGTTTCTGGACCTAAGAAAGCACTATGAATGGGGAATACATATAAATAATTTAAAAGTGAATAAGAGAAAAAGCCAAGAATTCATTTGCATTTTTGAATAAAGCCAAACTTTCATTTAATTATACAGTAGTGGGCTTTAAAACATGTATTTTTAGTCAAGTCTGTAAAACTGCCAGATGCTAAAGTAACATAGATAGGCCAATTATGGATTGTGTTTTATTAACATAATCAGAGATTTTATAAAAGATAAAAAGCTTTCAAGGTTTGGATCTGAGACAAGGTTTTCAGTGTAGCCTGGTAAAAACGCACAGTGGTTCAAATGCAGAGTAGGGTAAGCTAAAGTCTTTCATCTGTATTTTTACTAGTTAAGAAGCCCCGGGCTCTAGCTCCCATTATTCAATATTGCCCTTACTTGCTATAGTGGGAAGAAAAGGGAGAAAAATCCTGGTAGGAAACTTGTAGGAAATATTTTTTACACCCTGAGTGAGAATGTTTAAAAAAGCCTATCTACTCTATCCCCACCTTCTTGTATTATTTAAGTTCAGCAATAAAGTGAAACATCAACATAAAACCCTTGTGCTATACTTTAGTTTACATGATGAATACACATATGGGACCTCTATGATGAAGAACAATCTAGATGATATTTCCTATAAAAGCACTCGGTGTGGGCTGCTCCCATAGTCCTTCCTCATTTTTTTTTCTAGGTTTCTTTCCTTAGTTCAGCTTCACTTCTTATTTTCACAAATGCTTAACTTCACATGAAAACATTCAATTTTTGAGTCTGTTTATCCTGGGGTACTATATACAAATAGAAACCTAAGTTCTAATTCCAGTTAGCTCCCATGTCTTTTTATAGTGTGCTTTCACTTTGGCATGGACCAAAAGTTTCAGCTGCTATCCATGACGATTACAATGGAAATTCTAGGCAGATTTTAGTTTGGTTTAAAAAAAAATTGGAAATGTTGTTTTAGGCAAAGGACTTGTGAAATGTGGATGGTTGCCTCTTGTAGTTTTTAGTTTTTGTTTGAAATAGTTACGTGAACCATTGCTCTTTGAATCAGGTACAACTGGCCTTAGTGTTTCCTGGTACAACTTAAGATATAGGAGTTTTTCTTGAACCATAATAATACAATAAACCACAGAATTAGATAATGTCCTTTTGCAGGTCTGATCAAGAGGGAACTTCACCGTATTTTATAAGGTTCCACATTGTAATACCCCAAGTCTTTTTACCTACTCCTTCCCTCTACCCTCCCTCCCAATGCCTATCACTTACATTCATTTTCTTGGACAGAAGCAAATGCAGACCCATAGGGTGAGGAGTGAGGAGCCCAGGGGACTGTTCCAGTTCCAATGAAGCCATTGGGACAGCATTCACTGGAAATACTTAAATGGAGTTTGGATGGTCATCTTTCAGGAATATTGAAGGGAAGACTCAGTATGAGTGAGAAGTTCTTTATGTATTTTCTAATATCTACCAACTAGAAAATTATGTGGTTGCAACCCCACAGTAGAGAAAATAAGATTGTTTGTTCAAGACTATTAAAACTTGTTTTCAGATTCACTGATCTGGATCAATGCTATTTTAACACATGGGATAGTATTTATTGCTTTTATAAGATTGAAACATCGTGCAGATAAAAAGAGGGAAAACTGTTACTGGCATGTAAGATAAGACAACTACCTTTCTCACCCTCCATAATGCAAGATCCAAGTTAAAGGGAATTATTTAAAATAGGCGATAATATTCCTTCTCTTCTTTCTTCTATGGTATGTTAATCCACTGGGCCTGTTTAGGTTAATAGACTCTTCAAATAAAATTTACCTTATTACAGAGGAAGAAATGATATCATTGATACATAGTGTTTACTTATTTACAAATGCTTACCATCAATGGGTTAAACATTTGTAAAGGCAGGTTCATTTGCTATTTACATCTCTGAATTCAGTAGCTGGAATGATATGAAACTGTAAATGGCTTCATTCTTCTCTAATCAATGTTTTAACCACGCTATATTGAGTGTTCCCTTCTCTTCCTTTAATAATATCTCAAACAGATTCCATAACTCTCCAGTCACTTTAATTCCTAAAATCCAGTCCAGTTTAATACTTCACTTTGATTTAATCTTGTGCCATCTTCCAATTGTAGGACGGGGGTGGGGAAGAAGGGCATAAGTTCTTGGAGTGGCACGAGTGTTGGGGATATAGTCTCCATCTAGACACTCCTTGTTCTTTCTCTTTAGGACTTGGCTCCTCCTGGATGTGGAGCAGTGAGAGGCAAAGGGATGAACACTCTCCACTTACCTCATTGCTGCTATAGTTCTTTCTGTTGGTAGTCAATGATTCTTTGGCTACTACTACCTGGGTGCTGATGCCCTCTCTGTAGCTGGTGTGGGGCACATGCAAGCTCTTCAGAGGCTCTGTGGGAACTTCCCACTGGACAGTCCCTTGACAAAGGACATCTGGCTTGGCTTGACTTCTTCCTGTATTCCACTTTAGCTCTGCCTCATGCAGTTCAGCAGCTCCTTGTGTCTGGGGTCTCCTTAATGATGGACAGCTCTCTTGGGTAGAGTACTAGCAAAATGACTTGAAGCGACTCTCTTCTCTTGACCTGAGGGATACTCTTATATTCTAGCCCTGGTGATTGGTGGGAGTGTGAGCTGTGCTACTGTGTCTTCTTTCTTTTCGCTATGCCATCTTTTTTCCAATTCTCTTTTCCTTGCTGAGTTATACAGTGGGGCAATCAGGAAGTTTGTGGCCTAAGCAGATCTCCAAATGAGCAACAAAATGCCAGTCTCCCCTTCTCAGAGAATCCTTTGATTTTTAGGTGTCATTCTTTTTCAAACCATCCCATACATATACAGACATATATGAACACTTGGTGTTTGGAGGGTAATTTTCCTTCTTTCCCTGAGAAGCTCTCTCACCAGACTGATTCTGAAAACTCTTTCTCTTCCTCCATAGTCCTTTCCTTTTATATCCTGGGGATGGAGGAAGAGTAGGGTGATGGTCTCTGTTCAGGGGGTGGGTTCACAAGCCCCATAGGAGGATCATTATCTTCAGACTCAGTGCATCTGTCCCAGCCTGTAAGCTTAGTGACTAATTTCTGAGAAACAGGAAATGGCCTATTCACCATATTCCTACATAATGATATTAGACTGTGCAAAGAAAATACGAGAAAATCTAACAAGTTCTTAGGTACCTTTTTACAATGGAATAGCAAATATTCTACATCTTTTTTCAACCATGTATTTTACCAATGTGTAAACATTTAGTGAAGTGCCTCATCTATATTACAACCATGATGTTATAAATACTAGTATGCATTTGGGGACAAATTATTGAATTGAATACAATAACTCAAATATGAATGTTACATTTTCATATTCTTTTTGTGTCATTATGCATAATAGTAAACTATGGTTTTATAAGTTCCATATTTTCACTTTCTTTTCTTTATGTATAACCAACATTTTCTATTTGCATGTAAATTAGAAAGAATTTTGGACTTGACATCAGAAAATCTGGGTTCAAATCTAGGCTCCTGATGAATACACTGCTAGGTGACTTTGGGCAATTCCCTTACCTTCTCTGGACTTTATTTAGTAGACTTATTTATAACACTTTGGGGGTTTACTTCATCTCTCATATTATGCCTAATAGTAATCCTAACTTCTAAGAAATGCTATTGAGTTGATAATTTAGTGTGTTTGCTCAACATTTGTCAAATGTTGCCTGATTTTACTATTTTCCCAATAGCCTGTTGTTCCACAAAGATTGGTGTCCATAACTTTTATGCAATCCTGTTAAAGTAGACCTTCAGATGTTTTTGAGTTAATTATTTTGATTACTGGCACCTAACAATTTAGAGAAAAAGTGATAAATACATCTTACAGCTAAACAGAAGAGTCATAAAAATGACTTCAAACATTTTTATAAGTAGTAGTGAACATGAAACTGAGATGCGTTGATTGTTGTGCCAGATCTATTTATTTTTAAAAGTAAGATTGACACTGAGGTTTCAGTTTTGAAGTTATTATTGGTACTTAAAATGTGATATATTTCTTTAAAATATTTAGTTTCCTAACCCATTAACTGGATGGATTAAAAATCATTAAACCTTTAAGCATGTGTATGTAAACAAAGCATAAATATGCCTACAAGTTGATAGTAATTTGAGAGAGTTCTTTCCCTTTAATATGCTTCTTTCATTAATAACACGAAACACAAGTTTAGTTTATTATGTATATACATGAATATAAAACAGGTCACTATTTTAAGATTCAAGATGAGCTATATTGTTCCATATAAATTATGGTGTCCATAAAAAATTTTTCTTCAATAGAGAATGTTTTCTTTTTGCCATACCACATTTGAGATATTGTTTTTCTCATAAGAACTTGGATGTTGGATTTGTATTGCTAAGCATATTTACGGTTATTTAGCCTGGATTATTTAGTTACATCACTTATTTGCCATAGAGTAATAACTTTTCTAAAAAATGTGTCATCTTAGGTTTTATACACACACACACCCCACACACACACATACTTTTTTATATATATATAGATAGATAGATAGATGGTATGCTTGTGATTGACGGTATCTGGATTTCTTGTAAAGCTTCTCTTTTGGGACATTTTCCTTTGGGAAATTTCAGTACCAAAAAGATTTACTTTTCAAAGACATTCTTTTTTTGTGCCTTATTTTTTGTTTGAATTTGTTTTCCCTGTAGAGATATAATACTGTTTAGGAGCAGTGATATAGAAGATTACCTTTTGTCCTGGTGTTTTTCAAAATATCCAGGGTTATTTATTTTGACTTCAATATTCAATGTGGAATCCTAAGAGACACATCATAGATTTTCCATACTGAATATATGCATTTAAAGTAAATACATTCAAAATGTGCTTACAGAAATATAAAAGTACTTTTTTTTTCCTTTTAAAATCAGGAAAGCCTCTCATAGCTTGAGAGATATAATGTACAGCCTAAAGACTATTCAAAATTCATGAAGTCATGAAGTTTGTGAAGACTGAAATTTATTTTTAAGTATGTGAATAAGAAACAATTTCCATTTCAGGTTCTTTTTGAGCAGGCACAATACATAATTACAATTAGCTGATTGGCAGCTATTCCTTCTAGTGATTTAAAATCATTATGCAGTTTGTTGCACTGTCTGCTTTCAAAGTTCTTTGATTGCTAATTTTAAAGACTGATACTCATTTCAGAATAAGAAATGTTATATATTCAGAATTTGGAAAGCAACAACTTGTATTCATTTTTCATTATTTTAGTTTAATAGAAACTTCAGAATAGGTGTGGAGAAGAAAAAGAGCTTTCATAACTAAAGCCAAGACTGTTTCTAATTAATCATATCATGTTGTGTTTATTTAGTCCATTTTAAGAAAATACTCTCATTTTTGTACAATTTCTTACAACATACACACATAGACATATACATATACACACACATATTAGAGGTTCAGGAAGAAAAACAATAAATGCCATTTTTTTCCCACAAAGTTCCTTGTGTTTAATTCAGAATCTTATATACTACTTCAGAAAGGTGGATTAAATAATTAATTTCAGCTTTGCGGTTTTATTTACTTATTGCTTCTTTTAAAAATTTTAGGAATTTTTAGGCTTTTAGGACAAGTGGCATCCCAGGTTTGGTTTTCTGTGTATATCTTTCCCTACTTATCACATGGATTTTGTGAACAGTTAGAATGTCATTCTTTGTTATTAAACAACATAAATAGCAGTCATGTAGAAAATTCTGTTGGACTTAATTTATAATGCTAGTGGTTTATGCTTTACTTGATTTGACACCCTGTATCAGGAAACAAATATTCTCTTCCAGCAAACACAAAAAGAAAATGGAATTGAACTAAACATTTCCATTGACTAATTCTGATAGATTGTTCTTCTCACCTTTGGGATAACTTGGGTTTTTTTGTTCCAGAATCAAATAATAACTGAATCAGTTGGTTCTATTACTAGTTATAGGTCTGTTTTTGCTCATATTTTCAACACACTGGATGCCCTTAGGTTTGTAATACATTTTATTTATCTGCTCTGTCATAAAGTAAAACATTCATAGCTTTGAGGAATAGATGTGGTGTTCGATCACTAAGGGAAAGCACAAAAAATGAACAGCAGATGTTTCTTTTTCTCATTTTGTTTTGTTTTACATATTGCAAATTAAATGCATAAACTTTTGTAGGAATATTGGACAGTGCATACTATCACTGTTACATGGCTAAAAAAAAAAATCCTGTTGCCCAGTTTCTTTTAATTTATCAGCCACATTGCTAATTGTCTAGTTCTTTTCATGCCTTCTGTCCCCCACATTGGCCTACCAATGAATCCTGTATTAGTGCTTTCAGAGAAGGTGGTTGCAGAGTGGATTTGGGGTTAGGGGACAGAAGAAGCAGCAAAACCCTCCTCTGCTGGTCAATGATGCCTCCCTACCCCAATGAGCTTTGATCATGTGGTACTAAATCAAATGTCACTATTGGTTACTTAAAATAATCTCATTGACTGAGTAATAATAATAAATGTAAATAATAAAAAATGTCCTGAGATAACAACCTTTAAAATTTATTTACAATTAGAAAGGAAATGCCTTAATTATTTTAAATAGAACATCTGAAATGGCGAAGGCTTTATTTCTTAAGCTGCACAGAGTATAAAATGGTAAGCTTGTCTGAGCAGGGCCAAAATGGCCAGAATATAGGGAAAACCTATAACACACATTTCTTCCTTAGTATTGATATTATTTATTTTTAATATACTAAATGGCTGAATATTTATCTGGCCAATGAAAATATTTTACTTATTATGAGAAGTTCAGGCTTGAATATTATGCTTTACGTTTTTGCTGTAAATTTTTCTAGTAATATACAATACAGGCATTGTGCCTCTAAAATCTTATTTCCATGATAATCCTATTCCAAGACCCTTATCCTTTATTTAATATTCCTACTAAGCTATTATATGTATCACTGTTATATCTAAGCCAGTGAAATAAATTAAGATTCCACAGGAGATAAATGGAAAAGTGGCAGGTTTTCTTTACTTTGTACATTCACTGCCCAAATCACATTGTACAAATTAGATATTAGACAACTTTTATAAATAATGTAATAATTTGATTATATACCATAGATACTGTTTAAAAGAAAGCTCACATAATACTTACACTGTTTATCACAATATCTACAATTATACATTTGTAGTAAAATCTAAAATGTAAATCTTTACATCAGTGATTTCTTTTCTACTCATGCAGCTGACAGATTTTTCTGCTTCCTGTCGTCCCATGCAAGCAAACACTGAGTGCTACATTACATGGATCATTTGTGCTTCTGAGATAACCAGAAGATGTAACTCTCGTGTTGATCAATTATAGGAGACTTCCCTTGAGGCCTTAGAAAAAGAATTCTTGAAAGAAATTCTTATCTACTTTCCCTGACTCTCTCTGATGACTGATAACACATCTAAAGGCTAATATGTGATAGAAGCTGACACACATTTAGAAAAGGGGCATTGTGCCCTAGAGATCTGATGCATTCCTTCACTGATTAGAATTCTCTCGTCCTCTTGCATCTAGTGAATTTAAAAAAGTCAACTTGGTGAACAAACACATCATTGTACTTTTTTTTTAACATCACAAATATTGTATTTGTCAGGGACCATAAAAATGATGGATAAAAATATATATTAACATTGTATGTGAAATTTGTTGTAGAGGATGTAGTCAAAAGGAATTAGGCCAAGAAAAAGTTGTGTAGTAGACTGTAAACTTCAATCAGTTTAAAAGTTGGATCAAATTTAAGAAATGTATAAATTATAAAGAGCTACTTTTTTACTTCAATGACTTTTTAATGCAAACTTCTGTTTTTGTTTTTTGTTTGTTTTGTTTTGTTTCTGTTAGATTTTGTGTTGCACTTTTTGAAGAGTTCAGCATATACTGTGCAATCTTTCCATAAGCAAAAGGAAACAAAGAGTTGCATAAGTTATTCAGTAATCATATATTTATATACAGTATTATTTGGTAGCATATGAAATGTCTTAATGACATAAAGTTTATATAGCTTTAGAATTTAAATCTAAAAAAAACAATATGTGGCTGAGTGGAATGTGAAAAGAAGATATATGGCAATGAAAATCATTAATACCTACTCAAATGGACTGAATTTTATAATTTGTACAGCTTAAGAGTAGAAGAGTAGTTAAATATTAGAGGAGCATGCAAAAGATATATAATTTCAGACACTAAGTTGAATATATAGAAAAAAATCAAGGTAATACCACACTTGATCTGCTTAATCCAGAAATATTTTGTAGGAAGAAAAATGGATACAGGTCATTTCAATTTTTGTGTTGTTGTGAGGCAATGAAAAATACAGTAATTGAGAATGTTGTGCTTTTTCTTTCATTCAGCAAATGCACAGCTAACCCCAGGAATACCATATAATTAATTTAGAACATAGCTGCTAATGGATTCAGCTATTGTATGTTCTCTAATGCAGTCAGATTGAACTACTGGAGAATAAAAACCATTTTGATAAAGTGGCTTTTATCAAAAAGACAGGCTATAACGAGTGCTGGCGAGGATGTGGAGAAAGGGGAACCCTCGTACACTGTTGGTGGGAATGTAAATTAGTGCAACCACTGTGGAGAACAGGATGGAGGTTCCTCAAAAAACTAAAAATAGAACTACTGTATGACCCAGCAATCCCACTGCTGGGTATATCCAAAGGAGGGGAATTCAGTATATCAAAAATTGTCTTCATCCATCTTCCATATGAAATATTCCACTACTAGAGAATTATTTGTCTCTTTTCCCACCAATTTTCTATTATTTTTACTTTTATTTTTATTCACTTTAGGGGGATAATAAGTGGAGAAATACAAATATTCTCAGGTGACGAAGCCAGCTCTTTAAAGAGTAGGAACTTTTTAAATGGACAAGTAGCTGAGAAGAAGTTGGTAGACAGTGTATTGTAGTAATTAAAGGGAAATGCCCTGGGGTTCATGAGCGTCCTGACCATGTGATCTTATTTTTTTCTCTTCTACAAAATGTGAATGATTATAGTACCTACTTTACAGGATTGTTGGGCGATAAAGAGCTTGGCACATAGAAAGAGTTCACTGAATGTTACCTATATGGTAATTATATTTTGGTAGGGGAAAGAAGGAACGAAATTTTAGAATGGGGGTTCTTAAACTTCCTCTTGACTTCCTCATGAGAATGTTTAATTTTTTATGTTCATTTTGATGGTCTATTTAAAAAATCATATTCTGCTTCATTTGGTTAACCACTGAGATGACCAGATGTTAAGCATGTACTATTCCATTCACATTATGTTCAAACCAAGTGATGTCAAGCTGGCTCTGTGAATGCATTTCTTACAATGGTCCAGGAGGAGAAAGCGGTGGGATCTCGGGACATCATTCAAGGTACGGTAGTATGGCCAACCCAAAAGAACCTATACCATATTCAAGTCTCAAGAAATATTTTACCATAGCAAAGCAGCAAA
The DNA here is from genome assembly GCA_023783475.1 of Daubentonia madagascariensis. Lineage (NCBI taxonomy): Eukaryota > Metazoa > Chordata > Mammalia > Primates > Daubentoniidae > Daubentonia > Daubentonia madagascariensis. Next base: position 47,108,307 of record JAKFHU010002080.1, read on the forward strand.
TTGTGGTTAATTCAAACATTAATTTTAGAGGTTTGAAAATGTTATTTTGTAAATTGTTAAACTCTCTATGGCCTAAATTACACTAAGATTCTACCTAGTTTATGTTTGTATATATTTAAGAAACCCTATAAAATACATTAAAACTAGGGGTCTGTGAAATCATAAGTTCTTTAAAGGGGATACATACGGTCCTTAGTTTAAAACACACTTCAAGAGCATGGGACACACCTTTAAGGGGGCAGTTTAGGGTAGTCTGCCCAGTGCAGTGTTTAAGTATGAGTCATCATTGGGCTGAGTTGAGGGAAAGGCTGATATTAGGAAGAAAACTGGCAAGGCATCTCAACAATGGTGAGGGACACTGAAAGGCTGATGCTTTCTATTTCAGAATTTACCCACACTGGCCCTCCTTCAGAGCTTAACCCACCAAACAATTCATCAAGTTATGTTTCTCATCCATTATGATCTCCCTTCCTCCTTAGCTTTTCTTTCATTGGGTGGCTAATGGTGAAGCCTGGGACTCAGGGCAGAATTCAAGCATGTTGGTCGCTTTTTAGTCCACTCTGTTGGCAGGATGTGGACCTTAACCATATGGTGAGGCAGGGCACTTACACTCATTCTAGAGCTTTATTCATATCTGCCTGCTGCAAGAAATTAGCACTGTTCACACTTGTTTAGCCTTAATAAAAATCTTTTTAGCTGAAGCACAGGGATAAGGTCACCATCTGCCACATAGAAATGCCAGTATCAAATGAGCAACAGAAGGGAGGTGTATTTCATTCTTAGGCGCTTTTAGAAAGAACTTCAAATAGATTAAGCACTAATTGATCCCCCTCTTCACCAGTTTAACTGTAATTTACATTTTATATTGTCAATCGCATTATAATAGCTGTGAAATTTTCTGCTTGCCATTCCTAGAAATAGCACTAGAGGTAGCTTTTAAAAATATGAATGTCTTTAAGATCAAATATATATTGTTTGTACCAGACACTGCTTGAAACTTATGCTGAGATGGCTGAGGGAGCATCTTTGAATTTTTATGAAAAGGCTTATGTAGATTATCAACTATGAACTACCTTTACTAAAAAGTACTTTTTTAAATGGGGGTGTATAATATTAATAAAATTTATGATTAATAAATTCAATGACAATTAGAAAAAGTTATTGAATACAATTTTTAAGCCCAAATTTTGTGTGAGTGGGTTTTATTTGAGTCCTTGAAAATTATTAGATACTTCAAAAATCTGGTTCTATAAACAGAATTTTAGTTGTGAAAAGACAACTAAAATATCTAAATAACACTTTGTCCTTATATCTTTGTGTCCTGTGTGTTATAGTGAATATTTACTTTTCTTTATTCAGTATGTTCTGTAAACAAATCACAATTAATGATGACTCTTACAGACTTCTGGTAGTACTGCCTTGGTGGGCAGATTTTTGGTCCTTATGAAGGTGCATTCTTGCACGGGTAGTTGTTCAATTTGGTGTTCCTGCAGGAGGATCATTGTTGGAGTGTTCTACTTGGCTTTTATCCAAAAGACAGGCAAGAATAAATGCTGGTGAGGGTGTAGAAAAAGGAGAACCCTTGTACACTGTTGATGGGAAGGTAAATTCTCCAACTACTGCGAACAGTTTGGAGGGTCCTCAAAAACTAAAAATATAACTACCATATGATCCAGCAATCCTGCTGCTAGGTACATATCCAAAAGAATGGAAAATACCAAAAAGATATCTGCACTCCCATGTTTATTGCAGCACTATTCACAGTAGCCAAGATTTGGAATCAACCTAAGTGTCCATCAGTGGATGAATGGATAAAGAAAATGTGGTAGATATACACAATGGAATATAAAAAAGAATGAAAAATCCATAAAAAAGAATGAAATCCTGTCATTTACAACAACATGGATGGAACTGAAGAACATTATGTTAAGTGAAATTAGGCAAGCACAGAAAGACAAATCTCACATGCTCTCACTTATATGTGGCAACTAAAAATTAAAACAATAGATCTCATGGAGATAGTATAATTACCATTACCAAAGGCTAGAAAGAGTAGTGGGGAGGAGGAGATAAAGTGAGGATGATTAATAGGTACAAAAATCTAGTTAGAATGAACAAGATCTAATATTTGATAGCACAACAAAATTACTGTAGTCAATAATGTTATTGTATATTTTAAAAGAACTAAAAGAGTGCAATTGGAATGTTCCTAATGCAAAGAAATGATAAATGTTTGAAGTGATGGATACCCCAGTTATCCTGATTTGATTATTACACATTGTATGCCTGTATCAAAACATCCTATGTACCCCATAAATATATACAACTATTATGTATATGCGTACATAGTTAAAAATTTTAAAAATCAATAGGTAAAATTTGGCTTAACAACATGAAAACTTTTAGGAATATGTGAATATTGATAGCCCACCTGTAAGATAAAATAAAATTCTTCATCTGGAGTCCAAAAAATGTAGAAAAACCTGAAATGGAGTAGAAGTCTGGCTTCTATAGTCTGGTTTGGGCAGAAATGTGCCCAGTGGATTTAAGGAATACTCCTCAGAAGAAAAGAAGGTAACACTTTGTCGTTTGATTGCCCTTCAGACTTGCTGCAGCTTCTCAATGGGCTTTCATGGTTGGCTAATAATGAAGAACTTCTGAGGCTCACTAGGACCCCAAGCTTCCCAAGGCTCTAGATTCTTTTTCAATCAATGATCACATGGATTTTCAAAGGGAATGTATGGCAAAAGCTGAGACTTTGTTGGCTGCAAAGATGACAGTAGCTCCAGCCTTGGTCTAAATACACTGTCCATTGTCTGGATGGAGCTGAGGAAGATGATGTGAATTTTGGAACTCCAGTGTTCTTATTAAATCCCAAGCCTTTTATATAGGAGTAAAGTCTAGGAAATTGTTATAAAAGAAAAATGCCTTGTAGAAAACTCCTGAATAATTTTAAATTAAAGCAACATTGGGTGGATTAGGTTAATCAAGAAGAATTCATACATTTGTGTTTTTATAGAAATTGACTAAAATATTAAATGCTACAAAGCAAAGAATGTAGCAAGTGGGAAAAAAAATTTATTTTTTTATTTTGGTTTTGTGTTCCTAATTTTGTCTTGAAATAGAATGGTTTAATACAGAGAATTTAATAAAGAAATTAATGGTCACTGGAAGAACAATTTAAAATGACTAAAAATGGTTATAAATATAACCAAATGTGGAGATTTTTTAAAAAGTTGCATTATATGTAAAGGAATAAGCCTGTCCTTTTATTTCTGTTTTCATGACATCTGCTTTAATAAAGTAGTGTTAAAAATTGAAGCCTGAGTCTAATATTAATGAATTGAACGTTCATTTTGCCTGATTCCACCCCCCCTTTACCTTATTTGGTCATATTTAGCCCTTTGTATGTTATTTGTAGAATTATACCCTTAATTTTCAAACATATTGGCATTATTATATGAAATAGATTATCATACTGATCATTGCTACAAAGCCAGCATACTGTTTTGGTTAAGGAGAAAATGAGGCACAATAGGCACATGGGCAACAAACAAAAAGATGTGTGGTCATGAACCAGAAAGTTGATAGCATGTCCTCATTTTATTTTGGTTTTAAAAACTTGGTTTTACACAATTATAGAAATTAGAAAGGAAATGTCTAGACAGTTTCAAGCTCTCATTCCTACTGCTATAGTCACTAATCTCATTTCTTTGACCTCATTTTTCTCTGCAACCTTTACTTCTTAGCAGTCTGTACCATTTATTCTAACTTTATTAGCATTGATCATGAGAATGTCTGCTTTAAAGATACTGTAAGTGATATTTGTTGGATAGTTATATCATATAAATATTCCCTTCTCAGTGAGGGAGAAATTTTTTTCTTATATTTTAAGATTAATATGACTTTGGCATGGTTGAAAAGCCAGTCCAGTCATTTATCACCATGGCTATTTACTATCTGTGTTCCTAAAGAGGCCTGCATGCTGATTATGAGACAAAAACTTTGTTTTGAGGTCCACGAAACAGTGATTTGATTTTTAAAATTAGTTAAAAAATAATATTAAGCATTTTTAGTTTTCTGAAAGTTTTTGCTGATGAAATTATTTTTTTAAAAATTCAACATGTTTTTTCATTGTCTAACTTTCTTTTCTTGCTTACTAGAACAATCAGTAAATTGTTAACATGAATGTGCAAGTTACCTTTTATTAAAGTGGTTTTGTTATTGGCAATTTGTACACACCGACTGATGAAAGTCAGTGCTTAGATGTCTTTTTGATCTTTACCTATAGACACTTTTGAAAAATACTTCACTTTTGTGAATGAAACTCAAACATTTGTCATTTTCAATGTTTCTTGATCCTTTGGATTATTTTATTTGGGCAATACTTTTACTTGTCTATTCTAAAGTTTTTTATTTGAAAATATTCCTATTTTGAGAGGTAAAATCACTATATTCAATAGGGAGAAGATTGGGACTTGCCAATTCTCACAAACCTACAAAGCAACTCAGGTATCAGTAGAAAATTCAAAGAATATTGGCTTCAACCTCCCCTACCATGCCCCATGCAAGTCCAATCCCTTCCCCAAGATTTCTGCAAATTTACAAAGGCATGTAGTGGGTGGGCAAAGGTTATGTGTTCAAGGTCATTCTGTCAAAGCATTTTTGCTTGTTCTGGAGAGGTTTCTGTTATGGATTGCATCAACTCAAAGAGGAAATCAAGTCTTTTTAATCAGTGCTTACAAAATAACTATTTACATCAATTATTTTCAAGAGCAATAAACTTTCCTCATGATTTTAAGAGAGCAAAGCAGGGAGAGGGTTATATCACATCAATCCAAATGATTTAAATTGGAACTTCATCAATCCTGCTATTAAAATTATATCTGTCAGGATTTCAGTTGGCCCTAACTTCATAGCATTCCATTAACTTCTCTCTCTTCTTCCTCTTTTATCATCCTATCTAATGTTCTCTTTTTCTTTTGCCAGGAGAAAAGAAAATCTCATTTTACTACTACAAAGGAAATTTTATTTTTCTACTTCCTACAAAGCCTTACTGCTGCTTTGTTATACCTCTGCCAAAATATTGCTTTCTGTAGATTGGTAAGGCATTTTCCCAGACAAAGAAGTTTCCTCCCTAATCGAAATTTTTGTGCTACCTCTTAAGTGTTAAGATAGAACTTCTGTTTTTTTCGTTTGTTACCAAGATTTTTCTTTGCAGATTGCCTACTCAAGATTGTATTAGATGCTTAAAAAACTGGGATAAATGCAAAGTGAGTGCTCTGTTCAGTGGGCTTTAGTTTTGCCTTTCCCTCAGTCTCTTTTGATAGTCCTGGAAACATCAGCCTATTAAAAAATGGTAGATGTGATCTGATATTGTAAAAGAAGCATGGAATCAACTACTGAGAAATTGAAAGCAGTGAAAAACCTGAGCATGAAGTAATCATGTAATGTAATGAAAATGAAACATGAATGGTATGTTGACAAACAGGAATGACATGGGCCTTCATGAAATGAAAATGTGTTTTGGAAATCTGAAGACAAGCCCATCTCCAAACCTAAGGTTACTTTTGATGTCAAAATAACTCTGCTCCTGATTGATTTTACTCTAAAGATCATGTAATTAAAAAATATCCATAGTGACATATTGACATCGATTTTCTTTAGTGTAACTGACAAAATATATTGTTCTGGTATTTTTCAGGGACTCTCTTTAGTTGGGGTTAAAAGTTAGCAGCATAATTTTTGAAACCTTGTTTTTTGTTTTAAAGGGAATATATAGGCTGTTTTTGGTATTTGGAATTAATGCAGAAGGTTATTCTATTTCAGGCAGTGCACTCTAAGCAAATCCAAAAGGAACCTTCATATTATGCTATCATTAGAGTGATAATTATCAATTAACAATTAATTAGTACCCACCCCACATGTGGAAGCTTGGAGTGTATCCTTGGAGATATAGAAGTAATGCTGTAGCTATCGGTAATTTAGAAGGCATTACTTACAAAATAACATTCATAAAGACCATGCTTTATTATAATTTGTTTAAAAAATATTTCCTTTTCAGTTAGTTTGTATTTATTTGTACCAATTGAAAAGGCAATTCTAGATTATTTTTGAGTATTAAATACATAATATTTTTAGATAAATACAATTTTATTTCTTTTTCTTTTTCTTTTTTTTTTCTTTTTTTATTTGAGATAGGGTCTTGCTCTGTCACCCAGGCTGGAGTGCAGTGGCATGATCACAGCTCACTGTAACCTCAAATTCGTGGGCTCAAATGAACCTCCGGCTTCAGCCTTTGGAGTAGCTGGGACTACAGGCACATGATACCATGCCCGGCTAAATTTTTAAAAAATTTTTTGGTAAAGACAGGGTCTCACTATGTTGCCCTGGCTGGCTTCAAACTCCTGGCCTTAAGTGATCCTCCTGACTCAGTCTCCCAAACTGCTGGAATTACAGGTGTGAGCCACCGTACCCAGCCAATTTTATTTCTTTGAATTACAAATAACCAGGATTAACCTAAGAAGTATTTCAAATACATTTTTGCCGTGTAGAAATACTTGATTTTTTAATTTAATCAGTGAATGAAAGAAGAAATATGTCATTGATTATTATGTACACCAGTGAAGTCAAAGTGTAATATTTTTGTTTCCCTCAGTTAAGTTAAACTTTCTTACTTAGATTCATTCATTCAACAAACATTTATTGAGCACCTACTATCACCAGGCCTATGCACAGCACTGGAAAAGTAAGATGAATCCTATTCCCTCTTCTTAATGGATTTATCCACTTTATTGACAGGCAAGACAGGTATTATCAACAATACACCTCTAATAGGAATGTGCTGCCTTGAGTGAAATGGGGTGCAAAAGATGAAGATCACAAAATCCCGGGCAGTTCAGCCTTTCCAGAGAAAGTCAACAATACCAGCTGAACAATCGAGGCTATGTTATTGTGAGTGGACAAAACAGGAAAGTGTTTTCATGCAGAGAATGTACTATGAGTACAGGATGGGAGGTGGGACGCAGTTCTGTATCATCAGGGCACATCAAGTAATTCAGTCTGCCTAGAGAAAAGAGTATAGGTGAGACCAGAACTGAAGATGAGGTTAAAGTGAGAGGCAAGAGGGCAATCAGGAAAGGCTTTGTGAGTTAGGTGAAGGTCTATGAATCACAGGATAAAGGTTTTGGTAGTCTTTGAAGAATTTTGAGCAAAGGAATGGCATCAAATTTATATTTTAGGAAAATCATTCTGGAAGAAATAGGAATGTGAAATGCATATGTGGAGTAGGGAGATTTAAGTAGATTTGAGGCACAGAGACATGTTAAGAGACTATTAGAATTAACTAGGCAGGAAATAGGAGGCCAGGATTGAGGTAGGAGGAGTGGGAATGGGGAAGAAGTATTGTATGGGACAGTTGACTCAATATGCCTTAGGATTTGGCGCAAGTGAGAAGTGATGGGAAAGTGGGACTCCAAAATGATCTCTCTCATTTTCCACAACCCTTATACATCTACTTTTCAATGTGTATGAGAGAGTGTTTCTGCTTGTTATTTTAACAAATTGTATAATACGAAACCAAGATTTCTTGTACTTGGTAATTTTAATAAGCAATTACTTATATCCAACATGTAATTGTTTGCATCTAATGTGTAATTTTTATATATCATATCTGTGATATAAAGATGTTTAAGTAAAAATAGCTTTAAAAATGCACCGTAGCAGTCCTAAATTATTCTTTATTATGTATCTTTCAAAAGCAGTGGTCACAATTTTTAAATTTCATTTTGTTTCTTCATATATTTAAAATGGCACATACAGAGCTTATAGTGAGGCATTCAATGATTTATGGAGTTCTACTCTCTGAAACCTATCCTCATAATTTTCATTGTGACAGAGTTTGTGTTGGGCAAGGGGCAATGCCATCACATTTAGTGATTTTTACTATCAAAGAACATTTGTTAAATAAGCCACTTCTCCTTTCATATTATCTGCATTATGGTTAGTAGTGGATTCAGAAATGCTACTTCTGAAGCTCTTGAGTTCATGGCAGCCATAGATGTTTTTCTGAACCACATTCTTGCTCACCCATATATGTCCTTTAAACAGAATATGCACTAACAGTTAATTATAATCCCCTTTCAAACATCTAACTGAAAAATTTCTGTAACTGTTTCTTCTGCTATTTTCCTGTGTCAGTTTTTGTTGGTCCACTTTCCCTTTTTCATCAACTAAAGAGTTATTTAAAAATAGGAAATTAATATGGACATTTTGCCAACACATGACTTGGATATTGAGAGATATTGGGCAGCCAGTTAGGGTGTTGTGTAGACTTTTTTAAGCATAGGGAAATACGTCAGCAATGGTTTATAACCTGAGTTTAATTTGTTTATTTTTTATAACTTTTCAGTCAACCTTATTTTCATTTACACTAGATATTCCGTGAGTTTACTGATTGCAAAAGACAACAAAGAACAAAATGAGGATTTTAGTATAGTTCCCAGTTGCTTGGCTCTTTTGATAGAACATATGAATTATTCACCATCCATATTTAATAGCATATGTTATACTCCTTAATACATCTATAATCATCTACTTCCAGAGGGAAAACTATCCTGCTGCTTGTGGTTTGTTTATTTAGTTTTTCAATGAAAGCTGAAGAGAACATTGAATATTTCCCCCAAGACCTACTATAGCCTGAATATTACTACTTTAGCATATTATCCTCCCTTGTATTTTCTGAAAAGATTTCCTTGGGAATGCTGTCAGATTTTTAAAAAATAATTTTAAATACATTTTATTTTTAAGTATTTCTAATTGATTCTTTACACTGTATTTCTATAACATTTAAAAATGTACATATGTAATTATATATGTATATGTGGTATATGCTAAGTTGGTATTTATGTCTGATATGAGGAAATATCTGGTTATATAATGTTAAGATGATATTTATACAAATGTCTCATGGGCAATGAAAGCCTCAAGTATTATTATTGTGGGTTATTGGGATTTTTCTCAGGCATCAGAAAAATTTGAGGTAAAGTATATTTCTTTAACCTAGAAAACCTACTACTGGTTTTTCTCAACTATCCCTGTTTCTGTTTAATGCTGATATAGATTATATATTTTAGACAAGTATGGAATTATAGGTACAGAATTTATGAGTTCAAAATGCCTCTTCTATTATTGACAAATAACTTAATCACTGGAAACATTTATCACTTTTATTGGCATAGCTGACAGACAGCAGACTGCTGCTGTCTTAAAGGAATTGGGTTGCAGAAGCATATCATAATTCAATTGAAACACATTTCTCCTATCAGGAAGACTAAATAGCATCAAATACCCTTGACTTTACATAGTGTGATGACAACAACCTTGACTAAACACAGATTGTTTGCTTCAGCAAAACGAATAGGTCTAAGTATTAGTATGCTAAATCCTATATCTTACTCCAAATTATGTAAACTAGTTATAGATTTAGAATAATATATTGTGTAGGGAATTTAGCAAAGAGGTAATTCAGTTTCTTCACTTTATAGGTAAGACCATTTAAGTACTATAGAAGTTAAATTATTTTCCTAAGATCAAGCAGCTGGTTAGTCTGAGTGGGGCTGTAATGCAAGACCCATGAATCCAGCCCAGTCCAGTATTCTTTTTGCATTGCATTAAACTTAATTTTTTGAGGCATAATAAACTAATTTGAATGATCAGTAATTTTTCTTTAATATTTCAAACACAAATATTTTCTTTGTGTTACTGGTAAAATTTCTAAATCATTAAGTATAAAACACACTTGTGACATTTTACTCTGTGAAATTTATATAAAATATGATAACCTTGTACATTATTCATTTGTTTCAGTCATTAATCCTGGAAAGTAATTCTTATGAAATTTAGAGAAGGATTTGTACCATAAATATTTGTTGATTTGATTACAATAGTCAGTGAGGTTTTATAGGGATAAGGGCAATTATATTGAAATACACTTGGATGATAAAACATGAATATAAAATGAAAGTCTTTAATATGAATATTTGTTTTAGAAAAATAACACAATTACGGCAACATTTCTGCATAATGGGCAAAGAAAATCTATAGTTACTTTGAACTATGATATGTGATCCAAAGAACCTTTGTATTTTCAATTTATGCTGCAATTTTTCTGGTTGGTAGAAAATGTAATTAGCAGGCACTGTTGTGCTATTTTCTATTTAGCAAAATAGCTTTACTTTTTTTAGGAGGTCACTGGTGGTATATCTATGAAGTATTGTGATATGAAACCTATGGATTTTTAGTTACACTCTTTTAGGATTATATGAAATTCAACCAATCAATCTTTTAGTAATGAAATTGGTAAGTATTGGTGAGCCTTAATCTCATATCAAGATTTTCTCTGGGAAAGGAGTTGACTGGTTTTCAGTGTCCTCTTCCTACAGTTTTTAACAGGTACAACTTACGTAAAACAAAAGGCATGAAGTGGAAGGAGAAGTGTTGTTGCCAAGGGAGACCTGCAGTGTGAGAGGGTACGGGGGGAAGAAGTCTGTGGGTCAGTACTGAGTGTTTGTGAGGCTGGCTTCTTCATGGGGTGTCGATAGGATTATTGTTGGATCAGCATGTCTGAAGCAGAACTCTGAAAAGTGGCAGTTGAGGTTGAAAAGAGATCAAGAGATCGTGGAGAGCCTGCCAATTTACGGACTTTTTTTTTTTTCCCTGAGCTATAGATGAGAGGAAGTCACTAGGGCATTTGAGCATAAGGAAGAGCACCTAGAAGATATATTTGTGTTCACTTTACTTTAAGCATTAGAACCACCATAACCAACTCTTTGGTGGGTAAAGGAAGACCAGATTGGGAAAGAACCTCAATGACCTATTAGCTCTGTTTGTACTTTTGTTTATTAAATCTAAAAGTGGGCTTTAAAAATCTATTCCATCAAATCTATTTCTACATTTCAACAGTAACAAATCAGTAGAGCTCTCTCTACTTTTAATACTTGCACACATAAGATTCTCTGTAGCAATTGTGAGGTATTTTGATTTACAGATGCCTCTTTCAGTGACAAAGTAGATAAAATAGCACTGAGTCCTGGGAAGAATGTAGTTATGTGGAACAAGATTAAGTCTCTAAATACTCTGTGCAGATATTTGGTTACAGCACATTAGGCTTTGAAATCCGGCACCCTGGGCAGCACTATTGATCAGGCAAAGTTTGTCTTTAACTCATGCCCTCTCTTTTTTTCTGGCAGTTTCATAGATCAGGGAGAATTTAAGAGGAATAAGGGCAGATACTGTCCCTCAGTTCATACCACCTTACTGTCCCTTTTCGTGGAGTAAGGTTTACATTCTGACAAGGTCATTTTTTGTCCCAAATATTTAGTAATTAGTAATGTTTTAGTACATTACTACAAAATGGGGTCTTGGGGATACAGCAATAAATTTTAAAAAGACAAAAAGTTTTGTCTTTACCAAATTTGTCTTTTTGTGAGGGAATAGCAAACTTAGAGAGAAATTTTTTTTTTCAGAATCATGTAGGAAATGACAGATTAACCATGTATAAATGTTATAATTTTATCTTATTAGTCAGTAGGAAAGACACTATCCATTAAGGGAAAAATATGTATTTTTACCTCCTTAATAACCAAGAGATGTGCAACTACTCTAATCCTACTAAAGTTGACAAGTGAAAAAACTCTATTTCTTTCAATTTTTGGCTAAAAATTGTGTTCAGATAGATGCCTACTATAAAAGTATGAATCCTCATTTTTTCCCTTCTTTCTATTTAGACTGTTTTTGAAAACTGAATATAAGGAAGTTCTAAACAGACATGAAGAAGTCTTAAAACATTTTAGGCATCATTAGTGCTTCTAATAATATTCTTATAGTATCTTCTATTCTCCTTATAAAGAATCATCCTGCCCTGTGTTTAACCAAATTGTTCTGACTTGTCTAAGTGTTATTCCAGAATGTAAAAAGTGCTTATGAAAAGCTTTAAAAGTCCTCTCCACTAATAGAAGTATAACTTCAAAAGTTTGTGATTCTCAAAGTTAATGCAATTTCTTAACAGGCCACATAAGTAGAAAATGTGAAGAGGTTACAGGTTGTGATTTTTCAAAAGTTTCTTATTTTATTGTGTAGGAAGATATCTTTATCAGAAGAAGAAAATAGTATTGTTATAGTGTGAACTTGTTAAGGGTTCTCATGCAAGTGGTCAAGATGAATTTGGTGTGAGGTTAATCCAAGAAATTGTCAAAAGAATTATCATTTTCACTTTTGAGTCTTGCTTCAGTTAATATATTGATTGATGGATGGATATCTCCATTAGTTTTCAGGGAACCTGAGTTCTAATTTTAGTTTTGCCATATGTAACTTAGAAGCCACTTTTCCTCTTTGGGCTGTGTTTCCTCATCCAAAACCAAGTGGTGAGATCAAATGATGTCTAAATTATTTTATTTAGGTTCTTGCATTCACACACACACACTTTTTTTCCTGGTGATGCTTCTGCTTCGTTTTCAAGGTGATTGTCTTGATATTGCATTCCTGATAATAGGTGGGTTTGTAGACTACAAGGGATAAACTTATATGTATAGAAAACATGTAAATATAATTACTGGAGTTTTCTTTATTATGCTGAGAGTTTGAGGAATATCTGGCAAGGTATGAGAAAGAGAAGCTGAATAGTGTTTCCAGAGGTTATTAATTTTCAGAAAAATAAATTCGATTCTGGTTAAAATAGATTTATCTAAAATAATGATACAGTTGACTGTCTGTATTTTAGCAGAAATTTTAAGAATGTTGCTCATTTGAGCACTATGAGAACTAGATTTAATTTTTTTTAACATAAACCTACTTTTAGAATACCCCTGTTCAGCTATTGTTCCAATGTCAAATGCCAAAATGTCATAAATGCCCAGGCAAGAGGGTTCCCTCTTTGAATAAGGAGGTAAATACATGATTAACTTTATTTTGGGAGTAAAAATCATCTTGACAGTCATCCCAGACAGACACTATTTTCCCCTGTGGCTAGAGAACTGTGAAAAGCGGAAGCAGGGTGCTTTGTGTTCCATGGGAACTCTCAAAGAATAGTTGAGGAAGTGACTGGAGATCAGTTAGTTATTCTACTGTGGGAACCCATTCATTTCAGATGGAGCCCAGTTGGCACTTTTATTTCCCCAACACTGATTTATTCATTTTTTTCTTGAGAATATGGTGGTATTTTGAAGCACTCTCCAGAAGCTGCATTTGTGAAGGTACCACTTTGTCAATTGTGATATTAATAATATAGTGTTTGATTTTCTTGATAAACTTACAACTTACTCTGTTTTGTAATCAAACTGTTGAAGTCAAAGAAATTTTCTTAGGGGCTGTTCAATAGACTATCCAGGTTGCTCCAGGCAAGTGGTGTTCATCTGTAAAATCCTCATTCTCCAAGTATGTGATATGATTTTAAGGACTCCAGGTAAGCCAAAGTATTCAGCAATACTTCCCTGACAAGTGTTATGGATTATGAAATCCCACCATTAGTCAGCTTGTTCTCTAGCTTTAGGCAAGTACTTTCTTAACAGCCTGATTTAAAATAAAGGTGCTACTAGGTATATATTTTATCAATTTTGAAAACATAATATTTCTCACCTGTGAAATAGGAGTATCCAGGCCCAGCATTATAATATAGTTATCAGGGAAAGAAAAATGTTAAAATGGTGGTGATATTTGTAAATGACTATAGCTGTTATCTGAATATAAATAAGAATATAATTAAGAAGGTGTTCAGCAATATGGAGCAGTGTGTAGCATGGTCTTAATTTATAAGAAACTTTTATTCTGCATGGAAGGATGAAACATAGACATATACAGAGGTAACTAACAAGCACTGAATAATAAGGTATTTAGAACTCACTACATACTATGCACTATGCTAAACACCATTTTGTTCAGTCATCAACTGAGTCCTTATGAAGTGGGATTACTAATATCTCCAGTTTGCATATGAGAAGATAGACATAGAGAAAACCTAAGAAACATCTCCAAAGACCTAGAGCCCACATATATTGGTGAAACAGTCAAACCCTGGGCAGTCTGACTATAGTGTGTGCTCTTAACCTCCCTATGAGCCTGAATCCGTGAAAGGGGTTGACTTCCCCAAGATGTTTGTGAATTCTTGGGCACATGTGCATTTCTGATTATATATAAATATCTTAATGTAGATTAAGATTTTTGATAAATATCTTAATGTAGAATTACTGAATAAATGTTAGAAATGGTTTAAAGGCTTCTGATTCATGTCAAATTACCATAAAGTTTGTATCGGTCAATACCTCAAACAGGGCATATTGGGGATGTGCATTTTACTTAACAACATTGGATTCTTTTATACAAATACATCTTTTTTTATTTTTACATCAGATTTTTCTAAGTAAATATTACACTAATTTTATTTTCTTTTCTAAATCATATACTGACTAGAAGGGCAAATAGGATAAGAAAGGAAGGATGTGTGCTGGTATTTTGTATATCTGGACTTTTTCTGAAGAGAAAATAACAATATGCCTACATGGCCAAAAATATCCAACCTGAAAATAAAGCATTTTTAGGAGCAGTGATGTGACACAATGCCTATGATTTCCTTTGGAAGTATGCCTATAACTCCCATTAGTAATAATGAAAGTTAATGACATGCCTTATGGGATCAGACAATGGTCTTCAATATTTGTAAGTACTTGCTGGGGTAGAAGCTGTTCTGTATATTGTCGGTGGGTGTCAGTTTGTAATTACAAATTGCACAAACACATACACGGTATGTATTTTGCCAACAAGGATTAACTTGGCATCTAGAAAAATGCTTCACTTTCAGCACCCAAAGAAAACAAAATCTGTGTCTTTTAAAGTAATAAGGTTTGGAGGGTAACTAAGCACCCATGAAATAAAATTTATAACCTTCAAATTTAATGGAGAAGCACGTGTTTTTGGATTTTTTAAAGTTTAAGTGATCATTTACCAACATTAGTCCCCAAATAATGAGTTACAGTGTGCTCTCAATACAAAAAAAATCTATGGTTATCCTGAGCTTGAACGTCACATATGAATTTAGGCCCATATACAGTTCACTCAATTTATCTGATAACCTAAGGATTTAGAGACTGATCAAATAAACCTTTGCACTAATTTCCATCATGGTTTGAGAAATAACTGTTACTTGATGACTCCTGGTTTTATATTTGGTAAAAGGGACTAAATAGGCTGAAAAATAATTAAAATAAAAAATACACAAATTTCAAGAGGCTAAACAGATCTTATTCACCCTCATCTTGTTTATTCTCCTGCCATTCTGGTCTTCCCAAGCATACTAAATTCCTTTCCACCTCAACACACTCTCTTTTGCATTCTCCAATAATCTGCTTCCTTTAGCAAGCCAATTTATGAAAGGTACACTTCTTTGTCCTCACGCTTTCCTTCTGCTTCCTTCAGAGATTTTACCACAACCTGGAATTCTGTATTCATCTCTCCATTTGTTTATTCAATCGGCACCTCTTGCATTGTCTAATAAACTCCATAAGGTCAGAGGCAATGTCTAACTTTTTAACCCTCTGTTTCCAATACTTGCCATAGTGCAAGTCATGTAGCAGATGCTTAATAAATATTTTTTTGACTCAATGTAAAAATGAATGACCAAATGAATGAATCAGAAATATGCACATTTTGGCAGTTGAGTCTATTCACTTAATTACTGAGCTTTGTCAAAATGTGACATTGTGCACCTATGATTTTCACATTTTAAAATTAGGTAATAACATTTTTGCTCCACCAGATAGGAGTATGAAACTTAAAAAAATAAAGCTGAACCTACTATATGTCTTATTATTGCTTATTCTTTTTTGTTTATATACCTAATACCATAAAATTTTATGCTTAGTACTAAAGATAAATCCTTATCTAAAAAGTGCCATATGCTAACATTCATAGCTAATTTAGAGTTAACTTTATATTTTGCATTTCAAAGTGTTATGACATTTTACTTTAAAATGAGAAATTGAAGTTTATGGATAAAATGTTCTAAAATATGCTTATTGAATATTCCAATTTAAATGTTAAACATTGATTATTTTTACAACTTTTAAAAAATTAATCAATACTATTATAAGTACTATAAAGATGGGATGTGTTTACAAAAGACTGAAATGGGATGATAAAATGTGATTTAGGAAGCGTTGATAATATTTAAAATAGTGGTGCTATTTTCTTTCACTTACCAAATACCAATGTCTTGGTCAATCTAAAATATATTATTTAAATAAAATATACTACATTTTAGTGAGCCTGATGCTTTTTATTGGTAAGTTGGTACTTTTTATAGCTGTCATAAGATAAAGGCTGTATTTGTTTTAGAACATTCAATTATTTCTGCAGCAAGTAAAGTTTAGGAGTGTATTGGTTTATAAAAGTGGCAATGATATTTAAGTACATTTTAATGTGCATTGATTTTGTGAGTCCCTCAAATCCACTGCAATATATATTTTTCCTTTTTTTCTATTTGGAGAAAATTAGTTAATTTTGCAGAAATGTTGAATATTTGTAATATTTAACATTTTTTATTTCTGCCATTAAATTTGTTGTTTTCAAGTTGGACTATTTCCTTCCTGTATGTAGGTTTATAGGCATAATAGTATAGTCATATACTCTATTTAAGATCCATTAGAGTAGGGACTGTATGACAGTGCTTGGCACTTAGTTGGTACCCAGTAAATATTTGTTTACTTCATTTATTAATTAATGGATGAAGGGACAAAGTGAACTGATATTTCCTTTAAGTAGCAGGGAAGAACCGGATTGAATATTCTTGGTGTTTGTGATATTGTAGGTATCATCTATATTATATATAATATAAAATTTATATGATATCTAATTTTGGTTTTTGGATTCTCTGTAATTTCATCCTCATATATGGATATAGGAACCTGAAACACAATGAAATTATTTGACACAGGAGTTAATCTAAGTAATGCTAGATTCTGGATTGAAGGCCTTAAAGTAAATTCTATCCTCTATAAAAATGTCAATATTGATTATCTATGTACCTATGTATACAAATGTATTTTTTCCCAAGAAAGCCAATTATCTTTGCATCTTAAATTTTTTTAAAAAAATAAATGAGTCTAGGGATTCAAAATACTTGGCTAAGCGTAGGTCTCTCACCATAATAAGTCAGAATTTATCACTCACAGATACATGGGATTTGTGAAGAGATAAGCAATTTTTTAAAAACAATTTTATTTGTATTGCTGAGATTTAGAGTGATCTGTAAATTTTCTAGACAACTATGTCATTATCTTATAGGATTAAATTTATTGGAGTCAGAAGTTGACAAACTTTTAAGTTAATAAAGTGACTTTGCAGAAAATGACTTTTGGTGAATGGTTTTCAATCTGGTCGTGATGAGTATTAATATACTTGATGGAGTTTCTTCTCTCTAATTCTTAGTAAACTTAAATAAGTAGACTAGATGTTGGAAAAAGTGTGAATTTGGTTTTTTTTGGTAGTACCCAAAATGATTTTTGATTGATAGATAGTGCATACTAAAAAAGCAAATGTTTGGAAGACTAAAATTATTGTTTGAAAATTATTATCCTTGAAAGACTTTTATTTATGTTTATTGGCTGTTCATGTTGTTGATGATAACTCATTCTACATCTTTCAGCAATGTAATGTAGTGGTAAGTGTCTTTAGTATTTCAAAACCAGGGTTTAGATTCCAACTCAGCTTTATATCTTGATCAAGTTGGATATATCTGTAAATTGAGTTTTACAATATATACCTTGCAAGGTTTTAATGTAGAGTAAAATAAGGAATACGAAATGTTTAAATCACTGCCTAGTGAGGTGTTTAATAAATGCTAGTTATTATTAACAGTATTTTACAATTTTGATAACTTTCTTCTAGATTGTTCTTTTCTCAATAATGAGGATTGCCACATATCTTGAAATAATTAGGATGCTGAGTTACTTTTGAATATTAATGACAGAGGTGTTTTATCAGCTTGAGGACAAACTCCCTTGACAATCATATTAGTACAGATTTAGAAGTAAGCAAAGCTCATAAAAACCATCTTGAATGAAAGAAGTATCTGGGAAAACCTCCCAAGTACTTCAATCTGAATCTCAGCAATAATATGTGATTCTACCAAAACATATTTGGGAGTGAATTTTTAAAATTCCATTAAATAGGGAGAACGTTTCTAAACATCTATTTTTAAACAATTTTCAAAACCAGCAAGGGGACCTGAGAACTGAAGCCAGTTTCATTTTTCTAGACTATGCCATTAATTAAAAATTCAAAGATCAATTAATATTAAACATATAATATGAACTTTGAAATAATTATAGTAAGCAATGATTTTTATCAAATTATTTATACCAATTATCTTGTTTGTAACTGCAGATTGCATAATTGCTGCACAGATACTTTAGTGGCAACATATGTCACATTTATCTACTCAATGGCCACACTTCATTGTGTCTAGACATATCCTGATGGGCTTCACATTCAAATTGACAAGTGAGACAATTTCCAGTCAATGTGTCCTGTAGGTTCTGCATCTGGCTTACACATTTGTACTTTTTTAAAACACAGCAAGGTCTGTAGAAAGAAAGAAGTAGAGGCGTGTTTTGAAACCTGGCTTTAATGCCTATTAGGTGTTTGACCTTGGGAAGGTTCCCTAGCATCTCTGAATTTTAGTTTCCTCAGCTGCAATATTATGATAATGACTAATATAATGATGACATATTACTTATGATATTGGCAAAAATTAATGAAATTGATATAGGGAAGCAGGTACACTGTTGGTGAGAATATTCATTATTAAAACATAGCTATAGGGCAATTTGGTGTTATTTATTACATATTAAAAGGTACATTTCCTTTGAGTCAGCAGTATCATTTCCGGGAATATAGTCTGCAGAAATGCATTGGCGCAAAAAGATATATGTATAAGGATGTTCATTGGAGCATTATTTATAATAGCTAACTTTGGACATACTTAAATATCTATTACTAGGGAAAAGTTAAATGAATAATGGCATAATCATGCAGTATGAATGTGAATGAACTGAAATAAAAAGATCTCTGAGATGTAAAAAATGAAAACATTAAATTAAGGTGATTTATACAGGATATAGAAAGTATGATGTTATGTAAAAATATAAGAATATAAAGGTAATTAATATTTAATTGCATTTATATATTAACTAATTAATGCATTATGTAATTCCTATGTATTACTATAAATACTTTGAAGAGCACTAAATTGGTATATGCCCGATTATTGATAGTCATCCCTACTGGGAAGTGACTGATTGGATATCTGGCTGTCAGGGGCTGGTGAATGCATTCATCTTTAATGTGTGAATTGAAACACTGAAGATAAAACAAATAATGACAAATTTTTTAAATGGTGACAGTAATGCCTTCTTTCCACTATTATTAATCCCCTTGTCATCAACCTAGCTCAGGGTTTTCATTATCGTACTAAAGATTCTCACCAAAAGTGGGAGAGGGCAGGATACTTTAAAGCATAAATAAATTCTGCAGAGGACTTTAGGACTTGTGCAAGCTACATCTGCCATCTCTCTTCCCACCTCCTGTACATACTCCTCCTCTCCTACCCAGGATGACTGCTCTAGTGAAGAACGACAGATAGAAGTGAGGGTTGTGTGCTATAGGTGGTACTGCTCAAAGACAGAGGAGAAGAAGGCTTACAAAATTAAAATGCAACATGTAAGGGCGAGGCAGAGGAAAAATACCCCTAAAAAAGAGTAAGAAAGAGTCAACAGAATGAGGGAAAGCCAGGAGAGTGTGGCATTATTAGAGCTTGTGAAATACAAAGTTTTAGAAGTAAGGAGTGGTCAATCATGTCAAAATCTGCAGAGAAGTCAAATACATAAGGTTTTTTAAAAAGTTAAAGTTCTTTTTGACCTTGGTGAGAGAAGTTACAATGGAGGTGGGAGGAGAAGTAGAATCCCATACAAAAAGAGTAGACCACTCTTTTTTAAGACATTTGTCTATGAAGGGGTGGGAGGAAGGAGGGGGAAAGAGGCTCTGTCCTACGGTTTGTTGCATCTTACTGATTTTTTTAAAGGAAATTTAAAATAATACGTCACTTATCCTAAGTCATCACTTCAGTAGACATCCCAGCTTCAAGTTAATAAACAAAAAAGCAAATCAATTCCATTCCTTAGGCATACATTTTTGTAATTAGTTTTTTCTTGGAAGGTTTCCAAAGAAGTTATATTGCTCTAATTTTGACATTTTTCTTGACACTTTGCTGATATTTTTGATGGTCAAAGGGGGTAAACTTACATATTTTGTAGTCTTAAGTTTATTGCATCCATGTTTTATGATGTAAATTTTGAAGCGTTCTTTTCCTCTCTTTCCATGGCTTGAACAAAATTCCTAATGTTCTTTGACACTTTTCCCTATTTTACAATTAGTAAAATTTTGGCCTTGCTTATGGCTTTTCTTTCAATAAAACTCTATGCCTCCTTCTTTCCCAGAATACTAGGCTAGATGTAGAAGCATGCAAGATGGTGCAGCAGGAGGGTGTATGAACAGAAGATAGGTTTATTTAGAAATACTGCGTGAAGGATATCTGGAAGGTGCAAACCATTGAGAAAGCAAATCGTAGCATCATAGTTTAACTCAGAGACTTTCCCCATAAATTATAAAAAATTTGAGAGCCAGATATTTCCAAATACTACTCCATTTGTTTTATAGATGAATAAACTCATACTGTATATCTACATAATATATGTAGTTAGAAAATAGATCATATTCTAAATTGCATATTTATCTTTGGTCCTACTCAAGTTATTGCACTGATCCATGGAACAACCCAAATATTGTGTGATGTTTTATACACTTTCCTGAGACATAGATAAAATATATTTAAAATCTTAAGTTTAGCAAAGGGATCATATGTCTGACATAAATATTATACTCAAGTATCAGGATATGAATCATGTTGCCAGGTCAGTGAATTACATTTTTGCATTTTTTTCTGATTTAATACATGACTATAGAAAATTCTGACACTATAGGAAAGTAAGAGAAATCCATTATACCATAATCCAGATTTTATCACTATAAAATTTTCAGTAATTTTTCTTTCAGACTTTTTCTTTTTAAATATTTTTACATTAAAAAGAAAATTTTCTATTCTATGTTGGTCATATTTAAGAACAACAATATAAATTGTACTAGGTTGGTTATTATATATGATATATAATATATTGCATATATAACATATATTAAATATGTTATATATTTTATAGATATATATAAACTGGGTCAGTAGTTGACAGGCTAGATTTAGTAATGGAATCTTTAGTTAAACATATATTGTATAAAATACTCTGTTTTGTTATACATTGCATTCATATTTGTGGAGTTTATGAGATTATACATAAAGAAATAAAGTAAAATTTTTTTCTAGCAAAAAATTGCCCAGAAGTTATGCAGCCCAGAATACCCCTTGTATGAATTGTGTGTTTCATACATACCATTAGAAATATGTATAAAAATGATGTGTCCTTAGACACAATCCTATTGAGTTGCAGAGAGGAAGGAGAAATGATTAGTTTTTGCAATTCAAATGTCATGCTTCTTAAATCACTTTTTTTTGAAATAGATAGACTAAGCATACCATTTTTATGTTTGCCTTTTAGCAAACAAGCTTATTTGACAAACTGCATCTTAGCTACTTGGCATCAAGTTAAAAAATACTGTGTTTATTTAGTCTTTTGTGAATTTGATGTCTTAGATTGTTGAGGATTACATTGTTATCACCCCACATACATTTCCCATTAACATACATTTCCATGTTTTCTTTATGACTTTTCCATTATTCTGCTTTCAAGTCTTCTAGTACCTGGCACATTTTGTGCCAAGAAAAGTTCCTTTGAAAATGTTATTCAAGCTGATGTACTTTGCCAATGACTTGTAGAAGTTTTCCTACATTAAGCAGCTGGCTATGGTATGTCTGATATTTTCTTACAAAAAAGTGAAGAGTATTTTCACACCTTGACTTAGCTTGCTGACTCTCTTCTTCAATGCTTCAGTTCTCTGTGGCTTCTATAGTTATTAGCAATAGCACTAAACACAGTGTGATTGGTCCTATGGTATCAGACATGGAAAACTGAAATAATGTCACTGTCCTCCGAGTGGAGGGTTTTCTCTAAGCTCTTGGTGTTTGTCCCAGAAAAGAGTTTCAGGATGCACCATGTAAGCCAACCAAGCAAAAGCTTTATTGAAACAGAGAGTACACTCTCAAGAGTGAAAGAAGACAGGCTCAAAAAAGGGCAGCTAACCTCTGGAGAGGTGGTCTTAGGTTTTTTGTAGCCTTACTAATTGAGGGGAGGAATACTCAAGGCCAAGGAGTTGGCTTTTACTGAGAATTGGGGTAGTAATATCTAGAATTGTGTTCCCTCCCATTTTCATGCTTTACATGGTTGTCTTGGAACTGTCATGGCAATTTCAAGGGTGGAGAAATTTTAAAGCCACAATGTAAATGATATTGTAATTAGCCAAAGTTCATATAAGGTGGCAGAGATAGGTGACAAGCTGGTTGGGATTCATGCTTGTGGTCATTAGCCCCTCTAGTTAACTTCTTCTTGAGAGTTGTTTACTTTAACACTTGCACGTGATCTTCAATGCATATTTGTTCCCTCGGTTTATTGGTTTAGTTTCACAAAGTCCCAGTGGTATTTAATGGCTGATGTACTAATTTAAAGTGAGATGGAAATAGGAGTGGGAAAAAGGATCATCAAATCACGTCTCTCCAACACCCTAAAGAAGATAAGACTTACATAGGCTTTTGTTCAGATAACAATTACTTGAAAAGATTAGAAACATAAAAAGAAAAACATATAAATCAGAAGACATTTTGTTTTTCATTTGAAAAGGGGAGCAAAAGTGGTGGAAATCTTTAATCATTCACATAATAAAAGTTTAAAAAAAACTATATTAACGGCCAATTTTAAAAAGGTGCAAAAAGGCTTTAAATTTGGATGAAATATATTGTTATTGAGCATAGATTAACTGCAAATTAATAATCAAAATACTAACCTTTTTTAAGTACTCATTATGAGCCAGCATTGATATAAATGCTTTGCATAAATTAACTGATTTAATCCTTGCTTTCACTCAATGAAATATATGTTATAATTATTCTCGTTATACAGATGAGATCTAAGCTCATCTGTAAAGCTGGGGTCTAAGCCCAAGGAGTCTAGCTTTAGTATCCACAGGCTGAACTCCTTCACTGGGCTACTCTCAAGTTAGAAACACTGTTCATGGGTAATAGGACCAGGTTCAAATAGTGGGATTTATTTTTCCTTCTAGTTGAAAGAAGTTGGACTGAACATTTCCTGTTTTAAAGATTTTGTTCTCATATTAAAATTCAAAAATCCATATTCTGTCCATTGCCTTAATCCTTCAATATAATATAAAACTCTATAGAATATTTGTTTTATGTCTGAATTATGCCAAACATATTTAATTAAAATGATTTTTTAAATAGTAAAAATATGTATATTTCTAAATATGTAATTTTAGGGCTGAAATTTTCAACTTCTCCTTACGTATTTGACTTCATGTGTACCAGATGAATAAATACTTTTTGAAAGATCAGAATTACCTGAAAATACAATTAAAATGATCTTTTATAGGTGTTTTCATTTTCATTTTTTGGCTATGTAGATTAGTAGCTGTCAAAAATCAATAGAGCTTTTCTTTCTAATTTTAAAAGCAGTTGCCAAAACGTAGCTCATGATGCATTTTAAATGACTGACAGTTTTTATATATTCAGAGACCTCAAATCATAAACTTATGTGCATATTTTGTGGAAGCTGTGAATTGGGTAAAGATTTGAGGGAGGGTTTGCAGAAATGAATCTGATACAAAGTGCATTTTAGGTTTTCATACCAAGTAAACCATTGTATAAATTTGAGATTTATCTAAATCAAGCTAGAATGATTCACTGGTGAAAACTCTCTGTTCTTAGCATCATTAAAGCAATGTTCACTTCCATTATTCAGACCACTCTGGGGAAAATAGGAAAGAGAGCCTTGTGACTCCCCACAAAGCCTGGAGGCAGTTAAGACCACTACGTTTACGTGAACTCTTTCATATGTGTAATTGAACATGACTGTAAGGGTCAGATGTTTTATTTTCCATGGAATTCGGAAAATTCATCACTGATTCGACTATTTTAGGAATCTTACATACACTGCATTGTAGAACCTCATTCAGAAATTTACTTTACTTATATCACTACTATTAGTTTGTAAAATCTGTTCTTTAAAAATGTGTTTATGAGAGGCCAAGGAGGGAGGATCATTTGAGGCCAGGAGTTCAAGGCCAGCCTGAGCAGCATAATGAGACCCCGCCTCTACAAAAAGAAATAGAAAAATGAGCTGGGCATGGTGGTGCACACCTGCAGTCCCAGCTGCCCGCAAGGCTGAGACAAGAGGATCACTTGAGCCCAGGAACCCAGGAGCTTGAGGTTGCAGAGAGCTATGATGATGCCGCTGCACTATAGCCTGGCAACAGAGAGAGACCCTGTCTAAAAATACAAAAAAAAAAAAAAAAAAAAAAGAAAGAAAGAGAAATTAAAATGTGTTTGTTAATCAAAAATATAGCTGCATTAATTTAGAACACTTTATTTTCATAAATTGTGTCAATCCAAAGAGCAGAAAAATTAGTTTATTTGAGAGAGATCATTTGTGCATTACCTTAGAGATGTATCTATTTATTGTATGTGTGCTTAAACATAACCATGATATTATTCTATTTTCATATTAGAAATATTTTCTACTATATATTTTCCTTAGAATTTTCCTATCAAGGTTTAGGCCAAGTTCCTTTTGAAATGTAAAAGATTGAGAACTTAGGTTTAAAAATATTTCCAAAATCTTTAAAGTCAAAAAAGAAGGAGATATGATATATTTATACAATGAAATGTTATTCAATGGACATAAACTTGAATGAGTTTCAGCTAAAATAAAAAAAGATGAATTATAGAATCATAAAGTAGAAAGAAAAATACAAGTTGTAGGAGACAGCATAAAGCATGGGTCCATTTTCATAAAGTTCAAATAGAATTAAAAACTAAGCTATGTTTTATTTAGCAATGCACAAATAGGTGATAAAAATGTTGTTAAAAAGAAAGCTAGAAGAACGGTAAACACGAAAATCAGGATAATGCCCCCAGTTAGGGAGGCAAGGATCTGAGGTTGGGGAGAAGGTTATTGTAATATTCTAGGATTTATCTTAATGGTGGATCCCAAGTGTTAGTGTTATTATGCTTCATAGCTTACACAAATATCTTTTATTTTGGGTGCATCAAATACAACATAATAGAAGAGGATAGAAGACAATTGTTAGTTTTCTTCCTGGTTTTCATTGTATATGCCTTAGAAGAAACTAGTGAAGTGGGAAATTTAGGCAATCAAGCAGTTGTTGTGTGTACATGAGATCAAATAATAGGCTTACTGATTTTTTTTGGAAGGGCTAAATCATCCTATTTTAAAGCTTCATATTTTAAGTTTCACTATTTAATTTCTATTTCAATGAGAAGACCACTTCAAAGCAAATTAAAGTTTATAAGAGAAAATTAAATTTAACAAATATTTATTGAGTTCCCACACTACCTGTTAGGTGGTGTGTTGGGTGCTGCTGAGGTGTCAGAATGAATAAGATAAACTTCTGCTTCTTTGGGACCCTAAAATTCAGTAGGGACAAAAGGATAAAATATGTCTATTAATACAATTAGTACAAATTCTGAAAGCATGAAATGTTAGGTAAATTTAAATCAAGGCCACTCTTGAGAGTAATTCATCCCTTAATATTGTACGAAAATGTGAATAAAGCAAAGCTTTATTAACAGCTGATATAGAAAATATTGATATTTTTTGTTAATTTTGCAAACTCTCTCTTTGCTTTAATTATTTCATAAGCTTATATATTACCCTACCCTTAGGAGTTTCCTTTTCAAGATATTAAGATATTAAGGCAAATGTATCAATTCCATAAAATAACTGTGATATAGCTTATTCTAAAAAATCTTTATGCTTACACCAGAGACCCTTGGCCTGGATAACATTATAATTTATTTAATAAATCCTGCTTCTTCTCCAGGAATCAGTTTGGCATGTTGAAAAGTATATCAAGTTTTAGAGAAATTTTGAATTCCATTTCTGACACGTTTCATTTCGTCTTTATGACTTTAGATAAATTATTTGACTTTTCCAAGCCTTAATTTCTCCATCTGTTAAATGGAGTTGGTAATTTTGCCTACACAGAACTGTAAGGATTAAACTTCATGGTGTATACAAAACACCTAATCAACCTGACCACAGTGGCTGTTATGCATTTATATGGAGGGTAGTGCTAGGTGGCATTTAAGACCACTTAAATATAAGTCCTTCAGTGTATGCAAATTGGATTTGTTTTACTGAACTATTAATTTCTTAGGCTGGTAACTTTGTATGTGTTGATGTTTGAAGACAAATTCCTAATTCAACCACCAGAAAATAACTTTTTAAAACAAAAAGTGCAGCTATCTTCTCATCCTGAACTGAAAGCTTGGGAAGAAGTTATAGAGACACTTAGAAGACTACCTTATTTCTCTGGCCTGGGATAAAAGGGGCATAGAAAGGAAATTTTCCAAGTAAATGATGAGGAATCTGGGAAACTTGCCATCTGCTTTGAGTTAGATATTAATGTTGGCTCTGTTATTTAGTTCAAAGTCCTGCCTGTAAATTCCAAAACATCAAGGGTATTTGTAATTAAATAGAAGGCAACACATGTATTCCAAATGGTATTTGGATTACTTGCAATTTGATATTTTCTGCTCTATTACTTTGCTGTTTTAGTATAAATCACTGGAGTGGACTGTAGAAATGTCACCACTGTGTGCAGAACACAGTGCAAAGAATATACTTTCCATTTCAATCTCTTCCTCCCGTCTATTCTGTTCAACTCTTTCCAGAAAAGAACAAAATGTTCATGAAGTATTTTAAATTTGTATAGTTTAATGTTTTGCTACTTGTTTAAGAAATACATGTGAATCTTTTAAAAATATATATTTATTTAATTATAATTAACTGACTACATTTTTTGTCATTTTTTAAAATTTAGAAATATACATTTAATTATTCTTAACTGAGTATCTCAATTTTTAAAGAGGTATAGGTAAACATTTCAATTATATTAAAGCGGTTTTTCAGTTTGTAATTTCTTAAGTAAGATCAATACCCATGACCTAGTAATTAAAAGCATATAAGGCCATTTTGAGTCTTTGTAAACAAAAGATTGGAAAGTTTGGTTCTATCAATCAAATGTCTTGATAAGGAGTTTAGCTTTTTTTTTTTTTTTAGATGGGAGGGTAAGAGCTAAAGATATTTAGAATGAATTTAGCTTTCAAAAACACTTTTAAAAATATGAGTTAAATAATAGTTTATAATTCTAATTAGATATAGAACTTAGCCATATGTGCAACAGTTACATATCCTGAGAAGAAAATCTTTGCCCTTTGAACCTGTTTTTTAGAAGCAAGAAAAGGCTCAGTTTACCACTGAGTCATAGAACATACAAGATTAGAGCTGTTTTTCTATTCTCTGGCATACCTTAGTTGAATTTCAGAAATTGTATTAAATATCTCTCTGTAAGGAACACATGTTCGGCTGTGAAATTGCTATGATGGTTTACACGACTCCTTTGAGTTTCAAAGTTTGCATCTATAATCCTATGTTATCCTCTGTAGATTGTTTACATTGGCCAGGGGAAATGACATTTAGGTATCAACAAACAATCCATAATCTATGGATTTGTGCATGTAGATAGAAAAAATATATGTTGAATTCGAACTTTTAAAATCTAATTTTATCACTAAAGAGATGAGAATATTGGGTTGATTGTATATGGAACTAACAGAAATTGTGCACATAGAGAGGTGGCCATGAGTTTCTGTTAAATGTTTTGTGATTTTGTAGAACCCCTGGCATGACAGAGAGCTTTTCCCCAATTTTAACAGAAAAAATACTGTCAAGGTTTTGGCTCTGGAAGGTGACCAGAGGCTTATCATTATTAGGCTATTGTTTGCATTAATATCATATGTGGTAATACATTACTAAGCATCTTATGCATGAGGAAACATGGACATATATCTAGGCTTCTCACGGTTAAGAGGAAGAAAATATTTAATTTAGCTCTAGATTTCAAATATAATTATGATAGCAAAGTTGTTTGGTAGTATGACTAGCATTGGTTTCATAGTCTAATGATCTACTGCCCAGAGTGTGCTCCATGGACCAGCAGCATTGGTGTTTTCTTGGAGTAGGTTAGAAATGCAGATTCTTTGGCTCTACCTTAGATCTACTGAATTAGAACTTGAATTTAATAAGATCCCCAGGTAATTCGTATGTGCGATAAAGTTCAAGAACCATTGGTCTAATTGATACTCAGAAGTCTTGTGGCACAAATTATTACTAACTACACATATGAAGGTCATGCAAATGGTGGAAGTATAATTAATATCAACATTAAAAAATTCTGTGGTTATAAGCTGTATTGCTCACAAAAAGAAAAATCACTTATGATGAGCTATTTGTACAGAGTTTTAAAAAAACTGATAAACAGTATAATGTATGATAAAAAGTGTATTCATTTATTCTAAATTGAATACTGGTAAAATTCGAAAAGACAGAAAATAGACTATATGAAAATCAATAGCAATTAATTGAATAGTCATTACATAATAATTGCAGGTGTGAAAAACAAAACTATAGCAAAACTATTTGCATTAGTACTTTAGCCAAAATTAAAAGTGAACTATATCTAACCTATTGATGAAGTAGTGCATGTGAGGAGAGATTGGAAGGCTTGCTGCAAGTAAAATGGGTTTTAAAATTACATCTCATTTAATCTAATTTTGTCACTAAGGGGATAAGGATATTGGGTTCTTTGTCTATGGAACTAACGGAAATTTTGCAGATAGAGAGGTGGCCCTGAGTAACACTCATGGCATGTTAAACCTTTTGTGATCTTATACAACCCCTGGCATGACAGAGAGCTTTTCCCCAGATTTAACAGAAAGCGTACTGTTAAGGTTTTGGTCACGGGAAGTGCCCAAAGGCTTATCATGAAAAAATGCATGAGGGTGAGTGTGCTGGCAATATTCTCAGTGTTCTGGTGGTCATGGTTAAAATATTACTGCAGCATTTCCCATCCCATCAACTTCTCAAGGTCTTCTAGAGCTGCCTTTGATCCCACATTCTCAGCAAAAGTGTCATTGTGTCTTACTGGCTCATAATCATTTTGTTTGGGTAGGTCAAATCATGGTCTGAGAGTTGGGGAGTAGTAGATCCAAAACAAAAAAATAGGGCTGCTATTACTAAAAGAAGCACAATGAATACCAAGCAGGCAATAAACAGTAAATATCCAGTAGAGTAGGATATATAAAAAAGAATGAAATTATTGACCAAAAAGTGAGATACTCTGCTTTTTATAATGCAAATAATGGAGAGACCTTATCAAAACTGCTGTCACATTAAGTGAAAACACTACAGGAAACTTGCAGTACTTTTTATAAATATACAATTACCTGGGCTTTAGGGAAGTTGCTCTGACACCAGATAAATCTTATGGGACTGGAAATTCTGATTGTAATTACCTTACAACAAAGGAAGTACTTTAAGAATTTGCCATTGGAAACGTCTATCCCAATAACAAATCATTATAATTTAGTTTAACCATGGATCTCATCCATTTATGCAGTTTATTGGGAAAGTACTGGATAAGGATTTACATGACCTGGCCTCTTGACCTTTAACTATTAAGTTTCTTGGTTCTTGATCCTTTATTTGTTAAGTGAGGCTGTTAGGGAAGATCTTTAAGATTCCTTACAATTCTGTAAAATATTATGATTAGATTGCTCTGAGTGGCACAAATAAAATAAACGTTAACAGTAAAATCCCTTGTGAAGAGAGGTATTAATGTGATGTTTATTTAATGTTTATTTAAAATTTATATGTATAGCACATAGCACAATACATTAAGCATTTTGGATAACCAAATTTATAAAATATATGAACAATAAATTTATATTATTAGAAAAACAAATATAAAAAGTAGATTATTTTCTTAAGTTTTTTTGCTAGGAAAATAGCTGAATGAAGATAGAAAATGGCAATTCTGGTTTCTAAGACTATCTGTAGTCACAGTTGTATGGTGAAACAATCCTTAAGATCCTTTAAAGTAATCTTATTTATAATTTGTTTATATACTGGCTTAAAATGATTAGTATATTTACTGAATTTTTTATGAAATCGCCTCTGATCAATGATTGGATCTGTAGCATAATTCTTGGTATTTTGAACTAATTATTGGCTGTACAGTAAGATAAAACTAGATAACTACCCAAAGGAAGCGTCTCTAAAAATGTTGGACTGTAAAAGTATCATTTACTAAAAATATTCTAAAAATATTTTTGTTGAATATCCCTCTGTAAAAAATACATATATATATCTGTAAATACTTAAAATATCTTTAAGTATATACCTCCATTATTTTTATTTATTAATTATATACTTGTCCTATATTATAGACATTATAAAATATGCAAGATAGAAATTTAAAAGGATAAGATATTTTAAAAAGAAAATTTTATTTAGTTTCATTTATGTTGTGTTTATATGCTGTGGTATATATGTACATATATATATATATGGTACAGTATTTTTGTTCTGGCTAAAACATAGGAATGAAATCTGAGGTAATGCAATTGAGTATGAATCATTATTTTCAGAAAATTGGCTAAACATTTTAAATTGTACAAACTGAAAATCTGATTCTATAGTTGATTTATTGGTTTTAAAGACTGCTATAACTGAAAAATGATTCTTCACAAAGATATATAGATCTAAATTATAAAAGCAAATTGTTGGCCAAAAATTATGCCAACATTTTTGTTGAAATCCAGCTGTTGAATTTCCATCTCACTTGAAATCAAGTTATTCTTATAAACGAATCACAAGGTTCTAAACTTACATATTTTTAACAAATGGGTTAAAAATCCTTTGAAATATTTCACATAATTGAAATATTTCTGAACATGCACTTTTACCACATTCTCGTTATAGTATTTTTTTTCAATATACAACTATTTTTTTCATTTTGCCATAATATAATCAATTAGCAAACCTCTGTGTGGCATAAATGACATTTATGATCACATCCATCTCAATACAAGTATTGTAGAGATTCACTATAATAATATAAAAGTCTTTTTTTCAAAAAAATCCACTGCTTTGACAACATCCTGTCACACTACGAAAACTTCTGGCTCCAAGTTCTTTGTCATAATATCTTGCCTATGATTGATGTAAATAATGACTTTCATGTGTCTGGTTCCATAACTGTCTCCTTGTTTTGCTATTATTTTTTTTTCAGTCTAACTGACACCTTGCCACTTGTTATACAGTCTTGCCATAAAATATTACTTTTTAAAAAATAACTCATTTAATGTTAAGCTTATAAATCCTGTAACACAGTTTGACGTTAATGACTAATAATAAAAAGCAAAAAGTCATGTATATTTTATTATTAAAACAATCTAACTAACATCCCAATCTGAACCATGTTAGAGACACTGGTGTTTAGAGCCAGCTGTGTAGCAATCCTACTACTTATGAAAGAATGCAAGTGGCAATGATGGAATAAAGGCTTTTTCAATGGAACAAGATCATGATGTTAAATTATGACTACAACTGAGATATGCACTGTGGAAACGTGTAAAGTGATGATCACATAGCTTTTTCAGTTTTATTTTTTGAGAATAAAGTCAGGCAGCTCTTTTGTGTAGATTCATAGAAACATTGAAATTCTGAAATGATGTGTAATTTTTAAAGACATCCCGAAATCTTCAGTTCTTGAAAAAGGTAGAACAGAGAATGTTTTCTTAATGGTACAATGATCCCTTACAGTTTAAATAACCTAAAGGGAAACTGCCTATATTTTATACACTGTTCATTTACATGTATATAGCTATAATAAAATATAGACTTTCTTATATTCAGTTAGAAATTTGGCTGCCTTCCCAGCAAAAGGCAAGTATATAAAAACTGAATTTCCTCATCTGTTAAACAAGTTGGCCTTGTCAACCCTTAATATATATATTTTCCCAGTGATAACCAAAATCTTTTTACTATGTTTGATAAATTCACATGCTGAAAAACAATCTATATTTTGACTCTGGCAATTAACAGTACGTAGTTTTGTATTCCCAGCTAGACTTCTTTTAGGGAGCAAATTGGGCAAATTCTCAGGTCACTAGATAAGCAATGGTCTATTGCCTTTTTACTGGAGTTCGCTTTCTGTCCCCTGCCCTTTCTTACCAAATACATTAAATGAAGATACTTATCTACATCACGACTATTTTTTATTTAACAAATCTTCGTATTTAATAGACATGTAATAATACTGAATGGGAGACTTTGTGGAAGAACATAAAAATAAGGAGGAGAGCCAGCATGTTGTAGAGGAAGGGCAGGCTTAAAACCAGACAGACTCTGAGCTTGAAACCCAAACTTGTCACTTACTAGTTGTGAAATTTTAGGAAAGTTGCTTACGTGATATAAGTCTCTGTTTTCACATCTGAGAAGGGAGGTTAAGTGTTAAGAGAGTTAAATTGTAGTGTATGAAAAAGGGTCCTCACAGTAGATGTTCAAAAAGTTTTATGTATAACTTACTGTTATAGAAGGTAACAAAAATTTGAGCCAATTTAAATATTTTTTAACTTTTACCAAAATATTAAATAAGGTATTTATCTTGTGTAGGAAATGTAAGCATTGCAAAAAAGATCTCCGACTATAAATATGTTGTGCTTCCACCAGGCAATAGGCAAATGGGTAAACACATTTTTGACTTTTAAAATGACTTTGATTACTGAAAATGTGTTGCCTTCTAAGCAGATATTGAGTGATATTTATTAGCTTCCTCTAAAGTAGTACATATCAACAGTTGTGATTTTACTTATTTTGCCTTTCTGTTCCTCAAGCAATATTTGACTGTCTAATAAAGAATCTTATTAATAGGCTAAATATATTTTAAAAGATATGTGTGAGGAGAGAGTGAATGTTGGTCTTAATAGTTACAGCACGTATTAACTGTTTTGTCTTTTATGGTTCTCATAGTTAGGAATTGACTCCTCGGTGTCGGTTACCTACTATATGTCGATATTTTAAGCACAGCCTTTCCAACTTAAAGGTAATCGTCTTTAAACATGAAAAATAATTTTTTAGCCCTTAAAAAGAGCCATTATGAATGTTTTGAGACCTAAGAGTTGTTAAAATTGTAAGGTGAGTTATTTATTGGAATGTGTCTTGTTAACACAGATATATTGGCAATACAGTTATAAAATGTGCTATGGCAAGTGTTTGTTTAATTGTAGAGAAAAAACAGTCACTGTTAATGTTCTACAGCTTTTAATGACACTTCTGTGTGTGATAAAAGCAAAAAGTACTTTCATTAGTTAAGAAAATGGAAAGGGCTGACTTACGTACTGTGTTTGAACTTCTTGTATATATAATTTTCTTTTATTAAATGTAATCCGTCAGCTAATCAGCAAAGATTCAATGAACACCTTTTCTGCAGTGTATGTTGTGCTCTTTATTATGTGAAATACAAAGATTGTAAGACAAGGTAAGTGGCTTCCCATCACATTGGAGAGACAGTAAATTCTCTACATGAAACAGATAGTAATATTAGCTGATGTATGAGCAAGTGATGAAATTAGAGGTATAGGACAGCATTTCCCAAAGTATTCTATGAAACATTATTTCCTTGAAATTCTCTGGAAGAAGATTCTATGGCGAAATGTGTTTGGGAAATGTGGCCCAATGTGTATCTCTTTTAGAGATTTACAGCACACTCTAGCATATTAAGTGGTCTGAGGAGGCCTGCAATAAAGAAACTTGTAGAAAATTATTTGACTAAGCAATTTTCCAAGATTATTTTGACCATGTCCTGAGTATCTCTTACAGGAACTCACTTTAGGAAATGCTCCTTGATTTAGAATCTAATCCAACAAAGCATCTCCTTAAAGGATGAGAAAGCTTATGTTTTAAGACTAAATGTTGATTTAAAAATAGTGCTCCACTTGCATTATTGAGGCCAGTGGAGATTGTTACAAATTTTCAGGAGGACAATTTGGCAAAACATGTGAAAATGTAAAATATAAATGAATTTTTCTAGAATTTTCCCTTGTTCAAAAGCTTTTAATGGCTAAGCCTTACTTCTGAACTAAAAATAATCTCATCAGTATGCCACTTAATATTCTCCATCACATTTCTCTAATACACCTTGGAATATACTGGCATACATGGTATATGCTGCCAAGGTGAAGAATAGAGACATTTTTATGGAGGCTAGAAAGTATGGGAAAAATTCATGGATCAGGTGGGACTTAAATCAGCCCTAGTGTATAAGCAATATTTTGATAGGAGAGAAGTCATTATGCACTTGATACTTCAAATTCTAAGTCCAAAATGAGCAGTTGGCATAATGTGGAGTTAATTAAAGATTTTTTGTTTTTGTACTGGTGGTACTACTATATGTCAGTCAGGGTTCTCAGCACTTCATTGTACTATCTCACTTAGCCCACAAACCATCCCACAATATGAATATTATTATTTTCCTTTTTAATCTACATAAAGAGACAGATTTCACATAATCTTTCTTGGGTCACACTGCTAGTGAGTGTTGGAGATTGGTTATCCCATCTCAGTCAGAGCCTGAATTTTGGCCACTTTGTTTATTAGTATAAGAATGCTGTCTAATTAAGTTCCACAACATGAAATACCTTATAAATCTTCTTGAGGGAAAGTGGGACTTTTTTTTATTGTACTGAAATCCACATTCTTTGATTGAGTTATTGATGGGATATAAAAATGGGAGATATTATGAACCACTGCTGGTGCATGAATTACAATTGTACACATGGACCTTTATATTCAACTCTCTCTTAATAATATTTTATATTTTCCAACATGGATATGATACATACGGAACAGTTTTGATGACTTGCCTATGTTTTTTTCTTTTGATGCAATAGATAAGAATTGAGACTGAAGTTTGGTTTATGAAACAAGCTAACCTATCCACTTTCCACGGCAGAAAACATGAGAAAGACATCTATCTTAGGACATCGACTAGGAGACATAGATTGCTTTAAAATCACAGGGAGCCTAAGTGGATTCCAAAATTATCCTGGCTTTTTTTTTCCTTTTTAGTCCATTCTTATTAATAAACTATTAATAATGATGATCATGCATAGAACCCTAAATTACATGAGACTTCTTAAAGTTATGATTGTCTTTCTTCTCATAAAGGAAAGAGAAATATTTCTCATCCCACAAAATTCTAAAGAAGTATCAATATTTTTTCAAACTTTTTCTGAAATCTATTAGTTAACTGCTATTATCCTAGGAAAAATTCTTCTCTAACATTAGGTATCTTCTTTATTGTTTGTTTATTCTTTTGGGCATCAAACTAATATCTGAAGTGTTTGATAGGGTTCAGTAAGCACCACAAATAATATGTATGGAGGACAGAGTAGCTATTAATAAACAACTGTTATACATTTAATATTATAGGTATTGAATAGCCAAATGAGAACAGGAAGTAAAAGGTACATAGGGAATGGAGCACAGTTAAAACATTGGTTGTTTTGTTCTTCTAAAGCCCTCAAATCTCAATGAATGCAGTAAATGAGCCAGGGACTTCTTGTTTATCTGGTAGCCAATTTCATTTGGCATTTTGTTTGCAACTCCTTTCTGAGAAAAGTATATATGATAGTAAACAATATGAGGAAGAATTTTTAAAAATGTAAAGAAGAATCAAGTGATTACACAGATTTAGTAGAATACAATACAGCCTCCTAAATATTCTCTATAATACAATACCATCCAATGGGAAATGACATTACTGCAGTGCCATGAAGCAGAGCAATGTGTTGAGGTCTCAAAAACAAACTCCTCAATTTTGTATGATTGTTTTAATGGAAAATATATTCAGTTATATTCAAAGTTTTTAAAATTACTGATTTATGCATTGGTATATTATGTTTTATATACACAGGAAGTTCAGTTTCCAGAAAACAAATTTTTCCAAAATTTAAAAGGAAGTTAATTTGTCAAATAAAAGAAGCAAATTTGTAATATTTGGCAATGCTAGTTTTTCATTAGTCACATAATTAAACATATGATTTTTCAAAAAAAATAGAACTTCCAGATTAAAAGATTTACAACAATTTTCTATAATTAGTTTTTCTAAAAAAATGAAAGCATAAAAATTACAATTTCAAAAATAAATGCCAATTATAATTGCTAGTGACTAGAGTTTCTATATCTATTCTTGCTGGGAAAAAAAAAAACTATTGTATAGACCAAACGTCATCCAGTTTTAATAGACTTTGTGTTGTGTGTGTGTGTGTGTGTGTGTGTGTGGTTTTTTTGTTGTTGTTGAAATTTTAAAAAATTTATTTTTAATCATTATGGGTATATTATAGTTGTACATGTGATGTTTTGATATGGCATACAATGTGAATTAATCAAATCAGGGTAATTGGGGTATCCATCACTTCAGGAATTTATCATCTCTTTGTGTTAGAAACATTCCAATTCCACTTATTTTAAAGTATACCATAACTTGTTGACTATAGTCACACTTTGTTGTGTTATCAAATATTGTTCATTCTTTCTGACTATCTAACTATATTTTTGCATCCATTAACTATCCCAACTTTATCCCCCCTCGCTGCTATCCTTCCCAGACTCAGGTAACTATCATTCTACTCTCTGTCTTCATGAGATCAATTGTTTTAATATTTAGCTTCCACATACAAGTGAGAACATCCAAGACTTATCTTTCTGTGCTTGGCTTATTTCACTCAAAATAATGTTCTTCATTTCCATCCATGTTGTTGCAAATGGCAGGATTTCATTCTTTTCAAGGCTGTGTAATATCCCATTGTGTTTATATACCACAATTTCTTTATCCATTCATCTGTTGATGGATACTTAGGTTGATTCCAAATCTTGGCTATTGTGAATAGTGCCACAATAAACATGGGAGAGCAGATATATTTTCAGTATACTGATTTCCTTTCTTTTGGGTATATACCTAACAACGGGATTGCTGGGTCATATGGCAGTTCTCTTTTTGGTTTTTTGAAGAACCTCCATACTGTTCTCCACAGTGGTTGCACTAATTTACATTCCCAACAAGAGTGTACGAGGGTTCCCCTTTCTCCACATCCTCACCAGCACTCGTTATTGCCTGTCTTTTTGATAAAAGCCATTTTAACTGGGGCAAGATGATATCTCATTGTAGTTTTGATTTGCATTTTTATGATGACTAATGATGTTGAGCTTTTTTTCATATACCTGTTGGCCATCTGTATGTCTTCTTTTGAGAAATGTCTTTGTGTTATGTTTTAATAGCAGGCTGGCTTACTGGGATTTATTAAAAATAAAACTATTAAGAAAAATAATTAATTTTATTACCAAATCAAAAATTATAAGTTTTTTTGCTATATGTATCAAGAAGTAGTATTTTATGAAACCATTGGTTCCAGAAATTAGCCATTTAAAGCATCTTCATGCAGACCTTTCTTTGTAGTGTGTTTGTCTTGAACTCCTGCTATCCTCCTATCTCAGCCTCCCAAAGTGCTAGGATTACAGATGTGAGCCACCACGCCTGGTTTATTTGTAGTTTTTTTGTTATGTCTATTCTCAAATCTTGTACAGTATTAATTGACAACATCAAATTGTTTTCCATAATGATTAAAGTTTTTAAATTTATTTTTTTTAAGGTTAAAAAATTGCTAAAACATTAGCAGTGTATTAATTGGAAATTAAGTAGAGTAGAATTGTTTTATTTTAAATTGAAATAAAATAAAATAAGAAAGTGCTTTTTACTTTAAAGCAATTATTATACAGGGGATAATCACTGTCTACTTTTCTTAATAGTAAATTAGATTTATTCTGAATAAGTTGTGGTTTTTACATTGGTATAAAATATCTACTTTCTCCTCCTTTTTTTCTGGTTTATGGTTTTCAGAAAGAAGCTAAGAAATAACCAAATAGAAGGAGCTCAGCTTTATTTTAATCCACATATAGAAGAAGAAAGTTTAATTTTCTGGGAAAGTGCATTGTTTAGATTTAGTTCATTAACTAAAAAATGAAGTAAGACATTTAAAGTAAGACAGTGCTTTTATTTACTGAAACTTCAGTAATTATTTTGGGCATTTATTCTTATGAATATTTTGAAGATATTACCAAGACAGTTTCTCTTTGAAAGTTGCTTCACTATAGATTAGATATATACCTCACATCTCCTTAGCAACTATCAAAACTTTAGGGCTAAAAGACTACTTTGGACAAAACCCCTAGAAACTAATCACTTAGATGATTTTGCAGCAATTTAAACCATGAAGTTAAATTTACTCAGTTTCTCAAAAGCACCTGTTATCTCTGACCCCAAGCCTTTTGCCCAGCTGATCCTTTTGCTTGACACACCAGCTCCTCTCACTGTTCCTGCCCCTTTCATTTAGCTAATACTATTCCTCTTTTTGATCTCTGTGTATTAGTCCAGATAGGCTATGTTATGATGCCTTAAAATAAAAGGACCAAAATCTCAGTGGCATAGTATAACAAACGTTCATTTCTCACTCACACAAGCCTGTTGTGGATGAAAGTGGCTGTCGTGGGCTGCTGTCTTTACTGCGGTATCTCAGTTTTCCACTTGTTCCATCTTGTGGTACCTCCATCTATGTACTTCCATCTATACATGTGATTCTGTAATAGCTGCACAGAGGAGGGGAGCATGACAAATCATGCAACACCTTAAAGTACTTATTTCTGGAAGCATAATTTGTCCATATTGCCAGAAAGCGGAATGCTAGTGGGTATTAGTAATGTCTACTAAATCTTTCTTAAATAAAACATTTGTATATCTTTTCTTGACCTCTTTTCTGCCCCTTGACCTTCTCCAGGAACTCTCTTAACCACTTGTTCTTTCTTTTCCATAGTAATTATCATAACAGATTGTATAATTGTCTCTCTTTTCCTCCTCTACACTGTAAGCTCCACAACTTCTGTGGCTACATCTATTTTTGCTTACCATATTATTTACATTAACTGGCACACAATATGTAGCTAAGTACATTTATTATATTTAATCTATTTATTGAATTTATAAACTAATGAGTTGCCATGGTTTGCAGTAGTCCAGTTAGAGTGTTAAGCACTTAACTCGGATCTATGTTGATTTCTTTTGGATCTCCATGGTTTCATGTATGATGTGCACATAGTATACAACAAGAAAATTCTTCCTTGATAGATGAATATACTTAATATCAAGTATACATTTAGCACATATTATGAGCTTGATTCTATTTTGAGGAAACCTGTTTTAGGGAACAATTATCTTTCAGTGCAAGTAGGAAAAAACTTTAACTTTTGATGTCCAGAAATAATGTTTCCACAAGATATTTTTGTCAACCTCTTCCCCCACACAATTAACAAAACTATTTATTATATTATTATAGTCCTACTATGATCAAGGCTATGCCAGGAATTTGCTGGAGGAAAATGGAAAAAGCAGATTCAAAGGTGAATGAGGTATGATCTTTGTCCTTAAAGAATTGACCATCTATCAGAGACAAGATGTACATATAATCATGACTGTTGAAGAAAGAAGTACAGCATAAGGGTTAAGAGCTGGGACTATGATTTCTGGATCAACTGTTAACAATAACTTCAAGCTTTGTGGCGCCTTTGATCTGGGCTTATAGATGCTTATGCATGTTGAAAAGGGCAGAAGGCCATTCCAAACTGAGAGGAAAATACAAAGACTTTCTACTGCATGCACATCCATTAAGTAATTATATAGACATGGGTAATTTTCGTCTATAGTCTCAGTTCTTTTTCTCTTGCTACAAAAATAGAAGACAATGTTTCCTAACTCTTAATGTTAGGTGGGGCCATGTGACTAATTCAGATCAATGAGCTCTATTTGGAAATGATGTTTGTTATTTCTGGGCCAAATTAGTAAAGAGGCAGTACTTGATTTTTTCATACTTCTTTCTTATGTCTTTAATAAATTTGAAGCTTTAGGTTGAGAAAAAGTGTCAAAAAATGGTAACGCTTCCGTCAGCGTAGGTCCTTGCCCATATGAACTGGAACCCTTGTAGCATAAGCAACAGAAATAAATGTCTGTTTTTAAAACCACTGACATTTTTGGGTTTGATTGTTACTATAGCATATTCTAGTCTATCCTGACCAACAGTAGAAATATAGTCAATGCTCCATCATATATAAATATATAAAACAGATATATAAGTTTCTAAAGGAGTTGGTGTTAGAAAATTAAGATACTACTCAATTTTATGCACTAGAGGTGTGACCAGCACATTGTGCTCCTCTCTTTCCTCTCCCTCTCTCCCCACCCCACTTCTCTCTCCTTTTTAAATCTAAGACTATAAAATTTATTAAATGAGATATTTAGAAAAAGCTGAAGCCCACATAGCATCATCCCCAAAGGGCAGACAGTAAGTGTACTGCTAATTGTTTGGCTAATATTTGATCACTTTGCACCACAATATTTTACAGATTGACTCCTCCTCAAATTAGTAAGAAACTTAAGACTTGCATGTTCTTGAGGACAGTATAAAACATTCAAGTCTAAATGGTTTTTTTTTTTCTTGGTCTACATGATGCCAAAGGAGTGATTTGACAGGCTTTTAGAAGGCTTGCTAAAAAGCAGATGAGAAATTAGGCTATTATAAGAAGATTTTGCATAGATTTTAATTTTAGTACAAGAAGATCACAATTTCATTGTTCTTTTTCATATAATCAATTACAAAAAATGATACTTTATGTTTTGGGTGGATCTATGTTATCAGCAGGATGAATATTTGTGCTACAGGAAAATGTTTATGGTCAGCTCTAGGGGTTGAGACAGCCACCTGTATTACTTTTTCTGGGATTTTAATATTCTGCTAATTATGATGATGTGTAAATTCTTGGTAATGGCAATTAATTAGAACCTTTGAACCTTTTGCAAGATTGACTCCTGTTACCAGATATGTAGCAAGCAGTGAAAATAGGGAAAAAACATCTGATGCAGGAACATACAGGATCTTAGTTAATTCCCTCCTTACTTTTTAAATATCTGATACCTTTAAAAGATCAATTCCTGAATTTCAGAGAACAGCAAACTGTTGAAATCATTCTTATACTTTCTCACTCAGGTTTTAATTTTCTTATGCTTTAGGATGAGTCAAACTTCCCTGTTTTCCATCACCTACTTTATAAAAAAAATAAGAAGTGCACTGTGAATTTCAAACATGACCTGAGTGAACAACTTTATAAAAATAATGTGTGTCTATAATTACATGCTGTCAATTCTGTTATATGAGGGAGGATTATCAAGTTTGAATATTAATCAAGCTCACAGTTTCCCACTTTTCTCCTCTGAGTACCAGTGCTGTTTTAAGAACCACATAATGTAGTGAATAAAAACAAAGAAAACAAACACTACCTGTACTGTAGAAATTGTGATATTGTTAAGGATAAATTGCTATAAAGTATAGCAATATGCACCGGATTGTGAAGATATAACATGAATAAACCAGAAGATGCAGCTGGAATGATGTCTGGAAAAAGAAGTAGAGTAGAATTGATTCCTAGATGCTTACACAGACCGACTACTCTGTTTCTATCTCACTGCAGATGGCTCATTTTGTGTTATCCTCCACAATCACCTTTGACTTCAGTTCAGAAAAGAAAAATAAAAGCTTGCATTGCTGTCATCATTATTAATATTTTAATAGGGTAATGATTTGCTTCTGTTTTTACTCTTATAACATGTTATGATTTAGTAACTGTATATGGTAATTTCAAAAACTGACACTATTTGACAGGATTTCTAAAAATAAAAAAATGGATGGGAGGATTAGTCTAGAATTTCTAATGAGTCAGGCAGATATATAAAACTATACATGATTGCTTATTCTTAAATGTTAAATCAGAAAGAAAATAAGTATAAATCAGTGAGTTTTAACTCTTTTTCTGAGATACTTGTTGGATAATTAAAAATCGTGAAGGTAGCTGCTTTGGTACATTCTCTCACCTTAAATATGGCAGATTAAGTAATGGCTGATATATTAGTACTAATTTTCTAACTTCAGATGTGTAGATGGAGAAGGTTCATTTTCCTCTAGATGGGTTATGCTTTAAGGAGGAGACATGGACTCAGAATTAATGCTGCCTGTCACTTCTCATGACACTCAGAAGGTAAGAAAGGGTACGATCACTAGTCAAAGAAGAAGGTAAGGGTTGCAGTGTCTCATCCCTGTACATAGGTTATAGCACAAGCTGATGGCACAAAGACCTAAGTGGAGTCACCTCCTCAGCCCATACACCCTGTAGAAAGCTGAGTTCTTTCCTGGGGTTCAGAGGAGGCAGTACTTTTCCTAGCAGGTTCCAACAGGTGTACACCAGTGTTACAAACCTGGCCTCTCTCCCTTAGCCTTAGGCTATCGCAGAGTGAATGCTTTCATGTTCTTTTTTCATTGCATCCAGCAAAGTGTGGCCTCTACTCTTTTAGAGAGTGGACAGATCAGAACACCAGGCATCTGATCACATCAAGGTTTGCAGGGCGCTACAAGTCTCAGACCTACTGCCCCACTCTGGGAAAAACAATCTGCTCATCCTTTTAGAAAAGTTAACTCTAAATCAATCACACAAACACAGAGTGCTACCATACAAATTAAAACTGCTGTGTTGTGATAAAACTCCATCAGCCTATTTTTGATGAGAGATACATAGGCTTTACTTCTTTCAGGAACAAAAGAAAGGAATTCTTGTAACAAAATGGTATTTATTTAAGGATCCCCCATAGCTCAGTAAAAAAGGACTGTTTCAGAGACCTCTTATCAAGACAGATATGATAGTGATGACATATTTAGAACTAAAATTTGGAACTAAAATTGTCTAAAACATCCATTTTCAGTTATCAGAAGGGATGTTTTTTCCAGAACATGTCAACTACTTCTTGACTTTGTGATTTTGATGAATGCTAGCCTAGCCTGTTTGTTTCCACGTCTTTGTGGGTAATGTCAAGCTGTGTGCGGTGGAATTTCTGGTGTTCTTCAGATTTCATTAGGAGGAGATAGCAGCAGTGGCCATCCTAACAGCTCATTTAAGGGCATTATGTCTCATACACTATAGGCACAGTTCAGTATGCAAAATCCAGTAATACTTTGTGGAAAATAATAGAAAAATAGGCACTCTTCTTATCCATTCACTTTCCTTCTCTAAGGAAATTTTTGTAAGTGACAACTGGTGGATGATTGTATGTTGACTCCTTCCTTGTACAGCAAGCTTTATAATAAAGTCCTTTAAACAGTTAATTCTTCCAAACAGCAGATAAATTCAAAATGGGTTCCAACAAAGCTTAGAGGGGTGGTACGGAGTTGTTAGGTTTGTGGGCTATGGCTTCGGACTGATAGGTTCGTATCCCAGCTCTACCACTTAGTGTGCTCTGTAACTGGGCAAGTTGCTGAACCTACCTTTGCCTCAGTTTCTTCAGCTGTAAAATGTGTATAATCATAGAGTTCTTGCAATGAGGAATTAGCTCTTAAATGAGCTAATTTGTATAAAATGCTTAGAGTGGTGCTATCACTAAGCCAGCACCTACTAAATATTAACTATTATCATTACAGACCCAGAGTCACTCATATAAAACATGTGGGGCCAGATGGATTTTGAAATTAAGAATATTTTAAAATTTAGATGTTACTTACATTCCGTATTATGTAACACCCACTGTAGGGTGTGGGGCAGAAACTCTTAATCAAACACTAATATTTCTGCAGCCAAGTCTGTAGAACAGTTACATCGTGTGCGATAAAAACTGTAAAAAGCCTGAGGTCAATTCAGGTTAGGTTTTGCTGTTAAACAAGTTATCCAAAAAACTTTTTTTGTCAGAGCTTTTCAGATTTTGAAATTTCAGAAAGGGAATTGTGAACATCTACTATATTTTCTGATATTCCTAAGCTAAAACTGACTATACTATAGAATGGCAAGGATCTTTTTAAGGACTGGAGTAGACCTATCTTCTGAAGCTTTCAAAGTGTTTCTGATGAAGGCTCATTTTGGGGCAAGCTGGCTTATATGAGGGTACTAGTATTCAATTAGAACTGAGAAGAGATCACATAGAATGAAATTATTTCTTACTTCCTGGGTCCAGGTCTCATGTCGCTATGTTGTTGCTGTTGGTAGGCAGAGGTAATGCCTGTGCGTACAATGAGGTTTAGTTGATAGGTTGACTTAAGGTTCTAAATAAGAAAATTCCAAACTTGCTGCCTAATGTTGGTATGCCCAGAAACCATAGTG
This sequence comes from Daubentonia madagascariensis, assembly GCA_023783475.1. NCBI lineage: Eukaryota > Metazoa > Chordata > Mammalia > Primates > Daubentoniidae > Daubentonia > Daubentonia madagascariensis. Next base: position 47,152,814 of record JAKFHU010002080.1, read on the forward strand.
CATTCTGTCCTTTTCTCCATTTCCTATATTTAATACATGTTACTGCTACAAAATCATAGTATTCTTTTGGTTATGAAATTTAAGATAAGATGAGGAAAGGATTTTCTGCACTGCATAACTGGCACTGAGAAAAGACAATTTGCTAAAGCATGAGGTTGGGTGATATTACAGCTTAGCTTATGAATATCTTCTCTTAAGGGCAAAATCTATGCCTTTCACTCTGTCTGATTAGTGGTCCAAATGGAGTATTAAGCTGGATTTCTTTCTCATCAACAAAAAGCACGAGTGTATAGGAGCCCCATGCCTGTAGAAATTGAACTTGCATTATTATTCATTTATCTTGTGTCTCTTTAAATTTAAAAATTCTTTTAGGGTTTACTGATGATGGCGAAACTCAAGATAGAGTTTAGGCAATTCAATTTATGTGTTTTCTGTTTTTAGCTCCCTTACAGCAAAGCGTCATCAGCAAATCAACTTTGTAGAATTTTGCTTGACATTTAGAGAAATGATGGCTAAACGAGTGTATTCTCACCCAATAATTTCATTATAGTCTCTAAGGCTCACCACTCATTAATTGCTTTTCTAATTGCTTTATGAGAAATTGCTGTTTGATAAGTTTTTCTCCTTTTTCTTTCCAATGTCATTGACAGTTGCTAATTTACTTACTAGATAATTTAGGGTAAGTTACATAATTTATTTGAGCATTTACGAATAATTTCAACATACTGAATTCTGAATTGCCCTTGTGATATAGTGTTCTCTGTTGATCTATTTTTTGACATTCATTAATTCAACCATTTATTCCACAAACAAGTTTTGAATGTTTATAATGTGCAAGACATTGATCCAACTACTGTGGAATCTATAAAAAGACTTGTTGTCCTAAAGGAGCTTATATTCTATTAGGGAAAGAAGATGAAAATAATTAGAACTCAAGGTCGAAAGTGATAAATGCAGAGGCCTGGATAAAGTCCTATGGGAATTTAGAAGAAGAATGGAGATCATTTCTGACTGGGGATTTTGAAATGGTTTAATGGAAGAAATTGCATTAGCACTACATTAAATGATAAATACAATTCATCTTTATTGGGAATTGATTAAAATATTACCTTTTTGTTGTCCATCAAGAGGAGAATATTGGATAGGTAAATAATGATACACTTCTGAAATTAAAATAATACACTTGTAAAATTAGGGTGATATTAAAAGTATTTAACAGCCAGTACAATGTATACACTGACAATTCTGACGAGATGCTTGGCTTTTTGGAATAGACAGATACCAGCCTGTACCCTCTACACATACATATTGACTGGATATTGACTCTACCCACAATGAAATATGTGATAATTAAAATGGTGACTCAAATAACATTTTTATTAACATGGAAGGATGACTGCAACACGCTGTTTCATGGAAAAAAGCAAGTTAAACAAAAATAGGTATAGTATGATCTATTTGTATAATATTGTATACATATATTGATATCTAGAGAATTGTTTGAGAAGATATTCAATGAAGTTGAGTAGAATTTCAAAGGAGTTTTACCTATTCTTTATATTTTTTCTGTTTTGTTTGAATTATTTACAGTGACTATGAATTAATTTTACAAAAGAAACAAAGTGTTTTAAAAATCATTATGTCAAAAATCATTATCAATAATATTTTAACTGTTAGTTAAATTAGTTAATTAGTGAAAGACATGACAATAGAATGAAATTATATCTATGTTTGTGTATCCATGAAAATAATCTAGTTTGGTGGGAGCAGAAATGGGTTGAAAAGAAGATGGATGAATATGAATGAAATGAAATTGGAAAACTATGTTGGAAAATACTGGAAAGCCTTGAAGAATACAAATTTGACTTTATCTGAGTGGAAAAGGTGGAGGAAGGAAATTGCAATTTTTGAGCTGAGTAATGATCACTGAAAAGTCCTCACTTAGAAGCTGTTCTGGAAACAATCTTTAGAGGGAATTTTTGGTGTCTGAGACTGGAATTAGGGAGGACATTTAAGAGGTTACTGCAATAATCTTCAAGAGGCAAAGAGGACAGGGAATTTGACAGTGGCAATAAGAATAAAAGCAAAGCATAGATACCAAAAGTTTTTTGGAGGGAAGATGAGCAGAACTTACAGACTGAGAGAGTAAGGAAGGCAAAGGAGAGGTAGGACCTCCTGACTAATACTGGTAGCATTAGCCTAAATAAAGCAATTTCAAAACAGCTACAGGTTTATGTGAAAAGTCCAGAGAAATCAGAATGTGAGATCTGGATGTGATCATTTATTCCTCTTCTCTCATTGTATGTAGCAAAAGGGAAAAGTGGTTAAGTGACTAGTCAAAAGTTGTATAGTTGTATAGTTAAATGTTGAGTTGGTTTTAGATACATTGAGTTTGACGTGCCACAGGATATTCCAAGATATGTGATAAACCCATTAGAAATTTGGGGTCAAGAGCTCTGTAAAGCCCCATCTTCTTCTTTAGTCAAATTAATGACTCCTTTGTGGTCCCATATAATTATACATGCTTCTAATATAACATTTACTAAATTATATTTCATTTGTTTGTATCATTGGTTTCATATATATGTATGTGTGTGTATACACACACACATACACACACTTCTGGAAGGAGAGGACCGGGCCTTATTTGCTGTGTGTGTGTGTATAAATATTAATATATATACACACACACAGTGCCAGTACTGTAGCCACTCAAAATTACTTAGATGAATAAATACAAAAGGTGAACAAGGACATGTAGAATTGAGAGTCTTCCTAGAAGGTGGGAGTTAAAATCCTCAAGGGAGACTATATAATACACAAGAGCTTCGTCCCCATGTTTGAGCTCATCTGCCCACATAGGTATAAGTATATAGGTATATACCTATTATGGGACTTCTAAATATATGTTTACAGCTCTGATCTCTTTTATGCATTACAGATAAACCAAACGGCATTATGAATAGATTTCAGAAGTTTAAGGAATAAGATAGTGAAGAATTAGATTCAGTGAATGTGGTAAAAATATATATTTATATATATATTTATAAAATGATGGGATTGTGTGTGTGTGTGTGTGTGTGTGTGTGTATGTCATAATCTCAAAAGTGTATCAGAGTCCCAAGAGACCTTGGAAGAACGCAAGGGAAGAGTATGGGAAATTAGAAAGGAACAGATGCAAAAAAACAGACTTGAGTTTAAAGAAGAGATATGGCAATAAGGATAAAGGTGAAGAGGAAGAGGACTTTGTCTTATGTCCTTTGTATCTTTAGCACATAGAATCCTTCAATATATTTATACAGAACTGTAGGAAAAGAGTAAGGGTGAATATAAGGAAAAGAAGAAAGGATGGAAAAGACACAGAAAAGGGATGTTAAAGGGGAATAAATTGAAGATATTAATATTTAAAACAAAATGAACAATTGGGTCCAGCTTATCCCCAACTTTTCCATGAAACTGTCAACACAGTTCTCTTATCCTTATCTTTTAGCATACTTACTCTCTATTTTAATAGACTCACACTGGGAAACTACTTTGAGTCCAGTTTATAGAGGGCTTTTCATGCCATGATAAGCACTTTGACTTAGGTCTGTTATGCAAAGGGGAACTCTTTCTATTTCCTGAAAATGAATGCCTTTCTAGAAGTGATGCTTTTGTGGGATCAAGTTTTCCTGACTACAAGAAGTGAGAAAGTCTCCGAGAAGAGCAGTTAAAGAAGGTAATACAGGTGTCCAGGCATAAATCACAGTGTAGGGATGATATATCAGTGAGAACAAAAAAAAATTGATATGAAGTATATCAGAGAAGAACTAGGCATAAGTTGAAAATCAATTACATTGGGGGCTAGAGAAGAAGTGTGAGTCAACTTTCATCCCTTGTTGTAACCTCTCTCTGGAATGCCCTTTATCCTCCTCTGAAAGGTATCATAGTGCCTATGAAAGGATTTTTAGTCTCCAAATCTGTTCAGAAAAGGCAAGCCTGTTTGGAGATTTTAAATGGTCTTATTTAGCTGAGATATCATGTGAGGCTTTCACACCTTGCATGCTGACAGTGCCTTAGGCCATTCGTGTTGATAGGACACTAGACAGTGTGAATTGTGCTCTGGTTTTGAGTGTGAGTGCCTAACTACATGAGTTCAGTGATTTTACTATGTGACAGCTGTTGAACCACTTATTTTCATTATGAAGGAAGTTAAACATCTGCCCTTATAGTAAATCATAATCCATGACTATCCAGTGGTTGCTGCAATTAGAATTTATTTATTGCAGCTTTATAACATTTCCATATTTATTTTGCATTTGTCCTTTTCTAGTTGTGAATTCCTGATTTTTAATGCCATGTCCTTTTTCCTTTCATACCTTCTTGCCTCAATGACATTAAGAGAAAAAAAAATACAGATTCAAGAAGAAATCCTTACAAAAACACTGCATGCAGGCCAAAATAATACAAATAATTTCTCAATTATTTAAGAAAGTTACAGTGTTATGCTAATCAGAAGCAGAAGCTGTGATATACATCAAGTTTTAATTTCTTAAAATATAATTTATTCAATTTACCAATGTTTCTAGTCTTAGTCTAATCTGAGTAGAAAGACAGATCCTCACAACTTTTGGTCTCCTGCTGTTGATAACTGACATATCATTTGTTTGACATTGTTTGACTAGACACTGGTATTAAAAAGCATTACTGAATGTTTTCAGTTTCTGCTTTTAATACAGAAAGCTTCAGCCACCTTGTGGTGTTTAGATATTTGAGAAAGGAAATCACTTTTTAAGTTATGCTTTTTCTAAGTATACTACTCTGTTTACTTATCCCCGAAATATTAAATCTTCATGCTAACACTGTGATGAATGGTTTTGAAGTTGGCTCAAATGATCATATGTAAAAGGAATATGGTGTTTTCACCAGTCTTATATTTAAGTAAGATACACTGTCAGTGCAATCTGTGGAAACCCTTGTGAACATTGACACGGATAGATGACTTTATGTACAAAATTCCACTTATTAGTTTTAGTTATAAGGGCTATTTTTAATAAAGCTTGAGGAAAACAGTCTCTGTGTATAATCCCTTTGAATCGTATTATCTTACAAACCCTGAAAAAATGGTGGCATGTCTTTGAGCTACTAAATCAATCATTCTAACTGCACTAAAGCAAAACAAAAGAACTCACCAATTAAAACGTCATCAACAAAATCTTTAGTATTTTTCTCTGAGGGAGAATAAAAGATCACCATCCTAGTGATTTTTTTTCTTTCCTTTTGATTTTTCTTTCCTCCCCCCCGAACCCCCTTTACTCTAAACGAGCAGATTTGTAAGCCACGTACTTGAACAGCAAAACCATTTTGCCATTTGGTAGAACTGGCTGACATTTCATTTTTTCTGGGCAGATTGCAGATTAGTTTGACATTATTTTGCTGAGCTCTGAGCTACATCATTAACATATTGCTTATGACTAAAAGCAAAGTAGTTTCATTTTGTGGCATAATACCCCACATTTTCTACAAGTCGCAGAAAGTATGATTTCTCTGAAAATTACTAGGTATTGCTTCAGCCTTGTAAAAAAATAAAAACCCAGAATTCTATTAATGTAACAAAATGTATCACTAAAATGGTGTGTCAGAGGGGAATGAAAACCTCCATAAAGGCATGATGTGTTTACTGTTGATATCTCTAAATCTGGGCTAGAAATGAGAAACATTCATGAAATATTGGACTTAAACTGAGATTACATCAGTATGGTAGCAATATCGTACTTGTCAACTAACAGAATATAACTGCCTGGTTGTACCACATGAAAATGAAATTCCACTTTTTGATCTAAGGCATAAATTCTTTTCCTGTCCATATTGGATAACTTTTTGTTTTTAATGTAAAGAAAAAAAGGGCCAGGCAACTGTATCACAAGATGACTTTGTTTGGGAAACCAGGAGAATAACAAACTGCTGATTTTTTAATTAAAGTGGTGATCAAATAATTACCAATGCTCTTACTTCAGTTTTCAGAATATTTGCTCACATTACATCTTTCCTCCACTGAATTAACTCTAGTGTATAAAATAAATAGAACCACATTGTACAATTGTTGGATTCTCTTCTATTTAAAAAGTAATTGTATTATAATTATATATGATAGGGATGACTTATATTGAACAATTCACTTGCTGTGATTTTTCTCTTTTTTTCATTATATTGACATATTTTGTGAAGACAGAACATCTCCTTGCTGCAAAATGGTGCTTTTACTATTAGTAAGCACCTAAAGTATTGTGCAAATGTTTTGCTCACACAATTTAGTGTTTAAGCAAAACATCAAATGAATTAGCCAGCCATGCTTCAGAGATAAAGCATATAGCCTTAATGCATTTTTTTCCTCTTGTTACATTCATGAATTTAATTCTTCCTGGTTACATGGCAGCAGATAGAAAATCTTGAGGGACAAACTGTAATTTCATGGTCATCTGAGATAATTATTATACTAATTACCTATTATTAATTCCATTTCCCATTTGTTTCATTGACATTTTGAAAGGGTAATGAAGGTTGTTTTTTGTGAACTTGCTTTTAAACCCCCCACTATTTTTTATAATAAAAAATGTTCATGAATGATGTACATTGCTTCAACATACTCTATTCACGTTGTACGTCAGAGATGATCTAGTTTCTACAATACTTTAGATACAATGCTATTAAGACAGAAAAAAATGTATTAAATTTTCAAGAATAATCTTAGGTGTATTAAGCATATCTCCTTTTTGTTCTAGCATGCCCATCTTCTTATAATTCACCCTATATGTTAGGTTTTATCTGAAGGAAATCGGTACATTCAATTTTCTCCAAATACAAAATCTGGGAGCTGGGGGAGAGGAGGGAGAGCCGTACAAAAACAAATAATAAAAAGACTTAGAAAAGACATTTACAGGAATTGCATTCCTTTGATTCTAACTGTCTTATTATGAGGTTTATTCTGACTTATTTTATGTTTTAAGACATAATATGATTTTACTTCTTGCTGCAGAATTGCCTTTAATATTTTTAGGTAAATATTTACCAACCTATTTGGGGTTATAATCAGATTATTATATTATGGTTATCAAAATTTTCTTTCAGTAAAGTTGTTCATACACATTCAGCTAGATTCTTCCAATGGGTAATAATTCTTAATTAAAAGGCCAAATTTATTCTAGTTTTAATCAACGTCACATTATTACAACCCAAATTAGCTAAGCATTATCCATGAATATTGTGTTTATATAATTTTTATCTTCATAAAGAGGAGTAAAAAGACAAAAATTGTAAATATATGGCATTTGAAATGAATATTATGCTGTTGGACTGTTGTGGAAATGAATCAAAATACATTTTTGAGGCATACTAGCTCTTTTAGGTTTCTGGAATTATGTTTAGTGTATTATTCTGATGGACTAGCAGCAATATCCAAGTAGGCCAGAGGAGTTAAAAGTACTTCTGAAACCGATCCACTTATTTCCACGGAGCACTTTTGACTCTCTATGTTGAATCCTTGTTATTTGAAATTCGTATTAAATATGAACCATTCTTTTTTATAAGGACTAAAAAGGAACTTATAATATATTTCTCCTGTATTGTTGACAAATTAGCTGACTTAACTTTATTTTCCTTATTGAATGTTGATTCCAGCCAGATGGGATCATTGCTATTTTCTCAAAAGCCAGTAGATGGAAAACTAATCAGCATTTTAATAAATTGTTTTATGTCTCAAAATAAGAGTGGTTGTGTGTGTGTGTGTGTGTGTCTATGCGTGTGTTTAAGCAAATCAAGGAGACGATATTAGGGAGTCACAGAGGTAGAAAGACCTTTTAAGGTTATTTCTTTATCTATATTTTAGTGTTTATGGCCAGATGAGCCTCTGTGCCACAGAGAGAGGGTGATAGTCTTGGCAAGATGGGATGGTCTGAGAGGATTTCGAATTGTCCTATAAATTTATAAGAACTATCAATAGTTTCTCTAATTTGCTATTTAATTGAAGAAAGATGTCAAGAGTCATTAGGTGACCTCCACAAATCATCAATGTTGCAGATGGAGAGGGATTTTAAGACTCCTATTTTCAAGTGGACTGTTTGACATGTGCCACTGCTATTAAACAAAACAATTCAACAGTGCTAAAGGGAATACCTTGCTGTGAGAAGACATTGCTTAGCACACGTCTATCATACTAAGATTTTCCTAAAACCATCTGCATAGTATTCTTTGCAAAAATCATGCCAAAATGTAATGGAGATGATATATTCAGGTTTAGACTGACTGCAATAAAAGCTACAATAAAGGGAACTACTTATTACCATAGAAACAAGGAAGTATGCTCAACTATGACAACATTTGAAACCAACAAGACTTTTCATAATAACACATAACCTAGTGTTTTTTGCTTACAGCATAACTTTGGTTTTGTGTTATTATTGTAAAGTATACTGGTGGCTTACATTTGTAGGACTAGAACCATCTCAAGATGCTCTATGATGCTCAATTAGGTTATTCAGAGTAGAGAATCAATTAGTCTAGGCTTAGTGATGGCAAGTGAACTAACTTCCAGGTATACAGATAAATTTGAGTGTAGTTTCTAACAATCATACTACCCATTGTTTTTATTTGTGGCATTGTGTTTTATTTGGCAATGCTAAAGAATGTGCTATCTTCTCAGCCTAATTTTTCTTATAATTAAAATTACCATTTAAAACATTATGAATTTTAAAAAGTTTTAATTGCTCATAATAATATTTTATGATAGGCATTATATTCTCACTTGACTTTCTTATGCATAGTACATTAAACGCATTTAAAATTTTTCTTGACAGCCTGAGCTCATAATTAAGACTATCAATGATAGTACTTTGCCATGACCCACAAATGCCCTCAGTAACTTTTTTTATTTAGCCCTGCTTGTATTTGCTCTCAATGACCTCAGTCTGCTATAGTGTGTCCTTCCTGTCAACCTAACTTCACTAGTGGTACTGCTTCTTCTTCATGTTATTGATTTAATTACTATTTTATATCTATGTGAATAGGCTAAAGATGTCTGTAGGACAAGAACAAAATGGTTATGAGGAAATATCTGAGATTTTTTTTATGACTAAAATGTGGTGACTTGATGAATGTTTTGTAAAATTTATCCAGAGGCCTCTTTTGTCAACTTCTAATTCCAAACAAATTTTATGTGGTGGAGAATACTGGATGGCTAACTTGTTGATAAGAGGGATTATTATCATATTTTGAAAGTAGTAGATACAGTACTTCACTAAGGAAAAATATGGCATGTAGGAAAAAAAGAAAGAGTTTCAGGGTTCATCTAGCATATCAACTAAAGAATATTGAGTCAATCAACAAATAATCATTACTCACAGGCAAAGAAATTGAACTGTCACTTCATACTATTGGTTAGATAATGATTAACACAGACTCTTGAAATAAAAAATAAAAGCTTCTAAAGGTCAATTCACTTCTATACCAAGAAGTAAATTTGACCCTTTAATTTTATTTACTTCTTTGCAAAAATTATAACTAACAGATTGTAGTAGCAACCACATATGGTAGAAACATAAATATTTGGTAAAAAAGTATACCTGGTAGGCACAGACAGTAGATATAAAGTACTGTTATCTTAACCCCAAATTCTAGAATTCTAATAAGGCTATCCTGGTAATGGAAGAAAGGAAATAATCTGAATACTTGAAGGCTTTTATTTTTAAAATGTTAAGTGATAAAATCAGAAAATTGAAAATTTGAAATGACTGTATTTTATCACCTCAGATTAATTGCCTTAAGTTTTAAAGTTAATCTTTGGGACTTTTATACAAAGTCAACTGCTTTGTAATAAGAGACAAATAGAGGTAGTAATAAGAGACAAATAATGTCCATTCCTTCATGTGGTTTTTTGGCAGGCATCTTTTTATTTTCTTTGCTAAGAGGACATCTGCACATACATTAAGTTTTTTGTCTCATACTTTGCATTCTAGATGGCTGAGTCATAAAGAAACTCAATTCTCAAGGTCCTAAGTCAGGTCTGTATAAGAAATATAACTTTTGGGGTGTAGGGGTTTTTTTTTTACATATTAAAACCACCAGAAATTCTACCTTAGAGTGCTGAATTTCAAAAAAAGTAGCAGCAACTTTATTTAGCAAACAGAAGTTGATTCCCATGCCTCAGTTTCCTTGCAGTAAAATGATAGGATTTTAGTTATTTTATCTCACAAGTTCTTCTCTACTCTAAGAATCATTGAATCATATTAAAAATTGGGGTATGAACGTGCATCCATTGATATTTGGCCTTTGAATCTGGTCTACCTGCCAAGAAATACTGTTTTTTTGGCAGCTTGTCATGAAAGGTCAGGACTTCCTGGAATTTTTTCACCTGATCTTTTAATACTCATTCAAGCATGGCTATTTTTCTGTGGTCAAAGTTGTAGTTTGTGAAGGTGTACATTCTTTTGCAACTCCATCTTATAGGACTTTGAATCTACTCTGACAATTTACTTTGGAGCGTGTAAGAAGACTGGTTGATACTGTAAGTGTCAAGTTTAAACCTTTGTAGGACATGGCATAGGACATAGTATTCATTGAAAATTAGATGAAAATTTATGAGGAAACAAACTTTAGCTAAGTTTCAGGTCTTTCTGACAACTGGAAACATCCAAATATGAAACTAACTGTCTTGTGCTGTGTGAGTTCCCCATTAGTGAGTATATTCAAGGAGCATTTGTACTGTTATACGATGTGTTCAAAAACAGTGAGTGAGAGACTGGGTGACCTTGCCTTAAAGTTCTTTTCAATTTCAAATTTCTATGAATTCCAGATGGAATATGATTGTATTGACCTTGGGTTTTTGCTTGAGTATGGTTTACATGAAGGATGAGAACATCTGTCTTTCTGGGCTAATGCATGGGAAAGTAGTCCTGATACTTTACATGATATATTACAGCCATTAATAAGCCAGGATTTCAACACCAATTTGAGTAGTATAAGCAAAAAAAGAAGATTTTTTGGGGAAGATAGCTATAGTTTGCATAATTGAAAGAAAAATATAAATCAAGCCTTGAGAAGATTGAATCATGCCTAATAGTTTGCATATATTGATGACTCTATTTAAAAACCCTTCTATCTCTGTGTCTCTGTATTCAGTACTCAAATTTCCAAGGAAAATTGATGGATTTAAATTAAGTCATAATGTTTCTGTGGCCAAAACAGGGAGTGGGAAAAGAGGTTGGTAGGAGAGGAAAACTTAGGTAGTGTGACTGCCAGTCCCGCCAGAATCAAGGTCTAGTAAGAATATTGGCTAAGAGAGGTATCTTGAAGAAAGGATAGGTTGCCCAAAGGAAAGGATAAAAATCTTACCAAAAGAATGGGATAGAGGTGAGAAAGGGTGCTCGTCAGATAAAACAGTTTATAATTTTACAATCTATATCTGTCTCCCCAGTGACCTATAAGCTCCTTGAAGTCAAGAATTATGTTTCATTCGCTGTTAAATCTCCAGCCTCTCCTGCAGTCCTTAGCACACAGGATTTTGTGTAGTACATATTTGTTGAAAAAACAATGAATAAATAATTAAATGAATTTAGGTAACACAGTTTGGAAGTTTGCTGGACCCCTTTCAATAGACGTGAAAGGTATTAGCAAGCTATTGACCCACTGATCTTCGACGCTATTAAAATACATGCCAGCCACTGAATATTGATGGAGGTGTGAGATTCATCTTTTTTCTTCTTCCCTTTTTCCTTTTGCTTTCTTTGCTTTCTCCTTCTTTTCTTCTTCCCTACCTGTTTTCCTTCCTCCCTCCATTCTCTCCCTTTGTTCCTTTCTTGCTTTCTTCTAATATGCATTATTTAGTTACAGATCATAAAGACAATGTAAATTATTTTTTTTATTAACAAAATGCAATGATACACAATGATATCTGAATGATAGTTATTCTGTTTGTATTCTCATAATAGTTGAACACAGCAGATGGACTGTAAGATACTGCCAAAAAGTCTTGGATTCTAAGGTGTTTTTACTGTTTCTCATGTTTCTAAGGAAACTGTAATAATCAAGTCGCTCATCTGATTCTTTTTAAGCTTTGATGAAATCCAGTTCAAAAGTACACCTAATCATAGTTTATAATGAGCTTTGAGAGATTTTTCGTATAAATTTAAAGGAATAAAAAGACAAAGTCCTAAGAGGATTTCAAATGCTGTTGACGAGGCTGAATTTGTTGTCAAAATCATAAAATAACTATCTTAAAAACAAATTGCATATATATCATGTTCATTGTATCCATGTTTGAAAAAATGTTACCAGCAATTCAAGGTTCTTTGCATTTTACAGGTACCTAATCTATATAAATTCTTCTATATCAATAACAAACATATCTAAAGAGTGGTCACCATAGCAGGAAGATGGTTCTTGATGCATAGAATCTAGAAGAAATGGTAGCATCTCTGTCTAAAACACATTTTTCTGCTAGCAAATATGCATAAAAGACAATAGTTTATATTATTTCAAGTACTATGCATTAGCTCAAAGCATTTACAAGTCAGCAATTTTTAGATCCTACTTACAAATAACTCTAAGAACTACTGGGAAGAACATGAGGCATTTGAAGCTTTTTTAATAGTTATATTATTATAGATATATTATTATATAGTAACTGTGAGAATGTAAATGATCTCACAGCTCAAGCATTAAATTAACTAAACTTTGAAACATTAATGTCTCAACATGAAATGAAAATTCAGTGATATCAAGAATGCTACATTCATAACTATGCCCCTATTTTACTTATAGAATATCATCAAGGTCTGTTTAAGGATTGTCATGTGTTTAAATTATTACTAATTTATTCCATACCCATGGTTGTTGGGGGGGTAATATAGTACAAATAACCATTGGAATGATACCTTCTGTAATGGAGAATTACTTATATGTTAAGAAACACAAGAAAAAACAAAGATTTATATTTTGTGAAAAATTGAATCCTCTCTTTTCTGTGCTTTTGAAATATATGCTTAGGAAAAGGTAAGCTCAGTGCCATTTAAAAAACAAGCAAACAAAAAAAGGACAAACCCAGAAGATGATAGATTTTCTGCTCACCTTTCTTCCTTTCACCTTTTATTTTTAAAAACAATTTGTTGAAATTACCAGAGGAAAACAGTGGCAATGTTTTTATTATTGAAAAAATATGCTGGAGAAAATTAACAGAGTTTGGATAAATAGATCATCTGTATAAGATATTTTGTATTCTAAACAGAATTTTAAGGCATTCCTGTCACATGTCATCATTTAACACAAAGTAGGAGGGGTTCTACTTTTTCACTCACTGAACCTCCATGAGAATTATGTTCTCCTAGTGAACTGGACCTTCCGTGGACCCTGGGGGAGTGAAAGCCAGGCTTTGGTCCCGCCTTGGAAATAAGGTGTGTGTAACTCAATTTGTTGTGTCTTCTAAGACCTGTAACATTGTTATGGATCCTGTATAAATCACCACTGAAGTACTTCTCTCTATTCTATTTCCTCTTAATTACTATTTTATTTTGGCTTCCGTACCTATAATATACCATCCTCTTTTTATGCTATAGTGAAGTTGTTTTCAAATTCAACAAACTTTCTTTGAGTGCCTCCTCTATGCCATGTTCTATGCTCTTACACATTTCAGATCACTTATTCCTTACCATAGCTCTTTGACATAGTTATCATTCTTCTCACTATGCAGCTGGGGAAACATATTTAGAAAATTTAGTTAACTTGCTCAAGGCCATTCAACCAGGTAGTGGTAGAGGTGAAATTCAAACTCTGGCCTTCTCATTGTTAAAATCTGCTGATTTCTTCTGTTGATTTGTACTCAAGGTACAATAAATATAGAGAAATGTCTTCAAATATAAAGGAATTTTTCTGCTCTTTCGTAGAATAATAAAGACCACCCTAGGATGGATCCCCACGTATGTTTTCTATGTCTCCAAGTAGTATGTTCAAAGCTAAACATTTATTTCTTCCTCTTTGCCATTCTTTCCCTCTTTCCCCTTGAAGTTTCTCCTCTCTTCAACCTGTTTAGACACCATCTCAGATTGTTCCTTAATTTAAATTATGCCCATAATTTTTAAATATTTCTCTGGGAATATTTAGTTATGACACTGGGGAGATGTTCGCCGGGGCTTGGCCTGTTTTCCTGACTGCTTAAGCAGACTGGTGCTTCTGTGATCTTCTACCTCTCAGGTGTACAGAAAGCTCCTGAGCACCATCCCAGTAATGTGCTACCTCACCAAACAAAGCTGAGCAGTGCTTCCTAAACTTATCTTCCAAGATCCACTAAAAGCCTAGCAGGCCACATATCATATTCTCAGTTTGAATAGTCTAAAGTGGCTTATTTTAAGAGAAAACAGGAGTCTATTGTTTTCTCTTTTAAGTTTTACACATATTACACATTTTACTCTGCAAATGCAAAACAGAGGGTTTTGTTGAAATGTAAAAGGAAAATGTTATTCAAATATTCAAGGAAATGTGCCTAACCAGATTTGTGTACCATGTTTATGATGTGGAGTTATGTATCTCAGCACAAGGCTGTATGCTCTGGGGAAAGAATACCCCACTCTGAGAAACACAGAACTCAAGAAGAGCCATGTTTCACCTGGGAACCTGTAAAACTAGATTATGGAAATGTTTCTGAGAACACATGACACTGTGTAATTATAAAATGTATCAGTGGTTTCATAGACACTTGGCTTGATTTTAGAGGATATGGAAAATATACCATAAATTTGTCAAGTAGTGAATAAAAAAAGTGCAAATATGTATACTATTCTTTCATACAAGCAACGTTTTACTTGGCCAGGATTTTAATTTTGAGTTAATCTGAGATACTAGAACCCTAATTGCATTACTTAATCCTTAAGCCACAAACCTTAAAGTCTTCCTCATAACGATTTTCTAAAGATACATTTGAATTTTATAATTAGCCCTCCCTTTTATAATTAGCCTTATTATACATCTGATTTTTGACTCATTCCTTTAATTCCTTTTTCCTATTTCCATGAGATTAGAATTCTTGCATATCTGTGCTGCCAGTTAGTTCTCAATGTTTTTTTCTAAGCAGATCCTTCCAACTTTTTCATTCCCCCACACCCAGTGCCCTATTCAACTCTTCCATTCAGCTGAACCTAGTGAAACCTCTACCCTACTTCTTTAAGCGTATTTCATGCACTTTTCATGGTTATTCACTTTTGGATTTCAGGGTCTCAAAAAGACATGGATTATTTCTGTTCACTTATGCTATAGGCAAGACTGCTATTGAACTGTAATGACAATTAATAAACACATCTTTTCTGGTATCTTTATCATTAAAATGAGAATATAAAATATTGAAGTGCTCTCAAAATGTTTCCAGCAAAAGTGAAAATATTTTTTTTCCTGGAACAGAATCTAGTCACTTTAATCATTGCATAATAATCACCTCTAATGATTAATCTGCTGCCCTTATGTTGGTCTTTTATTTGAGAATTTTCTATGTCTCCACCCACAATTTGTCTTAACTTTTCTATTAAGTGTGAAAGCTCTCAAAAAGGTGTTCCTTTTCATATACTGAAGGGCATTGTAGCAAAGCAGTTAAGAGCAAAGATTAGAGACAAACTGAAGATATTAAATCCTGATTTCACCACTTACCACCTATGAGACCTTCAGCAAATTACTTAATTTTTCTGTGCCCTACTTTCAGAGGGTAACATAGTTCTTACCACACAGGATTATTGTGTGGATTAAATTCACAATGTATCTGAAAGAATATGGAACAGTGCCTGACACATTGCAAGTTCTGCATATGTATTGGTTAATATTGTTCTATAATATTATTTTATCTGCTGAATCAAACTGCTTGATAATTCCATTATTCTAGTGCCTCTTTCACACCCTGGCTTTTTTGTTTCCCTCTAACTCTAATCTATTCTTGCTTCTTTTGTTTATGTCTCATTCTGAAATAAATTCCTGCCATCTACATTATTGTCTTCCTCTCTTTCTCCTATAATATGTGAAATTAGTGAAAGCAAAGGATGACCTGAGTATTCTAATTATCCTCTCCAAATTACAAACATATTAGTCTGCTGCATGGTATTAGGTGCATTGTTTATGAGCAGTTCCCTTCATCATCATTGTCATCATCATCATCAACAACATATCATGATCATAATCATCATCTCATCATATCTAGCATTTACTGAATGTTTAGGACCTGCCAGGAACTAGTCTAAGCACTGTACATTTATTGAATCATTTAATCTTCACAAAAATCACATGAAGTATATTATATTATTATCCTCAGTTATAGATATGGAAATGTTGTTGAAGTGTAGTCATTCCTCTTGCTTTTTTCTTACCTTTGCATTGCCTCAGAGAGCCCTATAGCTGGACTATCCTCTTATAGATAATCCATGGTCCCTTCCCTACTTTGATCCCTCAGAACATAGCAAATGACCATTGAGTTGATGATGTTATGTTCATCATTTCCCTCACGAAAATTTTGAGGAGTCATTTAGGAGATATTATTAATAAAAGTGTCCAATTTTTGAACACATGGATCGATGTGATTGGTTTTGGCAGGCACCCAATTAGAGGGAGAAACACATACAGGGAGAAATATAATGTGTGCATTGTGACATAAAATGAGAATGAGTTTCGGTGTGGGGTTTCACATAAAGCCTCCTGGGATAATCAAATAGAAGAGGCCCAGCAGTGATGAATTGAAACAACAACAACAACAAAAAAGATGGCCTGTAGTATTGCTCTGTGGTAAAGGGGGCTAACCTAGTAGGGTGGGAAGAGAAGCTTTGGCATTTTGTGGAGACAGATGCTTGAATGGATTTTGCAGGTGGTTTTATGCTAGTTCATGGTGGGTTCATTGGCAGATCTTTCTCTTGGCTCTTTTAGTTCAATCTAAGCTTGAGGTGACACTGTGTATCTCTGCTGGCAATATACACACAATGACCTTGATCACCTTTCCAATATTTTCAAGTACACATTAGAATATATTTTTATTTACTTTATATCTGATTTCAATGCAGCAAGTTTTTTTCTTTCAATTTAAATTTTTAGAGAGTCACTTTATGCATGAAATTTTCTTGATTGGTATTATAAATCAGTGGTAAAAATGCTAGGATAAGAATAGGTACTTAGATACCTGCTCTTGTTTGACTTAATTTAAAATATCATATGCAGTATTTTAGACCAAAATAATAAAAACTAACTCTGCTAAGTGGTCACATAGTGTCAGTGTTTTGAGTGCTTTACGTAGATTGATGATTTTAATTCTCACAACAATCCAATGAAGGGGGGATGTATAATTATCCACATTTTACCAATGAAGAAAGCAAAATATAGGGTGGTTCAATAACTAGCCTGAGGCTACTCTGGAAGTAGCCCAGTAGCATTTGCACCCAGGCCTCTATCTCCAGAACCCATGGTCTTCACCATGACATCACCTGCTCTTGTGCGGTCATCTCTAGGCTGTGTGCCTCATTGCACAAACTATTTTCTGTAACTGTCCAGCACAAAATGAGCTAAAAGCTCTTTTGCCAAGACGTACAAAATTATAACTTGAAGTTATTTTTCTCTGTTCTCTGCTTTTTACTAGCTTGATAATAGGAGACTTAAGTTTTTATTTTAATTAGTAACATTGAAATACATTAAATAGAATCTGTGGTAGCAGCTGTGTACTCTCACTTTGACTTGAAACTACATTCATTGATATCTTTTTAGTCTTTGGAAAGAAATCTATTGTCCATTATAGCTGCTACTGCTCTGAACCCTTTTGATAATTGTCCATGCAAGAGTCTGTTCTGTCTTCTTTGAGAAAATAACAATGCCATACTGTACTTCACAGGTGCAAAAGTGGAACGATTTGCTCCACCATTTAGTTTGCTTAATTTACAGCTTTTTCTGTTTAATTATGTCTATTGTTCATAGATTGGATATTGAGGATCCAACAAAGATGATATTTTGAATCAGCCTTGTAATGTCATTGAGTAGGTCTTACACTGCAGGATACTTAAATCTTTTCTCCAATTGCGACAGTTTGGATATCCTCAGGGGTTCCGAGCTGTCTTCAATAATGCCAGCTGTCTGAATGTGGAATGTAAAACTACTATTACAGTGGGGAATTAAACATTATTTGGCCCAATTTTACCTCTCTAGTCAACAGTGAATAACATGTGCCTGTATACACTGTAAAAGTAGACAGTAGTGGCATGTGCAAACATGCTGTGGATACAGTTTTGCTTTCAAAGCATTTATGATTTGGAGAGAATACCCATCTGCCACTAATAAGTTGAATAACTTCAGGTATACTTCTTTACCTCTCTGGTTGCTCTTTCCTTACCTGTGAATGAAAAGGCTATTCTAAATCTTTTGGAATACATTTGGGACAGAATCATGTAAGTTTTATGATCTTGGGAATTTTATTGTTCTCATCTCTCTGCTCCTTCTTCTCTGATGACCTGACGAAGCCTTGGGTTAGCACTTGCCTAAAGCTTTCATCATGATGCTACAGCTTCTCCCAAAATGAACAGCTATGCCAAATCACTACAATCTCAAACTTCTCCCTACTCTGTTATCCTTGGAGATGAACATTTCCTGAGAGCTTTTCCACAAACTGTTCAGAATGAAATTTATAAGAATATCAGATTTTTCTTTTTGACATTGGTGCACAGCAAGATTCTAATTGACTGTTCAAGGTGTAGTTCTCATTTGGAAGAGCTTCATATAGCATTTTCAAATAGGAGGCTTAGGTGGTATCCTGGATCTGGAGGATAGAGGGTGGTGGTCACTTTTTTGAGCCCTTGAAACTTTCTTGTTCATGTTTGAATGACATGCTGGGTTTGCATAATTTATTATACTATTGCCTTTACCACTGTCCAAAGGCATGGGAGAACCAGGGATTAGGTTAGAAGAGGGGGCAAAATTGTAGAGGAGTAATGAGACACTCTTGGACATTTATGGTCTATAAGCCTAAATCATTTTCCATTTAGTCATTGGACATGGTTATATCTGGGCCTGGCTGAATCCCAGTTATTTTCATTGATTCATTTAATAAACAATAACTTGTGCACTCAGACAGCATATGTCCGGCATTGTTCTAGGGCCCAGAAACACAAAAGTGAACAAGACAAGCAAAGCCTCTGATCACATAAGACTTATACCAAAAAAAAACTCTCAGCACTGAGATGTGAACTTACTTTCACCCACGCATTATCTTTATGCCTATTTATGTAATTCTCCCCTTCACTTTGTTCTTTTTCATTGTTGGAATTCTGTCTTGTCACAAAAGCCAAACATACAGTGATTATGTAATGGCCCCTCGCTTTCCAATAATGTGGCAAGAATTATGAGTTGGGAAGACTTGCAAAGCTTCAGCACCAAGCACAGTGCTGACCTAAGGCAATAACTTAACAATAAATAAAAATTATTGGATGAACTTTACTTTGGTCTGTCATTAGTCTGGGTCATGCACGGTGGGGGAGTGATTGGTAGTGAGGGCCACATGTGTGGTTTTCTTTCAGTACCATGGCTAGAAGGTAGGAGAGAAGGACTATCTACTTGTGTTTTGGAAAAGAGAATACTTTGGAAGTGGGAGTAAATTCATAAGCAAGCTGCACAAATCAACTCATACATTCCTGTTATTTGGCAGTTGAGGAAATCTGAGCTGAAAGATTTCAAATGACTTGTCAGAATTATATAGAAATTCACTGAGCAGTTTTTGGTGCTGGAGGGCTGAGGTGCTGGGATTTAGCACCCCCAACTTTCTAGTTGTAAGAGGGCAGTCTTAAACTTTAACTCAAAAGCTGTCTGTTCTTTGATTTTTTTTCCTTTGGTAATATTTTATGGAACTCATGTGGCATATTTTCATGCTTATGCTTTGGCTGGATTTCTTTAGGGTAAATCCTGTGGATCCCTTCCTACCCCAGCATTATTTTATAGAGAGCAAACAATAAAAAGGTTAGAGAAGATAATAATTAAAGATTCTTTTAGGATGGTTCCTCCTTATCCAAGATTTGTCCCTGCTCCTTCATTGCATTATGTATGCATAGGTGGGAAATCTCAGTGTGTGCATTTAGCTTTGCTGGCCTTTGGGATGCTTCACTGTACGTAATGTGACACTAATCATAATGCTCTGTCCAGCACAGATGTGTCTAACCTGCTGCCTGTGCACCTGAGAATTGAAAATGTGATGTACTCAGCATTCTATTATAAGATTATTTCTCTAGGCATTTCAAAAGCCACTAATGAAAAAGGCTCTCCTGCCACCTGAGGCTTCCTTTTACTGTTTCATTGGTGTTTAGAGATGATCAATAGGAAATACTCTCAAAACACTCATGTCTGAAGTTCAAACTAGTAGATTCTCTTGTTTGGGCAGTTCTGCACAACAACATGCTGTTTAACTTCCACTTGTAATCATATTGAGAATGTACATGATCTTATTATTTATGCCTCAAAGCTATCTCAGTGAATATTTTGTCCTCATTCACTCAACAGTCAAGGCCAATTCTCTGTGAAGCACTGGGAGGAAACATAAAATGTCTTCAAGGAGCTCACATTTTTGGAAAGGAGACAGAAAAAGAAAACAATTGAAGTATGTCATAAACACTATAATAGAGTTATATACTGAATATTGTAGGTTTAATATGGCACAGCAATGGATGTTCATAATGATTCTCCTATTTCATTAGAAAATGGTTAAACATTTTCAAGATTCTTGATTAAAAGGTTGGGATGTATCAAATGCATCATAGAAAGAGTTTCTTCAAAATGTGTTAATTAAAGGAATATGTTTTAGGTTCTGGAGTTGTCATATTTCAAATATTTTATTTTGTAGAAATTTTTGATTAGTTAAGAATTATTTTTTTTGTACTCTGCTATAACCCCAGAATTTACAACAGTTCCTGGCAGATGGTACATGCTCAATAAATATCTAATGAATGGCTGAATTATTCTTTATATGAAAATATACTACCATGAGAATTTGGTTATAGATTCACAGCAGAAATGACCACAGGGAGTTTAGACTCCACCATCATTTGGTGACTAGACAGGGGTATTGACTTAGGGAATTTGTGCACAGAGCTAATGAGGCCAAGGTTAAAGTTTTTTCCTTGTATAAGCAAGTTAAATTTGTGTTATGAAAGGCAGCAGGGCAAAGATATGTAGGGATTTAGCTAAAACAATCAAGTTTTCAGGCCATAGATCAAATTTTAGAGAATTGGAAGGAGCCACAAGGCTCTAAAAGTTAAAGTAATAAGAGCAAAGGCTAAAACAGGAAAAGGTCAGACTGTGCCATAAACCTTATCAGGAGAAGCCTTGAATCTTAGTGCTAGGTCCATGCTTGACTGCTCATATCACTTTCCAAAGGAGCTGTCTACTGATAGGCACCATAACCTCAATAGAATGGTGTTGTTTGGGTCACTTCCCTGTCCATAGCTGGCTAGATCCAAGTGGGCTTCTGATCCAAGGACAGCTAGCCTCTTCTTCTATACCTGACCTGACACCAGAATTTGAGCTGTGTATATCTATGTAAACATAGAGACTAAAACCATAAGCAGGAGAAAGAAAATCAGGAAAATTAAGGCTGAAATTATAAGGAAGCAGAAACAGCAAGGAAAAGAGCAGAGTTATGCAGGAAGAGTGGAAACACCATGTGAAAGTGAGAGACCAAACAGCCCCTGAGAAACACAGAGGGACAGGGCTGCCAGGGCTCATAAAGGCTGTCCTAGTGTCTATGTCTTTAGAATTGCACCCACCCACAAACATACATATTCCAGGTAGAAGAAAACTATTGAAATCCCTTCTTCTAACTGCCTTCTGCCCCCGTAACTATCCCTATCTGGGTTAGGTGACTCCCAGACCTGCTCATGTATCTAAATATATCACTATAATGGCAATCAATACACCTTTGAAATTTTCTCAGTGGGTCTCTATGTCTGTATTCTCCACTACACTGTGAACTCCTAGGAGTAAGGTTGTGAATTATTTATTGTTCCTGTTTTAGTGCCCACCATAGTGCCACAAAAATGCCTGGTACTGAGTACATTCGTGATGCATGTTTGCTGAAAAAAAAATTGTACCTGTACACAGAAAAAATTTTCTTTGTTATTAAATATACTGATTTAAATGTTTTTCCCCCCCAAATCAACCATATTTATATGTAACCACTCAAAAGCGAATAGATAGTATGTGATGGGGTTATGGTGTAACTGAGTGATCTTATAACTGGATAGAAAAGACAAGGAAAAAAGATAACAATGAGTTGCAATTAAATTTAATTCCCACATCATTTCTGATCATCTCTTTGTACTGATATTTGAAAAACATCATTGAGAAAAATTTCAATAAAGCTGAAGTAAGTATGCTATTCAGATTCCTTTCACCATTCACTAATTAGTTTTTAGGTTTTCTTCTACACCAGGGCTTGATATTCGGATTTTATTGCTTCTATTGTGGGAACCCCTTTTACTTTTACGCCAGTGACTCAAAACAAAAGTACTGTTAGTCTTCAAAGTAAATGAGTTTTTCACACAGTGATTGGCTATGCTGAAGTGTGCTGTGCTGGAAGTATAGCTAGTTTCCAGCCACCCCTCTGTTGTAATCACAGGGTCCTTGGGAAGGTCGCAGCATGCATGTGAGGGCTCTCTTGATTTTCAGAAAACATCTGGCTCAGTAGTTCTTGGCTCTTCTTTTCAATGTCAAGTTTGACATATTTACATATGAAATGTAGATATTTTAGAGTAATTCTTTTATCCAGACGGATATGCACTTCAAGGTTAGTCAGGTAAAAGACATATTTAGAATTGAAAATTTTCATCTAAAATTTTATGTAGTAGTCTTTCAATTGGATATATTCTTTCGCTTTACAAAGAGCACTTATAAAGCATATTTATTTAATGCAAAATTATCATATTTTTATAACCTTAACATATGAATCATTTCACTAAATGTTACTTTTTCAATTACATTTTTGTGAATCAATAATCTATGAGGTAAAAAAAATTATATACTTGATCATTTTTCATTTTCACTGTGATTTGACTTAATTTCTCATTTGTTTCTGTTGAGGCAAATACAAATAAAAACATTGGTAAGGAATGGAGAATTTGACAAAAATGACTCAGATGGAGTAATAAATATCAGACTAAACACTGGAACACTATGTATTAATATGAGAAAGAAAACCAAAATAAATTAAATAGTAATGAAGGGGAAGGAGAACAATAAGAACACATATTTGGCCTAAAATAAGATAAAGGAAATTCACACTAAGCTTTACAATAAAACATAATTAATTACTAAAAAAAATGTTATGAATGGAGGTTTAAATGCTGAAATTTTCAGTAGTTGATTTCTATCTTTAATGTTAGCAGTTTATCAGTAGGCACTTGAATGAGTACATTTTTATTTTTAATGATATGTATATTGCAGATGTATCTCCAAATTGCGAATATCTGTATGTCTCCATAAATGCTAATCGTAAAGACATGACACTTGAAAATTATCCAAAAGTATTTTTTTTAAATATTTTAATAACAAAAATGTAATATCATTCAGTTTTCCTACCTTTATTAGCAGATTTAACTAATATAATAGATTTTTAAAGTTGATTTGTGAAGAAATACTATTATCACACTATGTGATATATTAGTGGTATTCTAAAAATTCTAAATTTCTGTAAATTTCACAAAATTAACAGCTGTTCCTTATATGTATTTTATTTTTTTAAAAATTTTCTATTATTGAAGAAACATGTCAGAAGGAAAATGATTAAATAATAGAAAGTCATCATTGATAATAATAGTGGACATTTATTGAGAGCTTACTCTATGTCACACACCTTATTGAATGCTTTACATGCAGCAGATTGTTTCATCTTCACAACAAACCAGTGAGATTGGTGCTATTATACACATTGGACAAAAGAAGTAACAGGTGTGGCCATGGTAAACATCTTGCCAAGATCACTTAGCTAGTAAATGGTGGATTGAGTATTCAGACAGGTTCGTTTAATGCCAAGCTGCAGGCTCTTAACCACTCTATTATATTTCAGGAACCTGCATAATGATGATATTTTGACAAAAAAATGATATGATGAATTTGTGGTACTTTACAGTGGATTAGAGTAAGAAAAATATTTATGTTATTAGAGTTTGAAAAACATTTCTATAAAATATCTAAATTATTTTTGACTTCATATGAGCATTTATTTTTTAAAGTGTGTTATTCTCTGTATATTTAAACCACATTTTTCTAGAGAAGATAGTCTTAAATGCTTAAATAGGTGGCTTGGGAGGAAATACAGTCTAAATTTTAAAATAATTTTTAAAAACTTATTATAGTAAACTTATGTTTATAATACAACATGCACTGTTAATTATTTTTTCTAGATTCCCACTGACCTAAAATTTCTTGACTTGTATTTTTAGACCATTCAGGTACAATGAAAATTAAAGGTGATAATCCCAATTCTAAGTCAGAATAAGATCCTCAAGTTTTGTCGATTGCAAAGACAAAGTTAAAACGTACCTGGTTTTGGTGTTAAGTGCAATTTTAAATAATTATCTCTGGGATAATTATTAAACCAGTTCATGATTTATATAACTCCCTATTAACCGAAGTGTTTTGTTAATGAAACTCCCATTATATATAAGAGATGTTAAGGTTTATTATTTTGCTACTTGGCTACAGATCTTTTAAATATTTATCTTTCAGTTCAATAAGGTGGGTTTTTTTTTTCTAAGTAATACAATCATGTAGCCTTCCTTTATTCTCCACCCCATTTTTTCATATCCCCATTCCTAGCTCCCACACTCGTGTTCATAATAATTGCTGCCTATTTACGGAAGCCACTCAATAAGAAGTCTCTTAATTTTTCTCATCTATGACAGAAAATTTGTACTTAGCCATCTCCTTTCCTTTTACAATCTAATCTCAGAGAAGGAATCGTTCCTATTTGCTTTTAGCTATCTATGCATTTAGTATCACTGCTTTCTTTATCTCTCCCTACATCACATAATTTTGCTTTTTATTTCATTTCTTAAATATCTTCTCTCAGCTTACAAATTTGCTCAAGGTTTCCCTATCCTTAAGTTCCTTCCCTTATGCTTTGGCTGGGTTCCCTTAAAGTTACTGTCTTATCTCTCAACTGCCCTTCAGTAGCAAATCGCAGATACAGTGATCTGCAGTTTTTCTTTGCTAATTACCACCCACTCCTTCCTTAATTCTTTATTATGTGGCTTCTACCCACAGTACTACAGTTAAATCATTCTTCCAAAGTTCATCACTCCCCTCCAAATAGCTAAATCCAGCTTCCTAATCTCTGAGCTCATTTTACTTAACCGCTCAGAGCCTGTAGCATTACTGTCCACCGGAGACTTCCACATTCAGTAAGCATTCGTCAGGTGTTCTTTGGGGGCGAGGCCTTGGGTTTAGAAGATGGTGAAGGCCCATACGACCACCTGGAGTTCCCATTTAAATAGGAGAGACAGATACAAAACCAATTATTGTACAGGGAGATGAGTGCTCTAAAACAACTGTGTGCCAAGTAAGACATTGCGGGGCAAAAAGTGGAGAAAATTTCACAAAGGAAGTGGCATTTGAAAGAATTAGCAGTGATTGAGAATTCCAGGCAGATTAAATGTAATAGTACAAGGGAACACAGAATTGGGAACGAAAACACAGCATGTTTTGGAAATAGCGAGTGTGGTTCAACCTCATAATGCCTGGGATTGTGGTCGGGGCTGGTGTAATGGTGAGAAATTGGAAACAGTGTAGGGCCAGATTGTACAGATTTGAAACTTCCTTCCGTTGCCTTTGTTCCTCCCCTTTGCTTCTTGTTTTCCTATGTTGACTTCTATTTTTCAGACAATTCTCCTCAAAAATAGCTCTTCTATCATATTTTTGCCCAAACTGTTATCTAAGTATTTTAATGATTATTTCACTACCTGCAGCCTCTTCTCCAATTTGTTTTTTTATACCAGAGTTAAAACATAGTTTAAATAAATATAGTTTAATTTATTAATATGTAGGTTATGGTCTAAATAAATTATTTTCTTTCCAAAATCTTCTATATTACTTGATTGTCTATAGATGGAAACCCAACTTTGACATGATCTAGTTCAGAGGCTCTTTATAATTTTGCTACAACCTATCTTTCTGGTCCTGAAATCCCCTGCATGGACACTGCTACTCTACATTCACCCCTACACTGTCAATTCATTGAGTCCAAATGCAACCTCCCATTCAAATTTTAATGCTCTTTGTGTTGACCATAGGTATCTCAATTATTTGGAGATTACAATTGTACATGATGTATTTATTTGACTATAAGTACCCCAAGGACCGGGACTTGACTATATTTACAATCAACTACTTCCAAGAAGTTGGACACATATGCTGTTCAAATATTTATTGTGTAATACCTCCATCCTTAACTGCCTTATAATTTTAATAACAATAAGAGAGAGATGGCTTCTTTATAAATGATGCATACTTATGACTTCCTTGAGTCTCTTTCCCTTCCCCCCTTCCACCAAATAATCAATCTGTTTTAGCCAACACACACACCCACACACACCCATATAAGCCGAATACAGCTATTTACTTTAGTGACTTCACAGTTCAGTGCATGAGACTCTGAAGATAGGTAAACACAATTGTGAAGTGCGTGTGATGATAGAAGGAATTCCAGAGTTTTTGAGAACCTGTATAAGAGTCAGCTAAATAATATTGATTATTTGGTAATGGGCAAAGGCTATGAACAAAGCAAAAATTCTGGAAGATTTTTCCAACTTGATGATGCTTCATAGTGGAGGACCAGGTCAGCTTATTTGATGTACTATTAGAGAAAATGGTTACAAATTGTTCTTTAGAGTAGAAGTATAGTCCTCAGCACCAAATATTCCTCTCCAATCTTGCCAACAATAAACAATTTGTGGAATAGCATGACTCATCTCCATCAGATGAGTGGCAAGCGATTATGATATATTCCTCTAATATTCTAAGTTTATTTTACTTTACTAGTCCATTGTAGATTTTATCTTCCAAACTATTTCTTCTAATTTTATATCATATGCTGATGAATTGGATTTTATAAATTAACCAATTTATGGGCAAATTAGTACTTACTTCTATTTGTAGTAAAAATATCTTCTAGGCTTTTAAATTCAGCAAAAAATTTTATCTGACAATAGCTGTTAAGTATTTTCAGGCTTAAAAGTTAAAGATCACATGTTACTGCTTCTAATGCAAATATATTAGTAGCATTTCTATGATCGTGACAATATTTATTCTAGTCTTGCCATCTTACAGCTTGATTTGATTATCATTAGGAAGCACATTGCAGATAATTAGAAACTGGATATTTTTTAAAAATAGGGAGAATTAAACAACTAGATAAACATTTAAAAGTGAACACAGTGATTATTAACAAATAATTTAGAAGGTATTATTTACCTCTAACATAAATCATTCAGGCATCTCTAAATTCTGTAAGAAAACTTGATGCCCTTTGTGGCAGTAAAATTATTTCTTCCCTTAAAGCAAAGAAAAAATAGTAAATCATACATGGAAAAATACCTCAGGAAATATTGCTATTTGTAAAAGTTTATTTTAAATCATGTTGTTATTGTTAACAGTCCAAAACTTGCCATTTCTATTCATTTCTCATCATCAGTGTGCTAGCAATGTAAAGACAGGATTTTTGTGATAAGAAAACAAACAAAATGGCTATTTGGATATTGTTCAGCAATGCTTTTTTAAAAGAAAGCACTGTCTTGAGGTCATAAGGATGCATTATTTCATTCTTTTATAAAAATGGAAAAGATAAACCATGATGATTTGGTTTTCACACTCATGTGTGAGATGTGCCTCTCTCAAACTTTGTTACAACATCGACACAATACCCATCTGATGAGAACTTAGAAAAAAAAGATAAAGAAATTTGCAAAAATTCTAACACAGTTAATGTTCTGGAGAATGTCGATTTGGGAAAATAAATGTTAAAAACTAATGTCTGTATTAGAGGAAATCATAATTGTAGGCTTTGGTTATACATACCTTTATTATTCATTGAGGACCTCAGCTATGCACCGGGTACTGGGCTAAGGGATGAAAGGAAAGATAGCAAACCTAGACCCTGGAAACAGATTGTTCATCTAAAATTTCAGTAAAGTTTGATGTATTCTTTTCCCAAGGAATGCAAAAGGCCCTTAGGAGGGTATGAGTTGGATATTTGAGATACCTTGGCCCAGGAGGAGGTCAAATTCGAGAGAAGCAACACCTAAGCTGCTCTTAAATCATGCATAGAGTTTGTGATGGGATTAAAATAATTTCATCCAAGAGAAATCATGAAGCAATTCACAGAATCATGAAAGATTAGCATCTTAGAAGACCTCTAAATGGTTAGTATGGCTGGAAATTAGGAGGCAAACAAAGTGATGGGAGGTGAGGATAAAGATGGTAGGCAAGGAGCAGACTAAGATGGAAGCCCTTGTGCTTTTTGTTAAGTAATTAACCTTCTATTTTTAAAGCTATTGAGGGGCACTAAATGCTGTACAACAGGGAAACATCATAGTCAAATTAATGTTTTAGAAAGATCACTTGTGTAATAGTAGGAAAGATAAAAAAGCAGTAACATGGTTTAGACATACCACTTGGGAAGCCAATATACAGATAATAATGCACACATAGATGTTTAGAATAAAGATGGGAAAGCAAGATAAAGAATGCACATATGAATATATGGGTTTGATTGGTGGGAATGTAAAGTAGTACAGCCATTATGGAAAACAGTATGAAGTTTCCTCAAAAAACTAAAAATAGAACTACTATAAGATCCAACAACCCCATTTCTGGGTATATATTCAAAAGAAAGGAAACCAGTATATCAAACAGATACTTGCACTTCTGTGTTTATTGCAGCACTCTTTATAATAGCCAAGATACGGAATCAACCTAAATGTCTATCAGCAGATGAATGGATAAAGAATATGTGTTATATATACATAATGTAATATTATTCAGCCATAAAAAAGAATGAAATCCTGTCATTTGCAGCAACATGGATGGAAATGGAGGTCATTATGTGAGATATGCCAAGCACAGAAAGAAAAATATCACATGTTCTCACTTATAGGTGGGAGCTAAAATAGTAGATCTTATGGAGGTAGAGAGTAGAATGATGGTTACCAGAGGCTGGAAAGGGAACAAGGAAGAGCGGGATGAAGAGAGGTTGGTTAAGAGATAAAAAATATAGTTAGATAGAAGGAATAAGTTCTAGTATTTAATAGCACAGTAGGAAAATTATAGTTAACAATAATTCATTGTCTATTTCAAAATGGCTAGAAAAGGTGTAATGTTCCCAACACAAAGAAAAAAATGTTTGAGGTGATGGATGTTCCAATTACCTTGATTTCGTCCTTACATACTGTAAGCGTGTATTAAAATATCACATGTATTCAAAATATATATAACTGTTATATATTAATAAAAATTTATTAAGGAAATATACTAAGAAAAAAGAGAGAATATACCAGAGGAAACACCTGCTGACCTTGAGGCCTGACAGTGAGATCAGTGGGAGCGAGGGGGAGAGAGGAATTGGAGTTGGGTGTTTGGGGTCTGTGAGGGGGAGGGGGTCGTAGCAACGTTTTACAATACAAGGAATTCAGAAGAAAAATATTTTGGACTAAGATGACAGCTGAATTTTTGGGTTATTCATTTTCCAGCATACTTGTGGGGCACCAAATAGAGATGGCAATGGGCAGATAGATATTAAAAATCACAGAACATTAGAATTATCTGAGCTGGAGAAAAATATACGGTAGTCATCATTGTAAAGGGACAGCCAGTCCAAAGGTTTAAATTAGTTGCAGTACAGAAACAGATAAAGAAACCTTACCGTGAAATTCATGGTTACCATCCGCACTAGTCTGGCAAAGGTGCAAAAAACAATAGCATAGCTTTGTGCCTAGTCTTTTTTAAATTTTAGCTCAGTGTATGTCTGTGGAAAGGGGGAAAATCTATTTTATCCTCTCATGTTCCTCACAAGTCAGCTGTCAGAAATATCCACAAACCAAAACAATCTAGATCTGCCATCATTGCCTAAAAAGCATTTAAGGGGACCATTATTCTGATTTTTATTTGATTAATGGTGGCTTATTCTCCAGGATAACAGTTCTGCTATAATAGAAAGAACATCACACAGTTCAAGCAATTGTTTGATTTGGGGCAAGTTTCTTCTCTGAGCCCCTTTTCTCATCTGCTAAATCAGAATTATCATATCTATCCTTTAGTGTTGTTCTGATGATTAACTGAAATAATATATGTAAAATGTCAAGTTGAATACCATACACTCAATAATTATATTTTCTGTATCATTTCTAAGACGTGGAACTTCTAGTAGCCTACTGATAATTTTCTTTCGATTTATTTGAATTCATATATCGGTCTGTGGTTTCTATAATTTTCCTTTTGATTCTGTGTAATGATTGCTTTAAAATCAAACTAGTAGAAACAAGAAAAGGGCAATGAAGCTTTATAGGCTGCCACAGTTGTAACGGGACTGTAACTTCTCTCACTAAGAGAGCAAATTCTCTAACAATATGTTTGACAGGTCAGCTGCACCTACTAGATTTTTGAGGATTCCATCAATTTTCATCTTTGATCTTTTCTCCTTTCCTGATAAGACCATGTCCCTATTTCCGTACACTTATATGCAATATATAATTTTTAAACACTATAATCTAGACAAGTAAAAATTGAGACATGAAAAATAGGACAGTGCACCATCTTTTCATAATTGTGCTTTTTTGTTCTATTACGTATCTTAAAATGTCAATACCAAATCATTGCTGATTTTTGAAAGCTTAAAACACATGTTCTGAGAGAAGAAATTATAATTTATTTTTGACTGATAAGATAGTTTTATTTATAAATGAAGGGAAGAGCATATTTCCAACAAACATCTTGATAATTCTATTTAGATTTGTTGGAACATTGTGTTGTTCTATATTATAACATACAGCATTAGTTTTAATAATTTAACTTCAGTTGGATGCTTTCCAATGATGTACTTTGGTGCTTATATAATGAGAAAAATCAATAATTTTTGGAAATGTTTTAATCCCTTTCTCCCGCACAAATTTCCATTTAAAATTTTTTTTAAAAGGCTGAAGGTCTAAATTTTTAAAGTTAAGAGAGATTTATAAATTATAAATGTAAGAGGACAAATGTAAGACATTATACAATAAATTTTTGCATATAACATTTTAAAATTTGAATTTAAAGTAATAGGACTATCTTATATTTATATGATACTTTAAAGTTTAAAATACCTTTTTACCTACATTATCTAAACACCCTTTCTATAAACCCTGTAAGATTAATTTAGATAGCCACTATCCTTGTCCTTCTGATTTTAGTACATTTTAGACTTTTGTCATTTTCTTTAATGGGAAGCACAAAAAGCATAAGCTTTAATGCTTACAAAAATGCAACCAATGATAAAAATTTTTAATATTTTAATAGAAGAGATGTAATATTTGATATTTATATTTTAACATACTATTTATGAATATTACGTTAAACTACTTCATTTATGCAATACATGTATCTTGGATCCCCCAAGCCTGAATACAAAATACAACACATTTACTTTCTTTGTTCAAATTATCATTGGGCTAATTGGTAGAAATTGTGTCTCCTCAAGTTACTGTTAAGCTTCTTTTGAGAGATTTCTAGTGTTTTTCTTCATGAGCGTTCAATACAGGTGCTTCAGTTTCTTTCTTACCATCTCACAACAATGCTGCTTCCATTAACAATGACCCCCAGAAGAACACTGTTATGTTGTGCACAGCTCGGGCATTGGAGTGGAATGGATGAGGCTCTCTCTTTGGACACTTTTCCAAAAAGTTGGCACAGACTTTGCTACTTCTTCCCAACAAAACTGCAGTAAGACTGGATCAGAGCCTCTGGGAATATGTAAGAAAGAATAACTGAATGTAACATCAACTCGTACTGGCAATGGTTCATTTTAGGGACTAGATTCTCCAACTTGACTTCAAGTTCCCTCACTGTGCCTCTTTGTCTAAGAAAGACACCTGGCAGGTGTTGGTTCTCTCCTTAATGTAAATGTTTTTCAAATATCTACTTGCCTTGGAGAATTGACCAAACTGTCATCCTATTTCCTACCAGCCACTGGGAAGAGATTAACTTGCCCCCTTGCCCTATCTAAACCTGTCGGTATTCCTCCCCTGGATTAACTTTGTCTTCGGTTTTTTTTCAGAGGAATTTCCCAGGCCACATCTTCTCCCATATGTGATCTGATACCATAGTTCCCACGTGATAATCTTGGTCCAAGATAACATTTCCCAAAGTCTTGATTGTTCTGTTTTAAGTAATACATGTGTGGGACAATAGCACTATGATCTATGTTGTACTTTACCAAATACAACATTGTTAATACCATTCACTCTGTAGGGTGAGGGAATAAACCATCGAGATTGTACTCTTCCTCCCTCCTGCATTTATCTCAACTAAGTTCCCAATCCTACAATGTGTGGACAAAAATACACATATTTTCACATATTTTCTCAAAACAAATAATGTTTCAGGCATGAGGCTGCTTAAATCTAGACTTTTAAGATTTAGGAAGAATATATCTAACATGGTTTTTAGGGGTTGAATTTTCCTAAAAGATATACCAATGACATTACTACACAGAATACTTTCTATCTCAGTCTGAAATATCTGCACTTGATTTACCTCATTGCATTCAGGCCTTCTCCAAAAAGACTATCTGTGAATATATGAATAAAAATAATGCCTTCTAGCGTGGTCCCTCCAACAACAAATGATTAGTTTGTTCCCAACATAATTCTGCCAATCTCCATCCTACAAGGCAGAAAATACTGGTGATTCTTAAAAACAAACTTTTCACAACCTTTGTGAAGAAAGTGTTTGGTTCAGTCTTTACCAGTCAGTACAATATATTTCTCTTATAATTCTCTGATTTTTTCACTTTAAAAGGTTTCTAAATGAATATATTTCTAAAACTATGCTTTTTATGTATATGTTCTTTAGATTATTCAATTCACGTGAGTATCAAATATGACAATGGTGATAGACATTTAATCACTTTGCTTCCTCTTACAGTCAGCAAATTATTTCATAAAAAAATTACATTGAAGGCATAAAGTCTAGGGGAAAAAATTCTAAAATGAATTGCATGCCAACAAATAAAATAAATATCTGTTACTTTCTTTTAGGGATTAAATTTAATCAAGT
This sequence comes from Daubentonia madagascariensis, assembly GCA_023783475.1. Taxonomy (NCBI): domain Eukaryota; kingdom Metazoa; phylum Chordata; class Mammalia; order Primates; family Daubentoniidae; genus Daubentonia; species Daubentonia madagascariensis. Next base: position 47,186,126 of record JAKFHU010002080.1, read on the forward strand.
TCTAATTGTGTCAAAAATCAAAAAACAGTTAACCTTGAACAAAGCAGAGGTTGGAACACTGACCCCTACACAGCCAGAAACCCATGTATAACTTTTGACTCTCCCAAAACTTAATTACTAATAGTCTACTGTTGACCTTACCGATAATATAAACAATCAACACGTATTTTGTATGTTGTATGTATTATGTACTGTATTCTACAGTAAAGTAAGCTTTTAAGAAAGGAAAATGTTATTAAAATCATAGTGAAGAGAAAATAAATATATTTGCTATTCATTAAGTGGAAGTAGATAATCATAAAGGTCTTCATCTTCGTTGTCTTCATGTTGAATAGGCTGAGGAGGAGGAGGAAGAGGAGGGGTTGGTCTTGGGGTCTCGGGGGTGGCAAAGGCAGAAGAAAATCTGCATGTAAGTGGACCTGCACTATTCAAACCTGTGTTGTTCCAGGGTCAACTGTACAAATATTCTGTCCTTAAAACAAGCTAATTTTTGTACCTGTTATAACACATATGACAAATATTTAGTGTATATTCAGAAATCTTAAATTTCATCTGATGGAAGAATGAGTACTAGATTAAATTTCAAACATATTGGAGAAAATGCTCACTTTCTGGGAGAATAATATTGAATGCTATTTGGAAAGTTAGCTCTGGAGCCTCTCGCTTGTGTTCACATAAGAACATCTAGCTATATGCTACTTTCTCCCTTACCAGATATGCCATTTGCTTTATACATTTGAACACATTTTTAAATTTCCAAATACTTGAAAAAGAGAATCATGCCTTCAAAATTTTAGTACCACATAACTTTAATAAAGAAATTGGAAACTTAATTTTTGGTAGAAGTCAACTAAATAACAAACAAACAAAACCTTTATTGAGGTATCTTCCCGTAGTATCTTTGTCCAGCTTAAAAATGAAAGAATTTCAATTATCTTTGGCATAACCAAAAGGCTTTTTGTTACTTTCTTTCTCTACTCTTATTTTCCACTTCAAAATCAACCAATGAATAAATAAGAAAATATTTTCTTACTCTATATATGTGAGCATGTATTCATATATCTATTATATGAAAATGTCCTTGGGAGAATTTAAAAAATAAAAAACTCTAGCTCTGTGATTTTTTAGTGTATTGTCAACATGAAGGGAAGAACCTGTTTTACCTATGCACATATAATTCATTGTATTTTCTGAGTGAGTATGGTGCCCCATACACTCTAGTAGGCACCCTAAATATTTTTCAATGGCAATAATAATGGGATATATTTATTTTGCAACTTTCTTATAATTTGATTCGTGTTCATTAACATTCTTTCTATCTTATTTAAAGCTTCCATCATCTCTCTTGGCACAATTTAATAACCTTCTAAATTATTTTCTGTCTCAAAAACTCTTTTGTCCCCAATCCATCTTACAAAATAAATGCTATATTAACTTCATAAATGCAAATCTATCATGTCACTGATTTTCTCAAAAGACTCCAGGGGACCCTCTTTGTTTTCTAAATTTACATCAAACCTCAATAGTGGTATTATCTTTTATTGCTTAGTAGTTACCCATCTGTCCCCCATATTTTCTTCATCAACCTCACATTCTGGACAAATGGAATAACCTCTTGTTTCATAAGCTTACTCTCCAGAATCATTTTAAGTCTAGCTCTAATGCTGCCATCTTCAGAAATCCTTTAGAAACATAGTTGATGTTTGAGTTGGCTACTTATTTGGAATCTAAACCTTAGTTGATAAAGTTACAGTTCTACGTTTTAGAGAGGTATGTAGGGATACTTTGTGGAAAAGCATGGTAGGTTCTTTCCATATGTCAACTTACTGAACATTACCATCCTGAATCCATTATTAACTCATCAATTATACATCTACCCTAGTCTTTTCTGAATTTACTTATACAATTATCATTTTGTTCTTTATTGTTTAAAACAATTCTAACTGAATGCAGTTAATTATCATTATATTATCTTATATAAAACTAATAGAAGAAAACTAAGCTCACCTTTTAAAATAAAGTGCCATTTATAAATGCAGAAAACAAAGGCAAATATTTAGATGTAAAGCATAATTTTAAAAAGAATCCTTGTTTTTTCAAGTATGAAATTTATTAATCCTATTAACCTCATGAAGTGAATCTTGGGGGAATTTTATAGAATGTACATTCTCTTTCGTCATAAACCAAAAAAAAAAAAAAGGAAGTACCTGTGTGTCTAAGTATCTTTTTCTTGTTAAATTAATCAAACTACACATACATGTTGATCTTTTCTTTAATAGACTATTTCTTATTATTTTCTCATTTGATTTTCTCAGCTTTCTGTACTACATTATGAAGCAAGTTTCTGCTCAACATCCTACTGTGAGCAGAAACAAGGACTAATGCCAAGGTTGTCTAAATCTTTTGTGCTTCTCTGGGCACTAGACATGTTCACAACCCTCTGGCTGCCATTTCCATTAAATTCAATTATCCAGTTGGAAAAAGTTGTGAATAATCTGATGACTGAGAAATGCAGATTTAATCAAATCTGAGATTACTGCTACTGATTGTAATAGTTAATCCTGGTTTGAGCCCAGCCCTGTTTACAGGACTGTCCCTTCTTCTGTTTATATAGATTACTAAACAATGTCCTCTCAAATGTAGACTATACCTGTTCCCCTTATTATACAGAAGTCTTAGCTTTGCATATGGTTGTAGGGAGATGTTTAATAAATATAATTTGAAAATTTAAATGATGCTACTAATGATTTTAAACTCTTGGTAATCTTACTGTGCAATGCAAATGCCAACCATAAAATTTATCTTTATAGCCTTGTGGTAATTTCTATCAGTCTTAGAAATGATTAAAATTTGTCTTCAAGACATTTCTGTTTAGGTCATTTCTTTCAATTGTTTTAAAATTATTTTAAAGTTTCTTTTTTTTTTTAAATCATGATAGCAAGTCCATACATTCACATATGAAAATCTACAGAAAACAGTGTAGCATGCAACTACATTATTCTACAGCAACGAAAGTTATCATATATCAACCATGTTTCTTCTCACAATGAAAATTAATTTACCTGGAGTCCTGTGTTTCAATAGACTGTTACACAGCTGGAGTAGGAGTTAATTACAAAGGCAAGGACCCGCCATGAAAAGGCATTGCTTTAGAGGCCCAGCATTCACATTTGTTCCTCCCTATGAGTATATATCGATGAAGAGGAAGCTTCGGAAATTTGACAGAAACATACATTCTGTATAAAAATTCATAGCTTTGTTACTTGTGAACCTTTTGTAACAAATATAGCTTAAGTGAACGTTAGTCTCCCAAACAGTTTTAATATTAACATAAGAAACCTGTTTTACTTTTTTTTATTGAAAATTATAAAAGAAACATGTTTAATCATATAAATTATATAAGGGAAAAATAAGATTAAGCAAAATACAACCTCATAAGGAAATTTTTTTTAAAGTTATAATCTTAAATTAATGTTATAAATAAAGCTTTTAAAAATAATTAAGTAGATATTAAACTTTGTGGTCCAAATAGAATTACATTCCAAAAAAAATTTATTTTATCAATGCTACCTTGAAATATATACAGCAGGGAAATAATCTTCTTAGTAAATTCATAAAATATAAATCATATTGAACTGAGTGGCTTTGATTGTTGAATTGCTACAAGTGTATTAACAACCCAAGTGCCCATCAATACATGAGTGGGTTAATAAAATGTGGTATATATATACCATGGAGCACTACTCAGCCATAAAAAATTGGTAAACCAATACCTCTTGTATTAACCTAGATGGAACTGGAGACCATTATTCTTAGTGAAGCATCACAAAAATGGAAAAACAAACACCACATGTACTCACCATTAAATTGGAACTAATTGATCAACACTTATGTGTACATATGGAAATAACATTCATTGGAAATCAAGTAGGTGTGAGGGGGGTGGAGGGGATGGGTAAATTCACACCTAATGGGTACAATGCACACTATTTGGAAAATGGGCACACTTATACCTTTGACTCAAATGGTACAAAAGCAATTTATGTAACCAAAATGCTTGTACCCCAGCACTATTCTGAAATAAAAAAAAAAGTTTCAGGTACACACCCAACAGACTTAAAATGAAAAATAAAGGTATATTTACTCAAAAACATGATACATAGTGATATATATCCATGAACATATTATTAGATCCATGAGGATCTAATCTTTGTATATTACATTTTTACTATATCCCATATATGTTACCCAAATAATAGAATAGTCCAGTGAATATATTCATGTGTATGTTGATGTTTCTATCCAAAGAATCAACAAATACTTATTCATTTAAACAAAAGCACTAATTGCTTATGAAAGAATAGATATTAATTAAATTAAATCTTTAGTCACCAGTATTCAGAAGGAATGACTCTGGGGAGATGAGTAAATTCCTAGATAACCAAAGTTTAAAATATATGCCTGGATATATTTATTTTTAAATACCATTGCTGGAAATCTTTTTGAATTACTTTCTTTCTTGCTTTCTTAAACAAATAGTATATTGAGCTTAATGCAAACATTTCTTATTGAATCAGAGTAATATTTGAACTTTGTTTATTGTGAACTAAAGCTTCAGCTACAGATAGTAATACAGATGGAATGGAAAATAAAGCCAAATAGCTATGATGCTTGAAACATGCAGAAAATAGCTTAATTCTCTTCTTTCTCAATTGTTGATATTAGTGCAGTGGTTCAGAGAGCAGCCTTTGGATATACCTAAGCTCAAGTTTGAATCTCAGATCTTCCACTTCCATGATTTATGTATTATAGTTTGGGAAAGATCATTTCACCTCTGCAAAATTTAGTTTTCTACCTGGTAAACTTGGGTGAATAATATCAATCTCATAGGGTAGGTATAAGGAATAAATGCAGTAATCTGTACAAATCACTTAAACTCCCTGCCTGGCATTTAATAAATGCCCAACAAATGGTGATGATGTTCTACAAGTAGCATGTAGTGAGAGCAGTGTGAAAATTAGGGAAGGACTAGTCAGTATAAACAAAGCTGAAACTTCCTTCCTCCCTTGCCAGTCCACCTGTCTTCCTCTCTTCCCTGCCTAGCCTTCTCTGCCTTCCCACACCAGCATCCTCCCTGCAGGGGTAATCCAGTGAGGTATGCCCCAAGTGCAGGATACACCCTTGAGTGCCTTACTGAAACATTAAGTGACAGTTCACATAAGAAATTCTTCAATGTATGTAAACTTAGAGGCACCAGGCATGGAATCATCAACAGGACCCACTGATTTCTGTTATTCTCCAATACTGAGCATGATTTGCCCTGACCTGCACATCAACACTTTTGGCAGACATTTGCACATGCCTGATCAAGGTCAAACCTTTCACTATGACCTCAGAAGTGTGAATTGGCTGACCTCCAGGGCATTAGATGGAAGTCTTGATTTTATTGACAGTTGAGTAACTTTCTCAACCAGCTAAGGAAGGGAAGACCTGTTTGGAAGAGTGATGATTATTTGTGAACTTTTCAGTGAAAATGGCATTAGAAGATGAATAAATGCCAAATCTATTGCAGTCAGTTTTGAAGGAAGCTTTTCTTTAATCTTGTTTTTTTTCTCCTTAGATTATTTAATTTAATTAAGAAGATAGTTCTTATAATTTTTCTGTAGATTTTGATGAATTTAAATATTCTAGGCTGCTATGTGCAGTTTTTTTGTGTGCATTGTGAGATTTAGATACTTTGGAGTATCTTAGAAAATGCTCATCCTAGAATTGGGTTGCCATTTAAAAATAAACAGTTTGCCAAAATGAGAGCAATATCCTTTACCTTGCATGCTTAGTTGCAGTGATTTGTATTGATATGTTTGTTAAGTGAGGTTGGTCATTTTCTAAGTTCCATATGTCTTTCATTTGTATTTATTTTATCCCTTCACTGATGGTAACTTTGCATTATTTTTGAAAAGGGAACAGCTAAATTGATTGTATACAAGATAGATATTTTATTTCTCTTCACTTCACCAAAATAACTAGTGATTCTGACCTCAAAGTTTTTTAACCCAAATTTTATAGCTTAGTACTTTAAAAGAGCATACATGATGATGTTTTTGAAATTGAGCACAAATACGTTCTGTAGATAATGTGTAGAAATATGCCTACTTGAAAATGGTCTATATTCCCCAAATTTGGGGAATCAGTAGGAAAATATCAAAAACAATTGTAAAAAATGATTAACAATATAAAAGTTAAGTAATGTCCAATGGAAAATATGCTGTCATGGGCATCTATACATAACTGTACAGAGTACATCTGCATATAATAATCCCATGCAATAATAGAATATTTGTAGATATAATTGCCTTCAAAACAGAAAAAAAGTAGTAAATTACACTAAGTGTTTGAAAGTCTATTATCCTCTCCTCCAAACTGTTGTTCTTATTTTCTGCTGCCAGGATATATGTATTTTTACCATGCCAATCTTTTCTTCTAGTAGTGATTCTCAATACTGCTGATCTTGATTACTATATCTTCTTTTTATCCTTTTTTATTGCTTTCTAGCTTTTTTCATTTTTAAAAAGTTGCTGCTGTTTTTTTAATAAAAAAAGTCTTACAAAGGTATTACCAGCCAAGGAGGGACATTTTTACTTCTCTTTAGCAAATAAATTATTATAATATTTAGTAGCAAGTTCTTTCTAGCTGTCTTTGTTTTTCCTCATCGTGATTAAAGGATGCTTTTATTTTTCTTATTTTTAACTCTAAAAGAGTATACTTCTACCCTTTCCCCATACCACCATTCTTCCTCCCACAATAATTATTTCTGAGTTTGCAATTATTCTGATAATCTGAGTTTTGTAGATAATATTTTACTTTAAGCATTCATAATACAATATGCTATCAGCATTTTAAATATTTGTGCAAAACTGAAGCTGAATTCATTTTGTAATTTAAAAAATGGAAACAAATAGGGGTAGAACAAGAAATGCTTTGCCATCACAAGGAGGCCAAGATTAGTCATTTTTGCTTCTTGCTTAGAGATAAAAATCTATTGTAGATGTGTGTTCCTTTTAGAGTGACTCAAGCATAAAGGGAGGTAGAGACTCTCCCCAACGCACTTCAAAATTTACCCCAGGATATTCTTTCCCAAGGCATTTGTATTATTTTCTACCATAGCAACAATTTCCTTGTACTTGACCTCTGTTTCTTCTTTTAGAATCACTTTAAGTTAGACAAATTGGGGTGTGGTGGTGGTGCTGTTCTGGTAGTGGTTAGTGGAGGTGTTGCCTACTAAAAAGCCTTTGGCATAATAGAGTATAGGAAGACCTCAGAATTTGTTTCAATCATCTTCTATAGAATATTTTTGTATTATATAGTTTACCCACATAGGCTTGGGGCTGGTTAGACTTTTGGTCATAGGTTGCCCAGATGCAGATCTATCCACCTTAAGCAGCCAGGAAGCAACATGTTGATGGGAACAAAGCCAGTATGAAGAAACAAAGCTGACTATTGAAAAAAGCCACAGGTCTGAAGATACATGTTCCTCTTTACTTATTTTGCTGAGAATCAGCCCTAGTACTTTGTTCCATAATCCATTTCTTTTCCTTCTAGAGGATTTCTATCATTTTCACTCATCTATGAGCAAATTGCAAACTTAGTTTCATTCATTTCTGAACCTCCGGGGCTCATTACACTGCCTGGCACAATGTGACATAATGTGTGTAATAATCTTATAACAGATCTATTTTTCCAAATCTGACTTCTTCATGTTATATAATTCTTTTTTTCCAGAGGTGTTCATTTTTTATAAACCCTTGAAATCTTTTGTGGGACAAGAGAGGGGTTCAAATAACATAAATACAAATAAGCACTCAGTATTTATCAAATTTGAGAATTAGGGACAACAAAAGCTGAAGAGCGTTTTCGCCCCTTTCTAGTAGAATTTAAAAGCCAGTTTTATAGAAAATTTTCTTTAATTTATAAAAATATTTTGCCAATAATATTAAACTCTAGCTAGACTCTATTTTTCCCCCTCAGAAATCATGTAATTTGTCTGCAGTTCCCGTAAGGTAACCCTGTTTGCTTTTCTGTAATACACTTGAAATTTTAATTTATACTGTGAAAAGAATCTTAGGTCTTGATTGTATTTGCTATTGACATTATGTTTAAAAATATATCTTAGTACATAAAATGGAAGGAAATACTATATCTGAGGATAAATTATAGGTGTTATATGAACTACTTATTAAAAATAAAGAGGTAACAAAAAATAACAGCAAATTTTAAAACAGCAAAGATGGGCTCAATTCCAATTGAGGTATCTGTAGTATGATTAAGCTGTTAAAATCATATATTTCTAAAGAGCCATAATGTAAGATTGTAAACCATTTTTTTTTCTTATGAAGGAAAAACAAACATGTAAGTGAAGAGTTCTATACCCACTTTTGCATAATAAAATATACCATGGCACAAGAATGAAGAATTGTAAATTTCTATTTGCTCTTTAAGTGTTTCACTTGTTATTATTCATCCTCTTCTCTGTTTTAGGACTGCCTAGCACCAGGATGTGCAGGGCCTACTTTTGTAAAGACAGTACAAAGCAGACTGCTAGTGTAATGTGTTACTAAACCTGGTTTCCTGGATGTTTCATTGGAGAATAATGTTAATCTAGTACACCAAGTTTAATACTAAACTTTAGTTTAGTTTAATTTTTTAAATCCAAGATGTACAATAATCAGATAATTGTGCTAAGTAGTATCTTTTTTTTCCAAACTCAACTATCAAATTAGCTAACATCAGGCTTTCAGATATGTAACTTAAGATAATATTTATTTTCAATATACAATTCCTATATTCATTTCTTGAAAATTCTGTCCTTTCTTATATGCTGGGGAAAATTACATTGAAATAAATACCTCTACAATATTATAAAGAGTTGACTCTTTCAAATGCAAATATCTTTCAAATATCAGATGCACCTGGTATTATTTAATATTGTCCTACAATTTATTCATATAAATGTAGAATAATTTTATTCTTATTTGTGATATATGCCACTTTATCTTCATTATTTTCAAAGATAAGGGTTAGAACATAATGAAATTCTCCCCAAGTTCCAACCAGTTAAGTTCCTTTATTACAGATGGTAACATAGCAATAAGATAGTACTATGTAATGTTACATTAATTCAGGGTATACAATTTATGAATATAATACTTCTCTAAATTTTTAGAAGCAGGTGACGCTTTTAATTAAATGCAGGTGCAGATATTAGACAACTTCACTTCCTGAGAAAATGGCTTACTTAAATAAAATCTAAGAAAAAAAGGTATGCAGTAATATAAAGTGTAACTAATCATATCCTAAGTCCATAACATTTATATTGCCTCCATTCGGAGTTTTTGAGACATTTCAAGGGGTAACTGTTCCACATTAGTAGATATAGCTTTTATTTTATTGGTTATCTGAAACTAAACATATCTGAATATGGCTTTTGTGCATATTGGGTGGTTTTTTTTAATTGAACTGTGATTTCACATAGAAAATATAAATAGCAATCTGCTGCTTAATTCTATTAGTTGAATATATTTCTGAGACTCTGTCAAAGACATAGTAATTTTTTTAAATTTTTATTATAACCATTGAGTTCTAGCTTTATAGTCTTTACACAGTAAACTGGAAAATGAATTTATAGACTTTTGTAGTTAGTCACATATTGCATTATATTGTCTTAAATTAACATCTGTAGCCTGGTCTGCATGTCCTCGCATCATCGTCTCCTGTTTCCATTTCATGACCACACCTGCCATTAAAGGTTCCAAGTAACCTATGTGAAAATTTATGTTTCCACCCTACCCACTTTCAATTTAGAGATTTTTCTGGAAAGGCTAACTGGTAAATAATTATCATGCAACTAAATAACTAGGGTGTTTGAGTCCAAGATTTGTGTCTTTAATAAGACATATTATGATATAATAAACACGGATGTTTCTTTGAATGTATTAAATTTCCATACAAGTTCTACAGGGTTCCCAGCTACCACTGATAAGGAAGGAAAAGCATGTCTCTAAGCACTTGCAACATCAACAGGCAGGGGTTACAGAGAAGTCTGTAATTCTAGGGGTCACTTCAAACCAGGAATCTTGCTCTAAACTTCTTGAGCCTGAAGGAAGTTTGGCAATCTACAGGAAAGCTTCAGTCACTGCTATTATCATGGTGGCATTTATAACTTTTATGCAGTGATAATTGTTAACACATCTAAACCTGATATTCTTCTAGGATAAGTACAAGTTATAAAATTAATGAAATCACCATTTTTTTCTCCTTTTTTCCCAGGGGAAATTGTTATTTATCTTGGACAAATATGCTCCACCCTGATGTTTATGTGCAGGAAATTGACATGTTTCATGTTTACCAAGATTTTTATTAAAATAACTAAAGTGATACACATTGGGCAAATATCTGGCACATTATACATATAAATTTATTTTTATATTGGTTTCCAATGCTAAGCTAAGCTCTTTTGTTATTTTCCTACCAGGACATAAACATATGTAGGTATCTGACTATTCAAGAAAAATGGCATTTATGTATTACTTTCCTGTGCCAATGAGAATTGCTGAGGAACATAAGACACAGGAACATAAAAATATTTGACTACTGGCCTATCTGTTTTTTAAATGTATTCTTTTATCTAAGTATTTTGTTGCGGCAAGTAATGGAGAGCCATTTCAGAAAAAAATGCCCTCGTGATACATAGAGAAAGCCACATTCTATAATTAATGAACACATTGTGTTTTTATATCTAGCCATCTAATCAGCTTGTCTTTAGAAGCAAATGATGAGAATTTCAACCTTGCTTAAGAAAGGTCTTTATAATAGTGCTTGGGCACTAAATTGTAGATTTCTTAAAGGTGTCATTAGATATCAAGTAATAGACTAATGATTAGATCTGGTTTGCTTTCTTTGACAGCTAGGTTACAGTTTGTTGCATATGGGTACAAAAAAATCAGCATTAGGCTAAATGTAACTGCATTTGACATGGGGAGTTCTTAAAGGAAACTAATTTATTGACCATTTTTCACTATAAAGTAAAGAGCTTTAATTAAAGTGATGTGTTTGACTTTTTAGGTCAACAATATGTCATAAAAATCTATATAAATTGTAGTAAATAACGTAATAACAGCATTCCTGTATGTTTTTAAATGGTACTTCTAAGCAAAACATTTTTATTAAAACAATCTCCAAATCATAAAAATTAATCAAAAAGTATTCAGAGTAATCCACATACTCTCAGAAACCATAATTTTCCTTCTAAATAAGAAAAGAATCCACAAGTGAACCTCAAATTAGAATGAATTTAATAATTCAATGAGTCCTCAACCCATGAAGCTATTGAAGTTTTATTTTTTTTTTTTTTTTTTTATTTTTTTTTTTTAATTTCAGAATATCATGGGGGTACAACATTTTGGCCATACACATTGCCCCTGTTCTGCCCGTGTCAGAGCCACAATCGTGGTCATCTCCCAAACTGTGCTCCCCACATCCATTCAGTGAGAGTTTTTCCCATCCCTTCCACCCCCCTCCCGCCCGCCCGCCCCCTGATGAATGTTATTGCCCTGTGTGATGTAAGTGTTCATCAGTTAGTACCAGTTTGATGGTGAGTACCAGTGGTGCTTGTTTTTCCAATCCTGTGACACTTCGCTTCGAAGAATGGGTTCTAGCTCCGACCAGGATAATACCAGATGTGTTAATTCACTATTGTTCCTTATTGCTGAGTAATACTCCATGGTATACATATACCACATTTTATTGATCCACTCGTGTATTGATGGGCACCTGGGTTGTTTCCACAACTTTGCAATTGTGAATTGTGCTGCTATGAACATTCGAGAGCAGATGTCTTTATTATAAAATGTCTTTTTTTCTTTTGGATAAATACCCAGTAGTGGGATTGCTGGGTCAAATGGTAATTCTACTTTTAATTCTTTGAGATATCTCCATATTCTTTTCCATAGAGGTTGTACTAATTTGCAGTCCCACCAGCAGTGTATGAGTGTTCCTACCTGTCCACATCCCCGCCAACATTTGTTATTTGGGGATTTTTGATATGAGCCAATCTCACTGGAGTTAAGTGATATCTCATTGTGGTTTTGATTTGCATTTCCTGATGATTAGAGAAGTTGAGCACTTTTTTATATGTTTGCTGGCCATCATTCTGTCTTCTTTGGAAAAGTTTTTGTTCATGTCCTTTGCCCATTTTTTAATAGGGTTGTTTGATTTTTTCTTGTTGATTTTCCTAAGTTCTGTATAGATTCTGGTTATAAGCCTTTATCAGAGGTGTAGCATGCAAATATTTCTCCCATTCTGTAGGTTGTCTGTTCACTCTAGTGATAGTTTCCTTGGCTGTGCAGAAGCTTTCAATTGATCAGGTCCCATGTATTTATTTTTGTTGCTGCTGTGATTGCTTTGGGGGTCTTCTTCATAAATTCTTTGCCTAGGCCAATGTCCATAAGAGTTTTTCCAACATTTTCTTCGAGAATTCTTATGGTTTCATGTCTTAGGTTTAGATCTGTTATCCATTGTGAATTGATTTTTGTGAGAGGTGAGAGGTGTGGGTCCACTTTCAGTCTTCTACATATGGCCATCCAATTTTCCCAGCACCATTTGTTGAATAGGGAATCTTTTCCCCAGTGTACGTTTTTCTGGAATTTGTCAAAGATCAGGTGACTGTATGAGGTTGGTTTTATATTTGGGTTCTCAGTCCTGTTCCATTGGTCTACATGTCTGTTCTTGTGCCAATACCATGCAGTTTTGGTTATTATAGCCTTGTAGTATAGTTTGAAGTCTGGTAGACAGATGACTCCCAATTTGTTCTTTTTGCTTAAGATTGCTTTGGCTAGACGGGGTCTTCTCTGGTTCCACACGAAGCGTAGAATTATTTTTTCTAGATCGGCAAAAAATGATGTTGGTATTTTGATAGGGATTGCATTGATTCTGTAAATTAATTTAGGTAGCAAAGCCATTTTTACTATGTTGACTCTGCCTATCCAAGAGCATGGTAAGGTTTTCCATCTATTTACATCCTCTGCAATTTCCTTTCTCAGTGTTTCATAATTCTCTCTATATAGGTCTTTGATCTCCTTAGTTAGATATATTCCTAAATATTTAATTTTCTTTGTTGCTATTGCAAAAGGTATAGCATCTTTAATTTGTTTCTCGGCTTGATTGTTATTAGCATATATGAAGGCTATGGATTTGTGTGTATTAATTTGTATCCTGAGACTTTGCTGAATTCATTTATCAATTCCAGTAATCTCTTGGTTGAATCTTTGGGGTTTTCTATGTATAATATCATATCGTCTGCGAATAGTGAAAGTTTGACCTCTTCTGCCCCATCTGGACACCCCTGATTCCTCTGTCTTGTCTAATTGCTGTGGCCAGGACTTCCAGCACTATGTTGAAAAGAAGTGGAGATAGTGGACACCCTTGTCTGGTGCCAGTTTTAAGGGGGAATGCCTTCAATTTTTCCCCATTCAGTATGATATTGGCTGTGGGTTTATCGTATATGGCTTTAATAGTTTCTAGGAATGAGCCATCTATGCCTATATGTTAAGAGTTTTTATCATAAAAGGGTGTTGGATTTTGTCAAAAGCCTTTTCTGCATCTATTGAAAGGATCATATAATCTTTGTTCTTGCTTTTATTTATATGGTGAATTACATTTATAGATTTGCGTACGTTGAACCATCCCTGCATCTCGGGAATAAAGCCCACCTGATCATGATGGATTATTTTTTTGATGTGCTTTTGAATTCAGTTTGCAAGGATTTTATTGAGAATTTTTGCATCTATATTCATAAGGGATATTGGTCTGTAGTTTTTTTTTTGTTGTGTCCTTTCCTGGCTTTGGTATCAAGGTGATATTGGCTTCGTAGAATGAGTTTAGGAGGATTCCATCCTTCTGGATATTTTCAAATAATTTCTGCAGTATAGGCACCAGTTCTTCTTTGTAGGCTTGGTAGAATTCAGGTGTGAACCCATCTGGTCCGGGACTTTTTTTTGTGGGTAGATTTTTAATTACTGCTTCAATTTCGGTGCTGGATATTGGTCTGTTTAGAAATTCAGTTTCTTCCTGGTTGAGCCTAGGGAGGTAGTGTGTTTCTAAGAATTTGTCCATTTCCTCCACGTTTCTGTTTGTGGGCATAGAGATTTTTGTAGTATTCAAAGATGATGTTTTGTATTTCCATGGTATCAGTTGTGACTTCTCCTTTTTCATTTCTAATTGAGCTTATTAGAGTCCTTTCCTTTCTGCTTCTGGTCAACCTGGCAAGTGGCCTGTCTATTTTGTTTATCTTTTCAAAGAACCAGCTTTTCGTTTCATTGATCTTCTGTATTGTTCTTTTGTTCTCGATTTCATTTAATTCTGCTCTAATTTTGGTTATTTCTTTTCTTCTGCTGGTTTTAGGATTGCTTTGCTCTTCCTTTTCCATTTCCTTAAGATGATTCATTAGTTTACTGATTTGTGACTTTTCTGTCTTTTGGATGTGGGAATTTAGGGCGATAAATTTTCCTCTCAAGACTGCTTTTGCTGTATCCACAGATTTTGATAACTTGTGTCCCCATTATCGTTTAGATCGAAGAATCTTTTGATTTCATTTTGAATCTCCTCTTTGACCCAATACTCATTCATCAATAGATTGTTTAGTTTCCAAGTTTTTGGAGGAAGATGTGAGTTTCTGTTGGAATTGATATCTAATTTTATTCCGCTGTGGTCTGAAAAGATACATGGTATGATTTCTATTTTTTTGAATTTGTTTAGATCTGTTTTGTGTGCCTAGGATGTGGTCAATTTTAGAGAAAGTTCCATGAGCTGATGAGAAGAATGTATATTCAGTGTTATTTGGGTGGAGTGTTCTGTAGATATCTGTTAGGCCCAAATGTTCTAGAGTCCTGTTTAGGTCTTTTATTTCTCTATTTACTTTTTGTTTGGAGGATCTGTCCAGTTCCGTCAGTGGGGTGTTGAAGTCCCCTGCAATTATGGCATTCCTGCTTATTATGTTGTCTAGATCTAGCAGCATTTGCTTTATGTACCTGGGTGCTCCTGTGTTGGGTGCATAAATGTTTAGGATTGTTAAATCCTCTTGTGAAATTTTTCCCTTCACCACTATATAGTGTCCATTTTTGTCCTTCTTTACTTTTATTGCTTTAAAGTTGATGTCATCTGAAATGAGGATGGCTACTCCAGATTTCTTTTGGTTTCCATTAGCCTGAAAAATTGTATTCCATCCTTTCACCTTGAGTCTGAATGCGTCTTTGTGTGTGAGGTGTGTTTCCTGAAGACAACAGATACTTGGTTTGTATTTTTAATCCATTCAGCCAGCCTATGTCTCTTCAATGGGCAGTTCAAGCCATTTACATTTATTGAGAGAATTGATATTTGGGGTAAATTTCTGATTATTCTGTTGGGTGGTATCTTTTGTTTTACCTCTTGCGTCATTGTGGAGTCTGGTTTCTGGGGTTTTAGCCTTTGCATAATTTTACATAGGTGGGTGTCTGTTGCGCTGGTTAGTGTATAATGCAGGTCTAAGCATTTCTTGCAAGGCCGGTCTGGATTTCGCAAATTCTATCAGTGATTGCTTATCTGGAAAGGTCTTAATTTCTCCCTCATATAAGAAGCTTAGTTTGGCAGGATACAGAATTCTGGGTTGACCTTTGTTTTGTTTTAGGAGATTGATGATGTCTCCCCATTCCCTTCTGGCTTGTAAGGTTTCAGTTGAGAAATCTGCAGTTAATCTGATGGGTTTCCCTTTGTAGGTTACCTCCTTTTTTTGTCTTACAGCTCTGAGGAGTGCCTCTTTTGTGTTTACTTTGGTCAGTCTAATAATTATGTGGCGTGGTGAATGCCTTTTCACGTCTACTCTCCCAGGAGTCCTGTGTGCTTCTTGTACTTGGATGTCGAGATTTCTGGCTAAGCCATGGAAATTTTCCTCTATTATTCCTTCAAATAAATTTTCCAGCCCATGCAAATTTTCTTCCTCTCCCTCAGGGATACCTATTATCCTTATGTTTGGCCTCTTTACATAATCCCACATTTCTTGTATGCTTTTTTCCTGTCTCTTGTTTTGTGTTCTTAAAAGCTTTTCAGCTGATTTATTTAGTGCATAGAAGCTGTCTTCTAGCTCTGAAATTCTTTCCTCTGCATGGTCCAGCCTATTCTTAAGGCTTTCCACTGTGTTTTGTAGATCCTTGAATGCTTCTTTCATTTCTAGGATTTCTATTTGATTTTTCCGTAATATTTCTATTTCTTTGGAGAATTTTTCATTCATTTCTTGCATTTTTCTTGTGGTTTCTTTTGTGGATTCAATTTCTCTTGAATTTCATTAGCTTTTTATAATCCATAAACGAAATTCCTCTTCTGTCATTCTACCCATTTCATTTGGGTTGGTATCCATTGCTGAGGAACTGATAATTTCTTTTGGGGGTGACTTTTCACTCTGATTTTCATGTTCCCTGAGTTCTTTCGCTGGTTTTTTCTCATCTGGTCTCTTGGTCGAGAGCTGGGGGTGTTAGAGCTAGTTTATGGCCCTGTCACCAGGCCCACAATTATTTTTCCTTGGCAAAGCCAGGGAGAGAAGTAGTGCCTGTATTGCCTTAGGTGTATTTTAGCAAGTTTGTTGGATCTGAGTTAACTCTGACCTGTGGTCTTCTCTCTTCCCAGTGGAGTGTGGTGAGAATGACCTCCAGCGTGGCTCTGAGCTAATGGATTGTACTTGAGAATATGAGTCCTCCGCTCTCTATTAGCTAGGTATCTGTTATGTCCGTAGCAGACTCTGATTCCCCAGTTGGGGTATGCGAAAGCCCTGTGCTTTGGGAGGGGTCTTGTAGCTCCTAGGGGTTACTTTGACCCTGCTCTCCTGAGGTTTGGTAGGAACACAATTTCCTTTGGCTGCAGTGTGAGAGCTGAGTTGGAAAATTTTACACAGCTCAGAGGTTGCTCATCTAGCCACGTGTGGCTGCCTTCTGATGTGTGTCTCCGCGTGAAACTGGTTGATAGGGGATCTCCAATAGTGTACCCCTTTTCCACCACTAGACCTCAAGGCGAGGCAGGTGGCCGTCTCTATCCCCAGCAGTCTCCACCGGGGGGATGTTCCCACGGGGAGGGGGAGTAGTGGCAGCTGGAAGCACTCTTGGGTGGCGCGAAATTCCCTATTGAAGTGGGCAGGATTATGGGGAGCTGCTCTGGTTCAGCCTGTGGCTCTTGAGGTATTTGGTTGTCATGGGAACCAGCAGTTATACCAAATGAGTCACTATGGCCAGCAACCTTCAAAATGAGCGATCTCTGGGGTACAGGAGGGCTGGGACCTGAGGGGCGGGCACTAGGACCGACACGGAGCGGAGTTGTCGGAGGCCAGAGCCGGGGTAGCAGAACCAGATGGACGAGCTGCAAACTGTTTCCAATACTCAAAGGTCCCACCTCTACAGTTCCGGGATCTCGTCCCACCTGGAACCCACGGATGCCGCTGTCCCTGGCCACCACAGGCAAAGCCTGTCTCGCCCCAGCGGATGAGCCCTGGGCCGGGGCGGGGCGGAGCTAGAGACGCGGCTCACGGCTCCGCGCGGGCGGCTGTAAAGATGGCGGCCGCCGCCAGCCTGGCGCACAGCCGGGCTCCGATCGCGCCGGGAGCGCAGTTTTTCTCCGCCGGTAGTTGTAAGCAACCTCTAAGGGCGCGTCCCGCTCTCCGATAAACTCCTGGGCCCAGTCCCGCTGACTTCTAGTGGCGCAGTGCCGGCCTGCGGGTTCCCGCGCACTATCCCGGGAAGCTGAATCTCGGTCCCCGCCCAGTTCCTCTCCAGCCCTCGGCAGTCTCTGTATATTGCAGCTGCGAGTTGTGTCTGGCTCTGGCTACTTCCTCCTCTCCACAGGGCTCGCCGTCCCGAGCAACCGCTCTGTCCCAACTCTGGGCCTGTCCCTGACTGCGTGTATGGGGAGGCGCGTAACCGCTTGGGGGGCAGGTCGCGCTGCGCCGACCTGGCGAGTGCGTCCTTCCCGCGCTCTGGGCTCTATTGTGCTCCGTGCGCCCTCCGATCTTTGTGAAAATTTTGTACCTGTTTTCTTGGGCTGGGCGTTCGGCGTTGTTTCTCTGTCATTCGCAATGCTGTTTTTGGAGTGAGTGGTCCGTGTTCGCCGGCAGCCGCTGGCGTTCTTCACCTCCTTTCCTGGGAGCGGTATGGTGGGAGGACCCTATCACACCGCCATTTTTTCCCCTCTCCTCCCGCTATTGAAGTTTTAAACCACAAAATAAAGCCAAGTGTTTTATAAAAAGCACTTAATAAAACAGGAGCATTGGCCATTTAAAGTACATATAGTGGCTCTGTTTATCTAAAATAGTATTGGTAAATCAAAAACATAGGTCAATAAAACTAACCAGAAAAATGCATGACTTAAGTTTATTTCCCTTGATATGATAAAGCAGTTAATATTAGTTATATCTCTCGTTACATTGACTGGGTCTTGGGAAAAGATAACGTACTATATAATCTTTTCTTTCTAATGAAACAGGCTTGAAAGAGAGGGAGCAAATGAAAGATATCATTAATCTGTTCAATGGACAAAGAGTTCCTGTGTTCTTGGTGGGGGGAGGGATGAGAAAAAAGTATAAGGTGAGTTGGGGATGCTTTTAAAAGATTTGACTCTAGATCACAAACTTGACTTGCTTCATGCAGCTGGCAGCTCATCCAATAGTGTGAGGGATGACACTTCAAAACTCAATTCTTCACATCAGGTTCTCCCCAAGAAAAGACTGGGAACCGTAGGTCTTGATCCAGTAGGCGACCCAGAAGCCCTTGGCTATATTTATATCCAAACACATTTCACTAAGGCCAGGGATGCCCAGGTTTATTTTTTCACAACAACAAATGTTCTCCTTTCTCTATTTTTCTGGCCAATATAAAAGTGTGCCTAGTTTAGAAGAAACAAGCTGAAGTACTAGGGGGAACTGAAATATGCTCTCTGTGTATTACTGAAGGGATCTCAGGAACCATTCTGCAACACCAGGTTAAAGCTGAACTCTGCCTATGTATTTTTTTATAATGTTGACTAAAATTAGAAGATCAGAATAGTTTTGGCACCAAAGTGACATTTCATTTTGTTTGAGTCTTAGCTCTCCACTTTATTACAGAACACCACAAGCCAGAAAGCAACCAGCCTAGATTGGTATGTGTGCTTGTGCCAAGAGAGCTAATCAGAATCTAGCATATGGGGCATTTGAACAAGGAAATGGATGTTAGCTATCTGGTTGTGCATTTGGACTGCTTCAGAAGCATTTGGGTTTTGCTTGGTAACCTGAAAGGTAGCTGGGAGAGGATAGAACTGCTGTGGCCACTCTACCTATAAGTGGCCTAAATTATACCCTTTGGCCTTCCCACCTTCCCCACCTGAAAATTCCTCTTTGGCTTCATGGATTCTTTCCTAAACTGCTAAAGAGCTATTTGGTGAAGGTTTATTTCTAGCCTTAGGAATAAAATTGTTGCTGATGTCCTACATTCAAATTTAGTGACATTTATTGAATTTCTACCATACATGAGGCAATATATGAATTGCCTTCTTTTAGATGCAAAATAAAACAGTGGTTAAGGGCAGTTCTGAAGCCAGATCATAGGGTTTGAATCACAGCTCTCCACCTGGCGTTGTCTAGCGTGTGACTGCAGGCATCTAACTTCTTTAGATGTGCTTCATTTTCCTCATATGTAGAATGGGGATCTTAATAGAAATAAGCAAAATAGTGTTAAGTGAATAAAGTCAATGTGGGTGTGTATGTGTGTACTTTGACCGTTACCAGGCATATTAAAAGCACATAATAAATGTCTGATATTACACTGCACACTAACTCCTTTAATAGTTATAATTCCTGTTACAAGGATAGTATTAGTCTCCTTTTACTGATAAGAGAACTGAGAGAGAGATTAAGTAGATATTCCTGTGGTTATGATGTTAGGAAGGAGCAGTTAAGATTCAAAACAAAGGTTGTATATTTCCCAGTTAGTTTTCTTATCATACTACCACAATAACCTTAAGGTATTTCCATCTCTAGTTAGGGAGATCGCTTCCAAAGTACCCTGCCAACAGCTCCAGCATGCTCCCTTCTTTGCTTTCTTTATATCTTTTTTTTTTCCTGCAATAGCTATCCCCACTTAGTCCATCTTTTTTAGCATTTAAAAAACTGCATTTGACACTCTCTCTTCTGGAAATACTGTCTTCTCTTGGATTCTGGTCCCTCACTCTTTTTTGGCTCCTTTCCAACTTCATTACTCCCCCTTCTCAATCTCCTTGGGGGTCTTCCTTAATTTTATCACTGTATTTTGGAAGCCCTAGAGCTCACAGTCCTTGGACTTCTTCACATCTTGTTCTACATTTTTTTCCTCAGGTGATCTTATCTAATTCTCGTGACTTTAAATATTATCTATATCTGATGACTCCCAAATTTGTATTTCAATTCTGGCTCTCTCCTCTAAAATGTAGATTCTTATACCCAACTTTGTACATGACATGTCAAACTGAACTCCTGATTTTATTCTCCACCAACCTGTTTGTTTCTTTGTTTGTTTTTGGTAATATACCCTGATTTAACAAATGGTTACTCCATCCTCCCAGTTGCATAGGCAAAAAAATTAAGAAGTCATTTTTAAATTTTCTCTTTCTCTTACACTCCGTATGTGATCTGTCAGCCAAATCTGTCAGCTCTACCTTCAAATTATATCCAGAATCTGATCACTTCTCACTACCTCTACCACTACCTTTCTGGTCTAAGCCACCATCATCTCTCACCTCCATTGTTACAGAAGTCTCCTGCTAGTCCCCCTGCATCTACTCTGTCCTCATTCAGCTTCTTTTGAGCATAGCAGTCAAAGTGATTCTTCTAAAGTATGAATAGAATCATAGCACTCTGCTGAAAAAGGCAAAACGCTTACAACCCCCTCTAGGGCCCTTTCTACCTGAGCCCCACTTCCCTCCCTGACTTCTCTGCCCTTAGTGCCTACTATTCTCTCCCTCCCTCCCTCAGCCTGTATGAACTCCCTGCTCTTACTTGGACACAGCAGACATGCTCCTGCCCCTGGGCATTTGCACTTTGCAGTTCCCTCTACCTGGAGTGCTCCTCTTTCAGATATCTGTAGGGATCCCTCCCAGTTTCCCTTATCCAGGTCTGTGCTCAAATGTTACCTACTCAGTGAGGACTTTCCTGAACACTTTATTTAAAATTACTACCCAACTCCTAGTACTCCTAATTTTTCTTCTGTGTTTTATTTTTCTTTATAACAATAACCACTGTCTCTCATATTATATATTTTACTTATCTATCAGCTTATTTTCTCCCCTGATAGAATGTAAGTTCCAAGAGAGTAGAGATTTTTGTCTTTTTTGTTCATTACTGTATCCCCAGAGCCTACCTATTCCTTGAGCAGGAGAAACCACATGGTTTCTGTGTTTCTTGCCCACTTTTCTGACCTCTCTTTTGTCCATAGCTAACAAAATCAATAGTAGGCAGAGTCCTGTGATTAGTCTGGTATGGAAAGCCTGGCAGATATAGGTACTCAATAAATGTTTGTGGATTGATTGAATTAATGTATTCAGTTAGAATTTACACTAAATATACAACATTGGCCTAGGTGCTGAATAGGAAAAAGAGGGAATAAAAATACTCTATGCTGTCAAGAAAATTAAAATCTAGTTTAGGAAATGAAACACACAAATATCTGTGGTATAAGACAGAACATGATAAGTGGCGTAAAATACTAAGGGGAAATAAGGTGGGCTTCTTTAAGAAATTGACATCTAGAAATGGCTCCTGAATGTGTGGTAGGATTTCAACCAAGAGAGATGAGATGGGGATTGGAAGATTTATAAGACAAAAAGAACAACATGAGCACATCCATACAGAAATGGTAATGTATAGGTTCTACACAGAGAGGAGTCTGCATTTCAGTTTGAGAAGCATATGAAATATACATATAAAGGGAGTAGGAGATATCTGTTATGTATAATGGAACTGTGTAGTTTACATACAGTTTCCAGCAAATGGAAGCTTCTGTGCACCTATTCCTTGAGCAGGAGAAACCACATGGTTTCTGTGTTACTTGCCCACTTTTCTAACCTCTTTTTTGTCCATAGCTAATAAAATCAATAGTAGGCAGAATCCTGTGAATAGTCTGGTGTGGAAAGCCCTGTTCTCTCAAGCAGTAGAGATTACTCAGGTGACTAGATTTTTGTCTCCTGGGAAATTGAACAATAAAATAGGGAGACAATCAGGCAAGGTCAATGGGAGCATAACAGAAAAGTCACGAGGCAGAGAAAGGCCACAGGAGAACATTAGTAAGCACAAGCTGTAGGTATTTACAGGTATAAAGAAGCTCTGATTAAGCAGATGTCCCATGAATGTTTGAGAAGAGACTGATTGAGGTGAGAAAATAATATACAGAGTAACAGGGTAGCCTGATGGCAAAAGGAGAATGAGTCAAAAACACACTGGGAAACCAAGACTTGGTGAATAAGCCACGTTAATGAAACACTGAAGTCAAGAAAATGCACAAACTCCTGCTTTTACTGCTATTTGAGCAACAAGATGAGAGCTGTATGGATCCCAAATGATATAAAACTTCTCTTTGATTCCTATGAGAATTTTTTCTGCCTTATCGTCATGTGTAGCTAAGCTATATCACATGCCCCATTATTTAAGATTGCCTGAGTGAATTGCTGATACCTACAACTTAAAGATCCTTGTACAAACCATTTGCCTTGTAGTCATTAACTTCCTCTTCTGAACTGTGATGTACCAGATAAAGTGGACTTGCTAGATGTTTTTCAAGGTCCTATATAGCAATGAAAATTCTTTTTTTTTCCCTAATGGATGATTACTTGCATTTTTTCCACATAAAATGGTGTTATCACAAAGTAGCCCAATTGTTATATTTTGACAGCTGGGGACAGAAAAAACCAGTTTAGTGAGAACTGGCTTTTTTTTCCTCCTTTCATTTCATTTGGTGCTTTTGTTTGATGTTGTATGTCTTGTCCATGAAAGATGCCACCATCCTGGAAAGATGGGAATTTAATTGCTCTCATCAAACATGCTGCCTAATAAATTGCTTACTCTGGCAGAGAAAATTAGAAGCAGCTTTAATGTGAGCAAAAGTCTTTTTAATATGGCAGATTTTATATGATGTAGATGTATATAACTAGATTTCTTTAAATCATATGCCATCTGTCATTGAGTATTGGCATAATGGATGTGGTTGATGTTATTATGTGAACAAATACAATGATAAATGGATCTAGTTTAGCATATATGTACTATTTTTAAAATTTTCTCCTAAATAAAAAAATTAAAATATGATTGTAATAATTTGACATGAATTTATATTTATAAGGTAGAGAAATATTTTAATTCTACTTCATTTGTAATACTTAGTTTTGCTTTCCTGTATCTATTGATGCAAAGCAGGTCACTTAAAAGTAATGTTAAAATAAATTGAAATTTCTCCTCTCAGTTGTTGTTTCCATCTACTCAAACATAATTCAAACCATTTTCCGCATTAGTAGAATTTGTTTCTTTTTCTCTAGAGGAAGATTTTTCTGCAAGGCAACTCATACTTCTCAAGTTTTCACATAAAAATGGTCTAGTTTAATGTATCTTCACAGAACTTATTTTTTTTTCATAAAGAGACTAACAAAGTCTGCTTCTTTGCTGTACGTCAGGAAATATTTCCTTAGCATCAGGAGATAGTAGTAAAACTAATATTTTTTTAAATGCCATAGGAAATCTGAATATAGGAAGACTACTTGAGGAACAAAATCTAGAAGTACAAAATCAATAGAGAGAAGTAATCATTTCTCTTTGTCAAGTGAATAAGCACCAAAGTTATCACTAGCTGCTTCTATACTGCACTATTGTTTTAATTTCTATGATATCCCTAAAGAATAGAGCAGAAAAAACTTCTAAGTCATCATAACCATCCAAGGTTATAAAAATGTTACATAGAAGATACAAAGAGAAAAAGAAGGAACTGATGTTATGAATTAGTGCAACAAAACATTCACAACTGTGTAATCTGATATTTATTTACAAATATGTACACACATATGTCAAAAGTTGCAAAAATGCAAGATTATGGGACCCAACTTTTAGTTACATGTTAAAATGCCAGTAGGTGGGGATGTTACTATAAAAAAGAGGATTCTGATCAGTAAACCAGCATTCTCTAAGTACATTTTTCATTTGAAAAGTGAAGTAGAGAAATCCACCAACTCAAATACTTACTTCTCAGCTATATAAATAATTAATCATGTTTATAATAATGTCCTGATAACCCTCAGGTGTGATTATAATGTAAAAAAATTTGAGATTTTCCCCAAAATAATTAACATTAAAAAATTAGTAAGGTAGAAATTTGCCCGAAATTTGCTATTGCACTTCAAAATCATTTGTTAATTCTAGGGCTATATATTTATTTAAACTCTAAAGCATTTTTTATAAAATAAATTTTAAAATGTCTGAAATTGTATATGTGTGTTTATATATACGTGAATATGAAGGTATATATGTTGGATGTGCAAGAATGTTAGTCTACTGGTCCATTATGATAAAAAAAAAACATGTATTTATTTTTTCAATCATTTAGTCATTTAACAAATAGTGTCTACAAAGTCCTAGGTATTATGCCTATAAATAATGATGAGTAAGTTACATACCCTAATGTCAAGCAATTCATAGCCTAAAGGGGGTACAATACAAATAAAGAGATAAGCACAATATGATGAGGTAAATATGATATAGGATATTTATAGGATTGTTTCTATTTGCTGCAATAACATTTACAGATGATGTTTGATGTTGGGGGCCTAGTGAGTATGGTGCTCCAGGCAAAGAGTATAAGTGGCCAGATCCAATGATGTGGTAGACCAAGCTAACATAAAATTTTCCCTCCTAGAAACAAAAAATGATGGATAACTTTCAAACAAGAAGGAAGTCTATTTTAAAATTATTATTAAAATATAAAATCAAGGGAGAGGAAAAAAAAAAAAGAGGGAGCGTAAAGCCAAAGCATTAACACTGCAAGTTACTGTAACAGCAGTGCTAGGTTTTAGGGTTGGGGTTTGGGAGGTTAGTCCCGCAGCTAGGCCCCTATAGCTAGGTACTTGGGCTTTTATCCCCATTCAGGAACAGGAAACAATAGGTCAGTATATGGCATGAATTTGAAACTGAGACCTCTGCATAAAGCCAGAATTGGGAAGGACTGCATCTTCCATGGCACAGGGACTAAAATCTCTACCTACAGGCTAGCAGAAAGAAGAAATTCGACTCTGCCTAGGAATCTGAATGGGAAAAAATAAGTTTCTTTAAGAAATCAAAACTCAAAGCTTGTTTCCACACAGGGTATGATATACAAATTTTATTCTCTCTGTGGTACAGAGATCTCTGAATAGACATTGTAACATAAAAATTGATCTTGGGACAATGAAACCCCTTGGATATCTGGCAGAATCAAATACAAGACTACGCCGAAGGAATACTTCCAACCCAGCTGTACACAGTGTTCCATAGGGAAACAATCCCCACTCAGGATGAATCCAACTCCCCCTCTGCCCTGCACCATTACAAAAGTCATCCACATTGAGAGAGAGTCAGAAATCACAAAAAATAGAAGAGTCAGCAACTATCCCTGAGAACTTGAGATAATAGGACAATCCGAAAAAGACCATAAAATGTGAAAATAAGGTCAATGGCAGCAAGAATCTTCTTGTCCATTTATTCATAGTTTTGAGGATAATTCTAGAATTTATTGAATGGATTAATGTACTGAAAACTAAGAGATCCAAAGGGAAATAGAAGGTTTTTTTAAATGAAGATAAAAGAGAAAATGAACAGCAAAGTTGAAAAAGAACTAACTAGAACTTCTAGAAATTAAAATTATAGATATTAAAATTCGGAAATGTAAGAGATGGTTTAAAGGGCCAATTAGATGAAACTATGCCCAAGAAATAAGATCTGGGGAAAATTTCCCAAATACGGCACAAGTGAAAAAAGAGATACAAAGCATGGGAAAATAATTAAGAGATACAGAGAATAAAATGAAAGACTGTATACATCTATCTATTCATATGAAATAGAATTTCTAGAAGGAGCTGAGAGAGAGGATGAGGAAGAGGTATTATTTAAGGAGCTAATGACTGAGATATTTCCAGAATTGATAAAATATATGAATCCTCAGAATGAAAACCACAGCAAATTCTGAGCAGATTATGTAAATAGTGAATTTATTTATAGATGTTATGAACAGATGAATTATAATTAAACAACAGAGTTTTTTAAAACAACATTGGAGGCTAGAAAACAATCGAATGGTATCTTCAAAGCACTGAGAAGAAATAATTGTCAAAGTAGAATTCTAAATCGGAATTGCTAAATTAGTGATGAGAATTGAGGCTAAAATGCAGTTATTTTCAGGCAAACAGAGATTGCAGAGGTTTCTATGCACAGACACTCTCTGAACTACTGAAGAATGTACTTCAGGAAGAATAAATTGAAACCAGGTGGAAAAAACATGACACAATATGAGCCATGGTGAGCAAAGAATTGGTAAACAAATAGGCAAATATAAATCATCAATGGCTTAAAAAATAACTCTGGGGCAGCTACAATGAAGATGGAAATAAAGTACAAGACAGGAATAAGAAAGTATCACCAGAGGGGAAGATCTGTACACAGTATTCTCAGTTCTTTGTGTTAGGGAAGAAAGCAGAAATTTTTGTTAGAGTAAAATATGAATACAATTTAAAATACAAGGATCATCAACATGTAAATAAATGCAACTTTGAAGCTAATAGATGGAAAATGGAGGAATTAAAAAATTGGTCAGGTCATTGATAAGAAAAACATATAAAAAGTATGAATTAAAAGCAAACAACCAAATCTGAGCAGAGAAAGATGAATATGTGAAAGCCTGACAGCCAGGGAAAGCAGTCACCTCTGAGAACTGCAGGAAGTTCAAAATGACTAGAGAGGAGGCAGGTTGAGGTGTGTAGGGGGAAAAGGATTGAGGTGCAATGCAAATGAGGTTAGAAAGGTGATCAGGAACCACAAAGGTCTTCATATTCCATATGGAAAACCACAAAACGTGTTTTAAAATAAGTGAAGTAGCCAGGCATGGTGGTGTGCACCTTTAGTACCAGCTACTTGGGAGGCTGAGGCAGGAGGATTGCTTGAGCCCAGGAGTCTGAAGCTATAGTCTGCCATGATCATGCCTGTGAATAGCCACTGCACTCCAGCTTGGGCAACATAATGAGACCTCATCTCAAAAAAAAAAAAAAAAAGGTACATCAAATGGCCCATATTTGGGTGCATTGAAAGATCATTCTGGCTTCAGAGAACAATACATGGGAAAGACATACTGGAGGCAAGAATTCCAGTTATCCAAGTGAAACACAAAAATGGCACAAAGTAAAGTGGTGGTAGTGGGAATAAAGGCAGGTGACAGATTAGGAAAAAAAAACAAAGCTGAAGAATTGATATAATTTGGAGAATGATTTGGATGGTGAAAGGGGAAGAAAATAAAAGATGAAGCCTCGGTTTCTGGCTTGGATAATGGAGTGAAGAGGGCTATGATTCACTAAGACACTGAACAGGTAATTAGGAACAGTTTTCTTTATTTTGGTTTTTATTTTAAAATTGACAGGTAAAATTATATGGATTTATCATGTACAACGTGATGTTTTGAAGTATATATACATTGTAGAATGACTAAATCTAGCTAATTAACATGTGTATCCCCTCACATAGTTATTATTTTTGTGGTGACAATACCTTACATCCACTCTGTTATCATTTTTCAAGAATACAATGTATTATTAACTATAGCCACCATATTGTACAATACATCTCTTGAACTTATTCCTCCTCACTGAAATTTTGTATCCTTTGACCAACAACTCCCCAACACCCACCCCAAACCACACCAGCCCCTGAGTAACCACCATTCTGTTCTCTATTTCTATGAGATCTACTTTTTTAGATTCTAGATTCCACATGCAAGTGAGATCATGCGGTACTTGCCTTTCTGTTCTTGTCTTAATTTCTCTTAACATAGTGTTCTCCAGGTACATCCATGAGTAATAGTTTTAATTGTTATTAAACTGTCAGAGCTAGAAAAAGGCCATGTTGAGAACATTTATACATCATAAGTTGACAAAAAATACAATAACGTTGGTTTTTGTTTTTGAAAGCTGGTTTACTAGCACATGACTGGGATTTGGGCATTGGAGTGGGAAGTAGTGATTGGACGTCCAAATAGAGATGTTCAGTAGGTAATAGTTTAAATGTGTTTGAAGCCACAGAAAGAGGTAGTTTGGAGATAGAGATTTGGGATGCAGGCACTTTGGGCAAGTGAAATATTTATTTACTACCTTGTAAATATTTATTTACTAACTTAAAGAGAATATAATAACTTGGATAAAATAACTTTTAATATTCTACATACTTTGAAAGGTAGACTGATTTTTGCCTTTTCTTTTTACTATATATTGTATATAGAACTGAGTGGATTTTCCTGCCTAAAGAACGTACTTAGCATACATTTAGGCATATTTCTTCATTTTAAAAACATAACCTATTTGAAAAAAAAAACCCTGGCTCATTTTTCCTCGGTATGTTATCCTATTGCTTATTATGCCATTTACCAAACTTAATTCTGTGATAGATTGCTCTAGTTATCATCTTTCTGTCTCTCTGCTCCAAACCCACCCTTCTTTTTCCCTGCTCTGTGACACTGAAGCTGGACCCTGTAAACATTTCCTGTTGTCAGATGACTCAAAATCAGGTTTTGTCAAAAGAGGGCACTGGAGGGCAATGTAAGGTATAGGAGAGGCGAGGGCTTCTCTTCCCTAATTCTGGTGTGACTCTTTTTTTTTCCCCTTGCATGCATGTGGGGACAGGTATGTGGGGACCCTATGGTGCTTGGCCTTTAGTGAGTTTTTCTATTCAACCTCTGGTGTGCTGATTCCATCTCATGACACCCAGAAAACAGCTTCCTATATACTAGTTCCAGCCCACCCTCCTTCAGTGAACATTGTAGGCAACCTAGAGGGCAGTTTCCCGCGCACCAACTCTGACCCAGGATATCCTCGCAAATATTTTTTTCCATCTGGTGTGCTGCAGTCATACTCTTCCTAACAAGGTCTTAATATCAGCCTCATGGCAGAGGGATGGGAAAGCTTACAATTTGACTCCTTCTTTGGGTTTTCTCCTTTGGCCCTAGAAGTAGAACTTTCTCCCTAAACTTGCAATTCCTGTATTTTTTAGAGAATTCTTTTATCCCTTTTAGACATTAACTGTCTTTTACTGGTTAATAATTATTTATACTAAATTTTTCCTGTTTAAATTTTTGGTGTGGTTTGTGTCTCCTCACTGGACCCTGATGGGTCATATAAGAAGTTGGTTGGAAGGCAGAAACTTCCTTAAGCAGAAAAATAAAACATTAGCTTTTTCTATGAAACAAAGAAGACAGTTTCTGATAGCCATTAAAACAATGGTGAAGGACTTATATATGTATGGCATTTTTGCTGATTTGCATTTTAAAATTAACATACTTTCAGAATTCTCTGTGAGGTTCTAACTTTTTGAATGCAGCATTGATTTCAGAAGCAATGGTGGATCTTCTTATTCTAGTTACATTGCCTTCTCTATTTTTTTTTAACTCTTCCACATAAGTTTATATAATGCTCATTTCTACCTTTGTAACTTGGATTTACTGTAATTTCCACTTAGTATTTCTCTCTCTCGTGTTTTACTCTTCTAATACTAGCCATCCTTTGTGGTCTAACTCATGTCATGATTCTTTCCAGGCTTATCTATCCCTCTCCCCATGCAGACTATCTGCTACTCTTTTATCTCTATTTGCCAACTCCTATGTCAAGATCCATCTCAAATTTAACCTATTTAATGTTTTTTTCTCTGATGACTACTACTAAATACTAAATCTCTCTTCCTTGAACTTATGTGGAACTTTATGGCTCTCTATGGGGAATTATGTGTTTTCAAAAACATTTAGGACAGATTTTGATAAGAAAGGTACATAATAGACACATGTTAAAATATAAGAAGTGGATTACAGTGATATGCACTGTTAAATTCACTGTTAACAATGAAATAAACAGTGAAGCATGGTGGGGAGGGGAAATGACTATAAATCAAACATAGATAACAGTTCACCTTAATTGAGCACAAGATTAGCTAAGAGTTTCTGGGAGGTAAGTGAAAAAGGGAAATACAATGGACTTTTTGTTTATTTGTGTTTATTTCATAGTTTTGGTCAGAGGTTGAATGCATTAAAAAGCAGACTGTAAAATGGATTTTAGCATGCAGGAATTTCTGTAGGAGAAAGGGAAAGAAGAAGAACTGGACAAAGGAAATGCTCTGAAGGTGAGGTGGCCCTTCAGAGTTGTCACAAGTTGGGGTGAGGGAGCTGGGTCCATGTATCCTGGCATTGATCAGTTATTGGTATGAGCTGCCCCTGGAAGGAGGTGTGCTTTGGGCAAGGAACAGTTCCTGGGGAGGCCAGCTGACAACCTTCCCAGCAAATGAGGTGATATGTCCTTTGGTCTTGAAAGGGGATCTGGAAGACACAGGACAGAATTGTTAATATCTTATATTTTTTTCTTTTCACGGACAGAGAACTGTGCCTATCATCTCTTTAGTAGGAAGACTGTGCTTTGCAAGATTGTTCATCAATAAATTTGTATGGTTGAACTGATGCAAAATCATATGCATGACCCTATGTGTATGACTGTGGAGAGAAGTAGAAGATTGAAACACAGTGTCGATTTTTAACCATTGGTGTCTAACTGGAAGACCAAAAAACAGAAACTTTATAAAGGAAAAGAAAATATAAATAACAGTTTGATGCAACAGCAGAACAGATGCCACAAGGAATAACATTACATGATTAATTGCCAAATGAGCCACATTAAGTCTTTGCTGGAACAAATAAAAATAAATTGCTAAATTAATGATATAGGCAATTGTTGCTACAGGAATTTAGTTGCCATGGATAGTTAGAGAAACTGAGCAGTTGGAGATAAGGCTGAAATGCTTTCATATAAGGAATTTAGACTGCTTCTTCCAGGATCCTAGGGAGTGCTTGAAGGTGTTTGAAAAACGTATTGTGAAGACCTTAGTAAGAACTTGCTCTGGATCGGTGCAATAGATTTAGAGTAGGAAGAGACTGGGGGCAAGTTGTCCACTGATGGGTAATTTCTGAAATCTGAATGTGAGATGACAGAGGTGATGATGGAAACAGAAGCAACTTCTTTCATAGAGATTTCCCTAACTCTGTGCTCTAAGTTGATTTCTTTCTCTGTCATTTACCACAGGCCTCACTGCCTATTTTACCATTTTAGTCTTTGATAATTTCCTATTGTGTAATAAGTATAATGATAGTTAGGATTTCTATAGTTATTTATATTTAACAGAGTGCTTTCACTACTCACCTGACTCTTTTAAGCATACTATGAGCTAGGCAGGACGGGAATTTTTATCTCCATTTTTAGATGTGAAAACTAATGCCCAGTTTCTTAATACTATTATTTCCCCCTCACAATATTATAAAATCCTTCAAGGTACAGAGTTTATTTCTACCCTTATGGAGCCTAGAATAGAAAGGCAGTCAACAAATTTTAGTAGGATGTGTGACAGTTCATATCTGAGGCAATACAACCTCATAAAATTAGGTGTTATAGATTATACTGCCAAAAAATGATTCCAAGTAATATTAAAGTTGACTTTTTCATTTTTTTGCTTCCCAACGAGCAAGGTTTAGTTTTTGAACAGATGACAGCTTCATATGTTACTTTAGGTATAATATCACATCTGGGGAGGCTTTTTTTCTCGTACTATGGGAAAACTTCAGGGAATTTTCAGATAGATGATTGTTCTTTAAGTATTTCCTTACAATGAATATGCTACCAATGAAAAATGTATGTATATCTGGATATACTCACATGACATGAACAAAATCTTATGAGAAAAAAGTATATGTAAGAGTAAAATCATAAAGTGCTGGATGTTGCATAATACATTAACTAAATTTATAATTTCTGATAATCTACATGTAATAAGTGATTTTCTTAATTTAGTGAGCCTTTACTTGTCTTAAAATACCTTGAAAAGGAAAAGATTCCATGATGATTTAGTAATATGATAGAGGCAGGATAAAAATGTAGAACCAAACACTGGAATAAGCTCTAGTGTGCCAGCTTTATTAGTAATTTATTCTATCAACATGGGGATATTAAAGGGGGTTGGAATAGACGATCTCTGAGTTTTCTTTACAATAGTAAATACATTGATTCAATTGTTATTTAGTATTTAATGTGTAACTCATGCTGGAACACAACAGTAAATAAGAAAGACATTTGCCTGTCCTTCTGGAGCTTATATATTGGTGTTGTGTATTTGATGGATTTATTGTATCACAACTGGAAGTATATAGACCTTGTGCCACCCAAAAACCATTGTCTATTTCAAAGTAAGCACAACTATAAAATGGGCCTAAGGCATGGAAGTACATATGTTTAATGAGAAGTTATATTTTACTTGCATACTAGTAGAATTTTTAGAGGTCTCAGAAACCAAATGAGAATAGAATTTCAATAAACATATAACAAAATCTATTATCAAAAAGATCTTAAGGAGGAACAAAACATAAAATTGGCGAGTTAGTCCTTGTTGGCTTCTGAGTAAAATTCAACGGAATAGCAAGACAAAGCCAGATTGAAGGAATTTACAGTGTAAGTGGGTGGTAATAAAGTGGAGGCAGTGACATATGAGTTATGTTTAAAGAAATATTTGTAGTTTAAAAGCATGTGTGAAGGCAGATAGGGCGGTGAATTAAGGGTATCAGAATTGGAGGAATGTTTTTATGGTTTTTTTATGTTTTTAAGGGAGAATAGAGAAAGTCTGTAGACAAATAAGGATGTGGGCAAGATCATGAAGTCTGGAAGCTATTGAATCAGGGCAAAGGTGGGTGACTAAACTTAGGGAACATAGACGTGAAAGAAAGCTGAAAGTTAAGCCACAAAGAAACCTCAAATTGGACATTCACAGATTTTTCAATAAATTTGAAAATCCTGAAAAGTAGCACCTTCTGAGGACATGATAAGGAGTCGAAACATGAAAACAAAAGAGAATAAACAGGAAAGAGAAAAAACGAAAGGGGAAAGGGAGGACAAGGGAGAGAAGGAAGGTAGATGGGTGAGAAGGGGAGACACACAGGGTGGGGAGTGATGGCCGAGATCAGGGGTTATCAACCTTTTTCTGTGAAGGGGTAGATAGTTAAAGATGTTAGAATTTAGGGTCACAGGGTCTGTTGCAACTATTCTACTCTGCTTTGTAGTGCAAAAGCAGCCTTAGACAATATATAAGCCAATGGGTGTAGTTGTGTTCTAATAGAACTTTATTTATTAAAACCAGTAACTAGTCAGATTTGGCCCAAGGGCCAAAGTTTGCTGACACCTCATCCAGAAGATGCCAGACTCTATATAGTTACAGACAAACCAAATGGTTTTATGACTTTCCTAAATGTAAGAATAGGGATTTTGTGTGTGTATATATATATACACACACACATATACACACAAACACGTATATGTACATTTTAATATATATGTGCATGTGTATATATTTTGATACACATATACACATACCAGAAGTCATCTGGGGTCTCTAACTTCTTGGACCTGAATAAGATCAGTCTGTCACAGACCCTATTTTTGTGGGTCTTATATTCTCTTGGTCACTTCTGGTTCTGATTTTCTGTCTCTACCATTTTTTTTTCCTGTGTGTTTTGTACCTCTTTCTTTATCTATGCCCTGGTGTTAATCCAAATATAATTTACATTTTTTAATCCTTGCTCCCACGAACCTCAACTGCAGATTCATGAAGGCAAGAATGTTGTATGCAACATTACTTTTCTTTTACTAAGAGTATGAGAGTCTCTGTGAGTCCCTACATCATGAATCACATAGCACATAACTTCAAATTTTAAATTGGTTTTAGACATTCATATTTTCATAAGGCCTTTCAGTAATCATGCCACCAAGAAATTCTCAGTGGTCAACAAACCCACATAGAATTACTTTTAAACTAATCAAAATTTTTTTCTATCTCTGTCCTCTCTTTTCACTCTCAGGCAAAATAAGTCAATGAATGAATGGTGTCTCAGAGAATTCAGCAAGCTTTTTCATTATTTTCATTTCTATTAACAACCATCCCCTAGAAATTCATCTTTTTACCTGAGAGACTTAATTGGTCCTCAGCAGTGTCAGTTTTTGTTTTTGTTTTTTTGGTTTTTTTACTAGAGTCTAGCATTGCTAGGTCACCTCATTTATGTTATCCTGTGTGTGTAATCACAAGTCTGTATTATATGGTTGGTATCATCCTCCTCATTTAAATAGATGACAGAAAGAATTGACAAGTGTCAAGGGACAGAGTCAAAATGAGGAGGAAAAGCAGTTTCTTTAGGAATAAGTGAGTGGGATTTAGAATTTGGTGTCTTTGGGAGATGGGCTTGATGGTATTTTAGATAATTAGTGGTACCTGATTTACTTTTTGCCACTTCCCCCCCAAAAAAATCACAAAAACCTGTAAGTAGAGTCAATGTTTTAACTGCATAGGGAAATGGAAACCATAATTAAGACTCTTCTAGATCCCAAGAGGACTTTCCTTCAATAAAAATACAGGTGATCCCTGGAATAGAAAAGCCCATGTAGGTAACTCTCTTTAAAAATGTTTTTACGTAAATGTGAACAAATTTTTATCTGAACTTTTGTTTTGTGTTGATTTTAGTATATATAAAAAAGATAAGGTTTGGATCACCATTATTTAAGAGTGTTAGTAGTTAATACCAAATCAGTACATAAGCCCATTGGAATATAAACCTCATGAGCACAGGAATTTTTGTCTGTTTTGTTCAATCCCCATTTCAAAGTAGATCTTGAATACTAATTTGTTGAATGAATAAATTTAGATCTTTCTCAGTAAAACAAAGTCAATGTGAAGCCCTCATAGCACATTTGGTTTCCTGCAGAATTCCCATACATGCCCTGTCCCACTGGCACCACCCTTAGCTCCATTTTATAACAAGTGAATTTTCTGTCTGTAGTAGAAAAGTTATTAAGAGCTGTCAAAGAGACAGTATTGAAGTATAAACAAGATGTCATCAGGGCTAATCAGTCAGTATCTCTGAGGGTTCTTTCATGGGGGTGGAGCTGGCATTTTATGCGTCACCTCTGGCTATATAGTTGCTTCCTCTGAATTCTCCCATCTTGGTCTAGCTTGGAAGCTGTTATTGCATCACCCCAGATATGAAACAAATCACCATACCTTGATTACTCCTAATACCACCCGCACAAAGACATCAGTTATAACAAATTACTGAGTGATTGTATGGCTAGAACACAACTAGTAACTTTTTTTAAATTTATTTTTAAATATAAGAATATCATGAGGATACAAACACTTTAGTTACAAATATTACCTGTGCACTGCCCAAGTCAGAGCTACAGTAGTGCCCATCCCCCAGACAGTGTGCCCCGCACCCATTAGGTGTGAGTTTACCCATCCCCTCCACCTCCCTCCCACCTTCCCTACCCCCGATGAATATTATTGCCATGTGTGCACATAAGTATTGATCAGTTACTACCAATTTGATAGTGAGTACCAGTGATGCTTGTTTTTCCATTTTGGGATACTTCTCTTTGAAGAATAGGCTCTAGCTCCATCCGGGATAATACCAGAGGAATTAATTCACCATTTTTTTTTTTTTTTGAAGAGTGTTGCCGTGCATTTTTTTTTATTGCAGAATATTATGGGTTAAAAACATTGAGGTTACATACATTGCCTGTGTGCCGACTGAGTCATAGCTACAAACGTGCTCATCCCCCACTAGTGCGTACCACACCCATTCGGTGTGAATTTACCTTCCCTTCCTCCCCCCTCCCTCCTGCCTGACACCCAATGATTGCTACCTGCATATGTGCACGTAAGTGTTGGTCAGTCAGTACCAGTGATTGACCAATGAGTGTTGACCAATGAGTACATGTGGTGCTTGTTTTTCCATTCTTGAGATACTTCACCATTGTTTTTTATGGCTGAGTCGTACTCTGTGGTATACATATACCACATTTTATCAATCCACTCACTCATGTATTACAACTAGTAACTTTTAAATTGAATTGAATATTAAACCTCCCTATTTTTAAAAGTCATTTGGACAGTGCTCTCTCTCTCCTCCTGCGTTTTCACTTGTATTCTCTCTTGCTGTACGATATCAACCTGGCTTGTTGCTGGGCTGCCTAATTACTCTGATACTCTCCTTCCTACTTCACTTGTCCTTGTCTCCAATCCCCTTTACTACTTATTGAGCAGAACAGTTTGTCTTTCCTTTGTCTCAACTCATCCTGGGGGCAACACAGTTTGGTGTTCAAGTATGTGAGCTCTAGACTTAGACTTCATTGATGCTAGTCCTTCCTCTGCTTTTTATTAACTTTGTAACCCTGGAAAATTCATTCAACTTTTCTGTGCCCCAATTTCATTTTTATGTGGTTTTTGCAAGATTGCGATGAATTGAGGAATGTAAAGCACTCAGAAAAGTATGGCATGGTAGAAAGCTCTCATTAAATGTTATAAACCAAAAAAGAAAATAAAAAAGAAGTGTTATATCAATGTCTTTCACTAAACGGAGGCAAATAAATACGCCCACCACAAGGAATTCAGTAGTCGGCAATCGAAGTAAATTATTTCCTTCCTGAAAAAGAAAGTAAATGGTAGTTCTTTAAAACCATAAGCTATTATATCCTCATTTTGGTAAGTTGGTTTTCTATTTTTTGTGGAAAGTAATTATCATAATTTTTGGTTTTAGGGATGAATTCACTATTTTTCAATATCATATTGTATAATTTTGAAGCCTGTTAAACTGTGCACTTTCATTGTATATATGCAGTGTATAGGATTTTAGTGACAACTGAATTGAATAAGGATTCTTCTTATTCCAAAAATAGTAAAAGACACCAGATAATACTTCTTAAGCAGAAATTATTTAATTTTTTCTCTCATTTTAAAAATGTGTATTGTACTGATTCTCAGAGGAAGAGAATCAATCAATAATCGGTTTTTAAAAGAGATGAAAGGTAATCAACAGATTATACAGTATATCTCCCTACATTTTAACAGTGAAGACTTTGAACCCATGGTTAGATGACTTGCAACTCTGAATACTACTGTACTCACACTCTTCCTTGTTATGTTGCATAACTCTGGAATAAAATGGAAAACCAGTAGCGTTTAACTGGAATCAGTATAGAAAGAAACAATCTTGCTTTCACATTTCTCTCAAGGGTAAGTGTTCAATATAATATGGATTCATCCTTTATTTGAATTGTTGAATGATTTGCATCACATTGGTAGTAACCCTAATCAAAGAAAATTATCTTTCAGAATAAGACTGCCATCTCTGTATATTCTATATCTTTTACTTCCTGATAGTAGGGTCTTACACAAGTATTCAACCTACCTCTTGTAGAATGCATTTTACTGTTGCCTTCATTTGCCTAATGGATGTCCAAGTTATTATTTCAATATATTAACTTCCTTTGGGTAGACATAAGTCAAATCAATGACACAATCCCTGATCTTAAGGATCTTATCATATAACTGAAAATACTGGACGTGAAATAGACCTAAGAGAGCAAATAATCAACATATACACCAACAGTGTCAACTGAATACAGGAGAGTTTCACAAATTCCAGTATGTTCACATCAAGCTAAAGTGGATAAATAGTTGACTTAGTTGGCTTAATTATAGCTACCTCAGAAGGAGGTGACCATCTTGTTAGAGGTCTGAAGGAAGAGATTAGAAGTATAAGGTGGTGAATAAGACAGGGTCTTGTAGATCACTGAAGGAGAGGAGAATATATAACCACAATTTTGGCAAGCAGGATTTTTGGTTGGGATACTGAAGTTCACATGATGAGAAGGAAATGTTATTTTATTTCAAGAGTGGAGTGGGATTGGGGCTAAAACTGTTTGTAGAGATACTTAAAGAGCACAATCAGCAAAGTCTGAATAAAATTTTATGATTTAATGTGCTTTTGCTTTTTCCTCTCTTTGGGCAAGACCTTCCTTCATAAACTGAAAATAACTCATGAATGGATTATAACCAGTATCTTTTCATGTTTTAGAAGCTGCATGAATTTATAATGAATTCTATTCTTTGTATTCTCTGTTTAAGTGATGAAAGGGTCAGAAGCACAATTTATAGGTTAAATGATATTAGAGAACTACGCATTGTATGACATATTTCATTAAAGCAGAGGCTATGAGCTGGGGCTTTAACAACCAGGAATTTCACACATCTGACCAGCAATCTTGTTCCTAATTACTTTTATAATTGCTAAGAATAAGAAAAAAGAATTGTGTGCATACATTTTTTTAAGTTTTACAATTGTAGTTTTTATTCAGAGTGGATTTTAGTGGTAAAGGGATACTACGCCATATAAAATGTAAATATAAAGTATAATAATTACTCCTATAATACTCTTGTAAGGTAAAAAAGTTTGTCTTTATAAATGGTCTGAAAATATATAGTAGCATAGTAGCAACATACTAAAACTGAAATTGAAATCCTTTTGAGGATTTATCTTTGTTAGAAGCAGAAAAGCCTAGTTACAAATTATCCCAAGAAAATTAAAAAGCAGATTGAATCCTTTGTTTCTCATTAAAAGGTTAATACCATTTGAAAACTCTGCTTAAAATCTCCCTGTTCATAAAATTAAAGTATTTTAACATAAAAACTTAATGTAATATGCAATTGTAATATAACAACAGCTGCATGTATATGGATATATCCAATGGATGATATTGGCAGGTAACAATAAATCAATTAAAAAATTTAGACGTATTCTATTTGCCCTTCTGGAGCCATGAGATTTCTTGGGAGCCTGGTTTAATATACATGAAACCATGACAGAAATAAAGAACAAAGCACGACAATGTATAATTAAGTGATAAATGGCACAGCTTTAAGTGCTGTTGGAATTTAGCAGAAGTAAATATTGCCTTTAAGAAGAATAGACATTTTCCAAATTTTGTTACTCATTTTATTCATTTTAATCAATGGCCAAAGGGAAGTTTCAGAGCCAAGGATGATAAACTATGCTATTTGAAGGGCTGTTAGAAGACAAGAAGATTGGTTAATTATCCACATAATGATAGTTTAAAAAGCCAATAATTTATTTAAATATGTAATGACCTAGCTGATGATGAACATTTTTTTCCTGCTCATTGCTAAGCAAGATATGATATCTTGGTTTCTTTATGATAATATATAACATTTAAAATATAATATTGAATAGCTTCCCTTTCTAGGTACAGTTAAATGTAAGTCCCCAAAACGGCAAGTGGCTTCAACCTTGAAATTTAAAATAGGTCTAAAAATTTGGAGAAATAGCAAGAACAATATACAATATAGTAAAATGGGAGGGGTTACAATTGTTAATGATTTTTGGAATCTTACATAATTACTGGATAAAATGATTTCATTGATTGATTTTTACCCCTCCCTTTTGGCTGGATACCATTCTAGGAGACATAAATTGTCGCTATTTTCATTTTTTTGAATCAATTCTTATTTTCACTACCTCTCAACAAGATGCATACGTTGTGACTGAAATACAGTGGAAAGGTTGGATGCTTATATACAGAAGACCTGAGTTTGAGTCCTTACTAAATACCTCTCTGCTGTGTGATCTTAAGCAAGTCACTTAATTTCTCTGATTGAGAGTCTGATTTTGCATCTGAAAACTGGAGCAGTACCAATACTTTGCCCACCCGATAATGAACTTGCGCATGCTCACGGAAAGTGCTGGTTGTCAAGTGCTTTGGGGTCATCAGTTCTTCCATGATTCCTTTCCCTTTCCTCCTTCCCTACCTCCCTTCCATCTTCTTTCCTTCTTTTCTTCATTTTCTTTCCAATATCTATTTATACTAGGGCAGTTATTTAAAAGAAAAAAAGCTTAAATAACATTCTAAATAGCTAGAAGTTGGGTATGATTCTTAACTACATTTTTTGCTGTTTATGCAGATATTTAGGTGTCATAGTAGGACAAGGTGCCTAAAAACCTTCTGTGATTACCTTGGTACAGGCTCAAATGAGTGTTATTTCTTTCTACCATTTTCTTCTAAGCTTGAAAAAAAGCCATAGAGAATTAATGTGTAGAGAGCAATTTATTAGTGTGATAATTTCACAGGGTAGAAATATAATTGGATTATTTCAAATACACAATGTTTCTAGAAAGTACAGTTTGCTTCCTATTCTTGGATAAGATAATAACTTTCTAGTGGATGTGGCATTAACAGGAAACACAGTGGGCTGACAGAAATCCACAGTTATGGTTTCTGCTGTTCGCTACAAGGTCAATGGTTAATTAAGTCACCACCAGCAGAAATTTGATCATGGATGAGGTCTCCAACTTTGCCTCTATTACTGGGCTCTCAAAGGATGATTCAGCTAAGTCCTTATATTAACTTTGGTTCCTCCAGACAGGTACATGATTCAGACTGGACTGACAGGGGATTTAGGTTGTGGTGCTGTAATATTACTTCCTAGATTCTATTACTACCCATTTCAGAAAACACACATTCTCCTCAGAAATAGCATTTAGCTTTAAATGTTTTGTTTGTCAGGAAAATTAACCACATAATGTCATAGACAGTTTAGATTGGCAAGGGTCTTAGGGATGCCTTTATTCATTGTTCTATTAAATAATTCACTAATTCATTTCCAAGAATATTCACTGAGTGTCTTTTACATGCTAAGCATAAAAGTTAAAGGCACTGGAGTTAGGCCGATGAAAAAGAACAGCATGAGCCTTCCTTCACTGAGTCCTTCAAGCACCTCAGATCACAGATAGGTAAACTAAGGTCCAGAACACTTAATTAACTTGCTTAAAATTCAGTTAGTTAATAGCAGAACCAGGACCAGAATCCCAGGCTTGGAGCCACCTCCCTGTGAGACACTTATCATAACTATAATGCCTTTTAATTTTTTCTGTAAATTTGCGCTGGGCATGGTATACTATGCTTAGGCACCTTCTATTTGTATCAGCACTCAATTATATAAAATTTGAACAAGAGGTACCATAGAAAACTTAGGTGGCTTTAAATACAGACAGTGTATATAACAGCCCAAGACTTCTGCTTTAGAAGAAAAATAGGTTTGTTTACATTTGTATCATTTTCTCAGTATCTTCATTGTGTGAATCTGTCTATAAATAACCTTTTCTCAGCTTTTCTCTGAAGCATACATTGTGCCACATTTTCTGTGTCACAAACAGGTATGTGAGAAGAAAAACAAATGGTGCTTTTACTCAAATCAGGAATATGGGATACTTGTTGTCCTCTGACAAAATCTAAATACATGTTCATGGCATCCTACAAATGTAGCGGAAATTCCATCTCTGCCTCTAGGCTGCCTTCAACTAGGTCACACCAGGCAGATAAGGATATATGTTGGCTCTTACGTGTCTATTGGGAGGGATCCATTTTTGAAGGTTGGCGTGGGAAACGGTTTCAGTTGTGCCTTATGTATATTTATAGTGCTTGCATTTACTCTCTTGCTGTTCCCCTGTGAGAAGCATTGTATTGGTTCATTTTGACAGTATTGGATGAGGCACAATGTTTTAACCTCTTTTCTCTTGTAATTATATAAACATGTACACTGTACACAGTGACCTGGGAATGATGATCAGAACATCTGTTATGATAAGCGAAACAGTGAATGAGAGTTGATTTTTGAATTGTAAAGCACTAAAAAGTCACTCTTCTGATCTGTGACTTTATGCAAATGGGAATGTTTGAAAATGTTGCTGAAACCTGTCATTCTTTAACTTACCAGAGGTAGAAAGAGAGCGTGCTTTCTATTGTTCTCACATGGGTGC
The DNA here is from genome assembly GCA_023783475.1 of Daubentonia madagascariensis. Classification (NCBI taxonomy): domain Eukaryota; kingdom Metazoa; phylum Chordata; class Mammalia; order Primates; family Daubentoniidae; genus Daubentonia; species Daubentonia madagascariensis. The sequence goes on from JAKFHU010002080.1 coordinate 47,228,152, forward strand.
TACCCAGCTAGGGAGTTAGTTGTCCTTCTTGGAATCAATTAAGTTAACCTTTATAGCAATTTGTGTAGTACTTTAAGCATTCTAGAGACTAAAGGAAAGTGTCAGTTTAAAGTAATTAATAATGTCAAGATAACCTCATAGTAGCAAGATATCTCAGCAATAGTTCTTCAGTATGAAATCAGCATCACTTACATGATCCCTTGGTAAATTTTGGGCTAAGGAAACAAGAGCCATGGGGTAAAAATTTATAAAATAAATATTAACAGTACTCCCATAATTCTCTTCCAAAAATTAATTAGTTGAAGACCCTACCCAGGGGCAGGTAATGAGCTCACCTTGCAGAGGAACCTCTCTGCCCATTCTTTGATTCCTTGGAGACCTTCACCACATCAAGATAGACTATCTCAAGAGAATTTTCAGTTACCTTTCCCAGTATCAGCTTGGCTGCAAGCAGAAGACATTATTTTTAAGATTATTTTAAAATTACTTTTCATGAACTTCTTTTACATTGATTTATTTATTTTTTTATGATATTTAATTTATTTTTTCCATTCAACCTACAGTTGGTTTCCAATTTTTTTTTAAATTTCAGAATATTATGGGGGCACAAATGCTTTGGTTACATATATTGCCCAGGCACTGCCCAAGTCAGAGCTACAGCATGCCCATCCCCCAGACAGTGTGCCCCATACCCATTAGGTGTGAATTTACCCATCCCCTCCAAACCCCTCCCACCTGCCCAACACCCAATGAATATTATTTCCATGTGTGCCATAAGTATTGATCAGTTAGTACAAATTTGATGGTGAGTACAAGTAGTACTTGTTTTTCCATTCCTGTGATACTTTGCTTCAAAGAATGGGCTCTAACTCCATCCAGGATAATACCAGAGGTATTAATTCACCACTGTTTTATATGGATGAGTAGTAATTCATGGTATACATACACCACATTTTATTAATCCACTCATGTATTAATGGGTACTTAGGTTGTTCCCACATCTTTGCAATTGTGAATTGTGCTGCTATAAACATTCATGTGCAGATGTCTTCATTATAGAATGTCTTTTTTTCCTTCGGGTAAATACCCAGTAGTGGGATTGCTGGATCAAATGGTAGTTCTACTTTTAGTTCTTTGAGGTATCTCCATATTACTTTCCATAGAGGTTGTACTAATTTGCAGTCCCACCAGCAGTGTAAGAGTGTTACTACCATGTTCCATGCCAACATTTCTTGTTTTGGGACTTTTTGATATAAGCCAATCTCACTGGAGTTAAGTGATATCTCATCATGGTTTTGATTTGCATTTCCCTGATGATTAGAGAAGTTGAGCAATTTCTTATTTGTTTGTTGGCCATTATTCTATCTTCTTTTGAAAAGTTTCTGTTCATGTCCTTTGCCCACTTTTTAATGAGGTTGTTTGATTTTTTCTTGCTGACTTTCCTAAGTTCTGTATAGATTCTGGTTATCAGGCCTTTATCAGATGTGTAGCATGCAAATATTTTCTTCCATTCTGTAGGTTGTCTGTTTGCTCTAATGATAATTCCCTTGGCTGTGCAGAAGCTTTTTAATTTGATCAGGTCCCATTTATTTATTTTTGTTGCTGATGTGATTGCTTTGGGGGTCTTTTTCATAAATTCTTTGCCTAGGCCGATGTCTATAAGAGTTTTTCCATGTTTTCTTCTAGAATTCTTATGGTTTCATGTCTTAGGTTTAAGTCTGTTATCCATTGTGGATTGATTTTTGTGAGAGGTGAGGATCCTGTTACAGTCCTCTACATGTGGTCATCCAGTTTTCCCAGCATCATTTGTTGCATAAGGATTCTTTTCCCCAGTGTATGTTTTTGTGTACTTTGTCAAAGATCAGATAACAGTATGAGGATGGTTTTATATCTAGGTTCTCAGTCCTGTTCCATTGGTCTATGTCTCTGTTCTGGTGCCAGTACTATGCTGTTTTGGTTCTAATTTAAACAACAATTTGATTTTAAATTGCTTAATGCATCTGAAGCTTGAGAGAAAATTTCAACTAAGTTCACTCTCATAACTCAATAAATATTGGCAAATGCTATGGTGGTGGATATAGTGGGTTAAAAAGTGGCACTGCCTGTGCCTGATCTGAATTCTTTCTCTAAAACCAGGCTATTTTTTAGTTCAGCTTTCAAGGTCATTGTTTTGTAAAGGTAAGGTGGTTCATTTCTATAATGCAATGATAGGCTACATTTACCAAATCTATATTTGGATATTTCCCTATGATTGAAAATTTCTCCCTTTTGGTTGGGTTCTATCCAACCCCAAGAATCTATAATTGTATAATCTTCTGTACCATACTGCACTATCATTAAATTTTTTTTGGCTATAAAGATACCTCAGATATATGAAAATTCATTGTATTTCCAGAAGTCCAGAAAAGAGTAATTATCTGTAATTCTGTTATTCGGAGATAATCCCCATTGTGTATATTCTTTGAGACATATTTGATGTATGTATATTTATTTTATATTTATATATCTATCAGTAAATATGTTGACATAACTAAAATGGAAAAGCTAAACTTTAATGATAGCACTGTTGTTTTATTAATAAAAGTCTGAATTTATTCTCTCATTCAAACTTCACAACAACTTTATGAAATTGGTACTTGATAATACCAATAGCATAGCATTTTTTTCCAATAGAAAGCTGAAGTATAAAAAATTAAGAGATTTTCCTAAGGCCACTCAGCAGAAAGACTGAACTGGACTGTGAACTCAAGCAGACTGACTTCAAAGCCCTTATTTTTAATCACTATACAATATCGCCTCTGCTTTACTAGCAATACATCCTGAATGTTTTTCCATGTCAATAAATGTACATCTAACCAAGCATTTTAATGATTACACACTATTCCTTTGATGGTTTACAATGCTATATAGAACCAACCCCCAGATGATGTACATTTAGATTGTTTCTATTGTATTTCATTATTAAAAATGATTCTGCTATGAACGTCTTTGAACATATAATTTCTAATATAATTTGTCTAACTCTTCAATATCTATGTAGTTTACCTTTCTTGCTAATAGAAATTTACCCCACAGAATTACTTGCTCAAAGATTGTTCCTTGATTCTGCTGGTCAATGTAATTATATTAATATTAATGCAAAAAATATACTCTGAATACCTGCTGCATTATAGACAGCTAAGAGCTGCAGATTCAACATGGAGTAACTGAATAAGAGTTCACAGACTACTAATTCACACCAACCAATGAATTTTAAAAGAAATGATTTAAAAGCTCTGCTTGATTATAGGTCCAAAGTTCACTTCTCAGGAGATATTTAGGAGTATTACCAGTTTTAAATGAAATCTGTCGTGTGTGTGTGTGTGTGTGTGTGTGTGTGTGTTGTTTGATTCACTCTCCATCCTGAACAGAAAAAGCACCATAGTCTACAGCTAGGTCGTTTCATTTGGCTATGAAACATTCACTTAGGCTGTGTCTACACAAAATCAATGTAAACATTTTGGTGAGTGACCTACTGCTTTGTTTGAAGGTGTCAGATCACTCTATTTTTTTCTCCTCTACTCTGTCTCTGGATTAACTAGATGGTTTTTAAAGTTTTCTTCAGACTTTGTTTTTGTATGAGTTTTTGTGGGTATGCATCAGTTTTACATGTATGCTCATATATGTGTACCTTATTTCTGCATTTGATCTCTTCCTGGATTAGCCATGTTATCTGCAATTAAAATTTCCACAACGATTTTTCCTTTTTGAGACAGGGTCTTACTCTGTTGCCCCAGGTAGAGTTCAGTGGTGTCGTCATAGCTCACTGCAACTTCAAACTCCTGGGCTCTAGTTGTCCTCCTACCTCAGCCTCCCAAGCTGGAACTGGGACTACAGGTACACGCCACCACACCTGGCTAATTTTTTCTATTTTGGGTAGACATGGGGTCTCGCTCTTGCTCAGGCTGATCTCCAACTCCTGACCTCAAGCAGTCCTCCCACCTCACCCTCCCAGAGTGCTAGGATTACAGGCATGAGCCCAGCCCACAATGATTTTTTGAGTTAGATGTTTGGAAAAGAAAAGTTACAAAACTTTAATACTTTATTTATATATTAACATTTTCCTTAACAATTTTCTACAAATTTTCCCCACATTGCTTTGGATTCTCTCTCAGTTTTTAAATTTTACAGGGAAAAAAGTACCTACTATTAGATGCTGCAACTAGTTCTTAAGACTAAGTTTTTTTTTATGAATTACAGTTAGCCTTAAAAATATAGATCTATGTTCCACAGACTGTCCTAATTACATTAAATTATAAAAAATAACTCACAACATTTTGTAATTTACAAATGGCTTTAACAAATAAGTGAGATTTTCTGGATTGCTTTCTGGATTTCTGAAAGGGACACAATCTGATCCACATAATTCTCTTAGTTACCTGAATAAAAGAAAATAAAAAGTAACCATTTGACCAATTTCTACAATATTTCTTTTATATTATATTGATATAAAAATGTAGCCTTAAATTTCCTTCTTTTATTTTCTGTTAATACATGCAACACTCTCATATTTCCTCTCCATGTTGATGGTTTATTCTCCAAACATTTATTAGACACACATTTTATGCCAGATACCAAGTTAAGTGCAACTAGTCAAAGATAAGTAAATTGTCTTTGCTGTCCTCAAGGAGTTTTCAGAGGAACCATGTATGGTAACAGAAGGTTATGCCCCTTGATGCCTTTAGAAGTACTAGAAAAGAGGAATAGAAAAGATTTTGTGAGAAAGAAGCCTGATATCTATCTGGGGAAGTTTGTGGAGAAGCGGGCTTCATGAAGGAGGTGATGAGATGTTATTAATAACATGAATGCTCATATTTTTAGCAATCTCAAGATTCTTTAGGTCTGACTAATACTATAACTTTAGAAAAGGGAAAACAAAAAAAATTTTAATGATTTTAAGAAACTTTGCCAAAAATGATAAAAGTAAACAGTTGTTTTATTCTTCTTTAGCTTCATGACATCTAACTGCTCTTTCCAAACTCAAAACATTTGCATCTATATTTTTATTGATTGAATTCAGTAATATTTGGATACATGGTTTCCCAAATCAATATAATTGTTACAAATGAAAGAGCCTTAAGGAGTATCCCAGATTTGCAAGAGATTGGCACTTAACCATATCTTAAATTCAGAATCAGTATTCCTCCACAATTTACTGTGCAGTTCTTAAACAGTTTTAGAATCATGAAAGTTTTTTTAAATCTCTGATATCCAAGATCATTTCACCTGATCCCTTCATTTTGCAAAAGAGAAAATGGAGGTCTGGATAGTGAAGAGACTTGCTCATCCAATCACTTTTTGGCTTTTCTTTTCATTTAGCTGACCTATTTTCTAAAATATCAATATAATTAAAGTGTGTGCTCTGGGCCTTCAAATAGTTGGTGTTATTTATACTGTTTACATGGTGATCCCTGTTATCTCAGTTTGATCAGTTCTATTTATATCTTGATACTATTCAAGCATGCGCCTTCCCAATCAGTATGCATTCCTTCTAGGTCTTAAATTGCTAACATTTAAGTAGCCATTTCCCAATTTTCCTCTCAGTGTGTAGTACATCTACTTTAAAATTAATATTATTTGAATGTGTAATTTTGAGGTCCTCCCTAGGATTTTAATGGTCCATTTGTAGAAAGAAAAATCAACACCTATTTTCCATCCACTACTGAAAAATATGTTGAAAACAGTGGGAGGCTTGTAAAGTTAAAAGCTTATTTATTTAAAATAAGAAAGCACATTTGCATGCCACAGAACAACCAATCTTTGTCAAATGGGACTGTTAACACTATTTCCTGCAACTTGATTTTAGTTTACATGTTGGCTTCTAACTCACAGTTTTTATTATGGACTATATCAGCACCTTCTTTTATTCAAATGCCTAAAACAAGTTTGAGTTGAATTAAGTATGATAGATATAGAAGGATATATGCAAGGGTACATTTAATGTCTTCTATAGTTGAAAAACTGCAAAGAATGCTAGAACTGCAAAAATTCCAGGACATTCCACAGACAAAATTTTAATTGGTCACATATTTGTACAGTTTTTATTTTACCTGAAATATTGACAAAGGTGCTAATTTGTTTGTTTTGATAAGACAACTTAGTAACATTATAGTCAAGGTTATTGTCACTAGAAATATGGCTCAAAATACTGGAACCAGTCCTTTCATTAAATTAGAAATACTTGTTACTTTATGGCTCAAGGGAATCAAAAGCAAATAGGAAGAGTGGGAGACATCTCTCCGTGTGAAGTAGAGATCAGTTACTCTCCTCCCCTGGAAAATCACACATTACACTATGTGTTTCCTGTATTATTGCCTTTTGGGGAGCTGTGACCTACTTTATTATTTTCTATGGTGTATCAGTTTATTCAGGTTCATGTGTACATGTGTTTTTCTACCTTAGGTAACTAAGTGGCATCCACTAACTTCACAAAAAATCAATGTCAGAATGTTATAGTCATACTTCACGTGGATATAAAACTTCAAGAATTTGTTTTAGGATACTGAAAATATTTACCATTCAAAAAGAGGAAAGCTATTAAGAAAACAACCAGAAGTTGAGGGTGAAGAGTGGCAATATGACCCAGCAGGAAGCAGTGCAGTGTAGTGATTAAAAGATGGGACTTGGATTGAGGGGTCCTGTGTCCTAATCCAGTATCCGTCACTACTGACTGTTTGACCTTAGGAAGAAACTCAGGATGCTGCACTTGCTATAAGACCTTGCTAAAGCAGAACACAAATAGGCCCAGTACAGGTCATTTGGCCTAAGAATTAAACTATGTGTGGGACTATGGAGTGTAAAGGAGGAGAACAATTCTCAGACTCAACAATTGGGACAATTTAAATATTACAGTTATATTATGACTTAAAATATAAAATATTATAACAATGAAAAATATATTGAAGACAGAAAATGTGAGTCAAATAAATTTTTGATGACTTTCTATTAATGTTTGTAAAATATTTTACACAATGCCTGATACAGAGTATGTTCTCCATAAATGTTGATTGTTAGAAGCTTTCATTCTTCAATCAGAGAGAGCTCAGATTTAAACATGTTTCATACTGATTTAACTTTCTTAAGCTTCAAATTGCATGAGTATGCATTATAATGTTTGAAAGGGATCTGGAACTGTGGGAACATAAAGCAGAGACACAATTAGTCCACTGGGGGTTAGGGCCAGTGAGGAATGTTTTCCCAGAGCAGGTAACTGTCCCCAAAACTCACAACGCATTATGAGACAGAGAAAGTTGCAGATGTATATGTTAATGTGTGTGTCTATGTGTGTATATGACTCTGTGTGTATGTAGATATGTAAGAAGGGGCTGGGTTCCTGAGCAGAGGAGCCAAAAATTGGAAAAGAACAGAGGCATTTGATCCTGGTTCATTCAGGGAAAGGTAGGTGGTTTAATATGGCTGTAGGACTGGGGAAGTGAAAGTAGTACAAAAGGAGCCTGGAGAGGAATGTAGAAGACAGATTATGAAGAACTTTGTAAATACCATCAAGCTTAAAAATTAGGCAGTCATTGATAGATTTTAGGAAGTTGAATGATAAGATCAAAGTCGCCTTTTAGAAATATTGCTCTTATTGCAGTGGATAGAGACTACTGAAAAAGGATAGAGTAGCAGCAGGTATCTGTGAAAAATCCAGTGGAGATGCATTATTACAGGGTGGAAGACATAGCGCATCTGGACTTAGTCAAGCATGTGTAAAGGTTTACGGTGATGTGCATGTAAAAATGAGGAAGTCCTATGAACTGATAGCTAGAATAATTAAGAAAATCATTAGCTAGTTTAACAATAGGGAGAGTCTCCAGTGGGAATATCTGTGTGGTTATAATCTGAGACTTTGTCTTTAACTCTTGCTTATCATTTTTGTCACTTGCTTGGACATAGAAACAAGCTTGAATATTACCTAAAGGCAGAGAAAGGAAACACATTTCATATATCTTTGTAATATTAGTAACTTGCCTTAATACATTAGATGTTGAACAAATTAATATTAAGTGTTGATAGAATCAGGATCCATGGTCTTAATTAGAAAATTAGACTTACTGTAAATATTAATAGATGATATTAATCATGGACATGTGTAAAAACAATCCAAAGAAAAAAGTACGTCACAGACATAAACTTTTCCAACAGTAAGCTTAAGATGAATCAGCAATGTGATATTGTACTTTAAAAAAAAAACACTATTCATTTTATCTATAAAACATTAGTTTAGGGAGCTGACAACTCCATCATAATTTGCTTTGCTTGGACTCACTTGTAGTATAATAACACTGAGCTGTGGGTACACTGGAGTGTGTTCAGAAAGAAAATAACTAGAAAAATGAAAGGTTCAGAATAGTCATGTGAAAAACAAAATTTGAAAGTTTTAAGCTGGATAAAAGAAATACAGTAGGAGGATGAAATCCGTTTTCAAATTCTGGAAGATGATCACATGTAAGTTGGGCTTAAATGTATCCCAATCAGAACAAATGATTAGAAACTTTAGGAAAACAGATGATGGATTAATACATGGCAGAACTTTGGCTAGAGCTCTCCAGAGAGGTAAGGGACTGCTTTAGATGGAGGCCAACATGTAGTAGTAGAGACATCTGAGTATACAAAGGATGGGCTAGATGATTTATTGATTGTGTGATTTTAAAACCCCTCCATCTTTGACACTTAGAGTAATATGCAATTTTAGTGAAGAGTACATATAAATACTTGCGGATTAATTTAATGCTCATTTTGAGAGATCTGTTAAAAACATGCAGTAGTAATAAATAAGCATAGGAGTTTCATTTCCTCCTTTTTCTTTTTCCCCCAGGCTTTTAATATGAAATTTTTTAAACATATAGAAAAGTTCAAGTAATAGCATAATAAACACTCATATACTCACCACCTTGATTAAACAATTGTTAACATTTTTCAATTTTTGCTTTTATAATACTTCACACCTGAACACTTCAGCATAGATCTCCTAAGAACAAGGATATTTTCTCATATAACCACTGTGTCATTATTTTGCTTAAAAGGCAAAAAAAATTTTTAAAATTCCCTAATTTCATTTAACATCCAGGGTATTTTAAAATTGGCCTTTGGCATTATATTATATCAAAATTAAATGACCTGGATGATTTTATTCTTTGGATAATGATTGTACAAAATTAAAAAGAAAAGGACACCTTTTGCATTTGTTTAGATAGAAAATAAGGTTTGCATAACATTTGATTGAGAAAACCAGCATATCTTCTGAGAGGATGACAGATGATATGTCATTCAGAACATCAATTTCTTTATTAAATTAAAAGTCTATAAAACACTGATTGTACCCAGATAAGATAAGACCTATTTGAAAAGTCCCAGAGGTTCGATGTGATGTTGGGTAGCACATCCATCATAGGTTTATGAGTCATACAATCCTCCATAGTAGTTAAAATTGATCTAAAAGAGAAAAGCATTGGTTAGGCTTCCGCAGTTGACTAATAAATCTTTTATTTCAAGTCTTGAGTAATGATGTTCTTTTGTGAGTCAGAGACTGTGATGGGAAATGTTTCAGCATTGGGTATTTTGAGTAAACTAGGGATCCCTTGCCATTTGGTTCTCTATATCTACAAAACAAAGCGGGGTAACTATGCACATGGGAAAATATTCTCCTCTGCTTCTCTCCTTCTTCCTTTAACAAGCCTATTACAGCTTGACGAGAACTGTTAACTTTTAATTTAAGCTTGGAAAAAGAACTACAGGCATTTTATTGTTTGATATAGAGGTTATATGAGATGTGATGACCCTTCTTGAATTAAAACAAACAAAACAAATAATAGTAAGGCTGTGAGAATGATTATCTTAGATGATTTTTTGAATTTGAAAAACCTAAAGCTAAGTATGAGAAAGCAGTATGTTTTGCTTGTGTCGTATAGAGAATAAGGAATTGGATAGTAACTACAAAGTAGGCTCTAGATTCTTGAAAATGTGAAACTGAGTGAATCTTTGTGCAAGTCTAGGGAAAGCACATAGCTATGGATTACTAAGATCTGTTTTAAGATCATATAGTTCTTCTATGTTCTTTGTTACTCTGGGATGTATTTTATCCACTAACCATGATTTGTAAACTCTGTAGTGTAGCAATTCTCTCTTCTTGGACTGCATGCTTATGAAACACTGCATACAATTCTGATGCATCATAATAAAAAGAATAAGTCTAGAAGCAAACAGTTTTTATAGGAGTTACCCAGCACAAAAGGAATATTATTGTGCAAGCCATGGAAAGAGAAAAAGTTCTGTTTAAAATCATGTAAACGATTATTCTTTCGCAGGTTCACGAACAGGTGCAAAAAATGCTTTGCCATTCAATTTTTACTATCAGTTTTAAAATCAAAGGTATACTTTAAAAATAAAAACAGATGATTTCTTCCTCAGAGAATCAAATTTATAGACCTTATCTTCTACTTCACAAAGAAAACACGTAAAATACGTATCCCCATAGTTTCGGGCCCGTCTCAGATTACAGATAATTGTGAATAAGGTGCCTCCCCCGCAAGGCTTAGCGCACTTCCCATGCTTTGGATTTGATTGTCTCTTGCTTCTGAGACAGCTGGCTCCACCACTTATCCCCTCTGTTTTCTGCCTTTTACCTTTCCCTTCCTATTGGTCCTTTCCCCCTGCATATAACCACATTAAGTCTTTCTAATTATAAATGAAACAAATGCACAAATATTCTGAGATTTTATATTCTCTTCTAGGTACTCTCCTGTTTTCTGCTACTCCTTAACATCCTAGCTTCATTTTTAAGAGTATTTTATTTACTTATTTTTTTTAAAAATGAGATTAACATAGGTCCATTTTCAGCTATTTAAAATATATAAATAAGCAAAAAGTATAAAATTAAAATTAATCAAATGCCTATCATCTAAAATGAACCTCAGTTAATATTTTGTTATCCGTAAGTGCATGTCGTAACTACTTGTAAAGCATTTCTGTCATCAAATATATTTTATGGACTACTTTTTAAATGGCTAGATGTATTAATTATATGTGTCATATAATGTGTCAATGGTAGTATCCTACCATTGCATATTCAGAAAATTTCTAATCATATTGTTCTTATGAACAAAGAAGTAAACATTGTTGTAGCTAAATCAATGACATTGTCCTTAAAGTTATGTCCTATAAGTAGAATTAGTGGATTCAAGTGTGTGACATTTTTAAAGCTTGATGGATTCAAAATGATTTTCAAGAAAATTTATATCAATCTGTTTTTCCATTCAACTGTGCTTTTTCTTGCACCTCAATAAATTTGATCTGTAAAGAGTCTATCTCGTTGTTTTAATTAATCTTTCTTTTTTCTATTTTTGAATATTTTCATATGTTATTGGTTATTTGAATTTATTATTTATGAATTATCTATCTTTGTTCTTTGCCAATTTTTCTAGTGACCTTGTATTTTTTGTTAGTTTTTTATATATTCAATATATTGACCCTTTTAAAAAACATATTATGTTTATATTTAATTAATATACTTTCATGTGTTTTCTTGTCTTCCTTTAATCATATTTGTATGTTTTATGTACAGATATTTTTCAAATATAGAAGCTACATTTAGTAATATTGCCCTTATTTTTGCTGCTTATCAAACTTAAGAAGGCCTTAGCACTTTTATGCAATTGTTTATGAAAGTAAAATTTTGCCAAAGGATGATCTACGTATACCAAAGTGCACAAACTGTAACAATAAAGTTCTAATAATATGTATCCAAGAAACCAGATTAAGAAACTGAACATACCAGCACCCCAGAAGTACATCACGTTCCCTTTACTACTACTTTCATAACCATGACTTTCTGAACTTTTTGAAAAATGAAATCATACAGCAGTATTCTTTTGTGTCTGGCTTCTTTCATTTAATCTTTCGTTTGTGAGAGCCATCGCATGTTTCATGTAGTTCTTTATTGATGCGTGTCTTCCATGGTTCTATAAATATTCTTGTACAGTTTTCTGATGAACATATATGTACACATTTTGGGGATGTATATGCTGGAGTGAAATTTCTAGGTCACAGGATTTCTGTATTTTCCATGGTAGAATACTTAGACACCCAATTTTTGAAGTAGATTGAGACAATTTGTCTTTTTCATTTTAGCCATGCTGGTACATATAAAATTATTTTGAACTGTGGTTTCAATTTTCATTGTCTAGGCTACCCTTAACTTCATCACTTTTGCATATGCTTGTTGTTCATTTGGATCTCTTTTTTGGGAATGCTTGTTCAAATTTTCTACTCATGTATCTATTGGTTTGACTGCCATTTTCTTTTTTTGTAGATTTTTAATAGATGGATCCTTTCTCTTTTTCTCCTCTCTCTCCCTCTGTCTCTCCCCCTCTCTCATACACACACACAAACACACACACACAGATGAGACAGGGATGAGATAACTCACCTCTTCTAAATTCTTTGATTAGGCAGTGCTTAATTTTAATGTAGTCTGTCATTTTCACCTTTATGGTTATGACTTTTTGTCTTCTTTTAAAGAAATCTTTTCTTAGCCCAAGTTTTTCTTTGAACTCCTTTATTGTTTTTCTGTCACATTAAGTGTATGGTTGAAATTTTTTAATATAATTATCTAAGTAATCCAGAAACATTTATTGAAAATACAATCTGTTTTATTTAGAACTGCAGCATTATCACTTTAATGTCAGTGACTATGTAGGTGGAAAAATGTTTACGGATTCTATGTTCTGTTCCGTTTATCTATTTTGCACTATTAATTTTTGATCATATGCTATTTCATTATTTGTTTAGTCTTTGCCCTAGAAATTGTAATATATTGTAATATATATTCTTGAACTATTATGTTCAAAACAATTATTACTTTTACATTTCTCTCAATACTGCTAAAACATTAAAATTCTTTAATTCTATTTAGGCATTTCTTGCCTTTTGCATTATAGTTACCATGTACTTTAATTCTATATGTATTATAAACTTCCTAAGTCATTACTATCCTTTCTTTTTATAGTCAAAATTTGTTGATATTCACTCACATATTTACACTTTCTTTTATACTTCACATGTTTAAGCATTGTAGAGGCTTCCTTCTGTTGTCAATTTTCTTCAGCCTAAAAAACTCCATTTATTTAGTATTTGTTTTGGCGGAGGCTTGTTGGTGATAAATTCTCCCAGTTTTGGTGTCTTCATTGGCATAGTCAAGCATCACTGGCAAAAGACATTTGTATCTCTACAAATGTCATTTGAGAAAGACATTTGTTTCTCTACATATAATAAAATGAAAATGAATATTAAGGAAGCGTGGATATTGTAGACATTCTTATTTTTCTGACTTTAACACAACTTCCATCTATCTTACTCTGATGTATAACATTTACTGTTAATTTGTGATTTTTATCTTAATAAATTGTCCTTAGTTTTTTTCTAAAAGTCTTTTTTAAATCAAGAATAATTAATGATATCTTTCAGGTGACTTTATGACATTTAGTATGGTGATTATACTGTTTTTTATTCTTTGACCAGTTAATGTGTTGGATGTTATTCAAACTTTCCAAATTTTTAAATAGAATTAATAATTTTTCTCCTTATAAGTTTGTGGCACCAACTCAACTTTATTTAGAAAGCAATTCTTTACTAGATGTTTTTACTCTTCTTGTACATGTCGAGGGTGGTGAGCTATTCAGGTTTTCTTTCTTTTCTTGAGTTAATATTGTTGGGCAGTTTTATGGAAGATATTTTGATTGAAAAGCTTGCATTATGTGGATGTTTGAGTTTATTATATACAAAATTTTAAACTCTGTATTTGGATCAACAAAAATTAGTTTTTTAAAATTAAGGTAGAAAATGGGTTATCCTAAGGAATTACAAAGATTTCTTTAAATATGCAAAATGGTAAGAAATATGTAAATGTAAATTTAAATTTGAATTATTTATTTTGAAGAGAGAAAAATAATGAAAAGGTTTTATTTTTTTTTTTTTTTCCATTTTTATTTTATTGCTGAGTAATACTCCATTGTATACATATACCACATTTTATTAATCCATTCATGTATTGATGGGCACTTGGGTTGTTTCCACATCTTTGTGATTGTGAATTGTACTGCAATAAACATTTGAGTGCAAGTGTCTTTTTTATAAAATGTCTTTTTTTCTTTTGGGTAAGTAGCCAGTAGTGGGATTGCTGGATCAAATGGTAGGTCTACTTTCAGTTGTTTGAGGTATCTCCATACTACTTTCCATAGAGGTTGAACTAGTTTGCAGTCGCACCAGCAGTGTATAAGTGTTCCTTTCTCTCCCCATCCATCCCAGCATCTGTTGTTTTGGGACTTTTTGATAAAAGCCATTCTCCCTAGCGTTAGGTGATATCTCACTGTGGTTTTGATTTGCATTTCCCTGGTAATTAGAGATGTTGAACATTTTTTCATATGTTTATTGACCATTAGTCTATCTTCTTTTGAAAAGCTTCTGCTTATGTCTTTTGCCCACTTTTCAATGGGGTTGTTTGATGTTTTCTTGCTGATTTGCTTGAGTTCTTTGTAGATTCTGGTTATTAGCCCTTTATTGGATGTATACCATGCAGATATTTTCTCCCATTCTGTAGGTTGTCTGTTCTCTGTATTGATTGTTTCCTTGGCTGTGCAGAAGCTTTTTAATTCAATCAAGTCTCATTTATTTATTTTTGTTGTTGCTGTGATTGCCTTTGGGGTCGTCTTCATAAATTCTTTGCCTAGGTCAATATCTATAAGAGTTTTTCCAACCTCTTCTTTTGGAATTCTTGTAGTTTCATGCCTTATGTTTAAGTGTGTTACCCATTGTGAATGAATTTTTGTGAGAGGTGAGAGGTGCAGATCCTGTTTCAGTCTTCTACACTAAATCGCTATCACTAAATATTTATCCCATGTCGTCATTGGATCAAATATGGACCCAATATCATCAAATATGATCTTTATTTTACATTTATATCACACGGAAACTATAATTTTGAACTGTGGAAAGTAGAAAAGTCAGTTTTTATTTTATTTTACCAATATGAAACAACTTCAAGCTTTCATTTCTATAATAGCCTCTTTATTCCAAATTAATTTTTCAAGTACTTCATGATTATTCAATTATTTTTCCATTCCATATCTAAAATCTTACACTTCTAATTACATCTTATTATTGAAGTAATCACATCTCACATTTTAGGAAGTTTTGTGTATTTTGCCTGGAGAAATTTTGAAGAAAACTGCTAGTTTGTGTTGGAACAGGCTTTGAAGTCAGGTATAAGCAGATTCTACCAATGGCTCTATCACTTGATAACTGTATGATTTTTGGCCAGAGGGGTCTTTTATGTAAAATAATACTATTTGGGATTGCTTTGAAGATTCAGTGTAAACTTAAATGTTATTGAGTGTTCACTCGGTGGCAGCCACTCTTCTAAGTACTTTGTATAACTTACCATTTAATCTTTATTACAACTCTATACAGTAGCCTCCCGTATTATCCTTTTTTCTAGAGATGAAGAAGCTTAGATTGAGATTTTAAGCAACTGCTCAAATTTACACAGAAGGCAAGTGATAGAGCCAGATATAAACCCAGTCTGGCTGCAGAGCCCATGCCTATACCACTATTCTCCTCCACATATACGAGACATCTAGTTTGGTGCTTAACACCCATTAGACACATAAATACTTATTATCCTTCTGTTTAGCATAAGTCACCAAAGATTTTAAATATATTCAGAGTACTATTTCACAATAAGTTGATTGCTCCAGTAACTACATCATCACATTGATTAAAATCCAGGATAATAAATATTTCAAACTGATATGGTATAAAATAACAAATTTTCCTATTCTTTCTGAATATAAATTTGCCTTATCCTTGTGGTATTTTGTGAGTCCTAATTCCTAATAGTTAGAGGAATTGTTATAGTACTATGACTTCTTACTAATTTATAATAGGCAGTTTGCTAATAGTATAGTCACCTGACATTCATGTGTCAAAATACCTTTGATGAAGTTTGAATTGCTAGCTGGGGAACTGGCTTATTCAAGGGAGTTTAATTCATGAATCATTGTGCTAAGAGTACATGGTGTGAAATTTGAAAAGAGAGATAAATGTTCTTCATTTTCAAGTACTGGTTTCCTAAGGACAGAGGTTGGAGGGGGTTAGGTATCAGGTGCTCCCTTCTTTTATTCAATTGACCAAACCAACAATAAAAAAGAAATTCTTTTGGAAACAAAGGTCCCAGTTAGGTCACTCTCGGATGATGTGAGAGTAATGATATAGGAGGAAGGAAAGCTGGGACACTAATGAGGGAACTGGGCTGAGACAGCTGGTGGAAGGTCAAATTGAAGGGACATATTTGTAAATTATACTCTACATTTTATGGCCAAAATTATATGCTACAGTGTTATTCATTGATTAAGGGATTTGCATTGTTTTGGAAGGGTATCTTTCATAAACATTGAGTACCTTCTAATATACTACATTGCTCTCTTTTCTCACAAGTAAGATACTGGAATTTGCAAATATTTTAGGCTCTTAACACAATAAGTGCTATAAAAATTGTGCTAAAGAATTCTGATTTCTGAATGAATGGAGACAAATTTAATACAATTTTCCCAATGCCTAACTGTACAGTGTATATCAATACAGAGGATTAATTACTCTGGAACAACGTGCAGAATGTTGGGGGGTAATTTTCAGTACTTAAGGCAAGATTTATACGTACTTAGCCCCTAAAACAATTAATAATTAAAGAAAAAAGCAAAATCATAGCTATATCATGTTAAATTTTGGCAGCAATACTAAGCCAATTTTGCCAGTATGGATTTATCTAAAAGGGAATATCCTGAAGTTCATAGAAAAAGTAAGCACAGATCCCACGCACTTAAATCTCTCTCTCTCACACACAGACACACACACATGCACAGACACGCACAAATGCACACACATGCACTTAAAGGTACGGAAAACTTCTGAAATTGTCTCTATCTTGTAAGAATTGTGTGATTATTCTTTTTGTTTTCGCTAGGTGGTATTTTTGAATATGTGGAATCTGGCCCAATGGGAGCTGAGGAGCTTGCATTCAGATTTGCTGTGAACACAATCAACAGAAACAGAACCTTGTTGCCCAATACTACCCTCACCTATGACACCCAGAAGATAAACCTCTATGACAGTTTTGAAGCATCCAAGAAAGGTAATTGGTAGATAATAACATTGTTTTCTGGAATTCAAATTCCAGGTATTCTTAAGAGATTTATTAATTCCATCATGTAGTTAATAAGTTGTTAGGAATAATTGCATGCAAAGGTTTCTTTTCAAAATGCACATAAATTTTATCAGAAGGTAAAGCAACACAATTCCCTACTGCAAAAAGTCTGCTTATGACGTGAAATACAATTAGATCTGTGATAGTGAAATTGTTTTTTTCCCATTAATCCTTCTGTCTTGTTACTGACTATTCCTAATTTTAAAAACTCACTAAAATAAAATAATATGTATCAGTGGATTTTACCAAGTTTTGCAATCAATTCTTATATCTTTATTAGCATTATCTGTTAATCTCACTATATTATTAATATTACTGTGGTTTCAATTTATTGACTACCTTGAAATTTATGTGGTTTAAGTGACTTCAAAAAGTCAGTCCAATCTTAAAACTTCATTGGAAAATTTTGAACAACCATTAGTTTATGTATACTACATGCTCATTTTTTAAACCACTTGATATTTCTTCTTGTAACTGAAAATAAATGGCTAATGATATAAAAACTTGATTATATAAAGAAATAATTAGAATACTTTATAAATTTTATTTCTTGTATTATGTTGTAATTGTTTTAAATGTGAAGAATAAGAAAATAATTTTGTGGAATATGAATTTAATATTTATGTGTGAAGGAAAGCATTAGAAAAAACTATTATCATGAAATGAAAAAATAAAAAAATTTATAAAAAGAATTTATTTTAACCAAACAGCAGTCTTAATAGTAAATGTGTTTGAGAGGTGTTTCCATAGTCTTATGTGGGTGATCTTTTCTTATATATATATAGATGATCTTATAGCAGGTGATCTCTTCTTTTGCATAATTAGTATTATGTAACAGGAATTAAATTTTATAATACAGATTTTCTCTAAGGAGGGGGCTTATAAAGCATTTGTATAACTCCATATTTTTAAACAATGTTTGCCTTTCTGTAGTGCTAATATGCTACCTTACATTAATGGACATGTATGTAATTATTTATAATTCTAAGTTGGTGCAATTTTTCTCTAAGCTCATTAATATTAATGGCAGCTGACAAGGTACAATATTTCCTGAGATGAAAGTATCTTTTTTTTCCCCCAGAAGCTAACTAGTGTTTATCAAAGCCATATTCTGCGTGCCCTTTGAATTCGTATCTTTATGAATACAAATAAGTTTCCATATTTTAGAACCATATCTGGGTGATGAAAGGTTTTAAAGGCTGAAAAAAGGTTAAAGGTTACTGTGAAATACTACATTTGTCATCATAATTGCAGAATTAGTCATTAAGTACAAGACAAGTGCATTTGATTAGTGGCATAGTTCATGATTCTTTCCATTAGGAAGAAGAATCTCTGCCTCTAATGAAAGCATTTTGACCAAAGAATATGGAATATGAGTGCAACATAGATAACATACTAATAGATGTCTTAATGGTGATTTCAAAGGAACAATGTTTAAAAAAAAAAACAGGTTAGAATGTTCTGACAACAAACAGAGTACTCTCCTGGCAATGCCCGAGCAAAACTTTGAGGTGATAAAGTCATCTGGTTTACAAAATATTATAAGGAATTTATGAGCTTTATCACTCATTAAAAACCTTAGGAATCAAATCTATCAGTTGACTTTGTCCTGAACTAGGAAAAGCTCAAATAAGTGTACGAGTCACTTTCTTTCTGAATGTTGAGGTTTGGATCTTCTCTTGTGAAGCTCTTGTTTGTTGAGCTATTACCGCTTAGAGGGTCCAGCAATATGTAAAAAGATAATATAAGGGAGAGAACCAATATAATTTTTAAACTTTGTCAATAAATGTATATATCAATAATGTTGTTAATCATTATGAAATAACTTTAATTAATTTGGACATTCTTAAAATTTTTAAAAATTCTTTCTTTCCAACACAAGAAAATAATAAGAAATTAGATATTAAATTTTGACATTTTCTCTAATTTTTTCTTATACTTTTAATAGGTAGTACTATTTTGCTCAATTAATGAACACTATGATGTATTGAAGCTTGAATTATTGTTTGAATCATACATTATTTTTAAATGACTCCTCTGATAACTGAAAACTCTAATTCTTACTTGAAACACACCTAGGAATATTCTATAATAAATAACCTGATATAACGTTTTCAGCTATCTTGGTTTATGATTTGTCAAAAACCTGGTAAAGAAAGATCTTTTATCCTCAATGTATGTGAATTAAAATCCATGTTGAGTGAAAAATTCTAGGGTCCAGACAGCCTTTCTACTGATTTAAAATTCCAATCATTACTTAAAATATAAGAATCTATATATTGAAAAATAATTTATTTAGATCATATTGAATTTTTAAAGAATGTTTAAAAAGTGGTTTTTTTCCAACAAACATTTACTTAATTATTTAAATACTTCCATGCTTAAGAATTCATCTATCACATTGTATTTTATGCAAAAAACATACCTGAGAGAAAATAGCAGAAAGTCTCACACAGTAGAATTATAAACTATGCATTTTGGAGGAATTGAATCTGAACACCCAATTTATGCCTAAATCCCAATAACAATCTTTCTCTGTCCTGTTTAAATATTTTCAGTGATGAGTGAACCATTGCCTCTTGGGGAAGACCATTTCGTTTTTGAACATTCCTTACTTATCTTCAGAATTTTTTAAAAATTTAAATTGGATCAAAATTCATAAGAAGCTTCTAACCATTTGTCCTA
This sequence comes from Daubentonia madagascariensis, assembly GCA_023783475.1. Classification (NCBI taxonomy): domain Eukaryota; kingdom Metazoa; phylum Chordata; class Mammalia; order Primates; family Daubentoniidae; genus Daubentonia; species Daubentonia madagascariensis. The sequence goes on from JAKFHU010002080.1 coordinate 47,248,133, forward strand.
ATTCTTCCTTTGCCAGTCAAATTAAACAAATTTAATCTTCTTTCACAAGCCAGTTCTTCAAACCTTTAAAGATAATTTTCATGTTTCCAATAATTATTCACTTTCTGGGCCCAAGATACCATTTGCTTCAGTGTACCTTATAGAATTTCAAGTCTTGGCACAATCTATTTTAATCTGAATATGCTCTAGTTTGTTTATGCTTTCCTTAGTTATTGCAGTTATTATTGATGTGAATAAAATAGTTTAGAACAATGAAAAAGACTTATAGCATCTGAAAACCAAATATATAAAGATGACTGAATACTTGTCTAATGATTTTGGTGTTTTTTCTACTCAATGAGATTAAGCCACATGAAATCACCCCCTAAGAGCCATAGAAGATTTTGTATAGTTGGTTGTATGCATAACTTTACCTATATCATCAGATATGTGTAAATATTTAGCTGTGTGTGGCCATAGCTAATTGAGTGGGGAGGGGGAGGATTAAATGACTTCTGATTAAGAATTTGAAAATGTTAAGAATGGTCAGTGAATTTGAGAAGCAACACTATTCTCTCATCCCCTTCAAACAAACTCTTCTTTCAAAATGAGCTCCCTTCCCCCCATTAAATTAAAAAATATTTCTCCTTTCTCTCTTTTCCTCTCTCCCTCCCCAGACATTATTTATAGAATTATTTGAACATTGAGCTGCAGGCATGTTGGTGAATTAATTCCCTTGTAACAAACTGAAAATGTTCAAAGTCAGACAAAATGTGAAATTAGTGAAACTCAAATGTTATATTAAAGAAAAACGAATCTTTCTTCAGGATGATACCTTTGGGTTTACAATTATAATGTGGTATCTGTTGGCACACTGGCATCTCTCCTCGCATTATTGACAGACTTCTATCTCCTCTTCAGCCTGTGACCAGCTGTCTCTTGGGGTGGCTGCCATCTTCGGGCCTTCACACAGCTCGTCAGCAAATGCAGTGCAGTCCATCTGCAATGCTCTGGGGGTTCCCCACATACAGACCCGCTGGAAGCACCAGGTGTCAGACAACAAAGATTCCTTCTATGTCAGTCTCTACCCAGACTTCTCTTCACTCAGCCGTGCCATTTTAGACCTGGTGCAGTTTTTCAAGTGGAAAACAGTCACAGTTGTATATGATGACAGCACTGGTAAGAAAAATCAGTAGCCTTTGGGGCTATGCTTTAAATATACCTAATGTTCTGGTGCCCACTCCAGATTCTTACTTTATTCTTTTTTGTTTTGTTTTTTAAATTAAGTTAAGGGATCGAAAGACATTTAGAATCAAACACTAACACTGATTTCACACATCCAAACAAAAAACAGCTAAATCAATACTTTTTCTCTGTCTGTGTAAAACAAGCACTGTGGTTTTTTTTTTTTTTTTTTCCTGTGAAGGATCAGCTAGTTTGAACTGTAAATTAGACAAAGGATAGGGATAATGTGATGCATAATATTGGAATATTTATTCAAAGAATTTTTCTGCGAGGTAGTTTCCCAAGGCAAAGCCTTGTGACGGGTCAGTGAAACTTGCTAAGAAGTTCAGAATTTTGCCTTAACATTTTGTTTAGCTGTTTGTGTGCAAAGAATGCATTTGAAAAGTAATAAACTTCACATCTATAAGGCATGTTAAAATTTAAAAAGGTTTTTACTCAAATGTGAAACAATATAATATCCATTGAAATACTTAAGTATTTAGAACTACTTTTGTTTGTAGACACTACTTACAGACATAGAAAATAGAATTTACTAAATGGTATTTATTTTGGTGTTTTAAAGGAATATTTTAGCAAATATTTGCTGTCTAGAGGTTGTCTGTGCTTTTTTGTTCTAATGCATGTTGCTATTTTTGTATATGAATGATTATCTTGAGTTATCAATTAAAAACAAGTCTCAGAGAAATACAAGAAAGTATACAGCAAAAATGAAGTTTTAATTTTGTTGGCAGTTACATTGGTGAAGCAACTGTATACTATTTTGCTTACTATAGAGTGATAATTGATTTTACTTTAAAATGTTTATCAACAATATAAATAGTGCTATTTAAGTTAGAATGTAAAAACATTTTATTTTAGGACACTTCACTCGGCCTTCATATTTGCATCAAGATTGAAATTCATTTGAATTTCAATTCTCTTAAAGTATGCCAGGAGCATACTTTGTTCATGCATGTAGTATATAGAACTTTGTCCAGTTGCCAATAAAATTGATCATCTGCAAATTGATAAATAGGAACTCTTCCAAGCGAACAGGAAACTGGGAGCTACAGGACTGGAAAAACAATGAAAGTAATATCAAAAACATTTTCACTGAGATAAGAAAGAGCAAGTCTAAATACAAATTGATAGAGTAATTTTGTTTTTCTTATTAAAAATGCAGAATATTTATAAATAATTTTAACTTAGAAATACATCAGTAAAAGTCCTTAAAAATAACCTAAGCATCTTTGATGTGGCTTTTAGTTCAAATTAGACCTATTAAATTAATTATATTATTTTTTATTCCAAAATCATTACATTTTTGTCATTGATAAAGTTCTATATGTCAAATTTTAAATCGCAGGCTCTATGTAAATGGTTTCTCTGGGCTTGTGTAATGAAATGGCCTAGGACATCCTCAGTTACAAATTGGTTCACTAATGTTTATGGATGATCATATACAGAAATAGGTAAATATGAATACACGTCCATTGTGAATCCATGGGTTATTTACTTCTCCATTCTTCCTCATATAATTCAGGTGTATGCTGGCCAAACAACATATATCTTCATATGTACATGCACACACACGTAATATATATATTTACACACACACATCTATATGTTGTATATGTGATATTTTGTATTTATTTATTATAACCTTAAAACTCTTCATAAGAGGAAGAAAATTGGCAAATGTTCAAAATGTTTATGAACATATCACCTTTCTTCACTATTCTGTTTGTGTGTGTGTGGCATTTTTATTTCACATATGTGGTTCTTTAGTGATTGAATAAAGAGATAATAGGATTTGTGATCATGTCATATCATAACATGGTAAAGTAAAGGTTCATATGTAATTGATCTATCCCTGCTTTAAATTATATTCTAAATTATATCATTGAGGCAAATTTAAATAGGGAAATATATACTAATAGTTAGTTAGTTACATTTACTTATTTTTAATGGAGTCCTGACCTCAAATTGAATTTATTAAAATACTGTAAATTACTATTTAAAGGAAACTTTGCCAGTCTCATTGCTTTGGAGGTAACATAGATACTTGAAAATTTCAAAGGTTTTTGATATTTAAATAGTAATGTTAACTTAGAGTAGTTACATAATTATTCATAGAATTAGTATGTCTTAAAATCCTCTGAGAAAAAAATATTAATGTTCTATTTTATGCAACATTTAATTCAGTGAATATTGATTGATCACCTGCTACATGCTAGGGACAGTTATAGGTGTGATTATATGCCAGTAAAGGAAACAAAGTCCCAGCATTTGTTGAGTTTCTATTTCCCTTTTTAGGGACATATGGTTATTCATATTTTTAATATTATTTGTAATGAGCTAATTGCATTTGTTACTGGCCATTTGTTGTCTCTGTTAATTTAAAGCACTTTTGAGAACTTGAGTGTTCTTGATTATTTAATATGATAGAAATGACTCTAGGCAGCATAAGAGTCCCTTTGAAATGTATTCATAAACATATAAAAGTAGACTTTTTGTCTTTTTGTTTATGTTTAAAAGTCTCAAGGTGGAATTTTAATGATAGAATTCAACAAAGAGAATTTGTATACTTGTTAAGTAAGCAAGATGAATATTTGATGATGTCAGAGGAAATCTGATGATAGCTAGGTCTAAGAACTGAAATGGGAAAACTCCACCTCATACCCAACAAGATAAACATTATTGACTCTATCTTGGACTTATGTATCTGCTGTTTACTGCAGGACACACATGTGTCATTTTATTTATGTTTCCTTTTTTCCTTTCCAAATTTACTTATTATGTATGCTATTGCTGCCATTTATATACATTTTTATTTTGTTATGTTGCCCAGTTTGATATATGATAATTATACTTTCATGTAGTCTTTGTTCCCACCCCTAAAACAGATGGGATGATAGATGAAGTATAGTGCTGGAGTAGGAGAAATTCTTAAAATGTTGTTAACAGGAGCTATTTATTTTTTATGATAATTAGCATTTGTTGTTGTCATGGATGAATGCTTTTAAACACCCTGAAAGTCTGTTATAGCTCTGAATGATGTCCAAAAATGATGGAAAAGAATTGGCTTCAGAAACAAAGCTGTGTTTCTGTCAGTCATTTTGGAACATTTGATTCATTTTAAATATAAACTAAAAATAAGTTGGATAGCTGTCAGCTTGTAAGCAATTCCAGGATAAGTTGTGAATATTTGCTTTAAAATCCTTGTGTTTTATCTTTGTTTATAGATCAGTGGTCCCATTGACAAAAAACTCTGGACTGGTAAACAGAAGGCTAGGATTCTATTCCCAGTTTTGCTTCTAAAATTACTAGTACAACTTTGTATAAGACAAGAAGGGAATGGAAATGACTGAAGAAATGAATTCTAATGTATATGCATTGTGATAGTTGCTATCATATGAACTATTTCACTTAATCTTCAAAACAATTCTATGAGTCCCAAAGCAAATAGGTTATCACCTCATCACGCCTTCTTCCTCCAGTGACTGGCTCTCCTGCCCTCCAGCAGCCTAAGACAGAAACATGAAAGAACATTTTCCTTCATCTCTTCCTTTCTTCAGCTCCACAATCAAGCTCCAATGGTTGTCAATATACATCTTTAAGATCTCTCCAATCTTTTTATTTTTTCCATCCTCTACTACTTCTTAGGTCAAAATCAACATATCTGTCACCTGGATTATTAGTTACAGCCTCCTAACTGGTCTCCCTATTTCAATTCTGCATCCTGCTAATCCAGTCTCCCCAATATAGTTAAAGTAATTTAAAAACGGCAATTCTGATCCATTCCCCTCTGAATGGCTTCTCATTGCTATAAGGAGAAAGTTAAAACTTTTTAGGAAGGCTTATAAGGCCTGATATGATCTAGTTCCTGTATCTTTCCAGTGACATTTGAATCTAAATCCACCACTTATTTCTTTCAAATTGAGCTATTACAATTCTTTAACTTGCTGAAAATACTATTCTGTTCCCCTGGAAAGCTTTCGTTCTGATCCCACACCTCCTAGCCATTAAGTGCACACACGCGTATGCATATCTGCACACATACACTCATGCATACCATCTGGCTTAGATATCAGAAAGACAGGCTCCCCTAACTTCTGCTCCCAGATCTGGAATAAATTTCCCCAAATTCCCCAAGCACTGTGGTAACTCCCATGACCCCTCCTGCGAGAACACGCATCGTACTATGAATGGCTTGTCTTGGCTGTATCTTCCACTGGATCAAACATACATCTGAGCAGGATGGACTCTAAAGCTGCTCACCATTTTATCACTAGCACTTAGAATTTTGCCTAGTTCACAGAAGTGCATTAAATATTTAAGGAATGAATGCATGAAGAAGATGTTATTATATGCATTGTTTAGACAAGGAAATTCCAATGAATAGAGTAATCTGCCCAAGGTCAAATTCAGTTAGGTAGCTTTAAATACTTATTATTGAATAAATAGATTTAACAATAATATTCAGATAAATAGACATGATTTCTTATGATTTTAAAAATTTTATAGGAAATCTAGAGTGTATTGTATTTATGTCTGATTTCAACTGCAATTAAACATATATTTACTTATTTGAACAATCATCTATCAAACTCTTTCCATATACCAGATGCTACCTTAGGCAGAGGGGACAGGATTATAGATAAAACTTTGACTCTCCATGGGCTCAGAGTACAGTGAGTAGAGGACTGTAACATGTGATCAGGGCATTATTATAGTGTAACAAGTGCAGAGAGAGGCAAGAAAATGATATTTTGGCAGCTCAGGAGAGGAAGGAGCTTAAAGCTGCCTGGAAAGGACACAGGAGAGTTTTGGAGAAAGTGATATTATCATGAAATTATCATGAAGGATAAGTAAAAATGCTTCAGCTGGAGAAGGGACCAAAGGGAGCAACAAGTACAAATGTAAGGATGCCTGAGGGAACCAGTTTGTCGGGAAATGGCATACTGTGACTGGGTATCAGAAACATGGAAGATAAGGAATGATGAGTGAGGATTTATAAAAGGCTAGCATAGGAAATATCACAAAGGGCTTTTTACTAGCTATTTGGCTTTTCTTGCCCCTCTGCCCTGGAATCTGCTTGGTTATAGCAATATCAGAGATGTCTGTGTGATGTGACCCTGCTTTCCAAACCACCATTGAGCACCTCAAAGCTGAGCTCTATCCATCCGTTCCCTTCCTAGGAACTCAGACAGGGACATAGAGGAAGGGACATCCGGCAGCCTGGACTATCATGGCTACTCTGGTCTTTGGTGTCAGATATTCCAGATTGAAATCCTGGCCTAGTTGTGTAATTTTTAGCAAGTTACTTGGCTACAAAAAGCCTGAGTTGATGCATTTGTAGGGTGGGAATAACATGTACTTCACAGGATTGTTGTCATGAGTCATGAGATATGTAAAGTGCCTTATAAAGCACTAGAAGCTTAAAACTTGCAATAATATAAATCCTATGTGCCATGTGCCATTTTTAGTTTATTATACTCTATGAAAAAAATTATTATTAATCTCCCTTTTTTGAAATTGATGCATGTTTATTGTAGGAAATTTAGGAACTACAAAGACATGTAAAAATAAGATAAAATAATCAAGATTTTTACTATCAAGTTAATCTTGGTTAAATTTCTTTCCAGTCTATTTTTCTACAAATACATACAGGCATACATACATATATATGTACACACACAAACACACACACAAATACACAAATAGTTACCATTTAAAGTTGTGGGCAAGAAATAGAAGGATGCCTGTTTGTAACCACACTTTTTTTAATATGAGAAAATTTAAATGCAATGATTTGAAGTAATTTGCCCAAGGTTACATAGAATGGAAGTAGTAGATCTAGATTTTGAACCTAGGCAGTCAGCTCCAGAATCTGCTCTATTAAATACTGTGACACTATTTTAGTTGTTTTTTTTTATGGCTCATTTTTAAATCACTGTTTTAGGCAAGGGAATGGCATTATTTTTGGTAAAGCTTTTCTGACTGCAGTGTGGAGAATGTGTTGGGGTTATTGAGACATAGAAGGAAATAGGGCAAGACCAGAAGCAGGATTTCTTAATCAGCCAAGTTGAAAAAGATAGCTTCAATTAAGGTTTTGATGGACTGACACTAAGGGGGAGATTTTAAAAAGGTTTATTAGATACATATTGCAGAATTTTGTAAGTAGATAAGGGCAGGGAATGATGAAGACAGAAGATGAGAATGAACTCTGTGCTTCTGGTCTGGCTACCAGTGAGTGGCACATTTGCCTAGAAGGGGAAAACAATAAAAAGAGACTTGGGGGAAAAGATAGTGAGTCTACTTCTTAACACATTGAGTTTGAAATCTATGAAATGTTTACCTGGAATCATCCAGTAGTATTGGAGGTATCATCAATACATCTTGAAAAATAGGAATATAGTATGGGCATGTAATGCTTTTATTGGCATTTTACTCTGCCCTTCATTTGGACTTCTTTGCAGTCTGAGGAAAGGAAGGATATTGGGGAAAAAAACAATAAAGCAAAAAACAGGGTTATAGTACAGAGAGTTTAGCATCATGTTACTTGGTTGGCAATCATAGAGGTGGTTATAAACATGAAAAGAACTTAGGGAAAATACGTAAATTATTTTAATTAAGAATGGAAAATCAGTCATCATTTTAAGGAACCGTGATATTTAACAACTTGAGCCATGATTAATTTCTATGATATGATCATAGGGAAAAAAGCCAAGGATTTTATCCTAAGAAAAAGCAAAAACACTTTCTTTAAACACTGATTTTATTAATTTGGATGATGTATATCTCTATACTTTGTTTTAGATATATCTGTGGAATTAGTTTAATAAAATGGGAAGTCAATTAATACCAAAAATTATTTTACTTTATCTTGGACCCTATATTTAAATAGGATAAAATAAAATAATTCAATAGAGTAATATGAAAATTAATATGAAAATATATATTCCTGGAAGACACTAATTTTTGAATAATACAACATTTTTATATTGTAAAACATAGAACCAAATAATTTCAATTTTATTTCAGGGAGTGGGGTAATTTGAATCTTAGATGATTATATGTTGTACATTTTAAATACAAAGCTTCAAGTGCTGTGTTCTCTAATTCCAAGTGCAAATACAATTAGCAATTATGAGTTAAACCTAATTATTTGGGTATAGTTGATTACATAGCTTGGTGTAGTGGTATTTCCACAAAGTTGGTTATGCTTGAACTTGGTTTTTTAAATTCTATTTAGGCAAGCATACCAATTTTTAGTATATTATTTCTTCGGTTCTGATTACATGATAGTGAATATTTTCAAATATGTTTGTAGAACTAATTCTTTCTCTAAGTTTTAAAATGTTTAAAATATATGCCAACACTTAAAAAGAAAAATAAAATTATTAATCCACATAAATCACACAATTCATACTTCTGTAGATAGTGAAATAAACACATACCTAGGTCTAAAAAAAACCAGAAACAGGTCTTGTACCAAACCTCAATGATCAGTAATAATTGCCTTTTTTGGAAAAGAGAAAAAAAACATGAAATGAAAATAATTCCCCTGGTGATAGTCACACACTACCAATTTCTTTAAACTTAAATTTTCCTAAATTTAAACATATGGGAAATGCATCTTGGTAGGTACTTTCCCCACTAGCCTTTTCTTGTCTGTCTCCCTCTTGATGCAGCATGGGGGGGAGGGTAGTTCTCTTCTTATCTCTCTGCAGCACCTGACAATTTTAACTACTCCCTTCTGCAGAAGAAAAATAAAACTCTCCTGTTTTTGCTTCTGCACTGTCATTCTCTCCTTGTTATCGCCTTCTTTTTAGTCATTTATTCCCATTCTCATACTCAAACTCTTTTTTCTTTCCTTATTCCTTCAATGCCGATGTCGTTTAAGGTTTTATTCCCACTCTTCTTGTTTTCTCACTTATTCGGCTCACTTTCCCTAAACCCTTTCATCTGACCCTTGTGTTCCTATGCCTATATCCTGTATCCACAGCTTCAGTTATTTTACCGACCTCTCTACTCATAGATTCAGCCACCCATTGATTATCTTTATTTGAATATCTCACAGGCACATCTAACCCAACATGCCAAAAACCAAATTCATTATTTTTACCCCCGAACTTGCTTTTTCTCCTGAATTTCCTTCTTTATCAGGTTGCCTCGGCTACATCTCTAGTGATCGTTCTATATTTTATCTCTCTCTCATCCCCCATTTCCGTTGGATCAGTAATATTTCTCATTTTTATCTCACATTTCTTAGATTTACTCTTCACCTCCATCCCTCCTGCCTGTGTTAGTTAACATCCTTATCATTTGGTTCATGAACCATGCCCTGCCTGCTACCCTATTTAAGCTCATCTATATGATGTAGACAAAATGTTTCTTTTTGAAGTGACGGTCTAACGATGTCATTCCCAGGCTTGAAACTGTTCAGTGTGTCCCTAGTTCTTGAAAGAATGAGTTCCAATTCCTCAGCATGACACATGCAGCCCCCGTCATTGGCATTCTCATGCCTCTCTGATTTTACTTCCCTGGTATTCCTTTCCGAATTATTACTGTGCTACAGCTTTCCTTGAATAATTGTAATCCTCCCTTACCAGTCATGCTCTGCTATCTCAATATCTTTGCTATGCACAAACTATTCTCTATGCCTGATAGGCCCTTCACATTTGATGACCTATTTATGACCTTTAAGATGTACTTTAAAATAGTTTTGTGAAGTAACCTTCCCTGACTCCTACTCATGTGAATTGATAACTCTATTTTTTATGTATATGATGCAAGAGTTACTTTAGTTGATAAAATAGTTCATCATCATTTCTATAGTAAATCTTATTTTGAACATCCTCACAGAACCAATTTAGCAAGGGTGATGCTTTCCTGGGCATGGGAGCTCTAAATATGCTATAATTCATTCATCTATTTATTCATTTCTTCATTTGTTTATTTATTCCTTTACTACACAAATAATTATCAAGTATCTACTATATGTCAGCACTGTTCTAGGTACTGGAGATACAAGAGTAAAGAAAAGACAAAAATTCTTTGCCTTATGGAGTTTATATTCTAATGTAGGGTGATAAACAATAACAAAATAAATATCTGTATCCTATAGTATCAAATGTGATAAGTATTGTGGAGAGAAATAAAGCAGGAGAGGTGTTAGGGAATACAAGAGAGGGAATATTGCAATATTAAGTAGAATTGTCAGAAGAGATCTTACTTAGAAGGTGACATTTGAGCTAAGATTTGAATAAACTGAGGAAATATGTCATGAGAAAATCTGAAGGAAGAGTGTTTCAGAATAAAAGCAAGGAGGTAGAAAATAACGAGGGGGAGAAGAGATTAAGAATTTTGAGGCAAAAGGGTGTTTTCTAGTTTTGAGTTTTGGGAAACCCCAAAAAGTAAACTAGATTTTCATGACATGTCTCATTTGCTTTATATGGGTATATATTTATATATGTGGGTATATGATTACATATGTATATGTTTCATTATTGCCTTGGCAACAATAATGTCTTTTCTTTAAAAGTAGCTCAGTGTAGAGGCTTGTCCACATAAACCTTTATTTGTATATTAGTTACAAATATTGATTGTGTTCCATAACACTGGCCCCTAAAAAATTGGCAGCATTCATTTTTAATTGCAAGAAGACTTCAGATGAAGAGGAGAAATAAGTCTAACATAAATACATTTCTGCAAGATAAAATAGATAATTTATTGGATGCTTGATTAAAAATAATTGATTCTGCATCAGAAACACTTTTTAAAAATCCAGATGCTGTCTGGATTAAATTAGAACCTAAGTTTGATATTAGTGATAAATGAGGTTAACATAACTGTCTTTCTTTCTTTTTTTTTTTCACTTTTGACAAAGGCATGATGGCAATGCAGTGGAGAAAGGATGGTCTTTTCAATATATGGTGCCAGAACAATTGAATATCATTAATTAAAAACGAACTCAAAATGGAATATAGATCCAAATATAAGACCTAAAACTATAAAACTTCTAGAAGAAAGCACCGGAGAAAGTCTTTGTGACATTGTGCTGAGCAAAGATTACTTAGACATGACACATTACCCTAATGACTAATAATGTTGAACATAACAATCTTTCTAAAACAATTTTCTGTTTCCTGAGACCTCATTCTTGCTACTCAACATTGTGTAAAAGTTTACTTTGTTTTAATGTAAGGTATATAAGGTATATTTGGAGATACAATTATATAAGAACAAAATTTTGAGACGGTAAGAAATAACTAAAACCCAAATTCTAGACAGGCTAATTGTCCATCATTGTTTCAGGATTCTTCCAAATTGGAGGTAGGTCAGTGTCCACTGGGATAGTATTTCAGTGACTCAAAAAAGAACCCAAGAAATAATTTTTGTGTAAATGCATTAAATGCATACTAAATCTATCCTGTTATAAACAGAAGCCTGACTAACAAAAACCAGATGGCAATACAAAGCCTAACATGTACGTCTCCTTGCCCCCATATCAAAGGCATTATTTCAAATAACCAAAAGCATTATTTCACTATTCATGCATACTTGCATTTTTGTAAACCCAATAATCTTCCTCTTGATAAAACAAAGTTTATTATATAACATATATTATAATTATAACCCAATTATAAAATTCCCTGTTAATTCATAGCAGGGAATGGGATTACCTGGGCTACTGTTAAAACTAAAGATTTCTAGGCCAATCCCTATGATTCGGTAACTCTAGAGTTATAGGGGCTTGAATTTGGCATAGGAAACATGGCTCATTGTGGTGGGCCTTACTCATGTTTACCAATGCCTAGTTGTTTCTATTTCTAGATCTTAGGGGGTTGCATTTCCCTAATCCTCGAATTCAGGCATGGCCAAGTGGACTGCTTTAGCTGATGAAATGTAGTAAGTGGTGTTGCTCACTTCCAGGCAGAAGCATTTAATTGACTCACTGTTCTCCAGCTCACTCATTCCTTGACATAACAATTGTGCTGCAAGTTCAAGGCATCCTAAAATACTAAGCCAAAATAACTAAGACAGTTACCCTGAACAATTGTCTGGATCAACAGCAGAACTGGCTTTTATGAGACATAAAATCTTGTTCTGTTAAATCACTGTGATTTGGGGGGTGATTTTTCTTATGGCATGACCTCATCTAGTGGTTCTCAAACTTGAGTGTGCGCTAAAAACATCAAGAAGGCTTGTTAAAACACTGCTTGCTAGCCTTACTCCCAGTTTCTGATGTAGTAGGTATGGATTGTAGCCTGATAATTTTTATTTCTCATAAGTTGCTGGGTGACCATGATGGCACTAGTTTAGCAACCACACTTAAGAACCACCATCTATCCAATCCTGAATTCTGACTAATACACAAATTTTCATATTTTGAAAAATAATTGATGTTAAATAAAACTTGTTAATATAATAAACAAAGGCATCATTTTGTATAAAAAACAAATTTAAAAATTTTAAGCAAACTGAATTTTTTTTGTAATTTAACATTGACAAAATTATCACTCACTTTTTAAAAATACTTATTTCAGTTGTCTGAACTTTGACACTGAGTAGTGTTAATTCTGCTAAATATTCTTGCCTTTACAGTGTTTTAAACAGTTTTGAATAAGCTTTAATATGGAAGAAGAACATCCATTGTAAATACAGTAAAAATTATCAAATATAAATTAATAAGATTTAAAATAAAGTTATATCTATTTCATAAAAAGTTATAAATAGTTTTACTTTTTAATTTAACTTTTAAAGAATTTTGCAAAAAGTATTAATTGCATGGATAATGATTCTGATTTGTCAATTAAGCATTTTTTTAAAAAATCTCCCATTTCATTTTCACAATGAAGTTTTTATCCAATTGAAATAATTGTGTTGACATTAAAGAAGGAAAATTAAGTCAGCCCTTGAAATCTTAACACTAACTTGTTAATTACCCTATTAATTACACAATGAAAAATGACAAGCTCTAATTCCCTTTCCAAAAATAAGGCTGAAGGTCAGAGAGTTGTCTTACTGGCATAGCAAGAGACCAAAAATTACGAATGATGCAATTTGTTTCTTTTAAATACATCACATGCCATTAGAAACTCAGCCAATGGACTAGATGAATATTTTAAATATAGTTTTACAGCTATTCTTAAATAAAATAGCAGTTATTATATATTAATAAATAACACAGCAAAGATATTTATATTTGTTTTTTAAAAGGAGACAAATATAAAGGGCTTTCAAACACTGCCCTGGTCTTAGCTTTTATGTTATTGCAAAGGGTTCCATATGCTTTTGCCTACAGCAAAGATCAAAGAGCATTCACAGAGGCGATTGGCAAACCAGAAATAAAAAGAATGGTTTCTCCCTGTGGTTAAACAATAATTCTTAAAAATTACTTTTTTTATGTGGGGTAGAGTAAATCTAAATTATGCAGGGCAAATTTTACATGCACAGTGACATATTGTGGTATTGTTTACAAATTTGTGTATGCATTTTCCTCAGTACTATTTAATTTATTGTTGTAACTGCTTCACTATTTAAGAGAATAGAATAGACCCCAAAGGACTCTGTAAAACTGACATTATTTGTAACTGTGCTGGTTATCAGTTTAGAGTAGACATAGACTTAACACTCGTACAAAATTTAGTTATAGTTGTCTTAAAACATATATAACACCACCATAATATTGTACTCAGATTTTTAAAAATTTGTAATTATGGTAAAATACACATAACAAAATTTACCATCTTAACCATTTTTAAATGTACATTTCAGTGGTGTTAAACATATTCATGTTGTGCTATCAGTCTTCAGAACATTTTCATTTTGTAAAACTAAAACTCTATAACCATTAAACAATTCTCCATTTCTCCATCTCCCTAGCCCCTGGAAACCACCATTCTACTTTCTGTTTCTATGAATTTGACTACTTTAGATACCTCATATAAATTGAATCATATAGTGTTTGTCTTTTTTACCACTTGCTTATTTCACTTAAAATAATGTTTTTGGGATGAGAAATTACCTAACAGGTACTATGTACACTAAACAGGTAAGAGTTACACAAAAAGCCCAGACTTCAACACTACACAATATATCCATGTAACAAATCTGCGCATGTACCCCATAAATCTATACAAATAACTTAAAAATAAATTAATTTAAAAATAAAATTAATTAATAATTTTTAAAAAATAAAATAAAAAAATAATGTCCTCAAGGTTCATCCATATTGTTGTGTTATAGCATGTGCTAGAGTTTCCTTCCTTTTTAAGACTGAATAATATTCCATTGTATGGATGTATCACATACTGTTTATCCATTCACACATCAAACACTTAGGTTACTTCCATCTTTTGGCTATTGTGAATAAGGCTGCTGTGATCAAGGGGGTACAAATATCACTGTAGACCCTGTTCTCAATTCTTTTGGCTATAAACCCAGAAATGGAATTACTGGATCATATGGTAATTCTATGTTTAATTTTTTGGGGGACCCCCATACTGTTTTCTATAGTGGAGGTACCATTTTACCTTCCTACCACCAATGCACAGTTTCCAGTTTATTCATATCCTTACCAACACCTACTATTTTTTGATAGTGGCCATCTTGATGGTTGTGAGGTAATATCTCACTGTGGCTTAGATTTGCATTTTCCTAATTATTAATAATGTTGGATGTCATTTCATTTGCTTGTTAACATTAGAATGTTTTCTTTGGAGAAATGTCTATTCAAGTCCTTTGCCAATTTTTTATTACAGTTGATTCAATTTTTGTTGTTGAGTTGCAGAAGTTCTTTATATATTCTGGATATTAACCCCTTATCAGATAAATGATTTACAAATATTTTCTCTCATTCCATAGATTGTCTTTTGACTTTGTTGATTATATCCTTTGATGTAAATTTTAAAATTTTTCCTTTTTTGCCTGTACTTTTGGTGTCATATCTAAGAAATCATTGCTAAATCCAATTCATAAGGATTTTCCCTTATGTTTTTTTCTAAGACTTTTATAGATCTTACTATAAGTCTTACTATAAGTCTTACTTCTAAGACTTTTAGATCTTACAGTTAGGTCTGTTATCCTTTTTAAATTAATTTTTGTCTGTGGTAAATGGTAAGGGTCTAATTTCATTCCTTTGCATGTACATATCCAGTTTTCCTAACTATTTGTTGAAAATACTACCATTTTCGCATTTAATGGTCATGGCACCCTTGCTAAAATCATCTGACCATATATGTGAGGGTTTATATTTGACCTCTTTATTCTATTTTATTGATACATATATATCTGTCTTATTGCCAGTATCATACTGTTTTGATTATTGCAGCTTTGTAATAAATTTTGAAATCAGGAACTATGAGATTTCCAATTTTATTCTTCTTTTTTAAGATTGTTTTGACTATTCAGGGTTTCCTGAGATTCTATATGAATTTTAGGTTTTTTTTTTATTTCCACCAAAAATGCCACTGGGATTTTAATAGCAATTTTATTAAATCTCTAGATCATCTCAAGTAATATATTCAGGTTTTAAAATCCAGGCAAATTTGAGTTATATTATACTTTGTAAATAATACAATATTTATTTTTCAATATGTTTATTTATTTATTTTTAAATTCAGAATATTATGGGGGTGCAAATGTTTTGGTTATATGGATTGCTTTTGCACTGCTTGAGTCAAAATTATAAGTGTGCCCATCAATCAGATAGTGCACATTGTACCAGATAAGTATGATTTCACCCATCCCCTTCCTCCCTTCCACCTGCATGATTTCCATTGAGTTTTAGTTTCATCTGTTCACATGCATGCTGATTGGTTAGCTCCAATTTAATAGTGAGTACATGTGGTGTTTGTTTTTCCATTCTTGTGATATTTCACTTAGAAGAATGGTCTCCACTTCCATCCAGATTGTTGCAAAAGAGATTTATTTATTTTTTGTGGCTGAGTAGTACTCCATGGTGTACATATACCACATTTTATTAATCCACACATGAATTGATGGGCACGTGGGTTGATTCCACATCTTTGCGATTGTGAATTGTGCTGCAATAAACATTCGTGTGCAGGTGTCTTTTTGATAAAATGACTTTTTTTCCTTTGGGTAAATATCCAGTAGTGGGATTGCTGGATCAAATGGTAGGTCTACTTTTAGTTCTTTGAGGAATTTCCATACTATTTTCTGTAGAGGTTGTACTAGTTTGCAGTCCCACCAACAGTGTATAAGTGTTCCTTTCTTTCTGCATCCATGCCAACATCTATTGTTTGGGAACTTTTTGATAAAAGCCACTCTTACTGGGATTAGGTGATATCTCATGGTGGTTTTGACTTGCATTTCTCTGATGATTAGTGTCATTGAGCATTTTTTCATGTTTATTGGCCATTTGTCTATCTTCTTTTGAAAGGCTTCTGTTCATGTCTTTCACCCACTTTTTAAGGTTGTATGATTTTTTTCCTGTGGATTTACTTGAGTTCTCTGTAGATTCTGGTTACTAGCCTTTTATCAGATGGATAGCATGTGAGTATTTTCTCCCATTCTGTAGGTTGTCTATTTGCTCTGTTGATTGTTTCTTTGGCTGTGAAGAGGCTTTTTAATTTAATAAAGTCCCATTTATTTATTTTTGCTGTTGCTGTGATTGCCCTTGAGGTCTTCTTCATAAATTCTTTACCTAGGCCAATATCTAGAAGAGGTTTTCCAACATTTTCTCCTAGAATTCTTGTGGTTTCATGTCTTAGGTTTAAGTCTGTTATCCATCTTGAATTAATTTTTGTGAGTGGTGAGAGATATGGATCCTGTTTCAGTCTTCTATATGTGGCTATCCAATTTTCCCAGCACCATTTATTGAATAGGGATTCTTTTCCCCAGTGTATATTTCTGTCTAATTTGTCAAAGATCATGGAAATTAAACAACCTACTGCTGAACAATTATTGGGTCAAGGATGAAATAAGGTGGAAATCAAAAGATTCCTCCAACTAAATGACAAAGGGGACACAAGTTATCAAAATCTGTGGGATTCAGCAAAGGTAATCCCAAGGGGAAAATTCATAGCCTTAAATGCCTACCTCAAAAAGACAGAAAGTTCACAAATGAACAATCTAATGAATTGTCTCAAGAAACTAGAAAAGGAAGAGCAAACCAAACCCAAACTCAGCAGAAGAAAAGAAATAACTAAGGTCAGAGCAGAACTAAATTAATTTTTAGAAAATACATAAGATTAATGAAACAAAAAGTTGGTTCTTTGAAAAGATAAAGAAAATTGATAGACCTCTCACTAGATTCACCAGAAACAGAAAAGACCCAAATTACCCAATCAGAAACAAAAAAGGAGATATTACAACTGATACCACAGAAGAAAATTGATAGACCTCTCACTAGATTCACCAGAAACAGAAAAGACCCAAATTACCTCAATCAGAAACAAAAAAGGAGATATTACAACTGATACCACAGAAATACAGTATCGTTTGTGAGTACTATTAAAATCTCTATGCACATAAACTCAAAAACGTAAAGGAAATGGACAAATTCCTGGAAACACACAATCTTCCAAGGCTCAAACAGGAAGAAATAGAACTTCTGAACAGACCAATTATGAGCAATGAAATTGAAGCAGCAATAAAAAATCTTCCAACAAAAAAAGTCCTGGACCAGAAGGTTTCACAACCAAATTTTATCAGACCTACAAATAAGAATTGGTACCCATACTACAGAAATTATTTCATAACATTGAGAAGGAAGGAGTCCTCCCCAACTCCTTCTACAAAGCTAGTATCACCTTGATACCAAAGCCAGGAAAGGACACGACAACAACAAAAAAAGAAAACTATAGGCCAATATCCCTTTTGAATATAGATGGAAAAATCCTCAGTAAAATTCTAGCAAACCAGATTCAGCAGCACATCAAAAAAATAATCCACCACGACCAAGTGGGCTTCATCCTAGGGATGCAAGGATGTTCAATGTATGTAAATCCATAAATGTGATTCACCACATAAACAGAAACAAAAACAAAGATCATATGATAATCTCAATAGATGCTGAAAAAGCATTCGACAAAATATAGCACTCTTTATGATAAAAACTCTTAATAAAATAGGCACAGATGGAACATATCTAAAAATTATAGAAGCCATATTTGACAAACCTACAGCCAACATCATAGTGAATGGGGGAAAGTTGAAAGCATTCCCACTCAGAACTGGGGACATGACAAGGATGCCCATGGTCACCCCTTCCATTCAACATAGTGCTGGAATTCCTAGCCAGAGCAATCAAGCAAGAGAAAGAAGTTAAGGATATCCAAATGGAGAAATAAGAGGTCAAACTGTCACTCTTTGCTGATGATATGATCTTATACCTAGAAAACCCCAAAGATTCCACCAAGAGAGTCTTGGAATTGATAAATATTTTTCAATTTATTAGCCTATTTGGTAGCTAGTCAACTAACATAGATTCTTTATTGACCTCAGATCCAAAGCAATACATGTGCTGCTTCAGTTAGGTTCCACAATTCTTTAATTTGGGTTGACTTCTTTACTAGTTATCAACAATAAGTATAAGTAATTCATATCTCATTAACTCTTACAAAATCATATTTAATTTGAAGACATATTTGAAGGCAATTATTATTTTGAAAATCATCTTTCTCTTCATAAACTTATATACTGATGTCATATACTCATTACATAAACAAATACCTTATCAAGTACTTTGTTGGCCTGAGAAGAAACAAACATGAATTAGGTGTTTTCTGTTCTCCAAGTACTTAAAAACTAGTGTTGCAAATAAATTATAATACAGTATGATAAATGCTAAAAAAGTGTCACATAAAAGTGCAAACAGGAGGTCAAGATCAAGGAGATCTAGTTGGTTGGAGAAAGTAAATTGAAATACCACTTAAATTGGATCTCAAGGATTGTTAAGGGAAGGCAAGATAAGAAGAGCGAACGGACAGAGCTGTGATATGCTATGGTGAATTTGTAGCATGATGAAACGTCTACTGGGGTTGAAACATAGGGCATCAGCTAGGGATGCCCAAAAATAATAACTAGTGGGTCAAAAGAGATCATGAAAGGTCTGGAATGACTGAAAATCAGAGCATATAACCAAATAAGGACTAAGGAAGTTTAGCCACAGGCAATCCTGTGGAAGGCTCTGAGGCTGGAACTTGAGATAACCGAATATCACTGGACAGTTTGGAGGTATAAATAGGTTCCAAGGGGACTCTAGGGACAGTCTTGGTTTGGGCTTCATAGTGTTGCTTTAGAACATTAAAAAGCTATTAATTTTTGTAGTTATTGGTGATATTTACCAATATATCTGGCTTTGTTCTCAGGCACAGAGCAGAATTGCATTTTCTCATCCTCTTTGAAGCTAGGCAAGGCCATGTGATTTTCTTTTGCAATAAAATGTGAGAAAAATACTGGAGTACTTCTTAGTGAATGTTTTGAAAGCAACTGATCAATTTGTCACATTTTCCTCCCAATGCTATGATGATGATGATGAGAACATGTCTCCAGATGGACGTCCTAGAGTAACTACAACGTGCAGAGCCACCCTACCAATACATGTTAGATAAGCAGTAGCAGAGGAAATAAACTTGCATGTTGTTTAGCCCCTGAGATTTGGGAGCTGTTTTTATGGAAACATAACTTAGCCTATCCTGACTGATACAGCAAGTAAAACATAACAGTTGTAGAAGCCCTTGATAAAGAGAAGAAGGAGGAAAAACTTGAAATCAACCATAATTTTACGAAAATGAGCCATTAACTATTTTGATATTTACCTCTTCAAGTATGTTTAATGTTACATAGAAGTTTAATTCATCATGTCAATTATTAACTTAATTGTGACAGGTGTTCACTCACCTAAAGATGGATGCCATTGCCATCTCTCTCAGGACATTAGCTTTTCTGTCAGCGGCTGTTGTGTTGTGACCCAGCTTGTAATTATAAGATTATAGGTTTAGGTTGGTAAACGTGTCAACTGGCTATCATCAATTTCTCTCTTAAATGAGAAAACATAATACATAACAGGGTTGTTTTGAATCTTACAAGGTATGTAAAATAAGTGGCACATAGTAAGCTAAACAATAAAGGCTAGAGGGGTTATTTTGTCTTTCCAAAGGTTTGCTTATTGAAATTTAAAAATATCTGATAACCCTAAGATATAAACCATTTCTGTTCACCAAAACTGGAGCATAATGTAATAATTCTCCATCTCCCTTAAGCAAGTATATGTCATGTTGTTCTTTAAAAAGATAGGAACTTGTTTGAGTAGTTGGAAAATTTCCTTTATAGATCTGATTTTACAAGTTGATGATTTTTTATTTTACTGTTACCTAAAAAAAATCCTAAACTTCCTTGCCTTTATCATCCTTCTAAGAATTTTTGATGATAATATATTTTTAAGTTCTATTAATGCACATTTATTTTGAATTGAGTATCACTTCTGCCCTCCACTGTCTCTCTAACAGTACAGTTAAATAATAAAAATTTAGCTTTGTTATTGAACTCTTATTACATATAAATGATATTTATAAATTTTTGTGATAAATCCTATTGTCATCTGGTACTTTGGGCAATATTTTCTATTTCTGTCATTTCTTTTTATATTGCCGTTCTGGAAACAACCCAGGTGCCCCTCAATACACGAGTGGATTAATAAAATGTGGTATATGTATACCATGGAGTATTACTCAGCAATAAGGAACAATAGTGAATTAACACATCTGGTATTATCCTGGTTGGAGCTAGAACCCATTCTTCGAAGCGAAGTGTCACAGGAATGGAAAAACAAGCACCACTGGTACTCACCATCAAATTGGTACTAACTGATCAACACCTACATCACACAGGGCAATAATATTCATCAGGGGGCGGGCAGGCAGGAGGGGGGTGGAGGGGATAAGAAAAACTCTCACTGAATGGATGCGGGGAGCACAGTTTGGGGGATGACCATGATTGTAGCTCTGACACGGGCAGTGCATGGGCAATATATATAACCAAAGTGTTGTACCCCCATAATATTCTGAAATAAAAAAATAAGTAATGAAAAAAATCAACTGGGACTGCCTACACTTCTCATAAGGCTTTTAGTTTGTTACTTCTCTCCCCAATAAGCTGTTCCACAAGACGAGGGGATTTGTCTTCGTTAGAACTGTGTCCTCACCTCCTGGAATAGGATATGGCTTGTAGTAGATGCTTAATACACATTTGTTGAGTGAGCTAATGAGTAAATATATACAGTTTTTTGTTCAAGAACCCTTATTCTGATACAACTACGTCCCCTACTTGGATTTTAAAAGAAAAGGTTTTGTTATCTTCTTGGTGACTTAATTATAATGCTGCATTTCTAGTTGAGACAGTACAAGATTTACTTGTGTTGATCTGAATCTAGTTAATTCTTACCTCCTGACCTTCTGATAAAGTAAAAAGTAAGCATAATTACAAAGGGGCAGAAGGAAACTTAGTGGGTAATGAAAATAGTTGTTATTGTAATTGTGGTGATGATACCATGACCTAAAAATTAATCAAATTTTACACATTAAATTTTAGTTTCAATGATATCAGAATAAAATTGAAAACAAAATCCAGTAAGAATAACATATCAGATTGCTTTATTTTATAACTGTAACATTTCTGTAAATATTCTGCCCCTACATTTCAAAATTTACAAAAATATCACCACAAAATATTGAGGAGGACTTTCGAGATTCTTTATTGGTGGAATAAATTAAAATTCCTGCCAGTGAGAGAACTTAAAACTGCTACATTTCTGTCTCTTTCAATGTCATCTTAAGATTTCCAACCTTCATACAGGAATAGATGGAAAGGAGAAAAGAATAGAGATATTTGGAGAGGAAATTATCCCATTACTATTAACACAGAGAACAGAAACTGGAAAGAGATATAATGTATGAGAAATAAACATCAATAATGATCATTATGACAACTGCTATTGAAAACTTGCTGCATGCCAGTTACAGTCTAAGCACTTAGCATGTATTCCTCATTTTTCTGTTTTCAAGACAACTCTGTTTTGTTGTTCCTGTATACACAAATGTGAAATCTGAGTCTTAAAGACATTAAGGAACTTTTCCAAGGAAAAGTAAGTGTCAGAATCATTACTTTTCCAAGGTTAAGTAAGTGTCAGAATCAGGATTTAAACCCAAAATGTTGAATCTAGCACTACCGTTCTTCACTATAACTCTATACTTCCTCACGACAGAAACAAATAAGGAAAAACTGAGGGGTAAGATAAAAAGAAACAAGCCTCTATATATATTGCAGGTGATGAGGGACTTAGCAGCAGATGCTAAACTATAGTCCAGGGTCCATAGCTCTCTACACACATCTCTGCATGACAGAACTCTGATGTAGACAATTGACTCCAGGTAGAGAGATGTTTAGGCATGTATTCATCATTAAATAGATATAATTTATTTGATCTTTGGATATAATCTTTGCAACTTTTGCACTATATGCATTTTTGAGGACCCAAAGTTTTCTCCAAGATTATAGAAGTGCACTTTGAGGCAAGGTTTTATTTTATGAGACATAAGAATCTATAGCCAAATAGCAATAGGAGATAAGCAGAGATGAGTAAACGGTGTATGTAGTAGTTCCACTTTTAGAAAGGATAAAAGATTATATCTGAACCAGCATACTGTCACTATAAAAAAGATGCATAATGTCATAATGTCCCTCATTCAACTCACTTAGTCATTTTTTTTTTTTTTTTATTGAAGATGAATAGGCTCTGTCATATTGCAAAGGGAAGGCAAAATAAAGTTCGATCATGGAAAATGTACCTAAATGGCTAGAATACACATCTTACAAACTAGTACATAAATTGTTCAGCATGGGAAGCAGAAAGCAGCATTACATATCACTGTGATGTGCTAGTGCTAGTCTCAAAAATCCATGGCTTAGGGCAAAGTTTCTCAACCTTGGTACTATTTATATTGGGACCACATAATTCTTTGTTATGAGGGGCTAGCCTGAATATCATAGGATGTTTAGCAGAATCCCTGGCCTCTATCCACTAGATGTTAGTAGCAGCTCCCATACCTGGTTGTGACAATTAAAAATATCTCCAGACTTTGCCAAATGTCCATCCCCTGGTGGCAACATTCACCTCTGATGGAGAACCACCGGTTTATTCAAGTCTATTCCTACTCATTGTTTTTGGGTAAATAAGTATGTTGCAGACTTGCAAGAAATATAGGCTACAACTTTAGGTATGTTATGGCTTAGAAGTCTATCGATAGCTTAGAAGCTAATATAAATAGGGTCAGTACGATTAGGATTAGGCTAAGAGTAACTATGTTCATTGGCCACATGAACATTTCTTGGCACCTACTAAATGCCTGTCACTGTTCCAGGTTCTGGGAGTATAAAAATAAGGGACACCTTTGAGATTTGAATTAGACCAAAGATCACAGAAACTATTTATTCATCCAGATTCATCAAGGTGTACTTTTGTATTTTAGTAATTTTATTATCAGAAACCACAAATTGTGGGCCATGTTACCTCACATGTAAAAATATTTTCCCTGAGTTATCATGTTTTCTCTGGGAAATGGATATGAAAATTGCCTTTAAACTATTTTTTAGTTCGTTTTTTTAAAGTTATGAGCCAAGATGCCATGCACCATGCTGTTCATTGCCCTTAATGCAAGGAAAGATTTACGTGATAAACTAAAACTTGAGTTTAAAGCTATAAAGATTATTTATCAACTTATGTTTTTGTATATTTACTGTTTGAGATAATAATTCTATTTTAAAATTATTTATATTGTCACAGAATTGTAGAAGGAACTAAATCTTCTGAATAATTGCCAGAATCATTCTTTCACCCGAAGCTCCCTTCTAACTGCTTTCTCCTCTCTCCTCCAAGAAGGTAGTTTAGGTCTTGGGATAAAAATAAACAAACATAAAAGAGACATAATAGTAACTCTAAAAGCTGTGATACATATTTTATTTCTGTCACCTTAATCCTTTCAGGAAGCACAGAGAAATCATAGAGAACAATGAAGAAGTAAAGAAGTTATGCAATTTGCCCAAGGTCACTTAGTTCTTGGTACCCATGTCTGGCTCAATCTAAAGTCCATGCTCTTGCCATTCTACAACTGCCTCTAAATCACAGTGGGTTAGAGTACTATTCAAAATGTTTAACAACCCATTTTGTCACAGGCAGCGACCAACAACTAGTACACCACAGAGACGTTTATTGGCTGATAATCAGCCCTGACTCTCACAGATGACCCGGTCCATATGTAAGTACAGGTCATACTTAAGTTTCCACCTGTATTCTCATAAGTTATTAGACCTGAGTTTTCTTCCTAAACTTCTCTTGATGCCCTCCCCACAATAAGCCTGGAGATTTAAGACTTATAGCAAGCAGGAAAATGAGTTTAAAAAATATTCAGCAGGGTTACTGTGCTTCAGGGTAGAGGCAGGGGAATCAATCCAGGTGCCAGTCAAATGTGAAGGAAAAAAACCCAGAGCATTCATCTTGGATCACTGATGGCTGATACTATGTGGCTGAGGAAGAGAAGGAATCCCTACTGTAGGAAGGAAGAGGGTACAGAAGAGTGAAAGTGGGTAGGATTCAGTACTAAATCTGAGCAGATACTACACATTAGGGCTGTAGATGAGAGCAAGAAAAGCCAGGAGAACCCTTTTGCCATCTCCAGATCGTCGAGGAATAAGTTTCATGCAGTTAAAGCTGATTCAGTGCTCCTGGACAAGCTCTTTGGAACAGGGCCTCCTGGGAGACCCAGACAAATTATTGTTTCCTTTGAAACCAAAACAACCTGAAAGTAGATTGGACCCCATTCTTAGGATGAATTTAGGCACTTAAATTGCCCTTCACCTTCCAGAGCAGACAGCATTTTTCAAGAGACAACTGAAGAGCAAAGGTTTAAAATACTAATAATCCCAAAAGAGGAAACATATTAGAAATCGATTAGTAAGGATGTCAGTCTAAATCACCAGAAACATATCTTCTGCTGTTTGGCTAGAAGGAGAGGAAAAAGCTTCTGCTGTTTGTGTAGGAGAGGAAAAAACATGCAGTCCACTTGGTTTCTGAAGCACCAGAGGGGTCACCAATGTGAGGGAAAGGATAAGAGAGGGGATTCTTGGGGCAAGGATAAAACTTATCCACCTCTTTTCAGTTTAGCTCCCAACTGCCCCTGTCAAAGAATACTCGGTAGAAAAAGAGAAGCTGTACCAAGAGCTGTCTCATCTCATAATCCACTGTGCCCAGAAACAGCTGATGCAGGACATGGAGTGCATTACCAGAAAGTCAGCCTAAGCCCCAAGAGAAAGAGACAATTGGTGAACCCAGGGTCTCTTTGAGGAGACTCCAGCCCACACCTCCCAACACCTACCATCCTTCTTTGCTCCATTAGAAATAATCACTCCTAAGTGGCCTATCATCAGTTGCCAGCATTATTTTTTCACATTTGCTAAAAGCTTTTCCCTTGTCCCAATTTTATTTTTTCTTTTGTTTCTGAGTAACTATTTTAATTCCCTCCTCCCTTTATTTTGCAGTTAACTGATTTGAAAAAATCTGATTTGAAATGGGGATTACAGACCAATTTATTTTTTCCTTCTATGCATCCCACTACCCATCTTCCCTCCAGCACCTAGTAACAGCCATCACGTATGCATTAACCAAAAGATCCATTAGTGGAGCATTGTTTTTGCACTTCCACAGACAAAGAAGAAAGGGACTTCCAGTTGGAATTAACTCTTTTTGTATTTTTTTTTTTTTGGCAACAAATAGCTTTCTTTTAAATTCAGAAATGAAATGGCATTGAGGCCCTAAATTGCTCTCATCTAAAATGTTTTACTCTCATCTTCACTTTCCTAGATTATAATCAATTTTCCCCCAGAATGAATTATTCAAATTGAGCCCTGTCTTCTGAATCTTTATAAAAAACAATGCCTTAGCACTTTGGGTCTATTCTACTCACTTATCACTTGGCACATTTTGCCTGGTACTGGCAGACATTCTTTTTGAAACATATAATTTATTTCCCCAAATGAACTGCAAGCTTCTCAAGATTAAAGATCATTTCATTCATTCATTCATTCATTCAACAAATGTATTTGAACATCTACCATGCTAGACATGCTCTAATCACTTGCCACACAGCCAAAAACAAATCAGACCAAAATCAATGCCTTTTTGGAGTTTATATTCTAGACGAGGGAGACAGAATGAGAA
Organism: Daubentonia madagascariensis; assembly: GCA_023783475.1. Classification (NCBI taxonomy): domain Eukaryota; kingdom Metazoa; phylum Chordata; class Mammalia; order Primates; family Daubentoniidae; genus Daubentonia; species Daubentonia madagascariensis. Next base: position 47,274,585 of record JAKFHU010002080.1, read on the forward strand.
ATCAGTGTCATAACCATGTAAATTATAGAATATGTTAGAAGGTGATGAGTATAACAGAAAAAAAAATAGAGTGATATAAGAGGAATCTGAAGCATAAAAGGAGAGGGCTACAATTTTATTAATAAATAGGATGGTCAAGGTACATGAAAGAATAAGCCATGTGGATAAACAGAAGAACATTCCAGGCAAAGAACCTACCCAGGGTGAGAACTTAAAGAATGGCCTTTCCATCAGCTGAAAAGAAGATTGTGATTGGAGCAGAGCACAGCTTTGGATGTGTTAAGTTTCGGGTGCCTACTAACATCTAAGTAGAGAGATGATGGAGTAGACAGTTGGGTATAGGAGTCTGGAGACCCACAAGGGTCTGGGCTGAAATATTCATTTGAAAGTAGTGCTAAAGATATGAAACTGGAAATGATCACCACCAAAGAAGACGGAGATGAAAAGAAATGGTCTGTAAGATAAGGGGGAAGCCAAGAATGTTGGGTATCCCGGAAGTCAAGTGAAAAAATCATATCAAACAGGAAGACAATAATTTTGCTGATATGTCAAGGCAAATGGAGGCTGAAACTTGATTATGGTATTTATCAATCTGGAGATCACTGGTAACAGAAGCAGTTTCAGTGGAGTGATGGTGACAAAATCTTGATTAGAGTGAGCGTAAAGGAGAATGCAAGGTGCAATGGACTGAATGTTTGTGTTCCCACAAAATTCATATGTTGAAACCCTCATCCCAATGTGATGATATTTAGAGGTGGGGCCTTGGGGAGGTACTTAGGTCATGAGGGTGGAGCCCTCATGAATGGAATTAATGCCCTAGCAGAAGAGGCCAGAAAACTAGCTCACTTTCCTTCCACCTTGTAAGGATACAAGAAGGTGGTCCTCTACAACTCAAAAGAAAGCCCTCACTAGAACCTGACAATGCAGGTACCCTGACTCCAAATTTCCAGCCTTCATAACTGTGAGAAATGAATCTCTGTTGTTTGTAAGTCACCTCATCCATAGTACTTTGTTATAGCAGCCTGCACTGACTAAGACAGTAGGCAAGGACCTGGGGACTGTAAATATAGACAACCCTTTCTAGAAATTTTCTGCAATGAAAAGGAGAAAATTAGGTGATAGTTGGCAGGGAAATTTGTGCCAAGAGAAAATTCATTTAAAATTAAACAAATAACAGTATGTTTGTATTATGCTGGGAATAAACCAGTAGAGAAGGAAGATTTGATGATGCAGGATTGAGAGAATTGTGATCAACTGCAACAATGTGAGGAAATGTCATTTTTCATAGCAAGTAGCATAGCAGTTTCCCCCAAAGAGAGACCCAATGTGTGATTTCTTTGATAAGTAATCTCCAAGGTTTCTTTGTCAGATTGAATTTAAGATTGAGGAGTTAAGATAGAGTTTATGTTTGACATAGGAAAATGGGAGAGAATTGGACAGTGTATGAAGGGAGGAAGACTAGGTGTTACATAACCAAGAAAAGAAACTTGGGGATTTTTGGAGTACATTGTGACTTGCGATATAAACCATTTTTTTTCCCTGTCTCTCCCACTAACTTTTCAGCAAAATCTACACTTGTAGGTTTACTTTTGGGGAAATTCAAGATGTGCCGAAAGTTGTCTCAAGGTTGTAAATAGATTTAAAGAGTGAAAGTAGAGTTTAGCCTCGGAAGGACAGACACCACATCGGGGTTACAGAGTGGATTCCCTCTGTCAGACCTCCTTTCCCCAGACAGCTTTCATTTATTCCACACCAAATTATCCACTCAGAACAACATATTTATCTTGTTCTTCAGAGTCTTGCCTGGCAACACATACTCCAGACTCCTATCTTACTTAGCTACCTGGTCCTGACTTTCCAAGCTGTCATTTTTGCCTATCTAGGGGCACAACCTCTGCTTACTATCCCAGAGTACACCCCCATCCCCCAGTCTATCACCACATTTCCTCCTCATTCAGTGCTAGGCAAACTGAACTATTTGTGGTTCCCCAAACTCACAACACTTATTATCAGTATCTTTGTGCATTAATTTCCCTCTACCTGAATATTTTTCTTCTCCAAGAGTCAAGGCTCCCCGCCCCCCGCTGCTTTGCCTATTTAACTCAAGGTTCTTTAAAATTTTACCTTAAATATCCTTCTACTGGAAAATTCTACCTGCCTCTGCACTTCTCTCATGGTAGAACTTACAACAATGCACCCCAATTGATGGTTTATTGTCCACCTCCCCCATTAAACTGTGAGGTCTCTATCATCCTGGTTTCCGTGGTGTTCTGTCTACCTAGGATAGAGTCTGTTTCATAGTAACTGCCTAATAAACATTTATCAAAAATTGAATAAACATCTAATGTCGAAATTTGTGAGTACCAAGCCAGGTAGCTTAAAATGAGGCTCCATGTCATATACGTGGGGCTTACAGTTCATCTGCTACTCTAAAATTAAGGTCATTGTATCTAGTAGTGACCTCTGGTACTCACAACTATACAAGGATATAATAAGGATCCTGGTATTTGTTTGTTTTGTTTTGTTTTACTTTTTTCCCCCTAGTCCTCTATTGGAACTAGAAACTGATTGCTCACAGCTCACTTGACCTGGGATCTTAACCTCCAGATTAATTCTTTCTGTAACCCTCGGAGTCCAGCTTCTATACTGCCAGCTAATAGAGCTTTTACACAAGTTGGATAGCTGGCCTGGGATCTCTAGAGCCTGAATGGCTGGGAGACTGAGACTGCACAGCACCTGCTGCTACATGACTCTTCTCTCCCTATTCTTCCCCCCACCGCACAAGGCATTCAATACCAACGCCAGCCTTCATTAAGAGAAATTTCATGATTTGGATTTTGGCTTCTATTTGGGAGGAAGGGCTGTCCTGTTACTGCATTAGTTTTCTGCCTCAGCTAGGCCACTTCCAACTTACACTTCACTCCTCTCCCACCCGCCCGAGCTGTCCATATACCTCATGGCTGAGGTCTGGGCTGTGGATCTACTTTAGCCTCTGTGCCAGACCTTGGCTCTGCCATTACTTCTGCCTTCTGAAACATTTTGCATGCTTAACCCACTCTCTTATCCACTTCTGCTCTGAAATCTTTCCCAGTTCCCGCTCTTCACTCCTTGCATGCACTACTCTCAGCTCTTCCTCATGTTGACAATTTAGTGATTTTTACTGCAGTTTTAAATGTTATCAAAAAGTTGGAAATGCAGATGACACATGTATGGATATTGAGTGTCCTGGTATTACTAACTTTGACCTTTGAATACTATTAAATCTATAGGTAGGGAACTTTGGCTGACAAATCAGGGATCTTCACCCCTAGTTCTTGATTCCCAGTGACTAATGAAAAGGTAACAATTTTCAGAGTGCCTCTGATTTTAAGGTACGCATTTAATGCCCATTTTTTTCCCTAGGTCTCAAGTTTTTAGGTTTCCTCCGACAGTTCAAAGAGATTCAAACACATTTTTGAACAGCAAATCTTCTAAGAGTATTTTAGGTTTGATTACTTGGATTGCAGAGTTTGCTTTCTGCTCAGAAAATCTACATGAATTTCTGGTAGAGCAGCATTTTTTTGTAGAAACTTAATCCACCTATCACATAAATAGCTAAATAGTCTTCTTAAGTGAAATCATTATGTAGATACTTTGATGAGTTTGGCAAAAGAAACAGAACAGCCCAACTTAATTCAGTTCTTCTTATCACCTATTCTTAAGAAATATTACTCATAAGAAAAATATAGCTTGACCAAAGAGTAAAATTCCACTTCTGCCATTTATTAGATTTAAGTAATTTTCCATTTGCTCAAATCTGTGTGCGTCATTTTCCTGCACAAAGAGGAAAACCCACTTGCACATAGTAAATGATCGTAAATATTGTCAAATATAATTCCCCAAAATACTCTGAATTGCATAATAATAAAAACAAATAATGAGCAGTTTATTTTTTACTTTCTTTTTAAAATTTAGAATGAATCACCATGGGCTATAGACATGCAATTAAGGTACCAACCAGTAGCGATGGCAAGATAGCATCATATTGATAAGGAATAGGAGCAAGGAACAGTGCATAAATATTCATGCGTGCATGGGAAGGGGTCCTAACTAGACCTATTATTCAGAAGTTCCACATGGAATGACAATTAAGGACTATTGCTTAATGTCAGCTATGAGAGAGGCTATCCAATGCATCAGCTTATTGTTTGAGAAGAAATTAGTAGAGATGGACCCCTCACTCATCTTCTTAAGACTGAAAAATAAGTTAGTTGATTTATGAAACAGTAGTAAGGATTTAAAAAGTGATAGAAATAGTAAATGACAATCAGAAAGGCATAAGAAAAAATATTCAAGACAATAAAAATAAAGAAAATGTAAAGCATTTAAACTCTAAAAATATTTTGGAATAGATATTTAAAAATGAAATAAGATTTATGCTTAAATATAAGCCTAGATTTTATGTTTATGTAACAAATAGAGAGCAAATAGGATATACTGCCCAAACTTATGGGTGAATAAAATTCAACCCGCAGGACAAATTTAGCTGCCATTGTCATTGCTCTGGGTAAAGTATTTTGGAAACAACTGGAAATTAAATTGCCCTCTGAGAGTTAAAACTGTGAAATCACATAATGAATGAGAATGAAAAGTTGCAAAGCTACCTTAAAAAACACAGAAAGCCTCCCAGGTAAGCAAGATTTTACTACATCCTGACTGCAGGTACCAGTATAACCAAAGAAAGAAGAAAGAATATGTCCATCAGAAAGAAGATAAGTCAGATATTTAAGTTTCTTAAAAACAGAGTCTTCTAGAGTAAAGCAAATATGACACTTGCCTAAAAATTATTAACGGAAAATAAATTCTTAGCTTTCACTAGCAATAAGACTAGCCATTTTGCACTCTGGGCACAAAGATTGCTTACCAGATTTGGAGAAAGACTTCCAGGATTTATATCTGGTTTTGCCACTTGATAGCCATGGGACTTTGAAAATAATATTCTAGATATCAATGTTTTCACCTTGTCTGAAAAATTGGGGCTGACAATACTGCTTCTTCACAGAGTTCTTGTGGATAAAACACAAGTCTTCAATAAATATTATCTATGATTATTACATTCATTGAGCCAATTCCCTTTGTTCTGATTTCAAAGTATTAAGCAACCTTCAGATGATGATATGGTTACTTACATACTTGAGAATTCCATAGCCATGCAATTCAAATATTGCCATGCCTGTGACAGTTTTTTTAATTTTTATTGTAAATTAATAGATTGGATTTTTACTGTTATATGCCAGTCTTATGATCTTTATTAATGTGAGTCTATTATGTTAGCAATGTGGCATATTCAGAACAATCCAAAGTTCTTTTGAGCTAAAATCAAGATTCAAAAATTCAACACACATTGCCTCAGTTAAGGATGTAATTAACTTCTTCTTTATAAGAAATTATATTTCCAGGGAAATAAATAATAGAGAATGCATACAGATACATGGTAGGCCATCAGTCAAATCTAGGATGAGGGAGAGTATAAAGAGATTCCCCCTGCTATTCTCTCACTTATGCTGATAGAGGCTAAAATGCAAGATGACCTCCTTTCTATTAATATCTTAAACTCTTTCAAATACCCTAGTTTACCACCCAGAAATACATTCTTAGATATACCACCAAAATGATCTTTTAACAGGGAAATTTGTTCATACAATTATTCTTAATTTCTTCAGTGATTCTGCAGTGGGCAGAGGAAATATACCTAACTCACAGAATACCCCAGCTTACTTACCCTCAGAGGTAGGGCCCAGGCAGTAATGTTCATACTTTAAGGTAGGCCTATGCTTCTGGCTACAGCTGATTAGACAAAGAGTTAACATAGCTGGGCCAATTATATTCTCTTTTCCAGGAATTTGCAACTGGGATGAAGAGAGATTAATTGGTCTCTGCCACCTGCTGGACTTGGTACTTGAAGGATGGCCATGTCTTCTGTGTGAACTGTGAAGCAGAGAAATTTGCTCTAGTTAGAAAGAAAAGAATGAAGCAGATGCACAAAAAACAGAAGTGAAAGATGGTGCTATCTTAATAGCTTGTTCCCCCTTGTTTCTGTTTTTAAGGACTGATTGAATTCCCACACTTGGGTTTTATGAAACCACCTGAATTTTTCAGCTTAAGCCAGCCTGAGTTGTTTTTTAAATACTTGCAGCAGTGAATTTTCTTCACTTAGAAATTACAATCTAACATCATGTCCTTCATAAGCAGTTTATGCCAACTACTGGTCCAGCCTCACCTCCTGCCATGTCACAGCTTGTACTTGATTCTCCAGAAGTATCAACCAAACAACTCCAAAGGCTTTTTGAACTTTTCATATTCTCATATCATGGTGTTTTGTACTTGCCATTTTCTATTCCTATAATACCCACCCATCCTTAGGCATTCTATCCCAATCATTTCTATTGCTCTTTGGAGACGCCCGCATTATTGCACACTACTTCATTGAATAAAAATGATTTGCATGTCTGTCTTACCACCACTCTATAATCTCATAGGTGGCAAACATCTACTGTTTATACTTTTGTATTTTACTTCTGGATTCTTAATTCAAAGGACACAATATGTTCTATCATGTATTCCTGATGTAGTCACTTCTTCTAATCATTCTTAAGATAAGATGTATGTTCAATGAACACAATTACTGAAGACTTTGGAATTAATGGTGTTTTTGGGGGGACAAAAATATAAACTAAAACCTGAGTTCCTAAAGAGTCAGATTCCCTTGGCATTCTCACCAGCATATAGTAGTTCTAATAATTTTTGTTAGTCATAAGCCCAACCACATAAAGTGTCCTAAGCTGTTTCATCAATGTCAACTTTAAATCATATTTGATGTATTATGTGGCAGTATAAAACCAATAACAGCAGCTTCCTGGGACAGAGCCAGAATAAGAGCTGTGAGTGATTATTTGCTGCTTCATAACTGCATTGACTTGGACACAAGTGGGGATTAAAGGACAGCAGGCTACTTAAAAGCCACTGTCGGGAGAGCTGAAATTCAGTTATCACAAGCTGAGAGGCCACTGAGAGCAACAGAAGGACAGGTGTACATTTGAGCAGGTTGCCAGGAGAGAATGGCACCTGCAAGGTGGCCATCAGAATTGAACAATGAGGTGTGTTGGTCCCACTGGGGGTGGGTCAGTAACATTGCCAGGACAGAAGGCAATGAAGTATGTATGATGAAGTATGATCTGTGTTGTGAAGTAGGAGGAGAAATGTGCAGAACTCCCAGTTTGCCCAGCACATTCTTGGATTGCGCTTGTTGTCTTTGTCTAATTACTAAGTACCTACATCTACCCCTTTCACTCTTAAAAGGGTCCCAGTCTGGTAAAAAATAATAAAGTGACTTTGACTATAAGCAACCATTGAATCAAAATATTACCAAACTTGGTCACAAACAAAAGTTATAGTCATCCTATTTAGAGGGTTTCTAAAACATTGCAGTGATGCATTTCTGGGTTGTTTTTCTTTATGTTTGTCTGCCCAGAATCCCTTTGAGAGAATCTTCTTGGTCTCTATGGTTCAGATGAGGCTCATTTTCTTCCCCTACCACACGCTGATGCCATAAGGGTAGGCATCTAACTTCAACCCCTCTACTTCCACCAAATAATCCCACTCTGGGCCAGACAGAGTCCTTCTTGGATATTGACAGGACTTTTGAGGAAAATCTCTTTTTATGAGTGTGAGATTTGGTTGGTCATCTGTACCATCAAATGTGAAAAAGTTAAGGAGCAATGAAGGCAATGCAGAGAAAACAAGAACCGAGAAACAAAGAAATAATTCCTGGCTTCAACCATGCCCTGAGTTTATTTTCAGTTATGAGAGACAGTGAGTTGCTTTTGTGCTCAGTGTAGTGTGAATTGGGTTTGCACCCATTACCGAGGGAGTCCTGACAAATACAACTACCTTTTCATTAACAGTTAGATGATAGGATGGATCTAGGGCTGGGTCAGCCTAGGACTAAGCCACTGACCATGACTGTGGTGCCCCCAGAAAGTACAGCACTTAAGTCACTAATGTGCTTATTTCTCTCACGTTTGAGATGCAAGCAAATTTTAATAGCAATAAGCAAAGAGAAAGAATTAAAGTGTAACATTAATTTTATTAGCTTCTCACAAACTGAATCATTCTGAATAGAAAATTGACCTTAGCACTGAAGCTTTAGAAGCCAAAGGGTTTTAGCCGTGGCCTGGTGAAGAGCATTATTTACTTTTTAATAGTGGTATAATTGCTTTTTCTTGTATTGATGAAAGAAGAAATGAGGACAGTGTATTTTGGTATTGACTTTAGAAGTAATAGTCAGGCTGGCAGCCTCTGCCTTCCTTAACGCTTACCTGCTGGGATCATAGATATATTCTACATGACACCGTGGGCCAGGTAGGTGCTCCTTAGGGGTGGTGTGCAGCTAGTCCTGCATATTGGACCCACTCTCAAGCACATGCTAAGAGTTCTGGAATTCTCTGTCCACTTCACCTCCACTATCCCTACTGTTTCCCCCATCCTGAACCTGAAACCTCTGGTTATAGCACTGAGACCCTACCCAGTAGAGCTGCATCTTGTTCTCTGTACTGTTTAATGTACAGTTTTCTTTGGATGGACTGGTTGTGTGGAACCATAATGACTCTCTCCACTTGGCCTAGAGAATCACAAGCCGCTGTCATAATGTAACTCTGCTTTGTAATTCTTTGTATATTGAGTCAAATCTAAAGAATCTGTATTTCAGTGGCCTCTCAATATGGCTCTATCTAGCTTCTTTCATGGTATCCAGTCCTGCATCAAAACCTCTTGTGTATGTTTCTACATTCTTCATTCACAACTACCTTACAATGTCTTAAAAATGTATAGAACACTACATTCACCATATTTTATAAAATAAACCCCACAGGCTATGAATTGCTGCTGGATATACAAATATATAAGGGCAGCACTAGTTAAGAGGCTTTTTCAATTATGCACTTGAGAGATCATGGTAGCTTGGTCCAATGTGTTAGAAGTGGTAAGAGTTGGTTGTTTTTTAGTTATATTTTGAAGGTAGATCTGATAGTATTTGCTAAAATGCTAGATATAGGTGTGCCAGAAAGAGAGTAATCAAATATGACACCTGTGATTTTTAACTTGAGTAACTGGAAAGATGAGAGTTGCCGTTTTCCTAGGCGGGGATGACTGAGGGAGGAGAAGCTTTGGAAGGTGCAGAGATGAAGAGCTAGTTTTGGAATACTATGTTTGTAGTATCTACTAAACATCAAAGTAAAGATGTAGCATTATTCAGGAGCCTTGAAGGCCACCTTCACTTCTAACACCAACTGCAAAGTTCAGGGGCCTCCAAGACCACCCTTATTCTGACACCAACTGCAATTTCAGGGGTCCCAAAGATCACTCTCAAGTTTGATAATTTGCTGAAATGACTCACAAAATATACTGAATGGTGTTATACTCACTGTTACAATTTATAACAGCAAAAGGATATAGATTAAAATCAGCCAAGGAAAGAGGTACATTAGGCAGAGTCCAAGAGAGGTCGATTCTCAGAGCTTCCAGTTGTCCTCTCCAAGTCGGTCTATGGACAGTACTAACTTTTCTGGGAAACGATGTGTGACAATATGCCTGTAGTATTACCAACCAGGGAAGCTCACTCGAGCTTTGGTATTCAAAGTTTTTATTGGGGCTTGGTCATGTAGATATGACCACCCACTTGGCTGACCTTAGTCTCCAGCCCCCTTGGAGGTTGAGCTGAAACCACATGGACCAAAGCCTCCACCACAGATCACATTATTAGACTATCTATCTTGTGTGGTCCAAACAAAAACACTCTTAGCAGGTAGGACATTCCAAGGGCTTAGAAATGGCAAAGGCCAGAGCTCTCTTTGGGTAAGGTTAACTCTTTAGTATGCAAATGTCAAAGAGAAAAGTGAATTTAGGAGTCTAGCATTCAAGGAAGTGGTCTGGCAAGAAATACACATTTGAGAGGCACCAGCATAGAGGTAATTAATGTATTAGTTAGAGTCGTAGCAGGAAGTAGAATTCACTTAGATGGTTGTAATGAAGAGATTTGGATAAAGAATCCACTTATAGGATTGCAGGCAGGGTTTTGAAAGCAACCAGGGCCTGTTGAGGCACACACATACCAGCAAACCCTGAAATCCAAGGGAAAATTAGTTTCCAGAAACCAGCGAAAAGTGTTAATACGTGCCAACCACAGTGCTAAATGATTTGTGTGCATTAGCTCATTTGGTTTTTCCTATATGGTAATAATTATTATTATCAAATTTTTACAGGGAAGAAAACTAAAGTTTAGAAAATTTAAATATCTTTGTCTATAGTCATTCAGGAGAAAGTTAATGAGGTGGGATTCAGCCCAAATTCTGCCTGACACAGACTGCCATGATTCTGAAATTTGGCATTGTTATGCAACATATAAGACTGACCTATGGTGTCGGCCTTTCTCCAGGACTTACTTGATTAAGATTATCCTGATATTGCCTTCCCCTAAATGGCTTCCCCACTTAGGTCTTCCTAGGAGGCTTCTGCTTTGCTAGATCAGGGCTGTGAGCATTTCTGTTACAGACTTTACAAATGGGAACAGAATAGAAAAAACAAAAACATCATGGCCATATTCTCCCGTGAGAAGAAGTCAGGGCAAAGGTAAATTAGACTTTCCAGGGAAATAGAAGTTGTGTTTGTGTGTGTGTGTGTGTGTGTGTGTATTATGTACATGTATTATGATTCATGTGAGTTTTCAAAGTGAGTTTTCAGGATTTGGGGGTGTTTGAGAAGAGAAACAAATATAGAATTTTAGTTACTCATTTCTGACTATAAGTTTGTGCACTTTTTAAATGTTTTCAAGGTCAGAATTCCTATTTGGAATGTATCATAGTTCAGGGTTACCATGTGTGTCCTGGCTTCAAAGAGAACATCATGCCTAGAAAGTAAGGTGTGCACTGTATTATTTTCCATTATGAAGCATGGAAAGGCTTTGCCATCAGTAAAGCAATATTATGGATATGATTTAATATCACTAAAAAATGACATTTTAACACAGGAATGACCATTATGTCACCATGCCTATCTCACCACCTGGGGTCAAATCCCATATAGAAAGATGCCCCTAGACACAGAGAGAACTGATCTCAAAATCATTCTCAATGTACTGTCCTAGGTATCCAATGACAATCAATTGACCCTGGTATGTGAGTTAAAATTCATTTGCTACTTGGTTTCCAATATATCAAGCTAAAGTGTTTTTGCATGTTCTAAGTTTTGAATTTATTAGGCTATATGATACTTTAAAAATAAAGAAAATTTCAAAATGAGGGAAGGCAATCCCTCTCTATAAGATTAGGGTTAGGATTTGAGGATGTCCCAAGGAAATTAGACCTCTAATTTTATTTTGTGTAGCTTTCTTTTCCTCTTCTGAGAAGATGAAAACCACTTTGGAGATTTCCTTTCCTTTCCCTTTCTCTTATCCTTTATTTTTCTACACCCCAATTTTGTTTATTTTCTATGTTCTCTGTACTGCACAAATGTGCTTCACCCCCAATGAGAGGATGGCTGGTAAAAATTTGGAGAATGAATTTTTGTCACTGCCAATCTCCCAATCCTGTCAAAACAGTTTGTTAATTTTCTTGTTATAATTAGCTGCCTTCTCTATTTTTACAGCATCACTATACACTACAGAGTCCATACCCGGTATACATACACTATTTAGTTTGCTTTAAAACACTTCTGTAGCCCACATAAAACATTCTAACAAAAATAACTCTTTGAAATAGCATACTTTGGCCTCTCAATGAATTATTATTTCTTCTCAACTGAAAAAAAAAGGGTGATGATCAAACATTGAATGCAGATGAGTCATTTTTGTATAGCTTATTATACAATGTGTTTTGGGGTGAGTCTGAGCTTATACAAAGACCACATTGACTGAAATAATAAATAGGCCTGATGATTAAGCCAGGTGGCAAATCACTAGTTTGTATGGCTGCAGAAATGGATACCTGGGTAAGGGAGGAAGCTTGGGACTCCCTTCCTGATGCTAGGGTAGGCTAGGCCTGCTGGAGAGGTGGTGTGATTGATCTTTTTAGAAGAGAGTGCCAGCTGGAGAGTGCATAAATGGCTCCTTCTGGATTCTCCTTAAAAGCTAAATTGATGACAACCTCTGAAAACAACACCTCAGACCTGTGTCCCCGTCAGATAAAGATAAACCTCGATTTCAGCTACTACTAAAATAAGTGAAAGTAGAAAAAGGTAAAAAAATAATAACAACAATACTGTACTCTCAGTGAAGGAATTAGAGGTAATAGAACATTACTCCTCTACTGAAATAAGGGGATAATTGCAATGTGGTGCACTTCTTTGTGAGAAGATTTTCAGGAACCCATCTGTGCAGATTGTTTGTTTTTTACTATCATTACACCAACTAATTACATTAGGGGGAAAGGGGATATTTTAATTAAAAGGCTTTTTAAGGAGTTATAATTCTACTCTGTCATAAATAACTGAGTGCCAAATTTGTTACAGTAAACAATATCCTGAAAATTGTTGTTTGCAAATTATTTGCTTTAACCACATTTTCAATAAAATAAATTTCGCTACTTGATTTACTGAATAGATGTGTCTTTTTATTTTTCCATTTTGGCTAAAGGATTGTAGGACAGGACCACATGTAAACAATCTCAATTATTTTAAGAGACATTTTTTCCCCAAAAAGAAAAAAAAACTGCATTTTACAAATCATGCATATTTGCTTGTGTATGATGGATTTTATTAAGGTAAATCTTTCCTGAAATTGACATTTTTAGAACATGATAAGTTGCAAAAGGAAGACATTGAGGAAGGTGGAAAGATGGGTAGAGATCCACCGAGGGAAATACATAGCTAATATTGCAATTAAAAGACATTGCTGTTGCTTAAGCCCATTTTTCTTTGGATAAAAACTTCATCCACATAAATTAAACTATTGGGAAGCCATCACATATCTCATATAAAATAAGTTGGTAAACACCTATCTTTGGATGTCTTGAATGCATCTTTCATTTTGTCAACTCTCCCCCATTCTTCCAAGGTGTTCTAAATAATAGAATTCAGACAAAGATTTGCATCTAAATGTCAAGGAATAAGGAAAGCAAAGAATCAAGAATGAAAATATGGAAAAATGAGAAACAATATCATGGGACAGAACAACAGAGACATAGAAACCAAGGGAAGACTCTAAGTACCTGTTGCAGAAGGTGATAGAGAGAATTCAAAAATCATGATTCTACTTTCAATATTCAAACAGCTCTCTAGATTTCTTCTGTCTGATTGAAATGCTGAACCATTTTTACTTAAAAATTGAATGTGAAAAGCATTATAGAAACTACTTTTGTATTAAAAAATGCCAAAGTCAAATTGTATCTTATGCAGTTGAAGACTGAATGAATACGATTATTCCAATCATTATATTTATCTATGAAACAATGTCTTGCACATAGTAGACATGCAGTAAATATATGTTGAATAAATGAGTGAAGACAATATTTCACTCAAATTCTCAAGTAGGAGATGGCAGCTCCTACTAGCAGCAGTTTTTTTTTTTTTTTAACTTTTTTACTCTTCAATATTATTCCTCAGGGAAGCTGGCAAACTGAAATCTGTTACATTAATGCCAACTGGGATGTATATGTGTGAACTGAATAAGTAAACATTTATTGTACCTGATGTCTCAGTGGACTATCCACATGAGCTCTTAAGAGACTTGAAAATACTTCACAGTATTTATACTTAGGATGAACTCTACAAATACTACTTGTGGATGTTATCTTTCAGAAAATTTCTATTTTTGAGTCAGTTGAGCTTATTCAATTCAAAACTGCTGGGCTAATCTGTAAGTATATAGCTCCTTTTCCTTTGGTAATAAGTTAATCTCTTAAAATATTCTTTTAAATTTAGATGTTAGATTTTCTATCTAAATCAGTATCAAAATATCTTCCAAGAACACATATAGTAACGAACACATTTTAAAAAATATGATATTCTTCCCATGTTAGCCAATATACCAACAATGACAAACCACTTATTGACAGTCTAATATATTGCCAGTTTATTTTTTGGTATTTTACATGTTAATACATAGATGGTTTTACCCTATTACAGAGAAGAAGAAATCAAAGCCAAGAGGAATATAATGTTTTTCACAATGCTACAGATTATAGATTTTTGAACTGAGTTTCAAATCCAACACTCATGCTGTGATATACTAAATCCTCCAAATTTACATTTGACTCTCACAAAATCCTGTGAAGTAAGCAGGCCAAAAGTAGGGTTATTTTCTTTATTCAGCTAAGGCTGGTATTTGATCAGTCTGCATTATATAAATAATTTTATGAGGATGATAGAAATTTAGGACAGGAAATATTTAGGGATAATCCAAATTAACAATTCTTAGACATTCTGGTTTTAGTACCACTTTACATTCTTAATAATTATTGAGGATCTCTAAAAACATTTGTAGTATGTGCTACATTTATTGATATTTACCATGTTAACAATAAAAATTATAACGTTAAAAAATATGTAATTATTTAGCAATAATAAACCCATTACCTGGTCACATATATGGTATGTTTTTTTATGAAAAGTACCTATATGTTCTGAAACAAAAAAATTTAGTGGAAAAAGTAGCATTGTTTTACATTGTCACAAGTCTCTTTAATATTTGGTTTAATGGGAGACAGCTGGATTTTCATATGTGCTTCTTTATTCAATCTATAGTGACATCACATGTCCTATGACCTCTGGAGCACTCCGTTGCACATGTGTGAGAGAATGAAAGTTAAAAAAAACAAATAACCTCTTAATAGTATTATGAAAATAGTTGGGCCTCAGGGACTCCCCTGAAAGGGTGCAGAGGTTTGTGGAGCATACTTTGAGAACTGCTGATCTAGATAAAACTTTCATTTAATAGACATGGAAACTATGGTGTCCCATGGATCTGTTACTGATGATAGCTTAGGGAGAGGTTGATGAAAAGGTATTAGACATGATTAGGATGTATACTAAGCTACATCATGGAAATACATGAAGATGATTTTGTATTTCACCTCCCTCCCACTGGTGGCACAGCAATCTACTTTTTAAGAAGTGTTTACTGAAATATCTTAGCAATCTGTTAGCAATCTTTGACATAGCTGATTACTTGTCTCGTTTTGACTCAATTGGTGTGATCATCCCATGATCTCACACTCATTTAAATCGCCCTGTCAATCCAGTTGCCCAAGTCAGAAATCTGAGAAACTTTTCTGACTCAAAGTACTCTCTCAACCCTGTCTTATAAATATCTCTCTACTCCATCAACTTCTTTCTCACCCTGCTCTCTTGCCCTGAATACCCATCTTACCTTTCCTGCATTATTACAACTAGCTTCCAACTCTTTCTTTCTGCAGGTTTAGCTCTTCTGGTCTATCCTCCATAATCTGAGTGATTCTTTGAAATACAGATTCCAAGTGGGCACTTTCCACAGCTCTTAAGTTAAAGCCTTGACTCTTTAAAATAATTTACAAGGGCTTCTTAAGCAGCCCCATGCCCGCTTCTCCACTTGTACTGGTCACTTATATTTCCTTGCTTTTTAAGATTCTTTGCCCCTGCTCCCTCATCTCCGTGCCAGTACATGAGAACTGTTACTTCTTCTATCTATTTCTTCTACTCTTTCTTTTTCATCCTGGTATTAACTTAGATGTCATCTCCTTTGGGATAATTTCTTTGAATCCTCCCATTCTGGACAGATGATCCTGTTAGACGATTTTCAACAATCTGCACTTTCCTACCAAAATATTATTTGACACTCTTCATTTGTAACTGCTTGCTTAATAACCTCTTATTCCCTGTATATTTTTAGTATTGTGTGGGCAGGAATGTTGTCTGTTTTGTCTTTCATTGTATACCCAATGTCTCGAACAATGCTTGACCTACAGTAAGAATTTAATACATTTTTGTTAGATGCATGAGTAAATGAATATTGGGTTTTTTTTCCCCTCTTTTCCCTATAGTAAGTTGTATTTATGGTTTTCTGACTCACTTTTTTTAATGAAGTTAGGAATCATTCTTTGAATTATTCTATTGTCTTGTGCTACTAGTTACTATAATATAGTTACTATCCTGTATGGCAGCTATGCCAAGGTGGTTCAAAGACAAGCTGTTATATGATGCTTTCTTGAAACCAGGCTTATCTTTGGAAATTGCCTTCATTCTTTTATGACTAGTAATATCACCTGGGAAGACTGTTAAAAATTTACATGCATAAGTACTATCCCCTGAAGATTTTGAATCAGTTGTTTAGACTATAACCAGCTCCAAAGATTACTGTCATACTTTCCAAAGTTAAAGAACTACTGCCTTATTGCAAGAATACTCTGGGTTGTTTATGAAACATAGTTAAGCATTATTACCATCTTTTGGAATTTATTCTAATTTAGTAGCAGAGTACTCCCATATGCAAAGAAATGTATAGCTTTCAATATATGTTTTGGTTGATGTCATAGCTCATTAAACACTACTCTGTTAAAGTAGGTGTTACAAGTTCAAATATTTATTTTAACTTTTGTACAGCTCAGTGTTAACACCTGTACTCACTAAACACATGTTAATTTCCTAGAATGGATTTTAGTATGTTTAATGGATAAATTTAATATCAATTAATTATGTAGTATTATTTTACTATAGTTAGTAAATATTTAAATTTGTAAAACAAAATGTGACTATAGTATTATATTATGCAACTTATGCAATTGTTATTTGTAGAATTTTAAATGGCAAAATTCTAAAATAATTTATAATGAAGTAAATTTTATGGGACAATATTTTTTAAAGCAAAATATACTAAGTATATTTGTGAATTCACATATTTTTATTTTTATTTTTTAATTGATAATTATACATATTTATGGGGTACAACGTATTAGTAATTTTCTGATACATGTATACATTGTGTTATGATCAAGTCAGGGTAATTAGTATATCGATCACCTCAAACATTTATCATTTAATGATAATGGGAACATATAAAATCCTCTCTTCTAGCTATTTTGAGATGTATCATAACTTATTGTTGACTATAGTCACCCTTCTGTGCAATAGGACACCAGCACTTATTCTTCCTTTCTATTTATAACTTTGTACCCATTGACCATCCCACTTCCATGCCCCACTTCCCCCTACTCTCCCCAGTCTCTGGTAACTACTGTTCTGTTCACTACTTTTATGAGATCAACTATTTTTAGATTCCACATATGAGTGAGAACATGTGGTATTTATTTTTCTGTGTCTGTCTTATTTCACTTAATATAATGTCCTCCAGGTTCATCCATGTTGTTGCAAATGACAGGATTTCATTCTTTTTAATGTGGTGTGTATCTATATATATCTGTATATATATACACACACATATATATACACATTTCTTTATCTATTCATTCATGTTGGACATGTAGGTTGATTCCGTATCTTAGCTATTATGAATAGTGCTGCAATAAGCATGGGAGTACAGATATCTCTTTGACATAGTGATTTTATTTCTTTTGGCTATATATTCAGCAGTGGGATTGCTGGATCATATGGTAGTTCAATTTTTAACTTTTTGAGGAACCTCCATAATGTTTTCTATAATAGCTGTACGAATTTACAATCACACTAATAGTGTATAAGTGTTCCCTTTCCTCCAAATCCTCGCCAACACCGTTATCGTTTTTCTTTTTGATAACAGCTATTCTAACTGGAGTGAGGTAATATCTCACTGAGGTTTTAATTTGTATTTCCCTGATGATTAGTGATGCTGAGCATTTTTTCATGTACCTGTTGGCCATTTGTATGTCTTCTTTTGAAAAATGTCTATTAATGTCTTTTGTTCATTTTTTAATTGGGTTATTTCATTTTTTGGTTATTGAGTTGTTTGAGTTCCTTATATATTCTGGATATTATTATAACTAATGTCAGATATATAGCTTGCAAGTATTTTCTCCCATTCTGTACATTGTCTCTTCACTCTGTTGATAAATTCACATATTTTTTAAATTGTGTATCTTATTTGAGGATAAAAATACTGAAAATTCATCAAGTGGTCAATTTTATTATTAACTATGTCACAAATGTGCATATGAATTACATGTAAGAATATTATTTATTTTAAAATTGAATTTAAAAAATTCCTAGAATTAGATTTTTATTCTCAGCATCTCATGTTATTTTAATACACAGTAGATTTTTAGTCCTAATAACATACATTTTTATTCCTGTTTCCAAATATAATTAAATAATATGTGCATATACATACATATATATATATATAGAGAGAGAGTGTTCCAGATTAGTTATTTATAAATATTTTGCTTTATTATTGTTTGTCATACTAATATTGATGAAGGTAGTTTTTCAGGGGAGGTTGAAATAGAGACAGAGAAATATAGAGATGAGATGGGAAAAAAGAAAGATAAGCAAGAAGAAAGAATAGAAGGAGAAAAGGAAATTCCTTAATTTGATGTAAGCTACAATAGAATTAGATGATCCTTTTTTTCTTTCATATTCATTTATATAGGATTTTTTTTGGTATCAATTCTTAAATGAATTTAATTACTTGAAGATTGTATAAAGGAATAAACTCAATGATTTGTATCTAGTATTTTAAAATGTATCACAATTTTATGACCTATTGAAAATATATTCATTAATTTGATATATTTTGAAACATAATCAGTAACTACTTCTGTAAAAGAATGCTTGCTTTACTAATGTCTGCAGTTATATTTACTTCTGAAGTTAATGTTGTACTTAGAAAATAATACGAAAAATGTTAGTTTTATTTCCTAAAGTAATGAATTATAATCCAGGCATTTAAAGCCTATTTTATTAAGAAAAGTTATTTCATTCTTATGCACATACCAACTTGTATGTACAGTTTATTCAGCAGAGCATTTCTTGTAAATGAAGACAAAAAAGAAGTAACCAGAGTTTCTAATAATAGGGAATAGTTAACATAAATTATATGCATGATAAAACATAGTGTTCATTAAAGACAAACTAGAATAATAATCACATACTTACAAGGACCTCTAAGACATTGTCACAAAACAGCTATAAATGTAAAATACAAAACAAAACAAAACTATATTGTAAATGCACAGAAAGTGTTATGGAAGAACAATGTTTCAAGCCGTTAATAGTGACAACCCATGGGGAAGTAAAACTGGGGTGTAGAGGGAGATTATTTTACTTCATATACTTTTATATATTTAAATTTTTATATTAACTTTTAGTCATGTATTTCTTTCATAATTTGAAAACTACGTTAAAGAATTTGAGAAATGATTATTTTAACAAAAATAATGAAGGATCTGGAGTTCTGTTGAAATAGGAATTTCAGTGGTTGCACCATGACACATGGTCAAGGAAATCATGCCTCACAATGAGTAGTTTGTGATTCTATGTCCCACTCTGTTTTATCTCTAATATTTGTCGGATTTTTTTTCCTTTTTAATTAAAGGTCTCATTCGTTTGCAAGAGCTCATCAAAGCTCCATCAAGGTACAACCTTAGACTTAAAATCCGTCAACTACCTGCTGATACAAAGGATGCAAAACCCTTACTAAAAGAAATGAAAAGAGGCAAGGAGTTCCACGTAATCTTTGATTGTAGCCATGAAATGGCAGCAGGCATTTTAAAACAGGTAATCTTTACTTAAATTCTTAGTTTCTTCATAAACTTGCACTTAAAGTATGTTTCTTTTAAAATCAAAATGTTATTGTTATACATTCAATTGAAAAATCAGAGATCATAATGATGTAATTTTATGACAGAAAGTCTGACAATTGGTTTTAACTAATTGTCTTAAAAGAAAAGTAATATAAATATTGAGGATCTTAAAAACAAATTATTTGAAGTTTGAGGTTATTTTCAAGTGGCTGCAACAGTATTTGTAAATGAGATCATTGATTAATGATATAATTATTTCTGTTTTTTACTGAAATGAGGGAAGAAACCAAGAGTCAGTGATTGAGCAGCTCATCCACTACAAGCAACCAGTAGAAAAAAGTTATAATAGGTTTACCATTTACTTAGTATCTACTACAAGACACCTTACATATTTGATCTTATTTCATCATCACCACAACCAAAAGTAGTAGGGTCTATCTCCACTTTACAGACAAAGAAACTGAGTCCCAAAATAATTGAGTAACTTGACCAGTGTCAAGTGGCAAGAAAATAGCTGAAGGATTCATATCCAATCTAGTGATGTTAACAAGTATTCATTCCAGAATAAAGCATTGCCTCCCTATAAAGATACTTCTAAATCAATTAAATGAAATGATCTGTAGCAGTAAAACCCCTTAGTATTATATCAACACTGTTCAGACCTAATGCAAACTGGAAAACATAAATTGTTATTAGTCCATATTTCACAATTGAGGGAACTGAAGTTAGAAGTTAAATGACCAGTATAAGGCCATGCACTTACTATGTAATAGTAGAGTCTGGATTTGAACTCAGACCTCTGGATTTTGTTTTTTTAATCTGTTTTATGCACACTTGGCTGGCAACACAGTGGTTTAGGACTGGTCAACTGTTTCAAAACCTATCATATATAGGATAAAATATTTCTACTGGAGAGTTATGTAGATTCAGATGTCAATTATGTCCCATTAAATATAACTACCAATAGTAGATGCATGTATAACATGGTTAGTTTATTAAGCAGATGTTTGTCCAATATTACAATATAGATGTTGGTTTCAGCAGTAAAATATTTAATTGGATTTAGAAAACTGCTCTAGTTTTATATTTGGGTAATAAAGCATAGCAGGGTTTTTTTGTTTTGTTTTGTTTTTGGTAATGAATAAAATGATGCAATAAAATAACCACTAAAATCTAGAGTCAGGATTTGTTTTTAATATAATTTCCAGACAGTTTTTGATCACATTTAGAATACACAGACTGGGAAAGGAGACCTTTCCTGTACGCTTGCAGTGGGCAGCACTCTACTATTTCAGGCAAAGAGCTTTGGTTTTCTTTCTCTAGTCTTCTAACATGTATGAAAATAAAGTTACCTGTTTTTTAAGCAACTAACTCTGACTTATTTTTCTATCTGGAAGGTGAGAATACCCAACTCCTTTAATGATAGAATATGCATTCTGCCTTCTATGGGATATATCTATTATTTTATATTTGCTTTCTTATGTGTAATCTGCTCGGTTTGCAAAATAAAACAGAACTAAGATACTATTTAAATATATACAACAGAAAAAATTATATAATTTTAACAAGTTTAGTGATGAAATATTAGAGCAAAGGAAAATCAGAATATGAAAGTTAAGACAAAGTCAGAGTGACATTATTATATAGAATGCATGCTCTGAGGTCATGTAACACGAGCTTACTACATATATGGTGGTATTATTTTTAACTTATTTGGTCCCATAGAGCATTTGTCTCACATGTGAGTTCCCAGTTATCCTAGAAACCAATTCAAGAAGAAAGCAAATAACTTCCTTCCAATAAAGGCAGCAGTACAACTAATGGGAATCCATTTCATGATGTATAAAATTTTTCTGAGATTCCTCAATATTGGCTAATGTTGAAACTCCCAAGATACAGTATAGGAGTTGAAGAGCAAAAATAGATGAGCTTTCAGCTAGTCTGGCGTCATTCAAGAGTGAATATTAGGATTATCCAGAAAAAGGGATGGCCTTAATCAGGTTACTCTTGTTTGTTTAATTTATTTAATTTATTTACCTAAACTAACTGAGATTTTAATATTGAGCAACAGTGAATTTGAAGTTTTCCTGCCTGAAAGCTTTAAAAGTGAGTGGAGTTTGGGGCTCACTAGATTTCCTCTGAGGCAAGTAAAGTGCACTAATTGGCGTGCATGCCTCAATAGCAGATGATTCCACCTGCATCCAGATTTATCAAAAAGAATTCCCGAGGGCAGAGCTAAGATGCTCTGAAGTAAAAACCTCACAAGGACATTCTATTACAGAGAAAAAATAGCAATCAAGAACTTCAAAGTTAAGATCAGAGAGTGTAAAATAAAAAACGTTTAACCTGGAAAAATGTAAAAACAGATGCAAATAAACTCCTATAACAGGAAGAAGTATTAATAAAATAAAAATTGAAGAAATAGATATAGAGCCCCTCCATTTTTAGCTTTGAGAAATATAATTTCTGGATATGACCTGAAAGATAAACTGGTTGCAAATTATATACCTAGATAACAGAATGCGTTAATTTGTCATATAGCATTGTTAGCACTACACCAGTTTAATGTTAGAGATTTCTCATACTATTTTGAATTTAGAAAAATTAATCCCTGATATTTCTTTCTAGGACAGATGATATAACGCGATCAATTTTCTATTGAGGCCACTCATATTATTTGTGCATAAGAAGATATTGATTTTATTCTCTTTAATATGGTTTGAGGTGTGCATACAATTCAATCAAAAGTAGCAGCAAGATATGCTATAATTAAAAGAAGGTCCAGAGCAAGTTCTATTTTTCTTAATCCCACTGGAAATTATTAACTAATATTTCAAGAAAGTATTTCTGTTGTTCATTTTTGTGAGTAAGGTTACAGCGTAGATACTTAATCAAAAATAACTACCTTCTTCTATTCTATTTTTAGCTTTTTCTAGATCATACATCATAGCCCATAACTGATTCTTGTTTTTAAGGCTGAGAGAAGGTCAATGAAAACCACAAATACACCCCAGTTATCCTTTATAGATTTCTTCTCAAGGTGATGAAGAAGAAACCTGTAGCCAGAGCAGAATACACATGTCAGAAGCAAACCACCCTGTCCTCTACCATCTCCTCAACTCCCTCCCACCCCTACCACTAATGCACAGTTTTATGCACTGGCCTGAGATATCCAAGTTTTCAAATCCTCACAGAGGAAAAAGGCAAACATTTTAGAATGCACAGATTCTAAAATAAAAATGGCATAGGTTATGTTCTAATCCAAACTCTAGGACTTAGAGATCTGGAGTCCATGTTTACTCACTGTCTCACATTGCTGGGCAACTTATTCATTTTTATTATGTTCCTAGTTTCCTCATCTGTAAAATGAACATACTAATAGGACGTACTTCATAGGGTTTTTATAATGCTTAAATATGCAATGTGCTTTAAATAGTACCTAAAACATTCTAGGCATCATGTAAGTGTTATTTATAGTTATGCATCTGAATCACTGTTTCTTTCAATTATCTTTATCTTTATTTCTAAGAAAAAAATTGACAAAAATAATACTGAGCTGTCATTGAGTGGTTCTGGAGATAGGAAGCCTTCTGCACATATTCATCAGGAGCAATGAATGCTTCCTACAGAGATAATCTTGTAATTTTTTCATAGTTAATAAGGGAAATTTTGTCTTATTTTGCCTAAGATGAAAACTTCCTCAAAATGTTATGGGCTTATGTACTTATTACCCATTCAAGAAAGAGCATTTGGTAATTTGATTGCTAAAATGCCTTCCTCTGCTCTATTCTTTGATATTGCCCTTCATTAACCAATGTTTCTCCCTTCTTTTATACATTTTATATGTTCCAAACTTTTTCACAAATATCTCTTCCTTCTTAATTGAGCAGCTCATGTCATAGAACTATAAATGTTATACTAGTTAATTGAGTAATACTGACCAATGAGCATGATGCTTTTTTTGTACATAGAATACATAGGATGTAGTTGAGACGTCTACTCAGTAAACTAGTTTGTGTAGTTAGTGGTTTGTTGAGGACTATTAGATGCACCTGAGAATTAATTGTTTACTACTAAGCTCTTCATTCAGCTCAAAAAGGAATCATTTTTCAATTAACATTGCCAATTGCTATTTATTGATAAGCAGTTATTTCAAAAGCATTTCCCATTTTCAGAGAAGAAAATAACATGGACATTTATCACTGGAAGTTCTAATTCAAAAGTCCTTATTTTAAGATTGACAGTCTAAAATTGATGAGGACTGTGGAAGAGTTTATTAATGATTCAGTTTATTTATTGTTTATTTATTCAGAAACCATTTTTTAATTATCTATACTTTTTCAATAGTAATGGTGATTTACATTTTCTTCATTAATGCTAAGAAATGTCTCTAAAGTGCTAAAAACAAAAAAGGTCTGTTGGCCTTGTATTTTGCAGTACTTTTTTCCTAATTGAATAATATTGTTCATAAAAATAAAATGGTGTTCCTCATTAGGGTATTTGTAGTGAAGACATTACAAATACAATGAACTAAGATGGGCTAATTTCAGGTTTTGTGTCAAATGTAATGCCTTCTTTAATGTGTAAAGCCATAAGCTTTACAATTGCAAATGTTCAACTAATAGTTTTTCTATCTAGAGAATTGGTTCTGAAATTCCTTCAGTAACCACTAATCTTCTTTAACTATTGGAAAAGATTTAGCTTCACTCAATTTTGATGTAACATGAATATTGTAGGCTGATTCTTTATCACATCCTACTATTTTGTTCTCACTTGTCTTATTGACATATGTATTTCATATAATGTGTACCTTCAGTAACATTTTTATTTTTTATTTCTTAGGCATTAGCTATGGGAATGATGACAGAATACTATCATTATATTTTTACCACTCTGGTAAGTAATTTATTAAAACATAAAGATGATGCTCTAAATTTTATTATTATGACTTTTTCAAATGAAAAATAAATTTTTGAGTGAGAAGTAGTAATATAATGAATGACACCTTTATAGTTATACTTTATTTTATTTTTATAAAACCCAGAAAAAATTATCAGAGAGAACTAATAACTCTTGATGGGAAGGTGATTATTTTAAAATATCATTTCAGATATCAATTCAAAATATTATGTATCTTATTTTTAAATTGCTTTAGAGAACTTTCAGAATATAATGGATTTTGAAATTAGTTTGCTGAGAAATCAATGTTTTAGAAAAGCACAAATTTTTATGTTGTTATCTCAGCTGTATTCACTTTTTGAAAATCAGTTTTACTGAAGCTGCCCTTCAGCAGATTAACTTTTCTATTCTGTTTTTGCCAATATTTAGTTGGATCTTTTAAAAAGTCAATATACCTTAATTTATAATTAGCAAATTGAATATTACCTTTGTATTTTGTCTTCACATACCCACCATACAATTTTTCCTTATTATGTATGAAAGTCTGCCTGTAATCTTTTATCAAACATATTTACTCTTAGCTCTGTCTTTATCAATACATTATCCTGGTTTTTCTTCCTCTGTGAAACAGCTGTATCTTTCACTAGTTTTATCTTGCTCATCCCAAAATGTAAGAGTAACTCGAAGTTTAGACTTCCATCCTATTTTCTTATTTTCTCTTCAATTATTTTCTTCAGAACTGGCTTGTATTTAGAGCTTCAATTATCACCTTTGTTCAAATGAGGTTTTAATGTCCGTGTGTAATATTCCTGAATGTATGCTGCAGAACAACTCTAATTATTGTGGCACTCAGTTAGTTTCAAAATATTTAAACCTTAATGTATTGTACTCTAAGTCGACCCCTCTTCTGATTTCCTTAAAAATTTCCATTTTCTCTAACTCTTGTATCACCAAAAAAATTCTACTGATTTTTCCTCCATACAATCTCTAGCATCTATCTTCTCCATTCCTACAATGACCAGTCTAACCAGTTCTTTCTCTGTTAAATCAAAAGTCTTTCAATTAGTCTCCTTGATTCTAGGAGTCTTGAAGCTACCAGATCAAATTACTAAAATTTAATTGATTGCAATAGCTTCCTGTGGTGACAACTCTTCCTCCAGTGGAGATTCTTCATGCAGTAGGTTGTATTTTACTGATAAATACCAAGGCTCGCTCTGCTACATCAGTATATCACTTCCTACCCAGGTGACTTTTTGCAGCTTGTAAGAAACTTAGTGATAGGCAAGTGGAGAGAGAGTGAGAACCTTCCGTCATCAGCAAATTATATTTCAATGCTGTCGAAACTCGGATCTGCCATAATCATAAGATTTTGGCAAAATCAAAAGTATCTATTAATAAGGAAAAGGAATGAAAAGACTAGGTTAGGACAAATAAACCTCATTATTCTATAATTGAAAGCCTTTTACACTTTGATTCTAACCAAATTTTCCAATTTTTCTTTTGCTACTATTCTCCTTTATGAACTCTCTTTTACAACTAAACTGGTGTAGATCGGTCTCCTGAGTAGGTTTTATATTTTCTAATTTTTGTGTCTTTACTCACACTTTGAATGCTCTTTGCCTATCAATAGCCTGGTCATTCTTTAATGGCAGCTGTAGGGGAGAAAAGATTTCTTTTCCTCACTTGTCTTGACGTTCGTTGCTGAGACCCTTATAACAAAAGACAGACTAACAAGGGAAAAGCACATACATTTCTTTAATATAAATTTTATGTGACACAGGGCCCTTCAGAAATGAAGACCCAAAGAAATAGGGAAATCTGTCTACCTTTATGCTTTTGTTTGATGAAGAGTGGACAGTTATGGAGAAATATGATTGGATAAAAAGGGGTATGATCTAATGGTAATAAACGGGGGGAACTTAGCAAGACCAGTTTGTTCAGATTCTTCTTGGCCTCCAGGTATAGGGCAGGAACCCTCTGGAATGAGGGTTCCTCATTCTAGGTCAGGGAATTATTTCATGGCCCACTTCAAGGGAAAAAGGTAGGAGGAGGTCAGACCTTCCTATATGTGTATTTTTCTCAGTTTCCTTCAGCTTAACATACTTAGTATGCCAACATGCCATAGTTTGGGGTAGCATGTTCTGAGCCCCATCACAGCTCATATCCCATATGCTCTGTGAAGTTTTTTTCTGATTATAAAAATTGAAAGTTACCTGCCTTGTTTCTGATGCCTACTGCACTTATTATTTCTACTCTTTTACTTCTCATCATATATTGTCCTGCATTATCTATTTACCCCATGGATATATCTTATCTCCTTGGCTACATTGTAAACATTGAAAAATGAAAACCTAAAGATTCCTCATATTTTTCATAGCACAGAGCACAACCGAGGCTAATGTCAGCTGCTTTCCACTAAATTTTATTCCTATTATCTTGCCTTTGTTGCTATGTGAGTTTGAAGGAAGCTATGCATAGGACCAATGGTATTAATCTTGCCTTGGTTCTCAATATTGCCTATAAGATCTGAGGGTCAGCTATGCCATCTAGAAAGAGAGCAAAAGTCCCACATGCTGCATGTTGTCTTGATGATATCCAACTCCCATAACAGCTTTGGCCTTTTATCTCCTGGGAAAACCAAAAGGCAGAGCAAGAGCATTCACTATATACAGACTGGAAAAGGCAACAGAAATAAGGTATTTGTTATGGTGAAGTTGCATACAAATTGTTGAAATACAAATAAGGTATTTGTTATGGACATGAGAAAAAGGAACTGCAAGGTTTCTGTAACCAAAAATGCCAATGTTCTTAACTTTTTCCCCTCAGCTTTCAAGTAGTTTTCATCAGTTAAAAGCCATATTGTATGACTTGCTTCTTAAAAAAAAAAATACCTTGCAAAACCAAACCAACAAATGGCAATAACTGGTCAAAGAAACAAGACATGGAAAAAATACCTCTGTGGAGTTTAAAATAAAATATTAATGCATAAAATTTAAGGGAAACTATCCTTAACACGGAGAAGAAAGCTAATGAAAATCTTAAATGTAAGTTATAGAAGAGTGTATTATTCCATTGGTAGATTTAGAATATGATATATATGAACATGTTTATGTTCAGAGCATGTATATTAAAATTGCCAAACCATGAGGACAGTCTATTTGAATCTTGGTGATTAGTGATCACTTGAGACACAACAATGTTAAGTGACCTAAGGGAAGCAAGAGTGACTATTTCAATAATACATACCTGTGAATATACTCTGCTGATAATAACACAAAGAAATTTATCTTTCAGGACCTCTTCGCTCTTGATGTAGAGCCCTACCGATATAGCGGTGTCAATATGACAGGGTTCAGAATATTAAATACAGAAAATACCCAAGTCTCCTCCATCATTGAAAAGTGGTCGATGGAACGGTTGCAGGCACCTCCAAAACCCGATTCAGGTTTGCTGGATGGATTTATGACGGTATGAACAACCACTTTAAGATCAGTTTGTGTGTTTCTAAGTAGTATTGCATAATATTAAATCCTCTGGGTCCAAACTTCAGTTTAATTGTTTGATATTAAAAGCATATCAAAGCTACTATGCAAATAATTCTATTAAAAGTTTTCTAAATCAATTTTATATGACAAATTTATACTTTCATACAAGTATCTCAATAAGCATTACAACTATCACTAGGGTACTACAATATAGGAATTTCTCTAAAGCTAATTAGTGCCATATATAAGAGAAATGAGAGACTGAAAAGAAGACATTAATTTAGTAGTTATCCTTCTGATCTTACCTACCAATATATGATTACTCTTCCTCATGATGGTTTCTGATATCTGGTGTTATATGAATGGCTTATATCAGACAAAAATCTCCCCATAGCTTACTTATTCTTTAAAGCTCAAGACTAATGAATAATCATATTTGTCATTTTCAAGTCCTAGTTTAAACCTAGGAGCTGAATTAATGTATAACTGTAAAAGAAGGGTACATTTTTATATAACTTTAGTTGGTTATGCCAACGCTGCCAATGAAAATCTAATACAAGGCACATACATTATTTTAAATTTTCTAATAGTTGTCTGTAAACATACCCCCCTCAAAAGACAGGTAAACATCAATGTTATTAATTTGTTTTAGCTAAACCACTATATTAAAAAATACTATTCTTGAAATCGGTAATCAATATAAAAATTATGAATGAGATATCTTGCATTCTTTTTCCTACTAAGTCTTTGATAGTTGGTATGTATTTGACATGACAAATAATTCAGCCTATTCACATTTTAGTCACATTTGCTTAGTAGACAAATATGGCTAGAGGCTACCTTATCAGACCAGGTAGGTTTATGCTATACTTTTTAAACAAATTATAAATGCCTGATACATTCTCATTAAATCCATTTTCTACAGACCAAATTATCACTACAGTTTAGGAAATAGCTCAGCACTTGGGCAATATTTACATTTCACAGGTCATTACCAACTGCTTTTAACAAGTGTTAGTTTAAATGGAGACTTTATAAACATAAACATCCTCTATCCTTACATGTGGAAAAACTCTATTATGATTGCAATTTTTACCTAATTGCTTCAATGGAGCTTCAATGTTTGTTTTTGATGTTGTAGCAAGATAACGGGAAAATTTGATTTTTTCCCCTTAGAAGAAGATTTAGTAATACAAATTGAGTGCCTTCATAGAGACTATGAAGAAAAAATGGCGTATTTCCATCAACTTTCTGACAGAAAAAAAGGACAATTATTTTCTTTTAGCAGGAACAATAATCTTCTAGAATTTGAAAATATCTTATGTTCACACTGATTTTTTAAAATAAGTAATATGAAGGGAATTTTATTCCTTTGCACATAGATAATTGACTACTTCTAGCAGTTTAAACTTAAATACATTTGAAAAATCTTTATTAGGAGGAAAATACCTAAGTAACTTAAAAATAAACATATTTTCCTCCAAAGTATAGCCAGATTTAAAATAAGATGCAACCTAGAAAAAAATTACAAATATTATATTTTATTACCAATTTGAAGATGGTGAATCAAACTTTTGAAACTTAAGACAATGTTATTCTTTGAAATTAAAATGTATACTATCCTTTAAATTGTTATTACAACCATGTGTATATTTTTCCACATATTTTTTCTAGTTCTCCTTGCAATTCTTTTATTTCAGGATGAATATCTTATTATTTATTGTTCAATACCATTATTAAATGGTTTCAGGAAAAGTAAATCAGTAGATATCAGGATAATCTTAACACTTTTATACTCTAAGACTTCCACTGATAAATCCAAGGATTAGTATGCCTCTTTATGAATCAGAATCATAGGGCTGGTCACAGTGGCTCATGCCTGTAGTCCTAGCACTCTGGGAGGCTGAGGCAGGAGGATCGCTTGAGGCCAGGGGTTTGAGACCAGCCTGAGCAAGAGTGAGATCCTGTCTCTACTAAAAATAGAAAAATTAGCCAGGCATTGTTGCCCATACCTGTAGTCTCAGCTACTCAGGAGGCTGAGGTAGGAGGATTGCTTGAGCCCAGGAGTTTGAGGTTGCGTGAGCTATGATGATGCTACTGCACTCTACGCAGGGTGACAGAGCAAGACTCTGTTTCAAAAAAAAACATCATAAAAAATTATCCAATTTTACTTTGGTACTTTGTATTTCTATGAGTCCTTCTATGACTCTACATGTCATCCCCTGAAGGAAGCATAATACGTGCCTAAACTGATGTAACTTGTCTGGAAAACTTGTGAAAGAAATAAGTTTCATTCAGATGAATTCCTTTCCGCTGCCGCTCTTGAAACTTGTCACATGATTCATCGGAGTGGTATGTAGAAGGTGTTATGAAATATGGTGAAGTGCCTATTTATTGAAGTCTGACATGTATATCCTACCATGCTTGTTTTGAATTGCTTAGAATGATATCAGTGGCGATATATGTTAGAAAGATTATGTAAATAGGCTATCTATTCATAAATTCGATATTTATTATATAACCACGGTTTTGTAATTTTAGGAATATCAGTGGCCAATTAAATTTCATAGAAATTTTATTAAATAGGCTAATTTTCTCATCAGTCCATTTTTATTATAATATATACCACTTCGTTTATATGTTTTTATTTAAGTTACTGCAAAATGTAAAGATTTCACTAGAAAACTAATATGACACCATTTTTTAAATGAGTGAGCTAAAGATATGTTTACTTGTATGAACACTTTTTTAATAATATTTCTTATTTTAAAATGTGCACCAGCTATTTATTTTATTATGTTTATAAATGCAACATAGAACACAAAATATTTTGGAAGTAGACATAAGGTCTGTCATTAATGTAAAGATTTCTTCCAAAATAGATGCAGATTGATCATTTGATTTTTTTAATAATTTATTTTTTGGAAAATTGATAATATATTTTAAAATCTTTTCATTATATATCATATATAACTAATATAAAGATTATACATAAAATAGTTTCATTATATAACATTAATTCTTAATTGTAAAATAGTATATGATTAGAAAAATAAAATCAATATGAGTTCTGTATTAAAATCTTGGCATATATATGCCTTGCATGAGTATTCTTTATCTTTTTTCATCTAACATTATATTGTAATCATTTTCACAAGTTGTTAAATGTTTAGGAAAATAAACTAATAGGCCATTTCCACCATGAATGGAGTCAGGAAATTAAGAAAATTCTAGTTAGAAAAGAAAAGAATTATAGCCTCGCATTGTGGCATTGGCAATATTCCTTTCAGTTAATTCATGAGATCTCAGTGTTTATATATCTCTTGTTCTTTTCTTTCCCCTCTGGTCCCATAAAGAAATGGAATTATCAGCAAAGTCCCTAGTCCTTGGTGCAAGACCTATTATTATCAGTATCATAGTCATTTGCCACTGTGTAAGATCATAGTGCTCAGATTTTCACATCATTTCTTCATGTTTGAGCTATAAAAGGAAACAGTGAGTTGGATTCATGAGTTTTTCTAGTTGAGTTAGCATCTTAAATGACCCCTGGGATAACTGTTTATCAGTTAAATGACTACTGAATACAAGAACACTTCTGCAATTGTAGCTTCTTCCTCTATGGTCTGGGGTCATCATATTAAAGATGTCAATGTTAGTAGCTTAGTAAAATTTTTATTTTCACTTGGTATAAACACAACCAAGGAATCTACTCACACAGTACATCCAAGCCTGATCTAGTTAAGGAAGAAGAAAGAAAGGAAGCTCAACTTTCTTCCTTTACACTTGCAGGGTTTTGGTCTGTTTTGTTTTTAATGCATGATATCCCACTTTCTTCCATTCCCACACACTGCCATTCAGTTAGTGCTTTAAAATTCCCAGACATGAACCCTTATTATAAAACCCTTTCTTTACTGTGCATTCTCTATTAAGTATTCACATCTTTTCATGCTCTTGGAGGTGTGGAGGCCCCTTTTAGTGAGCATTATCACTGTTCTTTACTGCATAATCAGATGACATCTTCCCCGGTCCTCTGCGCAGACATTGTCTGCCTTCATTTACTGTGGTTACTGTAGGGCGATAAATTTACTTTTTGAACCAGAGTGTCAATCTGAGCTTGACAATGGTTATACTTATTATTAATTTACTGGGTTTACAACAATCTCAACTCAAGAAAATCAAATCAGGTACAAACACCTCAGGGTAAATTTTAAACAGTCTAACTACATCCTAGAAATCCTTACTAGTGATTCCAATATGCCTATGTATATTAATACTAATGTACCTATAACCCATTCAGGAGCTTAATAATTATGGATACCATTTTTCTTGTGCTGACATATAATATCACACATACTCCTTGATAATATAAATTTATTGTACAAATCAATAATAATTGTATTGGCTGGCTATATCATTTGGATTGCTATAGGGAGATTACTGTTATAGAAATTTAATCTCTGGATACCAGCTGCTATCTCCATCTCCTTTCTCCTCAATAATCAAGCACTGTTAATTCTACTATATCAATCTTCTGAACTACTATCTTTCTTTCATCCCCAGAGCTACGTCTTAGTTCTGGTCTTTCCCCTGGCTATTGTCATAATCTCCTCACTAAAGTCGCACTCCTAACAGCTCTCTCTTACATTCACCTTCTTTCTAGTATGATCTTTTCAGAACTTTGCTTGTGGCTTCTCATCATTTGCTAGGTGAACTTTGAGCTCATTTGCTAAGCCTGCAAGGCCCTCCATAATCTGGCTCCTGCCTACTTGTTCAGCCTCATATTTGCCCACACTCTGTTCCACCAAGCCACCCCCCCATCTCACACTTAATGTGTCATTACTCATCACTCATCTCTAATTCCAACACAGGATTTTTCCATTGTCTGAATCAGCTACCTTTATTTTAATGCTTGCCATATTTCTACTCATGCTCTAATTTTTAGTTCATCTGTTACCTTTTCTGTGAATTTCCTGTGAGTCCTTCAGATATTTTATATGTGTGGTCCTTTATTTATGCACTTTATGTATAACTCCATGTTGAAATTTAACTCCGGTGCTTTTGTTCATTTTCACATCCCTTTCCCAATAGACTGTAAGCTCTTTCGAGGAAGGAACTAGATCTTATCATCCTTGAAGTCCTTGTACCTAGTTCAGTGTCTGGTGCACAGAAGATGCTCATAATGAAGGAGTGACTGCCTGATTGAATAAATTTGTGTGTTAATTGATTTTAATCATATGGCATCTAAGTTCTAATCACTAGGCCCTCTTATTTCCCCAAATATATTCTGGAAAGCGTTTTATTTACCTACTTGCACTTTGTTATCAAGCTGTCTAATCATTTGGAAAATTCAATTAAGCTGGTCTCAATTATTTGTTAGAAAAAATGCCTTAAAAAAGATAAAAGCTTAGAAACACTTTTGATTAAATAGAGACATTGTAATGAGTCAGAAGAGTAGGTCCCATTTGCTTTTACAAAGGAAGGGAGAATGTTTATAAGACAAGTGAGTCTTTATGTGTTTAAATTCTAAAGTCCTTCTAACAATTATTTCTTTATTACAACAGACCACAGCCCAGAAATTTAATTTCTTTTCTTATTTGAGTAACTTAAAGATCAACATCATGTATATACATCTTATAGTAGGAAGTTACTCGTGTACTAGAGGAGCACAAGTGATCCTTTTGTTCCTGTACAAAGATCTACTTTTAGAAAAGTCAATGAATTGTCTTGGCACCCTTGACTAAAATCATTTGACCATAAATGTGAGGGTTTAACTCTGGATTTTCAATTCTATTTCATTAATTCATATGTCTATGCCAACCCTGTAGTGTCTTGATTACTGTAGCTTTGCAGTAAGTTTTTAAATGGAGAAGTGTGAGTTCTCCAAATTAGTTCTTCTTACTCAAAATTGTTTTGGTTATTATAGATCTCTTGTAACACTGTTTAAATTTTAGGACCACTTTGTCAATTTCTTCCAAAAAAACAAAAGCCATCTGGCATTTAGATAGGGATTGCACTGCTGTAGATCAATTTGGGATTATTGATATCTTAGTGATATTAACTATTCCAATTCATGAACATGGAATGTATTTCCATTTGTTTAGGTATTCTCTAATCTCTTTCAGCAATATTTTATGGTTTTTGGTGTATAAGTATTATACTTCTTCTGTTAAATTTATTCCTAAGTATTTTATTCTTGTTTATTTTCAATAGATTTAGGAGGTACAAGTGGTTTTTTGTTACATGGATAAATCGTACAGTGGTAAAGTCAGGGCTTTTAGTGTACCTGTCACCCAAATAGTATATATTGTACTTAATAGGTAATTTTTGATCCTGAAAGAAGATATACAAACGGCCAAGAAACACACACACAAAAAATGTTAACAGCCTTAGTTGTTGGGGAAATGCAAGTCAGAACCACAATGAAATACCACTTTACACCCACCAGGATGGCTAAAATTTAAAAGACAATAATACGTGTTGATGAAGATTTGGAGAAATTGGAACCCTCGTTCGTTACTGGTGGGAATATAAACTGGTGCAGCTACTTTGGAAAACAGTTTGGCAATGCCTCAAAATGTTAAATACAAAGTTACCATGACATAGCAATTCCACTTATAGGTATATAGCAAAGAGAAATGAAAATATATGTCCATACAAAACTTGTGCATGAATGTTCATGGCAACATTATTTGTAGTAGCCAAGAAATGAAAACAACCCAAATGTCCGTCATCTGATGAATGGATAAGTAAAATGTAGTATATCCATATGAGGGAATATTGTTCAGCCATAAAAATGAATGAAGTCCTGATATATGCCACAGCATAGATGAACCTTGAAAACACTATGCTAAGCAAAAGAAGCCTGTCACATAAGACTACATATTATATGATTCCACTTATATGAAAGGTCCAGAATAGGTGAATCCATAGACAGAAAATAGATTAGTGGTTGTTAAGGGCTGACAGAGAAGAGAAATGGGTAGTTACTGCTTATGGGGACAGCATTCCTTTGAGGGTTCTAAAATTAAATAGTAGTGATCATTGCATAACTGTGAATAGTTGAAATCCACTGCATTTTATACTTTAAAAGTATGATATTTTATGGTATATAAATTATATCCAAATAAAGATGTTATTAAAAACCAAAAAAAAGTCAATGAAAATAGGACTGTAGAGAAATAAAGCATGACCAGGCAGGCTTTCATTTACTGCTAGAACTGCAAGTCTGCTCTTGCTGCTATTTGCTTGTCTTATTTGTAGCAGTTTTTCTTCAATTCAATTGAAATGAAAATAAATATGAGGCTTTGCCAGACAATGGATCAATCTAACTCACTATTTTGTTAAATTAAGGGATTGAAAAGGATTTTTATTCAAAAAACACTGAATAATGCACTAAAAACCTAAAAAAGATTAATACCCTATACGTATTAATTTAATGTATTTGTGAAACATAGGATTCGATGACAGTAACCCTGATGGTGTGAAGACACTCGGTTTTCTGTGAAACAACATTTTCATTCAGAGACAGGGAAGTGACAATATCGGATAGTAGTCTTTCTGTAAAATTATGTTAAAAATTGATGTTCAAATTTGTATTGCTTGATCTTATTTGTTTCTTGATCCTGTATTCTGTTTCAAAAGTTTGTTAATGATCTTTGTTGCCAGATTGAAGCAATGAATTACCAGGTTTTACCAGGGTTCTTAATTTTTTAATATTGTATATTAAATTTATTAACAAAATTTATTACAGAATGTTATTCTGTTCCAAAAATTTTTGGTCCCCAAAAAATAATTGGCCACAGAAATCAATGTACATTTGTACATTTCAAGTATAAAGAAGTTCATAAGCACTTATACACTTATTATATGCTAAAGGAATGTAAAGTGACAATAAGGAGTATCTTACTTGATACGTTATTTTCTTTGTATATATGAATTTTAATTGAATATGATCAAGTTGAGGTGCTAAACCCATTCTTTCATGATAAAACCTCCTTATTCCTTTACTAGAAATTAATATTAGCCTTTCATTGGAATAAAAATGTTCTTTTTAAAGTTGTTTAAA
This sequence comes from Daubentonia madagascariensis, assembly GCA_023783475.1. Classification (NCBI taxonomy): domain Eukaryota; kingdom Metazoa; phylum Chordata; class Mammalia; order Primates; family Daubentoniidae; genus Daubentonia; species Daubentonia madagascariensis. Next base: position 47,310,773 of record JAKFHU010002080.1, read on the forward strand.
ATGGAATTACTTTTAAGTAATGTTCTTACATGATGGCGTTACAATTAGCTGTAGCATCATTTTTTTGATATTTAACTTTTCACTTGGAAATATTTGATCAAGACTTTTCCTCCTCTACCCTGAAGAGAAAAATTTATCTTCAAAGCATTGATATAAGATCATGCAATACAAACTTCTAAAAGATAAATATATTTCTGCTCACAATTTTCCTAGCTTCTGATTTTATATTTAAGAGTTTAGGGAAGAAAAAAACTTTTCCTCTATTCATCTTGGGTTCATTGGCTGGGGCCTTGTAAATTCAATTGACAAAAGGGAGACTAACAAGAGAAAAATGAACAGAAGTTTATTAATGTATGCAGCATGCATACATACTGGAGAACTCAGATATGAGCAACTCAAAGAGGTAGTTATAACTTGGGCTTATACAACATCTTAACAAAGAACAGTAATTTTTTAAAAAGTGACAAGATGAAGGAAATAAGGTTTAGGATTTTAGGGGTGGCAAACTGTGGGAAGGGGTGTGTGTGTGTATATATATATATAAAAAAATAAATATATATATAAAAATATAAAATATATGTAAATGATCCTTCAAAGTGGCATATTTTGGGATGGCATACTCTGAAACCCTTCAATGGCTACCTAGTTATATGTGGATATGACCAATCACAGATGGTATAAGGAAGTCTACCTACATAGAAATTTGTGGTATTCAGGAAGGAGGGCCCCTCAAGGATCAGTCAATGACAAGGACACCCGGTAGAGGTAATGGCCAATGCCCAGACAAGAGGACAAAGTCCAACATTGAAGAGTCTGAGAACTGGCAACATTCTGAAATTTAGGACTCCACACTGGACTGGGGCATCAAGGTAGAATTGGTAAAAGCAATGAATGTATTCTTGAAAAACAAAAATGCCACACAGACTGTGGAGGTAACAAGGCATCAAACTTGAGAAAGCAAGTACAGGGCACAGTGTAAAGGGAATACAACATGATCAAGAAAATAAACAATGGATTCTCTCACTGGATTGGGTATTCAGGTTAGAATGGAGCTAATAGAAAGTTTGGCATAATGTTAAATGTCCTGAATTAGAGGAATGGGTTGGAAAACAGTGGGAATAGATGGTTGTAAATGTTCTACATTTAACATATAGCAATTCAAAACAGTTAAAGACAGCATAAAGTACTGGTTGAAATTATTTTCTAAGAAAAGAAAAAGTAAGAGATAGAACTGAGGCCACAAATAACAAGAAATCTTATTACTCAAATATTCGTAATAGACCACAGAGACATTCTGGTTAAGGAAGGTTAACTATTGCTACAACCATAGTACATTCTCATACTGGAATAAAGAGTGGATCTATTTCTAAAATGTACAAAATATGTTTTCTGGCTACTTTTTTACATTCAGGGTAAAATACACAGAACAAAGCTATATTTTGTATTTAGGGTGGACTGAGACGGAGTAGACTGGTGATAATTGTTATCAAAACTATATGTTTTCCTGAATTATTAATATTATTAATTATTTATAATTTGGGGAATTTGCTTTAGCTTCTCACCAAAAAATATTTTTAAAAGTAATGCCAGATAAAAAAATACATTGGCCCCACTATAGTCTTAAAAATTTACATTTGTTTAAATGCTTACATTTACATATAATTTTATATAAATATAAACGATATAAAAGGGGGAAACAAATATAAATATATAATTCTTACTATATATTTTTATGTAAATTCATATTACTCTTAGGTACTTTGTCCATTTGTGCTGCTATAACAGAATACCTGACACTGGGTAATTTATAAAGAACAGAAATTTATTTCTCACAGTTTTGGAGGCTGAGAAGTCCAAGATCAAGGCATTGGCAGGATTGGTGTCTAGTGAGGGCTGCTGTCTGCTTCCAAGATAGCACCTTGTTGTTGCATCCTCTGGAGGGGAGAAATCCTGTGTCCTCACGTGGCCACATGGGTGTCAAGAGAGTGCTCCTTTTAATCTTAAGCCCTTTTATAAGGATTCTAATCTTATTCATGAGGGCTTATGAGGTAATGATGATTTAGTTATCTCTCAAAGGCTACACCTTTTAATATCGTTGCATTGGGGATTAAGTTTCAACATGAATTTTGGAAGGGACACATTCAAACCATAGCAGGCACTGCTGTGAATTGTAAGCAATGTACTACTCATATTTATCAATCTGCTAGAAAGACAGTGTTTCTGGCCAGAATATTAATAAGATAATTAGCATTTGTAATATATACCCTCAAGATACAAATATGTACAGATGCTCCTTGACTTTATGATGGGGTCATCTCCTGATAAACCCATCATATGTTGAAAATGTCATAAGTTAAAAATGGATTTAATACACCTCACCTACTGAATATCATAGCTTAGCCTAGTTTACCTTAAATATGCTCAGAACACTTGGATTAGCCTACATTTGGGCAAAATCATTTAACACAAAACGTATTTTCTAATAAAGTGTTCAATCTCTAATGTAATTTATTGATTACTGTACTGAAAGTGAAAAACAGAATGGTTGCATGTGTACTTGAAATACGATTTCTACTGAATGTGTATTGCTTTCACACTATCATAAAGTCAAAAAATCCTAAGTTGAACTATCTCAAGTTGGGGACCATCTGTATAAGATTTTGGCAGATTTTCCTTATTAAATATTAGCTATAGACTACTTATAAAGATATTTACTTAAATATAAGTAACAAACTTAACTGTAAAGTGCATCAATTTTAGACTCATATGTCTGTAAAAAATTAACAATATTCCCTACTGTGATTTATAATGAACCCACTGTAGCTTTTTTTGTTATGTTCAATTTCAGAAGAATTTTATTTAAAAATAGATACTCTAAAAGATATCATAAATAAATCAGGAACTTGGCATACAAAAGAATGTATATTATGTCTAATGCACGGCAATACTACTTCTGATTTTTTTAATATAAATACATACTGCAGTAGATGTTTCTATCCTTTCTGTTTTTAAATTACCTACTTCGGGGTCCCACCAATGCAGAAATTCCCCTGTCTATTTTATCTAAAGAATTACCTGACTCTGCTATTAGAAATAAAAACATGCACATATGTAAAGTATATGAATTTTAAGGAGCCAAGTATGTATATTGGCCCCAGGAAGATTAACCTAAACAATGATTTTATACAAACTATAAGTCTAGGTCCCAATAAATGTCATCATTTTTATTTGGCAAACTCTACTACAAAATAACCTAATTGTGAAATGTATTTAAGGCTTAATACATCCTACTGCTGCTTATTTGCCTTGTTTCCCCATGACATCATGGAGCAGTTATAATTCTCATTTTATAGATACAGATACATTGAATAAATAAATTATACATAAAGGAAGATCCCTAAACTGTGGTCAGAAGCAAACATAAAAGAATCCTTAAGCATCTAAAGGTACAAATTGGGCATGATGAATTAGAAACCAGCAAAAAATGTTACTTTAGACATGCTGTCACATTTTGTGCTTCTTTTTCATCTTTAACATATAGGATTTTACACAAGTTTTAGGCTAGGTGGTAGGTAGTTGGTCTACCCTCTTATTTCTTTCTCATATAGATTAAACTCACAAATAGAGGTCAGAAGCCAGCATCTGAATCCCATTTTCAAACCTTTCTAATGCTGTTACTTTAGGCAATTTACTTAACCTCTTTGAGCCTCACTTGTCAAATAGAAATAATAAATTTTAGGGGGTAGTCCAGAGGATCAAAAGGGATAATAAATTGACATATAAAATTTTGAAAACCTACCTGGTATTTTATGTTGTATTATTGCCTCCTCTTAAAGCCCCAGTGACTGATAAATATAGCATAAATTTTAACACAGTGTTTATAGTTTAATTAATCCATTCATTATTTCAGCATCATTTATTATCTCTTCTATGCAAAAATGGTATAGTAGACACTTGGGGGTGTCTGTGTGAGTGTGTGTGTGTGTGTGTTGAATGGTTAATTAACTTAGAAACCTTAAGAAGTTTTCATACAGAATCGGCTTAGAACTTGAATCTACTAGTCATCTTAAAATATGAGCCCAATCACAAGGATTTGAAATGTGCTATTAGAATAATATATCCCTATTTAACAGATATTTAAGTCTAGTTAGAAGTTTATGAAAGTAGTATGTGCCATTTATTTTCTCTCAATATCAGGTCATTTCTTTTTTAGGTTAAGATGCTTGTTGGGCACAGAATTAAAGGATTGATTTTTGCTTAGCTTTTTTTATGCCTGTCATGGAAGACTATTAAATCTATTCTATTTCTGTCTTGAAGAGCAAGAGTTTTTAATCAGAATCACCTAACTATTGAAAACAAGATCTGCTTATTACTTCCTTTCTTAACAATTGAACATCTCTGAGCCTTAGTTGCCTCATCTTTTCAGTGGAAATAGTAATTCCCACATTGTAGTGTCATCATTAAAATTAAATACATAATTTTGATACTGCTTGGAGGCAGTATCTGGCACATAGTAGATCCTCCATAAATGGTATCCATTTACTTCAAGGCAAATACCATTTCTGCACTTTAATGAATGTGCTATTTCTGTTTAAAGTTCATCATTCTCAAAGACTCTCAAAGAGTCTTTTGATGTCCTGTTTTTACAAATGTGACAATTGAATAAGAATGCAACTATTTAAATACTAATTTATTTATTTTTTGTTCTATGAGTAGATAGTTGCTTATTTTAATGCTCTGGATGAGGTTAAGTGAATTAATGAACATGAATCATAGCTAGTTTTAATATCAAATTGTTTTTTTAGGACATTAGTATCTAAGTAATTATATTAACATTAGAAAGATAATTTTTTTAAAGTGTAGCTTATGTAGTTGTGTGATGTAAATGCCTGAGAAATGGTCAAGGATCCAATGCACTAATTTCCAAGATATGCTTAGCCAATACTCTTTAAATACACATTAATAAATCAAAAAAATATTTCAGACAAAATGAAATGAAGAATTTTAGGGTGAATTTGCCTAAGGGATATTAGGAATTCTCTTGCTTTATTATGCAGAGAGGAAATATTATGTTGATCTTTCATTTGCCTTTCTAAAAGAACTCATAAATATTTTATTCATTAATCTTCAGAATACCCTGTGACCAAATTGAACTAGAAGGGAAAAGTAAGGTTATTAAACAGACACAGATGTTGAAATGGTACCAAATCAATCCTTCATAAAAATTCCCATGAATTGCTATTTATTCATTCTCCAAATATTTATTGAACACCTACTATATGCAATGTATGGTATTAGATCATGTGGAGAATAAGAGATAGATTATGTCATTCCTGCACCTGTAAAATTATCAATTTAGTAAGAAAAGTGAAACATAGTCTTAAATAATGGAACAGATGCTGGCATGTAATAAGGAATGTATGTAGAAAACAGTACATTTAAATGAGAGTTTAGCTTCTTTTTGTTTAGGATATAATTACAACTCCCCATAAAGACACAGCTTGAGAATGTTATATGCCCAAATTAACAGGAAGAACAGGTCTCTTCTTTTGTAGTTCCCTCACTGGACATGGTTAAAAATAGACCTTCCTGTGGTAAGTCAAAGCAACTCAGAAACTTGATCGGGTTGATCAGGGTGGTTGATGGAACCACAGGCTTTATTGTAGGATGCTCAACATAGATGTGCCCTATTCAAGCTGGAGAATTTCATAGCTGCTACCAGGTTTGAAGCACTTCAAAAGGTGCTACCACAGTCCTGCAGTTACTGTCAGACCTGGAGTCCTGGTATTTCTGCTGAAAACAGAGCAGTCAGATGATCATCTCTTTCCACGCATGCTTCTGTTGCTTGAGTGTTGGAGACTAGTTTTGCCAATTATCTCTCCATATCCTGTATGGTCACTCATCACTGGAACCAGGGCTCAAATTTACTCCCAAATTGGCCTAGACTCCCACTGTTCTAGACTTTAAGTTATTTAGCTCTTTAGTTTATACAACAAGCAGGCACCTGTCTGCTCACAGTGCCATCATGGCTGAGTCAGCAACCCCACATCAGACACAGGCTGTTTTCAGACCCAGCCCTTCTCTAAGACTCTCACGTCTTGTGCTGACTTACCCTCTTTCAGCTGGGAATTGTGTTCTCCCACACAACTCCACCTGAGCATCCTCAGTCCCTCAGAGGTGTTTTGGATTAGGGTCTTGATTGTTTTTCTCCTAGGAATTTCTTTGACTCTTTTGCAAATATAGCCACTTCCTCCCCAGCAACTTTCATTCCCTTGGTACTACTAAGGAATGGAGAACGTAGTCTTGGTCTCTGTAAAACCAAATATACATGGCCACCTGAGAGGTGGTGCAGAGTTGGTTTTCATCTACTTAAATTAAAAAAAAAAAAAGTCACTCAATGGATCTACTCAGAACAAAAAAATCAACAAAAAGAGAATTTGATGTTTCTTTAAACATAAAGCTAAATTTATAATAACAATATTTTTATTGGTATTATTTCAGCATCACCACATACTGGGCATCCCTGCTATAAATGTTATAAGAATTTGACAGTTTGCTATAATTGGGAAAGGAATTTTGGAAGAGGTAGTACTTGAGCTGGATCTTGAATGTAAATTTGAATTATAAAATAGCATTTTGATAAGAATAGTTGAGAGCATGAAGGCCATCTTAGAAGGAGATAATGGAAAGCCATTAAAGGTTTTAGAATAGTAGAGTGAAATAAAAGCAATAATTATCATTTACCACTCTGCTAAACATTATGCTATTTGTGGTAGTTACATAATGATATGCTTGCCTACACTAACTCTAATTCTCACAAAAATACTGTAAAGTGAGAATCTATTCTCATTTTCAGATATGGAAGTCGAAATATTTAGTAGTTCCAGGGACATTCAGCTAGGAAGGTGGAGGCTGAGTGTAAAGTTCAGGCCTTTCTGACATGATAACTTAAGCTCTTCCTGCTCCACCCTGCTTTCAGGAAGGCTCACCTGGTGGCTCTGTGCAGATGCACCAGACAAACACTAGCAGGTGGCAGGAAGCTGTAATTCAACCCTGCAGTAATAAGAATTGGTATAGAGCAGAAGGGGCTCAAAGGAATGATTGAACAGGAAGACCTTTTTAAGGTAGGAAAGGATAATAAGGAGACAAAAGAGGCTTTTGACCATTCCAGCTTAGTGGAGGACTGCAGAATCTAGTGTTTAAGATAATGGGGCTGTCCAGGGGAAACAGATAGCCTATGGGAGGGAGATGATCAGAAAGCAGCATCATGAAGGAATTTGAAACGGAGAAGATACCAAGTAGGAAAGTCAGCCGAAATGTTGGAAGCAGTTGAATCTGTGTTTCTCATTGCAATAATGGCTCAGGTTTTTGTTTGTTTGTTTCAGAAATGGAGGAAAACATCTCAGACTTCTGTGGGCATATGTTTACAACCCTTCATAGACAAAGACCTAGCCAATCTGTTTGGCCACCTAGAATAAGTGACCCTGATACTGAGAGAATTTAAGTAACGTTGAATGTCAGAGAACTACTGCATCTTTTAATGCCCTTGTTTCTTAGTACTCATCCCGAAAACTGCCTGAGGCTCTTCCACACCACATGTGTCTTGGGTCTTGGGAATAATGCGTTGGGAGAAGAGATGTTAATTTGAATTCTGGTTCTGGCTTTCAAGCAAAATATTACTTTTGCTAAATGTTGTCTATAAAATCAACTTCTCAGGCTCCATTCTCAGCCTTTAAATATTTATTCTTTTTTTCAAATCCTTTATTTTATCAAAAGGAAAATGGAAATGAATAAGTGATAAATTAAAGACCATGCAATACCTTTTAAAGATGAACTTCTCTAACCTCTAAGTCAGGTGTACATAAATTTAACTGACAAAAATTACGCAGTTTTCTAGAGTTGAAAATTTTACTTAAATTTCATTTTAACTAAAATTTGAAACAATTGAAATCACAGTATGGTAAATACAGATGTTACTTTTTCTCTTTCAAAAGCACCATATTTTGAATATTTAATAGTATTTAAATTTTATTATATAAATGATACACACTGTAGAAAATTTAATTTCTATTCATTGAGACATCAAGCAAAGAGAATGACAATTACCACTTTAAGGATCAGTAGAAGTTCTCTTAACCTATCTTCCCTTAATTGATTTATGAGAGTTGCCAAATCTCTCTATCCACTGGTTAAAATGTACTGGTTGATGCTCACAGAAGCCTGAAAACTCACTATTAGTAGGCTACTCTATTATGTTCCTGAATTAAAATGGTGAAATAAAAAAGCCAACATAAAATTGTTTCTATGAAAACTAAGATGATTGCACTGGAAAAACTTGATAAGGGCAAGCCCGTTCTTGTTTTGCTTAAAAGAAACTGAAGCTGGAAATCATGAGTAATTCATAATGTTTGGGGCTTAAACAAAGCAGGAGAGGAATTCCAATCAGCAGACCCATGAAAAGGGTCTTGTTCTATATTAATATATTTAAGAACAAATTTACAGTTAGACATTTTACATTAAAATAAAAATTTTGAAGTATATATGCTTTAACAAATCACTTTAATTAACTGGCCAAATATTAGCTTTAATTGTTTTGGAAAAGAAGTCATCCATGCATTTATTTCTATTAAATTTTCTGTGCCCTTGTACATATTTCATTAAAAATAGGATCTTACAGTATAAACAGTTTGCATAATGTTTTCTTAAAGTTAAATTAAAACTGCTATGTGTCAAGTACTGTTCACCATATAGTGGTGAATGACATAGAGTTTACCTTGTATTTGGTAAATAGAAGAGACAAATAATGAAACAAATAAATTAGGGTAAAAGGATAGAAATGATTAGGAGTGGGGAGGGCTCTTTAGCTAAGGTTGTGGGAGGAGATGATGTGGGATAACTCCTAAATGATGAGAAATAGGTAGCCATGCAAATATTTAATCAGAAAAGCATCCTAGGCAGAAGGAACATCAAGTGAGAACACCTTGAGATGAAAACAAACAAGGTGCGTCTGAGGAAAAGAAATAATTTGGGGGTGAAAAAATTGATTTCAATTTATTTCCTAATTTGGGGGTGAAAAATCAAGGGTATCCTTTTGATGCATTATATTTGAATCACCTATTAGTTATCCAAGTGGAAATATTTAAATATTTTGTTTTGTTCACTACTATATTCTTTGTGCATTTAACAGTATCTGGCACATAATAGGCACTAAATCAATATTTGTCAAATGAAGGAATGAATTATTTTGGGAATGAATACTTTTGAGATGGCTAATATTTATGAGTTTGAAACACAGGTAAAAGGTTACAATTGTATTGTAAATCTGAGAGTCAACAGCACATATATAATATTCAAAGCCAAAGGACTGGATAAGATCATCCAGGGACACAATGTGGATAGAGAAAAAGAGTGTCAAAGAGTGACCTTAAAAATAAAAAAAAAAAAGAAAGAGAAACCAAGGTAAGTGAGGAGAGGTGTGCACTAAAGTGGAAGGAAAACAAAAAGAATCTGATTTCAGTGATGCCTAGAGAAGAAAGTGTTTTAAGGAAGACAGAGTATTCCATTGTGTCAAATCAAGCTACTAACTCTGGTTAAGTATGGTAAGATTAGAGAATTGATCATTTTGATTTGACACTACAGAATTTTTAGTGACCTCAATAAAATTATCTTGGAGTGGTTGAGAGGAAAGCTAAGCTGGACTGTATTGAGAGATTGTGAGGTGAGAAAATGGAGGCATCAAATTTAACCAGCTGTTTTGATGAGGTTTCAATTTAAGATATCATAGAAATGAACCTGAAGAGGGTACATGGAGTCAAAGGAAGTTATTTTTTTAAAAAAATTGGGGTTATTAAGGCATATTTGTATACTGGCATGAATATTCCAGTAGTGAGGGAAAAATTAATGATGTAGGAAAGAGTGGGAATTAAATTAAATTTGCAAAACTGAAACCCAAGGAGGGGACACTTAGAGGCAGTTAGTCTTAGATAGAAGCAGGGATTTGGGTTTTACATTATGAAAGAAAAGAAGACAGAGTGTGGAATTCAGGTGCAGGTGGGTTGATGAATTTGGGCTGGGCAGATGAGTAGTTCTTGCTTGATTTCCTCAATTTTATTAGTGAAATATGAAGTAAGTACACCAGCAGGAATGGAGTTGAGTTGGGAGTAAAATTTAGAAGGCTTAAGAATAGGAAATAAGGAGTTAAATGGTCTTCTTGGAAAGTGGGAAAGTGGGTGTTCTAGAAGATATAGAACATTGCCTGTCTGTGTTGATGGCCCACTTGAGATTTCGGGCCATAAATGTTAAGTAAGTCCAGTTAGCAGCATCCTGCTACTCAGGGAAGGGCAGTGAGTCAGCAAATAGTGGGGTTTAATGAGTTTAATTGCTGTATTATTTCTGACCATGGTAGAAAACAAGAGGGAAAATAGCTGTGGGCATTTATCAGCAAATAATCATAATACCACACCGTAGAAGTTAGATAGGAAGTGAGGGCATGTGTGAGGAGATGTCAGACAATGAAGATTTGGATTGGAGGTCCCCAAGGGGCTGAAAAGTAAGTGGAGTAGGTCACTGGAGTCACTGGCTTGGAGGATAGGGATTGTAATCAAAGTGAACTACGTGAAAAATAACTACTGTGTGAAAATGCAATTACAATTTTGGTGGATAATTCTAAATTATCTTCCAAAATTGCTGTACTAACTTACACTCTCTCCAAAAGTGTACCATGCTAATTTTCAGTATATGTTTTTAAATCAATAATAATTCTTAGAGGCTGGGTGCAGTGGGTCACACCTGTAATCCCAGCACTTTGGGAGGCTGAGGCGAGAGGATCGCTTGAGGCCAGGAGTTAAGACCAACCTGAGCAAGAGAGAGACTGTCTCTACAAAAAATAGAAAAATTAGTCAGGAATGGTGGCATGTACCTGTAGTCCCAGCTACTTGGGAGGGTGAGGCAGGAGGATTATTTGAGCCCAGGAGTTCAAGGTTTCAGTGAGCTATAATGATACCACTTCACTCTAGCCTGGGCACCAGAGTGAGACATTGTCTCAAAAACTAATAGTAATAATAATAATTCTTAGAAAATTATTTAGACTTGTTTGTTTATAAATTTATGTAGAATTGAATCTTACTGTTCTATATGCTAGACATTTTTCAGAACATAGTATGCCCCCTCCTAATTAAAAAAAAAAAATGTAGTGGGGATAATAGTAGTAAAAGAGGTTCTATAAATAAAACAAATTTTGTGGAATTTTAAAGCAAACTTCTGATATTTTATTATACATAGCTTCTTTACATTTCAAAGACATCAAGGGTTTTATTATAACTAGGCAAGGAAACATTGAGTTCTTTTATCTTCATTTTAAACTTACTAAGATTCTGTCAACAGGTAATATTGATAATTATTATAAATTGCCCTTATTTTTATATATGCATAAAGGTTAGAATATGGATTTTCAGAGAATTCTGCCCCCTTATGAGCATTAATGTTATAAATTTTTACACTTAAAATACTTTTCTTCTAATTTGGCTTTTTATTTGGAAGCAGGATCTTGGCATCAATTAACATAACATAAGCTGAAATATTTTCACTTTTCTTGAGAAGTGTAGCCTTGATTTGCTCGCGCGGTAAAGTAATGCATCCCCATTCAGCTTTATTAGTCTTTTTTTTTCCACTGTAGACTATGTGTAATTCTTTTTTTGCTGTGAAACATATAGAAAGGTCTTTGCAAATACTAAGACTTTCTCTTTTTTGCTAAAATCCAGGTATACTTCATTACTTACCCTCATATCACTAGATGAAATGCCTGTGAACTCTACAACTGTGTATTGTACTTAACTGGTCATTGGTTGTTAGGAAATTTTCTTTTAATGTCTGTCTCTTTTAGTAAGATAGCAGTGTTATGATAGAGGGAGTAGCAATATCTCTATGAACAGTGTACATGTTTCAAGTAGTGGCTGAAATTAAAGGAAACGTGAAGTTTGGTAAAAATATATCAAATTTTATGTAAAATAAAACTAGTGACAGTTAATGCAACTGAATCTGCTGTTTTAATATGCTACAAATGTAAAACAGCAATCATTTATAATTGCCATCAAATGACAAAGTTAAGTGTGATAAAAATATTTTGCATAGTAATTAATGTCTCCATCTCATTGACACTAAATTTTAAATGTTGAATATACAGTTCTTTAAACTGCATTGTTTCTGTTTGTTTAATTAGCTATTTAAAATAAATTATTTAAGAAGTACAATAATAAAAAATAAATCAACAATGTTAGGAAATGTGTAAGGAGACATGCAGAATTTTAATCTTCCTGTTGGTATTGTATTCTATATTTTGCCTTTATCAAAGTGTACCCAAAAGAACACAGCTAGACAGAATATCTTTCTGTGATCTTTAGTAGCTCTGTATTGCCCTATAAATGACTCAGCTACAAATCAATGATTATGCTTCAGGCTTTGATTTTTGTTTTTAGTTCAAAAATGAACATCATGAGGACATCACCCAGAGAGATGTTTCAGATCTCTTGTAGTGAAAGCTGAATTTTCTTGTCTTTGTTCTACCAAATACATTGCTACGCATATGGTAGTTTAAAAAAATTAAACCATTTTGAATATGTGTGAGACTATTAACCAAAGTATGATAAAATTAAATTCAAGTAGCTGCCACCACCCTCTGAAATTTATAATACCACCCCAAGACATGTCTGTTGGCATAGTTGTTATTTAAAAATTTTAGTTTTTCATATTATTGTATATTTACAAATATGTATCTATACTATGCAGAACATTGATTACTTTTTAATTTTATAATTAAAAATATATCAAATATTGTGTCTGTTTTCTCCTCCATGAAGCAAATGACTAGATTACATGTGCAACATATTTATTGGCAAATATGCCTGTGAAGGATAAAGAGGCAGGAAGTTAGAATAGGCAGAGTTTTCAGACCAAGATACAGGTCTGAAACCTGTGATGGGAAAGAGGGAAGTCATAATTGGATAGGAAGAGTCTCAGCCAACAATGCAGAAATTTTTAGCTAGGCTGACAGGGATTCCTAGAGCCAGACCTTCCCATTAGAGGAATTTTGCACAAGAATGATCTGGTTCTGGCAAGCCTACCAAGCTCAGTCGTTGGCTGGGAGCAGCCCTGCTGAAGGTGTGGCCTGCTGAACACAGTGATAAATTCAGAAGTGCAGAAGCTGGAGGCTGTCATTCAGTATGGTCCCTGTAGCAGTTTGTCTTGAAGAAAGATTTGAGTCGGGCATCTGCATAGGCATCACACATATGTATTTGGGGCCTTTTAGTGTAATTATTGTTGAGGGCATATAGATTTTCTCTCCCAATTTCCTTAGTTAATACGCTCACTCCTAATGGTCTATGTCCTATAAGTGTTATCAGGTGAGAGGCTGAGGATGGATTGTGTACCTGTATCACCAGCTCTGAACTACTGGAAAAACAAAACAAAACAAAAGACTAAATAAAATCTCAAAACATATGTCCTAATTATGGGACAGCATAGGCTTATATATATTTATAAATGAATAAGCACATATTTTAATTTGATACATAATACTATGAAGAGACTAATTCAAAATATTGTCAGAGAGTTACTGAATTTCAGCGTGCTCAACAAAATAGGGAGAGAAACTTGTAAGCAAGCATGGAAAATAGTACTATCAGATAACAAGGCACATAGATTTAGTAACTGAGTTAGTTGAGAATATCCACATGTCTGACACATACATTATATATTTTTAAAGAATTGTGATACTATAGTCCCCCTGAGAGAAAAAGTCTACAGGCGGGAAAGAGTGAATAGGCACTCATACCCAGTGAGCTCTGAAAGGTGCTCAACTTTATCTCAATTAATAAATCATAATTTAGTCTTTGATTCACAAAGTCTTTGATTCACAAAAAAAGAAATGACAAAGATTGTAAGATCTCTCAGAATTTCTAGGCAACAAATTATTATGGTTATTTTTGAACTAGTTATCATTGATCAGTAATGTAGCTTAAAGCTCAATAACAGGTTATAGCGAGTGTTGACTGCATGCCAGGCATTGTTCTGGGTACTGCTGATTCACAAGGGAAGCAAGTCAGGAGTTATCCCTTCTTTTGCTAATTAGTTGAAATTTTATTCACTCACTCCTTAAGCAAAAAGAATATGTGTTTTCTAATTGCACTTCTGGGCTCTGGGGATACAACAGTAAGTGAACAAAACAAACAAAATAAATGAATGAAAAAATAAATAAACAAGTCCCAAAATACAACTGCCTAACAGCTGTGTAATCTTCCTTTGGAAATCTTTTATTCTATATTTAATACTATTGAATTCATTAATAGAGTATGCTATAAACGCTATAATATAGAACTCAACTTGATATATAGAATGTTTAAAAAGGAGTCACAATTTCCCTGAAGAATTACATTATTAAAAAATAAATGGAAATCATCATCATTCAACATTTTTTACTTTACATTTATATCTTTAAAATATATCTTAATCAATTGCTTTTTATAATACATTATTGTTTTAAGAAATTAAAATAATATATAAAATTGGATAATATAACTCTTCAGAGATACTTCTGTTAATGGCTTGATATATATTCTTTCACAATTTTTAGTGAGCAAATCCATCCACACAGTATTTTAACATAATTTCATGCCCATTGTCACTTTTTAAAAATTTACCTTCTCTTTTAAAATTACTACACAGAGTCCAATGTATAGGTGTAGGATAGTTTACTGATAAATATTTAGATTGTTTTCAGTTACTTAACAAACAATGCTAAGAGGAATATATTTCATATTTATAAATCTCCATACATTTATTATTTTCTTAGGATAAATTCTTAGCAAGATCAATTCTTGATCAAAATGTCCATGTATTTTAAATTTTGATAGGTAATTTCAGAAGGCTTTTCAAACCTCATATAATAGTTTTCCAGTTTTCCCTCTGTTATAGTTTGAATTATGTCTCCCAAAAAAATATGCTGAAGCCCTAACCCCCGGTACTTGTGAATGTGACCTTACTTGGAAATAGGGTCTTTGAAGATATAATCAAGTTAAGATCAGCTCATTAGGGTGTCCTAATCTAATATGACTGATGTCTTTATATAAATCATGACATCACTTTGTACCCCATACATATACACAACTATGATTTGTCAATTTATAATTTTAAACATTAAAATTTTTTAAAAATTTTTTTAAAGAAGAAAATTTGAACACAAACATACACACACACACACATGCAGGGTGAACACCGGATGAAAGTGGAGGCAGAGATTGGAATTATGCAGCTGCAAGCCAAAGAGTAGCTGGCAAACACCAGAAACTAAGAGAAAGACATGGAACAAATTCTCTAGATCCTTCAGAGAGAGTACAGCCCCACAGACATCCTGAGTTTGGACTTCTGGCCTCCAGACTTGAAAGAATAAACTTCTGTTTTTTAAGCCATCCTAGTTTTTGGTAACTTGTTAAGGCAGCCCCAGGAAATTAAATAAAACCTCTGACAACATTTGAGAGTGCTTCTTTACCCATACAGTCACCAAATTGAGCATTCTCACTATTTTATCACTTTTTTAATCAGAAAAGTAAAATTAAAAAGATACCTAACAAATTTTTAAACTACGTGAAGCTCATTATATAGAAGGCAGAGATTTATTACATTATTCACATATGTACATATATTTATCTATCTACTAACCAACCTGTTAATCTTTTACTTTGTTTTATTAAAAAAATTTAAGTAGCTATTCTCTGGTTAGTATAAAAAATGCTTTAAAATTTAAGGAAGGAAAATTTCCATTAAATAAATAGGTAGCTAAGCTCAGGTGTCATCCTCCCAGCTGAATACCTGGGCCTTGCAAGGTCTAGGTATTTAAGCTTATGGCTGTAGTAGTAACTGTATTGCAGGGTTCAAACCTTATGTTTCTGATTTCTGGCTAACCTCTTATCTCTTAGCTTCAGGTTTTGGCACAGACCAAGGATGGCACAGAATCATCTGCTATTTCTGTGGGATAGAAGGCAGAGAATTCTTGCCATTGATGTTCAGCCTTGCTCTCATAGGAGCTTGCCTAAGCTGCTGAAATACACAGAGTTGGTCTAGATGGGAAAGAGCTTCCTGAGAGTGTCAATTCAGGGATGTTCTGGGTTTATTCTTCACTCTGGGGATTATATTATGAGAGGCAAAAACTCCTACAAAAACATTGATCAATGCCACTGTCAGAGTTGGTTGGTCTTAGGTTGATTTGATCAGGATGACATTTACTGTGTTTATAGTACAAGAAGAGCCCACTGATGATTCCTCATTGTGAAGTCTTTTCAAATAGAATGTGTTGTAAATGTCATTTCCTGCAACAGTTGCAGAGTGTAAGGTAGCAAAGGTGAGCTGGAGAAGTAGGGGATTTTCAGTCAGAGGCCTGCATTCTACTTCTGGCTTTGCGGAATACTAGCTGTGGGCCTTTGGAACAATGACTTGAACCTCTGTTTTCACATCAGTCAAATGGGATTATAAAGTATACCTCAATGAAATGTGACCACATTTATGCAAATGCTCTGGAAACACCTAGTGCAGCGATTTTAGTTTGAATCAAGAGCGATTGGACTTTGTGACCTTTTCTTCTCTCTTTTATAAATCTTTGAGTCATATTTAATCTAGAGATAAAGCCAACACAAACACTTTATAATAACTAAAAATGTGTGTGATTGGGGCTGGCTCTAGGCAAAGGACTTATCACAGAGGTTTGCTCGCAGCTACTCCTGTGGCTCATCCACTCTTCCAACCCGAGAGCTTCCTCCTTTACGTGTAGTCTTACTCTTCACCTGGGCTCACAAGACCTCCCTGCCATGCCTAGCACCATGCTTATCTGAAGCACCAGGGTGAAAACATTATTTTGTTTTCTGTGGGAGAGGTGAGGGAAATTGAGATGAAAAAGTGATTTAAATGAGTGTTTTATATCTGGTTTCTTAGCCTTAAAATAATGGTTGTGAAGAGCTATCTTGTTTTACACAGACTATTTCTATTTTGTTTGACTTTGGCAGCCATTTGGGATGTTAGTAACATTAAAGTTTTTATTCAGTGGATGAAACCTTGCTGGTGAGGCTGTGCTGACACCTTCAAAAGGCCACTTACCCCTGTATGAGTGTCAGGTTTGTAAGAATTCTCTGGAACAATAGGAATCTCTAGGGCAATGGATAGACATTCACAAGGGAAAAGCATACCTTTTATATGCTGGATTTTATAATTACACCTATCTATCCAAGTTAACATCTACTATTTTTTTACATTGGCAGCTTAATTGCTGCTAGATTTCAGAAGATAAACTATGAATGTTTATGACTAAAGTTAGGAAAACTTAAAAACATTCTTTAGAACAAATTCAATGTGATAATGAAATTCACTGACTATATAGTAAATACATTGCCAAAGATATAGAAATATATACAAAAGTATAAGTTATCTTGAACTTACGTTTTGTCCATCTGTGTCCTAAATTTGGTTCCATAATTTGAGACACAAAATATTCATAATTTTAATATAAAATCTGGAGGCTAATATTCATGACCATATGCTTATATATGTTCTTGCTAAATATGTAGTGGTAATATTAACTATTAATAAACTACATAATGCAATAATTTCCACTAAAGGAGACGATTGAGTTTAAATAGCTTTTTCCTTGCTTATACTTTACTTCCTTGGGAAACCAGTGACCTACATCCAAACCCTCTGAAGCGAAATATTGAGATAAAATTTCTTTAAAACTGTGATTAGAATTTAAATGTCAAAGGGTGCTATTGACTTACATGTAAGATCAAAAAAGGAAGTGTGTTATGACAGAAAAATCAAAACAGTAGAGAATTTTCAGTTAAGGTCTGAACTTGAAGTAACATAGCTAAAAAACATATAGTGGCATTTTCATGTATTCTGGGCACAGAAATCAACAACAATTGGCCAATATGTTACACGCTGAAAGCTAGCAAATAGGATCTTTTTTCTCAAAAATAGCAGACTGTGGCATTATACCTGACATTTTGAAAAGCTTCTTATTGTAGTTGGTTCCATCAATATTTCTACAACAATTGGTATTAAGATTGTATTTATTTTGTATTTCAAATTTCCTTCAACTGGTAAAATATGAACTACAAGTGATCCCCTAAGTCAAATTACTTACTCCAAATGACTGAGTAAATATGCAGCCAAGCTGAAATTAGAATTTTTAATCATAATTAAAAACATAATTGAAATTGAATGGAGTCAATCATAGAAAAAATTGTATTTAGCCTTTCAACACATTATAGTTCCTTTGTTGGGTCATAGGATTATAGTTGAGTGCTATCATTTAGAGCCTCACTATTCTGTGTGTGGTCCACTGACCAGCAGCACTAACCTCAATGCAGAAATACAGAATCTCAGGCTCTAACCCATACCTACTGAATCAGTCTGCCTTCTAACAAAATCCACAGTGCTTTATATGTCCATTAAAGTTGGAGAAGCACTGATTTAAAACATCACTATATACTTTCTCTTTTTTCTTATATGCAATAGATATGGCCTACTTACCAAGGTGGACTGAAATAAAAAATATTAATTTTGTCATAAAATGTCAAATATCCATTAGGCTATTTATATATATGTGAGGCTGAGAAAGCCAGTGAGCTATGCAGTATGTATTTTATTTTCTACTAACAAGGTATTGATTTTTTTGATACCAGTAAAAATTTAAAACTACCCAAATATTTCATTAAGGTGAAAAAGTATTTGTGAGCAATAAGGTATCAGAACTGAACATTCACTTTTATCACCATTGAGGGACACAACATTCTCACATACATCTAATGTCATTAACTGACTAGAAAATTCTTGCTCAAATCAGTGTTCAACAGCACAGTGTTTAGATCTTATTTACAGTTTCTGGTTGGACTGTAGGGAAGGGGCTGTTGTAGGCTTTAGAATCCACACAAAGGCACAGTCATATAAACAGAACTCTTTCTCCTCAAATATTTTATGTGCTTCTTCATATAAAGTAGAGTTCTTCAAAAGTCTAGGCCAATCTCTATACTAATATTGGGTTGAGTATGTAAACAAAAACATACCACTAAGATGTTCGATAAAGATCAGAAAAAAAATCTCCAATTTTTTATTTTATGATGTAAACTTGTCACAATGAATAAAGAATAAGGGAAGAGCCAGAGCAGTACCTCTTTCTAAGTGTAGAAGGGCAAACTGTCAGAAAAAAGATGGGACTATGACTAAAGGCCAAGGCCCACTGTCTTTTAGTTTGTGAGAACCATTCATTAAAAAAAAAAATTACACCATTAATCCACTTAGAGGTATGGTGTCTGTCATCATTGCTGATTTGTATGCATGAAAAAAACCTCCTGACCTTTTCTTCTTTAAATTTTATAACTCATGTGAATGTAATTTTCTTAAGGCCTTGTTAAATGGTACTATGTCTTTCTTGATAACTCTGAATGCTAATTTCCTTCAGGTGATTGGGTTATTGGGAACCCAAAGTCATTATTTGTTTACAAACACATAATATCACAAGTCCTATTTAATTAAAATAATAGATATCATTCAAGAAAACTCTTATTAAAGGAAAGACTCAAAGTGGGCTTTGTCATCTTCAAACATGAGGTCTATTAAGCTATATAAAATGTTCAGTAAAAGATGATGATAAATCAATTTCTTTTCCTTGAAACTACTTTGACATTTCCATTCCAGCTCAGTCTAAGTCTGGATGACAAGCAACTGTTTCTTGCTAGCTTCTGTACTAGTGTTTAGACTCTCCTTTGTAATCAGGACCTTTTAATTTTTTTCCTGATGACTATGAGAGAAATAAACAAATCTATAGCTACACTTGTGACAGAGAAAGTTAAACTTTCTAATCCTTGCCTTTGAAAATATATCTCTATCCTGAAGCAAAGAGAACAACCTAGCTGTCCTTTGTCTCCTTGTCCTCTATTCTCTAAAACCTAAAAACCGAAAAAAGTACCCTACAAACCCTAAGCTTCACTTAAGGATTGCTTTCTTTCCTTTATATTAGATTAAGTTAAAATTAGAAATCTCTTATTTAAACTGGCAGATGAAGTATATTGCTTTAAAAATAAGCTTTCTTTTTAGTGAAATAAACATTCCCTCCTCCTCTCTTATATTAAAACAGGAAGAAATATATAATACATTTTAGAGTGGCATATTCATTTGTTATAACAGAATGGAGGTAGATTGCCAGGATGCTTCTCCAGAGCTGATAAAGCACTTTAGCATTGTCCCTGTACAGATATTTCTCTTAACTGTTGGAAAGTTTTTTTGGTTTTTTGTTTTTAATATAAGAAGAACCCAAAAGAACATAGCTCTAAAATTAAAGTAAATTTAGCAAAGTAAATTTTAGAAGTAAATCATACTTCTAAAATTAAAATGAATTAACAAATCCATTTTACAACAATTATTGAAAATACTTTCTACAAGATTTTTGTGATCTTTATTTGATGGGTCATTAGTAACCAGAAATGAATATGCTTTTGGATGCCTTAACTCCCATGCTTCAAATAAATTGATGTATCTTACCTTACATGTCTCTCTGTCTCTCTCTCTCTCTCTCAGAAGGTGTTCAGTTAACACTTTTGAGCTTAAAAAAAGAATAGACTTTAGTGTTTTATTCTAGAGAAATTCTTTTTAAAAATGCTATTTTGATTTCAACTTTTAAAGGTTATCTCCTGAATTATCCATTGGATTTTTCCCCCAGTAGCTAATTTTACAGGTGATTACATACAACTGCTCATTTGTTTTTGATACAGCATTTGTTCCCATGTTTGTTTGTTTGTTTGTTTTCCTACCGACTGAGCTAGCTGGGCCTCATGTTTGTTTTTATCACATACAATGTCTGATTCCACTTTTAAAATTTCACTTCTCAATTCCTTTCTCTTTGTCACAAGTCCTATGATTTATTGTTATTTATTTTTTTCTTTCATACTTAAAAAATTTATTTCAATAGATTTAGGGGGTACAAATGTTTTTTTGTTATATGGATGAATTGTGTAGTGGTGAAATCTGGGTTTTTAGTGTACCTGTCACCTGAATAGCATACATTGTACCAAATAGGTAATTTTTCATCCCTTACCAGCTTCTGAGTCTTCAATGTTAATTATACCTCTCTGTATGACAATGTATACCCATAGCTTAGCTCCCACTTATAAGTGAGAACATGTGGTATTTGTTTTTCCATTCCTGAGATACTTCACTTAAGATAATGGCCTCCAGTCCCATCCAAGTTGCTGCAAAAGACATATTTCATTCTTTTTTATGGCTAAGTAGTACTTCATGGTCTTTTTATCTTTAATGTGGCTCACTTCTGCACTTAAAATTCTTATAAATGTTGATTGTTGTTTTGAATTTTCAAGTTAGAGAAACCGACTTTTAAAAGTCTGTGATATAAAGCAAACAAATTATTATAATATTAAACACACTAAAGTAATCTGAAGTATTTCTCACATTCAAATGACAATTATAATGTAAACAAATACACTAATATGAAAATATATAAAACATGTGACTAAAAATTGATATTAAGAGCAAACTTGAATGGCTTCAATATTGACTCTAATATTATTTTATTAAAAAACATTTAAATTAATTTACAGGATCAGGAAATGAATAATATAAAATGAATTCAGACAAAAATACCAGAAGAAATACTTTGCCTGAAGTGTTATAAGTGAAATTTAGGAATTTTCATAAGTATTATAAAGTTCTTGTTCACCTTTTTGCTTGGCAGAGACTAAACGAAGATGAAACAATAGTGTTTTTCCAGGTGCCGTGGACCTAAGTAAACAGTCCTATAAACAAATAAATGTCAATCAGAATGCTAATTATTTATCCAGATAGAGCACGTGATAGGGAAAGGCAGTCTGGAAATCTCAGTCTGGACTGAAGGAACCCCCACAGAGGACTTGAGGCTAAGACCTGGAAGATGAACAGTTCACTGGCTTACAAGGGAGAAGGCAAAACTGATGAGGCATGTTTTAGGCAGAGAAACTGGCTTATCCAAAGTCATGGAGATATGTACATAATAGCACAGAATACTTAGGACACTGCCAGTAGTTTAGTCTGGTTTACATCTAGGATCTTAAAGTTCAGATCAACATCTTTAATTATATCACGTATAAAATATAATCCAAACAACTGCCCCAAAATGTTTAAGATACGTGGAAGTTTTTATGGTGATCTTCATTAATCCCTTGTTAGGAGAGAGAATTATTTCTAATGTCTCTGCCAAACCAGTGCACTTGCAAGTGGAGGAAGGAAGATTGAGGAAGGCTGGAAAGAAACTATTAAGATTTAATGTGGACGAATCATGGCAAGGGAACTGTGATGTTTGGGTTCTAACTCCAGTACAGTTTATAAACCTGCTTTGTATCCCAAACAAGTCATCTTTAACCCTATACTTCCTAAACATAGGATAATGTTTGGCCTAAATAAGTAGTTTGTGTTTTACCAAAACTGTGTTATTTGAGAGATAAAAATAGATTGTCACTGCTGGAAATACTGAAAGAAGTCCTGAAATCCAACCCTTCTGATTCAGTCCTTCATCCTATAACTGCTCCCCCACTCTTCTTCTCTATCCCTTTTTCCTGTCTTTCTACTTTTTCTACCTTCCTATGTCAACTCCTGAGCATCTGTGTAAAAATCTAAGGCTTCACAGAATGTAGTTTGAAAATTATTTGCCTTGATAATTTCTAATGTTCTTTTAAACCATATTTCTTTCATACCTAAATGGTGTTTAATTAATAATTAATTAATAGTAAAGGGGAACAGAGGAACAAAGAAAAGAGGAAAATTTGAGGGGCTGTGGCAATATCTGGGTTCAGTTAGGCATTTTCCTTCAGCAGAGGCAGGATCTAATGAAGAAAGATACTGTAATGGAAGAGGGCAACAGTCAGGGAAGATTCTAGAAGTTTTGTTTTTCTGACTGATTAGAAAAGTCACTAAGATACAATGAAACATGGAAGTAAAATGGTAATTATAATTACTATTTATTAATTCCTTATTAGGTGCCAGATATTTTAAATAATTTGGTCTTGTTTAAATTTTCAACCATCCTGGGAGTAGATATATTGTTTTTATTTATAGAAAAAATTGTGTGAGTTAAAAGGGTTAAAGAATGGTTTCTTATTGACTCCATTATTGACTCCATTGACAACCTATGGAAAGACAATGCTTTTTATATTGGGCCTTATGCATGTTGAATTTAATCCTTAGGACCTAAAGTAGGCACAATTATTCCCATTTTGTAGCTTAAAAACTGAGATTCCAAAAGGTTAAATTAATTGCTCGACCTGAGGACATCTGGCTCATTTTCCAGTGCTCTTTCCACTGTGTACTTTACTGCCTCCTTAATCTCCCCAGGAATCATTTCCCCCTTTCCATCAGCCTTCAAAAGCTTGTTGATTGCTCTCTAATTATAAATACTTGCAGCAAAGTGTGTAAATTGATATGCAAATGATTTTTTCCCCTTAGCAAATTAGCACTTTACTTCCATCTAATTAAGTAGCTTTGTGGAGGAAATGGATTTCTGAAAGAAGAATGGAAAGTGTTTGGATTTGTTCTCGTGTTTCTGGTTTAGCAAGCCCTGTGAATGAGGTATAGAAAAAGGAGTCCTGAGTGGGAGCAAACAATGAAAGCAGAGAAAAAACGGGGGGTGGGGGAGATGAGAAAATGTGGGTGTAATGGCTGACAAACCTTCCTGGGAAAGTAAACTGCCTTTCGTCTTACATTCTTTCTCTAATAACACTTTTTTAAAAGTAAGGTAAAACTTTAATAATAAATTTCTGTTTCCCTTCACACTTCTGAGTGTTAACACTGACAATATATTCATGAAAATGGATATATTCAAGCCCAAATTGCTAATTTTGTTAATGGTTTAAAATTCACAGGATATGCTTTTAATTGGGAGGAAATTGATTCCTGGAACATATTACAAAAATTTTCCTTAGAAAAGAATCATTTGTTGCAATGAGAATTCATTCAATAAGCCTGTGCCGTTATGTATGTTCCGTGGTATTAGGAGCAAGGAGTGTATATAGTAGCTTCCTTCCATGCCAGGACTGAAGCAGTTGCCTGAATGTTGTCACCTTCAATACTTGATACTGAAGAGGAATTCGGTACACACGTATGGAACATGGAAGCACCTGAAGTAAATAGTGCCAATTTAAATTTTTCATTGAAACTAAGGCAGCTGAGGTTTGTAATAATATATTAAATTTATAATCCTCCAAAAGTATGTTTTTATGGACTTAGGAAAATGTTTGTGCATAAGTAGTTTTGTTGTATGTATTTGGGGAAAGCCTTTAGTGTTTGTTAAATTATGCTACCCAGGTTCATAAAAAGTTAGTTCCTATAAGTCACATAATGTCATATTAAATTATATCAACCATTCTTCTTAATAATGGAAACATATTTATTAATAACGTATTATTCTCTTTCTGCCCATGTAGCTTTACCAGGTATTGCTCTCTTGTCTGTACCTCCAAATTATTTTTGGATTTACAATGTTTGATTTTATATTTTATTCATTAAAATAAAATAAAAATAACTGAAAACTGATACTAATTGAGTACCCTGTGAAGGATCAGCTCTGCTATTGGCAAATTCACTTATCTTATTCTAGGTGCCCTTTAAGAAAAATAAAGAGAAATCATATTTGCTATTTTCTAGGAGTTATATTATATTGGGGGGAGGGAGAATATTTATACCATAAAATAACTAGAAAACAATTGAGTGCCAGGGACACAATTATGATAAAAATTATAAGAACCATTTTGTTATATACATTTTTATTGGAAAATAGTGACAAATATCACAGCAGAGAAAAGGTCAGATGTTCAGATCTTAATCTGGATACAAAAAATCTTTTTCCTGTTACTGAATAGTGATGTCTCAAAAGCAATTGAAAATATACAACCTCTACAAATTGCTTCCAAACTTGAAGATTGTTTTGAGGAAGGACAAAAGATTATGAATTTCATATCTCCAACCATGGTCATCTCTCCCTTATCTAGTCTGTGACCCTTCCAGTATATTGTGAAAAATCCTTGTGAGATCATGCTGAAAATATGTTGAGGATTCTACTCTTTCGTAACAGGAGAGAGCCCTTGAGATTATCCAATTTACCATCTTTGCTCTTAGATAAAAACACTGAGGCCCAGAAAGGTTATTTGAGTTTGTCCTGTTGTAGTTCTTAGAAGTCAAGATTTGATACCAAGTCTGACATGTGACCTTCAACCAAGAGAGGTTTTCAACCCTGACATAGTATATTCGTGCACTGAATAAAGTCATCATT
This sequence comes from Daubentonia madagascariensis, assembly GCA_023783475.1. Lineage (NCBI taxonomy): Eukaryota > Metazoa > Chordata > Mammalia > Primates > Daubentoniidae > Daubentonia > Daubentonia madagascariensis. Next base: position 47,336,121 of record JAKFHU010002080.1, read on the forward strand.
TTATTATTTAATTTATCTAATAAGGCAATTGTGTCTGTTAAGAAAATACAAACTGATGAAAGTTTCTACAATTATTAAGCATGAAGAATATATACCTAATGTTCTATAAAGTATCTATTTCCCTCAATATATTCATCCTCTCTTTCTCAAATCCAGCATTTCACTGTACTTCCCAAGAACAATATATATGATGTTCTTAATTTGAATAGATTCTAAAGAAGCCACATAAATATATTTTCTGAAATGTGCAACATACTGCAAGAGTTTTCTTTTCATGACTACACAATTGTCCTAAGTATTTTTAATTTGTTGCATGGCAGATTTCCTAAATCAAATAGCAGCTGTTTGGGGCAAGTATCAAGCACATCCTCTCCAGGCCCATTGGTTGCTGTTTTGCTTTCGTATCCTCTCATCATTAACTATACAGCAGCTAGAACAAAGGAGTTGTTAACAAAATATACTTTCACGGCCAGCCAAACAATATACATGACCTACTGGTAATATTTGATTTTATGTCATTTACTTATGTCTGTGTATGTCTTACACCAAGGAACTAACACCCAATAGGAGAAAGAAAAAGGGAGGAAATTAACTAAGTAACTGTGAACCATCAAATAGGCCCAGATTAAATAATGATCCTTCAACAAGCTGGAATATAATAACATCAAGTCTTTGGAGTTCAGTGGGCAGTTAGATGCAACTAATGTCAGTGCTGTGCTGGGAAAGCATATTCTTTAGTTGGAATTTTTGTGTTGAGGTGATTGCACATTATGGTATGAATAGCTGTATTATATGCAGGGAGGTTTTCTGCCAGCATAGGAGGCGATTAAGGCCCCCTCTGCCACGTAACGGCTCACTGGAGGAATGTAATGGTGGCAAAGTAAAATCTGAAAACAGATGATTTCTCATTTACTAGTCCATTGCCTCTGCTCCTAGAGCCACTGTGGCGATGGTGCTGCTCTTTATTTTCATTTTACAAAGAAGCACAAGTTGTTTGAGATTTTGAGTTAGTACATTTTCTTTCAAAAAAGAAAGAAAAAGAGAGAAAGAGAGGGAGAGAATGAAAGAGAGAGGAGGAAGGAAAGAGAGGAAGAGAAAGGAAGAGCACCAAGTTTTGCATTAAAGATAAATGCAATTGATTCAATTATTCATTTTTTAAAAAAGAAATGTTTGTGTTTGTTTTCATTTTTATTGAGTGTTAATTGTAATTGTTAATTTATTGAGTGTTGATTTTAGTTTTTTCTTTCTGCCCCCACACGCCTACTTGTGTCATTTGTCCCCCAGGGAGCATCAGAAGTACAGGAAAGGGCACCATGCCTTACATGTGTCCCTGATGTGACTACGAGACAGACTCAGCCCAACACTCAGAAAAAAATTCTGTTGGTCAATTCAAACAGCTATTTGGATATTAAATAACTAATATACTTTTACCTTTTAAAACATTTTCCCATTAATTATTTTTCTCTTCCTTATCTTTTATGTGTTCTATATTTTGATAGTATGTAGGCTGAATATACATGAATATCTTACTTCACCATTTGTTTAACCATAGTAGTTAATTTGTCTCTTCTTAAACAAACACTCTGTTCAGCTAACAGAATTTTGATTAATTTAGATTTGAATTAAAATGTACAAGTGTGGTGTTATCTACTGTTAATTCCCAGTATTTCTGCTATAGGTCTTGAAAACACCTTGGGTCTATGTATTGGTATTTCTTCTACTAAAACATTCTAGACTATTTGTCTTGATTTACTAACATCACTTTCCTTATAGCACCTCTATTTTTATGTAATTCTGAAAATAATAAGACAAATAATGATTCAGTCATCCAAGATTTGCTTAGATATGTAAATGTCAACCTTCAAATAGCCTTACAGTAAAACAAATTTAAAGGATTCCAGAAGGAAAAAAAAGTTTGAGTTAAACTCAGTGTACTACTAAAAAATAATTAAAATGCAAAACTGTACTTCATCTTAATTTTGCTGCTGAATGAAATGGTTTTCTATAATATTAAGAGTTATTTTTAGATAATACTACAAAATCTTAAAGGCCAGAATCTTAGCACTCATATTTCGTATATAAGAGATGAATTATTTTGCTGTCTAGGTTCATTCACGTTAAAAATACCTAACATGCCAAGGATTAGGAGAGATTGATCAGTAAACAATCTAGTAAGTTTCTAGTTTACTAGCAAAATTGAATGCATGGATTTATCCATTCAGATAAGGTAGTTATATCTAATATGTCCATTTGTTTTGCAGAAACTTTTAATAATTTTGTCATTCCTTAAATCAGCAGCTTCTTCTAATCTATAAGTAATCAGAACAATTTAGTTTATTGATTATTGCTTCACTTTTTGCTGTCAGAACTTGTGAATGTCTCTTTTCTATTCTAAAAGGCAGTTTCTACAGCAACAAATAGCGCATAAATAAACTACAAGTATGTTTTCATTTTTCTTGCACATCTTTTCTCCTCTATTTAATAAACTGTTCTTAATTTCATTTTTATTCATCACCTGTTTTAAAAATGATGCCTCTTTTCTCTGGTATTTCCATTGGTTTGCATTTCATGCCTTTAACCCTTCTTAACCCACTATAGAATTCTGACATTCTCATATTCAACACATATATTATCTAATATGCAGCATGTATATATAATTTATTTTACTTGCCTTAAAGAAATTACTTCCATATTCCTATATTATGTTGTATGCTTTTCAAGGAACTCAATATTTTTACTTCTCTTCTTTTGATTTATTTTTGCACAAAAATTACATCTATGTAAACTCTAAAAATATTTTAATCCATCTGTGCTTCAGTATCATTAACATGGGTAGGAATAATGGAGAGATGTTCCTACTTATTTAAATATACTAGTAGTGAGAATTACATATGGTGGTTTTATAGTTGTTATTATTTATATCTACATCTTGGATATTTCTGAAAGCAATATAGTAATGAGACAAAAATACAGTATGAAGAGATTAGTGACTATCTGAAAGTTTTACTGTTTAATCATAGCAGGACTAGGCCTGAACCTGTATCTATTAAATCTTTCTATTAGATAGTCCATTTAAAAAATAACTTCTGTGATTCAACCTTATCGTGCTATACTGAAATGTACTAATTATGGCTGCTTTTTCTACCTTCCTTTGACTTCCATATCCGAATAATATCTGTGCATTTAACTCTACATGATCTGGTTGTGTTTCTCTTTATGTCTTTCACAATTTTTATTATTGCTGAGGTTGTTTGTATAAATACAGTAAATATACCTGATAACAATTCATACCTCTGAAATTTATATATGGTGTTAATGAGCACAAGACCAGTGATTCAAACTCCATTTTTAGTTCCATGTCATAGGACTTCATTGACTCCTCAGCCAAATAGTCTATCTGGACTATATGCACAAAGGGATAGACGCCAACTGTAAAAGCCAGCATTAGAATTGGTCATTGTTAGGCAAGATGAGGACCAAAGGAATGAATTGCTATGAAATGGTGGGAAGGAGGGAATCTTCTAATTCCTAGTTCAAGGAAACATGTGAGATGGTAGTACCAGAGTCAGACACCAAGAAAGTCTGGGGCCAAAGCTGACAGTGGAGAACAAACAGACAAGATATAAGAGCTAAGGATTTACGATGTGATCAGTATAGAATCATTTCGGGGAGGGGGCTGCCATTTTTACTGACAGTTCTTTAAAGGGGCCAGTACTTACCAGGAATACATCCACCCACTTTGAAGGCATCATATTCAGAAACTGCATTCTGACACCAGACATCATATAGAAAGTTGTGCTTGGTCATGCCTGGAATAGGTGAGGCAGAAAGAATGACTAGGAAGTTTGAATTTATGCTCACTTTTTGAAAAAAAGAATTCAAAATATATACATTACTTTGAGTGGGTCAGTAGTATCATCTTCAAATACAAAGGATAGCAAGTAAATTCTCCAGTGTCAGGACTGATAAAGAAGTGACTCATGTTAAACACTTATTTTTTTCTTTCCGGGTCTAGTGTTTCACAGAAACTAAATCTATGTAAACTGCAAAAGTAAAATTTTCATATATAGACAAATAAAAGGCAGTGTTTATCCATTCTGTTATAGGCATTATAGACCTCAACTATGAGTCACATTGGCAAAATGACAAGTTTTTCTACCGTAGCATCTAAAATAAAAAATTATTTTAGAAATCTCAAAGAGTAGATTGCAAAATACCTAGCAACATTTTTTTGAGTAAGCCAATTACTAGAAACTTGAAAACATATTTATCATAGGAATTTCTTGCAACTGCCTGTGTCCATGGCTGTAGATACATTTTTACTATACTGTAATACCTATAATTATAGGATCATAATTCTAGGGTTGAAAGGAACTTTATTGATCAATTGGTATAATTCTTTCTATTCACAGCTGAGGAATCTAAAAACTAAACTGGTTAAGTGAATAAATAGTAAGTGAAAACCAATAAAGCATGTGAGAAACCTAACAGCACCTATATAATAAAGAGTAAACAGGTAAAAGTTCAAAATAATACTTCACTGTCAGGCAACATAAGAGAGCTAAATGGAGAACTTAGATTTCTCACTTCCTAACTAAATGTAATATCTTACAGGAAAAATTCTTAAAGATAATTTTAATGTATGTTGTTATAAAGCCTGTTTCCTTTAATTCTTCTTGTTATCTTTTTCTTATTTTACATTGTATAGAGTTACTAAGTGTATCTATACAACCACTGATATATTTTAAATGCTTTCTGAAATTATTATTCATTCTCCTCTCTCAACAACGTGGCCATATTTATCTTAGGTTGAAGAACATATGTTCTGTTTTGCACTGAACATTCCTGGCTGTCATAATGTAATAATTAATAATGCCCTCTTCCACTCTCAAAAATTCCTGTTTGGATGATAAATTATATAGTCACCCTTGCCAGGTGACTAGGTATAGTCTTTATTCATCATTCAGAATGAATTTATGACATTTGTAAAATGTGCATGAGAGCATTTGACTAGATGAGGAGGCATTAATGAAAGATGATCAAGACACAATTCCTATTGTTTAGAAATTGGTACCTAGTTGGGAAGAGAAGAAATACTTTAAATGGTTAAGACAATATCTAATTAGGTAACAGAATAAGTGATATAAACAATTAATCTAAGAGCTCTATCCAGGCGTGATGGCTCATATCTGTAATCTCAGCACTTTGGGAAGTCAAGGCAGTAAGATCGCTTGAGGCCCGGAGTTCGAGACCAGCCTTAGCAACACAGTTAGAAATAGTCTGTACAAAAAAACAAAAAAATTAGCCAGGCATGGTGGCAGGCTCCGATAGTCCCAGCTACTCAGGAAGCTGAGACAGGAGGATCTCTTGAGCCCAGGAGTTTGAGGTTGCAGTAAGCTGTGATGATGCCACTGCACTGTGTAGCCTGGGCAACAGAGTGAGACACACACACACACACACACACACACTCAGAGAAGTGGAAGATTTGTGAGCTGAAATGAGGATGAGCATATCCCCCCTTATCTCCACTTTGTCTAACATTTCCTTACCCCATATGTATCTCACTGAGGGACTCCTGCAAACTGGACATGCTTTTTCTGTCCTTTTTCATTCTATTGATTCCTGTATGTTAGTATTTCTGCTATGTTCCCATCTCCTCCAGCATTAAACTCCCATAAAAGTTATTTTTTCTTTTATTTTGTGAATCCAATATATCTAGCAGCTACTTTACGACAATGATCCAGGCTTATGGCTTTCCACAAGTAACAATCATTTTCCATTTCTGTACAATCATTTTGACTGTAACATTGTCAAAAATACCAAGTAATGATTGCATCTTTGAACACTGTACATATATTCAGTGGCTGTTGTTATATGTAACATGTGCTACTTCAGAGTGAACTTCTGTAGCTACTGATTTCTTTCCTTTATTGTCTTACCTTTTCCCAAAAAGTTGGGTTCCTCAAAAGCAACACAATTAGGAAGAACATTTGAGTAGATGATTGCCACATATTTTGAAGGTTGTGTGATTTTAGTTCTGTGTGATTCCATACATGTTAAATTTAGAGTATCACTATTATGATTTCTGAAATATTTTCTCTAAACCACCTCCACTGAGTCTGAACTGACATTGCCTTATAATGGAAGATACTATTCAATTGTTGAGGAAATATCTCCGGAAATGATAATTTAATGAATGATCTGTCTCTGCCTTCTACGTCTGTGGGACAATGGACATATTGAGTATTTTTTACTTATTTCTGTATAGAAGACATTTTTCTTTTACGTTCAAGAGTAAATCATCTGAGAAAAGATGTAATATTTTTATGTTGCTATACAGGGAACATAACCATAAGAATGACTAAGTGACTAATTTTGACTTAAATACATGTTTACCCTAGCTATGTCATTATTTCTTAAATGCATAATTTTAATCTTCAATATTTATAGGCTTCCAGGTTTCTGGATTTAATTCAAAAGAGCGTGATTTTGTACTGGTCACTGACAATCTAAAGACTGTTGTGACTTTGATATTTTTAAAATGACATGTTATGCTCACCTGATTGTTCAACCCAACAAGGAAAATGAAAATTTATTCCATAAAATGCTGGTTTAGGAGAAGCTGAGTGAAGGGTATATTCTTTACTATTTTTGTAACTTTTCTGTAACTCTAAAATATTTCATACATCTTAAAGTAAAGGATTTTTGTTTTTGCTTTTCATAATGTAAATTACATAATGATTACATACATAGTTTTCATTGAGGTTAATTTATAACAATGCTTTTGTGTGGATTCAGTTAATAAAACTATTTAAATCTTAAAGTCAAACAGTTAATTTTACATATAGCCATTGGTTTTTCAGGATTTTTTCAACCTCATAAAGATTAAAAACTGCACTTGTATACAAAGCAACACTAAGATATGCCTTAGGTAATTATTGTAATTTTCTCTTCATAGGAGGATTTGAAGAATAATCTTCATGGGTTGGATAACCCTTTATGCAAACAGTGTCCAGAGGAAAGATCTAATCCTCATTAAAAGTGGTTATGCTTGCTTAGCCTCTATGACTAATAGAAAATCAAGACTTATTAGTGCAAAGATAGTGTGTGTTGATTCAGATTATAGCAGTGACTTTCCAGAAGCCAATGAAAGGTACTAAAATGAATTGATAATCTAACTGATGCATTTTATAAATGCTTAAAGAAAGCTTGAATACATAATGTCCTCATAAATTGCTTATAGTTCTGTTTTCGTAATAAACTGGTAACTCAGATATGCATATAAACAGGAATCAAGTGTGACAGCACGGAGCATAAACATTTATAATCACTTGCTTTTATAGGAACTAAACCTATGACAGTTATATTGATGATCGGTGTACCTACAAATAAAGACAGGGATTTATATTGGTAGAAATTAGTATATACATCCAAAGTAACATATTGTCAAAAATACCAAGTAATGATTGCATGTTTGAACAATGTACATAAAAGGACTATAACATTGTGAGTGCTATGTATTTTTAGCATTTTGTATGCACAACTATCTTCTGTTTGGTTGAATTGCGTGTCTTTTACTTATGTTAAAAGCTAAAAAGATGATGCAGAACAATGAGTTTATGTTTTAAAATGAAAATTTTATTTTTTGTAATATCTTCACAACAAAGGAATCAACTCGCAAAAGCAGACATAGTAATATTATATTTTGAAGTTGTTACATTATTGGCCTGACTGCCAACTTCCCTCAACATAAACTTACTATGGCTTAAAAGCATTACAGATATTAATTTTTAACAATATGCGCCCTAAACCATATTTTCTTTTTTTTTTTTAGTATCTGACATTTTTTATTTCTCAGATTAAATATTATCTTGTGTGTGGTAAAATTTAACCATTTTTATCAATTCATTTTCATATATATACAATCACTCAAATATTTATTAAATACCAGGAGCTATGCTATATTTAAAAAGTGAGTGTATTAATTTCCCCAAATATGCCTATTTAACCACATGAGACAATTAATTTTATTTACATGTTTTTTTATATTGATACACAGAAATAGGAAACCCTCTGGAGAAAAAAAAATCAGAGAAAAATAGATGTTAGTTCGTATTTCAAGGAATACTGTCCTGAATAATGCAGAACTAGTAGAAAATAGAAGAGGATTTTTTATATTGGAATGTACTTTAAAGAATAAAGTCCCAATACAGGTGTGTCTGATATTCTTGGAGTGAATAAAAACTCTTATCAGGACAGTAAATCTGCGAAGAGTCCATGTGGGCGGCCTGGGCTGGCTCTCGTGTGGTACTGCTCAGGCCTCCCATAGCTTTGCTGGCTTTGCTCACCAGGAAGGGACACGATAGGCCCATCACTTGTTGTACACCCTCTTTCAACTCTTTTTCTCTTTAATGATTTGTCTGGCTGATTTCTACTTTACCTGGGAGCAAATGGAGTTATTTGAAATTTTGGTTTCAGAGGTTTTCCTTGTAGCTGTGCTATGCTGAAGGCCCAGTCCATTTCCCATGAAGTTGTGCACAGAATAAAAAATACATAACACTAGAGAACAGTTGATAATGTGAAGTGAGAAGTTAAAGGAGAAAAGGGCCATGTGATTTCTAGAAATGAGGGCTTAAACATGCAAAGTTATAGCATATAGAAAATTGAGAGTTATCTATGTGCACATGAAGCATGCGTGTGTTTATGCATATGTATATATTAGAGGTGAGAACTGTACACAGGGTAATTTAGCACAAAAATGATAAAATAGTTGTATTAATTAAATATATCAAAGTCTAATCAGAAAGTGACCTATGTGCAGATGGTTGTGAATAAATTGCCAAATGGTACCTGCCCAGATGGAGAAAAGTTGGGTTTAAAATCATTTCCTTAAATTATTCCATTGAAGGAATAAAAAATATCTAATTTGAAACCAAACAAAGATATTTGAAATTAATTTGATTAACTTATCACACATGTGGCAGGTATAAAAATGAAATAATTTGAGTCAGATAAATATAATCAACTAAGTAATAAAAATAAGTCAAACTATTGAGTATGTACTTTGTGCTAGATACAATATGTATCTTACTTCGTCAAATTAAATAAAAAACTCTGCATGGTAGATACTTGCATTTCTATTTGATGTGTGAGGAAAGTGATGCTCAGAGAGGTAAAACAATTTACCCAAATCATGCAGTGGAATGGCACAGCCAAAATTTGAATACATATCTGACACCATGACATTGCTTTGAAAAAGAGAAAATGAAATTAATTAATTAATTTAATATAGTGGTCAAAAGCATGGGCTTTAAAGAAAATCAGACTTGAGTTTAAATTCTGACAAGCACACATATCTATCAGCTGTGTGGGCTCCTTAAGTTACTTATCCCATTTGAGCCTAATATACCTCATTTACAACGTGAGAATAACATTACATATATTAATAGTAAGTACTGAGCAGTCAATTTTAAGATGGATACGTTGCCTTAACTGATTGGTTTATCTATGACAAGTATAACTCTGCTAATATTCATCCAAATATATTAAGAGCTGTTTTATTTCTCTTCAAATCAGGAACATCATAATCATCAGCTATCTGACCCCTTTGTTGTGACCCCAAACAAATAGCTGAGGCTTATAAAAAGTAAGAGTCACTTATCATTTCTTTCTATGCAGATTCCTGTGTTGAAATAGGTACCTTGTGCCTTTGGTTGGTAATACTGCTAATGGAATATGGATGCATTAAAAGCATCTCTTTTTGACAACCCTTTATTAGCAGTCAGCAATTAAATATATTAAGAAGCTTTGTTTTGCATACTCTACAACCACAGAACACTAAAGATGTGTATGTTATCATTACAATTATCTTTTCTCTTCATTGTCCTGCTGAGGAATGCACTGTAATTCTGGCAGCCAGACTACAGAGTTGGCTTGCTTTCCTTGGATTGCAGATGTCTAATTGCAGGCAACCATTTCATTTAAAATGGCTCATTAAAGTAGAAACCATTTAGCATCAGTAACATGGATCAGCATCCATGATTATGCATCCAATTAGAGAAGTATGTTTTTCTCCACTTTTCTGATTTTTCTATCTATAGATCTATCTATGCATCTACTTACACAAACACACATAGACACACATACTCATATAGATTTGTACAAAGCCTTTCTTAGACATTAATTTTACTGCTTTGAAATAGTTGAAATTTCTTGAATAATTGTTTCATGAAGTATGTACAGAAAGTATTAATTATAAAATTATAGAATATGTTGTTACTTAATATAAGTAGACTGCATATTGCACATGTAGGAATGAATTTTCTGTTTTGCAGGCTTTTCTAGATGTATTATATTTTATCTTAATAAATGTCTTTATTTACTAACTAAAATATTATTTAATGATTATCATTGCAAAAAATTGTCAGATCCTAAACTATTGAGTTTACCAATCACTGGAGTAGGACTGTGGAAAGAGAGAGAGAGAGGAAAAAAAAAAAGCAATTCTGATCTTTCTCATTCTCATGCATAAAAGATCAATCACTGAAGCGTATTTTTGAGATGTGATGGCATATCTTGTTTTTTATATTGTGAAAATAGGTTTATCTAACATTTGTTCAAAAATAGAATATTTGGAATTTTTAACCATTTTACTTTTAATATTTATGGTATTTTAAAAAACAGTTGAAGAAGACAAGTGTTATGTGTATCATTATTCTGCTAAACAGCAGTGATGAGTTTTGTGAACTACATTTAGTTGACTACTGAGTCAATGTTTACATAATTATTTGTAAATGGCCTTAGGTTTTTTAGATCTATAAATTTCAATAAATGAAATGTCATTTAGAAGCTTTCATAACATTAAATAAGGACAAACTAGGCAATCTTTTATTAGCTTATTTTTCATTTCATTGAAGAAAAAAAATTTACTTATGCAGAATCTAGATATGTTGACGCACTATGTCATGTCCAAATCCGAGGTAATGAAGAATTTTCTGTTGAGAGCTCCTGGTCCCTAAACAGCAGAATAAATCAACAAGGGTCACACAGAAGTAAAAGTCACGTGCTAAAGCATATTTGTACATTTATGTGTCTGTAAGAATGAAATTGAGACTGATAAATAGATTAAGAATACGTACTATAAAACCTGCTCCAGCTCTATCTTGTAAGGCAACCAGAGGGTGGCCTCATGACTTCAAGGTTGGTGGGTCTCAATGGGAGGTTTTCACTTTCTCACTAGATCTTAAAATTAAATTTTCTTTCCCACAAAAACTACTAAAGTAAAAAAATAAAAATGGCACTGACAGGTCTGCTATTTACTGCCCAATAAAAACGTATACAATAATTGTTATGAATTAATGTATATTAAGGCATTTATATGTGTGATTAATATATGCCAGTCGCTTTTTACCCCATTCCTCTCTCGCCCCCATTCTTGATATAGTTCAGAAGCAAGAAAAACAAGTGAAAGTGGGAGAGTGGGAGAGGAGAAAAATAGAGGAGAGAGGAAAAGACAGAGAGGAACAGCAGGAAAAGGAGAGAAACAGATACCCGACAGCTGCGCGAGACACAGATTTAAAAAAAATGAGAGGATCAACTGGGATTTGAGAGAATAAGAATGGAAAGTTAGTATTTAAAAGAGGGAGGAAAAGAGAGTTGTGTTGAGTCTGAAGTGTTAGTAGACTATGCTCCTCACATACTGCAATTTACTCGAATGTTAGTCTTCAAAGTGTTATCAAATCTTATCACTGCTTTGAAATGCAAAGTAGATGATTGATTACTATTCATAGTTCTTCAACTTTCTAAGCAAATCTTCAAGTACTTCTATGCAGTTTCGGTCCCAGTAGCTAACAAGTCTAAGAAATTATCTGAGCAGCGGAGAGAGCATTACTCATCTCTAGGAAGGGAAGTGTTCAAACTAAAAGTAAAATTGTGTCTCTTTGATCAATGGACAATTTCCACACTAACAGGGTTGCCAAAGGAACTGTTTTGATTCCTTTATTTATGTCTCATCCCTGCCCTCAGTTACTCTGTTGCTTTTCTTGTGAGTGCTACAAAGAGGACTGCCATCAAAATCTCTTTGTACTAAGAACTTTAGGAAAGAGCAAAAATAAAGTATACACAAAGTTTCTGCCCTACTTCTTTATAATTGGGAAAACAAGGTAGACATGATCATATAATTCATGAGCAATTTCAAAGACTATATAACGAAAGAGAATGTAAATTTGAGAATAAAAAGCTGGAAAGACAAATAACAAAAGCATTCCTATTTTGGGCTTCTTTTAGGCATTTTGGCAACAAATACCCTAAACCTACCTTTTATATAAGCCACAGAAGGGATAATTATGTTTAAATAAAAAGCTAAAAATCATGACTGTCATACAGATATAAAAATGAACACATGTTAAGTACTTTATTTAACTCACAGGAGAACTAGACAAATATTATAACCAGTTCAAAAAAAATCCAAGGAACAGACACATTTATAGATTAGGGATATGCAAATGAGGGCAAAACTTTTTTTGACTAGGAAGCGTAGGGAAGTCAATTGGGACCTCTCTACCAGACAAGACAGGATTTGTGTGTCTGTGAGTTACCTACCATTTACAGAGTTTTAAACTATCTCCCATAGAACCATAATCTTGACCTGCCAAGGCCAAGAGTAGTATAGACGATACATAGCTTTTTTTGAATTACAAATGTTTTCTCTAAAATAGTAAGATCAGGAACCTAGAGAACCATAATAATGCTCATTGCATCATCTTCAAATGGGTAGTAAACAATATCTCTTGAGCATTACAAAAGATAGAAACTCGACTACAGAAATTATTATATAACCATTTTTAGTTCTTTGTGTTTGTACATACACACACACACACACATATTTTTTTTTCTTGGGGTGATAACGTCAGGTTGTAGTCTGTTCTTGGTTCTTGGTATGCTCTTGGCTGAAGAATGACCAGACACCAAAATCAAAGCAAGCAAGAAATGAAGTTTATTGAGGAAGGACAAGATAGGTTTACAGAGCAAGAGCAAGATATAGGTTCACAGAGCAAGAGCAAAATATGTTTGCCACAGACAATGAACAGATCCCCTGTCATAACAAAAAAGGTTTTGGTTATGGTCTGGGGTCTTGTTTTATAGCGTCTGGATCGGGCCTTCCTCATGGTTTGGATTTTACCATCAAATCACTTTGATGGACAGTTGGAAGTTACATGATCTGAGTCTTACTGCTCATGTGGATCTCCTGTGAGCCTCTCTGAAAGCCCATTTGGGGGGTGAGCCACAGTGTAGACTTAGCTAATGACATGATAATTAGCCTTAGGTTGTTCTATATCACCTTCCAGACCCTATTGTACCTCTGCATTCTTTTGCAGTTAGTGCATTAAGTTCTGATTGGCAGATTGGTAGGGCGTTCCCTCCTCCCCCAGGTGTGGCAGTTGCTCAGGGCATCTGCCTTTGTCTCCAGGAGGATCCAGAGGTCCTCACTGTCTACCTAACAATAATTGCTTTATATTTTGGTTATTCCTTTTACATCAAACTTAACATTTCATATAGTTCAATCAATTGATCTAGTCTTTTAGGATGTTGTACTTTCTTTGTTCTATAGAAGAGATCCATTAACTTCCTGTCTGGATTTTAAAAGAAATATGCAAAGGTTTGACTAATGGTAGAGTTCCAGGGTCTGTTTTAAAGTAGAGGGAATGGTACTGTCAGGTTTCAGTTGAAATGTTGGTTCTTGGCACTCCTGTGGCTGACGAATGACCAGATGCAACAAAGTAAGGCAAACATAAAAATGAGGTTTGTTGGGGAGGAAAAGATAGGATTATAGAGCAAGAGCAAGATATAGGTCTACAGAGCATGATACATATGCCACAGATGACGACCAGGCCCATTGTCACAGCAAAAGGAAGGGGCAAAAAGGGCCCAGTTATGGTCTGTGTCTTGTTTTATAGTTCCCAGATTGGGACCTCCCTCATGGTTCAGACGTCACCATGGAACCACTTTGATTGGACGGTTGGGAGTTGCATGACCTGAGCCATACTACGAACGTGGGGTGTCCTAGGTCACTTTCCAGACTCTATAGTACCTATGCTGCTTGGCCCATGGGCTGAAGAGTCCTCTGCATTCTTTTGCAGTTGGTACACTAAGTTCTGATTGGCAGATTCGTAGGGTATTTCCTCCTCCCCCAGGTACGGCAGTCGCTCAGGAGAGGATTAGGGTGGGGCAGGACCAAGATGGGGGCCTGGGGTCCACCCTTGTCCTTCTTCCCAGGTAGAGCAATTGCACCAAGGCAACAGCACCCACTTTAGTCCCTAGGAGACCCAGAATTCCTCACTATCTACCTAAAAGCATCTCTCTTTAATTAATTAAGCTCTATTTTTTAAAAACTATCATTTTATTGAGATTGTTTGCATTACATGATTATAATCATGTTTCTTTATTTTTCAAAAGAGAAAAGGCTTGGTTGTTTTCCAGTAATATTTTATAGATACTACAAGGATTGGTTTTTGCATCAAAGCAACATCTATAGGTATATCTTTATTCCATGATTCATTTTCTTTTAACTCTATATGCTCCGTATAATTTATTTCAAAGCAAAAAATAATTAATTCATTAAAAAAATATTATAGAGAATTGCAAATATTCATATTTTACCTCTGTGTTTTTATTATTTTTATAATGGATTCTTATTAACACATAATATTTGTTATTTATTTTTGTATTTTGGAAAGAAGCATGTCTAAATCCAAACATTTCTCTCACATTATTTTTGAAAAAAGTCAAGCAAATAGGAAGATTCACTTCCCTGCTAGGAACCCTTTCAGACACCTCTATTACTGAGGTCTACCAGGTTTTGCAGACTCTTCCTCCCTATTTCCTCATCCTCATCCTTGCTTTCTTCCTGGCTTGTGAACAGCTCCCTTCTTGCTGCTTTCTCCAATAGTGGAGGGAGAGAGAGCAAGCTCTCTGGAATCTCTTTTTATAAGGATGCTAATCACACCATGAGGGCCCCACTCGCTCTCATGACCTCATATAAATCTAATTGTCACCAGTGTCAAGGTTCTTGCTAACACTGCATAAAGGAATTTCAGGATGCACATACAACTGAGCGATAGTGGCAAGTTTATTGAGTGAAATGCTACACAGGCTTAGGAAATGCTTGTGCAGAAGTTAAAGTATGCTCTCAAGGAAGGGGGCAGGCAGGCTCAAAAAGAGCAACTGTGTGGAACCCCGAGCAGTTGTTCTTTTTATTTGTTGATGTCAAAGAAGGCCAGGCAGTCAGTGTTCATTCTATCCAACCTCAGTTCTTACTCACAGTTCCCCTGTTTTTCCCATAAGAGGGGTCAAAACTACAATGCCAATTTATTATAATTGTGGTATAATAAAGGAATCGTCACTTTGTACCTGTGCAATGCTGGGAAATTAATGGCTCCTTTCTTCTCGGGTCTGTTTGTTCAAGGGCTCCCCTTTGAGGCAGCTGACTAACTTTTCCGTTCCCTCCTCCCTTGCTCATACCTAACTGACTACCTACTCTAACATAATTACCCCGCAAAGGCCCCATCTCTACATACCATCACGTTGGGGATTAGGACTTCAACATATGAATTTTGGGGGGACACAATTCAGTCCATACCATTCTGCCCTGACACCCCCAAATTCATGTCCTCACATGCAAAATGCATTCGTTCCACCCAAACAACCCCAAAGTGTCAGCTCATCCCAGCCTCAACTCTATAAAGTCCAGAGTCTTATCCCAATGTCATCTATGTTAGTTAAGGGAGAGACTCAAGGTATGATTCTTCCTTAGGAACAATTCCTCTCCAGCTATGATACTGTAAAGCCAGACAAGTTATGTGCTCCTAAAATACAAGAGTGCAATAGACCTAGGATAGATATTCCCATTCCAAAAGGTAGAAATCAAAAAGAAGTAAGAGGTAATGAGTCCCAAGCAAGTAAAAAAACTTAGCAAAGCAAATTCAGGCTTTCTTCATTCTGTCTTGCTCTCGCTGTCCCCTTTTGTTCAAATTGGCAGTGTCTTTGCTGGAATAAGCCTGTCTTCATTCCTGAACTCTGCTAAGATGGCTGATTAAGTCCATGAGTCTCCCTCATGATCTTTTTATCAAATGGTTGTTCAGCCACACCTTTGATGTTGTCTTCAGAACAAGCTTTCTCATTTTTTGCAATATGAATAGGCAGAAAATTTTCCAAATCTTCAAGGTATGCTTTTTTTGTTGTGTGTGTGTGTATGTGTGTGTGTGTGTTTTGCTTAGCAAATTTCTACTTCAACTTGTCTCTCTCTTTTTGCATTTTACTATAAGCAGCCAAAAGGAATCAAGCTAGCTGCTCTTTCAACACTGTGCTTAGAAATCTCTTCGGCTAAATATCTAGTTTCTTTATTCACACGTTCCACCTTTCACAAAACACTAAAACACAGTTCAGCCAAGTTCTTTGCCACTTTATTACAAGAATTGTATTTCTTCCAGTTGCCAATAACACGTCCTCATTTCCATCTGAGACCTCACCGGAATTGCCCTTAATGCCCATATTTTTAGCATGCACTTCAAACTCTTCTAGCCTCTACCCATTACTGACTTCCAAAGCTGCTTCCACATGTTTAGGAATTTGTTACAGCAGCACCACACTCTTGATTCCAAAATCTGTATTAGTCAGGGTTCTCCAGAGAACAGTACCAATAGGTAATATGCATTATAAGAAATTGGCTCAAGCCATGATAGAGGCTGAGAAGTCCTAAGACCTTCAGTTCGTAAGCTGTAGACCCAGGGAAGTCAATGTAGTTCCAGTGCAAAAGCCAGCAGCCTCAAAACCCAAGAACAGCCGATATTTTAGTTTGAGTAAGAAAGCAAGAAAAGACCAATGTCCCTGCCCAAGGCAGTCAGGCAGGAGGAGTCCGTCCTCGGTCATGAGAGTGTCAGCCTTTTTATTATATTCAGACCTTCAACTGATTGGGTGAGGCCCAGCCACACTAGGGAGGGCAATCTGCTTTATTCAATCAACGAATTCAAATGTTAATCTCATCAAAAAACACTTTCACAGATACTCAGAATAATGTTTGACCAAATATCTGGGCACCCATGACCCAGTCAAGCTTACACACAAAACTAAGCATCAAAGGGAGCCTAGAGGTAAAGGGGGAGAATGGGAGAAAGAGGCTGGAGCAGATCCTACAGGGCCTTGAAGAATGCTTTAAAGAATGTGGACCCTGTCCTAAGGATAATGGCAAGCCATTAATGAATTCTAAGGAGAATAATAGTAATCTGATTAAAAATTTTAAAAAGATCATGAGGTAGGGTAGGGAGATTGTGAGGAAAGGTAGAAAGGAAGGTGGTACTGTAGTTAGAAATTGTGGTTTGGTCTCAACTTGTCTTCGTGGAGAAGGGAGTGGAGTATTTTGAAATATCCAGTTTCAAATCAGAGATTTATTTGATATGAAGAGATACTAAGAGGGAGGAGTAAACAATGGTTTCCAAGTTTCCAGGTTCAGTAAATATATTTATGCTGTGCAATTAACAAAGAGAGAGAAAATAAAGAAAGGAGAAAGTTTTGGAGAAAGATGATGGCTTCAGTTTTAGGTATACAAAGTTTGAGTGGTACAGGTCTGAGGTCCAGATGTGCAGTCAGGAGTGGACTTACACATTGTGAATGGCCAAGATTCCTTGGGTAGTGAATGTAAAGAATGTAGAGACAAAAAAGCTGATGAAGGCCAGGCATGGTGGCTCACGCCTGTAATCCTAACATTCTGGGAGGCTGAGGAGGGAAGATCGTTTGAGGTCAGGAGTTCGAGACCAGCCTGAGCAAGAGTGAGACCCCGTCTCTACTGAAAATAGAAAAAGTTAGCCGATGTGGTGATGCTCGCCTGTAGTCCCAGCTACTCATGAGGCTGAGGCAGGAGGATCGCTTGAGCCCAGGAGTTAGAGGTTGCAGTGAGCTATAAGGGTGCCACTGCACTCTAGCTGGGGCGACAGAGAGAGACTGTCTCAAAAAAAAAAAAAAAAGCTGACGAATAGGCACCTAGGATTTAATAAATAGAGAAAGGGAAGCAACAAGGCACCCTCAGTTGTTCTTTGCTCCTATTGTATTCAATATGTCAACATTTATATAATATCTCAGAAATATTATGGTCCAGAAAAAATGGTGAAAAGTGTACTGAAATCATGACTACATTTAATCTTTAGGTTTGGGTTATGTTTTAATGAGAGTTTTAACTTTTATTGTCTTTACGGTGATTTGTGCATCTGTCCACAGAATGATTTCTCATAGGCTCTAGGTCTTTTTGGCTGTAGATGTGGAAGTGGATGGTGCAGTGTGGAAGAAGAGGTTGAGCTAAAATCAATCCATGTCAGAATTGATTAAAATTAGGAATTTCTCCATGTCAACAGGATATTTAAGATGAGAATAATTAAATGAGCTCTGGAGGCAAATGAATTATTGATTACTCACAAATATCAAGTCTAAGAAGATAAAGATTGAGACATACATCTTCTTTTTCTTTCCTAGTGAAAAGAAACAGACAACTCTTCTACTGTGTAACTTGGAATTAAACTGTTGCGAGGAAGAAGTTGGAAAATTATCATAATATTATAGGCAAAAAAATATGATTGGTACTTTAAATACTATATATATATATATTCCATTAGAACTCATCTCTCTTTTTAATTATTTTCAGAATTGGTTTAAAATTATGTGACGTAAAGTCTTGAGAGGTTAATAGCACAATGCCAGTTTTTTACTATCTTTGGGATTTGTGCTTAGATGCTGTAGTGCAAATTTCAGTTTTGTATTTTTCCCCCAAGAATTGTTCTAGTGTTCCCACCTGTCCTATATTCACAGCTTTTTGACTTGCTGCCTCCTTTATCCTCTGAGACACTGACACCATTCATTCACTCAGTAAATATTTATTAAGCAAGTGAAATAGTCTCTGTTTTCATTATAGAGCAGGGTTTCTCAACCTTGATGCTATTGACAATTTGGCTAGATAATTATTTGTTGTGGGGGGGCTGTCCTCTGCAATGTAGGATGTTTAGCAGCATCCTTGGCCTCTATCCAACAGATGCTGCTAGCACCCAAAAAATGTCTCCAGACAGTGCCAAATGTCCCTTGGGTGCCAAGATCTCCCCCTGTAGAGAACCACAGTTCTAGATAGAGGATATAGGCAATAAACAAACATAATGTAACATAATATTCATGGTGGTAAGTGGAGTAAAGTAAAATAGAAACTGGACTGTCATGAGAGAGGTAGCCGGGGCAAGAGTTCTAGAGCTTTCTCATCAAGGACAGCAGTCCACAGTGCACAGATGTAAGAAGCCCTGTTTTTCTTTTCACTGATGTTTATTATTCACTGAGGGTCTATGTATGAAATTATCAATTAAGGCAAGAGCCTGATATATTATTTACACCATTAAATTATTTCTGGTTCTTGACTATTTACAAAATGCCACAGTCACAGTAAGATGTTTTTTTGAATATGTCAAGGATCTCAACTGAAAAGAGCCTTTATCACTTCAAGTGGACTCTCGCATGCTATTGATTTCACCATCCTGTTTCTGCCACTGGAAAACACCAAGATCGATAAGTCACATAGGCCCTCAGTGGGTGACTGGAGGGTATATTTATTTAAAACCATTCCATTAATTTTTGTTTATTACATTATTTAATCTATTGTAAAGCAGGTCTGCCATTTTTATGGGTTTTAGAATTGTCAGGACTTTGAATAGGAGATGCTGTGGCACTGTGATATCTGAAAGAGCAGTGGAGTGTGAGCAGCACACTTAGATTCTAGTTCGGGCTTTTATTGACTGGCTCGAGGACCCTGGGCAAAGCACTTCCCCTTTGGGCGTCTTATCTTAAATGAGGACTATTATACTTTCTTTATTTACTTCACTGTTTTCTATGAAGAAATAACATAGTAGATGTAAGATCATCTTTAAAACTGTTATGAAAATGTATTTTTCTTTTAAAAATTAGGTAAATATATTAAGGATGATTTCTATTTCTTAGATACTCTTGAAGTCAAGGAGGAATGGTTGTCACTGTTTTCATTACGTGGTGATTCTTCTCCTCTAATCTACTCAAAAATTTCAGGTTCTTGCACTATCCTGACCAATTTCCCTCTGCATCATGTTTCATTCCACACCTAACATAATTTTCTGTAAGATATGGTCTAACCAGAGAAATACAGGAAGACTGTTAAATCTTTTGTTCTGGAGCAGTGATTCTCTTTTCCATTATTGGCCCCCAACCCCCAAAGAGCCTTTGTAGACATTGTTTTCCTAATTGCTCATTCATGAAATACTAATACCACAGATTTGTCCCCTCTCCTCCCCTCCCCAGTATTAATTGTGCTCTCTGGGGGTTATGTGGTGGGGAATGGGGAAGCAATTGCCCTTCCTCCTGCCTCCACCAAGTTGAGAATGCATGTTTTAGGCTTTAGACTTAAAGTTGGAGTCTAGGCTGTGGCTCAGGCCTGTAATCCCAGAACTCTGGGAAGCCAAGGTGGGAGGTCAGGAATATAAGACAACATAGGGAGACTCCCCTTTACAAAAAATAGAAAAATTAGCTGAGCATGGTGGCACATGACTGTGGTCCCAGCTACTCAGGAGTCTGACGTGGGAGAATCATTTAAGCCCAGGAGTTTGAGGTTGCAGTGAGCTGTGATAATGCCACTGCACTCTAGCCTGGGCAACAAAGCAAGATCCTGTCTCAAAAAAACAAAAACTAAAAACCAAAAAGCAAAAATGAAAGTTGTAGTCTAGATTTCCAGCAGTTTTTTGGCAGACCCAACCCAGTCCAAATCTGCTATGGCTGTATGGTGTGGGACACTGGCTCAATTGGCAGGATCTAGTGTTAAACTCCTGCTTTCCACACTGGCTTATCCTTCCCAAGTCATTTCACGTCTCTGAGTGGTTCTTTGGCTGTAAAATAGCATTATATTGGACGCTCCAGAGGTTGGTGTGAGGATTAATTGAGGTGTCAACAGAAAAGAAGCCAAACTCTGTAAAATAATTTAAAGAGGTTTAATCTGAGCCAAATTTGAGGACCATGACCCAGAGCCATACCCAGGAAGCCCTGAGCAAGAGGACTGGCTGTGGTGGGGTTACAGTTTGGTTTTATACATTTCAGGGAGACAGAGACTACAAGTGAAGTCATAAATCAGTACAGGGAAGGCACACATTGGTTTGGCCCAAAAAGGTAGGCCACCTCGAAGGGGGGCACCTACAGGTTATAAGTAGGTTTAAAGACTCTTTGACTTGCAATTGGTTAAAACATGAAGCTTTGTCTAAAGCCTTGGAATGTTTTTAGGTAAGGAAGAGACAAGCCACAGGACATACATTTGTTGTGTAAATTGAGGACCTGCATGTTTATCTTGTATGGACATAGGCCTGTTAATGAGTTACAAAGGATATCTACAAGAAGGGAGGGGGGCATGATGAGGCTTGTCTGACCTCCCTCCTTGTGGCAGGTAATTTAGTTTTAGGATATCCCCTTGGCCAGGAGGGGGTCCATTCAATCAGCTGGTAGGCTGGAGCGGGGTGGGGAGGAAGCCTTTTATTTTATTTTAGTTCACAGAGGTAACAATTAGAAAGCTCTTAGCACAGTTCATGGCAGATGATAAACACAGAAGTTCATTATTATTGACACCTAATAGCAACAATCAATAAGAGAAAAGGAAAAGGAGAGGAGGGAACTAATGTTCTATAATCTCACCACTGTGTTCTGTATTTGGACAGTGGTTATTTTTATTTCACTTTTTAAACTATGTTAACAACTTAACCTTTGTTCCTGTTTTTCTTTTGTCTTGTCAGGTTTGACCACATTTAAGCCTGTCATGTGCAGATTTAATTGGCTTTTGTGCTTCTCACACAACATGAGAAACAGAAACAAACAAACAAAAATAAACAAACAAAAGACTACTACTGCTTTGAGGAGGATAAGGTCAGGGAAAGCCAAAAGCATGCAACTAGAAATTTTCCCTCAGAATGCTGGTCCTCAACCTTGATTGTATAATTTAGACTGAGGTGTGAACTAGGTGTTAGAATTTTTAAAAATTCACCAGGTAATTGTAATGGGAAGCAGAATCAAGAACCACCACATTCAGATAATAAAGAACCTGCTCAAATAGTCCAACTATTCCCACAGTTTTCATATAATTCCCTGTTGAAATCTAGATACATCTGTCTGCAGAATTCATCTGTTAGGAGGATAACTTTTCCTCCACTATCTTAGGTTCAAATGGTTGGGAGCCTGAGAGTTAACTGACAATACGTAGATTAGCAGGAGAAAACACAATGTTTATGTACATATGCATGCAAACCCTCAGGAGTACTCAATGATGAGTAACTCACTGAGTCAGAAATAATGATTTATATATCATTTTAACAAAAAAGGATTTTTTTAAGGGCTTCAGTGGAAAAGTATGGAAGGTTTGTTTACTGGTCTTTTGGATGCTAATGAGAATTAGCAGTCTGTCTCCAGGGCAGCTGAATTCACAGGAAATGGCCTTGGAGG
Organism: Daubentonia madagascariensis; assembly: GCA_023783475.1. Lineage (NCBI taxonomy): Eukaryota > Metazoa > Chordata > Mammalia > Primates > Daubentoniidae > Daubentonia > Daubentonia madagascariensis. The sequence goes on from JAKFHU010002080.1 coordinate 47,358,648, forward strand.
AGGAGTTAGTGACAGATAAGATTTCTTTTTCATTTTCTATAGCTCAAACGTTTTCATTTTAAAGTAATCTTTATGCCAAACTGTGATCCCCGACAACTCTTAAAACCAGAGAATTGTAAACTGGCCCATAACGGCATTAAAAAAGCATATAATATTAGTGTGGCATAACTTAGTGCTTACTGTGTCCCAATTTTGTTCAAAGTCAACAGCTCATAAACAGCACAGTCAGGATTGAAGCCAGGTTTACCTGACCAAGGTCAATGTTCTATTATACCCCACTGTTCTTAATATGCCCTAGTGATCACTGCCTCTCTTTAGCATCCTACAGATGTTAATACAGGTTGTCCCAAAAGTCACCATACATAGGGAAAATGGAAAATTGTAGCTAAATGTACCTTTATTTACAAAATATTCATTACAAAGTTTTACTAAATTTTTCCTTTGTATGGAGACTTTTGGGACACCCTGTATGCTATCATGAAATTCTGCTTGGGATTATTATCAAAATATACCTTCTACTTCTGGAAAAAGCAAATTTACGTCTCCATAGTTTTTAGCATCTTTTCAGGGCTTGATCATCTTATTTGAAAAATTTCTCAGCATAGTGGGATACAATTCACTTCAACACAGAAACTTATTTAGATTTATATAGCTTATGTAGCTGCCTTTCTAATGCTTCTCTTTTGGCCTTTAGAGGTCTTTTTCCATAGTTTTTTCCATCCTCTGCTGTGTAAAACTTGTTCTCTTTTTGTCAGAACTGCAAGGAAGTGTTCTGCCTAGGCCCAGTTGCTCATCACACAAAGATCCAAATATTGAGGTAAAGAGGATTGCCAAGGAAGAAAGGAATTCTTAATATGACAGATGTTTTGTCAGGAGAATGGGAGAAGCTGTCTCAAATCCATCTCACTGACTAACAGAGATCATGGGCTTTTAAGGGAGGGGCCACATGCATTGGGGCTGGTCGTGGTGTAACTAACAAGGGGCTACATGCATTGGGGCAGGTTGTGGGGGATGGTGAATCTTGGCCTCCAGAAGTCCGCCCAGGGGCCTTCAGAATCTCAGTTTCTTTGTCTTGCAGAAAATCTGCCATTTCTGGGAAACAACTCAAAAGGTCAAATAGTTAGTTAAGGGACAGGGTTATAAAAACAAACAAAAAAACCCATATAGGGGTCCTTGAAATTTGCTCATGGAGCTGGTTACAATTCTCTCCTTCTTTTTAGTTCATTCCTCAATCTTGGGGAATCAGGATGGAAATATATCTGGCTGCTTCCTGCTGAAATGGGACATAGTTGGGGTATGAGAAAAAATGAAAATGTTGGGCCTGTAACCAAAACTTTTTAATACAGATTGTTGAGTTGCCACCCTCTCCCCAACAAGGTAGCAAAATACACCAAAAGAAGCACCTATCCCCCTCTGGGATCCCTGTGGAAATATTGGCCCAGTGTTCCCCAGATGGAATTTCCATCCAAGATTCCCCTAGTCATTCATGAGAAAAGTTTTAGGTAGCTAATCCTAGTGAGACACATTAGCAGAAGAGGCAATAGATTGAGAGATCTTAACTAAAGAGTTGTCTTGCCAGGCACACAAAAATCCCCAAGGGACAAGCTAGACATAGGATATATGTTTTCAGATGTCTCAGGGAGTAGGGCTTGTGCCTCAGTTACCTTTTGGCCAGTGACCATAGCACACCCAGCTTTGCATTGGCCCTGTTCTGTAATGCTGCTTCCATCTGTAAAGAGCTCTTCATCAAGATCTGACAGGAGCTGATCAGTCAAATCCTGGAGACTAGAAGACACTTGGTCAATAATCTGAATGTAATCATAGAGCAAAGAGCAAGGTGGCTGGATTTAAGGTGGACACCACCTTCAGAGTTACATTAGGATTATCTCACAAAGTAGCTTGGTATTTACCCATCCGGCCACTTTTGGTCTCTCTTTTGTTCTGGTAAGGGTAGTACATAATGAATGGTATGAACAGTCACCAGTTGCCCAAAGGTGAACTTTTCAGCTTTCTGTAAAATATCATAAGTGGCAGCCACCACTCTCAGATAAATGGGCCATTCTTTTGTTATCACATCCATTGGCTTAGAGAAATAAGGTACAGGTTGTTTATGATCACCCAAAGTTTGTATCAATACCCTGAGTCTAATTCCTTGTCTTTAGTGAATGAACAAATCAAAAGGCTTATATAAGTCCGAGAGGCCCAAATGCAGGGGCAGTCATTAATTTTTTTAATAGTCAAGGAAGCCTTGTGGCATTCTCTGGTGCAAGTAAGTGGTTCTTTTCCCCCCACACACTTTTTAAGGCTTTATAGACAGGTTTTGGTATTAGCCTGAAGTTAGGAATCTAAATCCAGCAAAACCCAGCCATACCCAAGAATCCTCACAACTGTTTGCAGGTGGGAGGGACTGCTGTTCAATTTTCAGCCTCTCTCCAATCTGGGAGGAGCTTCCACATTCCAAGAGACAATTCAAACTCCAAGTATTTGACAGTGGTAAGTGATATCTGAGCTTTTTCTTAGATGCTTTATATCCTTCGTCAGCCAGTAAATTTAACACAATCATGGCATGTTGTCTTGATTTAGCTTCAGACTCACTGGCTATCAGGATATCATCTATGTGCTGTAAAGTCATACCCTTGCCTAAAACTGTTTCCCTCAAAACTCTGACCAGAATTTTCCAAAGATTGCTGGAGAGTTGTTTTTTTTTTTAACTCCTTAAAGAAGGACAGTCCAGCAATACTGGCATTTGGTTTTTGGTTTTAGACTTTAAGTCTTCCCATTTAAAAGCAAATAGTGCTTGGGGTTCAGGAGCAATAAGAATGCAAAAGAAAGCATCTTTTAAATCTATTACTGAAAATCAGGCAAAATTTCCAGATAAAGTGGTAAGAGTGCTGTAAGGATTAGGTACCATAAGAAGAATATCCTCCACTATTTGGTTTTTTGCCTTTATTGCCCTTAGATCAAACTGATATTCCTGGGTTCCAGGGTTTTTTTAATTGAACAACTTAATGGGGGTATAATGAGGCATGTCTGATCTCCCTTCCCTTCATGGCCAGGAACTCGGTTTTAAGTTTTTTTCCCTTGGGGTCCCCTTGGCCAAGCAGGGGTCCATTCAATCAGCGGGTGCCTAGGATTTTATTTTAGTTTACATCTCCCCCCTTTTGGCCCAGACTTGCCAGAGACAGTATCAATGGCCAAACTTTTATTTTGTCTTGGGTGGTGTAGCCACTAGCCCGGGTTTCATCGTGTCCCTCAGTAAGACCCTGTGGCCAAAGGACTTAAAGTTAAAAGACTTACAGCTGATTAAGTGTTCTAGGCCAGGGGGGAATGGCAGGCATTTATCAAACTTTAAAACCTTTTATACAACGTAAGAGCAAAAAAAAAAAAAAAAAAAAAAATGCCAAAAGCAAGGTTATAAAACTAACTTATTTATAAGCATCAGGCTACTGTCAGACTCATAGGAATTCACTACACAAAACATAAGCATTTGTTAAAAACATTTGAGCTAAGAATTTAGAGACTCTCGTAGAATGAATAAACAACATTCTAAACAAAATTGTTATTATAACTCCTGCCTAGGTCTGACAATGACAAGAAAATGGAAGCTTACAGGTAGCGAAACATTTAAATTATCTAGATTTTGTGGACATTTGTAAAAGATGTGAAAAGGCTCAAAACATTTGATCAAAACAGAATCACAGGTTATTGTGAAATAGTATCAATTCACTTAACCAACAGTGGTAATCAGAAGACTTTAAAGGCAATAGAGAAAAAAACCTTAACTTTTTAAAGCTCAGTTTTCTCAAGTAATCAAAAACCTAATAAGAACAACATAGGAATTATCTTGACAACACACTTGCATTCTAATATTGATTGCCTCAATTCCCCTTGGCAAATACACATGTTCACATGTGTATGCACATGCACACACCTAAACACCCACACATATATCCTTTTTATTGTAATACTCTGGTTATTGATACACAATTATTTGAGAACACAGGTATTTTCTATAACACAGTTATGTCCTCCCATGAATGCCTTGAGGAATTCCCTGATGTTTTTCTTTCTGTGTCATATCTAACTTCTTTTGATAATCCTTGTTAATTTTTTTTATATTATTTTTTCCTCCCCATAAATTGTATTTTAAAATCTTCTGAATTAGATCAACAGGTCACCAGAGAAATAATATTCTCCCCTGTCCCTATGAAATACTTCGCTAAGTCGCAAATGCACACCAATTTTGGTATCTTAAATCATGATTCTGCCACCTTCTATGTAACCAGCTGATATGCAGTTTTTCCTTTCCTAAATCACACATCAAATTGGAGAAAGAGTTTTAAACAATACCTGGGTCCCAGGAGCCCTTCAGCTTTCTGCCTAGGATATCATGGATTCTGGAAATGATTTGCATACTTATTACGATGGCATCATTCATGCCCACATGAATCAACAGGCATGGGTAGTTGTCAGGAGGAGTGATAAGTCCTGGCAGTTTTTCCGTCATGTCCTGGATACATGTTCCAGAAAGACAATGCACTTTCTGTTTGGCCATGTGAAGTCGACATAAAATTTGTTCCTCCTCCTTGATGAATGACAAGCTTTATTCAATTATATGGCCCTCATTCTTTTTTTGAAAATAGACTGTTATTTCCCCCTAAGTCATTAATATGAGATTTTTTGGAATTTCTGTGCTTCATATCTGTGATGAATGAGATTAAGACCTATGTACTTTCTTAATTTATTGAGTCAATATTAATATATTTAAAAATAATTCAAAGATTAATAACACTATTTTGTAATAGCAATATAGACATTAATATTAGTAGACATATCATTTACTATTATTTGGGTGGTTTAAATTATATCTGGATTACTAATTATATTTAGATGAAAATAGACTATCTCTGTACTGTGCCATTTTTGTGGCCATAGCTCATGAAAGAAAGAAAACTGCAATACAGAATTTATCTTTGGATATTATTTAACAACAATTATATCTTACTTTGTTCTGTGGTTGGTGTTCTATATGCTATAGAGGCCAGCAGCCAGAGTGTCTGCAGGAGGATTTCAAATAATGCCAAGTCAGAAAGAGACAGCAGCCAAAGGGATCTGGCATTGCAGTTGCTAGAATTTCTCGTGAAAATGATAAATTTTGGGCAAAAATAAGTAAAATGATGTTACTGCAGTACTTACTATATAATACAGGGGGCAAGTCCTAGTTGGGTTAACTTAAGTTATAAGATGATGTGAAAATGGAAAGTGCATATCTGAAAAATATTCATGTAGTCAAAATAAATAAAAACTTAGGAGTTAGCTACTTCTTATTCCAGACATCGTTAGAAGTGAAATAGACTAAAATGTATTCTCTGTTAGGGAAAGTCATAAAATACAGTCATAATCTGGTTCTATGATTCCTTTGATCAATTTAACACAAAACAGATAATTAAATAAAAATTATTTAGTAGTCATAAATTTTGTATTCCAGGAGTTAACCATCCTTGTTCAATTAAAGGACAAATTAATGTTAGGAAATTCTGGGACAGCTAAAAGACATTAAGGAGAACATTAAATATATTAATTGAACCACATGAAATCGCCATTTTTGTAAGTAAAAAATAGTTGTCTATAATTTCATATGGTTCAATTTTAATAGTATTTAATACATTATTTACATCATAAATATTTACATAAATTTCTCTCTTTCTACCAGACTATGAGTTCCACTAGTGCAGGATTATTGTTGTATGTATTCCCACGGTATAACACAGCACCTGATACCCAGTACATGTTTAAAAAATGTTGAGTTAAAGGTATTAGTTGGATAAGAAACCAAGACTATTCTTTAGGACAGTCATCTCAAACATTTTAATTAACTGTGACTCAAAATATATGTACATTTATTTACCTACAAATTATGTTCTAATTCATGTTATATATATATCATAAAACATACATATGTAAAAATGTATATATACACACATATAAATAATTTAAAAGGTGATGTCATTTTGTCTAGGAAGAAGACATTGGCTTAGAAAAACGTCAACATTTTAGCCTGAAAATAAATATTAAATTTGCAATAAATGCTTACAAAGAACAGGTGTCCTAATTTAAATCTGGCTTTTTCACACTTTTTATTTTAAGGAAACGGAATTAAGGCAAAAAAAGGAACCAATCCTTATTAAGTGCCTAGAATAAGAAAGATAAATTTATATACACTATTAAATTTACACATTAAAAAAGAAGTAGTATTTCTGCTAAACAGCTTTTAAAGCTGAGACTCTGAGAAGTGAGATGAATTGTCCAAGCCATTACCCAGCTCCTAATTCCAGAACCTGGCCTAAAACCTGGTTTGACGTCTGATAATGAAGCTTAATATGTGGCTTTCCTTCAACTAAAAGTGATTATAGTATTTCTTCATAGCAGTCTATCAATTAAGGTTAAAAATTGGACTTGTTTCGTATATTTATGCATTTTATTTCTGTACAATCTATATGAAGAAAAGTGGTTTTCCCTTCATGGTAAATAAGCAAGATTCCTAAATAAAGGCAACTATTTAATGTTTCTTAACTTCTTGGATTCTTTAAACAGCAATAGCAATAGCAACATAAGACACCTATTGTTTATTGGATACTTGTGTGCGCCAGGCACTATGATAAATGTTTTACCAAAAATTGCCTCATGTAACCCTCATAATTACCCTGTTGAGGTATTATTTTTACCATTTTGCCCTTGTGTATTACTGAAGCTTAGAGAGACCAACTTGGGCAGGGTCACACATTCGGTAAGTGGCAGGGTTAGGATTTGAACGTAAATTTCTCAGAATCCAAAGCCCAAACTCCATGATCACAATAAACATGCCTTCCCTTCTGATAAAAGCCAGATTTTGCAATGTGTCCATGATGCCTGCTTTTTTTACCCTGCTCATAGAGGCCCATATAAATGTGTTTAAAAACCATTCAATCATATTCGGTGGACATTGTATGGTAAATAAAAGTATCAAACCTTATAGAGGAATCTTTCTCCTCTCAGGGGCATAGCCCGTATTTCCTCTATGGGCAGCTGATTAATGGCACACAGAGTTGCATGCCTATTGCACATATCTATAGCACAAAATACAGAAACAAGATTCATCAATGTCTCAATGCTATGGCAAGAAAAAGCATTCAGGGAAGATGATGCAATTATTTTTTGTAGTTCCTAGCTTCCTGTTTTTGGAAAGTTAGTAGCTGAATGGTCAGAGAGAGAGAAGTATTGTAACTGCATATGATTTGGTCAAGCCTTGTGGATTAGTTGCCCTTGGACAGAAGCTTGGTAGAAGAATGGTAGAATTTGCATGCTCTTTTTCACTCAGGTCCACTGGCTATTTCATTCACTACTTCTTTATTCACGTTTCATGCCTTTTCTAGACTTAACAGGGTAAATGGTTCAAGACTATCTCTCTGAAAGGATACCACCATTTAATTTCAAGTTCTTTTAGCATTGTGGGATGTTGTGGTACAGTGAAAAAAGTACTGGATTCGGAAGAAAACATTGAGATTTTTTTCTACCATGTACTAACTGTAAATTTGTAAGGCCACATATTTTGTAAGCTTCTTTTGTTCTGTTCTTTTTCATTTTTACTTTTTATTGTGAGGGCTTTTAAATATGTCTAAAAGTAGACAGAATAGTAATAGCAAACCCTCATGTACTCTACCTAGCTTCAAAAATTATCAGCTCACAAAGCCATCTTATTTCATCTCTGTCCCCTCCTACTTTCCCTTTCCCTTTTATATCACAGTAAATCCAAGATATCACATCATTTTATTCATAAATATTACATTATGTATCATTAAAAAATAAGGACTCTAAAAAGCATATATAACCAGAATACCAATATAGTACATAAAATTAACTAATAATTATTTAACATCTTTAAATATATAATGTTATAATTTCCAATTACCTTGTAAATTTTATATATTTTTTCTTTTCCATTGGGTTTTTAGAATTGGGATCCAAATAAGGCCCATCCATTATGGCAGGTTGACATCACTTCATCATCTGGATTTTGCTGAGTGCATCCCCATGATAATCTTTAACATGTCCTCTATATTTTTTGTAAATTTGTGATTGGTTTTAAAGACTTAATCACATTTACATTGGAGTTTTTATTTGTTTGTTTTTTGGGCAAAATTACTTCATAAATGATGTTGTGGTCTTCCGTTAGATGGTACTTAGTGTTTGGTTGCCCCTTGTGACATTAGGAACCAGTGATGATCAGTGCCCAGATCCATTAATTCATTAGGGGCCAAATGAAGAGATTCTATTCCTCTCATTTTTTCCTCATTTATTGACTAGGATAATTCTAAAAGAAAAACCTTCCCTAACTACTATTTGGTTTCCCAGTGATGCAATTTCATGTAGGAAAGGAAAAATAAATGCTTAATTATTTCCCTTTATTTACCAATTTTCAAAATGATAAATTGGTTCACTATTATCTTTCAATACCCTTCAATAAGTTTATTTTTTGTGCAATTACAAACTATAAATATATTTATTTTGTGTTAATTCATTTCCGTGATTATTCGTCTTGATTTTTAATTATTTTATTTTGGTCATTGTGAACCTCTTTAAGAGAGCCTCTAAATAATTTTGACTCGGGACCTATTTCTCTTTGACAGTGTCCTTTATTAAGCATTAACAAACTTTTGCAGATTTATCTTGTATATTATTTTGCCCCAGCCCTAAGATCAGCAATTTATCACAGGAACCTGGTTTGTTTTAGTGGGAAATGGTGTATTAAGACAATAATATGGGCACCAGGTCCCACATTTCTATTGGGTTGGTCACTGTTTCTAGGCCTTTTTCAGTGGGTAACAATGCAAAATATTTATTTCATTTCATTTCATTTTTAATTATAAAATAAAACACATCAGGAGATTATTTTGATAATTCTAACTCAAATTTATAAGTATTAAATTTTTAGTTATCTTTTATTTTATGTCTATGTCTCCTTTTCCTGACAGTGAGAATCTAGGTTTTTAGTGATAACAGAAATTATAGAATTAGTATATCACATACATCATTTGCTTTATCCCATGTTCATATGTGAAAGTCTCAGAATACCAATACTAACACTAACATATGTTGTAATAGTTATAAATATGGGGAATAATATTGTGTATATAAAAGTACACTGTAAATCCAAAGTTCTGTACACAATTAAATTGTTCTTAGGTATGATCATGAACATACTTTGGAAGTATTTCCATAAATCTCCAAAGGGGAAAATATTATTAGACATATGATGCAAACTGACACAAGAACTTATATTAGTTGGTAAATGTTGAATTGTTTGGTCTGCAACATTGTAAAACTGAGAATTGTAAATCAAAATATAAAATAATAAGACTACCACTATCATCCTGCTTTCAAAACACTTTTGTTACAATATTCCTATGAACATAAAATTTCCTAAGATACAAGGGAATTTTAAGGGAAGAAATCACTTTGTTTTTCCTAAGATCTAGAATTTAAACTCACAATACAATCTGATATGTTACTGACGGTCTAAAGTGTTTGTGGGGAAAATGAACTTGATATATAACTATGAATACAATCCATGAGAGATAAGTATTTGATTCCAGATATGATACTTCAGAACACACTTTTATTTCTCTGTCTTTACTTTTAAAGTACTTTTTGAACATTAATAATTACTAATCTATTAGGTTTTATATTAATATAACAGACAGACAGAAAGAAAAGAACCAAATGTTAGTGAAAATGGGTGGCTTATATTTCTACTGCATGATAATTGATAGTTTCCTGACATATTAGTAAGGTGTTTCTGGGTTTTTCTACTGTGTAAAGTAACATGGAATATTTATAGTATAGAATAAATTAAAATAATAGTACAAATAAAATCAATTGAAAGTTAGTCTCATGCTACTGGATGCAGTAATTTTGTTAATTAAAATGTTATTATTTTTTAAGAATGTTCTACATATTATCTTTTAAACTTTTAATTAATGTTTTTGGATTCATAAATTGAAGCCACAAAATATTACTAGAATTTACCTAAATTTAGCTATGGAATGAAGGATAATGGTAAATTACTTTTGCCAAATAAAAATAGAAGAAAACATCCAATTAAGAGTTACTAAGAGAAGGGGGTGGAGCAAGATGGCAAAATAGAACCCTCCCCTCCAGCAATCATCCCTCCAAAGGAACAAGCAAATTCAACAACTATCCACACAAGAAAGCAACTTCAGAAAAATGAAAAATCAGGTAAGCAATCACAATACATGGATTTAATATTATATTAAGGAAAGAGGCACTTTAGAGGGCAGGAAAGACAGGCTTTCATTGCCTATGCCACCTCTCCCACATCCCTAAGCAGCATGGTCCAGCACCAGCACTGAGTGGAGAGAGAATCTGTGGGCCTGGAGGAGGGAGAGTGAAGTGATTGTAGGACTTTGCATTGGAACTCAAGGCCACCATGTCACAAGGGAACACAGCACAGGGCAGAATTCTGCTGGCATTCATGGAGGGAGCAAGTAGATCAGCTCAGCCAGAGGGAAATCCCCTGCCCCAGCAGGAGGAAATCTGAGTTCCCACAAGCCCCACCACTGTCTGACAAAAGCGGCTTGGGGCCGAGAATAAATTTGCAAGGCAGTCAGGCCACAAAGTATGCAGTCTTTGGCAAGTCCTGCGGCTTTGCTGGCTTGGGGCCAGTGGACTAAGGATGCATGTTACCCAGTGAGACACCAGCAGTGGCAGCCAAGCAAGTGCCTATGTCACCCCTCCTCCAACTCCAGGCAATACAGCTCAGGGAGAGACTTCTTCCACTTGGAGAAAGGAAAGGGAGGAGCACAAAGCATGTTGCCTTACATCTTGGGTACCAACTCAGCCACAGTAAAACAGCGTATCAAGTAGACTCCTAAAGCCCCTTGTTCCAGGCCTTATTTCATGGACACATTTCTAGACCCACCATGGGCAGTAAGGAACCTGCTTCCCTGAAGAAAAGGACTCTGTCCTTAGTAGGATTCACCACCTGCTGACTGAAGAACTCTTGGGCTTTGAAACAACATCAGAGGGAGTCAGGCAGCAGTTACCACAGGCTTTGGGCAAGACTGAGCTGTCTTCAGGTGTGACCTGGTACAGTCCCAGCTGTGGTGGCCACGAGAGAGTGCACACACCACTCCTTGCCCTACTGCAGCAGCCCAGCATGGAGAGTGAGGGTAGAGAGTGAGAGACTTTGCCTGGTAATTCATGGAATCTCCCATATATTACCCAAGTCCACCAAGGCAGTACCACCAGGAGTCTACAGGAGTGACAGCATTACTGGGTTTGGGGCACCGCCAGTGCTGATATGGCTGAAATGACCAAAGACTTATTAATAGATCACAACACGCAATTCCCTTTGAATACCTGGAAAGCCTTCTCAAGAAGGACAGGTTCCAACAAGCCCAGACTGTAAAGATTAAAATAAATACTTAACTCTTCAATGCCCAAACATTGATGAACATCCACAAGCATAAAGAACATCTGAGAAAACATGACCTCACCAAACGAACTAAATAGAGAAGGAGTTCAGAAACCTATCAGAAAAATTTAACAAAGAGATTGAAATAATAATTAAAAAATCAAGCAGAAATTCTGGAGCTGAAAAATTCATTTTACAAACTGAGAAATGAATGCATCAGCATCTCTCAACAGGAGAATTGCTTGATCAGAAGAAAGAATTAGTGAGCTTGAAGACAAGCTATTTGAAATTACACAGTCAGAAGATAAAAAATAATAAAAAAGAATGAAGCATGCTTACAAGATCTACAGAAAAGCCTCGAAAGAGCAAATCTAAGAATTATTGGCCTGAAAGAGGGAGGTAGAGAGAGGGGTTGGGGTAGAAAGTTTATTCAACAAAATAATAACAGAGAATTTTTTAGACCTAGAGAAATATATCAATATTCAGATGTAAGAAGGTCATAGAATACCAAGCAGATTTAACCCAAACAAGACTACCTCAAGGCATTTAATAATTAAGCTCCCAAAGGTCACAGATAAAGCAAAGGTCTTAAGGGAAGAAAGAAAAAAGAAAAAAATAACATATAAAGGAGTTCCAATACATCTGGCTGCACACTTCTCAGTGGAAACCTTACACACCAGCAGAGAGCAGCATGACATATTCAAAGTGCTAAAGGAAAAAAAAAAATTAACCCTAGACTATTATATACTGCAAAAATATCCTTCAAACATGAAGGAAAAATAAAGATTTTCCCAGACAAACAAAAGCTGAGGGATATCATCAACACCAGACCTGTCCTATAAAAAAGGAGTACTTCAATCTGAAAGAAAAGGGCATGAATGAACAATAAGAAATCATCTGAAGGTATAAATCTCATGGGTAACAGTAAGTACACAAATACAGAATACTGTATTGTTGTAATTGTAGTGTATAAACCACTTATATTTTGACTAGGAAGACTAAAAGACAAACCTACCAAAAATAATAACTACAATAACTTTTTAAGAGATAGATAGTACAAAAAGATATAAATGGAAACAACAAAAAATCAAAAAGCAGGGGAGGGAGGATGAAGTTAAAGTGTACAGTTTCTTTTAGATTTCTCTTTGTTTTTTGTAAGGAGAGTTAAGTGTCATCTGTTTAAACTAATTGATTATAAAAGGTTTTTTGCAAGCCTCATGGTAACCTCAAATCAAAAAACGTACAACAGATACATAAAAAAGGAAAAGTAAGAAATTAAAACACACTACCAGAGAAAATCACTTTTAACAAAGGAAGACAAGAAGGAAAAAAGAAAGAGGACCTAAAAACAACCAGAAATCAAATAACAACATGGCAGTAGTAAGTTCTTACCTATCAATAAAATTATTGAATGTGAATGGACTAAACTCTCCAATCAAAAGACATAGAGTGGCTGAATGGATAAAAAAACAAGACCCAACTACATCGTCTACAAGAAACCCACTTCACCTATGAAGACGCATATAGACTGAAAATAAAGGGATGGGAAAAGATATTTCATGGAAATGGAAATCATGAAAGAGCAAGAGTAGCTATACTTCTATCAGATAAAATAGATTTAAACACAAAAATTGTGAAAAGGCACAAAGAAGGTCATTAAATAATGATAAAGGGGTCAATTCAGCAAGAGGATATAACAATTCTAAGTGCATATGCACCCAACACTGGAGCACCTAGATATATAAAGCAAATATCATCAGAGCTAAAGAGAGAGACCCCAATAGAACAATCATTGGAGATATTAACACTCCACTTTCAGCATTGGACAGATCATCCAGACAGAAAATCAACAAAGAAGCATTGGACTTCATCTGCTCTATAGACCAAAATGGACCTAATAGATATTTACAGAACACTTCATCCAACAGCTGCAGAATACACATTCCTCTCCTCAGCTCATGGATTATTCTCAAGGATAGACCATATGTTAGGCCACAAAAAAAGTCTTAAAAGATACAAAAGAAGTCTTAAAAGATTAAAAAAAGTTAAATCATATTAAGTATCTTCTTTGACCACAATGGAATAAAACTAGGAATCAATAACAAGAGGAACATTGGAAAATATACAAACACATGGAAATTAAACAACATGCTCCTGAATGACTAGTGGGGTCAATGAAGAGATTAAAAAGGAAATTAAAACATTTCTCAAAACAAATGAAAATACAACATACCAATACCTGTGGGATATAACAAAAGCAGTAATAAGAGGAAAGTTTCTAGTAATAGGTGCCTACATCAAAAAAGTAGAAAAGCTTCAAATGAGCAACCTAACAATGTATCTTAAAGAATTAGAAAAACAAGAGAAAACCAAACCCAAAATTAGTAGAAGAAAAGAAGTAATACAGATCAGAGCAGAAACAAATGAAATTGAAACAAAAAAAACAAAAGACCAACTAAACAAAAAGTTGGTTTTTTCATGGTAAACAAAATTGACATAACTTTACCCAGACTAACTATGAAAAAAAGAAAAAACCCAAATAAATAAAATCAGAGATGAAAAAAGAGACATTACAACTGATATTGCAGAAATCTAAAGGATCATTAGAGACCACTATGAGCAACTATATGCCAACAAATTGGAAAACCTAGAAGAAATTGTTAAATTCCAAGATGCTTACAACCAATATTGGACCAGGAAGAAATCCAAAACCTGAAAAAAACAATTAGAGGTAATAAGATAGAAGCAGTAATAAAAACTTTCCCATCAAAGAAAAGCCCAGGACCCTATGGCTTCACTGGTGATTTCTACAAAATGTTCAAAGAACTAATAACAATCCTCCTTAAACTATGCCAGTAAATTGAGGAGGAAGGAATACTCTCAAACTCATTCTATGAGGCCTGTATTACTCTTATAACACAATCAAAGACAAAACAAAAACAGAAAACTACAGGCCAATATTTCTGATGAGCATAGATGCAAAAATCCTCAAGAAACATTTGCAAATTGAATTCAACAACTCATTAAAAAGATTATTCATCATGCTCAAGTGGGATTCATCCCTGGGATGCAAGCATGGTTCAACATACACAAATCAATCAATGTGATACATTATATTAACAGGATGAAGAACAAATACCATATGATCATTTTAATTGATGCTGAAGAAGTATTCAATAAAATTCAACATCTATTCATGATAATAACTCTCAAAAAAACTGGGTATAGAAGGAACTTACCTCAACACGATAAAAACCATATATGACAGACTCACAGTTAGTATCATGAATGGCGAAAGACTTAAAGCCTTTCCTCTAAGATCTGGAACAAGACAAGGATGCCTACTTTCACCACTATTGTTCAACATACTGGATGTTCTAGCTAGAGCTATCAGACAAGAGAAAGAAATAAAGGGCATCCAAATTGGAAAGGAAGACATCAAATTATCCTTGTTTGTGGACAATGTGATCTTATATCTAGAGAAGCCTAGAGAATCCACACACACACAAAAACTATTAGAATTGACAGATTCAGTAGAGTTGCAGGATACAAAATTGACATACAAAAATCAGTAGCATTTCTATATGCCAGCAACAGTTTGAAAAAGAAACCAAGAAATTAATCCCATTTACAATAGCTACAAGTGAAATAATACACCTAGGAATAAACTTAACCAAAGAAGTGAAAGATCTCTACAATGAAAACTATAAACATTAATGAAAGAAATTGAAGAGGACAGGAAAAAATGGAAATATTTTCCAAGCTTATGGATTGGAAGAATCAATATTGTTAAAATGTCCATATTACCCAAAGCAATCTATAAATTTAGTGCAAGCCCCATCAAAATACCAATGACATTCTTCACAGAAGTAGAAAAAATAATCCTAAAATTTATGTAGAACCACAAAAGACTCAGAATAGCCATAGCCATCCTGAATAAAAGGAACAAAACTGGAGGAATCACATTACCTGCCTGCAAATCATACTACAGAACTGTAGTAACCCAAACAGCATGGTATTGGCATAAAAACAGACACAAAGACCAATGTAACAGAAGAGAGAATCCAGAAATAAATCCACACATCTATAGTGAACTTATTTTCGACAAAGGTGCCAAGAACTTACATTGATGAAAGGACAGTCTCTTCAATAAATGGTGCTGGTAAAACTGGATATCCATATGCAGAAGAATGAAACTAGACCATTATCTCTCACCATATACAAAAATGAAAACAAAATGGATTAAAGACTTAAATCTAAGACCTGAAAGAATGAAACTACTAAAAGAAAACATTGGGGAAACACTCCAGGACATTGGTCTGGGGGCAATGATTTCTTGAGTGGCAATGATTTCTTGATTTCTTGAGTGAGCCCCAAAAGCACAGGCAACCAAAGCAAAATTCAACAAATGGGATCACATTAAGCTGAAAAGCTTCTGCACAACAAAGGAAACGATCGACAAAGTAAAAAGACAACCCACAGAATCAGCAAAAATATTTGCAAACTACCTATCTAACAAGGGATTAATAACTAGAATGTATAAAGAGCTCAAACAACTCAATAGGAAAAATATCAAAAGACCTGAGTTAAAAATGGGCAAAAGATTTGAATAGACATTTCTCAAAAGAAGATATACAAATTGCCGATAGGTATCTGAAAAAATGCTCAACATCATTAGTTATCAGAAAAATGCAAGTCAAAATTACAACGAGATATCATCGTACCCCAGTTAAAATGACATTCATCAAAAAGACAGGCAAAAACGAATGCTGGTGAGGATGTGGAGAAAGGGCAACCCTTATACATTGTTAGTGGGAATGTAAGTTAATGCAACTGCTATGGAGAATAGTAGGCAGATCCCCTGGAAAACCAAAAATAGAACTGCAATATGACCCAGCAATCCCACTACTGGGTATATATCCAAAAGGAAGAAAATTAGTACATTGAAAAGATACCTGCACTGCCCTGTTTATTGCAGTACTATTCACTATAGCCAAGATTTGGAATTAACCTAAGTGTCCATCAACACATGAATGTATAAAGAAAATGTGGTACATATACATAATGGAATATTATCCAGCCATAAAAAAGAATGAAATCCTGTCATTTGCAACAACACAGGTGAAACTGGAGAACATTATGTCAAGTGAAACAAGCCAAGCGCAGAAGGATAAATCTTGCATGTTCTCACTCATATGTGGGAGCTAAATATTAAAATAATTGATCTTATGGGAACAGAGAGTAGAATGATGGTTACCAAAGGCTGGAAAGGGTAGCAGAGAGAGGGGGGATAAAGTGGAGATGGTTAATGGGTGCAAAAATGTACTTAGATACTTACATAGGATGAACAATGTTTGGTAGCACAACAAAGTGACTATAGTCAACAATAAGTTATGGTATCCTTTAAAATAACTACAAGGGTGGAATTAAAATGTTCCTAACACAAACAAATGATAAATGCTTGAGGTGTTGGATACCCCAATTACCCTTATTTGATTAACATACTTGTATGTCTATATCAAAACATCACATGTACCCTATAAATATATACAACTATTATGTACCCACAATAAATAAAAATTTAAAAATTATAAAGAAAATAGTTGTTGGAAGCTGGATGCAGTGGCTTGTGCCTGTAGTCCCAACTACATGGAAGGCTGAGATGGGAGTAAATGACCAGCCTAGGGGACATAGAGAGACCCTGTCTCTAAAAAAAGAAAAATAAATAGTTGTTGGAGAGGAAATATCACAATATTTCCTCTTCTCTATGTAGAGTACTCCTTCTTCTATAACTATATAGTATTGATGATATAAAATTTATGTTGGTAAAGCGATCAATTTATCTTCCTTCCTTATGTCTTTTCAGAATTTGGGGCTTAGTTGTAAAAGTATTCATATAATGTAATAACCCTGTACAAATGTTAAACACAATCTCGCCCAAAAGTTGTACCTTAACATACAAATATTAACCACAATCACCCCAAGAGCTACTTTAATTTGTATTAAAGTAAATCTCTTTTGAAAGGCAAATTAGTGCCTAAGTTTTGTTTTATATATAATTAGATCATCCCATCTCAAATTTGCTTAAGGAAACAAAGGTACTGTGGTATAGGAGACAGTGCAATTGATTAGAATACAGGATCTGGGTTCTAATTCAGAGTCTCTGGGCCACTTAGCTTTCTGACCTGGGGCCTTTCAATTAGCTACTTCACATTTAGTGAGCATTTACCATACACCAGACCTGTAATACCCAACTATGATATAGAGGTAACCAAAGTAGGCATACTCCTTTTCCTTGCAGAACTTATGGTCTCATGAAGGAAACAGACAAATGTCCAATTAGTATCCATAAAGTATGATGAGTGCTGTGTAACAGGAGGATAGGGTGCTAGGTGAGCACCTGTCAGAGTCTCCTAGTCCACATCCTGGGTGGTCAGGGAGGTGAGGCCTAAGCTAACCAGGAATTGGACTGTGGGGTGTGGGGGTGAATGATTCATATAACAAGAACGATATGTCCAAAGGCTCAGAGGTAAGAAAATGTGGCTCCTGTGTGGAAATGAAATGTTATTCAGTATGGCTGCATCATGGAATTCAAAGGGGTGAGGGATAGTGGGATATAAAAATGGATAGATTGAAGGGTCTCGTGAGCCACATGAAGGAACGGGGACTTGATCTTGTTAGCAATGAGGCATTCTTGAAGTGTTTTAAAATTAACTCTGGCTGAAGTGTGGAGAATGGTTGACACCATTGGGTTGCTACCAGAAGCAAGAGACAAGACAGGAAAGACAGGAAAAGAAGCCATTTAAACTCACTGTTCCCTATAACAGGGTTAGCAAAGATCATCTCTAAAATCACACTTAGCGTTATACGATTCCAAAATCTCTTCTACCTAGTCTAGACTCTAGAGAGTTTTCAAGAAGGTTTTTCCTCATAGAGACATACTGGAAGAAAACAAGTTCTATCTTCCAGATAAAATCATGTTTTCTGGCCAACCAGGTGTGGTGGCTCACACCTGTAATCCTAGCACTCTGGGAGGCAAAGGCAGGAGGATTGCTTGAGGTCAAGAGTTTGAGACCAGCCTGAACAAGAGTGAGACCCTGTCTCTGTTAAAAATAGAAAAAATTAGCAGGGTGTGGTCGTGTGTGCCTGTGGTCCCAGCTACTTGGGAGGCTGAGGCAGCAGGATGGCTTGAGCCCAGGAGTTTGAGGTTGCTGTGAGCTAGGCTGACATCATGGCACTCTAGCTTGGGTGACAGAGAGAGACTCTGTCTCCAAAAAAAAAAAAAAAAAATCATATGTTTTCTGCCTTAGCTTGTCAGATATATGAGAAATCAGACTACATACTAATAAAAACCTAATTTAAAAGTATATCTACTAAGTGGGTATGTTAGGTTTTTGTCATTTGGAGCAGAACAGTATCAGATGCAGCACTATAATAACAATAAAATATGACAAAATGGTAACTAAATATTATGAAATATATTATTCTCTTATAGATATGTCTAGCCTATTGACAAAACTGATTTATATAGTGCATTTCCTTCTAGGAAAGCAATTTATGAAATATCATTATAATGGAAATTGTTTTTTTTCAATTAGTTGTTGAACAGTTCATCTAGACCTTAACTCCTGGGAGAAAATGTTTATAAGGAATACTTTCTGTTAAGAGTGGGCAAGTAGGCACTTCATTTGAAAGGTTTTATGCTAGAGGACTTTTATAGGAGATGTAAAACTCCCTCCCCCCAGGTTTTGTGTTCCTTAATAACATCTGAGGCCAACGTGATACCATTCCTTGTTAGTGCTGCTGCTGCACAGTTTCAGACAAGCTAGTGAAAGAGGTAAGTTTCCCTAAGGGTGTAGTTAGAAAATTAATTAAATTGAGGGAGGCACTTGGATATTTAGAAAGCAAATTAGAGTCAAGACCAAACACAAACAAGAACAAAAAAGAGCACTAAGAACCAAGGGAGAACAAAGTTTACTGCATGGCTTTCCCTCCACTGTTCTAAAAGGAACTTGGATAATATTTCTTAGAAAAATAGTTTCCTATTCCCGCAATAATCTACATTTATAAATGGTTACATTTATAAAATTTAAACATTGTAATCCAATGCTGTTTAAAAGATAAATTTTCTCCTAGGCAAAGACTTCATGCCAAGCATGAATCTCAGAGGCTGTTCTACTAAATGTCATTTTGAAGGTTGTTATAGACTCTTTACAAAGGACAGGTTTATGAGGGCTTGTATGAAAATAAACATTCAGTCCCCTCTGAAAACAATTTCTTCAAATGACCAACAATTTAAT
Organism: Daubentonia madagascariensis; assembly: GCA_023783475.1. Taxonomy (NCBI): domain Eukaryota; kingdom Metazoa; phylum Chordata; class Mammalia; order Primates; family Daubentoniidae; genus Daubentonia; species Daubentonia madagascariensis. The sequence goes on from JAKFHU010002080.1 coordinate 47,378,421, forward strand.
TTAAAATTTGGCATTTTTTTTTCAGTTAACTGCAAATATAAGAGTAGGATAGCTTGTTAGACAAGTAGGCTTAATCACTATATTAGTTTAAAATACAGAGTTGCCTTGTCTGCCAGTCAATTTTCATGAAGTTTGATAAAAAAATTGGCATTAATTTTTTGCTATTGCACTTACTAAGAATTTAATTTCCATAATCCTTAAATCAAATGGGTGTTCTTAAAGGCAAAGACATCTTTAGCATATATGCATTTAATTTTGAAAAGTGACTTCCTGAAGCCTTATAAATTATTACTTGCTAAAAACTCTAGTGGCTGAGGTTCAAGTTCCAGAAAACTGTTGCTTTAAATAGCTGATAAGACATATAGTGTTGGCATGGAAGGAGAAAAGAAAACATTTGCTCTGTCATTCATATTATGTTGTTGGGTTATTATGCTTTTATGGCCTTTGAATCAATAAATGTTAGAGCCATTTATTACATTATCTATCAAAAGAAATATATTTTTAAACATGGGAACTGAGGTTTAGGCAACCATTTTCCAATTAAATCAATAAATATTTACACAGTATCTAACATGTGTTGTGGAGGAATTTACAAAGTTCAATAAAGTTCTGTCCTTCCTGGAACACACAGTATAGTAAGGAAGAAAAGTCATGAATATATTAAATTATTAAAATGTAGACATTAAATAAAAATTGGTCAAGAATACATACTGGTAATAATAACAGCTAAATTTTTTTGAGTGTGTAGTCCAGTGAAGCATTCTACTTGGATTATTTCATTTAAAATTTCAAACTGGGACTAAATGTAACTTATTTTCTCAACACCCAGTTGAGGTAAACACAATTATCATTCTATTTCATAGATTAGTACACTAAGGTTGAGAGGAGATGAGCAACTTGCCTAAGGGGGACATTACATAGCTCAAATTCAAACAATAAAGCCTGTCTTTCTACCTGCATAACGTTCCAATCTGAGTTCCTACAGACTCTGTTTTATAAATCCCGGCTTGGGTTCTGGAAACCCTGTGTTAATAGAATTGAAATTCTCCCAGGTACAGTTTTGAAAATCTACTCTAGTGGTCTGCAAGTGGAAAATAATATTTTTAGGATTTCTTTTTCAAATGCATCTCTTCTAATGTTTTGTCATTTACTTACTTCACTTTATACACTTTAGCAGATTTTTCTGTTTATAATTGGCATCTGAATTATAAATGCTAGCTTCATCCTTGGCATTAAGAAGCAAACACATTGTGTAAGTACGAAAAATAATTAAACCTCAGTAAGTTACATAGAAAATATACTGTATAAGTGATGTAGCTAAAGCATTTTAATATATTACTTACAGTGTATTTCACTACCTATCTTCTCTTAACTAAGTCAGAACTCGTGACGTAGGGGATTATTCATTTGATGTATTATCCTCTTTGAAATATAGTTTATGTAATTCAGAGCTTATGAGGGTTATTAAGTGCACATTGTTTATGGTTAAATGACTTGCTGATGTTCATCTATTGATCCCTGTTGGAAGATACTCCAATGGTGAAAACAAAATCTCTGCTATTTGTTTAATTGTGCCCCAGGGTAGAGTTGAGAATGTGTCTAGGAGTGAGAGAACACCAGCTTTAATAAGAATACAATGCAATTTAACAGTTCATAAAACAGTAAAATTTAATCCTGGACTGAGAGATTTATTAAATTTCACTCAGCAAAATGGAGTATGGGATATGGGAGCAAGTGAGAATTAGGTGAAATGATTTCAGGGGTAATAGATTTTATTACCTGATAAAGTGGGGAAATCATACTGCTTTTTAAAAGCTATTTCTTCTTAATTCATTCTTTGGAAATAATTGTCTTACATAGGAAAGCTTTTGGAGATAAAATAAATAAATTTGAAACTGCTAAAAACTTTAATGTAACTTTATTTGTTTAATTTCAAAAAAGTAAAACTATCCTACTAAAATCTTATCACGATTATGGCTGAAGTATTTTAAGCTGTAAATTAAAGTATTTTGTATTCAGGGAGAGTTGACTAATTTTTTTTATAATATCCATTCAAAATGCTCCCAAACTAAATGATGACTGGCAATAGTGCAGCCTCAGAGAGTTTCATTTTTGCATATCAATTAGCATATTAAAAAATTCTCAGGCATATTCTCTGCATCTGTGGTGATCAATTCCACTGAAACTTTACCTGAAATGGACAATATTTTGTTTTTTAAAATTTATTTTGTTTTTTCTGACCTTTCATATCATTCAAAGAATATTAAGCAGTTTGAACATGCTATTAAAGAGTATACTAAGTTACATTGGTAAGATTTCCTCAAATGTAAGACCTAAAGTAGCTATTTCTTTCTTTTTTGTAGGGATTCAAAAACAATTTTATGATTAAAAGAAGGAGCCTTCCCCAAAGCTAGAAGTCTCTTGATTTATATAACAAAAACAGAAGCAGCTATTGAGTGTGTAGAAATTTAAATGGTTTTTTACACACATTGTATAATTGGAGCCTGATTACACCCTGGTGCAGTAAGTAGGGCAGATATTATTGCCCCTATTTTACAGATGAGAAAAGTGGCATTTGGAGAGGTTACTATTTACCAGAGTACATATGGCTGCTAAATGCAGAACAAATTTAGTACTGGTCATTAGAGTTCAAGTCATAAAAACACCATTAAGACCCTTTGCTGTGTATTAAACAACCAACATTTAATATCATTAAATTTTCAGGATTTAAAAACTTTTATTCCAGGTCATAATTGTATTTGCAGTTATTCAAAGTTCATGAACAATTCCAATAACTGTTTGTTGCATTAAAATAAAGTTTTAAAAATTAAAATAAAACAAAATAAGATCTGTCTTTTAGTAATCACTAGCTGGATAACTGCCACACTTTTTTTAAACAAAAATATGTATATTTAAAAATGTTTAAAATTGTTGAGTGATAATATGCCTGTGAAAGTTTTTATAAGCTATGCAAACATGAATTCAGTGATATTTAATTAAATGAGTGTGAGATTAAAGAATTAACAATATATATAACAAGGTGAAAACAAACTGTACCTCTTGTCCTGTGTAATATTTTATTTTGAGATTTTTGCTGATTGCAGTCTATGAAAACTTAACACTGTCATACAAAATTAATTTTTCATCTCCTGACATTGATAGCTATGTGTTTTACATCATCTATACAGTATCTCTCTCACGTGAGATACTTAATACATGTTAAATAGTGGGAATCAAATGTCAGCTGCTAGTTGATGGATGACATGAAGTCTCAGTGACACTTTCGTAGTGAATCTGAATGCAACTCTCCAAAGACAGTTAAATGCCCCCAGAACTCACATATAGAGTGTTCTCTTTTGACTCCATTTAGAAATTACGTAGCATTCAGGGAGAAGAGGACTGCTTGTCACACATTAGTCTTTTCAAGCACACCTGCACACGGAAGTGGTCTCCAGGGCCATCACTGAATTCCATGGCTACAGACAGAGCGTGAATTGTTGGGTGGCCTTTTTTTTTTATGTCTGTTTCTGAGCACTGATAAAGGAAAACGAAAGGAAGCAGGAGCCCTTATGTCTGTGTGACTCCAGTGATTTCATCTGATTTTTTTTTCCAAGAAATTATTTAGGTTAAAACAGGTTGGCCCAAAGGCAAATATAGTTGACCCATTGAGAAATGGGTGGGGGATACAAAATTGGGTAATTATAGCCCCTTCATTTCTCCAGAGCGTTGATGATAACACATGTGCTCTATCTCTGTTGGCTAAGTTTTACCTTTTCCCACATAACTCTGAAATATTCCTTTCCAAACCATAAAATCAGCAAAACTCCATAGTACAGCAGCAAATTTATATCTCACAAAATCATTCATTAGAATAGGACTTAAAAGTTTTTGCCTTTCTTTAAACTCTTAGTACAAACTTTTCTGGCCATGATATTTCAAGTTATATTTTTAACAAAACCAGATGCAAAGGTTTTACTTAATAATATCTTATAATAATGTCTCCATTATTATTATTATTATTAGGTACTTCCTAAGTACCTCTTAATGAGGGGGGATGACTTATGCTCTTGTTTGCCTCTGAATCAGGGTGACAAGACCAGCATTTCCCTGGTCTAGTTTGATAAATGACTTAGTCTAAAATGGTGTCATTAGGTACATGCCTTGACAGGTTTTGAAGTTTGTTCCAATTCAAGATGCTAATTACAGCTTTCTTGTCCAGTTAATATTCAGCTAAAAATTACCTATGTCAGGTAGGTCAGTTTCAGACACCCATGAGGTTAATCTAGAAGAAAACTAAGGTGACCATCAAAATGTAATGGTTTTAATACATTTTGCTTTTTTAGTTCATGTAATTGTTTGGCTGAGAAACTTCTTTACAACTGAATCATCAGACTTAAAGAATTGGCTTTTGGCTGTATGTCTCCTAGAGTCAGACTGGGCTGTCTTAGCAGCAGGTACAGATCCCAGGGCTGTCTAACAAGAGGCTACAGTGCCAGGACAAATCATGCTGGGTGTTTCTTGGAGACACTCATGTACAAATGAAAAAGTGTTTCAAAGAACGTCAAGGCCATCCTCCAGAGGAACAAGAAATGGCAAAAGGACAATGTACAGATTGAGGGTCTTGGCAGAAAATCAAAGTGGCTGTCCCTACTGCTCTGATTCGGTGACAATGTAGTAAGAACATTGGCATTGCAGGATTTGTTTTAAACAACTGAGGAATTCCCTGGGCACCAAAGCTCTGGGCTGGTGTAATTGTCCTAATTCACTGAATCCTGAAAATGGCTCTGAATCTCAGGTTTCTAGAAATGGAATATAGGTCTTATTGAGTCGCTGTTTTTTATTTGTTGGTATGTGATTAAACAACACAAATTAGCTGGCTATTTGAATGTGTTATGAATGTTTATGTATCCCAGAAGATACATATTTCTTCTCTAATTTTTCTTAATATATGGAAATTAGCATTTTATCATCATATTCAATTTATTAACTGATCAAAATCATCTGTATTTTCTATTCAAATCAATCCCCTTTTGAGGTAACCATATACACCTGCTGCCATTAACTCTAATAACCAGGGGAAATCTTTTCCTTTGTTCACTCAAGGTTTAAGAAATTTGGCCAGATGAAATAGTATAAATCTTTAATGAAAAATAACATATCCCTGTTAATTTATCTAAACCTAATTAAAACTTAAAGGTAAAGGTTGTTTTCAGGGTCAGTTTCATGGGTGTGTGACCTGTACAGTATCATGGCACCTTATTTAATTCTTACTAATATATGAATCAGGGTCCATGCATTTTCATTTTTCACTGGACCCTGCAAATTATGTAGTCAGCCCTGTTTGCTGCCAGTATTTAAATAGAATTAGCATTTGTACAGTTAATTTAGCCTAAGAACAAAATCAACTTATGAATTTGTTTTCTGATTGGACAGAAAGAGAGGTAAACATTTGCTTTTAAGAAAGGTGAATCCAAGATCAGAAACTTAAACAAAGTTTAATTCATGTATCTTGACTTCCCTGACACTGTTGTCATCTCTCTCTCTCACGCTCCTCTTCCTTCATCAGTTCTTGTAACTCTGTGAATCTCAGCTCTCTCTTTTCTGACTCTACCTTTATTCCTGAGTATCATTTGCTCCTGTGGTTTCATTCCTTCTCCACAAGCTTATGATTTCCCAATTTATAACACAGGCCCACACTTGTCTTCTGAGCTGTGGACTCACGCATTCACGCATCTAACGCATCTTCCGGACACCTCTACTTGCAAGCTTTGGAGACAGCGTATCATCTTCCCACCTGAAACTTCTTGTGCCCTGAGAAGCAATGTCTCTGTTCACATGGAAATTATGTTTTAGAGAAGGGGAAAGATAATCAACACTCTCCGTGTGTGTGTATGTGTGTGTGTGTGTGTGTAGTCAGAAAGTGATAAGTGCTCTGAAGAAAAGCAAGGTGAAACAATAAAGAGATATGTGAGGGCATATTTTTGATAGCATTTATCTACATTATTTTATCTCAGTGACTGTCATGAGCATCTTCCCGTTGCCCAAACAATAATGGACCTAAGAGTTATTGTATCCTCCTCTATGTTCACCATCACTCCTTTCAGTTCGCCAACAATCAATCCATGATAAAGCCTACTTCTAAATAATTCATGAATTCATCCATTTTTCTTCCCGTTCTTAATATGCTCATCTAAATTACTGTCGTTACTTACTGGGATTATTTTTAAGAAGTCCCCTCAAGGATCCTGTGCCCTAGTTTTGCACCAAAGTGTGTGTCATTCTTCCCACTCAGGAAGTGGTCTTTCCAGAAAGTAGATCTGATCATGTCTCTCCCCTGAAAACACTTTAATGGCTTCCCCTTATCCTACAGTTACAATCTACATTCCTGGGCAAGGCTGATGAAAGCTTCATTTTTCTGATGTTTTTCTACCTTCTCCAGCCTCATCCATTATTACTGCAAACCCACACCTTCTCTGGTGCTTCCTCTGTGAGGAACATTCTTCAGCTCCTCAACGTCATCTTGCTCTCTCATTTCTGAGCTGTCACACATCCTTCTCCCTCTCCACCTAACTCTTAAACGTCCTTAGTATCATCATGACTTTCTTCTGAAAGCCTTCTCTGAGTCCCCCAAATTAAGTTGGGATTTCTAGTATGTGCCTGCTATAGCACCCTGTTCCCCATTTCAATTTTAACACTTGATGCACTTTATTTTTTTACTGCATCTTCAATTGCCTGCATTTCACTGAGCATGATCTCCGTAAAGGCAAGCACTACATCTGTCTTGCTTATGTTTATGTCTCTAGCATTAGCTCAGTGCTTAGCATAGGGCAGCTGAATACTGATGCATATGTGATATTTCTGGGTGTTTCACTCTGAATTCCTTCTGAATCTAAATGATATTATATATATGTTAATGTACTACTATCTAAATACAAATGCTGATGGCAATAGCATTCATATCGGGTTGGCTTTTTTTCTAGGAAGAGTACTTGAATGATTCAATTATTTCAGATTGCATTTCAGTTTTAGAGACTGCGTTTATTTCCTCTTTTGCAAAAGCTACCTGTGTTAGTCTTGAAGTTAATCTGCCTAACCCAGAGGCAGATACCTGATATGCTCCCTGGAGAAGTCACATGAAAACAGAAGCAAGCTATTTTTTCCTTTAAGTGTTTTCTTATGAAATCAATCCCTCTCTCTCTCCTTCTCCATGAAGCAGAAATAAATCTTTTAACCTGTGCTCTCGAAAGTCTGTAGAAATAGAAAGCACTATTTTAAAGTAAGGTTAATCTGGGTGCATATGATTAAAATTACCCTTTATTTATAAATCAGAAACATGGCAGATAGCAAATTTGGATTTTCTTATACATCTACAGAAACTTAGTTTCTCAGAAAATGCTATGGGTCATTTTTATGGAATCCTTTATTTATTGCATCACAAATAAAGCCTAAATTTTAAAAATGTTTATATGAGTTTAATCCCATTAAAATTTAAACAGTTCTTGATTAAAACATTTTAAGCTACCTTTATTTTGCAGGATGCATTGATTAGAATAAAGAGCCAAACATCAAGTTAAAACATTTTTAATATGAAGAAATAATTTATTTTAAGGAAATGACGAACACAGACTGGCATCATTGGAGCAATATTTGCCTGGTTTACTTTACACATTTATTCTACTTATGCTTATAATAATTGCTCAATGTGTTTGGACATTTGCTTTTAGAGGAACTCACCCTTCTGATTGAGTTTACATATGTGATCTTAATACTTACTAGATTTTTTTTTTTTAAGTGAAGTACTCATATTCTTAAGTATATGTTTCTAATAGTTACTTTGAATATTTTTTAAAATCTTGTGTTTGAATACTTAATAACTATTTATATTTATATCAAACGGTATAGTAAACAGTTTCTGAAATATTTTAAGCCTCAAAGTCATGTTTGATATAAATGAATACATGTTGAAGTTCTATGGCATTCAATTGGGAGCATAATATCTGGTACACTTATTTCAAATTCTTTTTTATAATAAAGTTGGGTATAAAATATAAAATAACTATGTTTCTTTAAAACATCTAGTCCTGACATGTAGTTGTCAAACTGTGTTTTAGGTAACTACAGCATCTCTTTATGACTAAATGCCTTCTGGGAGTATTATCCTCTAGAGCTGAACTGCCCACTAAGACTCTTCTCAAGACAGAAAGAAATCCTATCAGTGCTTTTCCAAATGGGCCCCATTCTTAGTAAGCGCTGCTGTATTTTTATTTAATAGCTTAGGTCTTTAATTGCAGGAAACAGACACCATGTTAATTAATAGAACAATGCTTGTGGAATAGCTTTAAGATACTACTTGATTAATAACTTATTCCTTTTGATGCTCATATTTAGAAAATAATTCTTTATGTCTCCTGACACAGTATATGGCATGGCTGGTTGTTTGTAGCTGTCCAAAAGGGGCTGTCTTTAGACTGATGTGACATCCAGGCAGCTCTTTTTATCTAACTTGGCAATCTTGGTGCCCAACTCCTTATTCTGATTGAGTTTACATATGAGAAGATGGAAAATTTGTAGTTTAACTTCCGAGAAATTAGAAGTGACTCAGGTAAACATTGAATACTATCTAGAATTCAGATGAAAAACTGCTACTTTTAATTAGAATTTTAATTTGCTTTTGATCCATTAATTCTGCAGTTTATAGGCATAACATTTTTATAATTTTTAAATATCAAGCATGAGTAAAATTGTGTTTTGTTTATCTTATTTTCTGCCAAACAGTAATCACTTGAGCTTTTTTTTCTCTTTAAGAGAGTATTTTTCTCACACGATATAGAAATATAAAGAAAAAAAATAAACTTTTCCATAATCCTATTACCAATGTAAACATTTTGGATTTAATATAATCTCTCTCCATGTGTTTATGAAGATAGGTACATATAGATATATTTAAATTAATATGGGGGTTTAAACTACATTTTGTTTCACACCTAAATAATATGCATCTTAAGAATATTTATAATTAAAATCTATTTAGTTGTTAAAAATAATGAGGCATGTCTATTAACACTAACTTGGAAGAATATACTCTGAAGTTTTTTAAAGCAAATTGTAGTATATCCCACCTCTGATAAAAATAATAAAAATCAACACAATATCTGTGTGTATGTGTCTACCTACATAGAACCATGCTGTTGAGAATAATTACCTCTGAGGAAGTTAGAATCACGGATGGTGGGATCTAAAATATTTTACTAGTTATGATTCTGTACTATTATAATAGGAATATATTATTTTGTAATATGAACATGTAAATTTTGACATCCATCCTTATATGTCATAAATAGAGCTCTAGACAATAATTTTAATAGTTTTATAATATTCATTTAGATAAATATAACATAAATTGCTTAACCTTATTGATGAACATTTCGGCTGCTATGTCTTCAAAAAATATAAACCACGTTGTATTTGTGTATATATATCTATGTGCATTTGTCCCTTTGTTTCTATGGAGTAAGTTCCCCAAGTCAAATTACAGTGTCCCAGTTGGTGCTTGACACATATTTCCAGGCTGTTCTCCTGCATTATATTACCAATTTTTTCTGACACCTAAGCATAGGTGTTAGACATTGTTATTTATCTGTGTCTGGTGAGCAAATTGTAGTTTCTCTCCTCTAGAGATATTACTGATTCTCTCACCTCTGGATCAGGAAAGTGAATTTATATCATCAAGAGATGATGTAGGGTGAAAGCTATCTTCAGTAATCTCTTTTTTCATAAAACACATTGTATTATCTTAACATTAGTAGAGCTAGTCTCTAAAATATTAGTAGATGCTCACTTCATATTGTTTAGTCACACTGCTATATATAGCAGCAGTCCATATTATCTAAACTTCATGGTTTAGCAGAAAAAAACAGAATCTTTGGAATTTGATAGCCTGGGTTCATCTTAGGTGTGCCCCTTACTGGGTAATTTGAGCCTCAGATTCTCAGGATATATTGTTTACATCATTAGAGTGTTAAAGAAAATTAAGTTAAATAATATATATAAGGTGCCTACCACAGTGCCATGTGGTAGATATGGAAAGTAATCTTTTGGCCAAATAAGTTCCTTGTGAAATATTTACTTTCTAATTAAAGAAAGACATTATCATCTAAGATATATAGTTAAAAACTGAATAGGCTAAAATTATAGCTGATATACTTAGTACTCTGATTTTTTTATATATGGTATATACTTCATGCTTTTAACTTTTGGTGAAGGATAGTCCTTGTGGTTCAGCTAACTGCAAAAGCATAAAGAAATAAAAGTAAACTTGTTCTTTTACTTTGCATGATGGATATGGGTAACACTTTGTACTGGTTTCCTTGGGGGGAAAAGTAGTTGAAATGCCTAAGTATAAAATGTGTTGAATTTTGTTCCGTATTTAACATGAGTGACAGGATTTTTGCAGTAATTTTTCTATCAAAATGCAATAGAATGTGGATATATATCAGGTATCCTATATTTAAGAGGTGAAAAAAAAGAGAAGACATTAAAGGATATAAAATTGTGGAAGAGAGGAATGGAGGGGTTCAGAATAGGAATGTAAGGGAGGATAAGAAATATCATCTGATGCCATGAACTCTGGAAACACAGGAGTCTACTCAATAGCTACAGCCTTGCACTAAGGTTCAATGTGTATACTTAGGGGCCATGACTGGTATTTGAGTAAGTTCATGCTTTATAGGAATGCTTTCCATGAGATTTCCAAATCTAGCTCACAAGATAAGCTCAAGGATAGAGTTAAACAAATTCTGAATATCTTTTAATTTGAATTTCTTTTTAAAATAAATGTGTCAAATTTCTTTGTTTCAAATAACAAGAAAATAATATTTTACACTATAGTCTGTCAACCTAAATAACAAACAGGCTCTCTAAAAAATAAATATTTATCTGGGAATAAAGCATTGTAATGGGAATACACATGTCATAGTAAACTATATTGTATTTAGGTAGGTAAAGGAAGACAGACATTTTTGAAGGAAAAAATGAGGAGGGTTATATAATTGTTCTGAAATAATTGTCTTCTGCTTCAAAGATCAATAACAATGGTGAAACCAGTTTGCGGTTGGACCGGCAGTTGCTGGGCAGCTGTTCTTGTGAAAGTACTTTTTGTGTAAGGTTGCAGTAGCCTTTGTGCAAGGTTGTGGTTTGTATAGAGTCTTTTTTTGTTATCAGGCATACAAGCGTGGGAACCCTTTCTTTATGGCTTTCCTCAGCTCTATTTGTCAGGATTCTGTTTTGTTTTGTTTTTAACATTAGTGACTCTATTTTGATTTTGACAACTTTCACATGTCTACCTTTACTGCCTTGTCACGTCTTAAACTTCTTTTGATTTCTTCTAGTGATCATTCTTATTATGTTTTATAAAACATTTCTAACATTCTCTTGTTCACAATTTCTCCATGGAGTTGCTGTTCCTTCTGCCTTTCTTCTGAGTCTTTGCCTGTACATCACCCTCCATTCTTTCTTTGGCTGCAGCTGTTCAGTTGTGAAATCAAGCAGGTGAAGTTTATCAAACTATTTTTTCTCTTGAGTAAAGTGGCATCACCCTTACCTCCTGCTCTTTGTCTGCTTTGAATTAGTTTCCCGAATGGCATAGGACTCAGTGCAAAAAAAAAAAAATCTTGTAATGAAAGTCTTTTATGTCCTGGTTTGTGATTTATAATTTGTTTCATCAAGTATAAAACTCAGAAGTATAAATGTCAAGAGCTAACTGATACAGCTTAATGGGTCATTTCCAATTTTGATGTCAGTCTATTAACCTACTGGCTAAAAGGGCATCGTAGAGTATTAGTTTGCATTTGGTTTTGGAGTCCTCTATGATTTCCTTCTTAATAATGTTCACGGTAGTGTGCCATTAAAGTTTTTTGCTTCAGTTCACATTCTTATTATCCCTGAACCTACATGATTACAATAGGAAGAGTAATGTTGATTCAAACAAAATTTTGATCTATGTATTTTGGCAAGTATGGTGTGTTGTCCTGTGCCATCTCACATTTGTCCCTTTTTGTACTTTTATAAAATTATAGGGATATCTTAGTAATTATCTGAAATTTTCCTACTGTATGAATGTTTTTCTACAAAGAATTAAACGTCTTAATAATTAGAAGACAATAATTATATATTCAGTGAATTTATTTAATATGACTATTATATTTTGTATTACTTTCATTTGTATAATTATTTCCAGTCTGCTTTTATACATATCTTCTTATTTTCCTTAAATGTATATTCCAACTCTAAAAAGAGATAGAAGAAGTAATAATCTCATTTTGCATTGAGGAAACTGAAGTCTAAGACTGTATTATTTCAGATTCTTTCACTTCCAGTTGTCTAAAATTCTGTTAAACTTATTTAATAGCAAAAAGAAGCATATGGTTCCTCTTGCTTACAAAGTACAGGATAATTTGTCTTCAAATACAGTTGAATCCAGGTGCACAAAGAAAGTCTTTCTCAACAGGTTCCTCTCCTTTACCTCCTCTTTCGTCTCTACTGGCTTCATTCTCAGATAGAGGTATACAGGTGACATCAGAACCAGGACAAAGAAAGTGCCTCTTTTCCAATGGCTCCCTCAAAACGCTTGGGTTTATCTGATGATCCAATCTTGTATCACTTGGCCGTGCATGAAGCAATGGCTGTGATCAGACCTGGAATATACGCTTACACCTGGAGCTAGGGGATTGAGGCAAAGAACAGACTGGAGGGGAAGAGGTTTCTGCTGCAATAAGAAGAGATGTTAAGAGGATGAAGGTAAAACAACACATCCCACCAAAGATGTTACATGACTTGTCAGAGTCATACTCCTGGTCTTCTGAGTTCCATGTTCTACTCTTTTAATCTTCCACTGGATCATTTCTAAGATGACATGATATAAAAATACCCAACTTAAGGAAATCCTTTAATGTTTATCCCCTAAAAGGACAACCATATTCTAATGGCCTGAGAGCAGATGTTAGGAATCTCAGAAAATGAATAAGGTATAATCTTAAAAAAAAAAAAACAGTGAAAATTTTGGTTTGAATTTCCCTAATGCCGTCATTCCTTCCAACTTTTTTTTTTAGCTTTTTTCCTACTTCTTTTATTTTTTGAAGCTAATGATGTTAATAGAAAAATCTTTCAAACAATGACCTCTCTCTAACATCAGTAGGTTAGGCACTACTCCAGATGAAATTCATACCCCTCTGTTACCCTGCTTATGGCATTGTATTAAGAACGTTGGTTCACTTGTTTGTCTCACTCATCTCCTCTGAGTACCCCAAAGACCTAAATCATCTTTGATTTCCCAGTTTTATTGCCCAAGCACATAATTACATTTGTTGTCAATAACACATGATAACAATAATAACATAAATGTTGTTGAATGAGTGAATCAAACTTTAAAGCACTTAGAGACAAAGAAAAGAAGACAATTGAGAAAGTGTATGTTCATATGGGGAAAGGTATACTCAAGAGACCTAAGAATGAGCAAGCAAAGGCATTTCCTCATGGCAATAAAACAATAATTACATCAATGTATTTTCAAAATAGAAAATAATCATGTTAATTAAAATAGTGAAGAGATGGGAGGTCTTCAAATTAGGGATCTAAGGTACACTAGAAAATATGAGACTACAAATCAATTCTTATTTTTTTACTAAAAGCCCCCATCAAAACTGATATTATCAGTTGTTAACATACTTGAGATTCTCACTTAATCTTTCCTGTAATTATGACATAGTTAAAGAGCTTTATAGTTCACACTTTTATAAATTTATCTAACTTTATCTGTACAACAGCTCTGTAAGGTAAATTACTATTCTACTCATTTTAAAGATGAGGCAAATGAAGGTAAGGAAGAAAACATGAATTCCCACAGCCACTAAGAAGTTACAAAGTGAAATCTCCAAGTACCATAATCTTTCTAAGAAAATTTTACTTTTTTGCAGTTTTGTGAGAAGTTGCTATTATAATTTTTTATAAAGTAATAAGCACAACTAAAAAGCTAAACACACAATAGGAACATAAAAAGTCATAAGACATATTAATATTTGTATATGTATTGTTTTATTTTTCAAAAATGTCTAAGTTTTTACATTATTCTTTAAACTATGCTTAAAATAGGTTTTTACTATAATATAATTTAATTTTTAGATTATTAATTTTTACAGGCATTTGGAATTAGTATTTACATGAACATTTGAACTCATGGACCCAAATTTCTGGTGTATTTTTGGTTTGTACACTTCCAGATCTCAAATTTATAAAGAATCACAGTCTTTTAAAACCATAAAAATCAATTTTAATTCATCAGATTGAAAAATTAAATGTAAACAATATTGATGAAATAAATTTTTAAATGCAAGAAGCTAATTTGAGCTGCAAATATCAAGATAATTAGATGTATTGGATACCAGCTGGAAGTGCAAAGAATACTTCCCCTTAATATTGACTCTTCTCTAGATCAATAGCAGTTCCAAATGCAGTAAAAAGCAGAGAAGATTTAACAGGGTCTAAATTATTAAGGCTAGTATGTTGTTGCTAGAAAGTTCATTAACAGTCTCATCAATACAACGTAGTTCATGGACGTTCGTAAGAGCTTCGTGGAACATTTTAAAACAGAGTGAGATATCTCAATGGACTGATCTTAGTGGAAAAAATTTAATTAGGTAAGAATAATTACATTAGTTAAATGGAACTTTTAATTGAAAACCTGTTGGCATTTTCCAACCTGCTTCACAGCTGTCCCTTTAATCATTTATATTTAAAAAGAGAAGAGTTTCTCTACATGATGTTTGAACAACATCTACATGTCTTGGCATTTATGTATAAATGTTTAAAAGAGTTTGGAAAGTGTAGCAGTAAAAACAAATAGGATTACCTGTTTGGGAAATGGTACATTCTAAAGATATATGTTAGAAAGAAAAATTATATAGAAAATATTTATGGTAAATACATATTCTTGGGGAAAAAATGCAAAATAATCATCTCCTAAAGCTTTAACAATTGCAACTTTAAAACTCCATGGATTGAATTTCATTCCTTATAAAGCTCTAAAAGCTTACAGGGAAATAATGCTGTTTGTAAAATTATCTTGTTGAATGTAGTTAAAGAAAATGGCATCCAGCAAGAGTTTTTGAAAAATTGAAAGCCCCAAATTGTATAATATAAACATATTGAGCCAATGAAAGCTCTTATTGTCAAAATTAGCATCAGCCACATTTTAGGCTGTATTTTACTGGTGGTGGTTCAAAATAAGCTAATTAGCAGACACTCTTTTTTGGTAGCTTTCAGCTTAAGCCAGAGAGCATTGATTTGGAGAGACATAGACATTTATTCAAATTCTAAAATTTACAGGAACACTAAACAAATGGATCTGCTAATTATTCATGGCATTATTCTGGCCCAGACCATTTCTTATCTGAATCCCAGCAACCACTGTCATCCAGTACTGTCTCCTTCACCTGATCTTCTTCAGAGCATTGCTGAATTTGAATTTTCTTTCTAACTCATCAATTTGCCTCTCCCTTTTAACCTTCATGGGTATTCAATGCCACACAGGTAGTGTCAAAAATCCATATTCTTTTTAAAGGTCTTTCATCATGTAGTTTCTGGAACTTCTTTTCTTCAACTAATCTGCAGTACAAGAATCTCTCTGGTTAGTTCAGAAACATGAATTATAGGCAGATTCATGTTTTCACTGTGTTAGAGAAGGCAAAAGAAGGTAAAACACTGGGATATTAATGAATGACTTTGGGTAGGAAAGAAAAGATTTTAGTTTTCCTCTTCAAAGTAGGAGGAGGCCAGGGCAGGTTTTAATGTGCGTGACAAGTTTAACAGTGGTGAAGATAAAATAACAAAGAAGAGACTATAATACAAATATCAGCAGGTTTTATCGGTTCAGGTAGTGATTGGGTAGAGTATAAACACAAGTAATGGCTGAAGAAAAGTGACTTTTGATTTCTATTAATTTGCATGAAATGTTGATACAAATGTTTGTTAAACAAGCATACAAAGCATAAAGAATTATTGGAGAAGACAGAAAAAGATTATCATAGTTGTATTTCAAAGGCCAGTATAAAATCAGAATAAAATAAGAATTTTCTGGTAATATGAATGTAAACCAAAGGACACATTAAAATCCACCTGGTTCAATCTTCTACTTGTACAGTTGAAGAAACTGAAGACTAGAAAAAATCAGAGTCAGACTTGTCCAGGTTTACATTGCTGGTGTGGAATTATCTGTCCAAGAGCAGTCCTTCATTTAATAATAAATACAAGACACTATAATATTTTACCACTTATCTTTACTCTTCAATACTGAATTTGTCAGTAACTTGTATGTATTCAGGATACTTTTTTTTTTTTTTTTGAGTTCTGACTTCAACTGAATTGTGGCATCACATACACATCACATTTTGTAGGGATCAAATTATTCTATGATAATTTCCTTCCTGCCCCTTCTTCTTCTAGAACCTGATCTGCTTTCTCTAACAGCACGGGGCTTGTTCTCTCATTTAGGCTAACAGTGGGTGTAGAAGGGTTGAAGCATTATACTTTCTAAACTGGTTCCTTGTTTTGGATAGTATCCATCTGAAAAGATTACCGCTCTTCTGGTGATCATCACCATCATCATCCAACACCTGCCTATGCACCATGTGCCAGGATTTGTGCAAACTGCTTTAACGTATTATCTCATGCAGTCTGTGCAGTTCACGCAGCTGCTGGTAAAGAACTCTGTTTCAGACTAGTACAAAGAGCCAACAACAGAGAAAGCATAATGGCAGCTGCAGTGTAACTGGGAGAATTGTCTCTGACAATTGGATCCCTACTGGGTCTGAGGGCATTTCTTTATCAGTCCCTCAGTTCAGCTAGTAGCCACCGTGCACCTGCTCTATACCGGGCAGAGTGCTCAGTGTAGTGTGCCAGCTGAATGAATGAACACCAGCCTGCTGTCCATGTGTGACCCTCTCACCCTTGCTCGGAGAGGTGGATGATTTAGGCTTGTGCTGACTGTGCAAGGGAAGTCCCACGGTCAGGATCTACCCCTTTGCCAATCATCATTAATATCTGTATCTTCTAATTGAAGAATCAACATTTGTAATTTTTTTTCCTGGAACTATCTGGCTCTTTAAAGTTATTTTTCCAACAAGGAAGAGATATGGCAGATCATCACTTTTTATTTCCAATTATAAAATGAGAAAACAAGGCAAAGAGAATTAAAAAAAAATTTTTTATTACTTACTTTAGTTAAAAGATCAAGTCCATGGAAGAGCCAGGATTCATAAACTTGTATTCCATTTATTAGACTGTACAGCTCTTTTTGCTCTGCACTGTACCGCAGATGGGAATTCAGAAATGAGCAAAATCTGAGATGTAGGAGTTCCAGAATGGATCTGCCACCTGCCAGCTAGCATTCAGATCTCAAAGGGGACCTGCCTGTACTTATTTAATGGAAAGATAAATGTGTTCAAGGAACTGTTACTATAAATTCATTTAGAAACAGGACAGAGGCTGTACTCACATTCCTCCCAGGTCTAAGCTGCTGACAGATTTGGTTCACTGTACCTCTGGGAGGTAATACATCCTAGCTAGGTGGCAAAGTGTGATTGTTATTCAGAGTTCCCAGATACCTATTTCTTTTATTGTTTAAATGAACTTCTTGGTTGAATCCAATTATTTATTGAAAAATGATTTTATACACTTACCATGGGCAAGGCAATGTATGGAATACTGTGCAGGATATTAGAAAGACAGACTTTGTTATTATCCGAAAGATGCTTGTGGTCTAAAAAGGAAGATAAAAAGGTGCTAAAATATAAATAGTTTTATTAAAACTAGAATGTGCAAGGAAGAAAGAAGATACAGATCAGTGGCTTAATTCAGGAGGATTCTAGATGGTTCTAGAATAAAATGAAATCTGGGGACCATCTTCCCAGAAAAATGCATAATCACTCTTTTATTTCTAATAGCTGTGCTAGAGTAAAATGTACACATTATAAACTTCTCATATTTCAATTGTACAATTTGATATGTTTTTATATATATATATACACACATATATATACACACACACATATATATATACACTCACTATAATCAAGATATGAACATATATCACAATCACTCTTTAAGAGTGATTACATTTAAATGTAAATTATTGCATACAACATTGGGAGTATTTGTAGCTCAGGTCAAGAGCTCTACTATGCAAGAAGTCTTAAGTGGTCATTTGTTATAACATATTATCACAAATGTAACCCTGGTTGGCACAATGGACAAAATAAATTGGAAAAGGCTATATTCTAAATTTTCCCAGTCAAAATTCAGTGGTACTATCCAAAAGCCATGTCATCTTGGGGACAGAGCATTCCAAAAGAATGCCTCCTCATCAAAAGGAAGAAACATATTTTTGATGCATTTTTACTAAGAGAAATTTTTAGTATACCTGAGAAATTTCATACAACAATGTTCTCATCTATGTTTGTATGTAGTTCAGAATTGTTTGTTTCTATTTCTTCATGCTTCATGGAAATAAAGGCTATGTGTTAATTTTTTTGTAACTCCTAGAACATCTATTCTAGAACTTTACAAAGGAAACATTTAATATGATAGCGATCAGAAACAGAAATAACATATGCATTCAGCATGGACATTGGTAGCTTGGTAATTACTGCTTAGTACCAGTTTCCTTTGTAAAGGAAATCTAAGAACATATAAATATTTTAACTATTCACAAAATCCATTTTTATTCCTGCTTTTATATACTGGGGAATGTTTTAATTGTATATGTGTGTGTGTGTGTGTGTGTGTGTATATATGTATATATATAAATCAAAATATTAAACAATGTTAATTTTTATTATTTGAAACTTTTGAGAGTGTCTGATTTCTCTGATTCTTCAAGTATTTAGAAATGTATAGTGGATTTTTCCAGAGCATAAGGAAAATGTAAGCATATATGTATTCACTGTTCTTTTAATACTTTAAGAACTCATCAGTCATGAGGTTACTTGAGCTAGATGAAATAGAATTGAGTGACTAAACCTATGTCTGTGGCAGTAGCTCAGCCACAGAAATTAACATTTGCCACTCTTCCACGTGCATCCTGTTCCACACTGCATTTCTGAAAGTAATTACACTAGGTGTAAGATAAACCCAGAGATAAGTTAGTAAGAAGGTTAATGCATATTTAAATACGTTTGCAGACACTTCTCTTGCTCTTTTCATGCCACCCATTTAGAAAGATCACTGTAGTTTTACTGAAATGTATAGGACCATATTGCACAATTTTAAAGGATTGCAAAAGAAGTTTTTGGCTGACAGACATTCCTTTTAGGTTAACCAAATTATTTTGGAAAGAAAAATAAAACTCCAACTCCAATCTAGTCTGAAGTAGGCTCTTAAGGATGACTCCAGTTCTGATTGATAGATGCTTGAACTAGCAGTGAAGCACGCAAGGCTGTACTTAGCTCTGTCATGTTTCACTGTGTCTGTACCCACCTAGTCTGAGCTTCCTTCTTCTGGAATGTACCCCCAGGGTGAAAAGATATTCTACCTTTCAATAAGTGTTTTATATATATATATGTATAAAATTTATATATATTACTCATATATATATGAGTAATTATACTTGAAAGAGAGAAAATAGGACAGAGTGTATTGTTTTCATTAATGATTTTCCCCCAACCCACCTGACTCCCTGCTTAGCTTTTGTCTTGTCTTTGTAGTTTAGGGTGCAAATAACTACAGATTTATCTAACTTTCCCATATGGATTTTAATAACCAAATTGTACACATATTCAATTTTAAATTGATTGGTTAAATTATAGTTATGTTTAAACCTAATGCATTCTTTATAAGCAGTTATGATGTATAAGAAAGGCTTGACTTAGAAACTTTTATTTACTTCCCAGCTCAGAGACATATTCTCTATGGAACCTAGAGCCATAATTGTCTGGTATTCACCAGAACCACCCAAAACATGAGACCTTCTCCCTCAAGTTTCCTCTCCTTTGCCTTTCATAGTTTTGGTGGGAATATGACTTAGGGGAGCTAGTGGGTTATGAGCTCCTCATATATTCTGGATTAATAATTTATATATATCTGGATAAATAGATAAATAGTTTGCAAATATTGTCTCTCATTCTGTAGGTTTTCTTTTTACTACTCTATTGATTGTTCCTTTTGCTGTGCAGGGTCTTTTTAGTTTAATACAGTTTCATTTGTCTATTTCTCTTTCAGTTGCCTGTATTTTGGGGGTCTTAGCCATAAAGTCTTTACCTAGACCTAAAGTGTTGTGTCTATGTTTTCTTCTAGTAGTCTCACAGTTTTGTGTCTTAGGTTTAAGTCTTTAAGCCATTATGCATTGATTTTTGTATGTGATAACGGATAGGGGTCTAGTTTCATTCTTCTGCATATAGATATCCAGTTTTTCCAGCACCATTTATTGAAGAGAGTATTCATTCTCCAATGTCTGCTTTTTGGTTTCTTTTCTTTTTTTTTTTTTTAAGACAGAGTCTTGCTCTGTTGCCCCGGGTAGGATGCAGCGGTATCATCATAGCTCACTGCAACCTCCAACTCCTAGGCTTAAGCTAAAGTTAAAATTAACCCCCAGTTAATTTTTCTACTTTTTGTAGAGATGGGGTCTTGCTCTTGCTCAGGCTAGTCTCAAACTCCTGACCTCAAGCAATCCTCCCTCCTTCGCCTCCCAGAGTGCTAGGATTACAGGTGTGAGCCACCGCGCCCAGCCTCCAATATCTGTTGTTGGTGCCTTTGTCAAAAATTAGTAGGCTGTAAACATGTGGATTTATTCTGGGTTCTCTATTTCATTCATTTTCATTCAGCTATGTGTATACTTTTATACCAATACCATGTTATTTGTGTTATGATAGCTTAGTAATATATTTTTAAGTCAAGTAGTATTATGCCTCCAGGTTTGTTCTTTTTGCTCAAGATCGCTTTGGCTGTTCTGGCTGTTTATTGGTTCCACATGAACTTTAGAATTTATTCTATTTCTGTGAAGAATGTTATTGGTATTTTGATAAGGGATTGCATTGAGCCTGTGCATTGCTTTGGGTAGTATCGTCATTTTAACAATATTAATTCTTCCAATCCATGAGCTTGGTATGTCATTTTGGTTGTGTTCTGGCTAGGACTTCCAGTACTATGTTGGATAGGAGTGGTGAAAGTGGACATCCTTGTCTTGTTCCAGTTCTTAGAGGAAAGGCTTTCAGTTTTACCCTGTTCAGTATGATGTCAGCTGTGGGTTTGTCATATATCACCTTTGTTATGTTGAGGTATGTTCCTTCTATCTCTAGTTTGTTGAGAAATTTTATTATGAAGGGATTTTTAATTTTATCAAATATTTTTCTGCATCTATTGAGATGATTACATGTTTTTTTGCCCTTCATTCTGTTGATGTGATATATCATATTCATTGATTTGCACATGTTGAATCATCTGTGTATTCCTGGGATAAATCCCAATTGATTATTGTGTATTATCTTTTTGATGTGCTGTTGGGCTCAGTTTGATAGTATTTTGGTGAGGATTTTTGCATCTATGTTGTTTTTGTGTCCTTGTCTGGTATAATATTAGGGTAATGTTGGCAATTCCATGCATTATTTTATCTTCTGTAGAATGAGTTAGACAAAATTCCCTTCTAGTCTATTTTTAGAGGAGAATTGGTGTGTGTTCTTTACAAGTTTGGTAGAATATAGCAGTGAAGTCATCCTGTCCTGGGCTTTTCTTTTTTGGGAGGCTTTTTATTACTGATCTAATTTTGTTACTTGTTATTGGGCTGTTCAGGTTTTCTATTTCTTTCTGATTCACTCTTGGTAGGTTGTATGTGTCTAGGAATTTATCTATTTTCTCTAATCTTTCCAGGTTTTTAGCAAAAAAACCACTTGATAATCTTTTATATTTCTGTGTTATCAGTTGTAATGTCTCCTTTTTTGTTTCTGATTTTGTTTATTTGGGCCTTCTTTCTTTCTTACTTGGATAGTATAGCTAGTGGCTTATGGCTTTTGTTTATCTTTTCAAGGCAAATAACTTTCTGTTCCACTGATCCTTTGTATTTTATTTTAGTGTCTATTTGTTTAGTTCTGCCCTGATTTTTATTATTCCTTTCCTTCTCCTAATTTTGAGTTTGATTTACTTTTACTTCTCTAGTTCCATCATTAGGTTATTTATTTGAAATTTTTCTCCTTTTTTGATGTAGGCATATATTGCTATAAACTTCCATCTTAGCACTGTGTTTGCTGTATCCCATAGGTTTGGGTATGTTGTGTTTCTATTTTCATTTGTTTAAAGAAATATTTTGATTTCCTGCTTTATTTCTTCCTTCACCTAATGGTCATTCAAGAGCATCTTGTTTAATTTCCATGATTTTTTAGTTTCTGAAGTTCCTCTTGTTATTGTTTTCTAGTTTTATTCCATTGTGGTCTGAGAATTTACTTGATAAGGTTTTGCTTTTCTAAAATTTATTGATATTTGTTTTGTGGCCTAAAATGTGGTCTATTCTGGAGTATGTTCCATGTGCTGATGAGAAGAATGTGTATTCTGCAGGTGTTGGATGAAATGTTCTGTAAATGCCTTTAGGTCCATTTGGCTAAAGTGTAGTTTAAATCCAATGTTTCTTTGTTGATTTCCTCTCTACACTATCTGTCTGATGCTGAAAGTAAGATGTTGAAGTCTGTAACTATTACTGTACTGGAGTCTATCACTGTCTTTTAGATATAATAAAATTTGCTTTATATATCTGGGTGCTCCAGTACTGAGTACACATATATTGAGAACTGTTATATCCTCTTGCTGAACTGATCTTTTTAGCATTATATAATGTACTTCTTTTTCTCTTTTTTACTGTTTTTGACTTGAAGTCTTTTTGATCTCACATAAATCTAATTACTCCTGCTCGCTTTGAGTTTCCATTTTCATGGAATATCCTTTTCCATCCCTTTACTTTCATTTTATATTTGTCTCTACCAGTGAGATAAGTTTCTTCCAGGCAGTATATAATTGGGGCATGTGTTTTTTTATCCATTCATCTAATCTATATCCTTTTTTTTTTTTTTTTGAGACAGAGTGTTATTCTGTCACCTCAGGTAGAGTACAGTGGCATCATCATAGCTCACTGTAATCTCAAACTCCTGGGCTAAAGCGATCCCACCACTTTGACCTCCCAGAGTGAATCTATATCTTTTAAGTGGAAAATTTAATTTGTTCACATTCAGTGTTGTTATGGATATGTGAGGACTTATTCCTGTCATTTTGTTAATTGTTTTAAGGTTTTTCTTTTTAATATCCTTTGATCCTTTCTATCTCCCTTATTGTTTATCATTGTCATTGGGTACTTTTCTGTAGCGGTAACATTTGAGTTGTTTCTCTTCCTCTACCAGTAAGTTTCATAGTGTTGTGCGTTTTCATGATGGTAGATATTGTCCTTTCACTTCCAGGTATAGGACTTAAGCATTTCTTTTAATGCCAGTCTACTGTTGATGATTTCCCTCAGTATTTGCTTGTCCTGGGAAATACTATTTCTCCTTTATTTATGAAGGATAACTTTGCTGGGTATAGTATTCTGGACTCTTTTTTTCATTCAGCACTTTGAATATATCTTTCCATTCTCTCCTGGCCTATAAGGCTTCTGCTGAAAATTGGCTGTTAGTCTGATAGGAATTCCCTTATGTGTGACTAGACCCTTTTCTTTTGTTGTTTTAGAATTCTCTCTTTGTCTTTGACTTTTGACAGTTAAACTATAATGTCCTGGGGAAAACACTTTTTTTTTAATTGAATCTGTTTGGGGATTACTGAGCTTCCTGTATTTGGATGTCTAAATCTTTCACTAGACCTGGGAGTTTCCAATTATTATTTTATTATTATTATTATTACTTGTAATTTATTAATTTTTTTATTTCAGAATATTGTGGGGGTACAAATGTTTTGGTTACATGAATTACTTTTGTACAGTTTGAGTCAAAATTATAAGTGCGTCCATCACCCAGATAGTGTGCATTGTACAGGTTAGGTGTTTATTTACCCATCCCCTCTTCCCCCCTCCCACCTGCTTGATTTCCACTGAATTTTAATACCATATGTACACATGAGTGTTGATCATTTAGTTCCAATTTAATAGTGAGTACATGTGGTGTTTGTTTTTCCATTCTTGTGATACTTCACTTAGGAGGATGGTCTCCAGTTCATCCAGGTTGTTACAAAAGGTATTAAATCACCATTTTTTTATGGATGAGTAATACTCCATGGTATACATACATCACATTTTATTAATCCACTTATGTGTTGATGGGCACTTGGGTTGTTTCCACATCTTTGCAATTGTGCATTGTGCCGCTACAAACGTTTGAGTGCAACTATCTTTTTTATAAAATGTCTTTTTTTCTTTTGGGTAAATACCCAGTAGTGAGATTGCTGGATCAAATGGTAGGTCTACTTTGAAGTATCTCCATACTACTTTCCATAGAGGTTGAACTAGTTTGCAGTCCCACCAACAATGTATAAGTATTCTTTCTCTCTGCATCCACACCAGCATCTATTGTTTTGGGACTTTTTGATAAAAGCCATTCTCACTGGAGTTAGGTGATATCTCATTGTGGTTCTGATTTGCATTTCCCTGATGATTAGAGACATTTAGCATTTCTTCATATGTTAGTGGCCATTAGTCTGTCTTGTTTTGAAAAGATTCTGTTCATGTCTTTTGCCAACTTTTTAATGCAGCTTGTGATGTTTTCTTGCTAAAGTGCTTGAGTTTTTTGTAGATTCTGGGTATCAGCCCTTTATTGGCTGTATAGCATGCAAATATGTTCTCCCATTCTGTACGTTGTCTATTCGCTCTATTGATTGTGTCCTTGGCTGTGCAGGAGCTTTTTAATTTAATCAGGTCTCATTTATTTATTTATTTTTGTTGTTGCTATGATGGCCAAGGGGGTCTTCTTCATAAGTTCTTTGCCTAGACCAATACCTATAAGAGGTTTTCCATCCTCTTCTTCTAGAATTCTTATAGTTTCATGCCTTAGGTTTAAGTCTATTATACATCGTGAATTAATTTTTGTGAATAGTGAATAGTGCATATTCTGTTTCAGTCTTCTACATGTGGCTATCCAATTTTCCCAGCACTGTTTATTGAATAGGGATTCTTTTTCCCAGTGTATGTTTTTGTTTACTTTGTCAAAGATCAGATGGCAATATGAGGATGGTTTTATATCTGGGTTCTCTGTTCTGATCCATTGGTCTATGTTTATGTTCTTGTGGTGGTACCATGCTGTTTTGGTTACTATAGGCTTGTAGTATAGCTTGAAGTCTGGTAAAGTGATGCCTCCTAATTTGTTCTTTTTGCTTAAGGTTGCTTTGGCTATTCAGGGTCTCTTCTGGTTCCATACGAAATGTAGAATTATTGTTTCTAGATCAGCAAATAATTATGTTGGTATTTGAATGGGGATTGCATTAAATTTGTAAATCACTTTGGGTAGTATAGACATTTTAACAATGCTGATTCTGCTGATCTTTGAGCATATGTTTTTCCATATGTTTATGTTTTCTACAATTTCCTTCCTTAGTTTTTCATAGTTCTTCCTGTAGAGGTCTTTCACCTGCTTAGTTAAATATATTCCTAGGTATTTTATTTTCTCTGTTGCTATTGTGAAAGGTATTGAGTATTTGATTTGATTCTCAGCTTGACTGTTGTTGGTGTATATGAATGCTACTGATTTGCATACATTGATTATGTAACCTGAAACTTTGCTAAATTTGTTTATGAATTTCAGGAGTCTCTTGGCAGAGTCTTTGAGGTTTTCTAGCTATAAGATCATATCATCAGCAAAGAGTGAGAGTTTGACCTCTTCATTCCCCATTTGGATACCCTTGATTTCTTTCTCTTGCCTGATTGCTCTGGCTATGACTTCCAGCACTATGTTGAATAGCAGTGGTGATGATAGTGGGCACCCTTGTCTGGTTCTAGTTCTAAGCAGGAATTCTTTCAATTTTTCCCCATTCAGGATGACATTGGCTGTGGGTTTGTCATATATGGCTTTTATGATGTATGTCCCATCTATGCCTATTTTATTAAGCATTGTTATCATAAAAGGGTGATAGATTTTGTCAAATGCTTTTCCTGCATCTATTGAGAGGATAATATGGTCTTTGTTTTTGCTTCTATTTATGTGGTGAATTACATTTATAGATTTGCATATGTTGAAGCATTCTTGCATCTCTGTTATGAAGCCTATTTAGATGTGGTGGATGTTTTTTTTTTTGATATGCAGCCGAATGCTGTTTGCTAGGATTTTATCAAGAATTTTTGCATCTATATTCATAAGGGATATTGATCTGCAGTTTTATTTTTTTGTTGTGTCCTTTCCTGGCTTTGGTATCAAGATTACATTGGCTTTGTAGAGTGAGTTGGTGAGGATTATAGGAACCAGTTCTATAGGAACCAGTGCTTCTTTGAAGGTCTGGTAAAAATCGTGTGTGAAACCATCCTGTCCGGGACTTTTTTTTGTTTGAAGATTTTTTATTGTTGCTTTAACTTTGATACTTGATGTTGGTCTTTTCAGGAATTCTATTTCTTCCTGATTTACCTTATGGAGGTTGTGTATTTCCAAGAATTTGTCCATTTCTTCCTCATTTTCAAGTTTATGTGCATAGAGATTTTTATAGCATTTGGAGATGATATTTTATATTTCTGTGGTATTAGTTGTAATATCTCCTTTTTCATTTCTGATTGAGTTTATTAGGATCCTTTCTTTTCTGTTTCTATTTAATCTAGTGAGAGGCCTGTCGATTTTGTTTACCTTTTCAAAGAACCAACTTTTTGTTTCATTAATCTTCTATATATTTCTTTTGTTATCAATTTCATTTAGCTCTGCTCTGATCTTGGTTATTTCTTTTCTTCTTTTGGGTTTAGGATTGGTTTGCTCTTCCTTTTCCAGTTCCTTAAGATAATTCATTAAATTGTTGATTTGTGATCTTTTGTCTTTTGGATGTAGGCATTTATAGCTATGAGTTTTCCTCTTATGACTTCTTTTGCTGAATCCCACAGATTTTGATAACTTGCATCCCCTTTGTCACTTAGTTCAGGGAATCTTTTGATTTCCATCTTAATTTCACCCTTGACCCAATAATTATATGGCAGTAGGTTGTTTCATTTCCATGACTTTCTGTATAGTTGAGTTTTTCTGTTGTGATTGATTTCTAATTTTATTCCACTGTGGTCTGAGAAGATACATGGTATAATTTGTATTTTTAAAAATTTCTTGAGATATGTTTTGTGGCCTAGGATTTGATCAATCTTAGAGAATGTTCCATGGCTGATGAGAAGAATGTATACTCAGTGGTTTTGGGGTAGAATGTTCTGTAAATGTCTGTTGGGCCCATTTGTTCTAGAGTTCCATTTGAGTCCATCATTTCTTTGCTTAGTTTCTGTTTGGAGGACTGTCCTGTTCTGTCAGTGGGGTGTTGAAGTCCCTGGTTATTTTGATACTGCTGTTTATCATTTTGTTTATATAGTAGGGTTTGCTTTATGAATCTGGGTGCACCTGTGTTAGATGCATAAATATGTAGGATTGTTATATCTTCTTTTTAAATTGGTTCCTTTACCATTATATAATGACCATCTTTTTCTTTTTTTTTATGTTTGCTGATTTGAAGTCTATGTCATCTGATATGAGAATAACTACACCAGCTTTCTTTTGATTTCCATTTCCATAGAATGTTGTTTTAAATCTCTTCACCTTCAGTCTGAATGAGTTCTTGTGGGCTTGTGGGTTAGATGTGTTTACTGGAGACATCAGTTACTTGGCTTGTATTTATTTTATCCATTTAGGCAGCCTATGTCCCTTGAGTGGGGAGTTCAAGCCATTCTTTGATATTTTCTTCCCCTCTGGAACACCCAATTCAAATGTTTGCTCACTTTTTTTTTATATCCTATAGCTTTTCTTCATTCTTTTTTATATTATTATGTTGTCGTTGTGGGTTTTTATTTATTTATTTATTATTTTTGTCTGACTGGGTTATTTTGAAAGGCATGTCTTCAAGTTCTGAAATTCTGTCTTCCGCTTGATCTAGTCTATTGTTGAAACTCTTGATCACATTTTTTTTCTTTGAATTCTTCAGTTTCAGGATTTCTGTTTGGTTCTTTTTTAATAATATATCTCAGTGAGTTTCTCATTCATATTTTCAATATTTTTAACTTCTTTGTATTGTTTATCTGTGTTCTCTTGAATCTCATTGAGTTTCTTTAATATCATTATTTTGAATTATTTTTCAGGCATTTCATAAGTTTATTTTTCATTGGAAACTTTTGCTGGAGAATTATTGTATTTCTTTGGAGGTATCACTATTTCCTTGTTTTTTCATTTTTCTTATGTTCATATCTGTGTTTCTTGTGTAACAGTTGCTTCTTTCAATTTTTTGAATTGACTTTTACAGGGAAAGACTTTTTCCTGTAGATGTATCTATGGTGTTGGTTAGGTAGGGCACTTTAGCTTTGATTCTGGGTGTGTGCAATAGTGTAGTTTCTGTATGATTTCTTTGGCTGCCAATAGTGTTGGTGGTCTGTGATTTTCCTAGTAGCTTAGGCTGCAGTTGCTAGTGCAGGCTGTGGTGGGGTTTTCTTGGGGATGGAGATGTCAGATGGGCCAGTGCTCAGGTGTCAGTGGTGGTAGCTGATGGCTCAATGTGCCTGTCCTTGGGCCCCCAGGTAACACATGCGAACACCAGTGTTAGTGGGTCCAGGTGGGCTGATACTTGAGCCTCCAGGCAGCTTGCTTGGATGTTGGTAGTGACAATGGTGGGCCAGGTGGGTGAATGAGTTCTCAAACCCCTAAACAGCATGCATGGTGTGGGCGATGGATGTAGTGTTGGTGGGACAAACCGTGGGCTCCCAGGTGGCATGCTTGGGTAGTGGAAGAGTATTACCAGGTGGTGTAGGTCTGTCCTCAAGCCCCTCCAGTGGTTTGCATGGGGCTAGGTTGTGATGGGCAGGGTGGGGAAATCTTTATATTTTTACAAATTTATATTTACAAATTCTCTGCTATCTTCAATTTCTTTCCTTTGCAATGCATTTTCATTATGTGAATATTTACTGCTTATCAAAAAATTATATAGATTAATGCATTCAAGTATTTATTGATATTTCTTATATCAATATGCGTAACTTCAAAATCACTTTAAGTATTTTGCTTATGAAATGTAGAGTACTGATCAAGACACTTAGAGAAGGATGTGAACTCTGAACTGATTATCTATAATAGATTCAATCCTGCTTTGCCTCTACATGCTATGATTTTGATACAGTTATTTAACTGCTCTCTGCCTTAGTTTTCTGTTTGATACAAACTTGATGGGTTTCCAACTGGATGATGATTGTGAGAATTAAAGGAAATAATTTAAAGAGTGTGTTTCACACATAGTAGGTGAATGTTAGCTATTAATTTTACTAATGGAAAACAAAGTTTCAAATATATGCATTCATTTGAGAATAAAAAGACATTTTTGATACACCAGAGTTTTCTCACAATTCTTCAAAAGGGGAAGAATTTACAGGTGTACACTTTTGCAAAGAAGACAAGAAAGGTTACATGTGACAAGATATTGAGTGTAAATGGAAAATAATTACATATTATCACATAAAACAGCTAGTCTAAAAGTAAAAGCACCTTAAATTGAAGAAAATATCATAGAAAGTAGTTTCAGAAATTCTAGTTGTTACTTTATAATAAATTAACATATTTAAACTGGGAATTCAAGAAGTAATTTGATCAGTATCCTTTTAACTATTTCTACATCTTATTTTTCTGCAGTATTTATTTATTTTTGTTGTTGTACTTAAAGATGAGGGTCTCAATATGTTGCCCAAACAGAACACAAGTGAGACTCCTGCCTCAGCCTCCCAAGTATCTGGGACTACAGGTGCATGTCACTGTGCCTGGCTGTATTTATCTTTAATAGTATTTTCTTCCTTTTATAATTGCATTTAAAATCAAAGATTTTAAATACTTTTATTATTAACTAATGTGTCCTCTGATTGTGAAGCTGAAACTATATACCACAAAAAGATCTTTCAAACTCTTAATTAGGCAAAATTTTCTCCTAGCGTTATCATATTGGATAACGTTACTGTTCAAGGATTTTTATATAAGTCACATAAGATCATATATGCCAATACAACATGAAAGGATATCTTCATGGAAACTAGGAAACTAAGAATATTGTAATTTGTGTTCTTTTAGTTATTTTTGCAGAAATAGATCAAAATTTCTACCTTGGGAAAAATTGCACTCATGTATGGAACCTTCCTTACACATTGCACATTCATCTTTAAAAACTGTGAAAAATAAAGGGAAAAAAGACATAAAAATTCTACTCCCAAGAATAATCATTATAATTTTAGTGATAATTATTTAGAAGAAAATTAGTGTATTATCTTCCCTTTGATTGTTTTCTTTTTGTTGATCAGTATGTAGTGGTGGTTAAGAAAACTATCCCTGAACAGAGTCCAAGCCTCTCCACTTCTAAGCTGTGTGACTTCAGTTAACTACTTAAGTTCTTCCAACCTTGGTTTTGTCATTTATAAAATGTGAATAATAGGAATGTTTTTATTATGCTGTTATTCAGAGAATAAAATAAATTAAATAGAACATATTAAGTACTTATAAAGACACATGTAATGGTTTATGCTGGAAAGATTTCTGTATAATATAATTTTACACTTTAAATCATATTATATGCAATTTTCCATCTAATTGAGTATTTTTCAAAGCATGGTTTCTAATGGCTATATAAAATACTATTGTGAATTTATTTAAGCATTTCCCTATTTTGGAGATTCAGTAGATTTCCACTCTTTTTTTCTTTTTTTTTAAAAATAACAATGTATGTAGCCATTGTTCTTATCTCTGATTTTCTTAGGGCAAATTTTAGGAATAAGAACTACTGGGTTAAAAATAATATGGATTTTTTTAAGGATCCTTTATGTTGTATACTGCAAAATTACTCTTTATTTTCCCCTTAGTGACCTCTGAAAGTACTCATTTCTATGTACCCTTGTTGACAGTGATATATTTTTAAAATTTAAAATGTATCTTTTATATTTTGGAAAATATTTTCATATTTTCATTTCTGTGACCACTTGTGTGATATATGAAATATGTCCTCTGACTGTTAACTCAGGCCACAGACAAATGTCAGCCTAATCCCCAGGATCATGATGTATGCCTATATTAACTACACTTCTGTAGTTTTCACTATGCGGCCATCAGAGTATGTAGAAGTAGTCAGACGGTATTTATAAAATGAAGGTTATGAATCTGAGTTATATTCCCCAGAGATTTATGAACTATAAAATGGTGTTATTATTACATTCTGGCATTGCATTGTGCTCTTTAGCCATCTTGCATTTTATGTGGTAAGGCTCCTTAGTATCCATTTGCTTGAAGGCTGCTGTGTGTACTCATTTTCTATTGTATCGTGGCAAATACTATAATCTACAGGGTTCCTATTCATTTTGGAATTCATTTCACAGCTCACTAATTGCATGAATGAGGGAAGGAAATATATGCTTTTATTCTAAAGCATGCCAAGCAGATGGCCAAAGTTCATTACTACCAGTACTGTCAGTGTGGCCCTCTTCTATAGGTAGTGAGACTGGCATTGATCCAGCAAACACAATGTGAGGGTCCATTTAACACAGAACTTGACGGTTTCTGAGCCTCTGTTTTATTATGACTTATCAACATTTTATTTTTTATCATCAAACCTCTAAAGTGATTGATCATTTGAGCAGGTGCAAACACAGTAGAATTCATATTTGTTTTACTTGAGAAGCTAAATGAATTTTTATTCATATGGAAATTTCAGGGAAAGGAAACAGCACAAAAGATAAAGCTTAGTTTCTTGAAAAGAGACTAATACATGTATTGAGATTCAAAACTGTAGCATCATTTCTGAGATTGAATCTTTTAAAAATTCGAGTTCAAGAAAAGATCAAGCTTTATATCTTTTTAAAGTTAAAAGATGAAAGCAATTAAAGGGTTTAAGCTTTTTAAGTAAATCTCCTTTAAAATCTCTTTTTTTCTTCCTATACAAGGAAACTGTTTACTTATTTACCTTCATATACAATATGTGATTAATGTACCATTCAAAATGTTAGTGATGGCATTCCTTGTGTGTGTGTGTGCATGTGTTTGTGTGTGTGCATGGTGAGACAGAGTAAGATACAGAGAAAGTAACAAAAGGAAAATAAAGAATGTCTTCACACATTTCCTATTTCAACAGAGACACTAGGACCATATGTAACTGGGTTATCACTTCAGGAAAGGATCAAATGTTCTAATGGAGCTGATGTAGTAATTTGATAACAATGTCTTATTTAAGGGAACCAGAGAATGTTAGAGATAATATTTTCTCCCTTATATAAAGAAAAACCAGACAAGTACTTCCCTCACTTCCCTCCACTACCAAACCACTTGCCACAGGTTTCACACATTGTATTGACTCTATATATTTCCTTTTCCCTTGCCTTTCAGACTGATGCTGCTCTAATGTATGATGCTGTGCACGTGGTGTCTGTGGCCGTCCAACAGTTTCCCCAGATGACAGTCAGTTCCTTGCAGTGTAATCGACATAAACCCTGGCGCTTCGGGACCCGCTTTATGAGTCTAATTAAAGAGGTATGTCAGGAGAAACACATCTGTCTTGTTCCTTTTGTCCTCAAGCTGAATGAAGTGAGATTATTGAAGTTTTTCTGTTAGGTGACCTTTAACTTTTATCTTTAGACTAAACTTTCCCTCTTCCCCTACATAAGCAAAATTAACATTTTTACTAAATTACATCAAATAAAAGGGGAGGGGAATTCCATTATAAATAAATGGAATATCCATCAAAATTTCTATGATGGTGCTATGATCTATGAAAGCTTGATTTATGACATTGTTAGCTTTTGCCTTTCTGAATCTTTATATCTATTACTTTTCATTTATGTAGAGATATAGATGTTTGAACAGTGTTTACATTTTAGGCAACAAAATATGAAATGCATGTTTAACGTGAATGTCGTTTGTACTACACTAAAATTACACCGAATTTGTGAGGCTTAAATTGTAGTTATTTAGATGAACAGTTCCTAAATATAATGTGTAGTTATTTTAATTATATTAAACGTTAACATAAAACAGAATATATAGATTCATTAAAGTGTGAAGTTTACTTCATTGTATAATACAACCATTCTTATGACCATTATCATTTCTGATTATGTCTATTATAATTATAGACCAAGCATGCTCATAGTGAGAAAAAAAGGGAAAATTCTTATTATACCTATATACACATATACATACATATATATTTTCTTTCTGTTCTTCCTATCATGAAGGAAAGCCTTTTGTTAGCTTAGAATACTTTTCATAGATGAAAATTTAACTGAGCCTTAATCTTTGCTATAAAATATCACAGGTATTATTACCATATTAGGTTTTCATTAACGACTTAAAATAATCAACAGTTCGACCTATAATAAATTATTCATCATGAAAAATAAAAGCTCAGATAAGATCATTATTAAGAATCTATAGGTACTTGGCAAAGAATATCTATACATTTTCCTCATCTAATTTCTTATCAAACCTCAGATAGGTAAATTAATACTTTCTGAAAAATATGCAGTTTATTACTTTCCCCACATCCTAACATTGGCTTCTGGTGTAAAACTGAGCATTAGAGAGCAGTGAACATAGTCTACTGGCTTGGCTAGTTGAAGAATTGATTTTTTTGAACTCAGCACTTGAGCATTGAGACCATGACATGTGTCGAGCAGCCCTAAAAGAAGCAGTTGTATGACATTCCCTATAGTATTCATTGTAGGGTGTAATTGAGAACCTTGTCCACGAAATCACATAGTGTCCCTCTCATGAGGACCAACAGTGGAAATTTCTCTCAGGTCTCAGTACCAGGAAAAGCTGTTTCTCCTGAGCAGCTGGTATGTCTTAAATTACAGACCCTGTATATTGTGTTTCATCATATTTTCTTCTTGGCTTTGGCTGTTAGGACGTACAGAACTGAATTTGTGATACAATTATTTGTTGTACAGTTTCACCTGGTATACATTTTTTAATGCTCCCTCTATCCCAGATTTGTTTTACTATTTTACACTTCGATTCTTGTGCTTCTTGATCCCCTTTGTCTATTTTTGTACTATTATGTGTTTTTGTTAACCACCTGAAATATTTTTCTTTAGAAGAAGTTGAGTTAAAAATAACTCCTTATTAGAGACCAGTTAACACGTTTAATCTTAGGGAAGGCATGTTGCAATATGTATATAGATATATGTTATAAATTTTCTATTTCATTTGTAATTTATTACCCTAAAACTATTTTGAAATCCCTACACATAAGTACCCCAAAACACATAGAGTCTGAGAAATGTATTCATAATGATATTAATTTGTAATCCTTATTGAAATGTTACCCTTTATTTACTGGGATTTACTTCTTTTGGCTCTCAGTATGTATTATTTTAAACATTAATGTTGTAAGCATACATTCCATCATTTAAAATATTCATATATAACTATTTTTTCAAGCTACTGCCAAATGACAAATAATGGAAAACATATAATTTTGGCTATATAACCAACAGAATGAGAAAACTTCTTATATTTAAAAAAGTCCGGATATTTGCTCACCTCTAAAGGGTAAAAACATTATGTAACTATATTATTATAGTCCCACCTCCTTGTATATGGAGAGCTCCTTCTACAGGAAGCAGAGCTTGATATGAAGTAATTATAATACATTTTTCCCAGTTTAACTGGGGGAAGTAAAATAATAAGTTAATTATTCTAGGGCAAATGTGTATAATTGAAGTAGTATAATATAGGTTTCCTGGATTCAGTTTCTTTCATTGCCATAAGTTTCTTTTCATATTATTATGAATTTAGAAGTGGTATTTTATAACAGTAGTTCTATCTATAACCTCCAGTGAGATATTCCATATCTCATCTATCATAGAAAGTGACTAAATTCTTCTCACATTGCTAAGAACTGCTCACTATTTAAAACATAATATCATGAGTGCTGTTCGGTTAGTTCCAATTTAATAGTGAGTGCATGTGTTGTTTGTTTTTCCATTCTTGCAATACTTCACTAAGGAGAATTATTTCCATTTCCATCCAGATTGTTATAAAAGGCATTAACTCAATTTTTTTATGGCTGAGTAGAACTCCGTGGTATACATATACCACATTTTATTAATCCACTCATGTATTGATGGGCACTTGGGTTGATTCCACATCTTTGTAAAGTAAAACTCATAGGAAATCAAGCAGGTGGGAGAAGGCAGGAGGGGATGGGTGAAATCATACCTAATGGTACAACATACTCTATCTGGCTGATGGGTGTATAACATGTATAACTTTGTCTCAAGCAGTACAAAAGCAATCCACATAACTAAAACATTTGTACCCCTGTAATATTCTGAAATGAAAAAATAATATCAAATTTCTCATAGAAAATAGTTATGATTGGAAAAATGCATCGTATAAAATGAAAAATTTATAGGAATTTTTATACTGAAACTAGGATCATTTATTTAGAAAAATAGCCTATTTAAAAAATCTATAGCAATGTAAATTAACGAAAAGTAATGAAAATAATTTTCCTATTTTTTGTGAAAAAATGTTTTATCTTCTCTTCCTTCAATTATTTACCTTTTTTTTCCCTTCCATTTCCATAGGCACACTGGGAAGGCCTCACAGGCAGAATAACTTTCAACAAAACCAATGGCTTACGAACAGATTTTGATTTGGATGTGATCAGTCTCAAGGAAGAAGGTCTGGAAAAGGTACCTGAGGCATTCAGCTTATTTGCTTTAGTTATTAAATGAAACATATCCTAAAGAAGAAAGAAATATTCTTTGTTGTATCTGTTGTAATCACATTTCATTGATATTTAACTTTACTGAGTGACTCTAAAAAATAAATATTTAATTCATTGTATTGAATATCATATTTGACAATTAGTATTCAAGGATAAAGTGTGTCTTAAAACAATTTAAATATTTTATTTTCTCACCAGGTTTTTCTGATACTTTGAAATGCATATAAATTTAATTAGAGTTAAGATTTAATGTAGCAATTAGAAAATATTTGGTTTAATATAAGTCTTTTATATACAGCTTGTAACCACTTGTGCTTGCATAGACTTTCCAACTTGGAGAAGGCCATAACAAAGTATTAAATATAGAATTATGTTTCCATTGTTGAGTCATTTTCAGGTGAAATATTTGAATTAATGTATGCAGAATAAATTAGGTATATCCATAAATGCAACACCCCACCCTGGATCTATCTTACTTGATTCTATTTCTAGTGATTGGCATAAAGTGCAGCAAAGTTTATAGAATTTGTGTATGTGCTTACTTTAAGACTAGTGTAAGTTTGCTTATATTTGTAATGTATACATTTAGATATCTTTCTGACTGAGTCATTGAAAATTACAGCTTAAAGAGATATTTTACTAAGAACTTGAGAAAAATTCTATTTGAGATAATATTACATTAAAAATAGTAAGGTGTCTTATATTTCATCTAGCAATTAAACATGAGGAAGTATTCATAGATGGAATCTGAAGAGGGAAGTTGAGTCCTAAGAAGGGTATTTTTAGTCGGAGAGATAATAGCAAATTTTGAATGCTAATTCAAATTATACAGCAGAGAGTAAAAACACATTTTTTACTTTTAATTAATTAATTAATTTATTTATTTATTGAGACAGAGTCTTGTTCTGTCACCCTGGGTAGAGTGTAGTGGTGTCATCATAGCTCACTGCAACCTCCAACTCCTGGGCTCAAGTGATCCTCCTGCCTCAGCCTTCCAAGTAGCTGGGACTACAGGCGCACACCATGATGCCCGGCTAATTTTCTATTTTTTGTAAAGATGGGGTATCTCTCTTGCTCGGGTTGGTCTGGAACACCTGAGCTCAGGCAATCCTCCTGTCTTGGCCTCCCAGAGTGTTAGGATTACAGACGTGAGCCACAGTGCCCAGCCAAAACCAAATTTTTTATAATGTCATCCAGTCTAAGTACATCATGACCAACTGATGACTCAAATTGATAGGGTTGTTACCTCCTCCCACTGAGAGTTTCAGACCATACCCTTTGTCAAAACCACACAAAGTCAGGAATATTTTATAATACACTAGAACCCAAATATCCATGAAGCAGTTTCTTCCTAACTACCTAGCTCCCAAGAATAGAACATTAGTTTATATCCAAGACTAGAGTTGATAATGGTGGAGTTTATTAGCTTTTAAGGGTTTTATCTCATTGTTTACTGGAGATGTTATTACCTTATTTTTTAAAAATATACAAGTCATTAAGATGCGCTTTGACCGTTGCTTACATTTAAACACCTTGCATAAATGTAGTAATGCTCTTCATATTACCATAAGCCAAGTCCTGTCTTGGATTCAAAATAAAGAGAACTTTTCAGAAGTTTTCTCTGTGTTCTAATGTGGCTTATAGAAAGACCTGAATTGGCCGGGCACAGTGGCTCATGCCTATAATCCTAGTACTTTGGGAGGCTGATGCAGGAGGATCACTTGAGAATAGGAGTTTCAGGTTAACCTGGGCAATACAGCAAGACCCCATGTCTATAAAGAATAAAAATTAAAAAGAATTAGCTGGGCATGGTCATGTGCACCTGTAGTTCCAGCTATTCAGGAGGCTGGGGTGGGAGGACCACTTGAGGCCAGGAGTTCGAGGTTACAGTGAACTATGATCATGCCACTGCATTCTAGCCTGAGCAACAAGCAAGACCTTGTCTCAAAAAAAAAAAAAGACCTGGATATAATGGTTACCAAGTATATATGATAATCTACCATACTGATAAGCAAAGTAAAACAGTATGAATTATGCATGTTGTCCTGAAATTCCATAAGTATTTTGAATTCTCTTCCGAAATCTGAAAATTTTTTTTGCTAAATTAATTACACATAGTCCTTATTCTTAAGAGGCTTTTCATATAGACTGATCAGATAATACTTATTTGTGAATAAACACAACCAAAAGCTGTCTGTTTCGAGCCTTCAAAAGAGCAATGAAAGAATATTTCTGATAATGGCTGAGTAGTACTGCATGGTATACATATACCACATTTTATTAATCCACTCATGTATTGATGGGCAATTAACCTGGGTGGAACTGGAGACCATTCTTCTAAGTGAAGTATCACCAGAATGGAAAAACAAATACCACATGTACTCACTATTAAATTGGAACTAATAGAACAACATTTATGTGCACATATGGAAATAAAACTCATCAGAAATCAAGCAAGTGGTAAGGGCACAGAGGGGAAGAGTAAATTCACACCTAACAGGTACAATGCACACTATCTGGGTGATGAAAACACTTATAACTTTGACTCAAACTGTACAAAAGCAATTTATGTAACCAAAACATTTGCACCCCCGTAATGATCTGAAATAAAATAAAATTTAAAAAAAGAAAAGTAAAAAAAAAAAGATGTAATTAGTAAAGAGTCACAGTAGATGGAATACTTAGAATTAGCCTTTGAATAAAGGGGAATTATTGACTGATAGAGATTGAGTCATTTCAGAAAGTGGTAACAGTATGGGTAAAGACATAGATAGGGTTTGATTTGATTATTATACATGCACATACACACACACACACAGAGTATAAGTGGGAGATGGAAGAGGTAAAATGCTAGATTTGGGTCATAAAATGAATGCCATGTCAAGACATTTGCAATGTATTAGCACACTATATAACTTCACAGAGAGAATAGCCTGGAGGACTATGGGTTGCTTGGGAAGACATTATAGTTTGGAATAATTTTAGCATGGAGCAATGAATTTGAAACTATTTTAAGTGAAAGTGGAGATGAATAAACAGTGACAGGAAGCATTAACTGAACCTTCAGCAATGTTGTTAGTTCAAGGACTAGCAGAGCACTGGGACTATGTTTTTAAGAGAAATGGAGGAGCCTAGTAACAACAGGGGGAGATACCAATGATAAAGGTACAAACCAAAGAGTGGAAAAGAAATTAGCAAGTGGGAGAATTAATAGTAGAAAGAAATTGGCACAAGTCCTCCTTTGAAAAGATAGATGAGGTACTGAGAATAGGTAAAGGTAAGCTATAGAGAAAGGGAACAAAAAGTTCGCATCAAATATTTTCAGTATCCTTCATGATTAGTACATGAAGTCATCAGCTAAAAGACAGAAGTAAATTTAGTCAGATCTTAAGAATAATTGGAAGTGCCATTTTGGCAGACTTGATTTTGACTTAATAGTAATAAAATTCTGCTAAATATCAAAAGGTCCTCATTTTTTAATTCAGTAGAATGGTTAAGAGCTCAAGGTCTAGATTCAGGCAGAATTGGGCTCAAATTCTCACTCTACCATTTACTATTTATGGACAAGTTGCTTAATGTCTCTAATAGACAATGTGTTCAACTGAATCATGGGGGCAACAGCAGTACCTGTTTTGTTAAGACTAGTTTTTCTAACTTGACTTTTTTTTTTCTGAAAAGTATAGTTGCCAACCCATAGATGAAAATGACAAAGTCCCTACCTTGATAACCTTCACAGTTTAGAAAGGCCAATAGATGGTGATCCAGGAGGCTTGAACTCCAATTCCAGTTCTATCACAATTAAGTGATGAATTTCATCCTTCCACCCCACCTCTCTGTGCCAAATTCCTCATCTCAAAAAAATGGAGTACAAAGGGCTTCCTTCTTGGACAGTCTGAAGTAAGAATACAATGGCATCTAAAAGAACCTGGAAATACCATCTTGATAGAGACTGAGGATAGGAGTTTTAATTGTTAAAATTTAATAATTCTGTTTCACATGAGTGGATGGGGAAAATGAACAAAGTAAGCATATAAAGTACTACCTTTATCCTTCTCCTCATGCCTGTTCCTTTTTCCTCATTCTGTCTTGGTGATCTGTGACCAGCACACTTCATTTATTTGTTCAATCCTCTAACAAATATGGAATGGACATCTATTTTATGCCCTGATGAAAGTTATACTCTAGTGGAGGAAATCTGCCAATATAGGAAATCTGCCAATAATAAATAGATTCATAAAATTAGAATATAGGCTGAGCAGTAATAAGTGATAAAAAGAAAAGTTTCTTATTTTTGTGTCATTAAATGATAGATTTTAAATCATTTTCTGAAACGTGAACCTTAGGATTAAAACAGCTAATAGGAAGAAAGTCCGTGCTTCTGATGTTTACAATTGTGCAGCAAGTAAACTCTGAAGAAACAAGTACGAGTCTGATAGACAGAGAAAGGTGGGCCATGTTCAGTCACAACCAGAGTACCTTTCACCTGTACAACTACATTGAAGTCCCCACAAACCTTTCTGTTCTATTCTGTCTTATAACCCATTCCCTAAACCTCAGCAGACAGATGTTTTTAAAAGAAAACTGATCCATGTCATTCCTCTGTTTAAACCTTTCCTTAGATTCCCATTGTAGAGTAAAATCCAAACATGACTTGCAAAGCACTGGCTACCGCTCATCACTCTCTCAGATATTTTCTATGCTCCACCTACACGGGTTTTCTCTCATTTCCTCAGAGAAACAAAGTTTTCTAATACTTTGGCAAATAGTAATAGAAATAGTTTTCCCAGCCTGGAATATCGATTCCTAATCCTATTGCCTGGTGAACTTTTACTTATCCTGGGGAATCGCTTCTCAAGTATTACTTCCTTAGAGAGGCCTCCCCTAAGTCTCTAATTAAATATAAGTTTCTCATAATGCCCTGTACTTTTTTATTCCTGGCCCTCATCAAAATGCATAATTATATATTTATATGAACTTTTTTAAAAAGAGTATTTCCCTAGCCAGAAGACAAGCCCTATTAGGTAGAAAAAAATATGCCCCCTTTCTTACTATTACATATTAAAACCTTGCAAAGTGTCTGGCACAAAGTATATCTTCAAGAAATATGTATTTGTTACAGCCCAACCAGGTTCATTGCCCGCTGCTCAAGACGAAGCCAATACACTGAGACAGAAGGGGTTATAGCAGAGAAAGAATTTAATATTGCAGGCGCCCTGTGAGGAGATGGGAGGAAGTTCACAAATCCATCTCCCCGAAAATTTGGGAGAAAAGTTTTTTAAAGACAGTTTGGCAAGCAAAAGGGTAGGCAATTGAGTCTTCTGATTGGCTGGGTTTGGGGCAGAACCATAGGTGTGTAGAAATTGTCTTCTTTGCTGAGTTCTTGGGTGGAGTTTACAATATGCAGTTGAGTCAGTTCCTCGGTGTGGACCACTCACTGTTCTGGGTGGGTCAGCTGTTCCACCGAAATGCAAGTCCTGGAAGATATCTCAAAAACTAGCCTTAGGTTTCACAAGGGTGATGTTATGGGATCAATGAAGAAAGCTAAGAATCTTTATGGCAATTAGCTATATGACTCCTGAGTAGCAAGCAATTACAGGAAAGCAAGCTAGGGAATAATAGCTGGTTATAGATATATATATTCAGTTATTATTCAGAGCTTTTATATATATATATATATATATATATATATATATATATATATTTCCCCTACCACAGTTCTCACCTTGTGATCCTTTATTAATTTTATAAAGGATGGTTTCATATTGACTGTTGAATGAATGAGGGATCATCATGAGAACCATAAGAATGCTTACTTAAGTGTCTGATGCACGGTTATTTTCCGGTAGCACAGTTTGCTAGTTTTTCCAGCTTTGCTCCATACCTCTAAAGGGGAAACAGATAAAGCCAATAGTCCAGGAGTCAGTGGGCTGGCAGAGTCTCAAGGGGGTAAAGAATTTTAGAGTGCAGGAGATGATAACACTGAAGTCTGAACTTACAAGAATGCATGTTGCAACAATGGCAGATCTGGCCCACTTCATGACTCAATTTAAAACTCTCCAATATTACATCAAAGAGTAAAAATCATTATTCTATTTACAAATTTTCCTTCTTTTTTCTTACAGTAAGGTTATAGTATGAAAATAAACAAAGCCCACCCAAATGAGAATAAACAGAAGTTATTATTCAAAGCTTACTGTAGGAGCCAACCACCAATACTTGCATTAAGCAAAAATTCAAAGGCAGGCAGGGGAGTGGAAAAGCTTTATAGTGGGAAAAAGGAAGCCTTCAGGTGTGATCTGATTGGAGATTGTTGACGTGAGGAAACCGGAGGTGGGCTAATTAGAAGCAAGACATGGGTGATGGGTTTAGAGGGCATATGTGACTTTCTCTGGTTGATCCTGAGCTGGAAGGATGGTAAAAAATAGGAAAGCTGGCAGTTATAGAATGAATCCTGATTGTCTGGGTCAGATTGCTGCAGAGATTGTGGTTTGGCTTCCTAAGATGCTTGCTCCAGAGATTCTGAGTCAATATTCTGTTGTCATACACGGTCTGCCCACTGTCCAATTGTGTATTCAGTTTGTCGATGGAATTACTGAATTCATGTGGAGGGAGAAGAAGAAATAGCAAAAATAATGAGTCAAGAAAAATTGACTTATGAGGACATATCAAAATATCTTCATAACTGACAATAAAATGAGGTGGGTTTTTTTTGTTTTTTTGTAGTTGTTTGCTTTTGTTTTTTAGAATATGTAACCAGGATGTAATTTGTCATTGGAAATGGTTTAACCTTACTTACTTAGTCCTCTGAAGTTTAGCTATGTGCTTAGGAAATACCAGCTTCAGATGGACAAAAACACACGACTAATGGCATAAGATGTTACAGAAATATTCAGAAGGTTCTTAGCATATAACTTCAAAAGGATTCAGTTTACAGCAAAAAAGAGTTGGAAGGGTTTCACACAAAATAAGTTTGGACTGAGTTGATAATCCTTCATGATAATGGTGCATTTCCATTTC
This sequence comes from Daubentonia madagascariensis, assembly GCA_023783475.1. Lineage (NCBI taxonomy): Eukaryota > Metazoa > Chordata > Mammalia > Primates > Daubentoniidae > Daubentonia > Daubentonia madagascariensis. Next base: position 47,421,351 of record JAKFHU010002080.1, read on the forward strand.
AAGATGAGCTACCTAGAGGCCATTTTTGGGAAAATAGCCACCTAAACTTAGAAAAGAATTTCTGGTAAGAAGCTATAATGCAATAATAAAATCCCTTAATCTTAACACATGATTGAATTGTCTTTGTGACCACAATGTACTTCATGTGTTTTTCAAGGGGAAAAAAAATCAGTCTCTAACTATTACACCTTCTTGGTTATTCAAATAAATTTTTATTGTACTACAGAATATTTGCTTCTAAGTAAAGGTATAAATTAAAATTATTCTTTTGAACCTTTCCCATCCTTTCTCTAGCATCAAAGTTTGCTATTTGATCTAGTTATTTTGCAGATGCTCTCTTCAGTGTGATATTTATATTATAGACATTGAAGAATAGAATTTCCTATCTCCTCAATGGAAAGGATCTAATAAATTTTTATTAAAAGTGGCTTTATGTATTAATATATTAACTTTGAAAAAATAATAAGGATAAAACCAATAAATTCTCTGGCCAGAGATAGTGCTGAGGGGCCTGAAATTGTTTAGGACTATGAAAAATCACACAGAGTGTTTGCCTCAGCATTTTTTTTTTAATAAAATGAGTTTCTAACTTGTATCCTTAGGGAAATTTTTGAAAAAGAAAAATACAAAAAGACATCTTATGAAATATGTGTTTGTTGATTTTTATAAAGTTAATAATTTATAAATTATTTATAAATAAATATTTATACATTATATTTATAAGTAATATAAATATTAAAATATATACATGATATTATAAATAACATTTATAAATAATACAAATCAATATAGTCCATATTTAAAATCTTGAAAAAGTTTAAATTTGTCATATTTCAAGTGAACCTTCATTTCAACTTTTAACACTTTAACTTTCTGAATATTCACTGCCTGCATTTGTACCACCAGAAACTAGTATCAGTAATCCATAGGTTTCTTGCTGAAAACTCAAATAATTTGATAATGTATGGAGAGAGTGAGAATTGGTAGTGAAATCCTGTCTGCTGGAGTTTATAGGCATATGTGTTCCAGAATCAGAACATGTTTCAAAGTACTTTTTGAAGAATTTTTGCACAGTATATATTTTTAAGAAAAAGTGGTAATTCTATAGAAATCTTTACTATTGACCTTTCTCTTGCTTGTAAAATCCTGTACTTATTAACTCCCTATGAGAAAGGTGTCTGAATGTAATTTACAATCTTCAAAATTTATCTAATTCTGAAAATCTGCCATAGATAGGTGACAGTTATTTGATTTTGTTAATAGATTTCTAGATACCTGAGCCACAGCAGTTTTTATCTTACTGTCTTTGATGGCATTTGATACATATACCCTGTCCCCATGTAGCAATGATCCCCGACTTTCCCAGAAACTGAGATTTATTTTGCATCCCTGCAGGAAAGCCATGCTAATGGTGGTGTTAACTAGTAACTTTTAAGTTAGTCAGAATGTGTTGTTTCCTTCTCAAAAAGCAAAAATATATCCTGGGCAAGATCCAAGGATGTCTTTGGAGATGTTAACCATTTAATTTGTCTAACTCTTATATAGAATTCATTATAAAGCCCTGTCTCAGAACTACTGACATTTTTATGTGTCATTGTGTTTATAGTTATTATTTTGCTTGATAACTTTAAACTTTCAGGATGGTAAAATATTTGAGGACACTATGTATGGATGATGTTTAGGTTTAGAAATCAATAAGAGTGCCTTGTTTGAGGACATGCCATTTCTTGTTCTGGCCCCCAAAATTTCTTAGTTTGGCTTATCAGATAATAACAAATATTGGCTTTTTTTTCCCTTAACCACTAAATTTGAATTAAAATATGTATACAAAACAATTGTAATAGATTGATTTGATTTCAAATCAAATTAAATCTGAACTATATTTTTGTCTGCAGGAAAATGGCTAACTGCATGTTGTCACATTGTCATATTTGAGAACATTTAATTCATCAATTCAAGTTTTATTGAAAAAAATCAAAACTACCACCTATCTCTTAGTTCTTTAATTATGTTTAGGGTTAAATTTGCCCTAGACAAAAATAAAAATCCTAAGTGTGAAAACTCAGTATTTGGTCATTCCCTTCCAATGTGATGATTATATACTTACTGATTTGTTGTGCTCATATTAGCCTACAGTTCTCAAATGGAGAAATCCCAGATCCTGTAGAGGCGGCAGACAGATAGTTTCAGGAAACCAATCTCTGAGGTGTTCTTTGTACTGTCCTTTTAGACCAATTAACTTATATATGAAGGTCATGCAGTTCTCAGACTATTGTTCCGGACTCTTGAGTTCTCACTAACAGGCAGCACATAGGCATTGCTATAAAATACTTCTTGTTTGTTTTTGAGAGATCAGGTGCCAATGCATAAGTTCTCTCTCTTTTTAACACACAGTCCAATGGAAGTAAACAATTATTAAATTTTGATGTCAAGGATTATTAGACAGTAATGCAAGTAACATTCTCTACTTTTTATTTAAATATTCAACATTTGCAGGGGTGAAGTAAGTGGGGAAAACAGAAGTCTCTAATTCTTCAGTAACAGTAACAAGAAAACTACTCCGCTGAAAAAAATCTCTGCAGTCACTATTCATACACCATATTGGCTTCAGAAACCCGGGTTTGTAAATTATGCCATAAGAATAGGTATGTGAATTAATAGAGAAATAAATAGTCCACTAGTGTATATTCAGTCTATTGAAGGAAATATTCATATCCCAAGTATAAATCAGCATTTAATGTAAATTCCTTTCTTATGCTTTCTCAATTCCCTCAAACAGTATTATCAGGTGTGCCATTTCTTTTAAGAGGAATATAGTCAATACACTTCAAGGAAAACTATACTTTATGGGTCATGTGGTTGGGGGCAACTCATTACTGGAAAGAATTTTTTTTAAAGCAAACTTATACTATGATGGAGACTTCACATTGTGCTAAGACTGTTTGAAACATAACGCACAGTGTAGTTTCTCATTATCATCACACAAGCCTTCTTTGGAGAAGTACCGCTTATGATCTTTGTTTCAGACCAATATATTTTCCTGATATTAAGTCAAAACAATGTATAAACAAAAGATTTTTTTCTTTTTCTTCCTTCTTTTAATGGAAGACTGTATTGTTTTTTTTCCATCCACCAACATCCTATGAATATTTTGTTAATAAATGTCAGTAAGACAGTGTAAAGAGAATTTTGATAGATTCCATTGCACTGTGATAACTATTTTTTAGTGGAAAATTTAAATTATTTCTTAACTTTAAATAAGCTTGACTTCACTTAGAACTAATATTTTTAAACCTAGATGGGAATGTTTTTTTTTTGCCTACTTGAAAAAGTTTCTGGTGTATTTGTCAAACAGATTATTACTGCAAGTCCCGCAGAAAATAAGAAACATGTCCCACTGATTGTACTTACATAAAACTGAGCTAACATGCACCGTTAGAAGAAATGATAAGATGCTAATTACAGAGATAAACAATTATGTAGCTCAAGGGAGGAAGCAGAAACATTCTTTGGACATAAAGTAGTAATATTAGTTAGAAAAAAAAGAAAGTTTATACTGAGAAAACTGTCAACAAAAATAAGTAAATAAATAAAGCATCAAGTAATGAATAATTAAATAATTTTAAAATTATTGTTAAACAAGTGTTTTATTTCTATCCAGAAAAAAATATAACAAAGAAACCAAAGAGAAAATACAGTTACCAAACAAAATTATATGAAGAATTTAAACATTTCTGAGAAATAAAATAAAGTATAAAATGCTTATAAAATATTCAAAAAATACAAAATATAGCTAGGAAAATTTAAAATACATAGCGAAGTTCTGTGGCATAGTACTCTCAAACATTAAATATGATATTGAGATAGAACTTGATCAAAACATTAAGAATAACACATGAAGAACAAAACATGAAAAACAAAATATGTGAATATAAAAGAATAGACACATAACATATGTTCAATATTTGCCAAATGAATGAATGAATGCAGGACATTGGAAAGTCAACTGAAAATAATCTAAGTTGTCATCATGTAGCAATTCACTCACTTATTCTATTTATTCATTCAATAAATATTCGTTGAATATTTATTATATAATTCAAAGATTGATGACATGTTTCCTTCCCTCAAGGCACTTAGAGTCTAACACAGGAAGGTAAGATAAGTAAAAATAAAACATAATTTTAACTCAAAACAATACATAAGTGACATTTCTGAGATGAGGAAAATAACACATTTATTTCATTATATAACCAATATATTCAGAGATGTCACATATAAAGCCCCTAAGATTTCCTATATTCAAAGGCCTTAAGATGAATAAGCAAAAGTCTCTACCCATAGGGGATTCAAGTTTTAACTGGAGAAAGATAAGAAAACAATTAAAATGTAATGTGACACTTACTGTAGTGAAAAGCATAGTGAGAGGCCATCCATCTGTGCACAAGGGAGGAATTGCTTTCCCCATGTTTTGAAGCAAGATACATACATAAAGTAGTGAAAGGGGAAAATGTATTTCATATATTCTCATATAATTTATGTGAGTATATATGAATATACATAAGGAATATATATAAAATATATCTATAGAAGACATGATGACACAAATAATTCAGGAAAACTATAAGATGCAACAGAATCTACAACCAGAAAATGGAGAAATGCATTATATTTCTCACAAATTTAATAAAAAAAGAACCATTCTCTCTTTCTTTCTCTCTCTCTCCCCCCATATATGTATGTATACACACATACACTTATGCATACATATATGCATATATGTAAACATACATATATGTACTGTATAGATAGATGCATACAACATATGTCTACATGTACATACATAAACATATGTATATCAAGAGAAATACATATATATTTTGTTGAGATTAAAAACTTCCAAATAGATAATTCTAATAAAAAATATTTACCCACAAAGAAATACATATGAGGCTGCTCTCAGTCTTTTTCAGCAACATTAATACTAGAAAAAAAAGACAGTTCTGAAGGAAGAAGACTGTGACACAGTATGTCTTTATTTAGCTAAGATTTCTTTATAAGAAAGCAATAAAAATATCTTCAAATCTGCAAACAGATAAAAGTATGTCACATAGTTGTCCTTTATAAATAGTGTTGTATAAGAACAATGATAAGTGAAAAGCAAATAATAAAGAGGAAACTGTGGCTAGATATCCCAGTAAACATCAAATGCAGTTAAGCATACAGAGAGATGGTTTGAATAATGGTTTTAGAAATTATATCAAAAATTACAATTTTTTTCCTTGAAGAGAGATGATCCATAATATACGAAGCAAAATAAACAGAAAGGCAGTGTTCACAAATCCATATTCAATGAACTAAAACTGTTAATCTGTGTGTGTGGTAGCAGAATGGATCAAAGCATAGAGAATTTTCATGGAGTAGATGTCATTTCAATTTTTATGGCTCAATATTGGTTTTAGAATGTGATAGTAAAAGTTTAAACAGAAGTTGACAACACCTGTTAATAAACTTAAATGTACCTTATCTCCCAAATTACCACAGAAAAAACTATCAAAACCCCAGGACTAGAAAAGAAATAATGAAGACCAAATAATATGAAAGAAACAAGGCTAAATATAACTTTCAGGGGGGAAAAAGTTAGGACATTAAAAAAAATCCACTGATAAGCTGCTTGCAAAGAAACCCATAAAATAAGAAATATGTTGAAAGTGAAAATACGGATATGATATCAGCAAATGCAAATAAACAAATAATGGAAGCACAGTAAGTGTGATTGACCATACATATTAGAAGTTTAGGTGAAAAGAATTAATTGGAATTAATTATTTTATATCAATAAAACTACTATCTCTAAATAAAGACACGACAGTCATAAACCTCTATAATATTATCCAATTATGTAATTCAAACTATTAAAAATAAAAGATGAATTATTAGACAGTTGTCTTATGGCAGCTAACATGAACTATTAATATAAGGGAGAAGATAACAAATAGAACAATAATTTTGGAAAGCTATTTGGCAACATGTAGTAACAATCTTAGCAACTCAAATTATTTGAAATCAGTAATTCTAATTCTATCTCAGTTTAACTCTGGCTAAAAACATAAAATAAAATAAAAAGTAATTCTAATTCTTAGAGTCTGTTTTCAAAATAATAAAATGCATGGGCAAATATTTATAAATAAATGTGTTTACTAAGGCTTTATAAAAATGATAGTTAAATCATGATATGTTCACATGATGCTCCCTTAAAATTATGGATTTGACTAATTTTTAATTAGGATATATTTAATGACTGTCATAATGATTATAGCATACTTATAAACATATTATGTTAAATACTTTTTCATTTAATCCTCACAATAGCTCTATGAAGTAGATAATATTTCCTATATATAGATGAGGAAATTGAGGCACAGAGAGGTAATGTGCCCAAGTCACCTGATGGTAAGTGGTGGACATGTGGACATGCCATAGGATCCAGGCAGTCTAATACCCCTTCCAGAAGCTGGGCCATTAATAAGGCAATGATGGAAACTATGCAAGGAATATATATGGAAAGATAAAATATTGGAAGGAAGTGCACTGAAGTATTAACTATGATTGACTCTGGGTATATGCATAGGTTCAAAGTTTAAATTGATCATCTTTTTCATATCTTTTGTGTATTTTATAATTTGATGACAACAAACATGAGTTCTTTTTTATGGCCAAAAGAGCAAATTTAAGAGCCAATGAGAGCACAAAATAAAATAAAAATGAACAAAGCTATAATTTTCTATAGTTCTTTATGGCTTTTGAAGTACTTTCATATTTCATATCTAATTTAATCTTTATAATTAGAATGACCTTATAATTTATTATCCAAACCATGATTTTTTTTCTTTTACAAGAGAGTATTATGAATATTTGCACCATGAAGACAAGGCATACAAAGATGTGGAGTTGCAGTACATAAAACAATTCTGTAAGGTCGACAGTGCTTACATATCTTAATTCCATTTCAGAACTAAAAAACAAGTACTTAAAATACTCAATTAAATCACATAATAAAATAGTCATTCCAAAAATAGGAGTAAAAGAGATTGTTTTCGCTTAGTCCACGTTTTTTGCCATTAAAACAAAAGAAAACAAAATACAATAAAAACACTGGTGACAATTTCCTCCATGGAAGAAAGTTTTGAATCATACAGTCTACAATCTAGGAATCCTACGATCCAGGAATATAAAAAGTTTTATTTGACATAAAATTTTAAAGCCAATGAAATTTCTGAAGCAATATTATACAAAGAAATCTGAGATTTACAAAAGGGGATAACTAATACTTGTGACTATAGGAAATCACGGATTCATATCATACGTGTTAGTGTCAGAATTCCAGATAGTGCTAGAAAAGTAACTAACTATGAATGAAGTGAGATAAACGTGTTTAGATGATAAAATGAGTGAACATTCAGCTAAATTATTTTGTATAAAAGTAGTCATGGAAAATGGCCTTAAGTAAAACGGGAAATATTTTGTATTAGTTACTTGGTTAAAAAGTTGAAAACTTATCGATCAAGCTTGAGGGTATCATTAAGAAGACAACAGAGGGCAAGTGATGTTTGCCAGCGCTGTAGCTGGTAGAATTACATGTCTCTAAAACCTGACTCTTTAGCCAATGGTGAAAAAAGAAAGAAAATAAAATCTGAGGGAACAAATGTGTGATAAGTATTAATTATAGACCAGGGACAGAAAAGTGGTAGTCACTGCAAAATACAATCTGCAGGTGTGTCTTGCTTTTTAACAATTTTTACTTTGAAACACTATATGCAGGTCAGCAGGCATTGTAGTTTTGACACCCTTCTGTTCCTCCCCATCCGGGTTCCCAGCAGGGCCTCTGCTAGCCCTAATGATGCCTTGCTGGAAACTTGAAAGAAGCTCCTGATCTGGGAACAGGCAACCCCAAGGCACACAGCTCTGTCAGAAGAGCGGGGTTGGGATTGCGGTTCCTACTTGCTACTCTGCCTTGAAATTTTGTGAGATTTAAAAACTATACACCCTTGCAAGGCAATTCTTACTACTGGCTAATACCCTATCACTTCGCACATTGGTATTACCTGCCTGGCCTCTGAAGCCTTTTATTAGTGACCCTGAATTAGAATTAGACTCTGTCTTTATGACATCTTGTAATCGTATTCAAATATAAAGAAATTTAATTGGCCAGTAGGTTATTTAGTTTTGAAAGAATACTGAGTCAAACCTTTTTTCTCCCACTGAATTATTTGAGTTTTTCCTTTATTGACACAAACATCAGTAATATATAGTGTTTAGTGGTAGGAGGGAAATTAACTCAATATCAGAAAATATGGCAAGAACTTGGGGTTTTTTTAGGCATCACTTAAAAAGACATTAATATTGAATCCCTTGTCTAGTTACACGCATTCTTGAAAAAATAGGGTTTGCACTTATATACGGTATAACTAGAATGACGTATCTACTCTTCTTATGTGCAACATAAATTACTAATATTTCTATGATTATACTTCTTCAATTGAAGGGAAATAAATGTCTTAAGAGGTTATTGGGAAAGCCATGCAAATGAAAAAGGGGTCAAAAGAGTGGATATGGTATAATATACAGAAAATTAAAAGATCTTAATATTTTTATAAACAAGGTTATGCTGATGAGCCCCTTGTTAACATGCTTAGGTAGACCAGAGCAAATAATACCTGCTACATCAATATCATTTTAAAAAATTATTTAATTTACATATAAAGGTTTATTTTAAAGGTAAATTAATAGTTTTCCTTTCCTTTGAGAAAAATAAATTGGATAATTGGCTAGGGGAGTATGGAAGACAAATTTCATTATTGTTGACTCCCAGGTTTGAGAGGGTGAGGAAAAAGAACTACTGATTCCACATCTTCTTTTGCCTCTGTTCTTTTAAGGGTGACCATTGTTATATAATAGTGCAATGGCGTAGATGTCAATAAACCACCCAATCTATGTATTTTGTTGCATCCTGTGCTTATCAATGTATTTCAGAGGTTCGTCTGCATCATCTCATAGGCTGTGTTCAGTGGATATAAAATGTCTAAACACTGAGAATAAGTATATGGCCTAACCTCTCAAAGTATTGGTTAAATTAAAATTCATATTAAACAGAATACAGGAGGTATTTGAATGGATTATCTAGATGAGATTGTGTTGTCATCTCCTTTCCTGGGAGTATTTTAAATGGTGCAACAGTGTGTTTTTAAATGCCCCAAAGAAAATCTGGGTATGGTTTTACCCTACTGGGGGTTATGCAGAATACTAGTCAATGCCTCCCTTAAGCCTTCATTTACCTGTTAATTTATCCTTGATCCACAGGTTTTGCTCTGTCTTTTAGCTTTGTTCACATAATATGGCATGTTATCTTTATAATGAGAGGATGAGACAGATACATTACACAAAAAGATATGCCTTATTAGTGAGTTTTTAGCCAGCTATCAAGGTATCATCAAATGTGGTTTATCTTGGTGAATGAAAGCTTGAATGGAAAATTAAGCTCCCACACTGACTGTAGAAGTGCACTGGATCATTTTGTTCTTTAATGTTACACTTCACTGGACACACTTCACAGAGCAGTGAATCATGCTGAAAACAAGCCGCCTTTACTTTAACGACAGCAGATAATGCAGCAGAGGTGAATAATAAGTGTTAGCAGTCTTAACTTTCTCTTGCAGTACTCTCTCCCAGGTGCTGATGGACAATTTACAAAGTACATATGCTATTTTATAGATTGGAACTTGGGATCCAGCCAGTGGCCTGAACATGACAGAAAGTCAAAAGGGAAAACCAGCAAACATCACAGATTCCTTATCCAATCGTTCTTTGATTGTCACCACCATTTTGGTAAGTATTTGTTTTTCCATTAATTTTAGATAAATGTAGATAAACATGGAAGTGGAAAGAAAAGGACATTATAATTAGAACAGTAATGAACAGAATGTAATGTATTTTACAGTTATTTAGCAATTACTGTATAACAGATGAGTCAATGTTAATTCAGTCACAGTTTTGTTAGTCTTTAATGATGTAAATTATATTCATGTTTGGGCTGTTTGTGTTGCTTAATAATACAGCTTCGTGTATTACTGGAAATCTTTTCATTTCTACAAAATTAGTTACTATTGAAGAATTGTCAATGTCAAGATTTGAAAAATATATGGACATGCAGCTATATAAATATAGTTAAGTGAGGAGCCAAATGTGAACTTTGCTTCTGCTTTCATTTCCTGCAAATATGTTTCAGGGCTCATGACATTCATTTTTCAGAATTTTTTTCTATTATAATTATATTTTAACCTTGCTTTCAATTTCATTGTTTTCATCTTGGAAAGTCAGTCTTACTTTACTAATCTCCCTAATAAAATCAAATGACAGATGCTTTTTTAAGCCAGAAATATTTTCACTACCAACAGAATTAAATTAATACTGGGAAGCTAGATATTTTAACTCCTCTTGTAATTATATATGTTAATTAGATTACACAATAATGTTCACTTATGCTTACTATGCCATTTACAAAAGGGAATTTTAATTTTAGGATAAACAAAAAGTTCTTATATTATTTAGTCAGTACTTTTTAGCTACAGAATAATCTTATCAATACCTGTTCTTATACATCCCAAGGTAGTCAATAAAAATGTGAGATTAATGTCCAGAACAAACGACCACAAACATTTAGCATTTATATAATTTCTAAATTTGATGTACAGTGACAAATCAAGACAAGAAAAATTTATATTTTTGTCCTTTTAACAATAATAAGAAATGTCAGATCTGTAGGCATGTCAAAATGAAATAACTTGGGTTAAAGGCTTTAGATAATAAAGAAACAAAGCTGATAATCATGAAATGACAGTGAAGGAAACCATGAGATTTTTTAATCACTCCCATGCTAAGAACCTCAGTGAATACTTGCTCCCTATGTATCATATCCAAACTTTCAAGTCCTACTTTAACTTAATTTTATATCTCCCCTTCTTTTCAAAGATAACTCCCATAACCCACCAACCCAGCCCTGTTCTTCAGTCAAAATGTTCTCATAGGACACTAAGACATTCTCTTCCTGGTCCATCTGCCACTATGTCCTGAATCTCATTATCTTCTGCTAGGACTATTGCAGTAACCACAGAACTATCCCTTCTACCTATAGCCAGCATTTCCCCTTCGCAATGCACCCCAGTCCCTACTATAAAAATATAATTCTGGCCAGGCAGATGGTAATTGCTTGAACTAGGACAACAACAACAACAATAATAAAAATCTATTTCTATCATTTCTCTGCTTCCCTGTTATACAAATCTTTATAAAACCCATATTGACCATTAAATAGCCCCCAAATTTTAATATTGATGTTCAAGTTCTTCTACAGATTGTCCTCTCCCACCTTTCTATCTTCCTTTCCCATTATTCCCTTTCAGAAATCCTGTGTTTTGATTGAATTGGAATAACCAGTTAACTCACTACTGTAATTGTATAAGCCCTCTTCCCTTTCTCTGCAATATGTTTCTCTCAATTTCTGAATACCTGTCAGTTCTACATATGATTTAGAATATTATGCTATTCTTTATTTCATGTGTGCATTATTTTTCCAAACATCACTAAACATTCCTTGGAGGAATAGGATTTGACCATTTCTTCTGTTTGTACACCATATGTGCCTCTACAATGCTCACAGAGTAAAGAGTGTTGTACGAAGAATATCTGTAACCCTCAGTAATCTGGCCCCTACACTCCTTTCTATGTTCTCCCTGATCCAGCCAAACTCCCAAATACATCACTTATTTTATGGTGCCAAATCTTTGCTCAATTCTTTACGTTCCCCTGTGAAAATCCTATTCATCTTCCCAGACCCTTATCAAATGCTACTCACCCCATGAAATTCTCTGATCTCTCTATTTAGTTGTGTGTGTGTTGGCAGGGGATGGGGGGGTTCACTTTATGTATCATAATACTCCATCGTGGCACTTACCAGGCATTGTTTCTTTTTTTAATTTAAAAAAATTTGTGCATGTCTGTGTCTCCATTTGACATGAAGCTGCCCAAGGCCAATAACCAAATTTTATACTTCTTTGATTTCTCAATGCCAGAGAAAAGTGCTTTGGGCATAGCAAGAACTCAATAAATATTTGTCAAATTAAATTAAATAAATGGTATTTAATTAAATGGGAAATTAGAGGAAGTATGGAACCTTCAAATGACTATATTTAAATATTTTTCAAGTGTGCAGGTTATTATAATCATCTAGGGCAAAAAAGCAGGTGATTAAGATTACCCATATAATTTCTCTATCTTGCTTAATTACACAGTGTTATTTCATAGAGGAATTCAGATATTTTTCTCTATCATAAACAATTTTGCATCTATCTATAAACATAAACAACTGGTATTTAATCTTAGCTTCATATCAGAGCCAGCCATAAAGCATTAATAAACGTACTGCTACTCTAAACGTATTTCATACCAATTAAAGCAGCATTTCTGGGCTTTGGGCCTTGGACATCTTCATTTTTTAAAGTTCTACAGGTAATTTGGACCTATAACCATGATCAAGAATTACTCTTCAGATCATTACTTCATGTAACTGAGATGTAAGATCAACTATGGCACATGCGCTAAACTTACGTTTTAATAAATAGGTCATTTATATTTTAGAGTATGCCAATCTACCAGTTTCTAAAAGATTCTATTATTTCCTAAAAGGATAAAATAAGGCACTTCATTTTTATATATCTTAGTTGAAAAAAAATCTGTTTCTGAATACTCTGATCACAAAGTATCTTCAATCAAGAGAACAGATTTGAAGAGATGATGTACTTTATTTATGTAAGTCTTATGCTTGTAATTTACTTGTGTTTCATTTATATTTTATGGAGAGGTTATGTTCTTTTGATTAATGTTATGGTTATTGCGTCCTTTTCTCTCTTGGAAAATCTCAGAGGAAATTGTGGCTATGTTATTAATAATGACATTTCTTCCAAAGTCCCTATCATGTAAAGGAGACACAAATAGAAGTTCACTTATACTTCTTGTTCAACATTTTTATTATGTATCCTAAAAAAAAAAAATGCTGAGGTATTCTGGAATTCAGCATTATCCAAGAGCTAATCATAATCAGCTCTATTTCTCATGAATTTTAATCATTCATTCATTTAATTTTATTTGTTCATTCTTTTATTTGATAAACGTGTATTGAATGATGATGACATACCAGGCATTTTACTAAAAGCTATATTTGATGAACATAATAGATATCTTCTCTGCCTTTATAAAACTTAGAAAATGGCAAGCATTCATAAAGAGAACTACACACACATACACACACACACACAATTTGTGATTAGAATATAAGCAAAAAGTAAATGGTGTGATGCCTTATTTTACAGGGTGCTCCTGAGTTTCACTGGGAGTCAAAATGGAAGGACATGTCAGGACTCACAGCATAAGAATAGGCAGCTGAGACTCAAAGTTTGAGAAAAAATTAGCAAAGTAAAGAATGGGGAAAGGAATATTCTAGGCAGAGAAAACAGCATATGCAAGAACCTAAAGCAGGAAAGTTTTTGGAAAATTTGCAAAATTGAAATCAGACCATGATGACTGGGGCTTGTCCATTGATCAGTTTCTCAGCTTCATCCAATATGCATGAATATGGTCCATTACAAAAAATAATAGCAGACATTTATTGCAGGCCTATTATGTGCCAGACATAGTTCAAAACTCTACCCATTTATTCATTTAATTGTCATAATAACCTTTTGAGGTCATTACCATTATTCATGCCATTTTACAAGTTGGAAAGCTGATGTCTAGATTGCCTAAGTAACTCAACCATGGTCACACAAGCCAGAAAATGGAGTAGCAGGGTTTCAACCAATCTGTTTAGTCAACTTGAACAACTGATACTATCAAATGAAAGTTCTAGGGGTCCACTGTGGAAAAGCCTAACAACTATAGTTTATGACTCAAATAGCATCTTGATTGAGAATTGTTTACCTAAAGCAATGTTTCTCATCCAGAAGTCCCACATATGCCAGAACACTGTGATGCCCTTAGGGATGTGTCGTCAAACATCTAAACATTCCCTTCTATGGAGACCAGTATTTAGGCTACTCTTGCTGGGATGTGTTGGGCCTCTAGTTTCTGTCATCTCCCAATTTAGCACTCAGCTTTCTTTCAGCCTCTTTAAACCATAATTTCAGATTCTCCTGGGCAAGCAAAATAGTATTGAAACTTACCTCATTTTTTCCCTTATTAAGAATTAGGATTGTTTACAAATGTTTTCTACTCCACTTCAACATCATGATGTAGACCCAATACACTGTGTGGATACAGTACATAGTTATATCATATCGTGGAGTAAATTGATTTTAGGAAGCACTAAACATTTATTTTTTATGTTTAACTTCTTTTTAGCTTTGAATTAAGATTTATGATATCATAAATTTGGAGATTTTGGATCTTCATCTACAGGTCTACACCTAAAGTTCAGATCTACTCTTACCCCCTTTTTAATACTGTTTGTTATTCCCCATATTGCCTCTCTGGTTTTTAAATTTCAGGTTCAATTGTTACTAAAATTCTCTTGCTTCTTGTGTTTATCATTATTAATGGAACTAAAAATGTCAACTTTAGAATGTTTTCATTTATGATGATTTCATTTATCACACAGAGTTTGTTAAAATATGAGTTCCTAATTGCCAAAAATGCTAACAAAAATACAAATTCTGAGCAAGCTAGAGAGATTTTAAAGAATAATGTGTGCTATAGCTTCAGTTTCTCATCTGGTCCTGTTTGTCATTACTGCTATGGATCCATTAGCTAGGGGGAGTATCAAGTGATCGAATATTTATTTAAATTCATATAGGGAATGCCTATTTTCCCTCTGAGTTCTCGGTTTTCAATAGATTTTTTTCACTCCTGTCTAAATATGTTGAGTGCTTCCCACTGTGCTGCTCCTGTATAATAATTGATTTTTGTCCATCAAAAGATTGCTAGCATTTAAATGCCACTATACGTGTTCTTTCTTTTGTTGACTAGCAGCACTTTAGTGTGAAAATGACTATGCATTTGGTTACTTTTTCAAAAAAGCATTTACTCTCAAGGAGGTTTTTTCTTCCCAGTTGCTCAATGAATTTAAGAAATGTATTTGCACCTGCAATTTAGTCTTATTTTTTCCTTTCCCAGCACTCTGTGGAAGGTTGTGAATTACAGTATCCAGCTTACTTGCTTAAGCTTGTAAAGCTTCTTTTGTCACACCCCACAGATACAGAAGGCTTATCTGGAAGCAAACTTCCAAGGACAATGGATAAGTTCACAGTACAAAAGAGAGAAGTGACCGGACCATCCCCTAAATTCTTCTGCACCTTCTTCCATAGTATCAGCAAAAGCAGTTTTGTAGGGCTTCAAATCTGCCACTGCAATAAGTTTTCCCTCTGACTCTTCTCTTTCCCTTGTCGCAGAAGGACTGTCAAGCATGTAGTTCTTAGAGAGCGGCACAGCATTCGGGCTTGGAAACCCAGACACTGCAGCTTCACTAAGAAAAAATATTTTCATTTTTAGCAACCTCTACACCATTTCTAAGCTGTTTTAAACATGTATTGTGGAAATAATAATATTAATATAATTTAAGGAAGGTATTATAGATACACACTTATAAGTACTACTTAAGTGTTAACATGTGAGATGAGGGTGACTGATTTAAATTTAAAGTATCCTTTGACCCCATTCCTTCAACCAGCTTGCTCAAAGACAACCAAACATTTTCTCACCGTATTTTTCTTCTATTTCAGAGATTGTGCCAGCTCTACACTTCTCCCCTTTATTCTTGCTCTGGTAGCTTAATGTATTTTATTTCAGTTGTATTTTATTTCTCATATTTTTATAGACTTCCAGATTAGCTAGACAAATATAAAACTATTGGTGGTGGTAGAGAAAGAAGGAAAGAGTAAAGAAATAAATAGGTAAGTTTTGATATGAAATTAGGTGTAATTTAAAAAACCTTAGGGTCTCAGTTTTTAAAGCCTTGTAAGTGACCAGAACCTCATTTTTTACTACACACACACTCCACATACTTGCTTCCTTCATCCTTCATTAAATTTACTTTAAAATTGCTACCATAATGAAGACTCATAAATATTTTCATCTTGTTGTTATATTTTTTATTCCCAACATTATTGTCAATACTATAATTTTGCTGAAGACTATTTTATTATAAACAATATATAGAGAAATCTGAATTTTTGTTCAGCTTAACTATGAATACTGGCAAATTATATGGAAATGCAATATTTTTGGTTTAGCATTCTTATTTTTAAAGATGTTAACATAATAGGACCATATACAATTATACAATCTGAATTTTAGCTGTGATCTTGAACTGAGATTCAGATGTTAATTTGCAGATGCTTATTGGAGATATATCCACCTGAATGTCCGGTATCAAACTTAACATGCATCAAACCTCCTTCTTCAATGCAGGCCTAACCATACCTGTTTCTCCTATGTTTTCAATCTCTATTTATGGTTCCAGTACCTTTCTATTCACCCAGTCCAGAGGTTTGTTTTGTTAGATACCTCAGTTTCTTCAAAACCTGTGTTCACAATTCAGGCACCTAAAAGAAAGAAAGGATGGATTAGTCTAAGAAAGTTCAAGAAAAAAGTGAGTCAAGAACATTTTGAACAAATGACATATGGTTTGTTTGTGGGTGCTATTGAATAGGAGATTATTTATAGAGTCTATTTTGAGAGTCACTGTACCTATAGGAAAGTGGTAAGAGATCATAACATTGGCAAATCAGGCGTGAGGTTTCTTGGGGATAGATTAGATGGGGCAAGACTGTTGAGAAATACAAATGAGGACTTAAAGGTTAAAAGCCTAGAGTCAAGGGTGTTAGCATTGCCACATAGTGTGATAGGGAACTTAGGAAAGGTGATAATGTACTCTATTTAGTTGTGCATGAATGGAGATATTGTCAATAACTTTTGTGCAGTCAAATCTTGATTATTCATTGTTCTTCTACTGTCTTTTTCTTATTTGGGTAAGAAACTAGAACAAGACTCTGCTATTACAGATAAACCAAGCAAGTTTCATGCCCAGCAATGTAAGTAAAGCACCATTTACCTTAAAAAGCACACTACAGACAACATTAGAATACAGAAAAGTTAAGAAGTAGGCAAGAACCCAGAGCATCATTTTTAAAGTACCTATTTGCACAGTAGTAATATATAAAAGTTGTGCAATTTGTCAAATGAATATAAGAAAAAAATCTTGATTATTCACGTATGAGGATAATAAATTAGATTCAGAGATGAAATGCTGGTTGGAGATTAGCTAATAGGTGCAGTGTCTTCTCCCATCAACCCTATTACTGCAACCACAGAGAAATGGCACATTTGATTGGTTTGAGCTTTAGTTTTTTTTTTCTTTTTTCTTTCTTACTCTCTTTCACTTGTGAATTAAGCTATTGAAAAATTTAATGGCCAAAATACTAATATCAGTAAAAAGATAGTAACAACCAAGATCTTCCATCTAAACTGAGAATTCAGTCAAGTGGAAGAATTTAATAGCATACCAGTTTTTACAAAACATGAGGGTTTTTTTGTCTGTGCACAAGTATGAATGATAATCACTGTGTCAAATCCTCCTTTAAACCCTTATTTCTCGGACACCAGTAAGTTCCTTTCCTGAAATGTTGGTGAACAGCATAACTAGTAAAACTCGAGCCCCTTTTTTCTTGAAAGTTGAGTTCAAGTGTAGTACATAGTCATTATTTCTATAGGATTCACTACAATTTCAGTTAATTAAATATAACTTTACAGGGAGAAAGTTTTTCCCACCTTCCAAATCTTAGCAGATTTTCTGTAGTTATAGAGTAATTTTTCTTAGAATGATAATTATGGCCAACAAAGACTTATTTTTTTTGTACAGTATGAAATTCTCTGAAGGTATTCTTCTGAAAGAAGATAAACACAGTTTATAGCAGCTAAGAATATGATTATGCCTGCATAATTTTATTAGAGGACTTTTGTGTGTCTGAGAATCATTCATAAAAAAGAAGGCTTTTACTTAATAGGGTAAAAAAAGAAAAGAAAAGAAATTTCCTAGATTGCCTCAGAATGTACTCAAATTTTGTTAAAAAATAAAAGGTAAATTATAAACCTGGTTTATTAAATACTTATTAAGGTAAAATATTGCTCTCTAGGCATGTCGCATTATTTTGTTGTTGCTTTAAAATATAAGCTTCAGATTATCATAGTTACACGTTTACTATCCAAAAAGTTCATGTGAAGGTGTCTTTTTAATAGTGTCTTGAGATATCAAAATGGAGTTTGTTTTCCAGGCAAAAGAACAATATGTGAGCCCACGCGGAGAGTTGCTTCATCAGTAGTTTTTGATTGTCTCAAACCAGTCGTCTTTAGTATTGCCTTTTCTTGGAAACATTAAGTCACACTGATGGTAGCTGCTAGGCTTCTTCACTTGTTCCTCCTGGTATTCTCGCTGCCGATTGTGACAACCTGTAGTGCACCACAGGCTTCTGACATGAGCGGTAATTAGGGATGGCAGAATTCAGACTTCAAGAGCCACAGTGTATAAAAATAAACTGAAAGACGGGGACTCAGATAATGACAAGACTGTTCTTAGCTTTACAGTATTTATTGGAATGGCAGAGGCTGAAAAAAGAAATGAAATAATACTGTCCTGTCAATAGAGTAATAACAGTAGCTGTTATTGTTATTTATGCTTGTCTGTTACCTATTGCTCTTTTTGGTCATTTCTTGTGACTGTGAATTGGAAATTTTTTTGCCATGTGCAATTCAGTTTGCATGTACTTTCCCTGCAGTATTTAGGGTAGGATGAATCACAGAAATGCAATGAAAATGCTTAAAGCTTTTTGTCAACTAGTTCCCTTAAATCTATGATCACTTTCCATTTTTGAGATCAAAGTTTTGCTACACACATTTATGAAACTTCCTTAATTTAGCTTACACAAAAATAACGGAACTATTTTAGAATGGCTAAAATGTAGTTTAGACCAGTGGTACTATTTATTGAAAGAAGTGAAATTACAAGCTTGGAATTGACTATTGGCCCTGGATAGTATAAGAAGTTGTAAAACCAAATAGTCATTGATCTTTACAAATGTTAATAATACTAGATTCTCATTGAATCTCATCAGGCTTAAAAACACCATCTTCAATTACTACAAATAAATACCTTATAAAGGAATCATTTATATATAATGTAACAATCTTTACTTCTGCATTTCTTTTGAAAGGATTTCTAAGACATGATCATCTAAATTAGCACTTAAATAGATTTTATTTTCTAATATTGACAAAATGATATTCTTTTAAAAATCATTTTCCAATTATGAGACACAATTTCAGTCATGCTCATTAACCAAGAATTGGCAAGAAAAAAGCCAATCATAATTATTTCTCACCATCATAATAAATCTTTTCATGAAATTTTCTTAAATAATAAAAATTAACATTTTTGAAGCAATTTAGGATAAACATAAGAACAACCAACCATTTCCTGAAAAATAAATGCAAATTGTTTAAAAGTTAGGACATGAGAATATTAGGTCTTCATTCTGCTTGGAGGTGTTTGACCACGGCTTGGCTCCCGGCTTGGCAGGTGGCTTGGCACCCCTATGCCAGCTGTCAAGTCGAAGACATTGCTGCACAGTTACTTTAGAAGAGATGTTCATATGGTTAGATCAAAAGAAAAACAGAGCTGAAGAAGCAAAACAAAAAATTCCTCTTCATTAAGAGCCTGTTTTTTTGTTTTAACATGCACTCTATTTTTCATCTTTAATCCACTCTTTCAATACTGGTGCTCCTTTTTATGAATTCTGGTATTGGTTTTAGAATTCAAATAATTGAAATTATCTGCAAATCTGTAATTAAAGTACTCTCTAGATATCCATAATTGGAGCTATCCTCATTAATACTGTGAAAGATTTGCTTCCTTTTAATGTTCTTATAAAATTCTCAGGAAAATTCAGAAAAAACAATACAAAACAGTAAAAAAAAGTGATATTATAAACTAAAGTTAAAAAGAGACCACATACCACAATTTCAGTAGAATACACACCAAATTGCATTTATGGAGACAGATTGCTGTGACTGTGTGTTTTTATGCCATAAATGTAAGAAAATACTTTACTTTTGAATGTTTTCCTTATGTTGAGTCACTTTATGGAAACATTCCTATATTTAAGAGATTTATAATTAATTAATTATTAATTACACATAGCCATACTTTCATTGCTAGTTTTTAATTACCTTTATTTGTTTTATTTTTATTTGCATTTGGTGAGAACTTTGTTCTCTGAGCCTGTTTTTCTTGTTTTAATAGTATTTTTTTGTATTATTAACTATGACAATAGACTTATGCTCAAGAAGACCTTCTATTTTAAGTTTTCCAATAAATTATTCTTCAAGAGTGGACACTAAATACCATTGAAAACTTTGATCATCTACAGAGATTGTCATTAATATTCTAGTTGTACTTATTGTTGTGATTAATGTATTAATTAACTTCTGATTAGTAAAAATATTTTTATTCTAAGCATCAGCTATTATTGGTTATGGTTGAAAAATAGTTTAATGGACTGCTATAATTTGTTTGCTATATTGTATTTAAGTATCTTCAATAGTGACTGCTCCATAGTTACAGTATTTAACCATTTTGGTAGTTTTTTATATCAGAGTTGTGCTAACTTCATTTAAAAAGAGGGGAAGTGGTTTCAAAGCATTTGCTATAGTCTAAAGAAGGCTATGTATCATAAGGTTATTTGTTTTATATTAGGTTAAATATAAAAATGACACAGTATTTAGGTTTTCTCCTGAAAAAAATTATTTAATAACTTTTATAATTTATTTTATGGTTATTGACCTATTCATTTTATTATATCTTTTTAAGTCAATTTTATGTTGTGCATGGGTGTGTAAGAAGATATTCAAATTTATTAACATGAATTTTCACATAATGTCACCATGTAAATTTTATAATCTATATCTGCTGAGTCCCTTTCTCATATAAAATCCTTTGAGATTTAAAAAAAATTCTCTTTTTTTCATAATTTGGTTCATTAAAAGATCTTATTTTATTATTGTTGCTTTTACTAAAAGACATGTTTACAATTTAGCCATTTTCTTTTTTCCTGTTTTAAATTTCTTTTTTTTGAACTTTCTTATTTTTCTTCTGCTTTTTTGGGGGGTTTTGTTGTCTATTTTCCAGACTCTTATGATTTAAGTACTCCATTTATTTATTTTGTTTTAATTATTTAATGATAAATTCATAAAAGGCTGAATTTTTCTCTGACAAATACTTTGAAGACTTCTTAAAAAATAAAAAGTAGTATAGCTAATGGTTAGAAGAGTGTTTTGAAGTCAAGCAAAAGCCTTATCTCTTAAACCAAACCAGACTTTGCAGTTCAAGTAATAGTTATTTAATAATTAATTCAAATAATATGCTTTCTGAAATTTTTTTAACAGCTACACATTTCTTTATATTGAGAGATATTTAGACTTAACTTTGTTTTACTGAATTCAGTGTTCATGGTCTTTTTAAATGTCAACTTCCACATACTTGGGCCCTTTAGTTGACTGGTGCCAATAAGTACTTTGTTATGAAGTGTATATTTTTGCTAATTTCCAGTCCATTCATAAATTTCATGCTGAAGTAGCTAAAATATAAAAATTTTTCAACTTTTTAAATTGAAAACACATTTGTTATATTTTCATTGGTATGATTTTTGCTTTATTATGGTTAGGCAATTTTATTTTCTCCTATTTAAAGCTTATGAGACTATTTCCTACATTATCTTTGTGATTTATTTTTATATGTTTATTTTTGTCATGATGGGTCTAGGTCGGGGTTATTTTTAAATCTATTTGCCATTTTTCTATAAAAATGTCATTAATTCATCCTCCAATATTCTTACCAAGCGTACAAAACTCCTCTTAATATAGGAAGAGGTACAGATTACCTACGAATTCCCGTTATGTCTTTGGAAGCATACCCTGAAGCCATGTTCTCCAGCTGCAACCTGGCCTTGTTTTCTTCTAGCCTCTTACACAGCTGTCATCTGGGACTTTTTTTCACCATAGTGCTGAGAATTGTCTTTTCCTATCTCCTATGCTAGAACCATATTTCCTGGATTCTATGCTTGCATTTTTCCTGAATTATTTTCTCATTTTGTTAGAATACAGGCTGTAATAGAATCCTGAGAAAATTTAGACCTTATATATCTAAAAACATTGCCTCCTGTGTAAAGAATTATAGGTTGAATTCTTTGGGAGGCACTGTTCCATAGTCTTCTGTGTTGCAGTTGTTTAGAGGTCATTCTGATTCCTAATCTTTTGTATATGGATTGTATTTTTGCTTCCTAAGAAAAATTTCAAGATTGTCTTTTGATTTCTGAAGGGAACTCCACCAACGATATGCCCTGGGGTGTGAAATTTTTAAAAATTTCATTATATTTAACATTCTCTCGAGTCTGGATTTGTGCTGTCCAATATGGTAGCTAATAGTTATACATGACTGTTGAATACTTGAAACTTGGCTAGAATGAATGGAAAGAACTGTTAGTGCAAAATAAATACTGGCTTTCAAATACTTGATATAAAAAAGAATGTAAAATATTTCAATTTTGTATTGATTACATGTTGAAATTCGAATATTCTGAATATATTACGTTAAATAAAATATACTGTTAAGATTAACTTCATCTGTTACTTTAACTTTTGTTAATCTGGTTACTAGAAAAATTTAAATTGTATGTGTGGCTCCTATTTGTGGCTTGCTGCATTGTATTTCTATTCAACAGCACTGATCCACAATCTTGGTGGGTACATTTAATCCAGAAATTTATATACTTCAATTCTGAGATATTTTCTTAATATTACTTAATGTGATAATTTCCTTTTCATCATTTTCTTTTTTATCTCTCTCACTGGATGTATTTCAACTCAATGTTAAACTTCTCAGCACCATGTAAACATTAGATGGTTTTTGTTTGTTTGTTTTTAACATTGATGCCCACGTCCTAAACCTAGACATTCTAATTGATGAAACCCCAGCATTAGTGTTGTTTGAAATCTCCCTAGATGATTCTAATGATTCTCTAACTTTCAGTTATGTAATGAATAAATTCTGGGGACCTAATGTATACAGCATGGTGACTATAGTTAATAATACTATATCGTATACTTGAAATTTGCTGAGAGAGTAGATATTAAGTATTCTCACTACACACACTAAAAAGATGACAATGTGAGGTGATGGATATGTTAATTAGCTTGATTGTATTAATCATTTTATAATGTATACATATATCAAAACATTCCCTTGTACGCATTAAATATATGCAATTTTTATTTGTCAATTATACCTTAATGAAGCTAGGGGAAAAAAAGAAGGAAAAACAGTCTGGGGAACTAACTTTTAGCTGATGCAAACTTTAATCTTCTAGATTTTAGGATCATATTTAATGTGTCTGAATCCAGAGCCACTTGGACTCAATTTCTCCCTCAGTTTTCTGCCAGGGTCAGGGCAGGGGAGAATGGGTAGTTCCGTAGAAACGGGTTGGAGAATCTACCTGGTTTCCTACTTGGTACAGATTATGGACCTCTGAGCAAGGACTTTTGTTGGGGAGAAGAACAAAATATTTTTTCAACTGTCTCTAGGGAACCAAGGATTCTTAGTTTCCTGTGGCCTTAAATTTTAGTGTTAATATTTTCAAAGTGATAGGTCAACTTCCTAATGAGGTTTAGGACATGTTACCCCCAAAATATGGCATCTTGGCACAGAGAAAATCCAGGAAGATCACTTTCTGACCTTCTGCCATTCTCCCCCGAAGCAGTTCATAAGACTCTCATTCAAGAGGGACCCACTCTGTCTCCGGAGGAAATCTCTGAAATCACAAGGACACAGAGAAGAATCTGAACAAACAGGCCTTGCTAAGTTCCCCTCAGTTTATTACTATTAGATCATACCCTTTTGTTCTCCAGTTAGATTTTTCCACTCTGTCCATCTAAGCTTAAAAATGCACTAGTTTACCTCTTTGTCTGGGTCTTCATTTCTGAAGGCTCCCATGTCATGTAAAACTTATATTAAATAAATTTGTATGTTTTCCTCTTGTTAATCTGTCTTTTGTTATAGGGGTCTCAACCATGAATCTAGTGACAGGTGAGAAAAGAAATCTTTTCTCCTCTATATTACCTTATCGATTGCCTTGTAATTCTGTATATTTTCAAGAAATTTTTTAAAAAAGTAATGATTCCAGCCAATGAGTGAGCCACATTGACACCCTGCCCTGCCCGTGGCAACATAATTGCAGTGGTGAGACAGTGGCACCATCCACATCTCTGCCAGAAAACATACTGAATTTTGGATCTATGGTTTTCGATTCCAAGAGTCCATTTGTTTTTAAACAGAATTCATCATCAACAGTCAGCGCTCTCTTTTCACTCTGCTAATACAACTTATTTCTTAAGAATAGCTCAGAATATACTTTATTTCTTAAGTATAATAAGGCTCTTTTTGATGCCATGTTCATGCCCCTGCTTCAGTGTTTTTACAACATTGCCTACAACCTACCCATTATCTTCCACACATCAGTTTCTGTACGTAGCTGAATTCCATGCCTGTAACTTTTAGCAAGACTCTCTGTTACTCTTACTTGCACTGTTGTGAGTTTTTATCTTTGCCCATAGCTTCAGAACTACTTTGGTTAGGAGCTAGGGGAAGCAATGCTAGTACCTGCTTTCCACCAGTGATTGAGCTATATTTGGTTTTGGAATGGGAATCTATTAGGTGAAGAAGGAATGAATATAAGATATTTCAGACAGTGGAGAAAGTATGTTTGAGGGTACAGACATGAAAGAGTTTAGAGTATATGAATAACTTTAAGTCATCTACTACTGATCTAGCACAGAGTATGTGGGAGGGAGGTGACAGATGTGGGTGAGCAGGCAGGCAACAGCAAAGCAGGACGCTTTTGTAGGTCTCGTGAAGGAATTTAGTTTTTATAGTATTCATAATGAGAACAATTTGAAGGATTTTAAATACGTGAATAACATGATCCAGTTGGGGCTTTTAAAGATCCTTTTTGGTATTGGAGATGGAATTGTAGTTCATGAGACAGGATTTGGTGAGAACAGCCAAGAAAATATTGCAAGAGTAAAAGTTGATAAGGTCTGAACTATGGAAGTATCTGAAGAGATATAGTGAAGGGAATCAGATTTGCAAAATATATGGGGGAGAATGAGGGATACATAGTTTGCAAATTGGACTTTAAGAAGAGGTCAGAGGTTAGGAAGACTTTTATTTTTTCTGGTAGAGATGGCTAGAAATGGAATTGAGGTCAAAAAGCAGAATTGGAGTAAATACAAGATAAATTTTATTTTGAACATACTGCATTTAATTTTTTTGTGGTATATTTATCTAGTTCACACTTAGATGTGTAATTTCAGAGCTCAGGAGAATGGGCTGGGCTGGAGATGACATTTGGAGTTATCAAAAAGGATGGCAGCTAGCCGTCATGAATATTGGTGTGATTGTTCACTCAGCAAATGTATGTTGTTAGTGTATTTACACCGTTGCACACTTCTTTCCTCTTCTGACACTACTTCTGTTGATTCTGTCCTAAAACTTAATGTATTTTGTTTGGCTTAACAAGCAATTATAAATTCAGGGCTTTTCAGGGTGATAAAAAGATACTGGCACAAAAAAATAATAATATCCTTTGAGTCAGGTTCCCAAGTCCTGAAGCATATTGGGAAGTGGTGGTTGTAAGATGACAACCATGAGACATTCAAGACCAGTAAGTTGCGAATTACGTCAGGTACCTGCAGCCTAACTTCATTTCCTGATAGATATCTGATTCTCAGGTCCTGATCTCTGTGCTTTCAGCTACAACTTGATTACTTGTCATTGATTTCTAATTACTTCTCTTCATTAGAGATTTATTGAGTATTCCTAATGACAGACTATATCCTGACTCTAATTAACCCCACCACAGTGACTCACAAAGAAAGTTACAGACCTCTTTCGCTGGCAGAGAACACAAGTATTTTGCTTTACTGGCATCACTAGAATGAATGCTTTTCACCTAAAAATCCAGAATAACAAATATGGCCCAGTCTTTATCCATTTATCAGTCAATTATTTTATTAGGTGTACTTCTTATAAGGTGTTTATGCATAGTATCATTAATTAGATGCCTAAACAGGAATGAATATTCTTAACTTGAATCCTATAAATTTTATGCTCTCAGCTCTCCGAGCTTTAGTTCTATGTAGTAATTGATTAAAAAAAACAAACAAACAAAAAGCATGAGTTTTTTATCGCTACTTTGAGTAAATGCAAAAAACAAACAAAATGTTTTTTCCACTTCATCTGAGAACTAGTAAGAAAGACATGCCTTTGCCACATAGTTGTTTCAAAAACATTTCATATTGTATGGAGAATATTTTATGCTGCTTTCAAATATAATTAGAGTCAGAGGCCATGAAACATTTATTTGCATGTATGTGACAGCTTTATGTTCTTAAAAATGTCAAAATTTGTATTTGCTCTTTTGAACTTTTAAATTTGCAGTTGTTGGCAAGTACAATACTCTCAGACCTTGGTCAGAAACAAAACACTACCCTCATAATGCAGCATGCACTTTCTATGCCCTGTAGTGATAGCATTCCATGTTTACTATTGGGTTACATCAGAATTTCAGAGTGTGCTCCACAGTTCTGATTAGGTGTCATACGGTCACACCCTAAAACTATTCTGTGGTTAAACAGATTTTAGAAAACACCGTGTTAAGCAAAGTTCATTAGATTTCCTCATCATTGAATATTTAATAAGTTAATGTGTATGTTAATCCTCAAAGGGTTTCAGATATGTAGAATTTCCAAATACTTTTAATTGCAGAATGTTTTCTTAAAAATAAAACCTGTGGCATAATTTCCCAGAAGACTACACTATGGAAAACACAAGGTTAGACTATAACAACTTTGAGGCTCTAACTACTATTTATGGTGAAATTTATTTATATGTGCAAATCCATGAACTACCTACCTTACCAACAATTAGCAGAAGAGCAGACCATTTCTATAATTAGTTGACACTTGGTATCTGAATTTAATATCTAACTGAAAAAGGGCTTTCAGTAAGGTTTGAAAGTTGAAGGGACAAATGGACATGAAAGTCTAGCTTTGAATCCTGAGCCTGCCACTTAGTAGTTGCTTTACCTTAGGTAAGTTGCCATAACTTTAAAATGGGGATAATAATTAATAATGCATAACTTGAAATTTTTAGAGGTAAAAATTTATAAATTATATAACCTAGTTCTTGGCACAAAATTATCAGCAAGTGATCATTTTTAATGAGCACAAAGTAATCTAAAAATGAAAACATAATAAATGGTGCTCTTATTTGCTATTTTCCTCCAGGGCTTTCTAATATGTTTGTTAACATTTTCCTCTTATGAGCTATCCTTTCTCTTCTTCAGGCAGTGTGCCAATGAACTTCTTCTCTATATCCTTTCTCAATTCATTTCTCTTGCTTGAAAACTCTTAACTTGTCTCCATTTATCTAATTCATACTCATTCTACAATCCCTTTTTCTGATGTCTTTTACTCTAGGATGATTTATCTCACTACCTTGGGACATTTTTACTTTCCTTTCTCTGGCATCTAATAGCTTTTTTATCTATACAATTTATTCCTCAGGCACTTACATGAAAAATTTCTATTATTAGTTTACATTTTTCTGTACAAGTTCTCTATTCTCAGCTAGATTAAAAGGTGCTTGAGAGAAGCAACCCTGACCTAAAGCAGAGTATTTTCTTTTAAATGACGAATACTCAATAAGTGTTTTTTGATTTTATTGATTACGAAGGGCAGCAGCTGAAAGTTAAACACGATTCATCAAGAAAAAAGAACTTCCAGCAGATAGACGCAGCTAACTACTACTTATTATTGACGAATAATCCTCATCGCACAAGATCTTTTTCACAGGACTATTTAACATGCATATTCAGGAACATTGAAGCGGTCATCAGTGTTTGATTAACTTTTGAGTGGGATGGGGCTAGGAAGCCAGTTAGTATTCAGTTCTTTGTTGTAATCCATTTTTCTATCAATGTGTTCCCACCCTTTTTATAGAAACATAAAGAGAACTAGAGCCTGGCCAACACTAGATCTTCCGAACTCAAATTGTTGCACTCAATTAAAAGAAACAGAATGCTAATGATTAAAAACTCTACTTTCCAATCATTTTTGAATGCATGTATTCCTTTTTTTGGTTTGCTCTATTTTTCTCTTACACATTCAGATTTGCCCAATCTTTAAAGAATGAGAAAATACCTACAAGGGGAATATTGAAGAAAAAATTGTTCAACCTCATTTCTCACACCAAAATTGGTTTTAGGAAGATGCTTAAAAATAATCTTAGGAAAGAGAATGCCATTTTAAGCAAGATATGAATTCAGAGTGATAATCAGCAGCAATTATATCTAGATAGTTTTTCTGAATTTATAGGAATAAAGTTTGTTTCCTAACTTAGGTCCCCATGTCCTTGTATCCCCCTATCTTTCTTGTTCCACACGCTTTCTTCCCACTTAAGTGATACAGAGCTATTTATACTTTCCAGTATCTACACGAATCATTTTCTCTCTCCAAAATATTTTCATCTACTCCACTTCTTTGTTTAACTCATAAATCCTCTTTTTTGACTGCATATTTGACCAGCTACATAATTTCCATTCCCAGTGCAAAATGAAAATGAAGGATCTCTTGTTAAAAAATTGTTAAAAAATTTAAAAGGGCACCACCAGAGCATAAGACCCAAGCACAGGGCCCTTTGAAGTGTTGGTCCCCTTACAACTCCACAGGTCACAGACCCATACAGCTGGCATAACTACACATTATCATTGCCTAGGTCCTAGGAGGTTTTTTTTTTCTTTTTAAAAATAATGATGCTAAAGTAACCACCAGATGTATTAGATCAGAATCTTCTGGGGGTGGAGCTCAAGCCTCAGCTTTATAATTTTAATTGCAAAAAAATTAAATTTATTTTAATTTTAACATACAGCGAGGGCTGAGAACCAAATTCAAGGGCTATTTCCTTGTGACTTTGTGTTATACTTATCTATTTACTTTTCTGTCTTTCTCAGTAGACTACTATGCTCCTTAAGAGTAGATACATGTCTCATTTGTCTTTTCATCTTCATGATGTAGAACAGTGCCTGGAACATTTTGGATATCTATGAAATTGTTTTAATTAATGAATGATTAACTAGATAGATAATAATATGACCTCATTTTTCATTTTACAGGGAATAATTAAGGAGAAAATAAAGTAAAAGCAGACTTATTGGATGATAATTTGAAAGTGAAAAGAGAAAACATGCTTTTAGAACAAAAATAGAATAAAATAAAATATGAGATTTGAGAAATTATAAATAAAATTATTAATTTTCTTACTGAAGGTGATTGAGACATACAATAGTCCCCGCAGTTCTGTGCTTAAAGAAACAATTGTATTATTTATACTATTATTCATTAGACTTTCAGTGTTACAAAAAAGCACAAATAAGGCAAAGAGATGGAAGAGTGTTTAGACAGAATTAAGGAAAAATAATCATTCCCTGCACACATCTCTCACAGTTGAATAGTAGGAGAGTAAATTTGTGGCAGAAGACTCCTTCTAGAAGAACTACCCAGCTTATGAACCGGACAAGAATTGCAAATAATGAACTATTATTAGCAGTGGTTTTGTTTGATAAAATTAATAGAATAAATATAATTGTTCAAAAGCACTAGTAAAGTACAATCCTAAGCATTTACTAGTTTTAAATAGTTGGGCTTGGATTTTAACATAGCACACAACAATTTCCATTGTACTACTATGCTAGATGTTTACACTCAATCTAAAAGTATTGTATATATGAACAACTCATAATTATATTTTGTATGTAGTATACCATAGCAATTTGAGGACACACAACATGTTTTATTTTTTTCTTCTTGGTACAGTGTTTGGCAAACTGAGGCCAGAGAGGTGGCTGCATATTTTTGTTTTGTTTTGTTGTTTATTGAGGTAAAATAATATAATGTAAAACACATCATTTTAACCAGTTTAAAGCATACAATTCAGTGGCTTTTAGTGCATTCACAACGTTGTGCAAAGATAACCACTATCTAGTTCCAGATCATTTTCATTATCCCAAAAGGAAATCCTGTATCCATTAAGCATTCATGCTGTATTCCTTTTTGCCACCAGACCCCAGCAACCACTAATCTGCTTTCTGTCTCTATGATTTGCCTATTCTGGATATTTCTGGATAACAGAACCACATAATATGTGGCCTTTTGTGTCTGGTTCCTATTACTTAGCATATTTTCAAGGTTCATCCATGCTGTAGCATGTACCAGTACTTCATTCTTTATTATAACTAAATGGTATTACATTTTATGTATATACATCAATTTGTTTATCTATTAATCCATTGATGGGCATTTAGGTTGTTTCCAAAATTTGGCTATTGTGAAAAGTTCTGCTATGCACATTTGTTCACAAGTTTTTGTTTAAACATCAGTTTTTAATCCTTTTGGGTATATACCTATGAACATAATTGCTGAGTCATATGGTAATTCCATGTTTAACTTTTGGAGGAGCTGCCCAATTATTTTCCATAGCAGCTACACAATTTTACATTCCCAATAGCAATGTATAAAGTTTCCACTTTGTCTACATCCTTGCCAACACTTATTTTTATTTTTCTAAATTCTAACCATCCTAGTAGATGTAGAGTTGTATCTCATTGTGGTTTAGATTTGCATGTTCCTAATGACTAGTGATGTTGAGCATCTTCTTATGTGCTTGTTGCCATTTGTATATCTTATCTGGTGAAATCTATTAAAGTCCTTTGCCCATTTTAAACCTGTATTGTTTGTCTTTTTATTGTTAAGTTGTAAGAGTTCTTCATGATATTCTAGATAGTAGAACATTATCAGATATATAATTCACAATATTTTCTCCCATTCTTTGGATTGGCTTTTCATTTTCTTGATAGTTCCTTGCATGCACAGAAGGTTTCAATTATGATAAAGTATAGCTTATCTATATTTTTCTTTGGTTACTTGTACTTTTGGTGTCATATCTAAGGATCCATTGCCAAATCCAAAGTCATGAAGATTAACCAATATGTTTTCTTGTGAGAGTTTTATAGTTTTAGCTTATACAATTAGGCCATTGGTCAACTTTGAGTTAATTTTTTGTGTATGGCGTGAGGTAAAGATCAATTGCATCAATTTGCCTGTGGGCATCTAGTTATCCCAGCACCATTTGTTGAAGAGACAATTATTTTCTTTCATTTTGTTGAGTATTTTTGCATTTATATTCTTAAGGGATATTACTCTGTAGTTTTCTTGTGAAATCTTTTCTGGCTTGATATCTGGGTAATGCTGGCCTCATAGAATGGATTAGGAAGTATTCCCTTTTTTTCTATTAGTTGGAGGAGTTTGAGAGGGATTGATGTCAAATCTTTAAATGTTGATAGATTTCACCACTGAAGTCATTTGGTTCTGGGCTTTTCCTTGTTTGAAAGTTGTGGATTACTGATTCAATCTCTTTATTTGCTCTAGATATATTCATGTTTTTATTTCTATTTGAGGCAGTTTTGATAGTTGTGTCTTTCTAGTAATTTGTCCATTTCATCGGGGTATTCCAATTTGTTAGTGTACAATTATTCCTCTGATTCTCTTATAAAACATTTTATTTCTACAAGGTTGACAGCAATGGCCCCTTTTTTTACTTGAGCTTCTTCTATTTTTTTCTTAAAAAGATTTGTTGATCTTTTCAAAGAACTAACTTTTGGTTCCATTGCTTCTGTTTTTTTTTTTTTTTTTCTTTTCTGTTCTCTACTTTATTTCCAAGGTAATCTTTCTCTTTTTTTTTTCTACAGGTAGGTTTAGTTTGGTCTTATTTTTCTAGTTCTTTAAGGTATAAATTTAGGTCATTGATTTGAGATTTTTCTTCTTTTATAATGTAGGCACTTACAGCTATAAATTTCCTTCAGAGGACTGCTCTCACTGCGTCTATTAAGTTTTAATGTGTCCTGCTTTTGTTTTCATTCATCACAAAGTATTTTCTTATTTCCTTGGTAGTTCCCTGTGTGACTCGTTGGTCTCTCTCTTAGGGACAGTTTCTATAATTTCTTTTTTTCCTACAAATGGGCTATGCTTTCTAATTTGCATATCTCATACTTTTTTGTTAAAAAATAGACATTTTGAATATTATAATATAGCAACACTAAAGATTAGATTCCCTCCCACCCAGGGTTTTGTTTTTGTTGTTGTTACAGCTTGTTATGGTTGTTATTTGTTTGCTTAGTGACCTCGCTAAACTAATTGTTTAAAGTCTGTATTCTTTGTTGTGGGCGGCCACTGAAATCTGTGTTTGTTAGGTTAGTGGTCCCCTGCTAATTTGACAGAGATTTCCTTAAACTCACGGAACAAAACAACAAAAACAAAACAAAACAAAACTTCTCCCCATCTTTGTATTAATAGTTTGGCTGCACATAGGGTCACTCCTTCACTGTTTAGCCAGACAGTTTACAATTCTGCCCTATTTTTCCCTCCTGTTTTCACGGAGCCTGAAGTCTAGCCAGAGATAAGAGTTTAGGGTCTTCTGGTCTTCTCAGGTCTTCTCTGAGCAAACACCCCACCCCAGGTATGTGCATGGACTTCTAGATTCCCTTGCATATAAAGGAAATTTTCCCAGCTCTTATTCCCCCAAGTATTTCCTTCCCCAGTCTTTTCTGTCTCAGGCTTTTTGGTCAATCTGTTTCTTGCCCCTGCTTTTATCTCTTGCCCAGGAGACTGCCGCTAATATATTTGGCTTTAAATGCTTTTGAAAAACACCACCTGTGAAGCAGCTGCAGCCCCAGGGAAGCTCCTGTGTAGGTGAAACAATGGCAAATCCTTGTGCCCATACCTCTGGAAGCCACCACACAGATTAAAACAGACAACTACAATTCTTTGCAAATAGGGTTAATACTGTTTTCTACCGTATTTGTGATCTGCACCAGGAATGCGGGTTGCCATTTTCAAGACTGCTGTGGAACTGGGGACTGGAAGATAGTAGTGACGGGGTAAATTAATATGCCACAGAGCTCTCTCACCAAAATTCTGCAGTTTTTCTCTTCACAAAGCATTCCCTGCTTGTTGTAAGTTTTTATTAGATTCCAGACTTACTAAAAAATTGATTCGGATAGTTTTTGCCAGTTTATTCATTGTTTCTATGGCCACTTTTGCTCTACAGTGACAGAGTTAGTTGTGACTGTATAGCCTGTAAAGCCAAAAATATTAACTATTTGGTCTTTAAGGGAAAATTTTCAGACTTCTGTTCTACAACTCTGTATGCAAAATTTACGTAAAAATATTTGTTTCATGAATGCATGGATGGATGGATTGGTGGATGAATGGATGGACGAATATTTAAAAAATATTTTACGTTTATATTTTAGCATGAGGTAATCAAATGTAGATATCTACATGCATCGTGTTAAACTTCAGATAAAAACTTAGAATTATACTGTCTTAGAAGAGAATGGTAATTCATTGATCTTCTTTAGACTTGCCTTTTTCACTAATAGGTCACTATTTCATGCATGAATGGTGGTAGTCAATTAAAATCAATAAACATTCCAATTGAAAACATATTTGTATTGGGGATCTATGATGTTGATAAGCTGTTCTAAATCTATCCAGAAGTGTTGCTTATTAGACTAGTGAGTTCATAACTTGTTTGTTAAAGAAACATTTATCTTTGCTGAAAAATCTCGCTTTATTCTGCTTATACTTCTTCATCAACATTAATGAGATTTCTTGAGTGTTTTTCACCATTCAAGAAGAACACCTTTTACCTATAATAAAATTAAACTTACTGACAAAATTTTATCTAATAAGAATCTTTAGTTTAGTTTCTTGAAATGAAATGAAAGTAATATTAAACAGAGTTGAGAAGAATATTAGGACAAGTAACTAATTCTCGCTGACTTACACTATCTAGTAAAGGAGACTGTTCAAATTTTTAGCCTCAGTGCTTAGATGGGAGGACAGTAAGAGAGGCTTTGGGAAAATTCAAGTAAAGCATGGTCTAGGTAGAAAGGCCAAAAGATTTATCCTTTGTTCCATCACCTTAATATTGCTGTTCATGGTAATGTCCTTTCATCCTTAATCTCTCTTTTAAAAGTGTGACTCTCTACTTTTCATTTTCTTGAGCATTCCTTGAGCAACCCAGGGTAAGATGCTGAAGTCTGTTTTGTTTTGGTTTGTTTTCTTCTTGTTAAAATATCAGTTCTACAGTTTTTATAAGCCAACTCACCTTCCTCAGGAACCAACTTCAGCAGCATCATTGGTCTATCCTTCTTGCTGCCCATTCATCAGCCTTCTACCGTCAATCAATTTCTTAACATCTGTCTTGATTTCCACATTCTTTGAAAACCAAGTTGCCCTCTCATTATTTATGATTTAATGCCTTCCAGTATGAGGGTAGTGATAGGATATAGAGCCTGTGAACATAACGCTCAGAAAAAAGAAGGAAAGAAACGATTCTTGGGAGAATATAAACGGCTCAGTTTTGTTTTACTCTCCGTAAGCTTATTTTAATCTTATTTTAATGTGTTATCATGATCGTAATCATTATGTCTTTTTCATCTGGCCCATAGGAATTGTATTTAAAAAAGAGGGTTTTTAAAGAAAAATTAAGTGCTATTATTAATAGCTATATTTCTTAAATGCTTTGATACCCATAAGCAATTTGAATTTCAACTGGTTGCCTCAAACCAATTTTAAGAGTTTTTTGTTCATAAGGATGAATTCAGAACCAGATGCAAGTTACCTGAATATCCCTTTGTATTTTCCCAAATAAATGATTTGACGACCACAGTGTCATATGTTCTGAGATTCACCAGAATGCTCTAAAATAAGACACACAGTACTGTTTCTCAAAAATGTAGTCTATGGAAATATTCTACTTCTGATAATTAATAAAGCAAAGTAGATATGTAAATAATAATACAGGATAATATAGAATAGGTAGGGATTTCAAATTCATCACTAGATTGCGGGTTCCATAAGGGTAGGGATTTTTCTGACTTGTTTTGTTTTTGACTGCTCATTCTTGTATATCTAGCACCTAGAATAGTCCTGGGACAGAGGAGGAGTTCAATGTATGCTTGGACAAATGTATGAGTTAGTTCTTATAGTTAAGTCTTATCATTGTAATAGCAGAGGATATTTTATACTTATTATATTAAAACTAATTTGCATTTTTATGTCCTTATGTTTTAAATAGCATAGGTAAGACAATAATATCTCAGGGTTAACATGTGAAAAAGATAATTGAGCCCTAGGCAAGAGCTGAGAGAGAGATGAATTATATACTTCTGAAAATTACAAAAAGTTTTATTATATTTAAATAAAACATTTTGTTCCCCTCAACCTTAAAACATATTTCACTTTTTTGGAGCTTCATTTTGAGTTCATTCTGTGCCAACTCCCAGTGTAATGCAGATAAAAAGACATGAGTTATTGGGTTCCTTAAAACTGGGGTTGATAGTAGAAATGCTGACAAATCCTTATTACAGATGCCAGTGGAATGAAGTACCTTTACCTCTAGCAAATGCTGATGTGGAGATTTAAGACTATATGAGAAATCAGTAAAGTTGCCCAGGAGAGTTTTATCATATTATTCATTGAACTCAGTATGTGATACAGTAATTGCTTCTGGTACCATTTTTCTTTTTATTACATGAGGTTATTATTTATCCTGTGCCATGTGAAACAGAAAAAGAGAGTTTAAAGGAGAGTCATAACTTGATGTAAAACTATCTTGTGACACAGTGTAGCTGGAGATAGGAATCACAGCATGAAAACTGTGTCTTACTTATTGGAATTAAATATCAGAAGAATGATGTTTGACATTGTAGAGATCCATAAATAATAAAAAGATGCACTCAGACCACATATATTTTTTCTAGTGAAGTACAAACCTGTTTAAAATATATATATAAGTAGGCTTTTTAATCTTCCAGGGATCAACAAATTTATTTGCCTATGACAGAAGTTTTCTTATTTGAGGAAATCAAATTAATAGGTAGGATGGCTAGTAGGACAAGTTGGATTAATAAGATTTAAATAGCATAATAACTTTTACAGTTATTTTGTGCTGTTTTCATTCCTTATACACATATATCCTGCATATGCCTCACATACTCCTAACTAATCACTAACTTTCATCATATTTTTCCCAGTGTTCAAGTCAGTTTGTGTGAAAAATATACCATAAATATTTTGGAAAAAAATTTAAAATAGAGACAATAATTTAATAATGCAAACAGAAAAAAAAAGTGTTTTTAGATACTCACATATTGCTACCTAAATCTGATGGGCTTAATATGTGCTATTTTCATAAATTCTCGAAATACTTTTATGTTAAAAAGGTACATTATTCTTAGAAAGGAGATAATTTGCCATTTAGAAAATGAATTTTCTGTATTATATATTTACTTCTTATTTTCTTCTATAATGTATCTTCTTCTATAATGTTTCCTTGATTGTATTGTTCAATCAATAATGCCATTTTGCATACAATATAATATAGCCCAGTGGCTAATCTCAGTTGATTAAAAAAATAACAATAATCCTGCCTGAGTTGTATGCTGGCTGTTGACCTTGGGCAAAAAAATATTTAGCACCTGTCCTTTCAATTTCTTCATTTGTAGAACAGAAATAGTAATATTACCAACCTCACTAGTCATTATAGAGAATAAATAAATTAATTCAAGTAAAGCTCTTACTGCAGGGTTTGGCACATAGTAAGTGCTTGGAAAATGTTAAATAGTGCTATTGCATAGTCCATGGAGTTAGACAAATTGTCAATCTTTGTTGTTCCTTTTAAATAAAAATTCATACATCTATTTATTTATAAATCATAAACTAAATAAAACCAAAGTATGAAGTTGGTAGAGTTAATCTACTATACCTACATGCTTCATTTGATTCCCATTCTACCAACCTGGAATTCTCCGGCTGTCCCTTCCTCTGCATGGGGAATATGGTACTCTTCTCAGGTCCTAAACCCTCTTCCCATGGGTTAGGGACCTGAGGATTTGTTACCACCATACCTGAGTACCACAGGGGAAGTTATTTGTCTCAATTTTTTCCTTCAAGTTCAGGTTCCCCTGGATTCCCCAGTTGACCAGAGCAATCCACTTCTATTCACTTCACTTCAGCAGTCATTTTATTTGTAAGCCTGCTGCATACCAGGTAATGTTTGGTGCTTTGGGTGCAAAATTAAGTAATCGTTTTGCCAGATATCCCTCATGCCTAGTTCAGAAGACATATATGTAAATCAGCTTCTTCCCCTACCAGTGTGACAAAGGCATATAAACTATGACCTATGGAAATGTGTTATCTAACTTAAAAGACTAGCAGGCCAGGAAGAGTAGAGAGGGAAAAGGGTATAATAAACCCTTGGGTGGAAGGGCACTACATCTCTCATATTTGTAGTACTCTGTATACCTCTGGGGACACAAATTTTATATGTGAGCTCATGTTACATAAAAACTAGACAGGATTCTAACTACCCTTTAACTTAGGGTAAGCCCAAATATCTAGCTTTGAATGTTGTTATAGATTAATTTCTAATTCCTATATGTTTGATCTTATTCCATTTAAAAATCCAGCATATATGGTTTTCTCCCAAATGATCTTATGGTATAGAAGGCAACATAAAATAGTGGGAGAAGTATGTCTTGTGGAATTTGGAAAAACTAAGTGCAAACCTCTTCTTTGACTTTTCTTAGCTATGAGACCTGGGAAAATTATTTAACCTTTCCAAACATTTAAACTACCAATGTAGAGGAACCCTAATAAGATTCCACAAAGCATATGAAAAAATGTTCAATATCATAAGGCATTAGGGAATTGCAAATTAAAACAACAGTGAGATACCACACACTTATTAGAATGGCTAAAATCCAGAACACTGACAACACCAAATGCTGGTGAGGATGTGGAGCAACAAGAACTCTCATTTCTTTCTGGTGAGAATGCAAAATGGTACAGCCACTTTGTAAGATAGTTTGAGTTTGGCAGTTTCTTTCAAAACTAAGCATACTCCTACTATATGATCCTGCAGTCATGTACCTTGGTATTTACCCAAATGAACTGAAAACTTATGTCCATTTAAAAAACAGCACATGGATGTTTATAGCAGCTTTGTTTATAATTGCCAAAATTTGGAAGCAACCAAAAAGTGGGTGAGTGGACAAATAAACTGTGATATATTCAAACAATGTAATATCATTCAGTGCTAAAAAAATGACCTATCAAGCCATGACAAGACATGGAGTATACTTAAATGCATATTACCAAGTGAAAGAAACCAATCTGAAAAGACTACATACATAGAGGAAATTTAAATGCATATTACCAAGTGGAAAAGAATCTGAAAAGGTTATATTCTAACTATATGACATTCTGGAAAAAACAAAACTCTGGAGATATTAAAAAGATTTATGGTTGCCAGGAGTTAAAGTGGAGGAAGGGATGAATAGATAGAGCATGGAGGATATTTACAGCAGTGAAATTATTTTTGTGTGATACTACAATGGTGGATGTATGTCATTATACATTTGTCAAAACCCATAGAATATACAACACTAAGAGTGAACCCTAATGTAAACTGTGGACTTTGGGTGATAATGATGTGCCATTGGAGGTTCATCATTTGTAATGAATGTACCTATTTGGTGCTGGATGTTGATAGTGGGGAAGACTAGCCATGGGGGAAGGGGCAGAAGGCATATGGGAGATCTCTGTACTTTCCACTCAATTTTTCTGTGAACCTAAAACTGCTTGAAAAATAAAGGCTAGTTTTAAAAATCCATGGAAAATTATCGAGAAGCTGAAATAATAAAATTATATTAAGGAGCGGATTTTTGCCAGATTCCTTTTAATTAATTCCCCAAACAACTTTAAATGCATTGTTAAATACATATAGAGAAGAGAAAATTCAGAATTCACTAATTTATCACTAGTTTATTCAATTAATATTTACTGAGCACTTACTATGTTCCAGGTATTGTATTAGGCATGTGTGGTGTTATATATATCATATATACACACATACACACTCTATATATACACATATTATATATTAATATATACACACAATATATTTATATACACTATATATACACACATTCTCTATCATACATATTGTATATATACACATATATTGGTTTTCATCTACAGTTCCTTGCTCATAACTTTCATAGCCCTTGTTACAGTCTTTTGTTACAATGTTGAGTGTATTAGGCCTCAGGAACAAGCCTCAGGAAACAGAACCTCTCTGACCTTCTCCTGCCCTTCATTCACCTGCCCCAAGGCAGGACTCTAATCTTCCCTGCCTTTCTGATTGTGGGTCATGAGACTCCCATTCCCAGGAGGCCAATTACACTTTGACTAGAGGACTGGGTTCAGAGAGCTTCCGACAGATGAACATGTGGAGTTTCCTGGAGGGTGGCTCACCCAGGGAAGCTCCGTGCTCCTTCCCCCATACCTCGCTCTATGGCATCTCTTCGTATGTATCCTTTGTACTGTCCTTAATAATAAACTGGTAAACCTAAGTGTTTCCCTGACTTCTGTGAGAACTCAAAGCAGGAGGTGTGGGAATCGCAACATGAAGCTGCTTAGTCAGCAGTTCCAGAGAGCTGGGCTTATGATTGGTGTCTGAAGGGAGGGGGCAGTTTTGGAAACTGAGCCCTCACCCTGTGAGATCTGATGCTATCTCCAGGTAGATAGTGTTGGAATTGAACCAGAGGACACCCAGCTGGTGTCCGCTGTTTGGTGTGTGTGTGTGGGGGGGGGGAATCCCTACATTTGGTCACAGAAGTCTTCTGTATTGATGATTGTTGTGGTATAAGAGCAGAGAAAAAATGCTGTTGGAGAGTTTTTCCAAAACAGCATGTAGGATACTATAATGAATTCCTACGGATGTTACATTCCAGGAATGACAATCAAAACACCAGTAGTATGCCAACAAATAAATAAAATAATTGAAGATGAATTAAGCACCATGAGAAAGTAAATAAAGGGTTGAGATAGAGAATAACAGAGAAGATTCTTTTTAGTTAAGGACCCCAGGAAAGGTTTTATATTTAACTTGAGCCTTTAAGGAAGGAAGAGAACTCACCATTTGAAGAGTGTTATTACCAAAACAATATGTAAAAGGGCTTTGAGGCAGAAAAAAGCTTAGTATTTGAGGAACTTAAAGAAAACGGCATAGCTAGACTTTAAGAAGATGGGGTTGGAGAGAGATAGGTAGATTCTAAGCCCTTATGATGAATATTTGATTCATTTAACACATTTCTTGAGCATCAACTGAGATTGCCAGTTTTTTTTCTATGCACTGAGATACACTAATGAACATAATTTCTAATGTCTCCATACTCATGGGTTTATATTGTAATAGAGGGAAAAAGAAAGACACACACACACATCAAAGGATAAACAGCTGGGCGTCCTGGCTCAAGGAGTGGTAGCTCACAGCTTGTAATCCCAGTTACTTGGGAGGCCGAGGCAGGAGGATCCCTTGAGGCTAGGATTTCAAGACCAGCCTGGGCAATATAAAGACCTCATCTCCAAAAGTAAGTAAATAAATAAATGAATACACGAATAAATCTTGAGACAGAGTAACTGCTGTGAGGAAAAAAAAGCAGGGAAAAACAATGGAGAGTAACTTAGAAGGGAAAGAGAATGGATATATAATGTGGTTTCTCTGAAGAGTTGGTATTTGAGTAGAGACTTGAATAATGAGAAAGAAACAGCTGTGTGAAGATCTCAGGATAGATCCTTCCAGTCAAAAGAGAAAAAAAAAAAAAAAAGGCAATGCAAAGACCTTGAGTCAGAAACGAGTTTGGCAATTTTGAAGAACAGAAGGAAGCTCAGTGTGTCCAGAATATGAGAGACAGACGGAAGGGCAAGCTAAGGTCAAAGAGGAAAGTATGCAGAGCCTTGAAGACCAGGGTAAACAGTTTTCATTTTATTCTAGTTTTAATGATAAGCCACTTTTGAGTTTTAAACAGATGCATGATAAAAGCAGATTAAATCTCTACAAGATCACTATGACTTTCTGTGGAGAATGGGCTGTAGGGCATAGAAATGTAAGAAATGAGAGGTAGGTGGTGACAGTAGGAATTCAGATGGGAGATAAAGGATACATGAACCATAATGGTGGCAGGGGCAGTATAAATAATTTAGTGGATCCAGAATATGTTTTGATGGAAGAACTTGCAGGATTTCCAAAGGATAGGACAGAGAATTTGAGAGTGATTCCTTGGCTTATAACTTGATCAATTTTGTGAGTTGTAAAGTCATTTACCAAGATGAGAACAAGTGGTAGAACAATAGGTTTTAGGACATGTGGAAAGGAAGTTGAACGTTATTCTAAATGCTTTGGGAATCTATTGGATGATTTGAAGTAGTGGTAGGGAGTTAATTCAACGTGTGCTTCAGTAAGATTCCTTGTGTTGCTCCGTAGCGAATGAGTTAAAAGAAAGGGAAGCAAGGATGATGCCTCAGTGACTGGTTTGAGTACCTGTGTAAATGATGGTGCCATTTTCTGAAAGCAGAGAAAACTGAAAAGGTGCACAAGTCTTGGGGAAAACAATAATTCCATTTGGGACATGTTAAACGTGAGATGAGTATGAGACATAAAATTATGCTGACAAGTGCTGCTGGAAATGCATACCTAAGACTCACAAGGAGAAGTCTGAGTCAAGTATATCAATTTTGAAGTTATCAGCATAAAAATATTATTGAATTTGATGTGTGTGGGTCAGATCAATTAGAGACAAAATGTAAGAAAAGGGGGCCAAGTGTGGTGGCTCATGCCTGTAATCCTAGCACTCTGGGAGGCCAAGGCAGGAGGATCTCTTGAGCCCAGGACTTTGAGACCAGCCTGAGCAAGACAGAGACCCCATCTCTACAAAAAATAGAAAAAATTAGCTGGGCATGGTGGTGCATGCCTGTGGTCCCAGCTACTTGGGAGACTGAGGCAGGAAGATTGCTTGAGCCCAGGAGTTTGAGGTTGCTGTGAGCTAGGCTGATGCCACAGCACTCTAGCCTGGGTGACAGAGCGAGACTCTGTCTCAAAAAAAAAAAAAAAAATTAAGGGGATAGGGTCCATAATCAAATCTTTAGGAACATCAACATTTAACCAAGAAATTATAATAATAGACCATGGTATATAGGCCAGATAATAAAGTGAGATCAGAAAGGGGTTGATAGTGGGAAAATGTGAGTTCACTGAGAGTTCTTTATGAGATTGATGAATTTAGGTGTAGGTATGATTAAACAATGACTTGGATGAGTGGCCTGTTAGATATCCTAAGACAGAGGTAGCTAATTTCCTGACAGATGCAGAAAGCAGTTGTGATCATGGGAAAGAGAGACCAAATTTCAATCAAGAAGAGAATTTGGTAATGAGGAGGTAAAAGGATTAAGAGGTCACCTATGTTGGATGCTTCATGTAGGTGGGTCTTGAATATACAGAGAATGATGATAAGAGTTAGAAAAGAGAGCAAAATTGCCATCCAGTAGTTAAATAGTTGAAAAGTAAAGGCTTCCTTTCCTACTTAGTAAATCTTCTGAATCAGACTTCACTGGACGACAGCAATTGTAGGGAGCCTGGTATAGTGGGGTGGCATGAGCCTCAGAGGAGCAGAAGTTACTGCATGAGGCAGGGGAAAAAATGGTCTGGGGGCAGCAATGAGGGGCAGGGAAAATACCCAATGTGCCTCTGTCCCTGAGGGATGTAGAGATAGCACTGAAGATAGTCTCTGAGAAAGAGGGCTAAAGGCTAAGCAGTGTCTTCAGGGGACAGTCCAGTAAAGCAGGAAAGTAAAATGGTCATTCTAAAAAATAGGTGAAGGTATAGAGCAGTGTGCTGCTCTCTGAACTGGACTTCCTTGACATATAGTGGCTGTGTTTAGGAGGGTCAGAATAACTGAAGGTGAGGCTAGAGGGTACATAAAACAGAATGGGGATAAGTTAGGTCAACAGGGATGGGAAGAAAGATGGGATTAATCTTGATTATTTCTGAGGTGAGTACAAGCAAGTCAACACATTGATGTCGTGTCCAAAACTCCTTTAGGCATGCTATCCCTCGTGGGATGACTGTTGTTCTCCAGAGTTGGGAAAGAGGGTGATCACA
This sequence comes from Daubentonia madagascariensis, assembly GCA_023783475.1. NCBI lineage: Eukaryota > Metazoa > Chordata > Mammalia > Primates > Daubentoniidae > Daubentonia > Daubentonia madagascariensis. Next base: position 47,464,687 of record JAKFHU010002080.1, read on the forward strand.
TTCATAGATGGACTGGCATGGCAGCTTCCTAAGCTTTTTCGCTCTATAATAGCTTTCTCTAAGAGAGCAAAGGTTTTTTTTTTTATATATATATATTTCAGAATATTATGGGGGTACAACACTTTGACTATATATATTGCCCATGCACTGCCCATGAGCAAAGGTTTTGCCCATGATCAAATAGTAGGTAGGAAAGCTGACTACACCCTGGTTTATTCATAGCGCATTCTGCCATACCACGTTTCACGTGGGCCCAATAAAATATGCTAATGCATGGATCCTCTTTGCACTTAATTAAATATACAAATTTTTTTATAGAGCCTGATTTGCAAAGCCTCACAGGATTTGGCTCCCCACTGTTTCTTCATTCTCATCTTGTTTAACCAACTCCCTCACTTACTGGAAGTGACTTCAATCGCACTGTTAGCTATTGCTCTCTTCCTGGAACACTCTCATGTTATATTGGTCTCTGGACTTTTTACATGCTGTGTCCTTGGCCTGAAATACTCTTCTTTTAGAATTTCAAATGGCTAGACTCCTTCTCATCTTTTGAATTCTACCTCATCTCTCAGCTCCTCAGAAAAGACCTTCAGATATATTACTCAATTTTGTCTTATCTTACCAAGTACCTTGCAGTTGTTCCTTATCCTATTGACCTATTTTACATTTTTATTTCACTTATCAGCACCTAGAGATATGTGTTCTGTTTGTTTAGCCGTTTATTATCTATTTCCTTCGCTATATCATGAACTTCCTAGATCAAGGATTTCTCTTTTATGTAGGGGAAGACTGGCTCATAGTAGGTTCTCTGTAAAATGGTGTTGGATGAATGCATAAGCACTTGATAAATATTTGTTTGTTTCTCTAAATTTTAAAGTAAGCTAGTACTTTTTCTACTATAATTAAATATGGTAGATGTAATTTTCATGGTTGTTAAGACAAAATGTGTAATAAAGTCCTCACTCCAACTTTTAGCACATAGTAGGCAATTAGTCAATGATTTGTTTTTCATTTATTTCATCCATAGATCCCACTGAAACAGCACACCAGATATTGATTAAATGGTATGATTCATATCGGGTATTATAATCATGGTGAAATTAGATATTATGTATTATATATTATATAGCATATATCATGTCATATATTATTTATTAAATGTGATATAAGATGTATGCTATAAGATACATAGTATGTCATATTTTTATTATATAGTCATGGTGGGATTATTATAGCTAAATATTCTCTTATAATGCACAAATATTCCTTAAATAATCTGAATATCTTCCTTTTTAATATTCCAAACTATATTAATTACAATTAGAAGAAACTAAAGTTGACTGTTGTCTTAAATTAATGAGAAATTTTCTATCTTCTAGGAAAAGTTCTAATTCTGATGGTAAATTTCATGATTAACTTGTTAATCCCTTTCCTTTGTGTTCAATGTTTCCAGGAAGAACCCTATGTCCTATTTAAGAAGTCCGACAAACCTCTCTATGGTAATGATCGATTTGAGGGCTATTGCATTGATCTCCTCAGAGAATTATCTACAATCCTTGGCTTTACATATGAAATTAGACTTGTGGAAGATGGGAAATATGGAGCCCAAGATGACACCAATGGACAATGGAATGGAATGGTTCGTGAACTGATTGATCATGTAAGTCCCTTTTCTCATTGTTTATTTATTTGCTAGATTGATACAAGGTTTACTCTTTTTTTCTTGATGTTCATGGGTTAATAACTACAAAGAGCAGTGATATTTCTCAAGTATGTGTTTCCATCAATAATTTTATTCAAAGTAGATGTTATTTTTGTCACTAAATATAAAGAATCAAAGAGGGATATATAGTGCTATTAGAGAGAGATGTCTGTCTTAATGAAATTCATTGGTATTGAGTGATTTAACATCGTGAGATTGTTGGTCTTAATTTGTAAATTGGAACATGATTTCCCAACAGTGGATTTCTTCTTCACTTTTGCAATGATAATTTCCTAATCAACAGAGAGAATGAGTGATGCAAGCTCTAAATTTTGTTATAAAAGTTTCCTAGGCTGGGATTAGATACTTCTTATCTGTAGACTAGAGATGAGACAATTGTATCTATATGAAAAAAAGTATAAAATAAGATACTCTATAAAAAATAAAACAATAATGTTAACCATATTGAAGCAGAAATGAGAAAAAAATTTTAATTGAATAAGCCAGGCATTCCTAATTGTCCAGGAAAGCATCATTCCTGAAGTTCTCAATTTGTGTCAATTAATTCATGTCTTTGAAATAAATTCTTATCTCTTAAGTAACATAACACTGTATTTGATTTTGTGTTTTGTCACATTTAAGTTTCTTTTGACATTTTTCATAATATTAAGGCATATAATTACCGGTAAGACAAGAATTCTACAGAACAATAAAAATTATTTTTCTTTTAAAAATAAAAATTCTACCAAAGGAAGTAGCAAATATAGGCCATTTTCACAGTATTTTGAAAATACTTTATTGCTGTTAGTTGCAAAGCTCATTAACTACATTAAGACATTAAGGGGGTTCTTTGTGAGATACATATGGAGACAGAGAGAAAGAGAGAGAGAGAGGGCTTTTGGCTTTTGTTAGAAGTAGAATAATGACAAAAACAAACTATCGTTTACAAAATTTCTTTTTCTAAAAAAAAAAAAATCGGCTGGGTGTTGTGGCACATGCCTGCTGAGGCAAAAGGATCACTTGAGCCCAGGAGTTGGAGGTTGCGGTGAGCTACAATGAAGCCACTGCACTCTACCCAGGGTGACATAGCGAGGATTCTGTCCCCACAAAAAAAAAAAATTCTCTTTCTTCAAATCTTTAGCATATTTCTTTTAATGATTTGGAATTAACTCAATAAGACTCTAAAGTTCTAGACTTGATTGATTACTCTTCATAAGTTCTACTTAAATGGGGCATTTATATTTCAACTTCATAAAATTCTAGAAGATGAAAATATAGGATTATATATATGATTTGGAACCAAATATAAAACCTTGAACTTTATATTGGTTGCTATTAATATAGCAGTAACTATCAGAAACCTGACTGAAGTTGGCTTAAGCAAAAATGTTAATTTATTGTTTTCATCTTTGTAAAGTCCAAAGGTAGCAAATGTCCATGGATGTGTCTTCTAGTGTATAAGAATTTTAGTCTCTCTGACTTTTCATCTGAATTTAGTCTTTTCTTCCCTGTATTTGTTTTACTCTTAGGCATGTGCCTCCCAGCGGTTGGCAAGAACAATTGCCACCAGCAGTTCTAGATTAACTATCCAGGCCGAAATACAGCACCTTTACCCTAATAATTTCATGAAAAGGACCCCAAATTCGATTTCATTGGCTTGACCTAAGTGATGAACGAAATCCTGAGTAAATTATCCTCTTCAGAGGGAAGTGGTGCTCTCATTGGATAGTTTGGTGTATATACTCACGAAAGCAAGAATCTAGGATGTGGGGTCAGCCTCAGTAAAACCACAAAAATTTAGATTTGGGGAAATGTGGTATTGAGTTGAGACCACTGATAGGGTCTTCAAGTTTTTAAAAAATTTTATTCTTCTTAGTGCCATACTTGTTAGTTTACCTTCTATTTTTCCCTTGTGAAAGTATTGTCCTACTCTAGTATACCCTTTTTTGTGACTTCCTCATGTCTCACATTGCTGCCTTAGCCTTGGTTTTTAATGTTTATTGTAAGTCATATTAAACTAGAATGATGATTATAGTGAATGTATTTTTCTTTGTACAAGCTCATCATAGTTTGCATTCATGGATATGCTAATTTCAATATAAAGCAGTAACTTTTATTGATGATCAGATCAACACCCTGAAATTCTCCCTCTCCTTACTTTCCTTAGACAAGATTATCTTCTTATAGCTTGATTACCATTCCCATACTGAAATTTCACCATTTTACATTTTCAGTTCTGAGTCTCGACCCATATATTTAACTGCCTCTGGTATATTTTCCATTTGAATGTCTCTCAAGCATCTCAAAGGCAGCATGTCTCAAACTAAATTTATCATTTAACTTTCCAGAACCTGTTCCTTTGGGTTTTTTTTTTTGTTGTTGTTTGTTTGTTTGTTTTGCCAACTTGGAAGGAATTAAACCTGTTCCTCTGAAAATTTTAAATTCAATAGATTTCTGAAGCTAAAAATTTAGTAGTCATTTAAAAATTATTTATCATGCCACTGTGGTTTATTAAATGTGCTTCTTAAATAACTTTGAAAGCTGCCCAATTCTCTCCATCCTCACTGCCATGTAAAATAATATTTTGATATAATGATCTTTCACTTCATTATCTCTATAGATTATTCAGCTAGAGTCTTGTTTCAAGAAAAGAAATCCTATCAGGCTCATCCCTTGCCTAAAACCTTTCAGGAGTTTCCAATTTCCTATGAATATAGGATCACTATATAATATTAATATATTTACAACTCCTTTCAAATTAAGTTATTGTGTATTTCTTATGGTTGTCTTCTTTTTAACCCTCCAAATCTACTCTCAGACCTTCTCTACTCAGCTTTCTGTGTTGGGAGGCTGTCCAATATGGACTAAATCAACAGGACTCACCAAACGCAGACCTAAGAGATGGAGGAAAGTGAAGTCAGGATGTTTATTTCTCTCCTCCCTCCCTGAGCTGTTGCCTCAGGCTGGCTATGTCCCTACACTGAATGCCACAGTTCCTAGTAATGATTCCTGCTCTACACAAATCTCTCTCCTCTTCTGGGTTCTGATGATCTCTTCTCTGCATTGCTTTGTTACTCGTCTGTATCTCCTTGCCTCAGGTTCTGTACCATTCCTTAAAATTTTCCTATTCGGTGTCTCTCAAAGTGTGTTCCCCAGATCTTTAGAATCAGCATCACTTACTTGTTAGAAATGCAAGTTTTCAGGCCCCACCCTAGACCTGTTGAATCTGAAACTCTGGGGTGGGGCCCAGTAATTTCTTATAATTTAATAAGCCCTACTGGTGATTCTGATACTTCCTGAGCGTGAGAATCAATGCCTTATGCTTTGCCCTCATTATTTTGTGTAATTTGTCCCTTTGTAAATCAATCCTGCTCAATCACCTTCACTGGAGTGTGTTCTCTGTGTTCTACTGAGAGCCTAACTGGCATGTCTTTCTATAATTTCATCTCTTCTGCTCTCTCTAGTCATACTTGTGTGGACTTCTTTCAACCTTGTTTTCCTTTCTCCAGGCCAGTCCTCTGTCTGCAATACTCCCTTCAGCTCTCACTCAGCTCACCTCATCTGAATTACTTCTACTTGGCTTCAGAAACACTTTCCCAGTGAGCCTTTTTTCCCTCCCAAAAAGCCCACCTGCTAAGAGTTTCCACACTATCTTTTTGCATAATCCTTATCACACCTTATTTTAATTGCCAGGGTAATATCTTTTTTACTTATTTGCATGTAAGCTGTATAATAGTTATAATATCAATAAGGACTATTTCAGTTGCAAGTGTCAGAAGCATGGCTCCAAATAATGTATACAAACACACATATATATATATATATGTATGTATTTAATAGCTCCATATTCATTTTTAAAAAGCCCAGTGATTCTTATTTTAAGCACAGTTGGATCCAGGGTCTTCAAGCATGTTAATGCCTCTTTCACTTCCTCATTACCACTTGGCTTTACTTTCTTCTCTATAGGTTTTATTGTTAATCATTTTCTTTCTACATGGTGGCTCTAGGCTAGTGGTTCTCAAATAGGGGCAATACCCCCCACCAGGGATATTTGGCAATGTAGGGAGACATTTTTTATCATCACAACTCATAGAGGTGGGGGAGATATTGCTCCTGGCATCTAAGATTAGAGGCTAAGTATACTTCTAAACTTCCAACAATGCATAATACAGTCCCTCATAACAAAGAATTATGTGGGCCAAATGTCAATAGTACTGAAGTTGAGAAAGTGTGCTCTGGGCCTACCTGGTTCTTTAATGCCTCACTTTGAAAGAGATAGAAGTCCATTTCCCCAAAGTTTCAGCAAAATCCACAGTGCTAAGGAGGAGGGAAGGAAGTGTGGGTGGGGTGGGTCAATTGAATACACCCATGGTGTTCAATTGGACCATGTGCCCATCTCAGAACTAATCCATATGGCTGAAAATGGGGAGGTGGTGGTCAGAATGGCAAGACCTGGTTCATGTGTCCACACCTGAAACCCTGGGCTAGAGTCAGCTCCATCTGAAACATGCTTCTTATAATTTTTGTGTGGACTTGGGTGCAGAGGCAACTAATATTTATTTCACACCGGTTATGAGCCAGACCATTTTCTAGGTTCTTTGCATATAGTGATATGTTTGGCAGGTGAAATTTAGTTAAAGTGAACATTTCAGAAATCTTAGAAAGAGATTAAAAAGGGGCAGGGAAGCCACAAAAGGACAAAGATGGAAAATATATAATTAGAAGGGAAACCATCATCAATAGACTATAGTGCTGGGAAAATGTAATTAAAAATAAATTCTCCTCCCAACCAGAAAAGGTAGAAGAAACAGAAAACCATTTTATTGTTGCATAAGCATTAAGCCAGAATGTAATGGATATCACAAGCAATCTGCTAAGAGATCACAAAGACAAAAGAAATCTTACCCTTTTGTGTAGCCATGCAGATACAACTGTAGGGGACAAGGGAAAGCGTCCCCTTCACCCTCTGAACATTCACTGAAAAATCAACTCACAAAAGACAGATTAATTGGAGGAAAAGCATACAAAATTTATTAACATGTACACAGGAAACATAGAGTGATTACCCAACCTCCCAATGATGTGCAGAAGCTTATATACCATCTTGAGGTTACAGAAGGAATGACGGCTTGGATCATGGCAAAACAGGTTAAGGTACCAAAACAGGTTATGGGAGGTGGGGGGAAGATGAGGCTTGGCTAGCAAAGGTGGTCTTGTTATGTAAATGAAACCTCATAGGTAGCAGCCCTCACAGAGAATAAATGGCAAATGTTTCTTTCAGACCTTTAAAATTGTCCAATTATCAGTTAATCTTTCTTAGATCCAGACAAGGGAAAGCCTCAGAAAAAAACTGGCTGCATCAATGCAGATTCTCTATTGATGCAAATTGCCCCCATAAAAGACAAGTAGACAACTTTGCCGGCTACTTCTGTTTGCTGGCTATGTGACAGCCATCTCAAAATATGTCAATGAAATATATTTTGAGGTAAAATATTTTGATTTCCTTCACAACCCATTACATATATGTTCTCAAGATAAACATTAACTATTCCTTAAGTAGGAGGACTTGACAACATCATTTGTCACACATAGGTCATCCTAAATTCACTTGGTAGTTGGGATTACCATCTGTGTTTTCTAATTAGTTTTATTCAAAGGAAAAATAAACTTCTGATATCTTTATGACAGGAGGTAGTTTTGCAACTTGGAATGAAGCCTCTTAAAATTAGGCTGTTATCCTCCCACAGAAACTGAGAGATAGGCCCTCTTTATCTCTCTTGATGATTACATTTCAAAAAGACACTCCAGGTCCTTGAGAAAGGCATTCCTGGTCATAAAGCTGGCAAAAGGCTTAATTAGATTTTAAAACAGTTATATGCATTTCAAAGAGAGATGGAGAAAGGACTTACAATTGCAAGGTTTTTAAGTAAGTATTCATAGAAAAGGGTAAGTGGAGAAGTTTCTCTTCCCTTATTTTCAAGTGGTAAAATTAAGCCTCTTAATTTAATTAGCATTTGCCCTTACAGTTGCAAGTCCTTGTTATTTTAGAAACAGCTGGTTTATCACCTTCTTCTCCTCCATCCCTCCTTCTTGAGAACACCTCAAGGTGCCGGTTCTGGTATGATCTCTTACGTTCATCATGATCTAACCAGGGATGGTTCTTTGTGGTGCAATATGAAGACACAACCTCAGAAGAATATTATGGATTCCTGAGGTGTTGAGTATTGTTAGTCCTTGAAAAAATACCTTCCTCCTGAAACCACTGTTACCCACTACCCGCCTCTGCATACACAGGAAGGCTCCACAATATGGTGTAGTAGTGAGTACTTAGTAAGGCAGAGGTGAGTTAAATCCTAATTCTTCTAGTATGTATTAATAGTTGTATACCTTGAACACTTTGCCTTAAATTCTTTGAGACTTAGGTTTTTCAAACATAAAATAGAGATAATAATATCATTAATAATTAGGAACAATGTATATGAATTTCCTAATACAGTGCCTGACATGCAGTAGATAATAAATAGATATATAACTAATAAGTGCAAACTTTGTGTCTTCTTATTTAGTTTACCTTTCTACTCTAGTGTTTATGAGTATTCATGTTCAGGACTAAAAGATAAAACATTTAGACACTATTACGATGAGAAAGATGGATTATAGTGTTATTATTATTAATTTTGATTTTAATCATAGTCGATTAAATCAGTGTTAAATTTTAATACCAGAGTTTATTAATTGGATCCTTTGGTGTTACAAATATATTAGTGCTTTCCTACCTAAATGACCTATGTCTTGTGAATGGCAGTTTTATATTAGAATTAATTAAACATAGGGAAGCATTAGTAGAGAATAAAATCCACTGTTAGATTAGCAATGGGCAAGATAAATGGGAAAAAAGGGGTGTTCAGGGCACCAGCAAAGCAGGGACATCCATTATTTTTGAAAATTACCTTTAATGTTTTTAAAACCTCAAAGTAGTCATTATAGAAAAAAAGGAAAACATTTTTGGATCTCCTTGTACTTATTTTATAGTTTGGTATTGTGACAAGTTTGAATTACATATAAGACTGAAAGTAAAGAAATTTATTTCCCTTGCTTAAGTCCTTGAAAATCTTTTTTCTTGTAATTAACCTAATGCTGTAATTAATCCAGCATTTCTCAAGTACATTTTTTAAAAAATAAAATTTGCATGAAAAATTTTTAGTGGATACATTTCAAAATATTAATAATATATGTCCTACTACAGAGAAAGTAAAGGAGTAAACAATCTGTTTTGTTTTTCCTTTATATACTAATCACTGGCTCTTTTTAATATTTTAACTCTAAGAAGTCTTTCCATTGGGCTGACCATCTTTTGAGTTTTTGTGATGATTGGTGACTTGGGCCATTCTATGTGAAGATTTTGGTCAGCGATAAAAAGTTGATAATTGGCCCTGTTCAGTGGATCATGCCTGTAATCCCAGTACTTTGGGAGGCTGAGGCAGGAGGATTGTTTGAGCCTATGAGTTCAAGGCTAAAGTGAGATATGATGGTGACACTGCACTCCAGCCTGGGTGACAGAGTGAGAACCCATTTCTTTAAAAACAAAATTTATGATTTTTCTGAGTAATCAGACTAATTAGAATCTAAATTAAGACACTATTTCACCATACCAGTTCACTGTATCCATGATCCTCTGTATTGTAGTGTATGCCTGGTAGTATTCATCTGCTTCAAATATACTGAAAATAACTGAGAGACATAAATAATAATAGTGCAAAAAGTATTCAGCATTCAACAATATTTACTGAAAGAATGACACAAATATTCCACAATGTTCCACAACAAATGTTAAACTTAAGCACCATACTCCTTAGAGAATATGGCTACATATTTTCCAAATGCTTTTATTTTTATATTGCCTTCCAAGGGCTCCAATGAAAGTGTCTATTCAAGGACCAAGTAAAGAAATAAACAGTGCCATACCTTCCTCTTGAAATTAAAGCATCATAACATTTTGTATAATATTTTATGAAATATTTTACCATATTCTTCATTCTTAAAAGCAAGCTTACCTATTGAGCCTGACATAGTGAGTACACAGAAACTTACTAATGCAGCCATTGCATTAAGTTGGGCATAAATTTTACTTGTAGCTTTGGGTCATATGTTCCTTATAGCTAATAACTCATTTATGGGCTCATGAGACAACTGTTGTGAGTATGTTATTCATAAAGCCAACTAGAATTATTCATTAGCATGAGGGAAAACACCTAAGCTGCAATAAGTTAGCACATATTATTATGGGACTACTTAAAGTGACAAGGGCAGTTAAATTACTTTCAAATCTCTGGTGATGTTTGCCTTGGTGTTGGAAAACCTCAGGAAGATTTATGCTTGTAGACATCCATGCATGAGCTAATAAGGCAATACACAAAGTCTCTATAGGCGTAGGTTAAAAATGGAACTTAGATCTGTCTTCATCTTATAGTTTTTCACCAACCCACGTAATTTAAACCTTTGCCATTTCATTATGTCTTTATTATGCACTTCCTGCTCTGCTATCTTCTGTAGGAATCCATCTATACATTGTAGTCAGATTTTCATTTAATCACCAATATTTTCTCAAAGCTTTCCCACTGAAAGCATTGCATAGGTACTGAAACATTAAAGTATACAATTTCAAGTACTCATGTTGACCTTTAATTTCTTTCTCACCATCCCTGACACCCATTGGTTCATGCAGTTCTTAGCTCTCTCCCTTTGTCACCTATTCAAAGACTACCTCCAGGATTCTGTGTTGGGTCCCTCTTCCACAAAGACTTTCCTGGCCACTTCGCTCCTCTAAAGAGCCTACCTTTTTGGACACCAGTAGAACTACTACTTCTCATGCTTAATCAGACACTCCTTATTACTTGAAATTCTTTGTCCTTTTATCATTCCCACAGGATAAACCCCAGCTGGAGGCAAATTTTCAGAATTCGCTTAAGCCAATGATCTGCTGGGGATTCTCTGACCTAGTATCATAATGCTGTAAAAATATTTGAGGGAATACTGTGTACTTGTGCCTTCATGCTCTGCAGATCAACAATTACTTCTTAATAATTACTTCTGTGCAAATTTGGACTTGCATCTCTCTCTCTCTCTCTTTCTCTCTCTCTCTCTCTCTCTCTCTCCCCCCCTCCCCCGGTCTCAGTCTCTCTCTTTCTCTCTCTACTGTGTAGCTTTGGGAAAGTTACTTATTCTGTCTTGATGTCATTTCTATTATATATACAATGGGAATAATGATACTCACCTTATACAATGATTGTGTGGATTAAATGTTGATGTCTGAGAGAGGAACAGCACTGTAGTCTTGTTTAACTTAGTCAAATACATCAGTGTGACAGCAGAGATGAGGTATAGATGGAGGAGACCCAGGAGAGAGGGGAAGGACAATGACAGGAAGAAAGAATGATTAAATGCTGTAGGACAGTGATGCTGATCCCTCTGTACCCTCTATAGGTCTCAGGTCCCTCATGCCTCAGTGTGTGAAAAGTTCCTGGCACTGATGGATACTCTCATGTTTACAAAAACAGAATTTTTTTAAACCTAATTTCACAGGGGTGGGGAACCAGCAGCCTTGGGGCCACATGTAGCCTCTGGATTCTTGAGAGTAGACTTTTGGCTGATCCCAAATTTTATAGAACAAATCCCTTGACTAGGCTAGTCAAAAAACTGCTACTTAACCTGGTGTGCAACCAAAGAAACAGAATTCATTTCTAAGACTGGGCTATTCAATAGGTTTTCAAATCATGTTTGAGAAGCTAACTCTAATTTCGGGCATGAATGCATTGCACAGAACTTAGTATGTTGCCTGAAAAATAGGAAATACTCAAGATGAGTGGTTATTATTATTACAATTATTATTACTATTAATGTATTTGAAGAAGCATCAACTTTTTTTAATGTTGCTTTATCTTGGCTATTAAGCACAATGAGCTAATTTACAGGATGACTGTTGAACCATGATTATAACATATTTAGAACAAATAATTGATTATATTAACATGTGTCATATAATGTTATCAGAGAAAAGGGGCATTTTTAAAAATAATCACCAGTAAATACTGAGAGATTTTTAAAGCCACATTATGTGAACCCTTACCTCATTAGAATTGCTTTGATTAGACCTTAAGAAGTGTTTTAAAGGGTAAACATTTAAACATAAAGTTGAGCTCCTTTAGAGGTGCTAAAGAACATTATAACTTCGTTGTTTAAAGAGATTTATGTTTTAATATCATTAACCATTTGAGGTTGATAAAAGAGTGCATTGGGCAATACATTTTCTTTAAATGATGTTCTTTTTTGTAGCTTCAAACATTGAAATTTTAAAAGCAAACAAAAACTTGATCATTTGACATATTTTCTTTAAAAAAACAGAATGAGAAAGAAATTCTGTTTCAGTTTGTAAAACAACTGTGGTAAAGTGGGAAGTCTGTTGGAATCTAGTTCACTCTTATTTTACATTATTTTTAAGAAGACCAATGATGCTTGGTTTTCCAGCTGTCTGAACGCTTCTCAGTATGCTGCCTTGGCATTGCAATTAGTGTTTAACATTATCAAGCTTTTTAAGATTCACAAATAAGCCTTAGAGTTGTGGTCCCCAAACCCCCCCAACTGGTACCAGTCTGTGGCCTGTTAGGAACTGGGCCCCACAGCAAGAGGTGAGTGGTGGGCAAACAGGCAAAGCTTCATCTGTATTTACAGCTGCTCCCCATTGCTTGCCATCCCTTCCCCCCACCCCCAGGTCCGTGGAAAAATTGTCTTCCATGAAGCCGGTCCCTGGTGCCAAAAAGTCTGGGGACCACTGCTTAGAGGACCTCACTACACTTTGCTTTTTTGCTTGCTGATTGCTCTTTTATTATATACCAGGAAGGAAGTAAAATATTTGTTTTTTAGGGAACTTAAGAAGGCTCCAGCTATTATTACAAAAATGGAAAGACTAAATCAACAAACAGTTTCTTCTAAATAAAAATTAACTTGCACTTCCATAGCTTTAAATTTTGATAGTATGGTGTTTAATTTTGCATTCTAGTTGAAGTACTCTAGCACTTCTGATAAAAACAAACAGATAAACAAACAAAAAAACACCAACAACAAGAACAAAAGAAAACTTTTGGATAGTAGTAATATTATTATTACTATTTTTTACAAAAATTTTAGCAAAAATAACTAAAATCAGAAGTGCAACATTATTTATAATTTTCTATGATCCCAAAGTGACATCTGTTAATGTGTTTATTAATTTTGCTTCAAGTGTCTCTTTTAACATAAAAGTTATAAATATTATAGATAATGTTGAAGTCCCTCAATCACCACCAATTTTCTCAATTTAGTAATTTTCCAAATCGATGATAAAAGATAAAATTACATTTTTCTTATCTCTATCCAGATGTAACTGCTATCTTAATTTTGGTATTCTCCTTTCTCCTGGTCCATTTTGGATCAATGGTTCAATAGTGCTCTGTAATAGGAATGTATTGTTTCCACTTCACCACTCTTCTGCTGATAGACATTCCGCAACTCTATGCTATGACAAGCAACACTGTCACGAAGATGCACGTCTTATCTCCTGGAGCACCTATGCAAGACTTTCTCTTAAGGGGCATACTGAGAAAGAAATTGTTGGTTAGTGTTCACGTATTTTTTCAGTTTCATTAGATATTTAAAACACCATTCTCCAAATTGTTATACCAATTTACATTTCCACCAGTAGTTTATAAGAGTTTCTGTTACTCTACAAAATCATGAATACTTGAGATTCTCACCGTTTGAATTTGGTTAGTCTGGTGACAAATGGAATCAAGCTGCTTTAATTTTCTATTCCCTGATGACCAGCCCTTCTTTCCCCCCATATGTATAGACTTTTTAGTTTTCCTTTCTTTGAATTTCCTATTTACTTCATCTTTTCTTCTTGATGCATAGTAATTTGTTATATTTTCCAAATGTTTATGATGCAAATATTTCTCCCAGTTACTTATTTTTCCTTTATGGCTTGTGATGTTTTTGTGCCTTGTTGGAGGAATTCTTCCTTAACTGGAGCTCCTAAACATATTCTCCTATTATTTAAAATCTCAAGGTTTTTGTTTTTCAAATTTAGTTCTTTCATCCACCTGAAATATGTTCTTTAAGTAAGTCCACACTGATTGGACCTCAATGTAAGTAAAAGCCTAAATTCCCTTCACACCCTTCATGAAGCTAGACTGTTAAATACTCAAAGCTACAAGATATTTGCCAATAACTTTCCTTCTTTATAAAAAAGCAACTTGGAAAGCAAGTGATTTTTACTTTAAAGAGGAATTAGGAATTGTAAAGGAATTAGGAAAACGCATGACATTTTTAAAAAGGGCTAATATAGTTATTTTTAACTGAACATTTTTCTCAAATTGGATTTAAGCAGCAAGCTGTTGAAAGTGAAAACAAACTGCCAAATAGTTCAGAGACAAGGATATTGAGAAAGCTAATTCAGAAACATAGGATATCACAGACCAGTGTAATTCTAAGTACTGTAATAGACTATAATTCATTGGAAATTTCCCCAAAGTAGATCCTCAACAACCACATATTGAATGTCTATTCTGGGAAAGACACTGTGTAACTACAGCATTTATGTAACAATATCTCTTAAATACAATGATGATGTTTTATTTTTTAAAATATGGCATGTTACGTGTTATGGTATGTTATTGTATGTTATGTGTTAAATTCTTCTTTCAGTACTAGTGTAATAAAGAATTTCTCCTCTTTCTATGTAGTTCCACAGTAATATTGAGGTTATGTTTAGAAATATTTATGTGGTTTTGCAATTTAAAAATTATTTTAAAACCCCCTTTCTCTGTTTTTTTCTATGATGTATTCTCAGGATATTTTAAAATAAATTATCTCCCTAATAACAATCTTTGATGATTTGCTATTAATTGTGATATTACTGAAAAAAACAAAGCTAATTATTATTTTATTTTCCAATTGTATTATAAATTATTGAATAAATATTTCCCACGTATACTAAGTTATTCAAATATAATTTCTAACTTAAAATACTTAAAATATCTGTAAAAATGTTTTGAACATAAATATTACCAGAAAAAAATAGCATAAGGACATAATTTGAAGATTAAGAGAAAGTAAAATAGTAAATTGGTATTATAGAGACTCCTATAAATGTATAGAGACTTCTATACATCCTATACATAATTTTGCCCCTACAAAACAGTAAGCAACTAATCAGTCTTGCAATGCGAGGTGTTGAAACTTTTCCATAACATAGGAAATGCTTCTTAATAAAAGAAAGTTTTTCAAAGCTTCTTTAATGAGCAAAGGAAAGCAGATTGGAATGGAAAAGGCTTGAAGTTGGGAATTTGATGACTCAAAGAAAATATTATGTAGAAATAAAAAGTAGAAATATAAATTAAGGGCAAGGGAATTCTGGAAGGAAACATGTTCAAAATCTAGGATTATTTGAAGTCAATAATAATTTTAAGTTTGATTCATAGAGTGAATTTACAGTGATACTACTGAATCAGTAGCCTGAGAAATTTGTTTTTCTGTGATATATGGAACATCTCTGTGTTATTAAATGATAAATACTGATTTGCACCTATTATTACCAGAAGAACAGAATAAATTTAACTGAAAATAGATATAGACAAATGTGGCTTTTTTAAAGATGATGTTTTCTTTAGACAACAGAGCAAATCTAAACAGAAATAAAACAAAGAAAAGCCCTTAAAAATGTAAAAACCATAGCATGGACTTTCTTAATACTGTAGAAAAAAATAGCATTTCATGTTAACTGTGACTGGATTTTTCCTTCACCTAAATTATATGAGGTTTTTTCAAAGTAAATTTGAAAAGTGGAAATAACACAATTGATAAAATAAGATATTCTTCCTGATATCCCTAAATGGAAGGATAATTCAGTATTATCAATTGAAGAAATATATAAATCCTAGGTAAGGTAGACATTGAATAATTTTTGTATACTGGTAATGAAACAATGGAGATATTCCCAAAATATTTTTGGAAACCCAAGGGGTATATGTAATCCTATCTGGGAGGAAAAAGGGTCAGGAAAGCCTTAAACTTGAATTAAAGGAAATAACAGGTACTTTTTTTGAATACACTATTTTTTGTGCTGCAGTTAATTTAATTTTGGCACATAGTTCTACCTGAGGGATGTCATCTTATATAACACTACACATGACTAAAACAGTGAACTACAATTTGGTCGGATTCATTTAAATATATCGAAAAACAATTTAAGATAAACTGACCTGACTCAGAACATTTTTAAAGAGAGGATTAGCATAAAGTAACAGAGGTTTCTACATCTCTTTTTCTTGAATAAGAATAAAATAGATATAGTTTTATCAATTAAGAAGACTGTTGAGAATGCACTGGTTTGCTGATATGTAATTACACTAACATTAACCACTGTTGTTTTGTGCCAAAATCATGTGTCTTTATCCATATAATTTCCTGATCATTTCTAATTACCTTTTAAGGTTTTCTGGTTCTTCTGGAACATTTAGTTTGCTAAGAGCCAGCCACCTAACTGGAATTTATTTTTTACATATTTAATTATGATGATATTCATCTGATCAAGTTTTTTTTTCTTTTCATAAACATCATCCAACTTGAATCATTGGAAGATCAGAGGTATTATGTGTGGGACTTATTCAAATACAAATTCAATTAATTGTTTATGTGACAATATTTAATTTAATATTAAACAACATAAAACTATGTCCTTGTATTATCTCCTCCATGGAAATGTTTAATTTTGATACCCTGTAATACACTATGCTGTCTTTGGTCCCTGCAGGTTAATTTCTTTTTACCAAAATTTAGATTAAAAATATTCTTATAATGTCACTTTGTGCTTTTCAATACATACATTTTCAAGATCTTTTCCCAGTTAGAATATAAGCTCTGGGAAGGCAGGAACTATATGTATAGGACTTAGCATGATGCCTAACACATAATAAATAATGAGTTTTTGTTAAATGCATAAATCCTATTTCCATTCAGGCTAATTTGGCCAACTCCAATTACAAAACTACTGATAACTGGGAATAAACCTTAAGTGAATTCCCAAGCATTATATTTTAGCTATTAACATGCATGCCTTGTTTGTTCTATGTAGCTGTTAGTGTCTGTTTGAGGAAGGAGTGATTTGATGTTCTTCATGGTATCTCCCCCAACACTTGCCACAAGGCCTTATACATGGTGTAGAAGATGGTTAATAAGTGTCTATAGAAGAAATAGGTGGATATAAGTTGTCCACCTAGTTTCATCTCTCCACTACAGAGGAGTGCAATAAACCTTATATTATACTTGTGATTACTTTAAACCATAGCTATAGTATCACAGATTCCCTCTGAAAAAAACAAAATTGAGTAAAATTGTTGAACTTATTAACAGTTCAAATTTTAAAGTGGAGAAATGAGTCATAGCTAAGGAATAATAGATAAAGCCATTCTGAAACACACAATAGTACAAATGTAGACACATAGGAAAAGTCATTTTCAAGTGTTTCTTAAGCAGATACTGTGAGATATATTGGACAGTATATGACATGAGATAATGAGGGTGTGTGTTATGGAAAACACTCAGGGCAGGGCACTTAGAGGCTTTGTCCTTAAATCTCCCCAAATAAACACACACAAAAGTCAGAATTGTCACAATTACATTGGTATGATTCAAAGGAGATTTGATTGCATATGTACATTTTCAAAAGATAGCTTTTTCCTAGGGTAAGAGCAGAATAGAAATACAGTGTGTTCTGTAATCAAAGGACCATCAGTATAAAAGTAACAATTTTAGCATCAGCATGGTAAGAGAATAAGTCATTCTGGTCAACTAAGAGTTTATCTTTTAAGCACCTTAATACAATCGTTTTGGATGAATCGTTTCTAGAATGCATTACATGTCCTTCATTCTTTGAAACTGCAGTACAGTGAACATAATCCAAACTCCAGTTGAAAACTTTATATCTGTCTTGAGGCTTTCATAATAATTTTATACTTCACATGAAATCACCCAGGAATTTGAAATTCATGTCTACCAAATTTCTTATTCATGATTGTGCTTGAAATGTTGCAAATATTTGCTCAGTAACGATGACTTTTACTCTCTCTCACCTCTTCCATAGGTTCAAATGGACACACATTGTATTGTTCCCACATCATACCCTTCAGATAGCCGTGTGCTTACTTCACCTTGAGCTCACTTTATCTTCTTCATCGTATTTCCTATGATCTTTTATTTACTCCAAAATTCCTAACATACATTTTTCTCACTTTCCTACAAAAATATTACATAAACTAGATAATTTTTATGTCTATTTTCAATGAGCATTGAAATAATTTGAAAATCAGTATTTTAAAAGATAGTTTGATAATAGGCTGATTTATGAGCTGAGCTGTATAAACTGAGGAAAATGTTAAGTGTGTTTAAAGCAGGCATCAGCTGCTCAGAAGAGCTGCAAATGGCAGAGATTCCATAATGAAGGGCTCTCAATTCTGGGTCTCAACCTTAGTTATGAAGGCCCCCAATGTTTATATGCATTTATTTAGGAGTTATTGAACTAGGTAAACACAAGGAACTGATTTTTAAACTGGACTACTTTAATGTCTGTGTAACAGGGACCATGGCTTCCCAGTCCTCTTAATTTTTGTTGATAGGTGTGATTACAAACAAATTTAGCTGAGTGTGGTAGCTCATACCTGTAATCTCAGAATTTTGGGAGGCCGAGGCGGGAGAATCACTTGAGCCTGGGAGTTTGAGACCAGCCTGGGCAACATAGTGAGACCCTGTCTCTACCAGAAAGAAAAAAGAAAAAAAAGAAGCCAATTTACAAATCAGTAGACAAGAGACAAAGGACAAAGCCCAGATCTCTGTCCTGTATTCTAGTGATATTTCTTTTCAAGTACTATTGCCAGACTTTGAGAATCAGGGACAAAATTTCACACACACTATTTTTTCTTTCTTTTTGCTAGGTAGACTATCATACATCTGCTCTGACAAAATAGAAATATCTCAAAGATGTTATATTACAATTGAGTAGGCTATTGTTTTTTAAAGAAACAACCTTTCTTGATTAGATTGATAAGGGGTTAGTAACACATTAGTAATCTATTTTTTATGAAAGTGTCATTTCTAGCATCTAAATTTGCTCCCTTATTTTTTCTTTATTTTTTTTTAGATTGAACGTGTTTTCTTTTGACTCATTATTTTTCTCTCTACTAGTTTGAAGTTATAAACTTTATTTTTCTTTAGTGGCTTTTATGGAAATTTTAACCAGCAAACTTAGCATGCTATTGATAATAAATATTTTATCTTTCTCCCAAACAGTACAAGGACCTTAGAAAGCTTAAACTGATCAACCCCCTGCTGACATCTGCTGTTATTTTAGCTCTAACCTTATTCTTATTTAACATCACAAATAACTTATTAATACATTTTATATAATCATTATTTGCTTAGACTGAACATATTTAACTCACCCGTTTGCTTTACTTCTCATTTATTTGTTTATTCCTTCTTATATCAGAGACATTCTTTTGTGGAACCCTATTTTATTCTAGAAATATATATATATAGTATAAAGGTCTCAAATCTTGGGATCAACATTACAAATAAAAATAAAAATATAATTTGAGCTATGTATAATATCTGAAGTCGGTATTTGAGAAGTCAAAATTTAAGAAGAAAAAAGTTTGTTAATTATGTAATTAGTCTTTAAATTATGTAAATAGTAATATTAGTTTGAAACCTGAAAATGTCATTTTTGTAGGTTAAAATGAAATATCAAGATTCCATATGATTTAATCTGCACATTTTTCCTCCTCGTGGTGCTGTTAAAAAGTTTACAAAAGCTGAGAGTTATGATTGCACCACTGCACTTCAGCCTGAGTGACAGAATAAGACACTATTGCTATAAAAAAAAAAAGTTTGAAAAAACTTTTCATATTCCATACATAAATATTTAACCTTAAAGATTAATCTAAAAAGAATTCTAGATCCATGTTTTAAAGTGATAATTGTGAAAGATTTCTTTCTCATATTTCACAAGCTTCATTAAGACCTCAGATGTAATTAGAAATGAGAACCAGTCTAAATGATTAAAATATGGTTTCCGCAAAAAAAAAACACAAACAAACAGATACACACCAAAAAACCTCATCCTTGCAGCACTGTTCATGAGCCACTTATTCTGAAAGTGCCAGAGGCCTCTCACCATTGTTTAAATCTTGGCAAGGTTCAAAGAAAGCTCATCAATGCACAGTGAGAATTAATGTGCACAACTCATTGCCCTGGTGAGACCCTTTGTTAAAACAGTCAATTTCTATCCTGTATATAAGGTTGTACAGTTGTAGTTCCTGTATAACTGCCAGAAACAGCCATAATAACGGAATACCCAGCCTTCTTCTGTTTTCAAATCAATCTGTCATTGTGTAGAGAATTTTTTGAATTATGATTACTCTTGTTGCCAGCCAGTGTTTTTAGGTCATTTCACGACTCTAAGTCAATGATGTGTTACTTCTATGTATATGTTATTATAGATAGACTCATTCCTATACAACTCTTTATGTAAATTATTTATGTTAATATTTGTCATAACAAGTGAGGCTGAATTTGCTTATTAAAACAGAATTTGAAATATGAATACTACTAATAATACTAGTGTTCTAATAATGCTTTCATATTGTCTCTGTACAAATCATGGTGCACTTAAACAACAACAATTTTTTTAAGGTAAGTGATGCAATATTACAACTACATACACACATGACACACACACATATATGTTTTTATACATTTACATATAATTCACACAGTACATATGTATATGCATGTGTGTATGTGCAAACAGATGTCTATGAATACATACAGTTAGCCCTCCATGTCCTCAGATTTCACATCTGTGGATTCAACAACCGAGGACTGAAAATATTGTGAGGGGCAGGATGGTTGTGTCTGTACTGAACATGTACAGCATTTTTTTCTTTGTCATTATTCCCTAAAGTGGCAGTCCCCAATCTTTTTTAGCACCAGGGACTGGTTTCATGGAAGACAATTTTTCCATGGTATGGGGGTGGTGGTATGGTTTCATGATGATTCAAGAACATTACATTTATTGTGCACTTTATTTCTATTATTATTACATTGTAATATATAAGGAAATAATTATACAACTCACCATAATGCAGAATCAGTGGGAGCCCTGAGCTTGTTTTCCTGCAACTAGACAGTCCTATCTGGAGGTGATGGGAGACAGTGACACCCAAAGTGTGTCGCTTATGTCCAGTCTATTCCGTAATCTCATTTTGGTTGCTGTCACTGCAGAAAACCCTGCTTCACAAAGATAGGATGTTGGAAATGGAAGTAGGCCTTTCAGTCCTTTGTGGCAATCTCATGATATTCCGCTTTGACTTTAATCCAGAATTTATGGAGATTTGAAATTGTCTCAAACATACCTTCAAGGCCACCATCATATGCGATCTCAAGCAGTTGATCCTCTTCCAGCACGGACAAAGTCGATTCACCTGGCTTATTCACAAACAGGTCGTGGATCCATTCCTTCCCAGTTCAGGAGTCTTTTGTGATTGGGAAGTAATGCTCAAACTCTTTTGAAAGCTGAGATAGGTGATCATGCACCAGCTGGGAGAAAGAAGGCCCTGGCTCAGTCTCTTGAAAAATCTCTGCTAATGTTTGAAACATGTCAAGAATCCCAATGTTCACTTGTCACCCCCATAATTCCAGTTTGGTTTTGAAAGCAGCCACTTTATCTGCCGACTTGAATACAGTTGTCATTCTCCCCTGAAGTGACGGATTGAGTTCGTTGAGCAAGTTAAATATGTTACACAAGTAAGCAAGTTTTGTGACCCATTCTTTGTCACTGAAATGTGCTGCCAGTGGTGACTGTTTTTCTAAAAGAAATCTCTGGAGTAGCTCTCATAATTCAAAAACTCTGGCCAGTGATCTACCTTTAGAAAGCCATCTCACTTCTGTGTATAAGAGAAAATGTGTGTTTTCCTCACAGAGCTGCACAAACAGACGTGAGTTAAGGGCATGTACTTTAATGTGGTTGATAATTTTAATCACATCCTGCAAAACGTTGTTTAGTTCAGGTGACATTTTCCAGCTAGCCAGCATTTCTCTATGGATGACAAAGTGCATAGACTCACATTCAGAAGTGACCTCCTTGACATGAGTAGTGAAAGCAGAAAGCCATCTAGTCATGGCAGCCACTCCATATATTGACACAAAATGACCAATTCAGTTTTCCGGATATGCAATCATTCAAAGACTTGAATAGTTCTGCAGCTGTGGTGTTGGTTGGCAACAGAAGTGCATATAACATATCCTCGTGCACATCCTCCTGAAAAATATATAGCACAAAAACAAGCATTGCTGCCTTGTGGTCAACATCAGTAGACTCATCAGTCAATGCGGATTGCGTACCACAGTGATTCATTAATCCTAATAATTGTGCTGCAATATCCTCTGCTATTTCATCAATTCATCTAGTTATGGTGCTAGCTAAAAGAGGAATATGTGCCACCTTTTGAACTGCAGCCTCTCCTAAAAGTTCACAGCAAATGTCCTTAGCAGTAGACAGGATCAACTCTCCACCAATAGTAAAGGGCTTTTTAGCTTTAGCAGTGCAGTTAGCCACTAAGAATGATGCTCTCAGTGCAGACACATTTGATGAAGTGGTGGCCCTCCATAATTGCTTCTGTTCTTCATATTCATGTTTTTTTCTTTTGAAAAACTCCAAAAGCTTGACTTTTAATGCAGGGTGCTTGGTCTTCATGTGATGAAACAGTTTTGAAGGTTTCATGGCTTCACTGGATAGCCAGTTGCCACATATTATGCAAAGCAGGCTTGGAGAATGTGAATCACCTTTTGCAATGAACCCGTGATTTAAGTAGGACTCTTGATGTTTTCTTTTAAATGCAGCTTTCACTTTGTTGGCAATCTTAGGGTCTTTTGCTGTCTCATTATTGGGTCTTTCCCCATTTTCAAAGAAGCTTTCCAGTGACATTTGGTTTTTACTCAGTTTTGCTAGGGTTAGCTCGTGGGCTACCAAAACTGTGACTGAGACAAGTGCTCAGTGCAGGAAAGAGGCGCAGATGGAAGTGGCAAATAAAATAATGGGTGGGCCATGTGCAGACTAAAATAAGTGTTGGATTCTGACTTAAAGCCTGCGACCACATGCGGCAGTACAATTGAAGTACATCAACTAACTTGCTACTGTAAAGCCTGCCACCAGATGCAGCTTAATTGTCACTTGCCACTCACTGATAGAGTTTTTTTTTTTTTTTTTGGGACTAAAGCTTATTTATTTATTTATTTCAATTTCAGAATATTATGGGGATCCAAATGTTTTGGTTACATGGATTGTTTTTGTGCTGCTTGAGACAAGGTTGTAAGCGTGCCCATCTCCCAGATAGTGTACATTGTACCCATTAGGTATGAATTCAACCATCCCCCTCCTTCCCCCTCCCGCCTGTTCGATTTCCTTGAGTTTTACTTCCTGTTGTGTACATGAGTGCTGTCCGGTTAGTTCCAATTTAATAGTGAGTACATGTGGTGTTCGTCTTTCCATTCTTGCCATACTTCACATAGGAGAATGGTCTACAGTTCCATCCAGATTCTTACAAAAGGTATTAATTCATTTATTTTATGGCTGAATAGTAGTCCATGGTATACATATACCGCATTTGTTAATCCACTCATGAATTGATGGGCACCCAGGTTGATTCCACATCTTTGCGATTGTGAATTGTGCTGCAATAAACATTTGAGTGCAAGTGTCTTCTTGATAAAATGACTTTTTTTTCCTTTGGGAAAATACCCAGCAGTGGGATTGCTGGATAAAATGGTAGGTCTACTTTTAGTACTTTGAGTATTCTCCATACAATTTTCCATAGAAGCTGTACTAATTTGCAGTCCCACCAACAGTGTATAAGTGTTCCCTTCTCTCTGCGTCCATGCCAGTATCTATTCTTTTGGGAATTTTTGATAAAAGCCATTCTCGCTGGGTTTAGGTGATGTCTTACTGTGGTTTTGATTTGCATTTCCCTGATGATAAGTGACACTGGGCATTTCTTCATATGTGTATTGGCCATTTGCCTATCTTCTTTTGAAAAGCTTCTGTTCATGTCTTTTGCCCACTTTTTAATGGGATTGATTGATTAATTTTTTCTTGCTGATTTGCTTGAGTTCTTTGTAGATTATGGTGATTAGCCCTTTATCAGATGTGTAGCATGTGAATATTTTCTCCCATTCTGTAGGTTGTCTGTTCACTCTGTTGATTGCTTCCTTGGCTGTGCAGAAGCCTTTTAATTTAATCAAGGCTCATTTATTTATTTATTTTTGTTGTTGCTGTGATTGCCTTTGGGGTCATCTTCATAATTTCTTTGCCTAGGCCAATATCTAGAAAAGTTTTTCCAAGATTTTCTTGTAGAATTCTTGTGGTTTCATGTCCTAGGTTTAAGTCTGTTATCCATCTTGAATTAATTTTTGTGAGTGGTGAGATATATGGATGCTGTTTCAGTCTTCTACATGTGGCTATCCAATTTTCCCAGCACCATTTATTAAATAGGTATTCTTTCCCCCAGTTTATATTGTTGTCTGCTTTGTCAAAGATCAGTAGGCAATATGGGGATGGTTTTATATCTGGGTTCTCTGTTCAGTTCCATTGGTCTATGTCTATATTTTTGTGCCAGTACCACACTGTTTTGGTTACCATAGCCTTGTAATATAGGTTAAAATGTGGTAAGATGATGCATTCAGATTTGTTCCTTTTGCTTAAGGTTGCGTTGGCTATTCGGGCTCTTCTCTGTTTCCAAATGAAGCATAGAGTTAGTTTTTCTAGATCTGTGAAAAATGACATTGGTATTTTGATGGGGATTGCATTGAATCTGTAAATCACTTTGGGTAGTAGGGAGATTTTAACAATGTTGATTCTGCCAATCCATGAGCATGATATGTTTTTCTTTTGTTTACATTCTCTGAGATTCCCTTCCTCAGTGATTCATAATGGTCCTTGTAGAGGTCTTCCATCTCCTTGGTTAACTATATTCCTAGGTTTTTTATTTTCTTTGTTGCTATTGTGAAAGGTATAGAGTCTTTGGTTTGATTCTCCACTTGACTGTAGTTGGTGTATAGAAATGCTACTGATATGCGTATATTGATTTTGTATCCTGATGATTTTCTGAATTTATTTATCACTTTGAGGAGTTTCTTGGCAGAATATTTGGGGTTTTCTAGATATAAGATCATATCGTCAGCAAAGAGCAATACTTAAGCACTTCTTTCCCCATTTGTATACCTTGATTTCCTTCTCTTGCCTGAAAGCTCTGAGAAGGACTATCAGCACTGTGTTGAATAGAAGTGGTGACAGTGGGCAACCTTGTCTAGTTCAAGTTCTAAGTCGGAATGCTTTCAATTTTTCCCCATTCAGTATGATGTTGGCTGTGGGTTTGTCATATATGGCTTTATAAGTTTGAGGTAGGTTCCATCTATGCCTATTTTCTTGAGAGTTCTTATTATAAAAGGGTGCTGAATTTTGTCAAATGCTTTTTCTGCATTTATTGACATTATCGTATGATCTTCAATTTTGCTTCTGTTTATATGGTGAATCACGTTTATGAATTTACACGTCTTGAACCATCCTTGCATCCCTGGGATGAAGCCAACTTGGTCCCCTTTGTCATTTAGTTTAAGGAATCTTTTGATTTCCATCTTAATTTCCTCTTTGACTCAATAAATATCTAATAGGTTGTTTAATTTCCATGACTTTTCATAGAGTTGAGTGTTTCTGCTGGAACTAATTTCTAATTTTATTCCACTATGACCTGAGAAGATACATGTTATTATATCTACTTTTTGGATGTGTTGAGACATGTTTTTTGGCCTAAGATGTGGTCAGTCATAGAGAATGTTCTCTGTGCTTATGACAAGAATTCAGTAGTTTTTGGGTTGAATATCCTGTATATGTCTGTTAGTATCATTTGTTCTAGAGTCCCATTTATGTCCAGTGTTTCTTTGTTTACTTTCTTCCTGGAGTATCTGTTCAGTTCTGTCAATGTGGTGTTGAAGTCCCCAGCTCTTACGATGCTGCTGTGTATCACTTTGTTTAGATCTAGTAGGGGTTGCTTTATGACTCTGAGCACACCTGTGTTAGGTGTACCCTTACCTTGAGTCTGAATGAGTCCTTGGGGGTTAAATGTGTTTCCTGAAGACAGCAGATACTTGCATTGTATTTTTTTATCCATTCATCCATCCTATTTCTCTTGAATGGGGAATTCAAGCCATTCATATTTATTGATAAAATTGATATGTAGGGTGGATTTCTGTTCATTCTGTTGGGTAGAGCCTTATTGCTTTGTTTTACCCCTTGAGCCATTATGGTATATGGGCAATAAGCTTTAGTTTTGGATGATTTTACACCAGTGGGTGTCTTTTGTGCTTATCAGAGTATAATGCAGATCTGAGTACTTCCTGCAGGGCAGGTCTGTTCTTGGCAAATTCCTTCAGTGTTTGCTTGTCTGAGAAATTCTTGATTTCTCCCTCATATAAGAAACTTAGTTTTGCAGGATACAAAATTCTAGGCTGGCCATTATTCTGTTTGAGAAGGCTGAAAATAGACCCCCAATCCCTCTGGATTGTAAGGTATTAGTTGAAAAGTCTGCTGTTAGTCTGATGGGTTTTTTTTTGTTATTTAAATTTATTTTTATTTCTGGTGGATGATCCCTTTGAAACATCATTTTAATTTTTTTTTAATTTATTTTTTTATTTCAGAATATTATGGGGGTACAACACTTTGGCTATATGTATTGCTCATGCACTGCCCGTGTCAGAGCCACAATTGTGAATATCCCCCAAACTGTGCTCCCCGCATCCATTCAGTGAGAGTTTTCCCATCCCCTCCACCCCACTCCTGCCTGCCCGCCCCCTGATGAATATTATTGCCATGTGTGATGTAAGTGTTGATCAGTTAGTACCAATTTGATGGTGAGTACCAGTGGTGCTTGTTTTTCCATTCTTGTGACACTTCACTTTGAAGAATGGGCTCTAGCTCCAACCAGGATAATACCAGATGTGTTAACTCACTGTTGTTTTTTATTGCTGAGTAATACTCCATGGTATACATATACCACATCTTATTAATCCACTCATGTTTTGATGGGCACCTGGGTTGTTTCCACATCTTTGCAATTGTGAATTGTGCTGCTATAAACATTCGAGTGCAGATGTCTTTATTATAGAATGTCTTTTTTTCCTTTGGGTAAATACCCAGTAGTGGGATTGCTGGGTCAAATGGTAATTCTACTTTTAATTCGTTGAGGTATCTCCATATTACTTTCCATAGAGGTTGTACTAATTTGCAGTCCCACCAGCAGTGTATGAGTGTTCCTATCTGTCTGCATCGCCCCCAACATTTGTTGTTTGGGGCTTTTTTGATATGAGCCAATCTCACTGGAGTTAAGTGATATCTCATTGTGGTTTTGATTTGCATTTCCCTGATGATTAGAGAGGTTGAGCAATTTTTTTATATGTTTGCTGGCCATTATTCTGTCTTCTTTTGAAAAGTTTCTGTTCATGTCCTTTGCACATTTTTTAATAGGGTTGTTTGATTTTTTTCTTTTTGATTTTCCTAAGTTCTGTACAGATTCTGGTTATCAGCCCTTTATCAGATGTGTAGCATGCAAATATTTTCTCCCATTCTGTAGGTTGTCTGTTCACTCTAGTGATAGTTTCCTTGGCTGTGCAGAAGTTTTTTAATTTGATCAGGTCCCATGTATTTATTTTGGTTGCTGCTGTGATTGCTTTGGGGGTCTTCTTCATAAATTCTTTGCCTAGGCCAATGTCCATATGAGTTTTTCCAACATTTTCTTCGAGAATTCTTACAGTTTCACATTTTAGGTTTAAATCTGTTATCCATTGTGAGTTGATTTTTGTGAGAGGTGAGAGGTGTGGGTCCACTTTCAGTCTTCTACATATGGCTATCCAGTTTTCCCAGCACCATTTATTGAATAGGGAATCTTTTCCCCAGTGTACATTTTTCTGGAATTTGTCAAAGATCAGGTGACTGTATGAGGTTAGTTTTATATTTGGGTTCTCAGTCCTGTTCCATTGGTCTACACTTCTGTTCTTGTGCCAATACAAATGCTGTTTTGGTTACTATAGCCTTGTAGTATAGTTTGAAGTCTGGTAGTTAGATGCCTTCCAATTTGTACTTTTTGCTTAAGATTGCTTTGGCTAGACAGGGTCTTCTCTGGTTCCACACAAAGCATAGAATTATTTTTTCTAGATCAGCAGAAAATGATGTTGGTATTTTGATAGGGACTGCATTGATTCTGTAAATCACATTAGGTAGCAAAGCCATTTTTACAATGTTGATTCTGCCTATCCAAGAGCATGGTAGGGTTTTCCATCTGTTTACATCCTCTGCAATTTCTTTTCTCAGTGTTTCATAATTCTCTCTATATAGGTCTTTGACCTCCTTAGTTAGATATGTTCCTAAATATTTAATTTTCTTTGGTGCTATTATGAGAGGTATTGCTTCTTTAATTTGTTTCTTGGCTTGATTGTTATTAGCATATATGAAGGCTATGGATTTGTCTGCATTAATTTTGTATCCTGAGACTTTGCTGAATTCATTTATCAATTCCAGCAACCCCTTGGTTGAATCTTTGGGGTTTTCTATATATAATATCATATCGTCTGCAAATAGTGAAAGTTTGACCTCTTCTGCCCCCATCTGGACGCCCCTGATTTCTCTGTTTTGTCTGATTGCTCTGGCCAGGACTTCCAGCACTATGTTGAATAGAAGTGGAGATAGTGGGCAACCTTCTCTTGTTCCAGTTTTAAGGGGGAATGCTTTCAGTTTTTCCCCATTCAATATGATATTGGCTGTGGGTTTATCGTATATGGGTTTAATAGTTTTTAGGTATGAGCCATCTATGCCTATATTGTTAAGAGTTCTTATCATAAAAGCATGCTGGATTTTGTCAAAAGCCTTTTCCGCATCTATTGAAAGGATCATATAATCTTTGTTCTTGCTTTTATTGATGTGGTGAATTATATTTTTAGATTTGCGTATGTTGAACCATCCCTGCATCTCGGGAATGAAGCCCACCTGATCATGATGAATTATTTTTTTGATGTACATTTGAATTCGGTTTGCAAGAATTTTATTGAGAATTTTTGCATCTATATTCATAAGGGATATTGGTCTGTAGTTTTCTTTTGTTGTTGGGTCCCTTCCTGGCTTTGGTATCAAGGTGATATTGGC
Organism: Daubentonia madagascariensis; assembly: GCA_023783475.1. Taxonomy (NCBI): domain Eukaryota; kingdom Metazoa; phylum Chordata; class Mammalia; order Primates; family Daubentoniidae; genus Daubentonia; species Daubentonia madagascariensis. Next base: position 47,493,723 of record JAKFHU010002080.1, read on the forward strand.
TTCGTAGAATGAGTTTGGGAGGACTCCTTCCTTCTGGATATTTTCAAATAATTTCTGCAGTATAGGCACCAGTTCTTCTTTGTAGGCTTGGTAGAATTCAGGTGTGAACCCATCTGGTCCAGGACTTTTTTTTGTTGGAAGATTTTTTATTACTACTTCAATTTTGGTGCTTGATATTGGTCTGTTTAGAAATTCTGTTTCTTCCTGGTTGAGCCTAGGGAGGTCGTATGTTTCTAAGAATTTGTCCATTTCCTCCACGTTTTCATGTTTTTGTGTGCAGAGATTTTTGTAGTATTCAAAGATGATGTTTTGTATTTCAATGATATTGCTTGTGACCTCTCCTTTTTCATTTCTTGTTGAGCTTATTAGAGTCCTTTCCTTTCTGCTTCTGGTCAACCTGACAAGTGGCCTGTCTATTTTGTTTATCTTTTCAAAGAACCAACTTTTTATTTTATGAATCTTCTGTATTCTTCTTTTGTTCTCAATTTCATTTAATTCTGCTCTGATCTTGGTTATTTCTTTTCTTCTGTTGGCTTTAGGATTGCTTTGCTCTTCCTTTTCCATTTCCTTAAGATGATTCATTAGTTTACTGATTTGTGACCTTTCTGTCTTTTGGATGTGGGCATTTAAGGCAATAAGTTTTCCTCTCAGGACTGCTTTTGCTGTATCCCACAGACTTTGATAACTTGTGTCTCCATTATCATTTATTTTGAAGTATCTTTTGATTTCCATTTGAATCTCCTCCTTAACCTAATAGTCATTCATCAAAAGATTGTTTAATTTCCATGATTTTGGATGAAGATGTGAGTTTCTGTTGAAATTGATTTCTAATTTTATTCCGCTGTGGTCTGAAAAGATACATGGTATGATTTCTGTTTTTTTGAATTTGTTTAGATCTGTTTTGTGGGCTAGGATGTGGTCAATTTTAGAGAAAGTTCCATGAGCTGATAAGAAGAATGTATATTCAGTGTTATTTGGGTGGAGTGTTCTGTAGATGTCTGTTAGGCCCAAATATTCTAGAGTCCTGTTTAGGGCCTTTGTTTCTTTGCTTATTTTCTGTTTGGAGGATCTTTCCAGTTCCTTCAGTGGGGTGTTGAAGTCCCCTGTTATTATGGCATTGCTATTTATTATGTTTTCTAGATCAAGCAGTCTTTGCTTTATGTACCTGGGTGCTCCTGTGTTGGCTGCATAAATGTTTAAGATAGTTAAATCCTCTGGTAAGATTTTTCCCTTCACCACTATATAGTGTCCATTTTTGTCCTTCTTTGCTTTTGTTGCTTTAAAGTTTATATCATCTGAAATAAGGATGGCTACTCCAGATTTCTTTTGGTTTCCATTAGCCTGGAAAATTGTATTCCATCCTTTCACCTTGAGTCTGAATGTGTCTTTGTGTGTAAGGTGTGTTTCCTGGAGAGAACAGATACTTGGCTTGAATTTTTTTAATCCATTGAGCCAGCCTATGTCTCTTCAATGGGCAATTCAAGCCATTCACATTCATTGAAATAATTGATATTTCGGGTAAATTTCTGATTATTCTATTGGTTGGTGTCTTTTTTTTTTTTACCTCCTGCGTCACTGTGGAATCTGGGTTCTGGAGTTTTAGCTTTTGTGTAGTTTTACATTGGTGGATGTCTGTTGTGCTGGTTAGTGTAGAATGCAGGTCTAAGCACTTCTTGCCAGGCCAGTCTGGACTTCGCAAATTCTATCAGTGATTGCTTTTCTGGAAAAGTCTTTATTTCTCCCTCATATAAGATGTTTAGTTTTGCAGGGTACAGAATTCTGGGTTGGCCTTTGCACTGTCCTGGGAAGCTGTATCTCCACCTAGTCCCTGGCCCAAAGCGGTCCCTGTATATTGCAGCTGAGAGTTCTGTTTGGCTCTTGCAACCGCCTCCTCTCCACAGAGCCCGCTGTCTCCACCAACAGCCTTGCCCCAACTCTGGGCTTGTCCCTGACTGAGTGGATGGGGGGGAGGTGCATAACCGCCTGGGGATCAGGTCGCGCTGCACTGACCTGGTGAGTGAGTCCTTCCTGCGCTCTGGGCTCTATTTTACTCCCTGCGCTTTCCAATCTTTGTGAAAATTTTGTACCTGTTTTCTTGGGCTGGGCATCCCACGTTGTTTCTCTGTAATTCACAATGCTGTTTTCCGAGTGAGTGGTCCGTGCTTGCAGGCAACTGATGGCGTTTTTCACCTCATTCCTTGGGAGCAGTGTGGTGGGAGGATTCTATCAGACCACGATTTTTCCTCCTCTGATGGGTTTTTCTTTGTAAGTTACCTGATGTTTTCACCTGATGGCTCATAGGAGTTCCTCCTTCATGTTAATTGGCCAATGTGGTGACTACGTGTCATGGTGATTTCCTCTTTGCATTGAATCTCCCAGGTGCCCATTGAACTTCCTGTACCTGGATATTTAAATTTCTAGCAAGACCAGGAAGTTTTCCTCAATTATTTCCTCAAATAGGTTTTCCAACCCTTGTGTATTTTCTTCTTCACCTGCAGAGATGCCTATTATTCTTATGTTAGTCCTCTTTATATACTCCCATACTTCTTGTAGGCTTTGCTCGTTCCTCTTATTCTTCTGTTCTTTGTCTTTGACTGACTGGTTTAATTCAAAGGTGATGTCTTCTAGCTCTGAGATTCTTTTTTCTGCCTGATCTAGCCTATTTTTAAAGCTTTCCACTGTGTTTTGTATTTTCTTGAATTAATTTTTCATTTCCAGAAGTTCTGGTTTATTTTTTTAATAATTCGATTTCTTTAGTGAATTTTTTATTCATTTCTTGTATTGTTTTTTGGGTTTTTTTGGTTGGGTTTCAATTTTCTCTTGTATTTCATTGAGCTTCCTTATAATCCATATTCAGAATTCTTTATTTGTCATTTCAATATTTTCATTTTGATTGGTATCCATTGGTAAGGGGTTATTGTTTTCTTTTGGGTGTGTCCTTTTGATCTGATTTTTCATATTTCCATAGTTCATTCACCAATTCCTTCTCATCTGGCCTCTTGATCAATGCCTGGGAGTACTGGGTCTGGCTTACAGGCCTGTTCCTGGGATCCCAAATATCAATCCCTGACTGTGCCAGGGAGAAGAGTGTTGGCCCCGAGTTGCCTATGGGGTGTTCAAGAAGATTTGATGATCCTCTCCGTTTGCCTCTGTCCTACTGTCTTCACCTCTTCCCAGCAGTGTGAATTGTGTTGGGTCCCCAGCTTAATCTCCTATATGGCATGTGGTTCTTGTGGGTACGATTAGCCACACCCTGTTTGCATGAGTTGGAAGATGCTATGATGAGCTACATAGTTGTTCTCTCTGTCATTGGTGGTTGTTTCTGTTAATGAGCTAGCTGCCAAGATGTTCTTTTGTGCCTGTGGTAGACTCTGGTCCCCCAGGTGGAGTATTTGAGTGCCCCAAGTTTTAGGAGGGACCCTGTAGCTCCCAGAGGGTTTCTTGATCTCCACGACCACTGAGGTGGTAGGGGGAGCAAGGCAGTTTGTGGCTAGGTTGTGGGAGTCTGGAAGGCTTTGCTAAAGCTTCCACTGGGCTCAGAAGTTGCATTTCTGGCCACTAGGTATATCTGCTGGTAAGAGGGCCATGACAAGCTCTCCAAACTGGGAAGGCTGTTCATGGGTAGGGGCCTAAACACTTGTATCCTAAGGCCCTGGGCTGGGATCTTTCCACTCTTATCCAGTAGTGCAGTTTTTCTGTGGCGAGGGGTAGGCGCTCCCCTAAATGGCCACTTCGTGGACCCCCTCAAACCTTGTAAAATTGAGGGCTTTCAAATTGACCTCCCTGTCAGTAGGTGGCACTTGCTGGAGGGAAGAAGCTGCAATGTTGTTTTTGGGTTCTGCGACTGACTGCTGTAGTTCCTCAGGAGAAGCACTCAAATGCCCAGGTGGTGGGTGGGGCCCTGGAACTTCCAAATGAGTCCTTATTCTCTGCCACAGCAGAGGCAGCTGGGAGAGTTTGGTGGGTTAGCCTGGGTTGGGTGAACTTGTTCTCAGGCTCTACAAAAGCTGGCAAGGTAGCTGTTTTAGCAGTGGTCAAAGATCTGCTCCCAGCTTCTGTGTACAGCTGCCAGGGAGGGGCTGAAGAGGCCCTACACAACCAGAAAGTTTACTTGTGGAGGCGGGACCATCTGAGTTTCACAGTCTTGCAATACGGCATGGTCCTCGCTCCTCTCCACCCTCCTCTGCTCCATGGATTCCTTTCGGCGTCTGCTGTCAGGCAGGAGCTCAAGCCAGCTGAGCTCCCCCAGGACTGTGCTGTGGGCCAGGAGGTTCCCTGCACAGGATCCCAGCCTGAGCTGAGAGTGTGGCCCTCCTGTGGGGGAAGAGGTGCCCCATGAGCACACCCCAGCTAGGATGCACACTGCACTCTCCCCCCAAATCTGCCCATGTGGGCTTCCTCACCTCCTGAGACCAAGAAGATCAATCCCTGACCATGCCAGTGAGAAGTGCGCTGGTCAAGAGTTGCTCATGGGGTGCCCGAGCAGGATCAATGTCCCTCTGCCTCGGGGCATGCCCCTATCTGATGGAGCCTCTGGGCAAGTAGCACCAAGGAGGGCCAGTGAGTAGGGAGCTCACAGACTGAGCACCCCTCAGTCTGCTGCAGGACCCCAAAAGGAAAGGCCTGAACCCCTCTCTCTGTGGAAGCCTTGGTGTTGTGGCTCAATTGTTTCTCTTGGCAGTTGAGGGTGGGGCAGTGGAAAGAGAGGAAAAGAGTCTGGATGAAGGAATGCTAGCACTCTGGTCCTCTCTGACCCTCTCTCCAGGAGGCAGTCTGCCCAGAATGTCCAGGCACTGGAGTCACGCAGATCACCTGGGACCCACTGGACCCCTGTGGCTCCTGCAGTCTGGGCCAGAGTTGGGAAATGTCTATGTGGGAACAAGCAAGACAAAACCTGATGAGTTGAACCCCCTGGGGAAGACAAAGGTGCACGGTGGGTGGAGAAGCAATATGGCACCTGCCATCCTGGCTTGGGTCTGTGGAAAGGGAAGCACCCCAGGTGGACTGGGAGCCTGGTGTCCTACCCACAAGAAGCTCCCAGCTCACTGGTGGCAACCACCTCTGGGCTCTTGTGAGCAGAATGCCTTTCTAGCAGCTTGGGAACCCACCAACTGTCAGAGATGTGAGGGAAGGAGAAACAAACCACTCCACCTACCTTCCTCACTGGACTCCAAGACTCTCAGGAGTTGATCTTTGCCAATACTTTGTTCCTTCTTTTTTTGTTCTGCAACTTCTTCCTGTGGAGTCTCCTGAAGGTTCTGGCCCACATCCACTCTATGTTTGTTTGTTTGTTTGTTTTTTCTCTTTCATCTAAAACTTCTCCTTCTTACTAAGACACTCTGGCACCTGATGTCTCCGGTCAGCCATCTTGCCACTCTCCCACTGATAGGGTTTTGATATGAGTCTGCAAGCAATTGATTTATTATGGTCTCTGTGCAGTCAAACCTCTCTGCAAATGATAATCTGTATTTGCAGCAGCCACTCCCCAGCAGTAGCATCACTGTCTCAGCTCCACCTCAGATCATCAGGCATTAGGTTCTCATAATGAGCATGCAACCTAGATCCCTCACATATGCAGTTTACAGCAGGGTTCGTGCTCCTACAAGAATCTAATGCTGTCACTGATCTGACAGGAGGTGGAGCTCAGGCAGTGATGCAAGTGATGGGGAGTGGCTGTAAATACAGATGAAGCTTCACTCGCTAGCCCACCTCTCACCTCCTGCTGTGCTGCCTTGTTCCTAACAGGCCATGGACTGGGACCGGTCTGTGGCCTGGTGGTTGGGGACTGCAGCCCTAAAAAATGGAATATAATAACTACTTACATAGCATTTATGTTGTATTAGGTATTATAAGTAACCTAGAGTTGATTTAAGGTATACAGGGGGATGTGTGTGGGTTATATGCAAATACTACACCATTTTATATAAGGTACTTGAGCACCTATGGATTTTGGAATCTGTGGGGAGTTTTGGTACCAATTCTCAGTGGATACCAAGGCATGACTGTTACAAACATAGCATATATATGTGTAAAAGTATACAAAAATAGTTTTAAAAGAGTATAAAACATGTATTTGAATAGACTAAGATTCAGTATTTTGTCAAAGATAATGCCATATGTTTAAATGTCAATATAAAACTTGGATAATTTAGGCATGATTTTTCATAAATTTTATTTGCTTTCCTTGTTGAAATCTATTCTTCAACAATTTATTATTTAGTATGTTTTCATTCTATGTTGAAATATTATTGGTCCACCAAATGGATTTTGGTTTTAAAAAAGCTTTGAAATTGTAACCTGTAGAATGACCTTGGAGTCAGCCAGTTTTCCAAATCTCCCTCTGCTTCTTATCAGAAGTGTGATCTTGGGCAACTTGCTCAAGTTCCCTGAGCCTCACTTCTTTCACCTAAAAAAGGGCATTGGTGGAAGCATACACTTCATGGTAAGGATTAAATGACATAAAACATATGAAATGCTTAGAATAGTGTCGGTTATATTATAAACTCTCAATAATTGTTAGCTGTCATTAGTATTTTTTTCTGATAGAAATAATAGCAAAATCTCTGAAATGAATGAAAATATAACATCGGTGTCTCACTCCCTCTCCCGCTTACCCAACTTCCCATGGAAATTACTAATAAAATAAACAAATAAGTAAAACTCTCTATTCTCACTTAAATCTAGGGATGTAGCCATCTAATTTTCAAAGTTTTTTTTTTAACTTAGTCTAGTACATATGAAACTAAAGTGAAGAAAGAATAGAAAGTTGGTACCATACCCCACTCATAAAATAGTGTATCTGAGAATTTGGTGTAAAGCCATGAGAAGTTGCTATTGTATCTCCAGTAGTGTTTTGTTTTAAACATTCAAATGATTATTTAGTTAATCTAAACAAAATATAGCTCACAAATTTATTATTATTGGGCATTGTAAAAATTCTAAGACTCTCTAGTCTATTTAACTCTCCCTATATTTTTATAGTTTCTGGAATGCATTGGGCTCTGTTGACTTTCCTCTGGCTCAACCTACCATTCTTTCTTTTTCTTACAAATCATTCATTATCCTCTCTGGATTCCCAATGTCCTCCATTATTAGTAACCTTCCTTCATTCCCAATCTCTTCTTTGATTATTTGCTGTCCGGTTTGGCCTCTCTTCTATAACTGCTCAATCTGTAGCCCTGCCAATGCTGGCTGCTTTGTCTTTCACATTTCACTTACTTCAAGAGTCCAGTTCAGACCCTTTTGACTACCTGGATAATAACAATGTTATTCTATTGTTGTAAACTCAAAAATCTTAGTCTACAGAAATTGTTTCTTATTAACACAACATATAGATCATGGGTCAGCTCAGGAATCTGCTCCACATTTTCTCACTAAGACCCAAGCTGAGGGAACCACTACCATATGGTGAAGGAACATGGTGAATTTCATCCTCTCTCAACGTTTCTTCGCAAAAGTGAAAGTGCACCACTTCAGCTTACGTTCCTTGACCAAAGGAAATCATATTACTCCACTCAATCTCAAGGTAGGAAAGGAGTCCAATATTCCATGCACACACAAAAAAGACAAACTGGAATGAATTGAATGGCTCTAAGGCTTACCATATTCCCCATTACTGTTTCTGATTTATGACTTCTCTAAGCCTCAGAAAAAACATGCTTCTTTGAACCTTGTTTCTCTGGATATACCATTCCTTCCCTTATGCTATCATCTAGTAAGCTCCTGATCACAGTTACTCATCCACTGCTTATTTTGGCAACTGATCCATAGCCTTTCACTTTAAGATAGTCAGTTGAGTAATTCTGGCTTTATTCAGTGTCCTTATGGAAGACCCATCCATCAGCCTGGACTTAAAGCTTCTTGGTTTCTTGGAGCTCTCGGCTACACAGTCCTAAAGTTATATTATAATCTTTATAATAACCTAAAGTGCACTAACCCTTAGATCAATAATTTTTAAATTGAAATATTTTTCTTCTTTCTTATAAATTTAGTTGACCACACTACATTTGTTTTTGATACCATCAAACCCATGAGTTGATTGATCATGCCCTTTTCTCCTCACATTTCTCCCTACCCACCTTACTTTCTTTGGTTTATTATTATAGCCACTCTCTTCTGATACCAAACTTTTCCTCTGGTGTTTCACAGCATTTACCCCCTGAAAACCTGACCCTGAATTAATACTATTAGCTTATTCACTGTACCTGACTTAGAATAATGAACTCAGATAGAGAAAAAAACAACCAATTAGGAAGAATGAAACCACTACAGATTGATAGTAAAAAATCTCAAATGAGCTGCCAACACTGCCACAGGTGTCAACACTTCCACTCTCTAGCCACTACACTCATATTCTGCAACAACACTTTCAAACTTTTCTTTCTACACCTCAAGTCTACCAGTCCCTCATTACCTTACCACACAAAATCTGATCTTGTACTTCTAAGAGAAGTATAAACCACTAGATGAGAGTTCCTACTTCAACCTTTCACTATCAAATTAACAAGCACTGCTTCGTTAACACTCATTCTTTCCTCCTGTCTTCTAAATTTGATGGAGAATTTGGCCTTTCTCCTACATAAGGCTGTTTTTTTCATCTTTCTATTCCATTGCATCTTGTCTATCCAGGAATTTTTGCACACTGTCTTTCTTTTTCTCCTAAAGCCTTCTCCCATGATTTATTTCCGTTTTTTAAATAATCAGATTTATCATTTTTAAAAAGAATTCCTTTCAGCTGTCATGCTGAAATGTTTGGCTTCACTAGCTATTTCCATTACCTTAGGCCTAACCCATGATAATTTCTGAGCTAACATATCATCAAAAATTACCCTTATTAGTCTCTATGTTGCTAATCCAGTGGATATTTTTTGGGCTTTATCTTGTTTGATCTGTAAAAAGCTATTTGCTCAAGTGCCACTTTCTTCCTCTGTTTTTTTTTTCCTACTGTCTTTTTGAAACACTCTTTTCCATTGACTTCATAACATCCTTCTTATTTCCCAGTTGTGTCTCTTAGTTCACTACTTCTAAGTACTATTTGCTAGTTTTTAAGTGCTAATGGAGGGAGTGTATGTTGTTATAAACTTAGTAAAAAATGATGCCTTATTTCTTGTCAAGAGAGTATAGAATAGTATTTCTTGTCAAGCTTTGACAGACTCCCCTTTGATTAATACCCATAACAAAATCCATGCAAAATAAGAAAAGTAAACCTGACTAAAGCTGTGAGCCTCAGGGCTTCTGATTTAAACATAATCTGTGTTGGTCTAGAATTATCCAGAGTTTACAAGTGCTCCATATGAAATCCAAGTCTGAAGGCAGGCTTACTGCTTGAAACCAGAGTGTTGGGTGTAGGTTCCTTATTTGTGGCAGCAGCATGGAAATACTGGAGTTTTAGGACTTTGTTTATTTAAAACTTATGTACCTAGGAAAATGGAAAACCACAGATTAGCCACATAACTAGGATCTTTATCAAGACATCTAATTGTTTTGGGACTAGATAGGAAATGCCAGCAATATCATCATGAGACATTAACCATAAATCACCTTTATAAAGTTGGAACACTAGGGAAGGCATACTGAACAGAAGGAGTAACAGAACTACTAGAAAGGGACATGTAAGGATACATACGTTAAAATGATCATACTTCCCAGCAACTTACAGATTCAATGCTATCTCCATCTAAGTACTGATGACATTCTTCACAGAAATAGGAAAAAATAATCCTAAAACTTATATGGAACCACAAAAGACCCACAATAGCCAAAACCATCCTGAGCAAAATGAATAAAACTGGATGAATCACATTACCCAACTTCAAATTATCCTACAGAGCTGTAGTAAACAAAACAGCATGGTATTGGCATAAAAACAGACACCTTGACCAATGGAACAGAATAGAGAATACAGAAATAAATTCACACATCTATAGTGAACTTATCTTTGACAGAGGTGCCAAGAACATACAGTGGGGAAGGGATAATCTCTTTAATAAATGGTGCTGGGAAAACTGGATCCATATGCAGAAGAATGAAACTAGACCCTTATCTCATGTCATATACAAAAATCAAGTCAAAATGAATTAAAAACTTAAATCTAAGACCTGAAAGTATGAAACTACTAAAAGAAAACATTGGGGAAATACTTCAGGACATTGTTTTGAGCAAGGACTTGTTGAGTAATATCCCCAAAGCACAGGCAACCGAAGCAAAATTGGACAAATGGGATCACATCAAGCTAAAAAGCTTCTGCACAGCAACCAAACAATCAACAAAGGGAAGAGACATCCACAGAATGGGAGAAAATATTTACAAACTACCCATCTGACAAGGGATTAAAAACTAGACTATATAAGGAACTCCAACTCAATAGGAAAAAAATCAATCTGATTAAAATATGGGCAAAAGATCTGAATAGACATTTCTCAAAAGAAGACGTAGAAATGGCCAACAGGTGTATGAAAAAATGCTCAACATAATTAGTCATCAGAGAAATGCAAATCAAAACCACAATGATATATCTCACCCCAGTTAAAATAGTTTTTATCAAAAAAACAGGCAATAACGAATGCTGGTGAGGATGTGGAGAAAGGGGAACCCTCGTACACTGTTGGTGGGAATGTAAATTAGTGGACCCACTATAGAGAACAATATGGAGGTTCCTCAAAGAAGTAAAAACTGAACTACCATATGACCCAACAATACCACTGCTGGATATATATCCAAAAGAAGGGAATTCAGTATATTAAAAAGGTATCTGTGCTCCCATGTTTATTGCAGCATTATTCACAATAACCAAGATTTGGAACTGATCCATTTGTTCATCAATAGATGAATGGATAAAGAAATTGTGGTACATATATATAATGGAATATTTTATAGCCACAAAAAAGAATCAAGTCCTGCCGTTTGCAACAACATTGATTGAACTGGAAAACATTATGTTAAGTGAAATAAGCCAAGCACAGAAAGACAAATGTCACGTGTTCTCACTCATGTGGAAGATAAATATTAAAAACAATTGATCTCATGGAGACAGAGAATAGAATGATCATTACCAGAAGCTGGGAAGGGTAGCAGGGAAGGGGGATAAATAGGTACGAAAATACAGTTAGATAATTAGATAGAATGAACAATATTTGATAGCATAACAAAGTGACTATAGTCAACAATAAGTTAGGGTGTACTTTAAAATATCTAAAATAGTGGAATTGGAATGTTCCTAGCACAAAGAACTTATAAATGCTTGAGGTGATGGATACCCCAATTACCCTGGTTTTATTAATTCCAATTGTATGCCTGTATCAAGACATCACACATACTCTATAAAGATATACACCTATTGTGTACCTATAATAATTAAAAACTGAAAAACACAATAAAATCGAGAAATTAAGAGTAGATAATTATAAGCTGTATGATAAATTGTAATTCCTATCTATTTTTCCTCTTGAGTCCATTGCACTTTCTTCAGTGCCAACGTTGTGTATTGGCCTATTTAAACTCTAGGATTTTCAGAGTTAATGCCAATTCTAATAATGAATTTATGCTTTTATTATCTCATTAAAGGAAGAATTGGGCAAGCCCATAAAATTGTAGCGTAATTGTACTTATACATACTTCAACCAAAGTACTTATTTAACACTTCTGATTATTTGTTTCCATGTTAATCTGAGGAACATAATTCTATTTTGATAATCCTTTCTCAAGGAATATTTGTTATTGTGACATATAGTCTACATAAATGAATACAAATTAATGTCTGGTTTAAAAGTGACATGATCATAATAAAATTTTTATATCGTTCATTATTTACAACCATTATCATTTACTTATTGTTTTAAATATACCCTGGGAATTCAATGTGCTTAATCCATTATCTACTGAAGAAAGGTTTACTAAAGCAGAATTATTTATTTATTTATTTATTTCAGAATATTATGGAGGTACAAACATTTAGGTTATATATATTGCCTTGGTATCGCCTGAGTCAGAGCTACAAGCCTGCCCCTCCCCCAGACAGTGTGCACCACTCCCATTAGGTGTGACTATATCCATTCCTTCCTCCCCCTTCCCACCTGCCTGACACCCAATGAATGTTACTTCCATATGTGCACATAAGTGTTGATCAATTAGTACCAATTTGATGGTGAGTATATGTGCTTGTTTTTCCATTCTTGTGACACTTCACTTAGGAGAATGGGCTCCAGCTCCATCCAGGATAATATAAGAGGTGTTAGTTCACCATTGTTTTATATGTATACTCCATGGTATACATATACCACATCTTATTAATCCACTCATGCATTGATGGGCACTTGGGTTGTTTCCACATCTTTGCAATTGTAAAGCAGAATTAAAAGTTCAGGATTCCATTAAGTAGATTCCTTGTAGTTCAGTCACTCATCTTAGTGCTAGTAGTTGTTTTTTGGTTCACAGGTTGTGGTCCCACAGCATTTGAATTGGGAAATTGAAAAGAGGTTACCAGAAAATATGTGGGTGAAATAGTAGCTTAAAATCAATAACAGGAAATTATGTAAATGTTTTACAGGTTCAAGAAATAACCACCTGAGATTTTAAGGAACATTTTGAGTTAGTTTTAACTTTCTATTTTGAAAGTTTGCATATAATTTTGTTTCAAAAAAGCCATTTATCATTTTTTTTCTTTTCAAGTACTTGGTAAATATATAGTAAAATTATGTTTGAGTAACATTGTGTTCTTTCCCTTATTTTTTAAGCGTATCTTTAAGTATAACTGTAATAATTACAGAATTTGACAGAATATCTTTCATATGTAGGTGATGGTCTTTGGCAGAATAATTTATTTCACTTAAATTATGATTTTAAAAGATGCTAATTATTTTAAAATCAAGAAATCAGTAAAACTTGAAATCAAGATCAGCAAATGGCAGAGACAGCATTGTTTAGTTCAGTTCTATGCTCATGAATAATAGATATAATGATAGATATAATAATATCTATTGCAATAATAATAGAAATAATAGATATTTGGAGTATTGATATGCATGATATCAAACTATTTTTAAAGAAAAGTTCTTTGGTAGGGAATTATCAATATGAAAAAATCACCTCAATTTCTGCATACATTTTTTTTCATAGGGAGCTAAATTAACTCAACTAGTGCATTAAAAAATGGGAGTATTGGAAATATAGTAATAATTATAATACAGGAATATTAATATTTGTGAAACATAAAATTGAGAATGCATGACAAAATCAGATTTGGGTTGGGGATAAAACAAAACAAACCAAAACAATTAACATCCACCCCCCCCCAAAAAAAAACACCAAACTCTAGAAACATTTTAGAGCCTTGGTTCTTTTGAAGACTTAACCAATTGAAAAGTTCATTTTTCATTCTGTCATTAATGTCAAGTTTGGTAGATTTAGTCAATATTATATGAAATTATCAGCAGGCTTACTTTAGCATTAATAAAGTAGCAGCTGCTGAAGCAGCAGCTAAATCTACTATTGTTTGTGTTTAATTATTTCCTAATTGCTCCTATTCAGGCCCTACAAGCATGAGAGAAATCTCCGTATTTTATAACTCAGTTGCCTACTTTACTTTCCACTGTGTACTATGTGTTGACTACTTGGTTTGGTGAGAAGGAACTAAAGGCATATTTCTAAAACATCAGCTTATGTTTTTAGAAACTTACAAATTGATGTTAGGTTTTGTATACTATGCAACATATACAATTTATATTTGACTTTTCTTTCATTTTAAACATATGTAACTTTAATCTCATCAACAATTTTTTTGAACACAACATAGTGTGTACTAACATAAGATAACTTGTTTATTGTAGCAAGTAAAACCCAGGTAATCACAGAGATGATTACAATGTAGCAGTTATTTACTATTATTTATTATAGCAAAAGATGGACATTATGCACATGGAAAATCTCATTTTTTAAATTCTTTTTCCTCTTCTTATATGATTCCAATATTGGCCATTAGGATGTGATCCAGCATCTTTCTGTCAGAGAGAAAGTTGAACATAAACAGTGGGCTGAGGTTGTTGGGGTAATGGGAGGGATGAAACATAAGAAATTACTAAGTTATTCCTACCTTAATTACTGTGTTGTCCTTACAACAAAAATGAGAAGATAGACGATCTAAAATAAGTTTTTGAGGGAAAAATGAAAAGACAAAATCCAAGCATATTTTTTTTTGTAAGAAAGTTTAGGAGGGTTCTGAAGGCAGAATTAACAATAGCGATAGTTTTATTCATTTAAAAATATTTATTTAATGAATATTCTGTGTCAGGCACTTACTAGGCTCTGGAGATACAGAATTGGGCAAAATATAGAAATTCCTTACTCAAAAGGGACTTACATTCTAGTGGAAGAGGCTGATAAATGACATAATTTCAGTTCATGATATCTTTTATGAAAAAAATGAAAACACAAGTGGATAAAGAATGATAAAATGAGTGGGTAGGAAAGACCCCTTTGAGTAAGTCACATCAGAACTGACACATGAATGAACTGAGAGAATGAGCCATATGTATATGTATGTATGGAGACAGGCGTTCCATGCAAGTGTGAGGACTTGGAGAAAGGAATGTGTTCACATGGTTGAGGATGAGCAAGGCAGCCGGAGTTGTTGCAGCAACAGTGAGTGAGACTGGAAGAGTGATGGAACCGATGTTGAAGTAACTAAGGGCCATGTTTGGTAGTGCCCTATAGGCAAAAATAAGGGGTGTGGAGTTTAGATTTTATTCTACATATGCTAGAAGTCATTGGAGGATATTGAACAAGAAGTGATAATCTGGTATATGTTTTAAAAAGACCTTTCCAGTGTTTGGATGGAGAACAGATTCTAGTTGGCAAGAATGAAAATAAGAGACCAGTTGGAGGCCATTGTGAAAGTCCAGGCAGTGTGAGTAGGTTGGTAGTGGTGGATGTGGTACTTCATGTGTACAGAAGGTGAACTGTGTTTTCATGCAAGGGCACACAGAGACAAAGTATTTGTTCACATTATACATTGTAGAGGGTTTAGGAAAGTGTGGTTTCACCTACATGTGACATTAAATGTAATATGCGTAATTAACTCTCTTAAATATCTTAGCTCATCGTGCTAAAACATTACCAATTTATTCATATGCACTTACTACTTTAATTATTTTACCCATTTTAGTTATCATTTAACAACATCACAAAAAAGAAAACAATGTTTAAAACTGATTTTACAGCGATACATTGCAAGAACTTTCAGAAGGATGCATAATATGTTTCACTGACCAGATCATATATTATAAAATAAGATCATTATGTTCTTTGATTCTTGAGATTTCATTAAGAAGAAGGTTTTGCAACATATTCAAATTTGGAGTCATTATGTCATTCATGAAGATATGGTTTGTTATCTAATTTTTGGTTTAAGTAATTCAAACTTAGACAAATAATTTTTACCATTGTTCTATGAGATTTCATCAATGGATTGCTGTTAGCTATATAACTCTGTAAAAAGGATTATTCTGTTCTCCCTAGATGGTTAGTTCACTTGGAATTATATTACTGAACAAATAAATCTTATTCCTAGAGTATGACCAGAAAAAAAGTTAAATTTAATAATTCCCAGAGTGGTTTTCTTTGAAAATTTTAGTAAGTTAAATTGAAACTGTATTCAGCAAACATTAACTAAAAAGTTCTTTGTGTCAGACTATGTCCAGTGCCCTGGGAATATTAGGTTCATTATGATCATAAAGATGAAAAAGACAATTTGGAAGAGTTTCACATGGAATAGTAGCATATTAAATTAATGATTATTAATTTGATAAGATAGCTGCTGTGTGGGTCTCTTTGTAAAATTTCTGAGGAAGGATGCTTTACCATTTCCTCAGTTCAGAGTTATAGTTATGTGCTTTGGACTGCCTGATGGTTTTAAAGTGCTTATATGCTATACGGACAAGAACAATAGAATTTCAATAATATGTACATTCAGATCTCTCATATCATATTGGTTGACTTATATGTGAAATAATCAGAAATAACCCAACAAAAAATATTGTTACATGTTAAACTATGTGGTTCGTTTTATAAATGCTATACAATTCACTGAAGAAAAATTAATGTGGATAGAGTATTTAGGAAAGACCACACAGGAGGGAAAGAGCCAGAGATGTGTCTTACATAATTTGAATAGTGGAGAAAGGGGAGATCATTTATGGCAGAGAAATACAAAACCAGTATAGTAGCAGAAATGGTAATGATGCATTTGAATGATTGTGTACAGAAAAATAGTGGGAAATAAGCGTGGTTGAGTCATCTTTGGACCCATACTTTCCTCAAGCTGTCATGTTTCACGTTAGCTATTCTGGTTTTTTCATTTGTAAAAAAGAAAATCACACTACAAATTTGGTAGAGCTGTGAGGATTAATGGAAGTGATAAGGGCAAACAAGCGCCATCTTGGCCCATAATTGACACATTTAATGGTAGCTATTACAGGATATTCCTTTTTCTTACTGCTATCACCCTCCCAATTCAGGGATTTGACATTTCAGACTCATTCTTCAAGCTGCAAACACAGGTACAATTGTTTCGTAAAGCTCTCTCTGACCCAATGAGATAGAAGTGAGCTCTCCTTTTTCTTCATACTATTCATATGTCATGTAACAAATTATTTATTTTTGTTTTTCTAAAATTGATTTTTAAAAATTGCTGGCTTTTTCTAATGCAAGAATACTTTATTATTATTTAAAATCAGAAATCAATTACACTAAATCTATTTTTGTTAAATCATATTAGCCTCTATCTACAGAGATAAAAAGTTCACGGATTATTCAATTTTACCATCAGGCTTTTTTCTCCAACTGCTTAGTTTTTAATAACATGATGTTTAGCAGGAAAATACCATAACTATTAATAATATTTTAAATGCTTTTAATATAACATTTGATTAGA
This sequence comes from Daubentonia madagascariensis, assembly GCA_023783475.1. NCBI lineage: Eukaryota > Metazoa > Chordata > Mammalia > Primates > Daubentoniidae > Daubentonia > Daubentonia madagascariensis. The sequence continues at coordinate 47,510,647 of JAKFHU010002080.1, forward strand.
TTACAAAAGTATATTGTTAAGAAACTTATATAATGAAGTTGGATCTTATTCATAGAAAATGCTGCTATGTATAAATAAATGTGCATTTTTACTGCTCAAGATAGTTCTGAGGTCTCATTTTTAAGTGGATTTTAAAATATACTTAGTGTGCAAATACTGCTTATTTTTTAACAATTGATGTTTGATAAGTTTTGTGTGTTTTACATTAATAGTAACAATCAAGTTCTAATTAGTTAATCAACATGACATATTAAATCCTACTAACTAAGGATATGGTAAAAACAACTTGTTGTTATTTAAAAAAATAGAACTTATTTTTAGAGAAATTTTAGGTTTACTGAAAAATTGTGCAGAAAGTAGTTTCCATAGACCCTTTGCCTTTTATTCCCTGTACACAGTTTCCCCTACTATTAATAGCTTCTATTAGTGTAGTGCATTTGTTATAATTGATGAACTATTATTGACACATATATTATTAGCTAAAGTCCATAGTTTACATTAGTATTCTTTCGGTGTTGAATAGTTTTATGAGTTTTAATAAATGCATAATGTCATGTATCCACCATTACAGTATCCTACACAATAGTTTTACTGCCCTAAAAATGTTCTGTACTCCACCTATTCATCACTTCCTCCCTCACCCTGAACCCTTGACAACAACTAATCTTTTTACTATCTCTATAATTTTGCCTTTTTCTGGACATCATACAGCTTGAATCATACAGTATGTAGCCTTTTCAGAGTGGCATCTTTCACTTAGCAATATGAATTTAAGGTTCCTCCATGTCTTTTCATGGTTTAATAGTTCATTTCTTTTCATAAATGAATAATATCCTATTATATGGAAGTAACACAGTCTGTTTATACATTTATTTTTTCTTAAGTGTTTAAAAGTGTCTTTTTATATCTTTTCTTTCAAATGACTAATTTCTCTTATAATTGAAAGTATTATAGTACTATGTAATTTTTGTCTTCTTTTCTCTTTCATATTAGGACTAGAATTTTTATTTTAGGCAATTCTAAGTAAATTTTGAAATTTTATATATGTCTAATCAATCCTATTAATATATGCCTATAGAACAACTTTTAGGGAATAATGTAGTGGTTTTTGTTTTAATATATGTTATTTGAATTTTTTCCTAACTTTTGATGATATATGTGATATTTTAAAATATTTTACTATTTTTCAAGAATACAATATGTTGTTATTAGCTAAAGTCACCATTTTGTACAATAGATCTCTTGAACTTATTCCTCTTATCTAATTGAAATTTTATATCCTTTGACCAACATCTCCACAACCTCCTCCCCCCTGTTCCAATCTCCCCATCCCCTGGTAAATACATTCTACTCTCTACTTCTGTGACATTAACTTTTTTAGATTCCACATATGAAGAGAGTGGATGTAGTGTTCTCACCACAAAAATAACTATGTCAGGTAATGCATATGTTAATTCACTAGATTCAGTCATTTCACAATGTATATATACTTCAAAACATCATATATTTGTATTGATAAATTGTATTGATAAATACAATTTTATCCATCAATTAAAAAATAAAAATAAATTTTTACTACTTTAAAGTACATTCACTTATATGCTTTATATGTGATGAAAATTTTGCTTTCCATGTGCCTAAAAGAGGGATGTTACAGATAGATAAACTGTGCTGTCTAGTTAAACCCTCCCACCCTCAAACAGGGACAAATCACTACTTCATATTGTCCATTTTTTACCTGGAGTCTATATTTCTTATATTATCACTTTCTTTCTCTAACAAAGTTTTTCATTTTTTTAAACCATTTTTACCTCTTTTCCCTCTTACAGGAAGTGTTCTCTCCTTCCTGTGGAAAATATTAATACTTCCTTTGCCTGAACTCTGCACCTGATTCTCTGGATTCTCAGAAACTGTAATTTATCAGTTGCTGCCCTTGCTTCTATGTATTTCCCTTTTCATCTCTATAGATTCTTTCATGAATGAGTAAATGAATGAATAATTCCTCTAAATTTGATTTGATTGCTGGTTTCTGAGATGCATACCATGGTTAAGCTCTATAGACTCCTAACCTGGAGTCTATACCTAGAGCTTAACCATGGCAACAGCACTGATTACAATGTTCAATTAGCTCTATGACAATGAACACATTTTCTAACTTCTTAAGGTTTCAGTTTCCCTATCTGAAAAAGCAAATAATAGTAGGATTATGTAAACGTTGTGAGGAATGTGATAATTCATGTAAAGTTCTTAACACAGTACCTATTGCACAGCAAATACCGAAAGGATATTAGCAATTATTAAGTTGATATTTCCCCTGATTTATCAATATGAAATATAATGATGCCTTCCCCCAGAACCTTAAAGAATTTTTTCTCTTCCTAATTTTTAGAAAAATGTTTTTCTTTCTCTATAGCTACTTTCAAAGACACTCTTTCTAATCATCTGAGTTCTTTCCCACATACCACCAACATGCAAATGCACACAAACACACACAGAGAATAATATTCTCAACAAATTTATCATCTCAGAGAAGTTTCTTCTCTAAGTCCTTCAACATTGAGATGACAAAACATAATTTCATTCTTTTAGGAGTCTTTCTGTAGCTTTCTATAATGATTTTTTTTCCATATTCTCTGAAAGTTTTTATGTTTTTGAATAACAAAAGGAATGTAGCAATATAGCTTCTCATCATAGATGCCTGTGTCATTTTTAAATATTATAATAATTTCTTACAATATATTAGAGCTTAAGTTTATCCCTGACAGATGGTTATACCATGATGAGTGAAAAGCATTAGTAATTTAACATATTTAAGCGACCGTGGAAAATTAGCAACTTTGTGAAAATTGAAAAACTCATTTTCTAATGTGATTTAGGCAAGGCTGCAAGGATTTTTATTAAATAATGTAAAACAAATTAGAGGGATAGAAACAAAACTCAGAGGCAGTAAACAGAATCACATTAAAAGATGATTTGAGTAATATTTTAACTATTTAAAGGCTAAAGCCTTTTAATTGTACTCTATAGTTTGAAAATCATAAAATGTTTCTTAATTCTTAGCTAAATAATTTGATGTAGTTATTATTATTATTAGAATTTGACTAATGTATTTAGAAAATGATAAGTGATAGTAAATAGATTTTTAAAGTTTAAAATAAGTGCAATTATGAAAAGGCTCAGTAGCATGATTCATGTACTGAATGTACAATAGTTTCTTCAGTTTTTTTCATTGTATGCAGTTTTTCTTTCTATACCTTCTTGCAATAAATGCTGATTTGCTGATCTAAAGGCACATAGAAATGATTAGCAGAGTAAATCAGATGCTTCATTTCAGAGTAAAGAATGCTCTAAATTGTAAATTATCATTACTGCAATTCTCAATTGTAAAGCTTTTGTTTTATTTAATTTGGTTACTGATTTTTTTCTTGTGACATAAAACCAATTTCCCTTTTCTCTTTTCCTTCTTTATGTTTTTCTCTACAGAAAGCTGACCTTGCAGTTGCTCCACTGGCTATTACCTATGTTCGAGAGAAGGTCATCGACTTTTCCAAGCCCTTTATGACACTTGGAATAAGTATTTTGTACCGCAAGCCCAATGGTACAAACCCAGGCGTCTTCTCCTTCCTGAATCCTCTCTCCCCTGATATCTGGATGTATATTCTGCTGGCTTACTTGGGTGTCAGTTGTGTGCTCTTTGTCATAGCCAGGTAACATGCTCACTTTTGTGATTTTTTTGGCAATTGTTACCTTCTTTATCTAACTAATAATTGTCAAAAGTCACAATCAATTTTACTTTTTCTCTTCTTTATTTCCCATGGGGTGCTGAAGAATAACAAACTTTTAAGAGTCACATCCACTTCTTAAAATGTTATGCTGCCTTTTTGGGCAGAAAGCACGCTGGTTGTGTCAGTAAGCTATTACTGTTGTAGGGTTTATTATTTTCTTGATCAAAATCTAAAAGCAGTCCAAATCACTGTGGTAAAAGAATCATTCCCTGATTTTGAAGATTTCTGTCAAACCCAAACCAAAATAGCATGTTTTGCTAACTTGAATTAATAATTCAGTCACAAAAAAACCCAAAGAAGTAAAATTTAAAAAGAGACTTTTTTTAAAGGAACCAAGGCTAATTTATAGTAAACATTCTACATATAAAAAGATTATCATAGTTTTCTAATTAAAATTTGTCATTTTTTTCACAGAATAAACATCACTACAAAAAGTGCCTATTGTCATTGACATGTAGAGTATGTTTCAAGTCATAGGATCAGAAAATCAAATGTTTAATTGAAATATACATAGTTTTATATTATTATAATGGCCTTCAAAATCTGTGATATAGCTCAATCTATGTTGATTTTGCTACTTTATCGTTACTCTTGGAAGTGAAAATTTATCATTTTCATTTATGCTTACCTCACTCAACTCTCATTTATGCTTACCTTAATCAAGCTTTCAATTAATAGATCGTTTCAACATAATTTATTTCCCTTTTGCCTTAATTACGAAGATTAGAATTGTGCTTCAGGATTCAGAACTCTATTATTACTCTAATGACATTGAATCAAGTCATATATTCATTCTATTCTTTGAATTTTTATATTTTATCCAATACCCAAAAGATAGCTCTGAATCTAAAATGAATTAGAATTCCAAATATAATTTTTCGTGTTGATAAAAATACTTATAATATATAACTATATGTATATTTTTGTGCCCTATAATCAAAATTAAATATGCAGTTGTCTTTTTTCAATTACATTACATAGATTCCATTGATAAATTTATCATTAAAGATATTTTTCCTTCCTTAAACTTATTCTTTTTCCAATGAAGTCATGTAATTTTTCCTAGCAGTGAAAAAAAAATGTTTAGTTCATTCATTTAAAAAAAGGAATAAAATCAATTATAGAAGTAGCATATTTTATATACTAATATTTACAAATAGATATTTTTGATATATTTATAGACAATTATTATAAAAATTTATCATTTTTTACCTAATTGGCTCAATGTTAAGGCTTGAGTCCTTCAGGCAATTATCATTCGCATTTGCCTGAAAATATGTATTGGAACCATGAGGCCGTATAGCATTTGAAACCGTATAGTAGTGTTCGTTAAAATTTTATTTGAATTTTGAAGTTCTGCCCCCCAAAGTGAGAATTTGGAATGCAAAGTTCAAAAACTTTTAGCTCCAGCTTTTTCATATCCTGTGAATATTAAATAGCCTTCTCATTTCTGAGCATCTCTGGCACAATTGTATATATTTTATAATGACCGACACAGCCACCCTATTTTATACGTGTTCAGAGAAATTTAGTTCAAGAGTCATTTAGTGGCTAGAAAGCTCTTCAATCAGCCCACAGGCCACATAGAAAAATAAATACTACAAAGTATAGAAAAAGTCTTCCTTGACGTTTGCATATACACCTGTTTCTTCTTAATCAAATTAACAAAAGTTCTAAGGAAGGATATAAATAAAGCCAAGAGGAAAGTGTCATGAGGCAATTCTGAGGCAACTGTGTAAGCATTAATCATGCTGAATTATGTCTAACAGGAGTTTCCTGGGGATCTTAAACACAAACTCTTGGTTTATCTCAAATTTGTAATAGAAATTTTAGATATTCCTAATTTTCCAAGCCCAACTCTTTTAAAATTAGATTTAAAGCAAATACTGAAACATCTGGATTCTTTTCCAACTTAAAAGTACCTTTGCAAATAGGGGCATGTGGTATGGATATGCACTTATCCAACTTTTCAAAATATTTCTGTAACTCTCACATTGGTAAATCATCACAGATGGCATCTGTATAATTATGGTAACCTGTATTGATTTTACACACAAAAATACACCCAAGTCATCCTATTTGAGAACATAAAGTCAGCTATCATACTATTTTTTTAGTGCCTTTAAATTTTGTCATTAGTTATTAAATGAATAGATTTGAAAATGGTCCTATTTCAGCTTCTTATTCAACGATGTAAAAACAAACGGTCTCATACTTTAAAAATTAAGTGTAAAATATTCACTTATTAAATAATAACTAGTGTTAGATAAACAATATTAAGTAATAAAAAATATTAGAGATTCTTGGTAAAGCAACACATAATATAAGAATAAATATTTTACATATTTCTTCGGAATATTTTGTTCAATTCTCAATATTAAAATAATCTTGCTTAAAAATATTTCCAAATTTGAAAAAAATAAATACTGAAAACTCAGATTAAAAGAAAAATCTTTGAATGCAGTCAATTTAAATTTTAAACTGAAAATCCAAAATCAAATGAATTTGTATAATGAAAATCTACTCTGACATGGTATTGAACTTTTGCTACTTTGTGACATGCAAAGGCAGATAAAATGTCCAAGTTTCAATTGTAGAACCTAATTTCCTTTCTAATTTAAATAAAATCAAAATATTTGTTAGAATTTAAAATACATTTATTTAATGCTACATTTGGCATTTTGATTTTACATATCAGTATAAATTATGTCTTATGTCATATAAAGATCACTGATGAACTCATTGATATTTTTGATGTCAAAGTAAAAATGATGAGTATTTATATTCTCTATAACAATTCTATATAATTCTCCATAACAATTATGGAGAAAAGAAAGACAAATTATATTTTTAAAAGATTCTTAGATATATTTTCAATTTTCATTGAAAATCACAAAAACAAAGGTCTAAAATAACTATTACCTCAATAACAGAATTCATATTTATTACTTATTGGAAGTTATATAATATTGAATTTTAGGGAATTATGTAATACCTACTTAAGAATGAAAACAATTTATCTCAAACTAAAATATAATAAATGATCTAAATATTGTCAAAATTTTTAATCGTTATTATTTTAACTTTTGTTTTGGTCATTTTCTGATATTGTTCCTGTCATTGTTATTACAATTATTGTTCTATATCTTTTTAGTTACCAAGCTGTATACTCCTTCCACTTGTTTTCTGTTTCTACTTTAGTTCAGTCATTCCATTGATCACTCACTCAATTAGCCAAATATTTTATGAGCCTCTAGTGAGCACTGATAATTAAGGTATCATAAAATATTAAAAGTTAATTTGTCTCTCATCTATTTATTTTATTCAACAGATATCTATCAGCTACTTATAATGTCCTACAAATTGTATCGAATGCTTAAATTCAAGAACATACAGAACTGGATACATTCTTTTTGTTAATAATCTTACAAGTAGTGCATGTATCTGACAATAAATATCTTTGAATAAATTTACAGAAATATTTGATAGGTGTCCTAATTTTTTTATGAATGCCACATATTTAAATATCTTTTCCTTAAAAATAACTTTTAATGTACATTTAACTGGAGAGAAACATACAACTCTAAAGGAAATAGGGCATTAGGTAGATTGTTAGTTGTCATTAGAATCCTAGATTAGAAGTATATTGCATATCTGCTCCATCATACTGTTAATAATATTAATTTAATGACAAATTAAGATCTAATAATAATAATTAACATTTATGTTTTTAAAACTGGATTTAAAATTAGATTGTTTTGCTGATGCCTTCTAAAAATTTTCCCTCACCCTTATTTTTTAGGAAAAACATCTAAGAATATTTAACAAATGTTTTTAATGTATTTAACTAATATTAAGAAAGAGAGATATAATGTTTTTTTGTATTGATATGGTTTTATAGTTTATGATCTTTTGCAAGCAGTTGTATTATTATTTATAGCATAATGACATAACCAGCATGCTTATCTGAATTAGGTGAGAACTCTTATTTAAGAGTAAAGATGAGCCTGGGGTAGTGCATTCTAGACTTCTATAGAATGACCTTATCCCAAGTGTTCTAGCAATAGCTTTTGGCTGACAGAGGATTAGAAAGAAATCTTGTCCATGATGGACTTGTACTTAGTCAGATTTGCCCCTGAATCTTTTCCCTTCTCTTTCTTTCTCTTTTTCTTTGACCTAGGTATATTATTATGGAGATGGCAGTCATATAAAAAAATCTGGTTAGGGCATCCACCCCTTATACTGATAATAAGATATATTTTTCACCTTGCTTCAAATATTTCTTAAATTAAATGAAAGATACTATTGATACAACAGATACTATTTATAAAATGAGTCAATTTAAATTCCCATATATAGTAGGGAATTTTTTTTCTTTTAACCATAGATATCTCCCAGACAACCAAGCTGTTCTGAGATTCAGTGTGTAAATTTTGGTCTAGGGTTTTTAGTAGTTTGATGTACAGAGATGAATAACTGAGGACCAAACCTAAAAGTAGGAAATAATGGTATGCACATTTCCCTCCAACAGGATTGATGTAACCTTAATAATTATTCACTAAGCTTATAAGAATATTGCATATTTTATTCTGATATTGGTATTTTAAGATTAAATACAAATAAATTTTGAAGAAGAAAAAAAATACTATACCAAATTTTGTAACAAGAATACTGTTATACAAAAATTTCTTAAGTTAATTAAAGGAAAAAAATGAATATGGTCAACTAGAGAAAAAAAGATAAAGGAATCCAAACAATATTAACTCACCTGGACTTCTTGGTTAGAATAACAAACCAAAGAATACTCAGTGTGTTAGATACATAGCATTCATTTTTCTAAGTTAAAAAGAATATAGTAATTTCTTGTGTGTTTTTGTGTTTAATTGCTTTGCATGAATTTTAGAATATTAGAACATTACCTATTGTATTAGTGAATTAGGCAGCAGGGGATGGTCTCCCTAGAATTTGCTCAATGGTTTATTATTACAGTGACCACTAGGATTATCTTGACATACGTTTTTGCTCTAACATGTTCTGTGGTCACAAGATGACAAAGCTATTGTCTTACTGAGAGTCCTTATACTTTAAAAAATATTATGTATTTCTCCGGGAGCTCAGAGGTAAAGATGTTCTAAAAAATAGTGTTTTCAATGGTTTAACTCACTTTAGAAAACCATATCCAAAGTGCTTGCATTAACAGCTTTGATCTTAGCTCCTCACTACTATGCTATAGCTTTTATATTGTTGTCACAATGATGGGTGACATTTAATATACAGTGAAGGGCAACAATGAATTACTATGCACTTAAAACTGGATAACTGTTTTGGTGGGATGGTCAATGTTAAACTAATCTGCTGTCAAAAAGACTGTTGTCACATTAAAACAAAATGCCAATTTTGTTGTGTGCCTTTGCCACAAACTTGCCAATGGTTTCTTACTCAGAAAACCATTTCGATTTTACCCTTCCATAATATAATTTTAGATATATGTTACTTTTATTTTTTTAATGTCATATTTTTTACTGAAGTAAATTGAAGGGAAGCTTATTTGTTATTTCTCTTCCCATTAAGCAATTTTCTTAAAATTTATTGAAAATTTGGTTTTAAGAAAGTTTTATTCTGCTAATATGCCTGTCATACATATTAAAATGATTGTTAAAATTGATTATATATTAACAAATATATAAGTTATGGACCTAAACACCAACATTGATTAAAATGAGATGTACTTTCAAACTACGTTTCCATAGGAGATGAAGCTACTTCTACATTAAACATTTTTTTCTTAATTGTTATTTGGTAAACCCATTATAAATAATGTACCTCTTTATTTTTAGTGGTTCCAATAATGTTCATGATTGCAAAATATTCGGGGAGTCACCAACCCTCCCCAAAATACTTAGTTTGTGTCATTAGTGGAACCAAACCTCTGAAACTAAGTTGAATCAATGACTTCCTTTCAGCTATGGTGAATATGATGTCTAGGTAATTGAAACAGCAGAGATCTTGACTGAAATTATCTGTCCAGGAAAAAGAAGAGAATCTAATCATCAGAGGAGAAATTGAAATATTTTCCACCTCTCCATTTTATAATTATGCTAAACATTTACAAGAACAAAAGATTTGAGAAAAAATTGAGTGAGACAAGGCAAATTAAAATTATTGTGCTTTTTCTGTAATTTTCTGTTATCAAATACTTGTTGACATTTTCTTTTAAGGACAATAGTGCTTGAGTATCTTTTAGAAGTTTCTACACCTTTATCTAAATTACTTTTCCCATATAAATGATTTTTTATTGATCATTAGGCCCAATAAGTATAAATGCAAGAGCAGATGTTTGATAGCCCATTTTTATTTCTCAAATTCTATGGATAAATTATTTGCTTCTATGTCTTTCTTTGCCTCCATTCACCAGAATTGAATTCAAAGGCTACTGGAAGCAAAAAGGCTGCCCCTCTCTCTAGTCATTGTAAGTGCATCCAGTCGATAAATATTTTGGCCAATGAGCTTTTGAGATCTGTGGTCATCCTATGATGATTTGTTTCTATTTAGAAGTTCCATAATATCTAGCTCAGTAAATCACAGAAACTAATTATAATAATTTACAATGTATAGGGTGATATTAAGAAACTCAAGAGCCGGGCACAGTGGCTCACGCCTGTAATATCAGCACTTTGGGAGGCCAAGGCGGGAGGATCATTTGAGGCCAGGTTCAAGACCAGCCTGGACAAAATAGCAAGACCCCATCTCTACAAATTAAGAAAAAAGAAAAAAAGGAACTCAAAGAATGTTAAAATCTTGAAGTTCAATGCTTATTAAATTGTATAGTTGCTACCAAGGAATGGCACCTTTATTTTAATGAGTACTTTATGGAACATAGAATTATGTTTTATACACGTGTGTGTGCACACATGCACACATATCCCCTGATAAGAAGCAGCACTCTTATAAAAATTAAAATATTTCTGAAAATTTGGAAAATAAGATGTAGTGGCTACAGTGGCAGTTTCCACCAATGTGTTATACATTTTTCATTAGCTAATTCAAGTTGAGAAGCTAATAGGACAAAACCAATACTGTCAATGGCTTGTCTCTTGTTTCTCTGAATTTTTATATATTCTTTCTTTTCTTTTGCTTTTTTCTTTTTTTAGACTGTTAAAAAAATTCTTTGAGGTGTCTTTTAAGAACTGACAAGATAAGGAAAACCAAGCATTCCTCACCAAGTAATGCACTTATTCTGTCATGTTTTGCAGTTTCTAGGTAGCTACATTTTCCATAGCTGCACAGTATTGTGAATTACTTGTAAGTAGCCACCTGACCACTTTGGTTTGTCTGTGGTAATTCTCAAAACAAAAGCACACTTCTATTTTCCACAGCCACTGGGAAAATAGTCCCTTTAGACTTTTGGGGAGGTTTCTCAGTAAACCTAAGAAAGGTCTTCTTTGTCTGAAATTATCCCAGGAAAGTCAGTGGCTTTTTTTTCTTTGATAGTGTTCTTTATGGACTATTTTAATCTGCAATGTCTAGTTAAGAGAGACCAAAGCTTTTATATGAACACATACCTTGAAACAGTGGTGTCTGTGCAGGAAGCCAGTGAAACAAATACAATGAGGAAATAAGGAAATATTCACTAGGTTTTTTTTTTTTTTCTCTTTCTGCATGTCTTTGTATTAATACAATGATCAAGAGTATTGTGTTCATAAAAAGGCAATTGTCTTGAAAATGAAGAGAAATAGGTCAGGTTTTTTTTTAATGGCTAACATGACACCTAAATTAGGAACATTTTTCCTTGGATAAAGTTGTCCTTTTGCTGTAGATTCTTTGGTGTAAGAGTTCTTTCAGATTGATGTTTCCCTATATAGTCTTGTACTGGAGTGGTGGGTCAGATGGGACAAACTATTAAGAGAAAAAAGAAAGAAAACGAATATATATTTTGTATGTCAACAATGGACAGGTTGTGTTTGAGAACCATAGAGAGATTAAGCAACTGTGTTTTTTTATAATTTGATTTGAGGAATGAATACATATATATCAGTTTACAACCCCTTCCCCCACCACAAGTGGGATTAGAGTTGTTTTCTCTTTGTTTAATGCCATTATTGTTAGCACTTTTTAATTGTAATTTACTAATGGGGAGGAAGATTGTTCTAAAGAAAACAAAACAAATTTAGAAGAAAACACAAAACGTATTTAGAAAAGGAACTTGTATCACTTAGTCTTTTTTGATTATCCTGTTAAATTTACCTTCTACTTTTTCTTTCTAAGATTATAAAAAAATAGACCTTGGCTATTTTTTTTATTTTAAAAAAATGCTCTATTAAATCTTTTTACTACATACTAACAGTATGTTATTTTATAGCAAGAGGTAATTCTTTGAAAAGTTGCTTAATTAGCTACATTTAAGAAGTGTGTCTTTCTCTTTAGTCAGCAAATAAAAAAGCTTAAAAACTATTTCCAATGAGTTGGGCACCTAGGCAAGAAACATTAGCAAGGCACATGTGCAAATTTGCCTTAGAGACCTATTCACTGGAAATGCTAACTCTTTTTCCCTGAAATATAATAGAAGCATATAGTGAAAGAATAGAATCACATTGTGAGTTTTTCTGGGGACTCACATGATATTGGTATTGTTTTGATTTTTTTCATAATTCATGAATGTGAAATAAATATTAATATTAAATGCAAATATATAGATGAAAATTTTACTGTTAATTTATGACTTTATTTTTTCATAATAAGTAAAATAATGCACTCTATCCAAATAATTAATGAGTAGGAGATATAGTGTCATCAACCAGCGTAACTTCATTCATTAGAGCATGTCACAACACCTTAATTGCTATAATTTTTTACATTCCATTACATAATTACATCATTCAAGTTAAACTGTTTTCATATCAATCCTGTTGGGTATGCATATTTAGAAAGAGAGAAATTTTTTTTCCTAAGGAAAAAATATCATGGTTCTTTTAAATAGCAATAGGAATTTCAATATACTTGGATAGAAAGAGCTTGATTGCCTCTATTCTGTATATAAATAGAATTAGTAAAAAAATTATCAATATAAACTCTTTATTGGTCTTCAATACCTAAAGTTTTAAATATTTCTAGTTAATCCTTGCATAATAAGTGACACTATGAATAAAGTTATCTGTTAGAAATTTGTTGATTTTAAATTTATTTTTCAAATTTTGTTCAGAAGCCCAGAAATTAACAGAAGTTAACAGAATGTAAGTCATTCCTATGACAAAAAAGCCTTATTAATGAAGTTGTTATTCACATCTGAATTTTAAAACTACACTGATTCTTTCTGTTTTATTTAATGTACATTGGTTGAAATAGACTTAGTTCTAATACTTTCTAACTTATACAGAGGGTGATTTTCCTTTTTCCCAGTTTAGATATAAAATAGTTTCCTGCTATTCTTTATGAGAAATGTTTAATCCTAAATTAATTATTTTAAAAGATTCTCTACTCTCATGTGCTCCTGATTATACCTGAGATGATAAAATGAAGTGAATGAATTTACAATAAATTTTCCTCTTAAGTGGATGGACTTGATATTTGAAGCAAAGGTGAAATTGTAGGTTTTGAATGTTACTGGCATGATAAACATTATAAACAGAATAGGGCTACAACTGTCATCTAAGTTGGTTCAGAATATGCACCTGAATATTATTTTAACGTAATAAAATTAGGTAAGTGTTTCCCTGCTTCCCTTACTATTATTGGTATTGAGAATGGGGGGTGCTGGGAGGTGTATTTCAATATAAGCTTAGCAGTTCACTAGACTGAAGATATGTCTTGGAAACTGGTATTAATGAAGTGACTTTTACAAAAAAAGAAAGCCCTTGGGAATATGGAGATGCAAAAATGAGATTCACACTCAGGAAAATGTATGTTGATCTCAAAATGTTTATATTGCTACATTAATTTTCAATTAGGGCTTCAATTTTTTTAATTAGGAAGATATTACAAATAATGTTTTAAATCTTCCACCTGTCAAGAACTTAAAAATATTTATTTGGATAGTTCTTAATTTGGATATTTTAGTTGAAAACAAAATTAATGAATGATTTCCAAACATACTTCAGTTATTTTAGGTATTAAACTCTATATAGAGGTCATACATATAATTTTTAAATATTTTATTGATTTGTTTGATACAATAGAGTGTCTATATTTTCAAAAGACATTTCCAACCTTTTTAGTTGGAAAAATAGCCCCAAAGGTATTAAACTTTGTGAAAGATGTCATAAAAATAAATTTTATAGGTAATATTTCTAATTAAAAACACATTATATGCCTTGAATATTTATGGTAGCTGAAGTTTGCTATAATCCATACAATCACATATTAGTTAAATCAATTTAAATTTTAGAAAATCAAATGCTGCCTTTCCAATGCTAGTTTCAAGTTCTTGTAGGTAACATCATTACTTATTGAGTGTCCAATTTTTAAATAGAAGCTTAGTCTGTTTTGTTTCTTACTATTTGAAACCACATGGCCTTCTGACTGTCTGAGGACAGTCTGCCTTGAGCCTTTTAATTCTGGACTTAACTGATTTTCAAATCCTTGGAAAGTGTGTATTGAAGCTAAACACTTGCTTCTGACTTGTAATTTTAAGAGGGAATTCTTTCAAGTGTTAATTATGCTCATAGTTCTTTTAATATAACTACTTTTTAATGTTTAGTACGTCACTTGCAAATACCTATATTGGTAAGAATTTATAGTACAAACTTATGTTTTCTTATGCAACACTGATATGTGAGCCATTTTCTTTATTATTCTCAATTTAAAGCCACTCTTAATTTAATTTGATTGTACAATTGGGTGTTTTAGAAAAAAATGGTATTGGTAGCTATCTAATGGGTCTACATAATAGCCATTGTATAATTATAAAAAATAGATCTTAGTTATGAGTGTAGAATTATGTTTTTCTTTTACTTTGACATTTATAAAATTTCCTGAATTTTATGACAACCAATATCATGACTTTACTCCAGAAATCTTAAAATGATCAATAAATGACTATAATAATTTTTAATCCTGTACCATCCCATAGCATAATAACCTCATAACAATAAAAAATAATCTCAGATTAAATAATTTAAGTAAATTGCAGTATACCATTATGACCTTATTTTATTTAAATAATATTTCTTAGGGTCAGAATAGGTTATAAGAATCTGTAACTAACTTACTCATGAAGTTAATTTCCTACTTCAAATTTAAATTTTAAATGGGAGTCAGAAGTAAGTCATAAATTGTGAAGATGCTCATTATTTATTGTTTTTAGTTATTCATTTGTAGCCTAAATCATGTTTATTTTTCTTTAAGATTATATGTTTAAGAAAAATTAACCATAATTTATATTTGTTTTCATTAATATGTTACAAATCAATGGAACTGACCATTGTTGCCATTTCATTAAGCCCTTCTAATCCATTTAAATCTACCAAATAATATGTTCAATAGCATATTATTATGATACTCACGTAAAGATAACCCTGTACTTCACTGTGTAGATCTGGTGACTTTCTTGTGCTCAAATTACCAATTAAACAATGTGAAGGTGAATTAAAGAATAATACATACATTTGGCATAAAAATTTAACATAAATAATGTGTATTGCTCATAGAATTTGGCAATTGTTTAATAATTGTCTATGGCAGTGAAAGAGGCTTTGGTTTATAGCATTTGCTAATTTTTGTGATTTAAATATTCTCACTATGGCCAATATCAAGCTACCAATGGAGTGTCACTGAATGCAGAATTGGGGAGATAGATGCAAAACTGGCTCTCACAAGGCAAGATAAGCAGGTTCCAGCATACAATGGATATATAATAGATTCAAGAAAAGGGAAAAGCAAATAGATTATAAAAGTGAATAGCAGATAGGCCAGATGGAAAGTGTCTATATACAGATATGCAGAATGTATGAGGAAGGATATGTGGAAGACAATGGCAAGGATGTAGAGCCTTGAAAACAAAGGTAAAGAGCTGAGTTTTCATTAAAACAAATCAAACCTCTCAAATAATTCTAAAGTTAAAGTAAATGCCAGTTTATCCTCTTGTTCCTGAAAGTAATCTATTACCTAAACAATTAGCATAACATTTTAAAATTAATTACATATGAAAACATCTATGGAAAAGAGAAAATACACCAGCAAAACTTTAGTAATATGATTATCTCAGGGCATGAGTCATTACGGGTGTTGATATTTTCTGAATTACTGAGTATTTAATCACTAAATTAGAAAAATTTAACTCTTTACGTGGAAAATGTTTAACCATGATATAGTCTTTTCTGCTCATGATTTTTAACTGAAAATTCTAAAAGGAATAAAACTTTCTAAGATCATTTAGTAACAATATTATAAACATAAATTATTGTCCTCTGAAAGTCCAGAAATAGATTCAGAGCCTGTACTAGTAGGAATATGTTTACTTATGGGTAATAGGAAACTTGACGAAACAGTTACTTAAATAAATATGGGACGATTATTCTCATAGTCTTAAATTAGACAGGACAAAATTGAAACAGCTGCTGAAAGATAGTATCAAGGAACCTGGCACCTTCTACCTACCTGCCATACCATTCTTAGAGTGAGACTTTCATCCTCATGGTTGCAAGATGTCCAGTGCAACACAAGGTATCCTTCTATCTGTATCTCAAGCCAGGAAGAAGGGAGAAAGAGAAGAGCAAAAGATAAAATTATTGCCTTTTTATTCAGAAAGGAAATGCTTCCTGTCTACATATCTTATTGGCTAGAGTAGTTTTACTTGGATATCTCTAGCTTCAAGAGAGGCTGCAGAAGTGACTTTCTTTTATCTGAGGGTACTGCCAATCCAGTTCTTTTGTAAGTAAGAAAAATGATATTATTGGGTATGTAATTGGCAGTAGCTGCCACAGGGATTTATTGAATTGTGAAGTAATGTTTTACCATATATACAATAGTCTCAAATTTTTTATTTCGTGTATCCATTTCCAAAGTTTTTTTTTTCTTTCTTTGTTGTCAGTTGTCAGAATGCTTGTCTCTAAGCAGCCTGGCTACTCCTTTCTTGTTTGTTATTTTAAACCACCATTCCCTTTAAAACAAGCTAATGAAACTTTTTAAAAATATAGGAAAATCAAGTGCAAATATTTCAAATTTTAGAGGTCTATTGTATTTTCTCTATGGTTCTGCTTCTATTCTTGAGATGTCAATTTACCAAACTAGTTTTGTGTGTAAGAAGCGTGAATTGTTACTCTAATACCTTAAATGGTGTATCAAAATGTAAATTTTTATGCTGTAGAAAATAACCCTGATTTATTTTTTATGTGAGGTATTCAAACACATTAGTGTTTTCTCCAATTTTTCTAAAGCCTTAAAGTTGGAGCAAAAAAAAGTTGTTAAATGTGGCACCCTCCATAATGCTTATATAATATAAATGTATTTTAGCATATCTTAGGACAGCCTTTACAAAACATCAGATGCTAAACTGATCTCTATGATCAAATAAGGTCAGGAGAACTGTGTACTGGAGTCTCCTCTTGGGTATTCACTATTAATAAATTAAAGGCTCTGAAAGTTTTGCAATAAAGAAATATGATTAGGTTTAACTCAGCATTGTCTCAACATTTTTGGCCATGAACTTTTTTTGTTTGTTAGTCTATTATCTCTTATTATATTTCTCTATTAAAAACAAATCAATTAATCTTCTGATGAATCAAAGGTGTGAAACATTGCTTTAATGTATAAATTCATTTCAATTTTTTGTCTTCATTATATACATTCCATAGAGATTAAATCACTTGTAACAAGACTGAGCATCTATGCTCCTGATTTTTCATGGAATTATTATCAACGTTCATTTTGCTGATGTACATGCAAACGTAAGATTCTATCACATTTATTTACATGACAGCCTATGACTTAGTGCTTGTACAAGTTAGCTAACACTTCAAAGTTTTTAAAAACTATCATAATATAATTGCCTTGATTTTTAATACCTCTTTTCTAAAAGTACATACAGTGAATGTGTAAATTAAAATTTAACCTGGAATTAAAAAAATTTAATACCCTTTAAAAACATCTGGTCTTAGGACAACCTGTTATTACTTATTTATGAACTTAGTTAGAAATTCAAGTTTTGCTATTAAATTATCAGAAAGTTACCCATTGAATATTTAGAAAAACATTTTCTTAGATGCATTAAAATTTATAAAACAATTAGAAAGTTGGGGAAAAAAAACCTTAAAAATCCAGCAAATAAGCTCTCTTTTTTATACTGTCAAATTATGGTTTGGAAGCAAGCATATGATTTAAATAAATTTTACTTTTATTAATATTATTACCTTATGTGTTAAAGGAGGAAATATTTTACAAAAGAGTTGCTAATTTATTTTGTGTTTATTGCAAGAATGAAATTAGTTATCTATTTTTTATAAATGATCAGCACTCGAGGTAGATGGATTACGTGGATTTTCATTTGATCCACAATTTTGAAGCCACATATTTTTAAGTTTATAGTCATTTCTGTTAGTTTTATGTGTCTAGCTTATGACAAACACTGTATAAACAGTAATGAAACAAGGTCACTGTATTTTAAATCTCATTTACATATTAGACAACATAAATGATAATTACTAGTGTTCTACTTCTCCTGGATTACTTAGGCCGTAAGTGCAAAAAGCCAAAAAGATAAGTAGAAAATCCAGGACACATGTAAGACTAGAGTGTCTAAAACTTGACTTAATGATACTAAAATGGCATGTCTAGGGACAACTAGCAATTTTTATCTATATGCTTCTAGTTTGCTCATCTTGAGTAGGTTGGACAGGTAGCAATTTTGAATGGCTCATCTTAAAATGAATGCAATTATCAAAAGATTATACAATTCATCCTGCAAGGCATTCACTCAGTTTAATCTTTTGTTTGCATCCATATGACTCCTCTTATACACTCTCATTTATAGTTAATGGAGAGTGTCATAGCTTAGGTCTTAGATTAATTCAAATAAAATATGTTGTTAGATAAAAGCTTCATAAATGGCAGTTACTCTTTCCCAAATTTGATCAAGTGTTGTTTATTTGTTTCTTAAAGTCAATGAATGTATATTATTAGTTTGTAATCATAAAATAGTATGTATGTAAAATTTTAAGCCTATTATCATAATTTATACCTACATTGAGATTGATAAATTCGTTTTGGGTTCTTAACATTAATACATCATTTTTTTCATTTAGTGATCTTTGCATCACATGAAAATTATTACATCTATGAATCATCTATCATCTATTTCTATCCATTTATTTCATCAACTTATCAATGATTATTAGAATATAATCACAATGTGCAAATTTTATTTTGTCTTTCCCATTCATAATTTCTGATATATATTTGAGATAACCTACTAGTTGCTATATCTAAATTATTTCAGAAATAAAAAGATGGAACTTTTATTATCAAGTTTGATTAAATGGAAAAGTATTACGTATTGCAATGAAAGTCTTATGGATGAATATTCTGGATGATAAAAGTGATTTTTACTATAAAATAAAGGAATGAAAGACAGTAGTTTGATTTTATTAACTCAAATATTAAAACATATTTAGAAATCCTATTGTGTAATAAAACATATACAAAATATTATTTCAAAAATTCAGTTTGTTGCAAGAAGCTACAATTTTTATTTTCATTTTTGGCCCAGGTATTTTAAAGGACTTTTGTATGAAAGGCTTTCCTGCAAATCCTTTAACTCTTGAATTTTCACCGTAAAGCAAGATCTTGCGCATGGGTGTGTGTGTGTGTGTGTGCGTGTTTAACCTTAGTATAAAGACTATAAACTCCAGAGACTTAAAACTATTTGTTCTCAAATTTTTGAGTGCCCACTCTGACTGAAAACTGTAAACTTAATGTGTGTTCAGTCTAAATGAGGGATTTAAAATTTAATATTGGAAAAGAACAAACATACGTGGGAAGGCATCAGATATTAATAAATTAGTCCATCCAGAGACAGCACTCTAAAAGGCATAAAGGGTGAAGAATTCCAACAAAAGCACACAATCTGCAAAGCAGTCACAAGAATAACTTAGAAAGAACAATTGGCATTTCAATGTTGAGCATTGCCTGCAGAACATGTCATCCTAATGATATATTTGTCTATAATGCATCTAAAAACTACGTGCCAGACTACAACAAACAACAATTCCATTTGTAGTTTCTGCCTCTATTAACTACCTGTTACCTACTTGAGATTTGATTTACTGTCCTATTAAATATTAGTCCATACTAAGATGTGGTAGCACAGCAAACAACAACAAATTGTTTTTGGTTGCTATTTTTTCTTCATTTATTATTTAAAAAATGAGCATTTATTGCATGGCTATCAAGTTGTGAACAGAGGCACAAAGCATAATGAACAAAGCAATAAAATGACTAAAGTCTTAAAAAAGATTGCTAATAGATTACCAGAGATTTGCAGTCTAAATGTAATATAATTACCTTATATTATTTTAGAATATAATTCTGAAAATCATCTGGATATATTTTGAAATCAGAGGTATAAATAAGCGTGGCAACTATATAAAATGTTAAAGAATATAAGTCAGATATATAATATTTAAATAAGATATAGGGACATAGCTATGTTATTTTTTAATACAAAGTTTTAAGTTCCTGCAAAACTTTTAAATAGACCAAATTAAATTAGTGGAATAATAGGAATGGTCTATAAACATCACTTAAATGCACTAAGACATTTAAGAAAAAGTGAATTTTATGTTTAAACATAATAAAAGTGCATATACCATTTCAAATAAAATAAACATTCTACAGATTTCTAGGGTCCTGTCTGATTTAAACAAAAAAAAAAGTTTAACATATAATCAGTGGAGCCTCATGCCATAAATGAAGAAACTGAAGTCTAAAGAAATAAAGTGACCTGACAAAGGTCCATATTTAATCCTAAAACTGGAGTCAGAAGGGTTAACAGCATGCAGCACAACACAGCATGAAGGCAAAATTTAGCCACCCATTGATAGAACACTTTCACAATTATAAGCAAAACTTAAAGCTTAAAGTCTTGAACCTACAGAACTTCAACACTCAGCTAACAATGTGCTTTGCAACTTTTAAAAGGAGTCTGTTTCTTAATAATATTTAATAATATTTTAGACATTAGATTGTTACATTTTAATCTTTTTTTCTTCTCCTTTCCCTAGAAGCTCTTAAAATGTTTTTAATCTTTAAGGTATGATGGTAGCATATCTTAGAGTTCTATTGGGTACATAGAATTAAACAGTATGCTAAGCTTTAGTTTTTCACTGAGTGCCTTATTTATTTTTCAGGCCATTAAATAGAATCTAATCTAGTGTGCATCCTTTCACTGTTTTCAGGGTCATTAGAATTTTCTTTCCCTTCCTTGCCCTTTCTTCTTCTTCCTTCTTTATCTTCTGTTTGGTATGGAGTGCACAGTTCTGAATTTCTCCTTTCTTTCTCTTTTTCCTAACTCCCAGTCATTGATAGGAGTTTTTCAGCAAGATTTGGCCACTTTTTCTCAGTTATTCATTGTATTGTCCAAAATGTTATGGTATAGCTCTAAGTTAGAGTCCTCTGACAATTTCATTTATTATATTGTCATTGGTTGTTTTAAAATATAAATAAAAGTAGGAAGCTAGACAAGGTTCAATAAGAAATATTTGTTTCATCTTATTATGTATACTTCTTTACTTACCAATATTTATTCAATTTTCTTTTTATTATCTTTCATGTAGCTTTGAGGACATGTAAATGCCCATTTCTAAGCTAATTTGAATGAGGTTAGATTTTGTTCTAATGAATTTACCTATTCTTTGGTTATCATCTCTTTTCAGAACAATTGAGTATGATTTAAGTAAATATACTTACTTATTATGTTACATTTATGTGAAAATTTCAGGAACAATAAGTCAATGTTACCATAGGAGAGGTCAGAGGAGGAAAAAGAGAAAATAGATAATAGGTCTTAGGAGAAACAGTAAATAATGATATAAAATTATTTAGACTAATTTATTAAATTTATTATCTTTCAATTAATAAATTTGCAAAGTATACTATGTTTAACAAGTGAGTATCATCAAGTAAAAGTATTTATTAAAAGGCAGAAATGAGATGAATAATAGAAATAAAAATATAATGTTTACAGAAAGTAACAGATACAGAAAATTTAAAGCAAATTAAACAAAACAATCATATTGAGAGAATTATAAAATTCTTTTGAAATGACAAAGTGCTTTTATGTTATTCTCTTACTTTATTTATATATGAGAAAATTGAGGCATTGAGTGGTTGAAAGACTTATTGGAAGTTGCATAGTTAAAGGCATGATAGGACTAAATATAGAGTTTTCAAATATAGTATAAAATTAAAGTATTCTCTTAAAAAAGTGATGATAAATAATGTTTGACAATGTTAGTAAAACAAAACTTAAAGTAAAAAAAGTGTATACTAAATAGCTGTTATTAAATAACTACCAGGTGTTGCACAAAGGGTAAAGCATCATTAATAAAATGATTCAATCATTGGCCCTGTCATTAATGTAGAAGAGAGTTTGATGACAAATATTTTGAAAGATTCTATTGAAGTACCCCAGATTAGAGAATGACTTTTAATAAACATGATTATTACGATAATGTCCTGGAAATCTTTACAAAGAGAGGCAAGAAGGAATAATTTAATCGCCTTTAACACAAACTAAGAAGGTTTCAGAGTGAGTGGAAAATTTTTGGCTGCTGAAGGAAGAAGATAGTTTTGTTTTTTTAAAATAAAATCATTTGGGATTTAAGAAAAAACATCTACTGCTAGAGGTAGTCAGAACAGTCTATTTGTTTAGTGAAGCAGATAGTCAAGCTTGAGATGAAAAAATATTTTGAGAAATTAAAGAGCTGATAGCTCACAGAAATGAGCAGACACAGATGGACTTCTTGGCCTTCATTCATGAGCACATTTCCTATTTTATTGGCTTGGGATAAGTAAAGCTATTTAAATGAATCAAAAATTCAGAAGAAAAATGTATCTTTGGGATATGTATAAAATATGTTCATTGCATTTTTGAAAAAATAAATGATGTGTGTATGTATATATGTGTGTATATATATAAAATACACATACGCACACAAAACACTGTATATAGAAAAAGATAGAAAAGACATAGATAGGTGTATCTATATTCTCATTAACCAGAAGTCAAACACAATTGTTAATTGCATTAAGAAATAATGCAATTCTATGGCCAGTCCGAGTACAGTAGTGTTTACAACTAATTAATCACAACCAGTTAGAGATTTCTTTGTTACTTCTCCATTCCCACTGTTTTACTTGGTTAGCCCTAAAAAAAAAAGAATAAATAGTAATAATAAAAAGAAACAGTGTAATTCTTAACAATTGCATTTTAAAGAAATATTAATAAAAATAATTAACTCTTAATTATATAAACCTAATATAAAGAAGCACCAAAAGTAATAAAAATCAGATAAAATGAAAAATGTTTAGAGTTTTGAGAATACACAAATTGACATAAACGTTGTAATGTATAAAAGCTTTATTTAATAATTATTTTAAAAAGTATGAATTCTTAAAGTTCTATGTGCTGTTATGGAATTTGAACATTAAACAGAATCACTTCAATTGTTCTTAATATTTTATAAAAACTAAGAAAGAAACATTTAGTGAATATTAGCGGTGGTGTATTTTCCTACACAAAAACAAAAGAATGTGTGATTATAATGTAATGCATAAACGTATGGTATATGCTAAACAGTTTAGAGTCATTCTTTGCACTCAAAACTATTATTTGCAAGTTAAAATATTGTAAATATGTAGTCATCTTATTACTATTGACATATATAATCCCATTTTGTTTTCAAAGCCCACATGATTAGGGAATTTTCTTTGTTAAAAAATGGTATAATTTAGAAAATGTTATCTTTTCACTTAAAATTTTTAGTTTTATTCTGAAGTTTTTTATCTGATGTAGAAGGAAATATCTTTATAAATGAATATAATTTCATAGGTTAAAGTGATTAATAGAGAATTTATATCTCAGTTTTAAACTTGAGTCAGTGGTTACTAATCAACTATTACTATCTTCTACTATTACTACTTATCTACTAATCTACTTTGTTCTCATAAAACTGCAACTGTTTGAATCTTCTACTTTTCTACATTTTATGTTAGTCTAAATAGATATTAGATAATTTTTCGAAATTTCTTTACAATTTCTCTATAAAGTTATCTGTCATGAATTTCAGTTTATTGTGGTTGATTGACTAAAATGAAAATTCTGGGATTATTTATGTACCTTTAAAAGTATAAAATGTTTCTTTAAATATATGCTTTCTTGGTTAAAAATAGCTGTATTCCATTTTGCCTTCCTGATCCTAAGTTACCAATCCAGCCTACACAATGTGGCAAATTAAAGCTGTTTCCTTTGCCCACAAAATAAGCCAAATATCATATACAGCATAGTTGGCCACAGAGTCAATGTTGGACTTATACAAGAGCTATCTAATTATATGTGGTTGTAGTTTCTATCATATATTTCTAAGGACAAACACGGCATTGATAAAGATGCAGAGGAAAGAAAAATATAGAACTAAGGTAATTGAGGTATAGAAATAGACATAGGTAGGTAGTTTCTGATAGTACAGTTGGAAAAAAGTTTTAGAGAACAAGGCTGGACAATTCTGGTTTTAAATTTAAGATGTTTAAGGCATGATTTGGTTCAAATAAAATATATCTACATTCTGGATTTGTCCCTTCTGTTTAATAAATCATAAAAAAATCATTAAAGAAATTGTATGTTCATACTTGGAATAGGCTAGAAAAATAGTAGAATCCATGTGACCTTCTAAATCTTCTTAGGTTACTATAAATTTTAAAATGGGAAGCAAGCTTTGGGGAGTAAGTAAGTTGAGTGACAAGAAGGGCTGCAGGAAAAATCTCTAAATGCTCATACAAAGCTATTTATTAATGATGAGGTTCATAGTACATTCATTAAAATAATTAGGGAGATGATCCACCCTCTAAATATATGTCAAGTTTATAAAATACCTGCATCCAAACAGTAGAATATTATTATATTCTAGAAGTTGTTCTAACATGATAAAATAATTTAAGGCAAAAATTCTTTTTCTGATGTTGAGAAAATATGCCAAATACTGTTTTACTTCTTGATATTATACTATTAAATACATAGCAAGGCAAAACATTAATGTTTTCTAAACCACTATTTTGATACAAATCTATTATTACTTTATCCCTTTTTAAAATAGTATTTAGTTAATTTTTGAGCTTCCATATAACTACAGTGGCTGTGAATTAATGTTTTTATATACTTCAAATACTAAGTCTGTAGCTGTTTGTTTTAATATAAAAATTTTTTGAATCATATTTGTGAAAAAAATTTAATTAAATAAAAGCCAATCTGTTTCACACTGAAATAAAAGCTGTAAACATATTAGTGATTCATGCATTAGAACATAAAATAATTTAACTAGGTGTAAAATTCAAGCTAATCTAATGTTTACTTAGTTTTCGTCATAAGTGAGACCATAACAAACAAAACATACAACTCCATTCTTAAATTGATAGGAGATAGAAACTAAATAGATAAATATGGATGTCATCAACCCAATCAAGTTCAAGTAGTGTGGAAATTGGTGAGGTTTTTTTTTGTAAATATGTAGTATTTATTTATAAGTAAGACACACAGCTCTAATCATATTGTATATTTGAGCATTTTGTACATTTACATCATATATCATATAGCTTTCAGATGTATTCCTTATTTTTTTATTTTGTAAAAATTGTTTATTTTGTAAAAATTATAGTAACTGACTAGACCTGCCTTTTAAATAATAGATATTACCATTTATCTTGAAGTTGAAACAAGTAGGATGGAGTAGAAGGCTAAAGGATGCTGTAGACATTCCAGCAAAAAAATTGACAGTAACTAAAGGAAGTCATAGTAGAATATTACAAACATACACAAGGTACACACACACACACACACACACACACAAACAGGCTAATGTTCTTCAAGTATCTTTATGCATTCTCAGAGATAAATTTTGTTTTACCCTTCAGTGGATTCACTTCATATGTATAGTCACACCTTAAAGAGAAGCAGCCAAACACTGTATTCGTGCTATTGCTTTCTTATCATTACCATATAAATGTAAGGGTTGTTTTGTCTTCTGACAGGAATACAATAAACAAACAAACAAAAAAACTAGAAAGGAGAAGATAAACTGCATCTGGAAAAATCAGAACAAATTTGGGGATAGGTGAGCATATAAAGATGATAGAGAGGAAGAAAGAAGGTATAAGGAATATCAGTGTTTTGGGGCTATTACAAAAACATTTTAACTGCAGCCTCCCCACCAAAATGGGGTGCTTGCAACATCCACAAAGCCATTTGCCTCTTTACAAATGGGTCAAATGTTCAGACCTAATTGTTATTATATTTAATCTATGGATTCTTGATTTTTATTTATTTGATTTTATATATTGGAAGGTAGAGAGTAAACAAAGGGAAACTACTACACTTTAGTCACAATAAAAATCTTTGTAAGCTAAACCAGTTTTCTAATCCTTCCAGATACAATAGTAAGTAATAAATGACAAATTTGTACTAAATTATACCCTGAAAGTGATAAAGTTTTCAAAGCTCTTAGCAAGGGCAAATTTATGCAACTATTTTCTTTTTTTTTCCTTTTATACTTTTGAAGAGTAATTTACTATCTGTACTGAAGTCAATTATTAAAAATTAGCCCCTCCCTTAACAAGGAATTCTTTCCATTTATCAGAATTTTTTCATGTACTTTAATAATTATTTGTGGTTTCCTTCCTTTCTTGATAACTTTATTCCAAGATAATTCAGGGTTTTTTTCCTATCATAATTTAAATATGCTTGTTGAAAGTGATGAACTTTAATTGCATTATTTTAAAAAGTTTTTTACAAGACTTCACTTGTAAATTTAAATCCTGTCCTGCTTAAGTAATTACCCTTGTAGTAGCTACTTTTCCGAATAGATAGATAATAAGTAAGGATACATTTTTGTAAGAATAGTGAAATCTTAGATTATCAATGTTAGGAAGAAGCTTTAGAGATGACTAGGGGCAGTTTCCTCCCGTTAAAGAATAAAAAACTGAGGATAAGAGAGAGAAAATCAGATGGTGATAAATGATAAATGATACTATTACTAATAGTAATAGAAAACATTTCTTAGGAAACTTCTCTCATTTCTCTATTTGTTCCACAGTGTTTGCATATATATCTATGTATATGAAATATGGTTTAATTTAGAAAAATATTATACATATCAAAAATTACAAAGTAAAGAGCTTTCCTTGATTTGTCTATAATGGGTGGACAAAATATCTGAAGATGGTAAAAATTGAATGCAAAGAGACAAACTAACTTTTAAATTGTTCTTAAATTTTGCTTAAATAAATCTATAATATACCTTTAAAGTTTCTGAGGATGATGTTTAAGAACGATTTCTGATTTTCTGAGAGGTTAATATACATAAAGTTTTATACCAGAGTTTTATAAATGTTTCAGTGAATAATTTAATGGAGTGTAAAGTAGAGAAGCACTAGCTATATTAAATGAAAGAAAGATGTATAAAATACATAAAATTTTCTTTAAAGTTTTAAGAAATTGAGGAAAAAATATCTATTCCAGTAAATGTAAAAAATTTTATGGGTAGCTTTAGTGTATCTGCTAGTGGTTGAGAATGTTTTATTTTAGGATTAATTATTTATAAACTTATTTGTAACAGTTACATGTATTTGTTTAAACGTTTGAATGTTTAAATATTTTTAGGTAATCAAGTATTTTAACACTTCCCTTCCTCTACCCTATCTTAAATTTAGCTTCGTGGAAGCCCTTATTCTCAAAAATCTGACATTAAAATGATTCAAAGAATGGTCCCATTCAACCTCCTCACAAAACATTCTTTGTTTTCTATGTAGAAATTACAATATTCAAAGAGTGAAGAGAACTTGAGAGCATTGAGCCCAGTATGATCACTTTGCAGGGAAGGAGAATGGGATGAGGTGACTCGTCTTCTTACACAATTAGAGACACACACAAAGACAGAGATACAGACAGAGAGAAAACAGAGAGCACCATAGACAAGATCACAAAATCTGTTATAACAAGACAACTATCGGCAATATATGTAACCTAAATGTTTGTACCCCCGTAACAGTCTGAAATTTAAAAAAAAGACAACTATCAATTATAGTCTTCATTTGACATCCAGCTAACTTGCACAGATACCCTAAAATATTACTTTAAAAAGTGTCCTGCAGATATAGCAAAAAAGTGACCTTATGCTAGGTAATCAGAGAAAGAATAGAACTTTTTTTTTTTTTTAAGTCATTTTCAGGACAGCAAAAAAAAACAACAACAACAACAAAAAAAGGCTCTCTGAAGAACTGTTTCAGCTCCCAGCACTTAGCATTACTAAGTGGGGAAAGAATTCCCAGTCTCACTCCTACATCCCTGTCAGCTCTCAGTATTTACGTGCATCTCCTTAACTCATGCTCAGGGATTGTGTTATCAACAATGCTTACCAGTGGTGGGAAAGCTGTGCTTGAAAGGGCTCAATAACGGCTAAGACTCACATCTCTTCGTGCACATTTAAAAGCAGTGCTTTCATTCATAGCCAAAATCCTGCTGACAGGGGTTGCTATTATTGTACCTACTGCTCAATTTCATGAAGAGATCTGTTGTTTCTTAGAATTTCCGAGCTATTTCATTTAGTTTCACATTGTTTTTTCTTGTGTCATTAAAAAATATTTTGTTCCCACCTTTTTTATGTGCAGTTTCTAATAAGGCTGGACATCCAGTGGCTGTGTGAAATTCTTAATATTTTTATTTACTTTTTAAAAGAACTATATCTTATTTGCAAACCAGTCATATCTTAGATTTCACCAGTCACTCTGTTGAGGAATCTTGAGCTTATGATGAAAGTAATAGAAAGCTCATTTTTTACTTCTGTATTTTTACATGTTAATAATCATTCTGATATTTTGTTTATTGTTCATAGAAATATTGAACTGTGTAAAATACAGAAGTTGTATGACTCTGAATATATTTTATCTTTGGAAATAAAGCAACAGGGTTTATTCCATCAATAGTTTAAATATGAAATACTGCTCAGGAAGTAGATCACAAAAAAGACAGGTAGGCAGGGTAAACAGGTAATTGAGACAAATACTTTTTGTCCACAGTGTCAAATATTGACTGCCTGTCAATATTACCACATTTCACTTGCTTGATAAAATGAATACTGAAGAATAGATAAATTTTAGTAATTGTTTTATAAACTCTAGAATACTTCTATATTACATCTAAGAAATTTCTTTCCTGTGTGCTATTTATTGAAAAGCATTATTGTGATAATGATTCACTAAGAAAGCAGGTCTGCTCTGAATCTTCTATATTCAGTGGCATCACACATTCTAAATAACACTAAACAAAGAGCTAAAGGATTTTATCTTCCTATATATGTGGACTCAATACAACAACACTACTTATTGCGCACTTATTCTATTTTCAGGATTGTTCTAATGATGTAAGTGATATAAAATTAAAATGGCACACTCCCTTCCTTCAAAGCATCTATTATCCAAATAAATGAATTAAGCTTTAAAAGATTAAGAAAATGATATCAAATGGAGGATAAGGGAGAGAATATTTCAAGTTGAGTAGTTAAAATAAATATGGCATATCCTCCTGTCAAGGAGTATATCATCCAATAGGTAAATTATGTTCTGTGTAAGTAGAATATTTATTAATCTACTATAATGGAGGAAAATTTCAGCAGAGAGGACAAACTTCAACAAAGTATAGGGATCTCAATATGAATGCCGTGTAAAATGCTACATGAATGCCATGTATGAGATATTTATGGGTTTATTTAAATAAACTATAAACTATTTGTTAAGGCATAGTAGGAAACATAATGATATGATTCAACTTTCTAAAGCCTTGAAAATAGAGCAAAAGAGGTTGGAGTTGAATGCAAAGCAATACTGATTTCTTGCAGATTGTTGATCAAAGAATAAAGCACATTGAAATTTGGGAAGATTTGCCTGATAGTTGTGTCTAAGACAGAGACAAAAAAGATGTAGATGAGAAAATTCAAAAGTAGGGAGATATCTTGGGTTAGAGGTAACCAAAGTAAAAGCAAAAATTATAGTGACAAGCGGATTGTGAAATGAGAATGAAAGAGCAAATCTGAGAATTATTTTGAAGAAAAAATACAATAAACTTTAGTGATATACCGGATACGGATATTGAAGAGGAAAGACAGCTGACCTCAAGAATTCTCATCTGGATGGTAGGAAAATGCCTGGATTACCTGCCAAATTGGTTGAATATAGGCAAGGTGTCAGTTTGGTATGGGTAGAGTTATCAATTTGGTATTGGTCATGCTGAGTTTGAAGTATAGCAGTATATCCAGGTGAAGATATCTTGTGGGCAGCTAGAAAAATAAAATTGGAACACAGGTATACAAGTGGGATTCAGCTATACAGATATTCAAAGTAATCCAAAATCAACAGGAGCCTATACCAAAAAAATAAAAAAGAGCAAAAAGGCTAGTTTTACAGTGGTGTGGATAATGACTATATAGAGAATCTATTGACTTTACACTCCTTGCTATGTGGGAGTTACTTTGGTTTGGGATGTGAAGTCATGTCACTTATCCTGATGATGTGTTTTCTTCAACCCCCCAATTGTCACTCCTTCAGTTTGGAAATCTTTTGGCATAGTGCTAACTAGCTAATACATTGCAATAGCTTTTATTTACTCTTATCCAATGAGATCATGAGTATTTGATTGACAGGTAATTGTTGACCTTTGAGTTGTATTTAACTGAACCAAATATGTTTACAGTCAATTGCATTTATTTTATTAAAAAGCATCTTTCTAAATTGTAAACTTGTATATTATTTCTTAGTTTGTGTAACAATATTTTCCAAATGTTTTGTTCCTTTCATTTCTTTTTTAACCATAGTTTAATTTCATCTAACTTCAAAACTTCACCATATCATTTTACATTATGAAGCCTTTTACATCTGAGCATAGAAAATACAACACAGACTTGACTAATATCCTGCTCATTAATGATTTGGAAGGTAACTAAAAGTAAGTACAACTAGGGAAGTCTTTTCCTTAGAAACTAATTCTTAAAGTACTTAAGATATGCATAATTAAAAAATTCCAATATGGTTTTGTGTGACTCACACTCTAATGCACACACAATTACTTTTTAAGTAATATAAATTTAATTTATTAAGCAATAGGAAATATTTTGGGATATATATGATTCATAACTAACAATGGAAGATGTATAATATCAACTGATACAGAATACCAACCATCCTTATTTCTGAAAAGAAATTACTATTTAGGTTATATAAACTGTTTATTTGGAATAATCACAATACAAACTTTCTGGCTAAGGAGAGTGTTTAAAATTAATTAAGAAAGTGAAAAATAAGCAATGAAACAATAACACCTGAAAATAAAATGATAATTGCTGAGTATAAGTAGATCACATTTATAAAGCTCAGAACAGTTTGGAATGTTTGTGGAGCATGCTGAGAAGACACCATTGTTTTGTTTACTATGGAGTAAAACAGTATTTGGGTAATTTATCCCTATTTCTTATACTTGTAGTAACATTATAAAAGATAACTGTACAGACTAAACTTTAGGGAGGCAAGGATATTTTTATAGAAGTTTTTTATAGTGAATCCCTATGTTTCATGTGGGTATTAGAAAGAGAACCTAATGGCAGTGTGTTTGGTATGCTGCATTTCCCAAAGTTATATGACACTATCTTTGACAATGGTTTATATTAGGCACATAAAATATTTTAATGTTACTTTTTGATATTTTCTTTTCTGAGATCAAAGCTCATTAAAAATGAATGGTTTTGAAAAATAAGCAGTTTACCTTGGAAAGTTTTATTTTCCCCCACCTTCCAATATGTTCAGTTAAATTCCTTTAACTTGATTTATTTCATCTCAAAGATACGGTGGTGGTTCACGAAAATGCTGAGGCACTTGCTTTTAGCATTTCTTCATGGATTTAAAGACATAGCTTTTTATGGCAGTGTAAAAGAAGCAGTATTCCATTCCATGTGCAAAATAGTTAGAATTCAGGTGGCAATGGTAAAATATAGAAAAAGGATAATACTATAAACAGTTTAAACTTCAGATGAATTTGAACATTCCTTAAGGATTTCATATCTATGCATATATTATTTAATTTTAACATTTGAAATATATATATTATTAGGCTTGGTATAATGGTAAATGAAAAAAATACTATTCAATCAGTAATATTTTTGAATGGAAATCAGATGGCAGTTAACATACTTATTAATCAAAACACGACCTTTTCTTGAACATTTGTGAATTTTTTATATTCTGATGACATCATAGGCATTATGACCAAATCTTAATTTTTGAATGCTCTCAGTGTGTATGATTTGGCTCTAGAGTGAACGATATAAATGTGCTAAAAATGAATCTTCTGAGTGAAAATTGAGCAATTCCTCATTGATTGGAGAATAAGAAAATTTGAAATAGTATTCTTCCATCCCTATGAAATAAATTATATCATAAGAATTATCTTTTTTTATGGGAGTGGTAAAGATTGAAATGCTAATTGGGATGGATTGCAATAAAAGAGTATGGCCATGTTCACAGCAGACCTCCGTTACAGACTCGGCTCCATCATTCTGTGTACTCTTAAGAAGATCCCTGGTCTGTACCAATCTAAATTTTTTATATTAATGATAATGATGTTCTTAGGACATTTGTTACAGTTCAGATGAGATAATATAGCTAAGTTTCTTTTATAATTGGCAAGCATAACATAAACATAAGGTGATATTATTATTGTTAATTAGATGTCTCATTTTTGATAGTTTATTATTTGAACTTGCCTTGTCTGGAATGCTTTACTTGGTTTATGCCTTTTTTAAGCTCTTTTTTTAGTTGAAGGCAAGCCTGTTTTCAAAGGCTCGAGAAGTTCCTACTTTATGTCTGCTCGCACCAGAGATATCATCAAAATGGCATAATTTCTGAAGATCATGCATGACTTATCAAAGATGCATGAGGTTGTCTATTAACTGACAAGCCTGTAGAGAGACCATTTCCCTTTTTTTCTGGCTTTTAATCTGCTTTTCTGCCAAGTATGGTAGCTCCTATAGCTGACCTTTTTTGGGCCATTTTGTGTTAAACTAATAATAGTAACTTCATCCTCTAGAAGTAGAGTTACCCTTGAGATGCTCAGTCCATCTAGATCCAAATTCTAGAAATATTCTCTCAT
Organism: Daubentonia madagascariensis; assembly: GCA_023783475.1. Taxonomy (NCBI): domain Eukaryota; kingdom Metazoa; phylum Chordata; class Mammalia; order Primates; family Daubentoniidae; genus Daubentonia; species Daubentonia madagascariensis. The sequence goes on from JAKFHU010002080.1 coordinate 47,543,821, forward strand.
TTCTAGCTATTTCTACCCCTAGCTAAGCTGGGGTTAACTACAAAGTCCACTCCTATGCTCTGTTTCTCTAGTAAATGCTGAATACACCAGTGGCTCCATGCTCACCTGTGTTAGAACCAAACTGGTCCAATCATCTGTGTTGAAAATGTACATGGCTCACTTAGGTAATAGAGAAAAGTTGAGTATCACTGAAGTGACCTGAAAAAAATCCAGAATTGGGGCTAAAACATGGCTTATAGTCATTATGAGAGGGTTTTTAGTGTATATCAATTTTTCATGTAGCAATTACCTGCTTCCCATTTCTCTCCTAGATAATCAAGTCACCTTCATCTTGTCACCTGATCTATTTTTAATAAAAAGATTGCATTACATAACTTCTCTTATTAAGATAGACAACTTTATTTTCTTCTCAGAATTTTATGTTTTTATTCAATAAATGTCTTACTCCCTAACAAGTAGTTACCATCACTTACAATAATCTTATTTTCCATAAATCAAAGATGTAACAATTGAAAATTTGAATATCAAATTTTAGATTTTTAAATTACTTTGGAACTTCCAAAGCCACAGTCAGTATGTAAATAGTATATAATGCTAAAAAGCTTTGTATTTCTTATACTGGAATGTTTGTTTATACTTCATTTTGGAAATGGTTGTTTCTGTTTTGTTTAAGAGAAATTCAGTTGGAAAGTCATTCATTTTCTCTATTCCAACTCATTTAACTCCATGTATAAAATGAGATGGGTAATTGCTATGTTAACTAAGTAATTAAGCAAAGTAAAGCAGAGCAAAAAAATCAGATTATTTCAGTTACTTTTGTTAAATTTTCAAGACAGATTTGCTTTGAATTTGTCATAATGCAGGTGAAAGTTGAGGATTATTATGTAATAATAATGATGAAAAGGAAATCATTCATAATGAACTTAAATTCTGAAATATGAATAGGGCACATTATAGGAAGATCATTCTAGCTTAAGGAAGCAGCAAGAAAAAAAGTGTTCAAATGCATAAAAGTATATAGCTCATTTGGCTTAAAATAATATATAATGTTATAAAAACAATTTTTGTACTCTCCATTAGTTGTAATGTAGTTTGCCACTGCTATGATAAAGTGTTCAAATTAATGTTGAATTAGCATTTTTCAGAAAATGGCAAAAGTATTTCCTCAATGAGCAGTAGATTATTTTATATGCTATCTAAATTATTTCTTTGGTATAAAGATCTAGAGTAAGAAATCTTTAAATAAGGATTATGTACTTTTAGCTAACATTTATACAGTAATGTATACTTTGCAAAATTTTTTGCATATATTATTTCTCATGTTCAGTTCTTTTCCATTCATCTTTTAGATGAATATTCAGCTCAGGAAATTTAGTGTTCTGTCACCAAGTGCAAAGTATATATTTGGCTGGAACTCAAGTTTTCTAGTTTCATAACCTGTAGTCATTCTATTATAGTTCTCTTAGGCCCTGAAGTAATGCAAGAAATAATAATAATGAAGAGGATAATGATAAAAAAAAAGCCCATCTCTCAAGGACCTCATAGAACTTTGGGAATACAAAACCAATACATGAAACCCCAATAGTAGAGCACAAGGCAAGAGGTGATAGAGATGTCAAACAAGGAAACTTTGGGGCAAAAGTAAACACTATGGAATTTCAGAAAGGAGTAGGATGGAAGCTAATTGGTTGAATCAACTGAAGGGAAGAGGACTTTTAGTAGGAACAGTATAAACAAAGGCATAATGACACAGTTGGTCAGCTGACACAATAGTTTGAATTAAGTTAAAAATATTGAGTCTCATATATATAATAGAACCTTGAAATTCAGAGGCAGAGAGTGTTTAACCTGATTCAGTAGCTAACACAAATTGGTTCATTCTAAAGAAGGGGAGTTGCATGAGGCATAACTTACTATGAGGACAGTTTTGCAAGACAAAATGGAGAAAAGAGGAATCAAGTAGGAACTGCCTTTTAAAGTCCATGATTCAGAAGTGAGATGAAAGTGCAATGGAAGTTGATGGGATCAACCAAAAAGGCATTATTTTTAAAAAGTTTATATGTCTTAAGCATAGTTTGTATTTAAGAAAGAAGATTAAAAGAAGATGGAAATAACCTTTAAGTCTCAAGAGCTCAGAGAATTGCCACATCAATTTAGAAATGGAGAAATCGGGAAGGAGAGCTAGTATGGAAGTTACTGGATTCAATTTTAAACATTTTAAGTATGAGGTAAAGATGAACTGCCTAGGTAGGAATTTATAGAGATGGATAGAAATACATTGAGGGAGAATTTATGGCTGTAATTTAAGAAAGTTTTGTAATCATCATAGAGAGCAAGTCCATGAGTGTATTAGGTGATTAAAGAGGAAAGAAAGTTCTGAGAGCTGAGACTGAGCCATGAGGGATACCCTGTTAGTGGAGAAGAGAGTAGAGGAGCAGGGGTACAGGTCACAGAAGTTAAAAGAGAAGACATCATTCAATAATGCTATTAGAAGTTCAAAAATATTTAAAAAGTAGACTTAAGGAAAAAGAGAATGGATTCAAAAGCAAGATTTTACAGAGATGAAAGCTTAGGCTTAAGGAGAAATTAGGTGTAGAGAAAGATGAGCATAATCATTTTAGATGTTTGGCTGGAAATTAAAGAAGAAGAAATAGAACATCAGAATAATTCAGATATGTTTTAAATGCACACTAGTTTTAAAAAACTTACGCTAGAGATTGGAGAAGACACAAAGATAAATCTGAAACTTCAATTGCATGTATTAGTTTATAATCTAATAGAAAAGGGGAGAGATGCGTATTAATTTATAGTGAAGAAACCAGGCTATGATAAGGATAAGTATGACTTGAAGATCTTGGTGCTAAAGATATGGGAAAAACATAGATACCTGAGTTAGTCAAGTCCTGGTTAAACTTCTCTAACAAAGACAGCCCAGAATCCTGTGCCTGGAATCAGAAGACATTTATTTCTCTCTCATTCACAGTCCAGAGTAGAACAGTCCAAGGCCAGTGGGACAGCTCTGTCATCCTCAACATGGGACTTCTAATACATCTTTAGTCATCACCATTTTCTAAGAAAAGAGGTGGAAGAGAGTCCAGGGCAAATGTCCATGATGAGAATTCCCAGAAAGTTGCACACATTGTTTCTGCTCATATTCCAGTGGCTCAAATTGAGTTGCATAACAAGTTAGGAAGTATGGTTTCAGTTGGACAGCAATGTTCCTAGTAAATAAAACTCAGGGAGAAAAATGAATATTGAGGGATAGTCATCAGTCTCTAATATAGATATTCTCTATGAAAGAGGATGAAGGAAGCCACAACCAGATGGTGGTATTGAGTAGAATTAAAGGATAGGTGTAGGATTTGAATATCTATGGAGTGGAGAGTAGGGAATTACAGGCTGAATGATAATATAAGCAAAGAAACGCATAAGAATAAATAAAGGGCTTTTTTCTGGAAAGAGGCCAGTAGCCCAGCTAGTAAGAAACCAGAGTTTGTGAGGATAGATTGATCATAACCTTGGAAAGGTATTTTGGAGCACAATGCAAAGGTTCTTCAATTCCATGCTTAAAGCAGATATTTTATATAAAGACCATGGACATAATTGAAGATTTGTTTATAATAGAACTGTGATATTGCAGGAATTATTCTACATGAAAATTAGCTGGGAATGGTATATAG